>CM060931.1:267726782-270226782 GCA_030765085.1 Allium cepa | reverse complement strand
ATATGGATTTGAAAAGGGATATTATATTCTGATTTTAAAGTATAAAGTATTTGAAAGACCGCGGTGTTATAATAACGTTTGGTTGTTGAAGAGTCCCGGATCAGAAGTTGTCATACTCTCTGCCAACTTCTAAAACCACTTTAACAACCTTGTACGCGGTGGAGATTCCAGAATGAAGTAGGATGGTGGCGGCGTTTCCTTTGAGGTAAATACGTGGACCCGACTCCCGTGAGTTGGCATAAGGTGGCTAAAACAGGAGCGATTCTCGGGCCAAGAGGGTTAGCGCCCTTTATCGGATACTCCTCTTTGATATTATACTCTGACTTTTGGATTTGATTCGGTGGCCACTTTTGATTTCTTTTATTTTAGGGAGGAGTTTGTTCGAGGTGGGCGGTAGCTGCGGCTACGCGTTACCACCAGCCCGGATGCGTAATTGGTATATCTACCTTGGCATTGCCTAGTTGTGCCGTGTCACCTACCATACCGAGCCTTTACTACGAGTTTCTATTTGTGTCGTACCTATGGAGTATCCTCTGCTAGCCTTCCGATCAGGAGCTATTACGGTACTGTATAGACTATTGGCATTATTTGTGTTAAGGGCTATATGGGTAACCCCTTAACGCTATTAAAAAGTAATTTTATTTTACAATTAGACACTATTATAATAGCGAAATATACTACATAGTAAATAGTTTAACGGATCCTTAAGAGATGTAAATCCCGAGCATCTTTTGAGTTACTGCCCTCATATTTATTTCTGTTGATTTAACTTACATAAGATCTTTTAGTTCTGACTCGAGTGTTTTGTCTTTTCAATTCGCTCGGGTCAGTCCGAGTGTTTCAGGATTTGAAGATTTTATTCTGGAGGACGAGGACGAAGATTTGTAGTACTATTATCTACTATATTATTCCACTACACCATGTTATTCCGCTGCATAATTAATATTCTATGGTATGTGTAACTCTGATAAATATTGTAAGTATAATCGAATATTTTGTAAAACAGCTTTATAAACTGTATATTTGATTATTATATTTTATCTTTCCGCTGTGAGATTCTGTTTTGTTTTATTTCTTTCTCGTTTTTCTTATTTACCCCATAACAATCCGCCCTTCCGTATGGTTTGAATCGGCATGTGTGTCTGCCATTGCACTTGGAGGGAATGCGAAAAGGCGGGAGCCTGCATAGAAGCCATCATATTCTACATCTCATCCCTCGAGATGTAGGTGGATGCCTGATTTGCTTCAGCTCTAGAGGAAGCCTCTTGACTTCCCTCTTGATGGCTCCTTTCTGGTAATGCTCTTCTAGTCGATGGCCTAACCATGGTTCCTCCTAGATCCGATCCTTTAGCTTTCTAGATCTGAACTCCAAACCTTAGAATCCTTGAGTGCTAGTGTTCTCGTTAAAAGCTCCAAAGTGTTTGCGCCAAAATTGGTCACAAACCCCAGAAGTAGTGAAAGCACTAGTGTTTACACAAAGATCCTCAATATCCAAACACAAATCTCGGATCCAAATAATGTAGAGAGTAAAAATGAAGAAATAACAAAATTAAATTAAAAGAAAGTAAGAGTGGACATAGGATTTATAGTGGTTCGACTATCTCCGGCCTACGTCCACTTTGAATTGATCCTTTAAATTCCTTTATACTATGATTACAGTTATAATCCTTCGAATATCCATAAAAAAAGGGCAGAGTATAGCCAGAAAAGAAGAAGAAGATCCTCCTTTCATAGCCTAGGGGTGCTATTTATAGGATTAGATCTGGAAATATCTACCCCAAAACTCGGAATACCATTTCTCATGCGTAGGTGGGCCCACAGATCGATTTGGAGTTGTTTGGGATCGATCCATGCTGCCTTCATATCGATCCAAAAATGGCCCAATGGAGATGAGATTGATCGTGGACGTTCTTGAGTAAATAAGAAAGCCTCTGTGAAAATTTCACAGCATTTGGACTTGTATTTTGAGAGTTATGATCGATCTAAGATTGCCTTTGCCAATATAGGCTGAAACCTTCATACCGATCAAGAGCTTCGTATCCATCATATTTCATATCCATACCTCATATCCATGCCTTTCGTATCAATCCACGTCCTGCGTTCCATCTTAACCGCTTCATATCGATCCGAGTTTCACGCAGTGATCCGTGTTAAGCGCTCATTCCATTGACCGGTTCCTTTGATCGATCGATAGGAACGCGATAGATATGAAATAGCCTATGAGCGCTTGCTACTTTCGTATCCATCCTCTGCTCCTTCCTTCGTATCCATCCAGCATAGCCCCTTCTGTGTGTGCCCTTCATATCGATCAATAAGTGATCGATACGAAATGCTTCTCCAAACCTCCATAACCATTGCTTCATATCCATCGGTTTGCTTTG
Source organism: Allium cepa (assembly GCA_030765085.1). Lineage (NCBI taxonomy): Eukaryota > Viridiplantae > Streptophyta > Magnoliopsida > Asparagales > Amaryllidaceae > Allium > Allium cepa. Next base: position 270,224,401 of record CM060931.1, on the reverse strand, counting down.
TCGGATCCATCCAATCGATATGTATGTATCGATATGAAATCCACATCCACCACCCTGAAGTAAATGATCGATACAAAGTGCATCGATATGAGATTTATCAATCCGAAGACCGATCGATCCAAACCAATGCCACAGCGATCGATACGAACGTATCGATGCGAACCCATTTCTTTTCAATATTGATCCATCCATAACTTAAGCATACAAACTCCAATTGACCTGAAATTTGAAAGATAGCCTCACCTAGCCTTGTTTATCATTCTCTATCGATCCCACCTTGATTGGATCTTGGTCCACTTTTGATGGTATCGATCATAGCCTTGTTTCTAATGGATCTCCAGTCTTGATATCCATCCTTTTTACCAATTTATTGATATTTCAGCCTTGACCAAAAGTCAGGGTAACAAATGTAACACCCCATAATTTTTAGCACTAATTAATTTAAAAGAAATTAATTAATATAAATAACTCTAAAAATATAATCTTCAAAATTGTCTGAATTTGACTATGAAACTTGCACCATTGTGTTCGTATTGATTTTTTGATCAATTTTCATATATATACTTTTCAGATAGGAGTTCAAATGAAAAGGTTATTAATGTTGGAAATTTTAGGGTCGGAAATAACTAAGTATATAATTAAGGAAACAAATGATAATTGACCAACATTAATTACAAACTACTAAGTTTAACAGCAGCTTAGACTTTAAGAAAGTAATAGTGGAAACAAATAACGACGATCGATTAAAATTGGAATAAAATTTGCAAAATTAAACAAACACAGGATACTTAATTTTAAAGATTCACGGTCGACCCAGGATGTTTCGTGGTGGTAGGCAAGCAGTTGACCATAGGTGCCGTAAATCTGAGGACAAACAAAGGCCACAAAGACCCAGATTTAAAGCGTTTAATCAAACTACTTGCATTGCTTTAAACACCTATAAATATAGAACTAGACTCCCACTTCCAAACTCATATTTTTTAATGGGCGGGAAGATTTGTCATTTTCTCTTCTCCTCCAAAATTCTAAATTCTTAAATTAGCTCTAGTTTATGTGTATATACAATTTGAGGATTGTAGAAGATGATAGAGAAAATGGAATAGGGTTAAATCAAATCAACAAAGTTGAGGTAAACTATAAAACCGAATTTAATTTGTATATCAATCCAAATCTCTCTTTTTAGTCTAGATTTTTAATAGATCTATACATGCTTGCAACATATATCAAAATAGGATGAAAAAGAGAGTCAATCGAGAGTAATATGGATTAGATCTTGAGATTTGGAATGCTAAAAAAGTGGTGAGTGGGAAAATTACATGTTTTGTAATAAGATTAGATTTATATTGTTGTGATCTATTTTAATTATTTTTATTTATAGTCGACTAGGTTTTTTAATTGCAATGTCTAATGATTAGGTATAAATCTTGATTTAGATAATTTATTGTATATGTGCAACGAATTAATGTAAACAACGAATTGGATAATGAATTATTTATGCGTAATGATTATGGAATAGATTTAAGCATAATGGTTATGGAATATAATTTATTGATTTTAATTATATTAGGATTTGACATATTTTAATCTATTAGAATGAAAAATGATAACATTATAAGTCCCTATAAATTATCCAAGTTACAGATAAAGATGTATTATTTGAAATAATAAGGAATGCGATTGTAGAAAAGGGGATGCAAAAAATAAGGGAAATCCTATATTTTGTACTTTTACTTCAATAAAGAATTAAAATATAATTCCTTGAAATTTCACACAAAACACAAACCCTCTTTTAAGTAATTCATAGAGAATTATAGCATTAACAATACCTTTTGAAGGAGAGAGTAGTTCTGATGCATTAAAATATAAGATCTTCCAGTATAATAAAAAGTGAAGTAAATAGGAATAAGAAAAATAAGATAAAAAGAGAATACAAAATACACAATTGGACAAAATCAATTGGAAAACAAAACTATGTAAGATTCACTGAATACTATTGACACTCAAGTCCATGAATAAGAAATACAATTGATAGCGAATATACTTGAATTTAAATAAGATGTAAAAGCATAAGAAAATGACGAAATATTGTCAATAGTAAACCATAAAGGCGCAATAACCAAATAAAAGTAAATGAAGATACACACACATAACTCAAATATGCAGTTATAATAGGTATGAATTACATAAGTACGTAAATAACTTACATGAATAGGAATGATGTTAGTCATTAGTTTGGGTTAGAATGTGAGGTTAGTAGCGTTGCACAATAGATGCCTTCCCATCGAAAGGGGCTACGAGCAATTGTGTAACATTATGCTAACAGGATACGTATCCAATCATAGGACCTAGGGAGAGTGTATGCTTGCGTGTAGATGAAGGAATACCCCTAATCAGACAAAGGAGTCTGCTTTAAAAATAGAAAAGGAGGTGGTATTTCCTTGACTGTGTTAGGCAATCTAAACAGGGTGGTGAGCAGCTCGATGCTATGTTAGCAGGTACAGGCACCATATCAGGACTATAAGCTACATAGGTTGGTCGCGCCATCGGTCCAGAGCAGTGAACGAGGAAAGACAGGGTTACACCTAATGGGCTACACCTCGTACTAGGGTAGGTCATGCTGGGTAATGCACGGCTATAGCTATTGCTAGTTTGTTGTTAAGGCATGGCTAGTTAACCCATGATAGACTCTTTCCAAACTGAATGGGGTAGTTCATTGAGCTGAGTCCACGGTAGGAAGCAGATAAGTTAGCAAATCCCCAATACGAAGCTAGATATAATATGGCTAAATTATAGCGATGCCGGTACTAGGCACTGATAGGAGGTTCTACTTTATATGTGGGCGATTTGGCCTAGACATTGATGATGACGCCTCGTAATGCACAATTGCGGACACTAGTGGGGGTAATATCTTGGTCAAATTGGTACTTTGGTACTTATATATATATCGGTATATAGTTATATTCTACTACGAGTATATGGGACATATCATACGCAAACTTGGAGTCGAGATCACTAAACTAAAAGAAATGAAAAGCATAACCTGTAATGGAAGACAATAGGCCTAAACTAGTTTTATGTAAAAATTGTATAATTAATAAATCACCAAAATGTTGTTCTGACCGCTTCCTCCCCCACAGGATAGTTTAGACGGACATGTATTGATGCAAGGTGAGAACAGTGGTAGTTGTGTTCCTCACCCATGCTCGACACTAACAACTGCACTAGATATTTGAATGTTAAATCTTGGTCAATGATTATATGTCTATTAGGATTTACGACTCCACTTTAAGTTATATCGCTTATGCATTCATTTGTTTAGTTGCAAGATACCAAAACAACGATCCATACTTTGGTGGACTTAGGTTTTCAGCGAAAATTTAGGCTCACTGAGGTATGGGTTGTTATATATAATAAATAGTTTCATTTTAAAAATAACTTTTAAATTTAAAATCTTTACTTTAATTTTCAAAATAATTTGAAAATTATCCCAAGGACCAATTCAAATTGGGCCTTTAGTATTAGGGTCAACCATTGTGCTCACTTCATCTTTCAGACCAGATCAATAATTAGGTAGGACAGAGTACTTAATTACCTAATCTCAATTCTAAATATTACCATTCTAGACATTGTACTAAATGGACAAGCTTAATTAGTTAACCCTAATATGAATAATTTAGATTGCATGGACTATCGAGTTTTGATACCATTGTTGGAACTGGGCCAGCCTACAATGGAGTTAAAGGGTAAATTACAAAAGTTATCTTCTTTATATCTATTGGGCATATGAAACTCAAATATATTTTAGATCCAACCTAACAGGTGTTTTAAATAAAATCCTTTATTTTATTAGTATAAAAGAGTTTGAATTTAATGTAAATTTAAACAAATGAGTGTATTAATACGCCCATGTGTGTAGAAGGTACTTACTATTGATGCCAAAAATGTATCAACAATCATGATTGAGTTGTAGGGAACCTGTATGACTGAGATCCAGCCGATAGTATTGAAAAATAAAAGAAAATAGAACAGAGAGAAAAGAATTTCATAGTGGTTCGAAAATCTCTGGCCTAGTCCACTTTATAACTTTTACTGATTGATTTGATAGAGTTTGTGTTGGATTACAGAGAATAAGAGAGAGTGTAAGTCACTAGTATAAGGGTTTGACAAGTTCTATGGTTGAGAACTACCAAGAGTAGCTGCCTAGATGACTATTGTGTGGAGGTAGGAGATGAAGAAGAAGCAAGGCTTCCACTATGGAGTTAGTAGAAACCAGACTCTTCTTTAGTTGCAGTTAGGTTGGTATTTATAAGGGAACAAAGGAAATGTGTCATAAGCGTGCTTGCACTGGAGTCTAGATGAAGTTCAATATTGTACAAGAGAAACCAAAGCACCATGACCCAAGGAGATAGGTCGGTCCGCCCTATGTAGCTCAGTACCGAGCTATAAATGTTGGTGCAAATCCAACTTTGACTCTTGCTCTTCACTTCTACCTTCTAGTTGATAGGTTCCAAGCTCTTTGCATTGACTTTTAGTTGATTGTAGTAATCTTTCCTCTATCACTTGAGTTACCCTGCTTTCTTGGCTTTCTTCTCATCAACCTTGGAAATGGTCATCCATACTTTGGAAAAACCAGTTGACCACAAGTTATTAAGAAATATGGAGTTTGTGAGATGAGTAATGGGAGAACTATAGGTCGGTACCGACCTATCATAGCTCGGTACTGAGTTATGTGCTCCCAAATACAGTAAAAATTTCTCAGGTCACTTCTATAGCCCTTTTGAGTACTTTCCTAAGTTTTAGAGTCGTTTCATCTTCATCTTATCATTATAACTTATGTTGACTTCCGCTTGGTTAAAAACCCATTTAACACTTGCCCCATAAAGTATGCTTTCGTTGAACACAATGCATGCTCTGGATCAAAACAAGTCCTAGATTGCTATCATGTACACTCTGGTTGATTGCCTAAGTGTTATCTCGAGATGTAGTTATCACTTGATTGAATTTTTTTCCTTTAACTATTTGGTTTAGTTATAGTTGGAATTTCATTCTTCTGCATTGAAAATGTTATCTGCACTTTGGAGATCGCTTCACGATTTGGGTCGACATGGCCAACATCCATTATGCTTTCTAAGTGATGTGTGGGGGAGAAAACCAATAAGGCACCAAGCTATAATGCTTCCCTCCCGACCTATATATAACTCAACACTTAGAAACATTTTATAAATTTTCTCATTTCTTTCTTTGCACGTAGCCTTCTGAACTTCTGAGTTATCCAGCTTCTCACGCCCTGATCCATGTCCTGCCGTCGATCTACCTACTGCCGATCATCTCCAACATAGCCACCGCCTTGCAACTGCCACTGTCACCCCTCGCTACTGCCCTGAACCAACCCTCGCCACACAAATCGCATCCAATTAGTTCGGCCCCAATCTAACTCTGAAACCCTAGCACTGACCTAATCTTGCACTGTCTTTAGGTTGGCAATTGTTGGTATTCTGATGATGGCAATGGCGATGGGGGTTTCCTAATTGCAATTTAGGGGAGATGGTTGAATTTTGGGCTATGTTTGATCGGTGATGAAGTTTGAGTTTTACCCTGGTCGAATGCACGCTGTTATGGAGACAAATCCTGTTCTCCAGACTCAACTATCTCTCTTCCAAATTTGGCCAAGCCCTGAATGCTAATTGAATTCTAGTACAACGATTTATTTTAAATTGGGACGTAGTGGATGACCTTATTGCACAACTTTCCTCGTTTTTGCACTTTCAGTAATTCAAAAAAGAAAAGTTTTCCACGTCACTCTAGATAACGGCTTCGTTACCGATTACTCATCGATAATGGATAAGCTCCGAAATATAATTTCAAAGTATGACACAACTTATTTTTCCAGCATGAGTGAGCTATCTATATAGGATGGTCAGTTCATAGTGTATAGGACACTGGACTCACACTACATAGACTAACACATGCACTTGCCCCGATTAATGCTCGAAATTTGATTGGTCAACATATGTTGACAACTTTTGGATTTTGGGCGTTGGTCGCATGAGTTTTTTTATTTAAAGTAAAACATACTCGATCATGTTGAATGCCAAGTTTTATTGTTTAGAATGACTCATTGATATCCTCAATTTAAGTGTGGTGAAGGAACGTCTACTCCTCCCGAAGCCGGGTTTTATAGCTGCTGCTTCGCCATCTATCCTGTCGGGCCAGGTCATCCCAAAGCTTCTAAATCCAAAAGCCAAATAATTCTAGTTGAGCCAGTATTGGGTCAGCTACCTTCGGGATTGAAAACAACTCGTCAGAGCAGGTGCCTTCCATCCTTTCTGCCAGGTCGCTTCAGAACATATATCTTCAACATGGCATCCCTGAGGATGATGTCCATCTGCCGATAAAGGCTGAATTTGCGCAAAATTCCCCACCAGACTTCATAGTATGTAATAGACACATGTGCTTAGGCGGTTATACCGCCATTCAATCATTTCCTTATAACAGTGTTGTAAGAAATTGGACTAGCTCCGTTTCAAGTTCATCCATATGGTTATTCTATTTTGAGCTCGTTGAACATCTTCTTCACGAGTAGATTCAATCAGCCACCGAGATTCAGTGAACTTACGTATCTTCTTTGATTCGGTAAAAAGTAGGATTCCCCATCCTATCTAATAATCGAAGCCTGGAGGGGATGTAAAGTAATTGAGAGGCTTCACAACAAGCGTCCTTATTTCAAGAACAAATATTTCTTTGTACAATGCCTGGTCGGATTCAACAGGCTCTGGTTATCTGGATGTATTTGTCTAGTCTCCTTCATGATGGAATTTCTAAGTTTCTAACTTAATATATGGTTCTTTGTAGGCATCTGGGCCCGAGATAAAAGTTGTGAACATGAGAGAACACTCAATGCTTTAAAGGCAGTCAGACTCAATCGATGCATCGTTGTATTCCTTCTTATAAATGAAAATCTACGGTGGTTTGGTCTGCTTTGACAGGATAGATTTTTCATTGCTGAGTCCCTAATGCAAAGCAACTCCAAGGCTCATACTCATTCCTCTACCCTTACTTGTAGCTCCAGAGAATGTTCAAGAGGAAGTAGAGAGTCCCTTTGGCGAGTCAGATGTAGAGGAGTCCGTGATGAAAGAGCGTGGAGGGCCTATCGAAGCCGATTTTCCAAGCAGTAGAGAAGAAGGCGCAAGGATGTCTCTGATTCTAGAGGAAGATGAAGGATTCCCTAGGAGAGATGGAAAGGAAGTGGTCGAGGAAGAAGAAGATACCGGTGATAGTGATGGTGACTATCATGATATCGAATAAGAGGACAAATTGTGTAGTGAATCACCGCTCCTAATCTCTCTAGTTCGCCTCGTTAAGAACACATTGCCATAGAAACTTCTGATACTGCTAGAGATCTGCAGTTCCTTCGATAGGGATTTCGCCTCATTGGCGACATTTTTGTTGGCTTAAGGGACATCGGTGAGATCAAATTCAATGTTAGCGACATTCTGGGGAATGTCGGTTCAGAATTCTCTCTTTTGCTAGTAGGTGTTGTAAGAAAAGATCGAGAGACCCCCACTCTAATTCCTTGCCAATACGGTTTGTAGAGTACTTAAGGGGTCATTGGCACCACATGCTTCATTAGGATCGTGGACGCTCATTCTTGCATTGATTTTTTTTCTTTGAATTCCAGTATTAATACTATTTTCTTCCTTGTTTTAGGTTCCATGGGCCATGGATATTACAAAAAGGTCTCCTGTCATGCCAGCAAACACAAAGACCGAACCCCTAATCCATATCCGCCTTATCGCTATGAATCTAAGGAAGAAAGGAGAAGACGGAAAGACTGAAAGTACCATGTGGTTCACAGGGTTGATAGAGAGAAGGAGAGGGGGAAAGAGAAGGAGAGAATGAGAGATTCTGAAGGTGAGATAGCTCACGACCTTGCAAGCGCCATAGAGATTCCTACGAGCGGACCTACATCTGTAGATACTCTACCTCGTACAAAGGCTCAAACTTCTTCTATCCAATAAGTTTTGGTCTCCCAAGTTATAGTTATGACTATTCCGCCTACTTCTAGGAGATTCCCTGCTACCTTATTTACTCTTTCAGTTGGTCCTCCGTGTTTATCGATTGCATTCCCTAATCTCTTTCTACATGATGTTAAGTTCGATCAAAATTTCTCAGATATGCCGAAAGAGTTGGTGATGCAAAGTCTAAAGAACATCGAAAAGGGCATCGACAAAGGGTAAAAATTGAAGAAATTATGCATAGCTCTCTCTGATGTTAACATGATAAACTATACAAGCATTCAATCCTTCGAGTCTGAGAGAGCTTCCTTCTAGTGAATGCTTAAGGAGCGAGAGGATCATTTGGTTAAGGTTACAAGAGAGAGGCCTTGCACATAAACAAAAACAAGCACCAATATTCTGATGATAGATATAAAGTACGTTTATGAGCAAACAGAAATGGTAATGGATAACAATTCAAAGCTCGCATATGAGGAGGGGGTTGAGCTGAAAAAGGAAACTTGCCATTATGGACCAAACTATACAGGTTTAGGATTTGATCGTTGATAAGCAAGCTCCTAAACTCACTGCCTCCATGAGGAGAATCGAAATCTTATTAATGAAAAGAAGAAACTCTCTAAGGTGGTGGACGAGTTGTCCATGGCAAAGCTTCGTAGTGACTTGAGCTTGAAATTCCAACGCAAGAGCTCAAAGAGCATCAAAATGAGAAGTCCAAGTTCCTAGCCGAGCATGATGCCAACATGTTGTAACTTTTATACTAATGTAGTTATGTTCAAGAATCTAATATGGTTAAAGAATGACAATCCCAAAGGCACTTTGTTGGCGCTTTGGAGGAAGTGCTATGCAAATCTGTGGAGGCTGAAGACAATCGGTCTGAAGAGGAGCTTATGGCCATATATCTTGATGCTGAGGATACTAAATCTCTTTTCATTAAAAAGCTATCATTGCTAAAGATGTTGCCGATGCCACTGCTGCCAAAGCTCTTGCTAGCCTGAGCTCTTTAGGAAAGGGAGAAACATCTGCTTCCAAATCTCAAGCGCCAGTAGCAACCATCTCTGCATCTATGGGAGTTAGCTCCGCATCTACTTGCGTTCTTCCAGTTTCATCAACAGTGTCCCCTACAAGCAATACATTCCTCCCGTTGTGGTCCATCCAGGAAAGCACGTGACTAAAGAAGACAAGTTCATCATATTCTAACAGGATCTTACTATAGATATATCTCTTGTTTCTCCTGCCTTCAAAGAGCTACAGTTCTCTTGAGCATCCATCATTAAACTTCATCGCTATATTTTCCAACTTATAGGTCAACCTTATTTGCCTCCTCTGCCTCCAGCAACCATGGTTTAGGGACATTTTTGTCTCTTAGGAGGAGGATGTTTTATCATTGGCGCTTCTAACCCGATTGAGCAGGAAACAATGGCCAAGAGGTTAAGGAAGGGTATGGAGAAGACCACATTGAAAAAAGAGCTTGGGACCATGAAGCCTACATCCTCAAAACAGTCAAGTCTGAAGCAGAAAGTCCCCTCATTCAAGATCAGCCCACTAAGGTACACTAGTGATCCTGCTATCAAGTCTTGGGAGCCCGGTTCTACTGCTGGTGAGGAGTCTGATCACTCAAAAGGCAACACTCCTCCTATTGGGAACCTAAAGGGAGATAAAAGCTCAAGACCCGTTTGGGTAAAATGGGTAAAGGCAGCTGAGGCGGTAAGAAGTAGAAGAATAAATAGTATGCTAATTGAGTATTTGGTTTTTTGTGTGTTGTCAAGATTGAGTCTATGTTTTTCTTTTCTTTTATTGTCTGAAACTAGCCGATATTACACAGGTATGGCCTCCTCTATTTGTCTTATACAAAGATTTTAGCGGTAATGATAGATCGGCTTTACTTTCGTAATCTCTCTTATATACTTTCTACATTTCATGTAATTCCTCTTATTATGTTTGACTATATGTGTATACAATATGATTGCTTGTACTGCAATTTCTTGTATTATATACTTCTATTTCTGTGCAATATGTTTGTCTACCATAACTCTATGCACGTAAATAATATTCTTGCAATTGCTCCATTATATTCTTTTACTCAGCACTGTTTTTATCACCAAAATACTCTGTTTAGCATAACAGAACCGTATTTTCAGCCAACTCCGTGGCTATTCCTATCCGAACTCAGTCAAACTCTTTTTAACTAAGTTTTGGTATGCGTACCCCTATCTACATGGCCAAAAGTTAAGATACAGACATCTTATGAGAGACTGAACATCCTGGGAAATTCATTCTGTTGTCCTTTGTCTAGTTTGCATCATAGTTCTTGTCTCTGGGAACTATCGACTCCGCTGCTTGATTCCAAGCACTATATTTTTATTGCATCCAATTCCTTAGCTACATTCGAATTCTTCCAAGTTGACATCATCGTCTAATGTCATTCTGGATGTGTGTATCGAAAAGATGCATCATTGTCATCTTTCATCATAACAAATTCTTTCGAGTTAAGTGTTAAGATCCTGGCCACGCACCAGGTTGTATCTCCAGAAACTCGTACATGAATAACTCAACTCCTTGGACTTTTCTTTGACTTTTCTTACTTTTAAGCTCTGGTTAATTCCTTTTGTTATCGCCTATCTCCAAGCGATGTCAAGTTCCGAGAGGTTTGAATCGATTTTTTCAATTGACTCGGTGTTTTGAGTCTCCTAGCGTTGTCGGGGTAGCACTGGTACTTAGAAAGCAGGGATCAATTTTCACCATCGATCTGCTAGCTTGAGTTAATTTTCCTAGTCGACTCGGCGACATTGAACCATCCCGACATTACCGGAGCAAAAGCCAATCTTAGAAGGTTGGGGGCGATTTTCACTATCGACCCAGCGGTTTGAGTCGATTTTCCTCGTTGACTCGACGGTTTGAACCTTCTCGAAGTTTCCGAAGCAACATCGGTTCATAGAAGGTTGGGATCAATTTTCTCCATCGATTCAGTGGTTTGAGTCGATTTTCCCCATCAACTCGGTGGTTTCGAATCTTCCTGACGTTGTTGGAGCATTGCTAGTACTCGAAAGGTTAGGATCGATTCCCACTGATCTGGCATTTTGAGTTGATTTTCCTTGTCGACTCGGCGGTTTTGAACCTTCCGGACGTTGTCGGAGCAACTCGGTTCTCAGAAGGCTAGGGTCGATTTTTTCCGTCGACATGGGGTTTTGAATCTCCCTTACGTTGCTACAGCAACACCGGTTCTAAGAAGGTTGAGATCGATTTTCCCCTTCGATCCAGCGATCTGAGTTGATTTTCCCCATCAACTCGGTGATTTGGCTTATGAGAACACAGTTCCATTAGTTCAAGAAGCTAACTTTATTATAAATGAAAGAGATGGCAAATCCTGCCTATTTATAATACCCTCAATATCCCTGGATGGTTTATTTGCGAAAATAGAAAATATATAGATATCAAGAGTAGTAGTGCCACAGCATGTCGCTGTTCCAGGCACATGTAATGGGAACTCCATCTACTGTAGCCTTCTTGAATGTTCCATCTCCAAGATTTTGGTCGATTGCTTAAGATCCTTCCTAGTTTGGGCCAAGTGCTTTTGTACCTGGTAAGATTCATTTTAGGATGATATCTCCCACTTCAAAAGTATGGTTGCGAACCTCGGCATTCAAGTGGCGCACCACTCTTTTCTAGTGAACAGCGACCCTCGGTTTAGCTTTTTCTCATGTCTCATTGATTTGGTCGAGGGACTCGAGTGTGACTTTTCATTCTCTCTTTGATTGAAGTGCCTTCTGCGATAAGAGGGGCTTTAAGTTCCAATGGGATCATAGCTTTTGAATCACATGCCAAGATGACTGGTGAGTGCCCGATCGTAGATTTGTGCATTGTCCTATAAGCCACAAGTGAAAGATCATCAAATCAATTACCTTTTGCACTGGTTAGCCGCTTCTTTATGGTGGATTTGATGATTTTGTTTATTGCTTTTGCTTGCCCGTTTGCTTGTGTGTGTATTACCACAAAATAGCTATTCTCGATCCAGTAATGCTTGTAAAAGTACTTGAACTTAGCGCTCTCAAACTGATTCCTGTTGTTTGTGATAATTTTCTATCGTATACCACACCTGCAAATAATACTTTTCATTACAAAATTAATCCCTTTCATGGTAATGATCGTGGCAAGCGGCTCCGCTTTAACCCATTTTGTAAAGTAATTAACTGGAACGATAATGTATTTAGCTCCTCCTTTTGCTATTGGTAGTATACCGATTATATCGATTCCTCAGATCACAAATGGCTGGCGACTGACCATTTATGTAAATTATGAAGATGGGGCTCTCAGATTCTTTAACAATCTCTGGCATTGGTCGCATCATCTGTGTAGTCTGCTGCATCTCGGATTATTGTTGGCTAAGAATATCATAATGAATGTTATTTTTGCCAGTGTTTTCCCCCCAGTATGGTCACCACAGCTGCCTTCATGAATTTCCATGAGGATTTTCCTAGCTTCATCTTTGGTTACACACTTGAGCAAAGGGGAGGAGAATCCTCTCCTATGTACCACTCTGTCTAGTATTATGAATTGTGGTGCCTTTCAAAGAAGCTTCTTTCATTCATTTCGGTCTCTAGGGACTCCCTTCAGCACGTAGTCCTTTATCAGTGTCATCCATGACTCTTCCTCTTATATAGTCACTAGAACCCAATTGACATCCATTTGATCTATGCTAGGAGCGGTCAATACTTCTAATGGAACTAATCCCATTGGTTGTGCTTCTCTGAAATTGTCTAGCTTGACTAAGGAATCAGCCTTCATATTATCCTTTCTAGGAATGTGAGATATCGAATTGTGTTTAATTTCATTAAGTAGCTCCGAATCTTTCGATAAGTAAGGGGCAAGTTTTGTGCCCTTAGCTTGATACCCTCCTGACCTTGCAGACGGCTAGTTAGGAGTTGTTGTAAATATGCAAAATCTTTATTCCCAACTCCTTTGCAATCTTCAATCCTGCTACTACTGCCTCATATTCTGCCTCATTGTCGCTGGCCAGAAATTTCGGCTTCTATGCATAACAGATTGGTCATCCTTCGAGATTTTCAAGTACAACTCTTGCTCTTGAATAGAATTCATTTGACGAGCCATCAACGAATAATTTCCAAGGGGTACTGTAACCATTGTATCCTCCTCCTCATTATCCCGAATAGTGAACTCAGCGATGAAGTTAGCTAGTGCATGTCCGCCAATCGCACTTTGGGGATAGTAAGTCACATCGTATTGGCTCAGCTCGATATTCCGCTTTAGAAGCCATCTCAAAGTCTTGGGTCAAAATATTACCTGTTTCAAGGGCTGATCTGTCAACACCTTGATCAGGTGGACCCAGAAATATGATCATGGTTTCCTATATGCTATTAAAAAGTAGCATACTAGATTTTCCAACTTCGGAACGTTTCATTCAGCTCCGGTGAATCGCTTGCTAATATCGTAAAAGGGTCTTTGAACCCTGGTTTCCTCACGCAAAAGCACTGTGCTTAATGCATGGGCAGATGCCGCCAGGTAAATGAATAAGTCCTCGCCATCCACTAGTTTGGACAAAGCTAGTGATGTCTCCATATGTCGCACTAATTCTTCAAAAGTTATCTGGTAGTCTTGATTCCATTCAAAGTTCTTCTTACCCCTCTTTAATACATCAAAGAACCGTATACATTTATCCGTCGCTCTAACGATGAAATAGCTCAATGCTGTGATCTTTTCAATCAAGCTTTGTAATTTCTTCTTCGTCGTTAGGGCCCTAACACTCCATAAGGGGGTAATCTGCTCTGAATTGGCCTTAATGCCTCTTGCATTCATAATAAAACAAAGAAATTTTCTAAAAGCAACATCAAATGAACACTTCAATGGGTTCAATTTCATCTTGTACTTCCCATTGGATTTTCAGGCGTTTGACACCCACTCGGGATATGTTACATCATGGACGAAGCTGTTAGCCAACAGCTTATCCACTTCTTCCTTCAGTGCATCGGATCACTCCAGACCTAGGTTGCATCTCTTCTACCTCATTGGCATGAACTTGAGGATTATTGTTAAATGCATGACACGCTATGTCTAGTGACATACCGCACATATCAGAATGTGTCCAAGTGAACACAATCTAACACAAAGAAAATTTATCAATTCCTTTCGCATCTTGATTCCAAGTTGTGAATCTACTTTCAGGACCTGAGTTGGGTCATTCGTATCAACAGGGGCAGCCATCATAATCTCTGCTAGTGATGCCCGCACTTCCCTTGAAATCTTTTTCCTAAGGTCTATAGCCTTATCGAAGCGACTATGGTCCCGAAGCCAGGGGCGCTATTGTAATTGGTATGCCTGTAGTTCCTAAATGTGGAGAGTCTTCTTCACATTCTTTTCATTTTCATGGCGTTTAGCTTCACGTAATTCAACAACATAGCATTCCCTTGCAATACTTTGGCCTCCACTCACCACTCCTATCCATTCTCCATTCAGAATTTCATCGTCGGACGTCATGGAGCCAAAGCGATTCTAAAATCGGCAAGGGTAGTTGGCTTAAGAAAGCATTATAAGTAAAATACTCGTCAACGATTACGAAGGTTTAGATGAGAATCACCCTCCGTTCTCCTTTCTCGAGTTCTACAGGTAAGTCCATTGTTCCAACCGGTTGTTTAGGTTTACCCTTAAATCCTTGAATCTTTGTTCTACGAGCGGTCACATCCTTCATGCTGATCTTCAACTGGTCAAACATCTTTTGGAATAGGATGTATGCCGAACTTCCACTGTCAATCAAAACTTGATGCACGATTGCCAATCCAACCCTAACTGTTATCACCATTAGGTCAAGAGTTGGGGCTTCTACGCCTTCAGTGTCCCGATTATGGAACACAATGTCATCGGTGATCATCCTTTGTTGCTTAGCCGGAGCCCCACCTTCGACGACGTAAAACTCTCCTATGGTGCATGCTTCAAAGAAGTAGCATATCATTCCATTTCACCCTAACTCTTCAACGTCGGGTGAGGTCCTCTGGAAATGGTGTTTATAACTAGTCTTCCATCAATTCGCTTGGGCCCTTCTCTGCTAGGTCCAGGCTGATTTCCTTGAGCATTCAGCGCTTAGGGTCCAGTAGGTTAATTAGGGTTTTGCGGCTTCTTTCACATACTGTTAGAGCCTATTGTTTCTTATCGATTCTTCAATTAAATCCTTTAGATCCCGACATTCACTTGTGATATGCATGTCAGTCTTGTGGAAGCAGCAGAACTTCCCTGATCTCTTTTGTTGCTTGGTTGCTTTCCTATTAGATGGTTTGTTATACTGCTCAGTTCCCTGATGGCAAGATAAATGTTTTCTGGATTGTCATTCAGTGGTGTGTAATCCTTGAATCTTAGATTTCTTAGGCATTTCCCATTCCCGTCACACCTACCAGCATTTTGATTCCTCATTTTTTGCTTTGCAACTTTCCCAGCATTTCCTATAGCAGTTCCAAATCCATTTCTATCCTATTTGACCACGACGTTGCTTTGAGTTACCTTTTTCGACCACTGACCAATGGACTTTCCATCAACCAAATTTGCTTCTTCTAGTCTCAAAAATTGATTTGCCTTTCAATGGAATTCCTTAATGGTAATTGGTTGCGTCAATTTTATTCACTTACCGAAATCTATGTCCAGATGAATGCCACGGACAAGTGCCATGAATACAAGATCTTCCTTTGGATTGCTAACTTCTGTAATAGCGATGCTGAATCGGTTCAAGAAGGTTTTCCGTGACTCCATGGTCCTTGTGACAAGCCAGACAATGACATAACATCCTCTTGGTCCAGCTGCGTGGATCCTGGACTACTCTAGATACTTTTTTGCCAACTCATCAAACGTTAATATGGATTTAGGCGTAAGCCTAATAAACCACATAAAAGCGACTCCTTTCAAAAAGATAAGGAAACATCTATAGTGAATAACATCTGTAGCACATGTTCCATCCATATGTCATTTGTATTTGACTAAATGTTGTTTGGGATCGGTAATTCCATTGTAGGGTGGCATTATCGGCATAGTGAACTTTTGGGGGTACTCTTCTCTCGGAACATTTTTAGTAAATGGAGTTCGGCTCGATGCAGAACCACATTCTTCATTTTTCCTGCCTCTGCTCTCCTCCGTTAACCATTTGACCATGTCATCGATGTACTCCTCGCCGGCATGAAAATCTACAGATCGACTGTTGGGGACTGCACCGAGTGTTTTGCTTCCCAAACGATCTTGGCTTGCCCGCTGAAGTCTAAATTCTCCATTCTTCAGGACCACTCATGTAGAGTTATGTTGTTGTCAGATTGGTCTTGCCATGGCAATTTGAAATCCAGTTCTAGCATTTTGTTCGTTAGCACCAACATTCAACCCATCATCACCATTATTCTACTGCATGTCATCATCAGAGTCAAAAACCTATAATGCATCTCCCTCCTAAACATCATCAAGTGGGACATTTGGATTAGAACTGAGTTTTTTGGCTCGGTACCGAATTGTCTTCTTGCGGGAGGAGTGCTTCTACTTGAACATTTCCTACAACTCCGACAGTCATTTCCTTCTACTTTATCTTTTTGCTTCTCTTATCCAAGCCAGAAATTGAAGAGTTCTCTTATTCTATTGCAGGAGAATTTTTTCTTATAACTCTTCTTGTTATTTGTGGCTGTAAAGTTAGCAATGCATCCATCTTATCCATGAGAGCTTTGACTATTTGTAAACTTCTGATTAAGTTCATTAATCATCTGATTAAGCTCTCCTCTAGTGATAATTTCATGTTGAATAGAGGATCTAGGTAGTAGATTTCTTTTGTTTATTTCCTTTTGGAAAGCTTTCCCTTTATCACCACTAGCCACAACTCTTGAGGATCTATTAGATCTCCTTGGTGCCATGACTTTTGTAAGTAAGTCTTTAAGTTCTTCAAGCATGTTTTTTGGATCTAACTTCTAGGTCTATCCAATCCAAAGTAGAGAGTAAACCTAAGTCGAGATTTAGCGCTTAGTGAAAGCACCAAAATGTTGATGCCGAAAATGGATCAACAGCCAAGATTGAGTTTAGAGAACACGCGTGACTTAGATCTAGCAAATAGTATTGAAAATCAAAAGAAAATTGAACATAGAGACATAAGAATTTTATATTGGTTCGCAATCTCTCGTCTACGTCCACTTTATAGATTTATTGATTGATTTGATAGAGTTTATATTGAATTACATAGTATTAGAGAGAGTATAAGTCACAATTCCAAGGATTTGACAAGTTTTATGGCCAAGAGCAGCCATAAGTAGTTGCATAAGTGACTATTATATAGAGGTAGGAGATGAAGAAGAGACAGAGCTTCTGCCTAAGAGTTAACAGAAACCAGATCTGTTTTTAGTTGCAGATAGGTTGGTATTTATAGGAGAGCAGAAGTAATGGTTACAAGCCTGCTTGCACTGGAGTTTGGATAAAGGTTCAATATTATATAAGAAAAACCAGAGCAAGAAGTACAAACCCCAACAAAAGCACAACTCATACAAAATATCGAAAGTAAAATCCAAATAATTATCTTGACTTGTAGTCCCAATGGAAGTGACAACTTCCAACTATTAGGCCCTCGGAGATATCAAGAAATATAAACTCATATCAATATCAAAGCCAATCAAAAACTTGATTTACAAAATCATAGATCTCGACCCTCAGTCTTTGAAGAGGCGAAATTCTCGACTACATGGTCCTACAAGATAGAAACAACAAATCAGACAAAAAGGAGATCTCCCAGCCATATGCTCTTATGAGAGAATGGCAAACAAGCTCACAGCATGTCCAGTAGTTGTCTCGGGTTAGCCTAACTCAAATGACAAATTATTGCATAGCCAATCTCTAATGTCATATGGTCATTGTCTTTAGTGAGGTGATAATATAAAATATCTCAAATATAATAGATCTACCTTATTCATCTATATATGGGACCGATATACCCTAGCATTGCTACATAAAATGCTGATGACTGCAACCCGTTTCCTACAATCCCTTAGTTACTCCCAGTACCATGACACTCGTATCCATCATTTTTCATAAACACATTGTTAGACTATGCTGAGCATTGGTCATAATTCCTACTTGCCCTTGGTAATGGACCGTTGGTCCTTAAGTGACGTCAGGCCAATAACTCCGATGAGAGAAATAACTCTCGGCCTATAAACTCAACAAGGTGACATCATGGATCCAGGGTTCGATCCCATAATCAGGACCACTAGGATGGATAATTAGCCTATCTAGTGGGTTTAATTCATGCGCTCTTAGTAGTGGCGTGAACCCAATGACGTAGTTTCTCAACAAATACTCTCGACCATATAAGTCCTAATGATAGTAATAACTAGTGCATTCGACTCTAGGGGTCTTGATAAGAGTGATAACAGCTGCTTTCGACTTGATATGTCCTATTGAGAGTGATAACTGATATTCTTGACTTGATGAGTCTTGATGAGAGTCATGTCAAATGTTACTGACTCTAGGAGTCCTAATGAGAGTGATCTCAATATAAAAAATCCTCGATTACTAGCCCTAAGAGTAGACAGTGATACTCGACTAGATAATCCTTAGAGGGTATACTGATATACTCTCAAAGAGATGAGTTACATGGAGAGTAATAATAAGTACTCACGACTCTATACGTCCTAATGAAAGCGTACAACATAATAATTCTTCGACTTCTAGCCCTAAGAGTAAAATCACTTGGCTAGTTAGTCCTAAGAGGATCAGTCTGTAAATCCCAATATATCTCCAACTTATAGCACTTGTAGAGTAACATAACTCTCGACTACTAAGCTGTAAGGAGTCACCTCTAGACGATATCACAAGTTCCTAACCCATTTCCAGAATATAAGTGACGCCTACTCATTAATAGTAATCGAATAAGTCTTGAGCATCTCATTCAATTTAATATTATACGAACATTTACTAAACTATACTCATCAAACAACAGTTATTATATAATATGAGCCAATAGAATAAATGAAAAATTAATACGAAATGCTCCATCCCATATGGTATTACTAAACCATTTATTCAATATCCTTATTATATAGAATCAAACCACAAAATCATCAAACAAATCAATTCCAAGTCATTAAATATATACAAAAGAAGAATATATTTTGAAACTCTTAAAAATAGATTTTTATAACCAAAAATCCCTTTTTTCAAATTTTCATTAAATTCCTTTAAAATATTTCACAATTTGGCTTACCTACAAAATAAGATTGGAAACACAAAATCCCCTTTCAAAAATATTTCCCAGAATCCATTTTATTAAATATACACCTTACAAAAGAATTTTCCTTTTGGAAAATATTATTAAAACCCTTCGTTTAACTTATAAAATTCCATATATTCCAATACTATTGAAAATTCTCTATTTTCATTTTTTTAAACAACTTTTATTTCCAAAACAATTTCCAACAAATCATTTTATTTTAGAACCACATTTATTTATTTGTACATATACTTCAAATAAATTTTTAAACACCAAAAATAATTTCATAAAGCTTCCAAAAATATTTTAAAAATAGGAAAATCAATAAATCGTCTAAGTATAAATTATGGATAATACTACTCCAAAATCAACAACAAATTGTTAATATAAATTTTATCTTTCAACCCAAATTGAATTACATCAATTTTCGGTCATCCATAAATGCACACACAACAAATAAAACTTTACGATCCATCTCGACCAACAGCTCTAATAAGAGAAAATACTCTTAACTGAATGGTCCTAAAAGATGTGAAATATTCAAATCAAAACGCAATTGGATACCATCTCCTTTGTATGGGCAACAATTCAATCAATGATCTCAACCAATTCAACAAATTAATGCATTCAACTGTCGGGTGTGTATGTAAGAGCCGGAAATGAAATAGATATAGACGTGAGTAAGAAAACTCATTAAATATACTAGCGAAGTCTATACTGCCATTATCCTTGACGACTACAGCCGATGCCCAACACAACACCCATCATCGCTGTTCTGTTTGAACCCATGCACAAATCTCACATCATCAAAGGCACGAAAACCCAAATAGACATCCAGGGCCGGCCCAGGGGCAAGCCCACCAAGCCGTTGGGATGGGGCAGCCTACTGAGTCGGGCACCAGGAAAAACCTGTTTTACTTTAAAGTTACGGCTCAATAGCAATCTCCATGTTGGCGATGCTTGAACCCAAAAAAACTAGGGTTTCAAAAATCAACGCCTTCTAAATAATCATCGCTGCATACTCGGTTATTCCATCAGCCATCGTCAGCTCATCCTTGCCTCCTACGCGATATTTTCTACTGCTGATTTGAAGTCCTGCTACAGTCTCGTTATACTGCCACCGCTAATTAAGTATGCGAATTTCCTTTTTTGAGTTGTCTAATTTTCTAAAATTGAGTCGCCCTTTTACTGCTTTAGATTTCATTAACATTGAAAACGCCTGAAGCTAATAACTTATTAGTATTTAGTTATAAACAACTAGTTTTCTGTAAATAATCGTTTAGGAATTGAAATTTGAAAGCCGAAGCTAAAAAACTAATAATTATTTAGGAACTGATACTTACATCGATGTACTATTTTTCCTGCAGTGTGTGTATGTCTACCCGCAAACATTTAGGCAGAATCCAATATGATTTGCCTGTACACTTAACTAGATACACTAGTTTGTAAACCTGATACGTTTAGTTAAAAATTAAATACACTGTTTTGTAAACTATTTGAGACTATAAGTATTGCAGCCCACTTAATGTGGCAACTTTTGTATAAAAAGTTGGTACTTTGTTATGTTATAGTTTTATATGTGATTTTATGCTTATATATAAAAAAGAAAATTTAAAAAAATTGACATATTATATAGCAAGGGGCAAAAAAATTCACATTGGGCTTGGGCAACCGATTCTTTGGGCCGCCCCTTAGACATCACGTGCACCTAAAAACCTCAACCTGCCAGCATCGCCATGCCTGCACCATCGCCATGAACTCCGCCTCTACTGTTGTCAGCAGCTGCATCTGCTCTAACTCCACCTTGCACGCATTACTCACTAAGGTGGCCTCATCACCTTCCCCCAACTAATGTCGCCACTGCCTTCACGTCCTCACGCACCTGAAGCTCCCAGACGTCACATCACTTGCTTAAGTGCATGGACCCTACCTCCCCTTTCGAGTGGCAAATCGTGCCTCCAACCATCAACATTCGCCAGATCGCGACCGTCATCCTTGAACGCGACGTTGTGCCAGGATCGAGTTCGATTACGCTCTTTTTTTCTTCTTAATTTCTGAAGTCGCGATTTGATTAGGGCATGAGGGAGTAAATTGTGTCGGGTTCTGATGAAGGAGGAAAGAGGAGGGCTTTCTGGAACCAAAGAGAGAAAGGATTAAGTTTAAACGAGTTCGGGCCTGTTTGTTTTGGGCTAGCATTTTAATTTATATTTTTCCCAATCTAATCTAATTTAATTTAATTTAATTTACATTATACTTTACAAATAGACAACTTTATTCAATTCAATGCCCGCTTATTATTCTTTGCAATTTTAATCACATGATAATTATTTACACTTTAGAAAATATTTTATATTCAATTAAGACATTTTATCCATTTCAAAATATTATCCTAAAAGAATTTACTAATTTAATTCAATTTAATAAAAATAAATCTTTTATTAAACAGATTTCAAATAAATAAGAACTTATTTTCAAGATAATAATGATTAATAAATCAAATTCATATATTTTTATTTAATTATATTTATTTATTTTACGGCGTAGAAATTAAGGTTATTACAGTTATTTTTGCTTTCGAAGCTTTATTTTCCTTTTTGAAGATTTAGGCGATCACTTTTGATGTGTCCGATCTTATTGTATCGTTTTAAGGAGGATCGTTAGCCTCTTCGATATCTTCTGGTTTAAGTGTAGACAGATCGTTAGCCTCTTCGATTGCCAATTCTTTTCTCTCCCACCCATCGGTTAAAGAGCTGAGTGTTTATGATATTATATCAAAATCCAAATAATTTTCTCCTAACGCTATTAGATCATGACTAATATCTTGGAACCTCGAAGACGCGTTAGCAATATTTCCATTTGGTTTCATTCTAAAGTTTGAAAATTGATCCTTTAGCACAGAAATTTTGCTTTTCTTAACCATTTTTGTGCCATCATGAGTGATTTGCAAAGTACGTCATATCTTATATGTGGTTTCGCATAGACTAACTCTATTAAATTTAGTTTTGTTTAATAAACAAAATAATATGTTCATAGCTTTAGCATGGTTAGTGGCATTAGTTTTTTGAGCAATTGTCCAGGTACTATAGTCAGTATTAGGCGTAGTATATTATACTTGAGTAATATTTCATAATTCACATCCACTGCTTGCATACATATATTCTCATGACAGTAGACCAATATGCATAGTTTGAACTGGTGAATAGTGGTGCTCGTGCACTGGATTAGCCTTCAGCGTATATGGCAATGGTGTCATCCTGTTACTTAGAATATCATCGACTTTGTAACAATTTAGTGAAGGCCTGCTCTGATACCAAATGAAAGTCTATAGGATCTAGTATAATATGGATTATGTTTAATTATAAGAAATTGAATATATAAGCAAATAAAGTAAAATAAAAATATGATCACACCAGGATTTTTATACCGATTCGGACACCTCCTACATTCAGTCCAGCTTAGGAATTTCACTAGCAACAATCCCTACTTAACCAAAGGAATAGCTTTACAACTGCCTGAAAACTCGAACATGACTTCATCCAACTTTAAATCAAATACTTTGTTTTCTGACTTTAATATTTTCTCAACAACACAGATAAGTCACACTTTAGTACACCCTTCCTATAATATCCTTTAATGATTCATGAATTGAATGTGCAGTGATATAGAAAGCAGAGAATAGTTTTGATTGCTTTTGATTTCATGGATCAGTAGATAGATTATGAATTTAGAGAGCAAGAATCGATTAAATCAATGAATGAATTCAACCTCTTTTATGGTAGCGAAAAGATCCGCTGAAAGATCGTGATTCTTCAAGAATTCGCATCATTTTACCAGGAGATGTTTCTTTTTAGAAATTGGCGTCCATCCGAAAATACGAACATCTTAGACGTTTGACCCATGAGGCCAGTAGTTTGATCGTATTATGTTATAAAAACTTCTAAAAACAGTGTTAATATGAACAAGAAATATGAAAGAGTACGTTCATTTCTAACTTGTTTCAGATGTCCGACAATAGGATTCAGACTTGGTTCTTGTTATATAAAAACTGGTTTATATAAGATTAGGCGTTTGGTTGGTTCGATCAAACATCTGATCGAATCCCCATCAGATGTGTGGTCGAACTAAGCAAACGTTTGACTTGCTATAGAAAACAAAAGTTAAAAGGTATCTCGGTTGAAAAAATAGGTTAAATGTTCGACCTTTTACATGAGTTTATAGGCTATTTGAATATTTTATTTTAAACGTCTTAGACATCCATTCAGATGTTTGAACCCGTATAAATTTTTTTGAATTTCAAATACTCAAACGTAAAAATGTTAGTGTTTCCGAAAAATATTTTAGACTTTGAGAAATTTTATTTTGATTGTTAATTTTTTTTGGGTGTGTATGATCATCAAAGGATATTGTACATCATATTTTAAACTTGCTATGACGATAATACTTAATAGTTGATCTTCAACCCCTTATTTGCAGTAGCTAGTCATCTTCTTTTAAAAATATCTTATAAGAAATATAATTGTGCAATATTTAAAGACATATAGTTGTGTCATCAAAACTCAAAAGTATGATTCAACAAAGAGTACCTGCATGATGCCTTTCCAAAAACGGCTAAAACTTTACCATTAGCATATTTTGAAAAGATTTTAGACATTGTTTAAAATATGATCGAGGAAAATACTTATGTTTAACGCCTTTTAGGTATCATCGGTCAAGTACTCCTAACGCATTATGGAAAGATGCTAGCTATGTATTTTTTTTTCTTCTAAAAAATGTTACTTGGTGATTTTTAATTTTTAAAATGTTGCCAAACTATGTCAACCAATTAAGCGCCGATGTGGCCAAAAGCGATCCATTTATGTAATTAGTTTCCCAACGGGTCCAAATCCATCAAAAATCCTAGTATATATAAAACATTTGTTTAACCCAAGTTAAAGGCTCATATTAATTGTTTGATCATACATAATCTGAAGCAACATCTAGTTCTATGTTACATCATATATATTCTTGCACCTCAGTCTCTCTTTCTCAAGCCCTTCTATTTAAAGCATTATTTTTACAATCCAAACCTAATCACCGAGAGCTTTAACTAAACAGACACACACCTAATTAATATTCTACACCAATTTATTCACCCTTCCAAACACTACACACATCCATCTGCATTTTCCTAATTTATTATTATTATTTTATTTTCCTTATACACATTGAAAATTTTACTCTTCTCAATAAAAAGTTGTAAACCACATTCAAGTACCACTTTCAGAATTCCACTTCTCGTTTATTCGCAGGTATTTGGAATCGATTGTCAACACAAAACTTCTCGGTCACTATTTATTTTCGGCCGATGTTTGTTCGTCGATCCAAAAAAATCAAGTAGACAACGATAAATTTACAAAACCGGTCAAAACTGAAATTAAGTTTTTCTTTAACTGAAATAATTTAAAAGACTCGTCTGTTGTGCGGTGATACGTTAAATTGAAATTACTTGCTATGTTGCATCAAAACAACAATGAATGATAGAATAAATTCAACATTCAAATCAACGAGATTACATACCATAAACTCCTGTGAAAACGAACAAAAAAACCCCATCTTTCAACGAATTGCTTAAATACGTTAATCGAAGCTTTAGGCAGCTGTTTTAAATTTTGAGAATTAGGGTTTACTTGCTTAAACTTATTTACCGCCGCCGCAGCAAAGTGGCACCACCAAACAACCTTCACCGCAAGCACAGCTGCAAGAACCCCTGCCACCGATCATCCTCTTCCTTGTGCATATCTACAGGTATTAATTTTTTTTTTTGTATAATAATCAGTAATAATTAAATATAATAATCAGTAATAATTAAATACCTGAGATTTATCGGTTTAATTTTACTATGAATTACCTGATCCTGCAATCTATCCCAACAGTCATAAGTACGTCACTGTTTCCAGCAAGGTATACAAGGAAAATCGCTAAAATTTTCTTTTGGTTATCAATTTCTTATGTGACTGCAAGGGTGTTTTGCATCTTTACAAATGTTTTACCTTGTGGTAGACAGATAACTTGTATTTTGAAGTTGAACTGAAAAGAAAGAAAACTTCTAATTGAACATTTTTTCTAAACTTAACTGCTTGGAAATAAAATGTGGTAGATTCAGAATTTTGTTACATATTTCTTTTTAAAAATGCTGAGCAAACATAAGTCGACATGGCGCCCCAAAAAAAAAAAAGATTCACCGTAAACAATAATGATTAAACTGATATTAATATTTGAAGTAATGCTCACCTTGTCCCAGGTTTTTTTTTTTTTGGGGGGGGAGGGGGGTGGAGGGGATTGGAGGTGGTGTGTTATGTGCAAGTATGTGTGCAGGTCGAGTCACTGTGTTGTTCTGCGTGGCTTCATTGAGTGCTGCAGTCTGCAACTATGAACTTGTGCATTTTTTGTTCCAGCGCGGTCAGTAATGTGACCAAGTGATTATGCCATTAAGGCATTTATTTGAACTAATATCCTGTGAACCGTTATTTATTTAAACTGCATAAGTGATATTATATGAAGTATGGCCATTTTGTCATCGTATTTGAATTTATTAAATTCCAACAAATATATGCTCGGTTTGGTTATGAAAACATTGGTTTAATGGGAGATTAAGTTTTTTCAGGGATTAGCTGATTGTGGTACGAGGTTCAGCAATCGTTGTATCAAAGCCTAACCGCCATGTCGCCGGCGACCACAACCGCCACCATGTTCTCACCAGAATCTATGTCAGCTTCCGGGAAATCCACCTCCCAAACAAACCTTCTTTCTCTCCAGTCTAAGATGAAATCAGATCCAACCGGTTACTTATCTGAGCTCCGTCTACTCGTCTGCCGTTTTGATTCGTTTCTTAGTCTTTATCGGGTTAATTCTTCTCTCAATCCTATTTCCGACCCAAATATTGCCAAAGAGCTTGGAGACCTTGCTATGTTTTTGGCCCATGTGTCTCCTTTTTATGACGGAGAGGTAAGTCATTGCCGATGTTTTTACAGTTAAGTAGATCAGGACTATCAAATTTATGCTTTTGACACTTTCTGGTAAATAACTGAACAAAAAGATGATTTATGGTTTAATTATTAGGACGATAGAGCGATGTCTTCTTTCTGAAGGTGAGAAATATGATTTGGCTGGCTTTAGCATAAATTAATGATAAAGGCACATCGCTAAGTTATACCTATGTATTTTGGCTCTTTGTTACTTTTAATGGTTATAACTTGGGATAAAATTTATTAAAGCATGCACCAGTATCGATATCAGTGCAATTTCATTTGTTTACATGTCATACACCGGTGATATGTGACTTGGTATCGCTTATCAAACACTACTCTTTTAGTTGATTGAGGCGACCTTACAATTTGCTTGCATGTTCAGAATTTTTACATTTTGCATGCAAGGACATGAATATCTTTTTTAGATATTCAAATTGAATTTGATAACTACTTTTGGCTCATTATTCAAATGTATTAATTTCTATACATCATTGAAATGCTAGTATCACAAAAGTTCAATTTTAGCAAGCTTTATATTTTTCCTATCAAATAACATTATCAGCTGTCAATTTTTCCATGCTTTATGTTAGGTGAAAGATTTATCAAAGTGGATCAAGGAGTTACTAGAGAATGGGAAAATGCTGCCTTCTTCTCTTAGAGTTCATTTAACTCAAGCTTTGATTCTTCTTGTTAATCGCAGGGTACTTTTTGTGGCTATTTTGGTTTAAATGTACTTGTCATTTACTTGAATCTTCGATTTGAATGATAGTTTAACACCTTGCCAATGAAGTGACAAATTACACATTGCATTACTTCCTCTTGCTGTGTTTCAGTTTAGTTGATACTCAATTTTATATGAAGCCATGTTCATGTTTTTAAATATGCAAACCAAGGTTTTGAAAATTTTGGTTTATTATTGTTTCTTCAAAATGCAAAAGCCAATATGTCCAAAACTGTTGAATTTTCAACGTCTCAGTGTTTATTCAGAAACCAAGAAAGCACAATTTATGGTAGTTTCAAATTGAAACATACCAAAATCATATATCTTAGCATCTCTCTTTATACACACACACACATTTCGGAGCATACACGCTTACAAAATGGTGTAGCAATTGTATAAACATCACAGATAAATCCGTAAAAAATTAGAGTTTAAGTATATTAAAAAAACAAGAAATTGGACTTTCACCCAAGTTACTAGTTTTTAGTTATTAGAAGATATTATTTTATGACATAATTCCATGCTAATTGAGAAATCAATATCGATCTTCTAATATCAGATAAGCTCTTAGTGTTTCACTTTTATATTTAAACACGACATAGTT
This sequence comes from Allium cepa, assembly GCA_030765085.1. Classification (NCBI taxonomy): domain Eukaryota; kingdom Viridiplantae; phylum Streptophyta; class Magnoliopsida; order Asparagales; family Amaryllidaceae; genus Allium; species Allium cepa. The sequence goes on along the minus strand of CM060931.1, from coordinate 270,196,830 downwards.
AAATTTGTTTAGCAAGATGTAGATAAGCATCCTGTCTCTTAGTACACTCAGTTCTCTAACTTTAACTACCTAAGGTATTTAGCTGTATAACTAAAAGAACATACAACAATTATTTCATCAATTATTTATACAGAAGGCGGATATATATGTATGTGTATATGTGAGTGTGTGTGTTTATTCTCTAGAATTTATATAATTTCAAGCAAGAATCAGAGATAACTTGTGAAGAGTTATGCAGTATTATCAGTTTTTACTAATGTTGCATATATCATTACAATGGTCATAAAATAATGTAGAAAGTACATAAAAAAATGCTGATATGACCATTGTCGATGGTCATCTAAACATAACGCATGTTATGATATTACCAATTTTGAACTAGCAGTAGTTACCTTATCCAAGTGTTAATGCATTTTTGGATGTTGAAGGAATTCCTCCTAAGCATGCTAATAACATAACATTCAAGTGTCAGGATCAAAAATTATACATTCATGATTCAACCATATTCTTATCGTAGTTTACAAAACAATAACACAATTAGCATCGTTTCCAAACAGTAGAAGGATAATCTATAATGAATTAAATATACTTGATCGAATCAAATAGAAGAACAATGAAATGAAAGATGAACCAATAAGCTAATATATATACCTCAATTTTTATACAAAGATCAAAATTACCACTTGATCCATCAATGACGATGAAGTAGATGCTAAAGAATGATAAACTCTAAAGTTTGCACCAATAACAAGATTACAATATCAAATTATCTTCCAGTCATATGTTTTGCCAACCTTCGCCTGGACCACCACATGCAAACAATGACTATCAACGAACTCATAAAAAAAGTTTAAAACGGCAGTCTAACATTCCAAAAGCTCACCACATAAAAAATGACAATAATAAAAAAAAGGAGCGGAGGATGCTGGATTGATTATTGAAAAGGCAAGACTTGCAAATTATGTTAAGAAAGGGTAGTCAGAGGAGAGATGGAAAATACCCGAATCTCCAAGATCCTTCTCCATCTTCCCTATTTTACGCTTTCTTTTTAAATTTTGAAAATTATTTTGGGAGAGTGCCGTGAGAAGAATAAGAGTTGTGGCTGGAATGTGGGAAGTAAATGGCACGTAAGTAGTTGGTAGTTGCGTCTGAATGTGAGTAGTATAAATGTTGAAAATACCCATTTATGATGTAAATCACAACATTATGGTAAAAGTTTAGTTTTGACCTTTCAAAAAAGACTTCATTTTGACATTGTTGACTAATGTTTGCTCTGTAGTAAAGGATATATTAAAAAAAAGTGTATATTAAGCGTACATCTCAGATCTCAAAATATGCACCGAGACCATCTTGAAAACTTACAAGTTTAGTGTTGTTTTTAATAAAGATTTTTCAACGGTTGTTATTAAAAAAGAAATATAACATAATTTGCATAGAAAGGTAGATGTTGCCCTAGGAAGAAAATATTTTGGGAGCATTGGCAGCTTTATTAATTTGGTAATAATTGAAGAATTTCTTCTTATTTGATATTGGTTAAAAAAAAATCTGAAATCATTGATCGTGGTCCATCCGGATAAAAAGTAAAAAATAAAATTAGATGAATTTGTAAATAATAATTGTTTGAATGATTTCTTTTGGACATATAAAAAGTACAAAAGTTATAAGAAAACATAAGTTCGGACTGATCTTCGATTGATATCCCCAGTTCAAATTTTGAATGAGATTATAATACTTTGGACGAAATGAGTGCCAAATGAGATATGGTTGAAACTTGATGTTGTCTCACCGAATGTAAGAATGCAATCTCGAATGAGGTCTCTTAAGAGATGTATAAGATTTAAAACTTTGTGTTATCATATTTGTTTATTTGTGAACATAATATTTCTTAATCATTTAATGCTGTAGTCCGTACAACTATTTAATTGGTTATTCATAATTGTTTCTTAAATTCACTTTCAATATCTGAGCAAACATATAGAGTAATTAATAATTTAAAATTCGAATAACCTATTGGAAGATAGTTGTGTTTGTAATTAATGTACTGTCCGTGTTCAAAATTTGGACTTGGAGTAAATAATAGTTGTACGCTTAAGTGGCACTGTGGCAGTACCCTAATAGAAGCTGCACTTTTATGGCAACACCGTATTAAATTCTAAATCCTTTATGTTTAACTTTATCTGGTTAAAATATATAAAAGATTTCTAGTACTAGTGCATCACCTGAACTATGTGCACACATGCATGATGTAAAGATGCAGTGAAATGTAAACAATTGAAAAATGATTAATGTGAATTTGACGACGGTTGAAATGACGATACACCAGTGAATCCTTTGCAATCAATTCTCTTTATCAACATTAGAGATCATAATCGAAAAATTCAGCAGTTAGCATTGCATATTGGATACGAATGTGTTGATTGGCCAGCCAGGTTAATAGTGTATCCGTGGAAGCATAAGCGTATAAGTTTCCAGGTCACGTTTTATATGAGTTGTGTATTAGGTTCATATAAAAAAAAATCATTTAGATGGTCTAAGTGTCATCCAGCTGGACTCAAGTTGATTTAGCCTTCTTGTATTATCTTTTAAACATTTACAGCATCTTAGAACACATTGAAGTGTTGATTTCATCTTCAGACAAATAGATAGAACTAGTTATGGGACGATGATTTTTTGATCCTATTCAAAATGAATATAGAATATATGAGATTTTTCTATCCTATTTAAAAAAAGCAAAGGAAGATGTTAAATGCGTTGATTTTAATTTTATATGGGATGATGATTTTGGGAACATAATCACATTTCTGTCGTTGAACGCAACCGGCAGAATTGTTTTCTTATTTGTTAGTTGTAAGAGGAATACAAGTTATATTGATGGTTTCATTTTTATTTTAAATCGGGATTTCAGCTTGTCAGAGTAAGGTTCCAACCTTTTTTTGATTCATTTTATATTATATCCACTCATAAGTCACAATCTTTCTCAAACTAATTGTAAATCACTTTTTATTTTGTTCCTATATATTTTGAGAAACTGCACCTGTTTGATGTAAGTTTTTACCAATATTACAGGTTGTTGGTATTGAAGAAACTCTTGAATTGTTCATAGACCTTCAATTACTTGATGATCGAGCCTTGAGGAAGTTGGCATTCTCACATGTTGTACATACGATCCGACGCATGAACCAAAATCACAGAAATGAAGCGCAAAACCGCAAATTACAAAATGTGTTAGTTTCAATGTTAGAGGTACAACACCTTCCTGATATTTTTCTGTCAGTAGTTTATTTGCCTGCCATGAAAACTGGACTTACTGCTAATTTCATCACATTGCATATTAGTAGTTATCAAGAGTCAATAATAAACACATGATGCAAACTATATAATTGTTACAAATTCTGATGAGATCAATATTCAAACTGTTTTTCAAGATTGCAAACACATTCTGTTTTTGGTGTAAATTCAATGCAGCATTCAGTTCCCTCCATTCTGTTTCCACACAGTTTCTTAGTGGCTGTACTTGACATATTTATCCAATTTCCAAATATATTACAAACTCGCATTGCTACATCTACATGGTTCTTCTTTTGCTTTAGGGTGTAGATGAGGCTAGGGCCAAAAGGGCATTTGTTATTCTTTGCGATCTTCATCGAAGGAAAGTGTGGTTTGATGAGCGGACAGCTAATGCTATATGCGAGGCATGTTATCATACATCTTCAAGGCATGTACTTATTCCAATTCCGTACACATTGTAATACCTTTCTTAAATACGATTCATGCTAATTAGATCTGATAAGCTGATCTAATTTTCTATTTCAGGATTTTAAAGTCAGCTTTATCATTCTTATTGGGCTACGACCGAGTTGAAGATGATGACAGTGATGAATCCGATAGTGAAGATGATACTTCCCTAGAAGCACAAGTTGTTCTGAGCAGGGACGCTGTTTACAAGGTTATTTTATTTGCAATAATATGATAAATGTTGTTAGCTTTGTTAAAATGAAAATTGCACCTTAATGCACATCATGAACGCTAATGTAATAACCTATAGTAATCTAAGAGCTTTTTTTAAAAAACCTGCTAGTGGCTTGGCAGACTTATAATTATTTTCAGCTTATTTTGCCTTCAATTGTTATCTACAAGTGTGGCACTGCACATCCAATTTGTTATTTACAGTGTGCAAGTAAGTATTTACAAAGCCACATATACCCATAATTGATGTTAGTGTTACAGTTTCGTTAATGGTCATCTCATATCTACATTCCCATTGTTTATCTGGGTTTGGGACAGGCAATGAAACCACTGTTGGAGTTCCCTACAAAGCTGCATACTGATATATGAAATGTTTTTACAACATAATTTGCTGATATATTGGTGATTTGGTACTAATTATTTCCACATGCAGTCCGAAAATTTACTGTTTATTATCCTCCAGTGTTCGTAGAATTAATTTTAGTTCAACCAATGCTATCGTTAAGATATAAAAATGAAAGATTCTTCATAATCTTGATTTATTTTTTTAGTAAGAAATCCAAAACTAATCAAAACCAAGTCTAAATATATTTCTTTGAACATACATGTGCATTAAATCTTTATTAATAGTTGTAATAGAAACACAATCTTTTGGTCCAACCGCGAAGTACCAAAAATACCTTTATATGAAAATAAGTCGTCAGAAGTTCGAATCCCACAAAAAAACAAATATTAACATCTATTTTTAAATGAAAATTTTGAAATGTAACTAAAGTTACAAGTTCGAAACTCTATTTCAACATAAAAATTACAATTTTTGCTTTATATTTTTCAATTTATTTTTTATCAAAGCTACGTAGAAACTTTAAATTTTATAAGAACTTATTACATGCATGTGCATTGTACGTGCCATAAAATCTCGTATAGTATAATATATTTGGAAATCTACGGTTACAATTTATTTTGTCTCATGTAAGCTAGATTCATGATTTGGATGGCTTTTTCCAGTTCATATTTTTCAGCATTCAGTTTCTATGTTGGGCAATGTAGTAATTTTTTTTGCACATTATATGCAAGTAGCTAGCGAATAGGAAACTTTCAGTTGCAACACTACAAATTTCTTGTCTTTTTGCAGGCCCATCACAAAGGCACTGTAGCTAGCAAGAAAAAAAAGAAAGCAAAATTACAACGTGTTATCCGTAGCATGAAAAGACAGCAACGGCTTGCGTCAGAGAATACTGGTCCCAATTTTTACTCTCCATTAAGACATCTGAAAGATGCACAGGTTAGATATCATAAAAGGGATTGCAGTTTGCAAGTTCATGTATATGTGTGTGCGTGTGTATTGTGTACATGTATATGTATGTGTGTACACACACATATCCATATATATGCACTAATTACACTATCTGTAAAATGACAGCGATAGTTGCTAGATAATGCAATAAAATATACACATCTACATGGTATATTTCAGAATACACACATATTGGACATTGTGTAATAAATCGCTAGATCAGTAAAATAGGCATGCATATAATATATTGTGTAATGTGCAATTAAATGCTGATTTGATTTTTATAGGGGTTTGCCGAAAAGTTGTTCTCTCGCCTTCAGAAATGCAATGAAAGATTTGAGGTTTATTCTTACTCGCTTTTTTATGTGTTTATATAGAGTAATGTTTTTTCCCCTCATACGACCAGTCGCCATTTTTTGAGCTCTTTAGGTGTTCCTCTTCAGTTGGAAAATATATCCTTCAGTCGTTCTAGTCTCTTTCATATATATTTTATCGAGCTGTATTCAACAGCATCCTCAAATTTTGTACTTGAATGAAAATCTTTAGCTTGATTTAGTTAATATTTAGTAATGATGATGTCATGCAATTATTACTGATAACAGTTATGGTCATTAAATGGCAAATCATTGATTGAATCAACAAGACTACGTTGAGTTGCAAATGGAATACTGTATTCTGATAGCCATTGGGCCTAGTTCTACATTATTCCTGTATATTATCATTTCTAGTGCATGGACTATTAGACATACCACTGGATCATGATCCAGGTACTTATTCCTCCTTACTATTGCTTTAAAATGACCTATGAATATCATCTGTTTCACATTGAAGTCTTTGAAATTGTATATTAGCAAAACCGGAAATTCTGATTATTGAAAGTAAAATTATCTGGCTATTAACATGGCGTCATTCAATAATTTGATGACAAAATCATTTTAACCAAGCTTGTGCTAACTTAGTGTAGACAATCACAGAGTATTTACATTCTTGATTATCCCTAAAACCTGAATTATTTTATGCGGGAGGCGGGATGACATCTTAACTTGCTTAAGTTTTAAACACCATTCAGTAACCCTAATTGGCAAAAACCTAATGGCTTGCAACTTTATATACAAATAATTGTCAATTATAAATGCCATTTAATTTAGCTTAAGTGACACCTTTCTTTTTTTGACACAAATATTGAAAAGTGAGACGATTTTTGCTTGAGTGGTGCTTGGACATGCTTTTAACAACATAACAAGAAACAGCATTTTCTCTGTTTCAACTATATAATACTCAAAGCTCGAAGGTGCAAAGAACAAACTAATACATCTTTTTGGCTGTTCTCGATGCAACTGATATGCCAGGATGCAATGACAAGAAAACTTGTACTTTTTAGCAGTTTTAATAATGAACATTAGCATTGAGGATGCACGATTATCTTCCTTAAGAAATCATGTACTGTTGCATTCATGACATTTCATTTGTAAATTGTGGTTAACGTTGAGGCTAATGTTAGTCTTTTCGTTTTGTCCAAAATTTCTGCTATCAGCTAAAAATTTTTGTAGCATTTACTTGGAAATTATTCCTTCATTATTGCAATAAAGACACTGGGTGATATGTGGCAAGGTGGTCTTACCACCCTGCATCCTTAGGGAGTGGTAACCTGGGCTATTCCAGATTCATTAAATGGGTCACCAGCACAGTTATTAATGGCGCACGGCGCAAAAAGGCGCAAAGCCTCTCCGGAGTCTTGGTGCATGACATGGCAAATGACAAATGCCTTTTTAATCTACTGCGCATGTTTATGATTTTTTTTTATAGATTTAATTAATATATATATATATATATATAACAATAAATTTAAAAAGTTCAATATTTTTGCTAAACATATGCAATATAGATTTTTTTCTAAAGCATTTTGCAAAACAAAAATCATCAAATATAATATTATAAACATAGAATTTCAAACATAATAGTTTTCTAAAGCCAGAATCCAATATAATTATACATATTATTGATAAACTTGAAATCTGAATATGATTCAGCAATTGTATTTTTCAGATCGATGTCCGCATCATCAAATTTATAAGCTTCAACATCTTCATCATCCATCTCATTTAGATTTGTTTCTTCTTCGTGAAGATGTAAATGAGCTGAAGTGGGTGCTGAGAAACTTCTGGATGTAGATGTTCTTCTACTCGAATATCTAGCTTCCTCCACTTCTATAGCTCTAGTAGCAACACCCCAAGTCAAGTCATTATCATCATCATCAAACACAAGCTCATCTTCAACATCAGATGCTTCATCCATATTTCTTGTTAATCATTCATTACAATCATTAATATCCTTCAAGGATGTTGGATCAATGGTGTCACGGATGTTGCATTGTACCTTCTTTTTAATATTTCATAATAGGATGAATACTAATTTTTATACAGTTTGGGTTTTAGAAAAAAAACTAAAAACAAAAATATAATGAAAAGACGCGCCATTCGCCGCGCCTTTTCATGTGTGCCACGCCGTGCGACATGGCGCTCCTTTCATAACTATGGTCACCAGGCCTATACTCATATGACACGAGATTTGGGTATTGAGTCAATCTGAGCAAGGTCATCATGTTACCCACATGGGTCTGTGTTGGGTCAGCCATGTCAAATTTATATTGTATGATAAAGAAGTTATTACAAACGTATCACAGTTTTGAAAGAAATACGATTACAAAAAAATATTCATACACATGTTGGCGAACAGTTTGGTTGTTTTGCGGTTTACATTTGTTCTGTGAACCGATGTAGCGGCTCTGTGTACCATTCGACCCAATCATACAGGTTTTCAAAGCAAACAGTCATTTTGGCTGGTGGGTTGGCCTACTCCTGTGCTGTCTGTGAAGCTGTGCAATTAAAGCGCTTAATGGTTTTATGGCGGTGAAGGTGCGAAAAACTATGTCATGGAAAAAGCGGTGATATATAAAAAAATAGCGGAGTTGTAAACATCTTCATTTAAGATAAAAATCTTCAAAGTTGATATATTCAAATGTCCACGTCATTTGTACCGAAGAAAAAAAAACAGTTCATTTATATATGACAAAACTGAAGAATATCATGATTTACGCGGTTCAGATTTGGTGAATAGAATAAAGTTCTAATTTATGTCGAGTGGTTAGGACTTGAACTTAGATCTGTACCCTAAACTTGTTGATTTGGTTTATAAGAGAATTGGTCAAGTTAATTTTTTATATTAAAGTTGTTAAACCCCTAATTTAGCGAGAGGGTGGAAAATAGTGGGGCTTTGAGTGGATCTACTATTTCATAGCGTTAAATTGAAAAGCGTAGCAGTCGAAGTGCGCTTAGCGTTTTAGCGGTCATTAACGAGGCTTTAACGTGGCTTTAACTGCATAGTCATAAAGCTAGTGATTTTGCTGTGATCCAGGGCAGGTTACTTGCTATTGTAGACCGAGAAAGATTGAACTGGCACTCATAAACAGTTTTAGCGGGCCAAAAAATAATCTGTTGCACTTTCATGCTTGTTATGGATTGATGATGTGTTTTTGATTGGATTGATATAGCATTGATGTCAACAGCAAATCTTAATTTGATTATATACACCGGCTATTCAATTGTTCTTAAATGGTTATTCACTATTATCTAAGAGAAATTTATCTCTCAAATGCCAGGTAAAGATGATGATGCTAAAAGTAATTGCCAGAGCCATTGGGATGCATCACTTAGTTTTGCTGAATTTTTACCCCTATCTTCAAAGATATGTTCAGGTATGGACTAATTTTTTTTATGATGATGATATATATATATATATATATATATATATATATATATATATATATATATATAGATCAGTGGGTCTTTATCTTATGAATTATATAATGAAGTACCAGATGATTGGGTATACCGGAATGCAAAACTACCTAATTAATTGCTTTGTGTATCAGGACTAACAATGAAAATGTAACTCTGCTGTTGCAGTTAGAGCAGTTTATTTATTAATCTTCTTCTCCTTCTTTTTTTGTGTGCGGCAGCCTCATCAACAGGATATTACTGAGTTGCTGGCTGCAGCAGTTCAAGCCTGTCATTATATGGTCTGATTATGAGCTGTGAAGTGTTTCACTATTTTATATCTCAATAGCAGCCAAGGTCATTTCAATCCCTTTTTAAAATTGCTTAGGTTCCACCTGATGCTGTTGAACCGCTATTCAAGCAAGTAGTTAATCAATTTGTGCACGATCGTTCCCGCACCGAGGTACTTTTTCTTTAACGCTCTATTTGACTGTATGTGAAATGTCTTCACTTGCCCAGTTATCATTTTTAAATGTTATTCTTGAATTATGTGCTTAATTAATAGTCATCCTATTATTTATAGGCTATTGCTGTTGGACTGAATGTTGTTAGAGAGATCTGTATTCGAATGCCTTTAGTAAGTCATCATCACTCGGTTAATTTTTTGCGCTGAATTATTGTTACTTCACTTCAATAATCATGTTTTTGCACCAACTTGAATCCTATTCTTCATTTTCTTGTTTTCACATGAACTGCTAATCATCGGTGAAAGACATGCATGGCTGAAATAACACATTATATCATTTTTCCATGAGTTCAAAATTGTGACAATCTCGAGAAAAATGAATTAATTCTTATGAGCTATTGTTTTCTTTTCCGTATGATTAGTACAATTGCACTCGCTTTGCATGGTGCACACGTGAGACATTTCTTTCTAATTAATTCTTATGAGCTATTGTTTTCTTTTCTGTATGATTAGTACAATTGCACTCGCTATGCATGGTGCACACGTGAGACATTTCTTTCTTATTCTTCTGCACAATCTCAGTGTTTTCCATGGTTTCTACTTGTCAATCATACATGCACTCATCTTCTTCTACATGTTTCAACACCAATCCTTCCATTTTCTTCTATGATACGTCATTGGTTGAAAAGGGTGTGGAATAACATTGAAGAAGATAAAGAGGGTGGCAAGGTTTCACCAAGGATAAATTGGATAGTTCGGCTTGTTGACCGTTCAAATGCAAGATCTCATAGCTGTAAAAGTGCACTCTTAGGGCTTCTTTTGGAATTAAAAGCAAAATTGTTTTTGTTGTTGTTATTTTTGAAATATCAGAAGGTCAAAAAATTCAATTTTGAAAAACGTTCATTTGTAGGCCAAAAAAGAAGGGAAAATGATAAGCATTATCTACTTTAAAAGTCAACATGCAAAAAACAATAACTTTTAAATTAAGTTGAAAAGTAACTTCTAAAAGTCATTAATTTAAGTGTGTGCAATTAGCTTTTGCTTCATATAAACAAAAAATGCTTTTTAAAACAATCCAAAAAATCATATTATTTTCTGTCATACTTGTATTTGTTTGGCCAGTGAATTATGATAACATTGGCTTGTATATCTAACAACTTATTCCATTCTAGTGTCACGGAAGTGTAAAATGTTGTGGTAACAAAATTACAGGCATAAATTGTTTTTCAGCTGTTTCTTTATTCAACGAGTAGAATCATACTCTGCATTGGAATGCAGGAGAGTGCTACTTATTCATTTTTACCAACTTAAAAGACCTTATTGTGATTTGTCTTATCCAAAACTTTATGCAAAACTAACTTTTCCACTTCTTTACATTATATCTGTTACTCATTGCTTGCTAACCTTGGTAAATGCCAACTGATTTTTTGTTTGACGTTGGCATGGTGGCAATAAATACAAAACAGTAGTGGAAACCCCATTCGGTTCTGTTCTTCCCGCAACAGGAAACTTTTGTGTCATCAAATGGCTATGACTCTTATTATTGTATAATAATGCAACCGGCTGACTGCAATGTGCCATCTGCATGAATTTAGCTAGGCATAGCGGTTTTAGTTCCATCTTTTAGTTACCTACAGCGGGAGATAGTATCAAATTCAACTCATGTAGTTCTTTTCCTTTTTTTTCCCATTCTGGTCCATTACAATTTACAATATGCTTCGTCGGTAATGTGGTGGGGAAATATTAACATTGACATTTTTCTTTAGGGGGTAATGTAGACTAGGCAAAATTCTTAACTTGATATCTAATGTCAATTACGATACCCATCCCTTACATTTATCTCAAATCTTTATATATTGGATTGATGATGTTATATTTTCATGGTATTGTTATGTTATCCCAGCAGCAGTCACTTGTGAGTTTTAATTTTTGAGAGTACTAGTTGCATTGAATTTGATTGGTGATTCATTTATATAAAGCATGAGTATAAAATCATCATGGAATGTACTGATTTACACATGCTTATTATCTTTAGAAATAAAATTGTGATAATTTGTCCCTTCGGCAAATTGGGTCTGAAACACGTCTCTATTAACCATATGTTCATCCATAACCATGATATATTTATCAACCATTTTATCGGTTACTTATATTTATGTCAGAAAATACAGTTACTCTAATCTTTAACCTTGTTCTATTTTTATGACTTATATTTTGATGTTCCTTATTTTATATCATAGTTAATGAATGAAGATCTTCTTCAAGATCTCGTATTGTACAAGAAATCACATGAGAAAGCAATATCAACAGCAGCTCGTTCTTTAATGACTTTATTCAGAGAGGTTTGAATTATTCGCATGCATGCAATATTTCAATAATTCAAGCATTAAAATTACTGCCATGATTTTTTATTTTTTATTTTTTATAAGATATGCCCTTCATTACTGGTCAAGAAGGATCGTGGTCGGCCCACAAATCCAAAGGCAAAGCCTAAAGCATTCGGAGAAGTTAGTGTAGCTAGTGATGTGGCAGGCTTAGAGTTGCTTAAAGAAGACAGCTCTGCTGTAAGTAGCTCAGATGACGAGTTAGATGCTTGTGAGGATGGAACTGAGGATGACTCTATTTCAAGTGAAAAGGAGGACATGGAGGAAGTGGATGATGATAGAGAAGATAATGACTTGGAGAATATTGACAAAGTGGACGCGAATACTGTCGATGAAGAAGAAGATGATGATGGCGGTGATGGTGATGATATTGATGAAAATTCAAGTGGTGATGATATTGATGAAAATTCAGGTGGCGATGACGAAGATGGCAACTTATCTGAAAATAGTGAAGACTCATATGAAAAAACAGATGAATCTAAGAGTCAAAAGAGGAAACTCTCAAAATATATTGGACAACTGAATAATGCAGATCTCAGCCTTCGTGCTTTAAAAAAATTAGCAGCAACTCATACAGCTGTAAAACCAACAGAAACAGAGGATGGTATTCTGTCTAATGAAGATTTCCAACGTATAAGAGAGTTAAAGGTATTATTGTTAAATTATCATTCAACTGAATACTGAATGTCATTCTGCAATAGTTTGCAGGAATTTGCATTCAATGTATTAACTAATTTTCTTGGATTTTATTAACTTTGTATCAATACCCTAGACTTATTAGGAAATGTTGGATAATATACTGTTGTCGGCTCTCATGTTGGTTCTTGGTCACACCGATTACTGATATTGAGATCGAATACTTTGTTGATGAATTAGGATGTTGTTGATGATTTAGGATTTGATGAACTAGGAACTGTTTAGTGCCATGCATTAATTTATTGTATTTTTTAATTGATTTGTGTATTGTTTTTAAACTACTAACGTAAAATGGTGGTTTTACATCATGGTAAAGTATTACTAAACTTGTTTATGTTAACCGATATTATGCTGATATCCTTTTACTGATTTGACATTGATAGTTAGGTGACAAAGTTCATGGTATTTTATTAAGCAAAGCACTATTTTAGCTTTTTGTTACCTATAGTTTAGTATAGTCTTTAATCTTTTTTGGATTATTGCATATTAGGCCGAGAAAGAAGCAAAACTGGCCATGGGTAAACATGGTCTTGCAAAGAAGGGTTCAGATAGCAAGGCATCACCTTTTAAAATCCCTGATGCTGACCAGTTGAGTTCCAAGCTTGTTGATCCTAATAAGCTTGAGGTGAGATCTTACCTGCAGTGTTTTTTTTAAATTTATTTATTTATATAATTTTTTTTTGAAGAAAAAACAAACAACCACTAACATTAATTAAGCAAATTATTTATAGAATATTTAATTCCACATTTTGTACTATATGCTTCTCAATTTGTACTTCAATAGACCATGCTTTTGGTTACATGCAACATGTTCAATAGGTATTTCTTAGATGAAAGATTTGATCATTCTCTTGCACAGAATATATTTTTATTGGCATATACAACAAAGGAAGCAGTAACTAAAAGCAAATATGTTGGTTAAGACTTTTAAGAAATTATTCAGCCTTAAAGGTTTATTATTCCGTTGAGCTTTAACACTGTTATTATATCGCTAAGCGCAACATGGGAAAATAAGTACAGAAGTACTGATAAGTTGACAATCATTTAGCTTTTGTAGTAGATGTTTCAAGAGGCTCTATATGCTCAATGAATTCAATATATGATGATGAAAAGAAATTGGTTTGATTGTTCCAATGTTGTAGCTGCCCATTAATTGCCAACTTATGGTAAACGAAACATCTCAAATGAAAAGTAAAATCAAACAAGGAATTTGTTACTTGAAATGATAAGTTAAGTCCGGCTTAAAGTTTGTGGAACAACATTAGCATTTGATATGTGTGAATTTATATAGTTAGGTGTTTAACTTCATTAGTGTATTCAAATGGCAATGCAAGTGGAATTCACCAGCTTTAAACCATTGGTGATTAAAAGGTGAACATGTTTGCTGCAATTAGGATTATACCTACCAGGTGTTGAGGATCGCCAGTACGGTGGTAAGGTCTCTAGAGTACGGAATCCTCGACATCAGTTATCGTTTTTCAATGTATGCACAAACGTGCACACATCTACATACATATAAATATACATGCATACATGTGCATGTATTTTTATGGTAATGTCAGTACCTGCCAGTGGACAATCTATATCTTGTCTTACCTTTAAACTGTGTTAAAAAAAATACACCTAAAATATAACTTACATATGCAACATAGATATTACATCAATTATGCATTACTGTATGCCCAACATACACATGCAACATAGATATTAAATCAATTATGTATTACTGTATGCCCAACATACACATGCAACATAGATATTAAATCAATTATGTATTATCGTATTCCCAACATACGCATGTTAACATGTTCTGTTAGTATGCATTTGAAATACATATTGTCATTTCTACAGTTCTGATGTTTTAATGAAACTTGCATGATTATAATTAGGGAAATAACTATATGTTCCGTCTTATGAGATGAATTTATTTGTTAATCTTATGTTGAATATGTTCGGAATCTATCAGTTTAGTTAATTACTTGACTATGCTGGTTTGACTGCATGTGTTTTTTTCCCCTAACCTCGTTCCATCTGTATGTTGGTTCTCAAGTCACAGCTCCATTATCAAACCCCTATCAAGAATTGTATGTAATATGCTAATGCATTATGTAGGCGAACATAAGAAGAAAAATGACCAAAGAACAGAGATTGGAACTAGCAAGGGCAGGGAGAGAAGAAAGAGGAAAATATCAGTCCAGAGCTGCTGTAAAGAAGAAAAAGGTAAGTGATAATGATAAGAATATTTATAATTTATTATTGCATTGCTTTGATGCAAATTACGAGCGTCAGTGCCACAGCCAAATGCAATGTCGGGCTGCAATTTGATATTTTTATTGAATGTTTAAGAGAGCAGAATGAGAAAATCATCTTTCTGACTGAATTCATTATGATAATCTGACCAAGTTATTTCTAATTGCTTTATGTCCCTATTAGTAGTTTATAACTTTCAATGGAATAGAGTGCTGCATACTAGTAGTTAGCAATTTTGAACTAGCCCGAATCTTAAATGCAAGCCACAAATTATTTGGCTTGATTCAAAGGGGGCATTAGATGAAAATGCCACACATTCCAGAACATACCAAGTAAGATTAGAGCCATTAATCAAATGTTTGGCAGCAAATAATTTAAATGCATGTTGCTGCTAGGGTCATATTCATGCTTTCCTTCTCACGCTCTATAAATTTCAAAGGGAGATGTTCTTTTTGTAGTCAATAGATCTCAAAATATACTTGAAAAACTAGGCCATGCGTGTTACTTTGTTTATTTTGAAAACATGAATCATGCGCAATACAATATGGTATTTAATAACTTTCATTTTATAACAACCTTCAGACTGGTGGACTAAGCAACAAGGAGAAAGAACACAAGAAGGCAATGCCTATTGCTGCAAAAAGAGCTAAAGTTGCTCGGTCTCGACATGAGAAAAAAATGAATTCCAGACATGCTGGAAAACAGTTCAGAGGCAAGAAGGCTTGGAAATAACAAATTTCCTCCTTCCTAATGGAATTCTTCTTTTGACTCTTCTAATATTTTGTATTTATTTTTATTTTTAATTTAAAGTTGATACCTTTATATTTTGTTCCCTCTTTTTTGTATCGTTGCATCATAAAGCTGAGTGAACCAGTAAAATTTTGGGTTATCTTCGTTCCAAAATTGAGATTGCTGAAAGTATTCTATTATGGTAGCTGAAAAATACAAGAAAAAAAGGTTAAATATGTAAATAGCGGCATTCTACGGTGGCAATGTAACAACCGAAATTGCTAAGAGCTGATCTTTAACAATGTTAAATCGCACGCGAGTCTAGACATTCTGCAAATTAGCAAACAATTGAACTCAAGTTGCTGCTGGAAAATACAGTTGATGTTAATTTCATTTTAATAACAAAATAAGACAAGTCATTATTTGTATTATAACCTGTTATTTGTATAACGGTTAGCAAATGGGCTCGATTTTTAAGCCATGGATCCAATGTATTGATATAAAAGAACCAAAAAAAAAAAAAAATCATCAAAGGATGTGGTGCTCCGCTTGGTAAAAGATTTTATGAAGCGGTCCTCCCACCCACTAAAAGACAAAACTGGTGATTGATTTGCTTAGATGTCACAGCAATGCACGGTATCGATATGAGCTCAAGCTGCTTTACAATTTATCGCATGAGAATCCAAAAACTACGACACATACAGTTGTTTGATATCGTTTTTCAATCAGATCTTTTATTAATCTTCAATTTGGTTAAATGCATGAATGCAACGTCACACTGGATCACACAACGACTAATGAATCAAATGATCTAAAACATGTGTTTGGAATTTGCATTTTCGTTATGATTCTCCATATACAAAAATGGATACGAATCATATGGAGAAATCTGTCTGGTTCCCTTCAAAGAGCTTTTTATTTTAAGGTTAATTGGTGGATTTTGAGAATATGGGGGTTATATATTATAGAAAACTTCTATTTATTTCAGCACATTAGTCTGTTGTGCTATCGTGTTCGTGTTCACGGTCGTAGGGATCCGTTTGGAAATTTTGTGATACCGGTTAAATGAAGTCTTGAAAGTATCAGTTTTGACCGTCAATAATAATCGTAGCAATTTTGATTGATTATATGAAATGTTGTTATAATCAATCAATACATGCTTGAAAGTTTAACATACATCGGTTTTGTGAGTATTCCATTAAAGTCTTCATATTTATTCTTTAGTTTTGTGAAGTTTAATTCTATAATATAATTAGTAAGTGTATAATTGAAAAAAAGTTATAACCCCTCAAAACACCCCAATTTGATGGGTTGAGAATTGCCATCAAAATAACACTGCATCGGTTTTCATCGGTTTTATAACCAACGACAACAGGTGCGAAAAAAACTTACAAGCAAGAGTTGTGATAACACCTGAAATATAGAGCCATCTAAAATCAGTCAAAGCCGGTAGAAAATAAACTTCTAAGTGGAACCTAAGAGCATCTCGAAGGGTCTAGCAGGGAAGACGTTTTTAGGGTGAGGAAGTAATATTGAATGCGTTGATTCCTTCCACTTCTCCAGCATTTCAATAGGACGAATTGTTATTTATTTATTTATTACCTTTACAACGTCTATAAACGGTTTTCAGAAAACTTTTTATAGATATTGAAAAGGTACGAGAGTTCATATTTTCGTTTATAAATGTTGAAAAAGTTAGAAAAAAGGATATTTCCTTCCATTCAACCGCTGAAGAAGTGGAAGACATTAACATTTTCTAAAATTAATCCTCACCAAAAAAAGACATCCTCTGCTAGAGTTGCTCTATAAACGATTTCTAGAAAATAATTTACATAACATAAGAATTTAATAATCCCGCAAACATTTTAACCGAGAGTCCATTATCTTTGTTGTTTCATTTCATTTTCATGTCCTTCCTCTAAAAATCTCCTTTCAAATTTCTCAATTTTCCAAAAATTACACCAAATTCAAATTAAAATATATACCTTGATCACTGAATCCATTCTTCTCTTCCCTTCATTCAGTTTGAACAATTTCAGCTTATAAAACCATAATCCCCAATTTCTAAGGTGAAGAAGAAAAGATGTATTCTAGCAATTTTGTAGATGGATAATGTAAACAAAGAAGGTTCTAACTCCGCCACCCTTGTGCGCAGAAGTAAAACATCGAGAAATAGTAAAAGGGCTTTCGTCGGCAATGACGTCAGATATTGAGTGGGTGTACCGAATGTAATTTCATCGATATTCCCGTTTAGGTCATCCATGATGCCACAAGAAGGGGTTCGTCACATTATCATGGAAAGAATAAAGAACACGACATATCGTGTGTTATCATTAAAAATTAGTAAGGCGTTAATTTTTTTATACATTACCAATTTAATTAACAGGAAATTATTGTCAAGGACAAAATTTCACAGCTTTTTAGCCTCAAGGACAGACCTTCAATATTTTATTCTGAAGGACAACTTTCTGTAGGTATCAGTTTTTAGTTATTGATAGCAGTTTTTAGGTATCAGTTTGTAGTTATCAGTAGCAGTTTTTAGGTATCAGTTTTATCTCGGTAGCAATTTTGTTGTCCTTATGAATAATTTTAAAAAATGTTTGTCCTTGTGAATAAGTTTTAAAAGAATGTTTGTCCTTGTGTTAAAAATATTAAGGTCGTGTCCTTCAATCAAAATATATACAAATTTTTGTACTTTAAATTAATCCCCCCTTTAATTAAAAGCCATATTATAAATAGAATTGCGATGGAATGAGACTTCATGGAGCTTTCACAATAATGTTGAAATGGTGGAAAAAAGTTAAATGGACATCCACAGATTAAAGATCCAATTGTTAAGATATTTGGTAGATTCATGGATATTGAGCTGAAAAATTCGAATAATAGATGTATTCATGCTATTGTTGAATGTTGGTGGTTGACAACACATACATTTTTACTTTTGAATGTTGAGATTGGTTTTACACTATTAGATTTTACAACGTTGACATCAATACCTATTAGGATGGACAGGCGCCTGGCTCCCCCAATTGATCGGGGTCGCACACTTGGTATTCGATATGATGAGAGTTAGAGTCGGTTTGACAACACTAGTCAATTTTTGCCGCTACTTGCCTTGTCCGATATGAAGATCGAAAATGTGGCTTATTCCATCTAGTTAAATATTTTATTGAGGATTATACGATGCAAAATTTGAATACCTCTGGATCACATTACTAAAATATTTGTGTTGTACATGATGGTGACTCTTTTTTCACAATAATAAATGACATAATCAATCATGGGTATTTGAAATCGGCCATGGATTTGTAATTAGCTCAACAATCTAATTGGAGTTTGATATTTTAGGATATCTGTAACTAAGGGAGGTCACATCATTGGATTTATCGAGTTGTTGCAGGAACATTAACTTATCGTATAGTTGAATTCTTATATCTTACTTGAAAAGGTATTTATATTTTTAACATAATAATAATTTTATTTGCAGTATTACTGGCTATATTGTGAAAGAAAATGTGAAGCAGTCATCTTAACAAAGATTAAAAGCATGGGAAGAAGGAAATAGAGTCAAAAAACATAATACCATAACTCATTTGTTTTCCAGTACCCGTTATCATATCAATCATCGATAGGCTAGTCATATAAATTGAAATCCATGGAACACCTCAATTGCATCTGATTTAAATGAGGTGGTGGTTGCTTGTAACCTATCGATGAGACGATTGTCTCTACTTGTTGCTTTAGGAAAATTTTATGAGTTGCTTCTAGGAGTGGAGTTTTTGCGACAGTTGATCGGCCTTATAGTTATCCCTATAGATAATCCTCTAAACATGAGAGTAGAATGACATACAACAACTATGTAGAAACGCAAAATGTGTAATATCAAGATGACTACCAACAGTACGCCTATTCTGGGACAAGACATAGCCTATAATGCATATTGGAAGTTAACTGCTAATGATGTCGGTCCATTACTAGATGCTGCAGTTTGAATTGGGAATATGGATTTTTTTTTTGGTCCTTCTGCTCTTTAGTCGCATATTCAAGACTCTTTCGTTATGTCTTCAGAAGTCAATAATTCATCATAGTTTTATCTCCCACTCGGGTAAGCAGATTGCAGAGGATCCTGGTTGGTATATTGGTATATGTGGTTATAACATCCCCCTACTTGGAGGCTTAAAACTAACGGCTACGGATGTTGCAGTCATATATAGTTATTAATCCTTGATGACCAAATATGGCGACATTAGACACATTGATACACAGAAACACAAGAATACAAAAAAAAATTAAACATCAAACAAATTTCCACATTCCATTTTAAAATATTTCAAATTGATTACATAATTTCAGTTCGCAGATCACGTTCTGATTACATATGATTATTACAAAATACGCCAAGTGAGACATATGAAGATGCCCTCTTGGTTGATCAGAGTATATAAATAGGCAAGAAACCAAATTTGCCTTTACAAACAAAACATACAGCGGAAAATAAAAGAACTCTAATAACAAGCTTTCCTCATACACGTCCTTGGAAGCATTATTCGTCTAAAAGAACACCTGAAAACCTTAACTATTAACCTACTCAAAATCAATTGAGTGTTCGAGAGTTTAAGGGAAAAAAACTTTGAGTCAGACATAAAGCCTGATATGAATCATAATTTACCATCTCAAACCATTTAGATATCTAGTGAGACCACGCCGTTTAGCGAACGGGTTTTCCCCTCACTGGTATCCTAAAAGCTTTATAAAACCATATACTATGCTTCTGTATCTACAATGGTTAAAACATACTATTTCAAAAACATTATGATGGTATGCAAAATAAGTAAATCAAATCTAAATTACCCATCCCCATTTATTCTGACTATCTGTCTCAATTATAGTTTCTAGGATTACTATTAACCTGTTAAATGTTTACGCACTATCTGTCCAATATCATAGTTTTAATGGGATCACTAAGAACCTATTGGTAACTCAAATATCATATCTCTTATCCTAGTTTTCATGGGCTAACTAGGAACATATTTACTGAATGTCAATATATTAATTCAATTGTAGTTTTCATGAGCTAATTACAAACCTACTGGCCCCTGCCAGTATCAAATCATAGTTTTCATGGGCTGACTATAAACATATTGACCTGCCAATATCATTAGTTATATGTGGTTTTCATGGGCTTACTGCAAACCTATTTGCCACTGTCAATATATTTAATTAAGATTTTGCATTTCTTAAGTTATATTCATTACTGGGTCAACCTAACTGGTTATTCTGCCCTTTCCCAAAGTACTGTTATTAGTTAGTTACAATGTGAATAAGTATATGAAGAAGTAATACTTCTAAAACCTTCGGTTATGCCATGATATTCCTTTTTAAAAGTGTGAGTGGGTTATTTGTTTTGAAACTTTAAAACTTCACCCTCGAAACCTCTGGATGACCTTCGAAACTTTAAAAATTCACTTTCGAAACCAATGGTACCTTTCGATGGTATCAAAATTAAAACATAGCTTTGAAACAAATAAAAGTACTCTATCGCAAGCATTGAGTTTACTCTTTAAAAACATCCTTTGGGTCAAAATGATTATATACGAAAGCATCTCTTTCGAAACCACTTATAAAATTGTTTTGGAAAAAAATTTGATGGTGTCTAAACCATCTAGGCGAAAGCATAGTCCTTTAAATTAGAACTTGGAAGTATAGAGTTGAAACCGCCTTCTGACTCCATTCCCTTCTCAACCCCTTTCGAAAGCATTCGGGAAAAATGCTTAGTTTAAGTTAAAACAGAGATAACTCTTTGATAGTATAGATGACTTCAATATAATCGAAAGGTAAATCAGCAGCTTGGTCTCGATTTGGTCGAAATCAATCCTTTTAGAAGCTTTATTTAAGGAAAAAGTACCCCTACGAAAGCTAGTCAATAAAGTCCTTTCAAAAACATGGCTTTCGACTATGTTGAAAGCTTTAAGTAAAACAAGGCAGGAACTTTAAATTTTGAAGACAAACTAAGATTTCCACTTTATAGGGTATCGACTTAGTCGAAAGCCCTTCAAAAAACTAGGCAGGCGCTTATCTTTTAAAAGTGAACCTTTGTTTCGACCCTGACAAAAGCATTGCTTTCGACACCCTACCTTTCGCTACTTACCAATTCACTTCATAATAATTTCATTGATACCATGTGCGTTGGTTTCGACTATTAGGGTTTCGACTGGGATGGTTTCAACTGAGATGCACGGAGATAAAGGAGTCGAAGGGTACTTCCGAAAGAGGCGGAATTTCCTTTTTTCGCAAACGCTGATTTACAGCTAAATATGGTCATTACTTTATAACTAATCTACCAGTTGTAACTCATTGATTGGATATTTTAAAACTTTTCAAATTCTTTATCATTAAACCGCCGCATTTATCAGATATAAATCAAAATAAATTCAAACGGTTAAGCCTTTCCTTTTAATTCTAGTATTTGCAGATAAGTCCTCCTCTTGAAATAATTTATTTCTCTTAGTAAATCAATTGGAAAAAATTCTCAAAAATAAAAAAAGTGCAATTTTATCATGCAATCAAACATATCAAAATTTCAGACCTAATTTCTTCATGAAATACTCGAAATAAATTTTAAACTCAAACATAACATGTTTTTCTTTAGAAATTCATAACAAATTTTCTATAGCTTGGAAAATTCTGAAAATCAGAACCCATCTCCAAAATCATGTTTTTCTTAACATAAAATTTTTCCATGGCATTCGAAAATCATAATCCCTTGGTTTTCCCTTAAAACCGAGCAAATTCATAGGTATATGAACTAAAATAATTTGGACATAACATAATTCAAGCATACCATCATCCGTGTCATTATAAAAACAAATTTAATCATAAATCCAAAAACACATAATCATAGAATAAAATAAAGATGGTATAAAAATTATTATTCACCTCAGATATGATAGAGAATTTGAAAATTGTTGTTGATTAATCCTTCTTAGCTTTGATCCTTAGTTTTAGATTATAATCTTCTTCTTTTCCTCCTTATTAATGGCTGGATCTTAGGCTTTTTGTGTTTGTTTTTGGTTTGAGAAAAATGAACGTGAATGGATAATTACAAAAAGTCATAGCCATGTAAATCGAAAAGGTTATTTTACTATCTCTCTCTTTTTCCTCCTCCTCCGTTGTTGTTGTTGAGAGAGATATCTCTCTCTTTTCCTCCTCCTCGTTGTTGTTGTTGAGAGAGATAATCTCAATCCCCTTATCATTATTATTTTATTTAATTAAAATTCCTGAATAATGTTATCAAAAATTAGGGATGTTACAGGACTCCCCCTTAAAGAATTAGTCCTTGAAATCCAGTAAGGACTAAATACTCAACATAGCAATCATCTATAACAACTCCTAAAAACCATACTAGTATAACCGACTAGCAACTATCTATATAAAACTATTATAGACATACCTTAAAGCAGATCAGGATAAGTATTTCTAACTCTGTCATCCGTCTTTCAAGTATAGTCCATCTTGTTGTCGCTCCACTGAACTTTCACCCTCCTGATTGTTTTATTCCTTAATCTTTTCTCATTTCTAGCCACAAACTGAATTGGTTGTCTAAAGAAAACAAATTTGGCTTTGTTACTAAGTCTTCCAACCCTATTGGAGGAATGGTAGTATCTGGATCATGTACATACTTGCGGAGATGAGACACATGAAATATATTATGGACACTTGCTAAACTGCTCGGCAACTTTATTCTGTATGCGAGCTTTCCAACCCTCTCTACAATTTGGAATAGACCTACATATCTTGGAGCCAACTTCCCCGACTTTCCAAATCGTATCACACACTTCATTGGTGATACCTTATGAAAAACTTATATCCAACTAAGAATTATAAGTCCTTATGCCTCTTATGTGCGTAACTTTTCTGTCTTGACTGAGCTTCCTTCATCCTTTCTCGAATTAACTCAATCTTTTCCGACGCTTCTCTAACCAAATCTGGACCTAACACTAATCTGTCTCCAATCTCCAACCAACACGTTGGTGATTTGCATGGTCTTTCATACAAAGATTTAAATGGCGCCATTCCTATACTTGTCTGATAACTGTTATTATAGGACAAATCAACCAAATGTAGGTGATCCTCTCAAGATCCACCAAATTCCAATATGCAAGCTCTCAGTAGATCCTCGAGTACTTTATTAACTCTCTCTGTCTGACCATCTATCCGAGGGTGATATGCAATACTCATATTAATTTTGGTACCTAATACCTCCTGGAAACTCTTTTAGAATTCGCTAATGAACAAAACATCTCTGTCACTGACTATACTACTAGGAACTCCGTGCAGTCTAACTATGTTTTTAATGAATAACTTAACTAAAACATGTGTCATCCTATTGACTTAACTGGAAGGAAATGGACACTCTTGGTCAATTTGTCCACTATAACCTATATATTTTCATTACCTTTATTCGTCCTTGGAAACCCATCTATAAAATCCGTGCATATCGAAATCTCTCTCTTTTCCTCCTCCTCCGTTGTTGTTGTTGAGAGAGATATCTCTCTCTTTTCCTCCTCCTCCGTTGTTGTTGTTTGAGAGAGATTAACCCACAACCAACATCCCTCTTCATACCTTCCCAATAAAAGCTCCTCTTCATATCCTGATACATCTTAGTCCCTGCAGGATGAATTGTAAATTAGACCGATGATATTCTTCAAGAACTTCTTTCCTTAAGTTCTCAATATTCGAAACACATAATCGTCCCTTTGTTCTCAACCATCCTCTCTGATCAATGCTAAAATCCTTTAGATAATCGATCTCAATTCCAACCTCAAGCCTTCTGATCCTCTCAACCAACACTGGATCCTCCTTCTGTCCTTCATCTTAGAAGCATTTTTCTCGATCAATACTGGTCGAATTTCTAAACAAGACAACCTGGCGGAACTTTGGCTAGAACCAGCAGCCAATCTTAGCTGCACATCATGGCTGACTAAAGCTTATAAATCTTTACAATCTACCAACATAGCTAATACCGCATTCTGATATTTTATGTTAAGAGCATCTACTACCTTATTACCTTTTTCTGGTGTATACTCTATACCAAAATCACATGCAGCCAAAAAATCCAACCACCTTCGTTGTCTCATATTCAACTCCTTCTGAGAGAATAAATAACTTGAAGACTTATGATCCGTATACGACTCATGAAACACCCCACACCCCTTAGTATACCCAAAAGGACAAACTAAAAATATGGTATGTTGTAGGTATAACTAAAACTAGCAGAAACTAAGATTCACAAGATAAAATAAATAGATAATAATAACACAACGTAAGTAATTAAAAACAATAAGTGATTTTAAAATTAATACTTCATAAATACTTTAGATAAACCACATATGTTCGAAATACCAAATACAACTGTCTTATGAAAATAAAACCTCAGTCTCATAAATATCAAAGTACAATACTTCCCTCTCAAAATAGCAGCTCAGCAAAAGAACTAAAAATTGGGATTGAAGGAAAGAAATACATGATAGAATCTCCAACGAGTCTCCATGAAGCTGCGGTCTACTATCCTTGCCTCTAATTGACTATGGAGATGGGAAGGGGGAAACAAAGGAGTGGGTCAGACTAAAAGTCGGATGAATGATAGTCATTACTAGAATCTTTAAGCAAAGTAAAAGTAATAGAACTTACAGCAGTTCTAGTATATGAAAGGAAACAAAGGAAATATGAAAGAGAGAAGGTGGAAATAAATACGAAAAAACTATTGCTCAATCAATAAGATAGGTTAAATTTGATTGTTTGCACTCGTTCTTAATAGTTGCTTTGATTAGGCTGAATTCCTAATCCTATAATTAGGCTGAATTCCTAATTCTACCATTCAATCGGTCTGCTACTCCACAGACCTTACTACAGGCCAGAGATTAGGTAACTCCCTACACAGCAGCCAATGGTATCTACGAAAGATGCACAATGAAACCACTGTGGATGCAGACGATACATAGCTCCCTATATAGAAGTCAATGGTGTCTACGAAAGACACATATACTAAGCGCGTGGAACTGATAGCGATTACTGAGCACCAGAATGGAAGTCACACGCGTAACTACCACCATGCCCATGCTACCTTTTACTCCACCTATTGGGTCTTCTTATTACCCCAAGCTCTAGCATAAGCATGCCCCTCGTCTCACTTCTGGATAATGTGAGACCACCATGTGTCCATAGAAAATAGAAAAAATGCTGTTAGTACTGGACCGTCATCCAAACAATATCTAATTGTGCTCCTTATCCAAATCCCCCGTGATTTGGACTTCCAATCGACCAATTACCACCATTTTTAGCATAAGCTTGCCCTCATTTCCCTTCAGGCTAATGTGATACCATCGATTTTGTCCAATAGGGAATGCTATTTGGTACAGGTCCTAATTTCATCTTTTCTTATTAACTTAGATAAATTATTTAAATAAGCCTTTACACTTTTCTCCACTACCTATCTTATTATTTTATCCTAAGTCTTAACATAAGCCTTATTCTTTTATTTTTCTTAGTATAACCTATGTTATAATCATGCTTATGACTTAACCCAAGGTCTAAGTTTGAAAATAAGCCACTTTCATCTTTTACTCCCTTTAATTATAATTCTAAGTTATAACATGGCCAATCTTTTTAATTTAGTCCAATTAATGTCATAATTAGACATAATTTCATTCCAATTTCATTTATATTATAGTCTTTGTAATTTACATCTTATATTACATTTTCTCAGTTTTCTTAAAATTTAATCCATATTCCGCTAATCCAATTCTAATCCATACGCGAAGAAGAAGAAGGAATAAAACAAAACTAAAAGTAGAAGAAAATCCAAAGCGTAGAAAGAAGATGTAAATAACGTATAAATAACAGTAAATAAATTAAAATACTGTAAATAAATTGTAAATGAACGGAAAAGCTATAATTAACAGAAATAAACTAAAATCACTAAAAAGAAGTGCTGAAAGGAAATAGAGTAAAAATACTTATAAAAACTGTAAATCAACTACTTAAAAGGTTATTCGAAAAATCGTAGTAAAACTACAACTATTGGAAACCCTATTATCTTAAATTACTTAAAGAAATCTAAAATAATTACAATCGCTCACCTGTGTTCCTAAGCTCCTCCCTTTTGGTCTTTCTGGATCCACTTGAGGGTATTAAAATATTTTTTACTAAAAAGATTCTCTCCTTGAAAAATTATTCCTTTTAGGGTCCTTCCTGAAAAGGTGAACCCAAGCGGAGAAAATTTAGATTGAGAAAAAGAGCTAGACCTAGGGTCTTATTTATAGTGGTGTTAGTGGATCTCAGACCGTTGGATTAGAAGATTGAATAGGATGCAACCACGTCATAGACTGAATAGGAGCCATCAGATGCAAAAATGGAAGGAGCGGATAGAAATAAAAGATGCAAATGACGTGTCAAAGGTTCGTTGGAACATACTGGAACGAAGGATGATTCTTCCTTCCTTCAACGGAGGCAGACCCACCTTAGGGTCGAACAGCCGATCGACCTAGGCAATGGGATTGTCGACCTCTAGGTCAACCTCCCCGTATACTTTTTTTTCTTTTTTCGTTTCTTGTTTATTTTGTATCTTGGTCATAATAGCTCGGATTCTGATAATCTATATATGAAAATTAACCGAAAAATGATCACAGACATAATAATGAAAGTCTCGTGGCTCAGATCTGATAATTCACAAAGTTATTTTATCATTTAATTAATTAACGAATTAATTATTATGGGCTAAATTTCAGGTTGTTACATTCTTCCCTCCTTAAGGGATTTCTTACCCGAAATCTCTAAGGATAAAAGAATGTACTGAATGTTTTCATTCAATTCTACAACCAACTACTCAATCATTAACCATTCATCCATTGTTCTTAAGTTTTTCTAATGCAATTTATGATACTTATGCAATCGGTGTAGTATAAATGTCCCTAACTAATACTAAAGATTAGATAGTCTACAGATTCAGTTGACTTCCTTTATGCGACATGTTCGGGCCATGTATCCAAATGAATGCGAAAATTTCCTAATGATAACTGATATTTCTGTATGCGTGCTACAAACATCATCCAAATGCAGCAACCATGTTAGAATCATCCATGTATAGCAACCATGAAAAATATAATAAAATGCGTACACATCCATATGCATATACTCCAGTGTCCTGCTTAGGCCGATCTCTAAAGAATAATTGTGCCTATTGTACCTATATGCATCCAATAGCATCCATTAGCAAACACTTGCAATCACTAGCATACATCATCCATAATATGTTTACACCAAATTCTACCATTCATAGGTTAAATCCTAAGTTCTACCCTCCCAAACGATAAAAAAGAAAAGAACCTATTCAAAACTAAAGATGGAAATAGGAAATTCAAAATTTACTATCGAAGAGAGATATGGATAAGAAGTATGCATTTTATCCTAATCAATTTAATCTTCTTCGAAGTCTTTTTAACCTCTGTAGACTCTATACAACACGAAAGCAACTTGTGCGATCTCCAATGAAGAGCTTCGGAAGGCGTCATTCCAATGCTAGCTTGAGAACTACTATCTAATGCGAATTTCACTAAAGGAAGATGCTTTACCCGAGTTCTTTCAAAATCAGGAATATCCATTCTCAATCATGCATGTCTTACAATTTCACTAACTCCATTTTACCGTCCTTCTTTAGTCTGCTCACATGCATCAACATTCCTACGTTCTCACTGGGTCCTATACACTCTACGGAAACTCTATTATTACTTCTGAAAGTAATCACTGACATCCCCTACATGGTCTTGCACTTTTTCCGTTACATCTAGGAAATGATTTCTCTATACTCCACACTTATAAGAGTTTGGTTGGGTACTTATCGTTCAAAAACTAAGACTTCTAAATTTTCAAAACATCAAATCGCAAAATCTTATTCTTCAAAAAGTGTTATTTTTGAGTTTCTATTAAATTCAAAAATACTTGGTTACTTTACATTATTTCCCAACCTAGAAGGAAAAAAACTTTCAAACTCTAAGTCTAAAACTTATTCCTCGTTTTCTTTTAAACACCTTTTCAGTTTTCTATAAAAAATTGAATTTTCAAATTCTATTTTTAATAAGTTTTTCTTTTTCGAAAACTTATTTACTTTTTCACCAAACCATTTTCTTTTAAAATATCTTTAAACTGTTTTTACGTGTCTCTAAAACATCTTCTTATCATATCTCACCGTCTCATATCTTAATATATTTGAAGTGCTTTCTCAAATGAGAAATTATTAACGCTAAAATCTTCTTTGAATCTTTTAAAAGAGAATTTCATGTTTATGTGAAATTACAAGGAACTTATTTTTATATTTTTCGAAATAGGTCATATAAAATATGGTGCTTTCCATACCCTGTATATCTCTTTCATGAATTCCTTGTAACTTGCACAAGAAATTTTTATTGGTTTCATAGAAAATTATACCATTATTCATTCCAGTGGATTAAATTATGTTTAATTTATATTCTTCCGTGATAAATATTTTTTGATATCTAGCTTACACATTTTCCTTTCAGAAAAACTCATCTTCAAAACTATTTTAATATTTCCATAACTGCAAAAACGCTTCTTTGTACTCATTAAAAATAATAAGTATACTTTACAAACCATTTTGTTTCTATACTTAGAAATTACCTTTTAAAATACATTTTTATTTAGGTTAAAACGGATGTTGCATAAAATACCGTTACTACAACCAAAAAATACTAGTGTATGGATTCAATTAAATAAATACCAACAAATTTCATATACCTATGTGAAAATATTTCTCTTAGGAGTCACCTACTATAACAATAGTGTTATAGCCTATGCTTCACTTATTTTTCACAAAAACATTTATTACAACAATAAAAGTTGTAATCTATTTTTTGATACTTGATACACTCTAGGTTTTTATGTTTAAAATCTTTGTTTACTTACAATGAAACTAGTGAGTTATATATATATACTCCATAACTCCCCAAGAAGAATTCCTATTTTTCATTATATAAAAGCCAACTTAAATTTCATACCATTCTTCAAAAACCCCATATTTATTTTCTAAAAGAAAATATTAACAATGAAAAATTTCAATTCCAACAATTACATTTTTTTTCAACTTTTTAAATTTCAAAATTTCAGTTTATTGGGCTTGGCATAAAGTGGATTTTGTACTTACTAACTTAGAAGTACTTTTCTTAAACTAAAAGATTTTACTCATATTCCTCTTGTATACTCATATTTATTCAAAGGCATCACCGTCAAATCCACTTGTTTGAGATAATTATAATTTCTGCAATTATCTACACATGAACTTTCTTCTTTGCTTATCTACCGAATTTTATTGTACATCTCTAACCTTTGCCTACCTCTCTTTGGATTTCCATAATCCGTATCCTAAATGTACAAAACCATTTCTTAAATCCCTGCCACGTGTAGATATTCTCTATGCCCCAATAAACGCACTTTAAAAGTGATATTTTCAAGAACTCTGTCTTCATCTGATGAACATGAAGCGTATGAAGAACCTCCTTTAGATGAATAACATGCTCTTCCATTCTTCTTGGAAAACACCAAAATTTCGACCACAAATATCACTGCAAACTTTATTTTAGGACATCTCTAAAAGCATGGTTCATCATATCTATAGAATAGGATGGGACATTGCTTAGCCCAAAAGACATAACCAACCACTCAAAGAATCTGTTGGGTGTCCTAAATGCAGTCTTAGCAATGTTGTCATTATCTACCCTAAGCTAATGAAATCCAATGGCTAGACCTAGTGAGAAAATACTGAAGAGCCAACTAACTGATCGAAAAGATTATCTATCTTAGGGAGTGGATAATGGTTCTCCTTTGTGAGCTTATTCAATTATCTATTGTTAATGAAAAGTCGAAGAGAACCACTTACTTTGGTAGTGAAGATGACTGGCGCTCCCTACTCCGGTATGTTTCTTCTTATTAAACCTTTCTCGAAAGCTCATGGATCTGCTTGCTCAATCCCTTCCTTTCCCTATGCACCATATGCCATACGGATAATGCTACTGGCTAGCAAAATAAATCTTAAAATCAATCTCTCTCTTAGAGGGTTAGTCCCACAACCTCTTCAAAGATGTCTGGAAAATATCTGACGACATGAATCTAACTTCGATGATGATGAATCAAGGGAATAAAGAAAGCTTAACATAACCGACCCTTACTGGTTGTAAGAAATCTCGAGAGTCCTACTGATACATGTCTCTAGTCTAACGACTCTCCCCTAGCAATCTAATAGCTCCATATATGGATAGCCAATCCATCCCCAAAATCATCTCATACCCCGAAAATCCCAATGCATAGGCGTCACAGTCAAATTCCACGCCTAGGATAAAAAATTTCAAACGCTTACAAACCATAGATAAGTGTGTTGATCTTCCTATGGGGTTTGAAACAACAATAGGGTCTACTATTAAAGAAATGTCTAAATGCAAACAATCCACAAGAGAACTGGAGATAAAAGTGTGTGATGCTCCAGAATTGAATAAAGTCCGAATGGGAAAATCAAAAATTGAAATCAAACCTTCAACTGTGATTTTCCTACCTCTATCCGGTCCATTGCTAGAAGGCGCTACATTGAAAGTCTGTATTTGCACCGTAGGTGCGCTTGCTCTCTGCCTCCTCCTATGAGGACAAGCTCTACTAAGGAGACCAGGCTTCCCACAGTTGAAACACCTCCCCTTCATCATTATATTCTTATAGTCCCTTGCGTAATGACTAATTGTCCATAGTTACTGCATTTTCTGGTTTTCATGATCCTATTCCGAGGTCCTCCAAATTTATCATCCTAAACCTTTGCTCCATAACCTCCAACCAAGCTCGCACCTCCTCGAAATCCTCTGTGCCATAAAACGTTCTGCCTTCTATACTAGCGAAGTCCTTACATAGCTCAGAAAAGGGGGCTGATGTGGGTGGATTAAAGGGATTTCCACCAATCGGTGTTGTATTGGGCACTTGCCCTCGCACCTCTGGTACCGTAGCTCTATGTAACCAGTCAGCCATTCTATGCAAAAAAAAGAGAATTAGGCTCGAAAGAATCGAAAGAAGATTGCACTGGATTTTAATGAGGTTTTTATAAAAGCTCTTTTATACTTAAAACCCATTTCTAAGAGTTCCTTTCTGAAAAATACTTTTTAAGGGAAGTTATTTTGGAAAATACTTTTACTTTAAGTTAAATTTTTAGGAATCCTGTAATCTTAGGCTCTGATACCAAGTGAAACACCCCGCACCCCTTAGTATACCTAAAAGGACACACTAAAAGAAGTGGTGCGTTGTAGGTATAACTAAAACTAGCAGAGATAAGATTCACAAGACAAAATAAATAGATAATAACAACACGACAGAAGTAATTAAAAACAAAAAGTGATATTAAAAATTAATAGTTCATAAATACTTCAGATAAACCACATATGTTCCAAATACCGGATACAACTGTCTTATGAAAATAAAACCTCAATCTCATAAATATCAGAGTACAATACATCCCTCTCAAAATACCAGCACAGCAAAAGGACTAAAAACTGGTACCGAAGGAAAGAAATACGTGATAGAATCTCCAACAAGTCTCTACGAAGCTGCAGTCTACTACCGTTGCCCCTGATTGCCAATGGGTGGAAAGAGGGAAATAAAGGAGTGGGTCAGACTAAAAGTCTGGTGAATGATAGTAATTAATAGAATCTTTTAGCAAAGTAAAAGTAATAGACCTTACAACAGTTCTAGTATATGAAAGGAAGCAAAGGAAATATGAAAGAGAGAAACTGGAAATAAATACGAATAAACTATTACTCAATTAGTAAGATAGGTTAAATTTTATTTTTTGCACTTGTTCTTGATAGCTGCTTTGATTAGGCTGAATTTCTAATCCTATAATTAGAATGAATTTCTAATTCTACCCTTCAATCGGCCTGCTATCCATAGACCTTACTGCGGACCAGAGACTAGGTAACTCCCTATACAACAGCCAATGGTATCTACGAGAGATGCTCAAAGCAACCACTGTGGATCTAGACGATACATAGCTTCCTACATAGAAGGTAATGGTGTCTATGAAAGAAACACACACTAAGCTCTTGGACTCATAGCGATTACTGAGCACCAGAATGGAAGTCGCATGCGTAACTGCCACCATGCCCATGCTACCTTTTGCTCCACCTATTAGGTCTTCTTATTACCTCAAGCTCCAGCATAAGGGTACCCATCGTCTCACTTCAGGCTAATGTGAGACCACCGTGTGTCCATAGAAAATATGGGAAATGCTGTTGATACTGGCCCGTCATCCAAACAATATTTAATTACACCCCTTATCCAAATCCCCCGTGATTTGGACTTCTAATTGACTAATTACTACCTTTTTTGCATAAGCGTGCTCTCGTCTCACTTCAGGCTAATGTGAGACTACCGTTTTGTCTAATAGGGAATGTTATTTAGTACATATCCTACTTTCATCTTTGCTTATTAACCTAGATAAATTATTTAAATAAGCCTTACATATTTATCTACTATCTATGCTTATTAATTCATCCTAAGTCTTAAGATAAGGCTTGGTCTGTTCTTTTTCTTATTATGACCTACGTTATAATCACGATTATTACTTAACCCAAGGTCTAAGTGTGAAAATACGCCTCTTTCATCTTTTACACCTTTTAGTTATAATTCTAAGTTATAGCTAGGCCAATCTTTTTAATTCAATCCAATTAATGTCATAATTAGACATAATTTCAGTCTAATTTGGCATAATTTCATTCCAATTCCATTTATATTACAGTCTTTGTAATTTACATCTTATATTCCATTATTTCAATTTTCTTACAATTTAATCTATATTCACGTAAATACTATTCTAATCCATACGTGAAGAAGAAGGAGGAATATAAGAAAAATGAAAATTTAAGAAAATCCAAAGCGTAGAAAGAAGACATAAATAACGTATAAATAACAGGAAATAAATTAAAATACTGTAAATAAAATTTAAATAAACGGAAAAATTATAATTAACAGAAATAAACTAAAATTACTGAAAAGAATAACTGAAAGGAAATAGACTGGAAATAATTCTAAAAACTGTAAATAAACTACTGAAAAGGTTATTCCAAAAATCGTAGTAAAACTACAACTATTGGAAACCCTATTATTTTAAATTACTAAAAGAAATCTAAAATAATTACAATCACTCATCTGTGATCCTAAGCTCCTCTCTTTTGGTCTTTTTGAATCCACTTGAGGGTATTAAAATATTTCTTATTAAAAAGATTCTCTGCTTGGAAAATTATTCCTTTTAGGGTCCTTCCTTAAGAGGCGATCCTAAGCGGAGAAAATCTAGAATAAGAAAAGGAGCTAGCCCTAGGGTCATATTTATAGTGATGTTAGTGGATCTTGGATCGTTGGATTTGGAGATTGAATAGGATGCAACCACGTCATAAACTGAATAGGAGCCATCGAATGCAAAAATGGAAGGACCCGATCGAAATAAAGGATGCAAATGACGGGCAAAAGGTTCGTTGGAACATACTGGAACGAAGGAACGATCCTTCGTTCCTTCACCTGAGGCGGGTTGACCTTAGGGTAAATCGTCCACTATGCCAAGTCGACTGGCCGGTCGACCTAGGCAGTGGGATGGTCGACCTCCCCATATATTTTTTTCTTCCGATTCATGTTTATTTTGTATCTTGGTCATAATAGCTCGGATTCTGACGTTTTATATATGGAAATTGACCAGAAAATTACCTCGGACACAGTAGTGTAACTCCCATGGCTCAATTTCGATAATTTCAGAAAGTTATTTTATCATTTAATTAATTAACGAATTAATTATTACGGGTTAAATTTCGGGTTGTTACAACTCAAATCTCTCCCCTAAGAGATAATGTCTCCAAATTGTCAATGCGAAGATCACAGCTGCCAACTCCAAATCATTAGTAGGATACTAACTTCATGCGGTCTAAGCTATCTAGATGCGTAGGCTATTACTTTATCATTTTGCATCAATATGCTCCCAAACCAGTTCCGCATGCATCCGTATATACCACCAACCCTTGGTTTTCGTCTGGTACTACACACACGGGTGCATTGGTTAAAAAATGCTTTAACTTAAAAAATGTTACCTCACATTTGTCAGACCAAACAAATCTCACTTCCTTCCTAGTTAGCATAGTTAAGTCTGCTGCTATTTGTGAGAAATCCTTAACGAATATCCGATAGTAGTCAGCGAGTCTAAGAAAATTCCTTATCTCAGTCACCGCCTCTGGTCTCTTCCAATTATTCATGGCTTCGATCTTATCCAAATCGACTGACAATTTCTTTTTTTGAAACCATGTGACCAAGAAATTTATCATCTTTCTTCCAGAAATGACACTCGGTAAACTTCGCCTTTAGCTGATTCTTCCTCAGCGTTTCAAGTGCCACTTTAAGATGAACTTCATGCCCTCTCTCATCCTTAGAGTAGACTAGACCGTCATCTATAAACACCCTCACAAACCTATCCAAATATTCTCAAAAAATCCGTTTCATCAAATCTATAAAGAAAGTAAGTGCATTTGTTAATCCAAATGGCATCACTAATCACTGATATGAACCATACCTACTTCGAAATGCTGCCAAAGGAATACGGTCCTCGGCCACTCTTAACTGATGGAAACTTATCGCCCAGTCCAACTGGGAAAACATTCTGGCTCCACTCAACTGATCAAACAGATCATCTAGTCTTGTCAAAGGATACTTATTTTTAATTGTCCTTTCGTTAAACTTACAATAGTCAATGCATATCCTTTACGACCCATCCAGTTTCTTTACGAACACCGCGGCCGCTCTCCAAGGCGAACTGCTTGGTCCAATAAAAATCCTTCCTTCTAGATCCACTAGTTGCACCTTCAATTCTTTTATCTCAGTTGGTGTCATCTTACGAGGTGGTCTACTCACAGGTTCAACTTTGGACACAAGATCTATTCTATACTCAACAGCTCTTTTCGAGGGTAGTCCATTGAATGGCTCAAAGACATCTGCAAACTCTCTTGCTACTCGAACCCTACTTAACTAATTTTCTACCTCCATGGAATTAAGTAAAGCACTAATATTTCGGTCAGTATTCTCTACTTGAATATCACTCGGTTATGACTATCAGGGTGCTCAGTGATATTTCCCTATCCTGACAAAATATTCTAGCCTCATACCTATACAACCAATCAATACCCAAAATGATCCCAAAATCTACAAAATTAACAACATACAAATTGCTGGTATACTTAAGACCTAAAATGTCAAGTTCTATCTAGTCACATCTTAGCCCTAGAGTTGCATACCCTCCTTTTGGATTCGCAACCCTTAAGGAAGTAACAAGATAGGTGGGTTCTAAACATAATATATCAACCAAACACTGAGATATAAATAATTGTGATGCACCGGCATCAAAATGTACTATAACTGGAATACTCTGAATCAAAAGTGTACCTTCCATCACAGCCTTTCCTTTATCAGTTGCAGTAGGCCTAGCTGATCCTATAGCAAAAAAAATTCCTTTGTCTTCCCTAAATGGCTCTAGACACTGACTCTTGTAATGCCTAACTTGGTCATAGTTGAAGCACTTCACATTCTTTTAGTTACAGCTTTCTTTCCATTTCCTGAACGACATTCATTCACAAAGTTACCTTTTTGTCACACTTATAGCCAACTATCGCCTTTGACTTCTTAGCAGTATCTCCCTTATGGGCTCTCTTATTTTAAAAGAACTTCCACTTCTTCCCCTGAGAGCCCTGCATTTCCACAGACTTCTCTTTAGCTAAATCCGCAAGTAAATCCTCATGGAAAATGACTATCTCTACCACTATATTATAAGGATCACGAACATGTTTCATGGTCATTCTAGCAAGCTCGGGCCTCAATCTCTGAATGAACCTCTCATTCCTTTTGATGTCTGTATCTACAACATCAAATCCATATCGAAACATCTCTTCAAACTTAGTAGCATACTCGACTACTGAAATCTCTCCTTGCACTAAATCCATAAACCTTCTCATCAGGTCATACCTAGCAAACTTAGATACAAATTTCTGCTTAAATCTCTTTTTAAACTCAGCCTAAGTTGACCGCTCTTCCAGAACTCCGGCAGTGGCACTATTCAACCAATGTAGTGCTGACCCCTACAACTGTCTAGAGACCAACCTTCTCTTTTTCCCATCATTCAAGCCTAAACTCAATAAATATATGCTCATAATGCAGTAGCCAGTTCTGAACCTCTATGGAACTCTCCGTTCCCAAGAATGGCTTCCCATCCAAACTGGTGCAATCTCTACATAGCAAAGCATAATTATTCCCAACTAGAGCCACATGATTAACTCCTTCTACATTTCTAGCAACACCAGCTGTAGCTCCAGGTTGCATCAAACCAACAATGAATTGATACATCGCCCCCATATCTACTAGTGGGTTTCCAGCACTCACATTGGCATTAGCATTTCGATTACTAGCATTTCCCTATCGACCGGGGTTCTTCCTGTAAGTGGGTCGAGCATTTCCATTAGTTGTGTTGCTTCCTCTATCGGGATTTCCTCCTCCATTTCCTACTTCCATATCTCCTTTCTCCTAAATCTCCATATGAGCCTTAGTAAGATACAAAAGAATGGTCTAAGAGAGCAGGGGATACATACTTATATATAACTATATATAGAAAATACAAGCACATTACTATACCCTAACCAAAACCCCAATCTTATTATATGATTCATTGGA
This sequence comes from Allium cepa, assembly GCA_030765085.1. Taxonomy (NCBI): domain Eukaryota; kingdom Viridiplantae; phylum Streptophyta; class Magnoliopsida; order Asparagales; family Amaryllidaceae; genus Allium; species Allium cepa. The sequence goes on along the minus strand of CM060931.1, from coordinate 270,159,474 downwards.
TTATGTTTGGAAAATATTTTAGGTTTAAGTTTCTTTCATAGTTCCATAAATCTATGCTCTGATACCAATTTGTAACATCCCCTTACTTGGAGGCCTAAAACTAAGGGCTGTGGATTCTGCAGTCAGCCATACTTATTAATCCTCGACGACCAAATACGGCGACATTAGATACATTGATACATAGAAATACAAGATGTGAAAAAAATTAAATAGAAAACAAATTTCCACATTCCATTTTAAAATATTCCAAATTGATTACATAATCCAAGTTCGTAGACCACGTTCAAAAAACATAAGATTATTACAAAATACATCAAGAGCAATATATGAAGATGCCCCTTTGGTTGATCAAAGTATATAAATAAGTAAGAAACCAAATTTTCCTTTACAAACGAAACACACATCGAAAAATTAAAGAACTCTAATAACAAGCTTGCCTCCTGCATGTATTCGGAAGCTTTATTCATCTAAAAGAACATCTAGAAATCTTAACTCTCAATCCACTCAAAATCAATTGAGTACCCAAGAGTTTAAGGGGAAAACAAAAACTTCGAGTCAGACATAAAGCCTAGTACGAACAATAATTTACCATCTCAAACCATTTGGAAATCTAGCGAGACCACGTCACTTGGCAGAACGGGTTTTCCCCTCACTAGTATCCTAAAACATTTACAAAATCATATACTGTGTTCTTGCATCCACAATGGTTAAAACATAGTATTTCAAAAACATTACGATGATATGCAAAACAAGTAAATCAAATCTGGATTACCCATCCCCATTCATTCTTACTATCTATCTCAATTATAGTTTCTAGGATTACTATTAATCTGTTAAATGTTTATGCACTATCTGTCCAATATCATAGTTTTCATTGGATCACTAAGAACCTATTGGTAACTCCAATATTATATCTCTTATCCTAGTTTTTATGGGCTAACTAGGAACATATTAACCGACTGTCAATATCTTAATCCGAATATAGTTCTAATGGGCTAACTACAAACCTACCGGCCCTTGTCAGTATCAAATCATAGTTTTCATGGGTTGACTATGAACCTACTGGCCCCTGCCAATATTGTTAGTTATATATAGTTTTCATGGGCTTACTGCAAACCTATTTGCCCCTGCCAATATATTTAGGTAAGATTTTACAGTTCTTAAGTTATATTCACTACTGGGTCACCCTAACTGGTTATTTTGCCCTTCCCTAAAGTAATGTTATAGGTTAATTACAATGTGAATATGTATATAAAGAAGCAATACTTCTAAAATCTTTAGTTATTCCATGGTATTTCCTTTTTAAAAGTGAGAGCGGTTATTTGTTTTCAAACTTTAAAACACCACCCTTGAAACCTCTGGTCGACCTCCTTCGAAAGCATAAGATTCTTTTTAAAACATACCTTTCGAAGCCCATGTTAAATGTTCACTTTAAAAACCAATGGTACCTTACAATGTTATCAAAATACTCTTTAAAACATAGCTTCAAAACAAATAAAAGTACTATGTCAAAAACATTGGGTATACTCTTTAAAAACACCTTTGGGTCAACATGATTATTATGAAAGCATCTCTTTCGAAATCACTTATAAAATTGTTTTAGGGAAAAGTTAATGGTGTCGAGACCATCTAGTCGAAAGCATAATCCTTTAAATAAAAACTTGGAAGGATAGAGCCGAAACCCCCTTCCGACTCCATTGCCTTCGAAACCCTTAACCTCTTTCGAAAGCATTCGTGAAAAAGGCTTAGTTTAATTCAAAACAGAGATAACCCTTCGACATCATAGATGGCTAGTACAGTCAAAAGCTAAATCAGCGGCTTGGTCTCGATATGGTCGAAACCAATCCTTTCGAAAGCTTTTATTTAAGGAAAAAGTAACCCTTCGAAAGCTTATTTATGATGTCCCTTTTGAAAGCATGGCTTTCGACCATGTTGAAATCTTTAAGTAAAACAAGGTAGGAATTTTAACTTTAGGAAACAAACTAAGATTTCCACTTTATAGGGTATCGACTCAATGGAAACCCCTTCAAAAACTAGGCAGGCGCTTATCTTTTAAAAGTGAACCTTGGTTTCGAACCTGTCGAAAGCATTGCTTTCGGCACCCAACCTTTCGCTACTTACCAATTCAATTCATACCAATTTCATTGATACCATATGCATTGGTTTCGACTATGAGGGTTTTGACTTGGATGGTTTCAACCGATATGTAGCGGAGGTAAAGGAGTCGAAGGGTGCTTTCGAAAGAGGCAGAATTTCCTTTTTGGGAAAATGCTGATTTATAGCTAAATATGGCCATTATTATATAACTAACATGCCAGTTGTAACTCCTTGATTGACTGCTTTGAAACTTTTCAAATGCTTTATCATTAAACCGCCGCATTTATCAGATATAAATCAAAATAAATTCAAATGGTTAAGCCTTTCCATTTAAAATTCTAGTATTTGCAGATAAGTCCTTCTCTTGAAATAATTTATTTCTCCTAGTAAATCAATTAGGAAAAATCCCCAAAATCCCAAAAATTCAATTTTATCGTGCAATCAAACATATAAAAATTTCAAACCCAATTTCTTCCTGAAATACTTGAAATGAACTTTAAATCCAAACAAATCACATTTTCCTTTAGAAATTCATAACAAATTTTCCGTACGGAAAAATTTTAAAATAAAAAACCGTCTCAAAAATCATGTTTTTCTTAACACAGAAAATTTCCATGGCATTCGGAAATCATAAACCCTTGGTTTTCCCTTAAAATCGAGCAAATTCATACGTATATGAATTAATATAATTCAAGTATATCATCATCCATATCATTATAAAAACGAATATAATCATAAATCCAAAAATTATAATTATAGAATAAAATAGAGGTGGTATAAAATTATTATTCGCCTTGGATATGAATTTTTTTTTGAGATTTGTTGTTGATTGATCCTTCCTAGCTTTGATCCTTAGCTTTAGATTATAATCTTCCTCTTTTCCTCCTTATTAATGGCCTTGATTAGGAATCAAAATTTCGTTTTGTTGACGAGTAGTTGATCTTTGGCGAGTTGGACGATGAGATGCTTCACCTTGTTGTTATTGTGGTAGATCTTGAGACAACTAGCATTGAGTCCATTCTTCAAAAGTAATGATAGGAGGAGGTCGAGAAACTGGTAGCTTCATTAATGCTAAAGTACGAGAGTTTAAGTACCCGACGGTAGAAACCGGTGAGTCAGGTTCCGGAATCTCACATTCTTTTAGCAATCGCATAATATACTCAGCATGGTAGATGACATTCATTCGACCATTATTGAAGCTTAAGAATTCATCAAGAATTAACCGAAGCCAATTAACTTTGATATTGCCGAAAATGGCGTATAAGGCTTTGAAGTTGTGTTCGTAAACAAGTCCATAACTTCCGGTTCGTGGAGTTACTGTTTTCATTAACGCACGATGTTAATTCCAGCTTTCGGCCTTAAGGTCATGGACTTGAGTTGGTGCATATCATCTTCCAAAAATAAATGACTTATACGATCACGAACGACCATATCACAATCAACATTGCTCAATTCAATACCATTATTTTTAGATCTTAAAATGTGAGCCATTCGTTCTAATGAGAAAAATACAGGTTTTCCACAAACTAAACTCCATACACAATCTTCTTGATTTTGAATGTTTTGGTGACCTAAATTTAGACTAGCGTGGAAGAGCTTGACCATAATTTCGTTTATTTTATGCTTATTGTCATCAATGTTGAACAAAGACTCCAAATTGCTTCTATGAGCCAATTCTTGTATATGGTATGGAGAATAATCGACAAATTTTAGAAACGAACCTTCAAAGATACGAGAATCTTACCGTCCATCTTCTAACTGCGGTATCATCGTAGAGCCGTTGTTGGATTTGCTCATTGGAAGGAGGTTGGGAAGATGAAGATGCTTGTCCTTTTCTCTTCGGAGCCACTTAATTTGTTTGTTTGGAGGTAAAAATTAAGTTTTTGAAGATCTAGGGATTTGGAAAAGTTGAAAATCTGAAATAAGAGTGAAGAGAAAAGGGGAAAGTGAAGGTTAAAAAGTGAAAAGTGAGTGGGTAGGAGCAGTAATTTGGCCCAGATCCACGAATCAATTGGCTGAATCAATGGTTCAGTCAACTGAACCTGAAATTCAAAATTTTTGAACTTTTGGTTCAGTCAACTGAATGCCTGATTCGGTTGACTGAATCTTACTTATGCAGATTTTTTCTTCTGGTCCAGTCGACTGATCGTCTGTGACAATCGACTGAATCTACTTTAAAAAAAATTATATCAGTGTCAATCGGCTGATACATTGGTTCAGTCAACGAACCTGTGTGAATTTCCCCAATTACCTCTGTTTTGAGTAATATTTTATATAGTTATATTTATGAAGCTTTGTAAATTTATTTAATTGAATGTTAGAACAGCATATATGTTGATAATATGAAGAAGAAGAAGAAATGATTTATTCCAAAACAATTTGTACATACTTTAGTCAACTATTCGAAAAATAACAAATAATAACAACTACTCTTATTTTGAAGGGCTAGGAGTTTTGTAGCCCTGTAGATGTTTGCGATGAACATTTGATGCTTCATTTCGATCCCATGAGTTTGGTGAGACTGGTGATCGTGGCGGGGATGAAGTCGAAGGTCGTCGAATAGGCGAAAAGGCGTGTTCGTCTATTGGATGGGATGAAGCACCGCAAAATTTTATAGCAATGTGTTCTATAATTCCTAGACATCTCGAGTTGATCTTTTGCTTGTAATATATTTCACGTTGAAGCATTAGCGACTCTTGTTGATAGTGATGCAAATCACTTATTTTTGTTTAGTGTTTGGAGAGACATCAAACATCATCTTTTTCCCTTTCTTTTTCTCCGGAGTATATCCGGTATGATCATGATTGGTAGAAGATAGTGTAGTATGATGAACGGGAGTTTTTGATGATTTGGTAGAGGCTAGAGTTTCAATGGAGTCGGTTGATGATGAAGTTGACATTTTGATAGTTAGTTTGTATTTCTGTTAGTTTGTATGAATAACATAGAATAAATATACCTATTTATAGACTAATGTTGAGAATAAGAAGGATGAAGTGAATGGTTTGTCTTGAATTTAGCTATAAAAAGGTTGTTAGTTAGGAATGTTAGTTGCTATTTCGTTGGTTTTTTGTTATTGTGATTTATCTATGTAAATGTAATATGTGAAAATATATTTATAAAGGTAGATGTTATACATAATTTAGTGTATAGGTGTCACCATATAAAAGAATCCCCGACCAAGATTGTAATGAAAATAATCAATAGCTCAGGTGGTTAAGACATCTGGGCTATTCACAACAAGTTACAGGTTCGAGTCTCGGCTTGGTTAGAAAAATGAATTTTTGTAAAAATTTTATTTTTGAGTTTTTAGTCAAAATTTCATATTTTATCATTTATATATCTTTAATTGACATTATACTGAGTTCTCGACGTAGTTTTATAAAAGTGTTTTCTATCAAAGGTTTAGTAAAAGTATTTGCTAATTGATTTTCAGATGGAACATAGTCTAAATTTATCACATCTTTTTCTATATTGTCATATAGAAAGTGATGTCTAATATCTATATGTTTAGTTCTAGAGTGATTTACTGGATTTTTGGATAGATTTATTGCACCTAAATTATCACAGTGAATTGTTGATTTGATAAATTGACTCCGAAATCTTTAAGTGTCTGTTGCATATAAATTACTTATGTGCAAGCTAGTGCTGCAAAAATATATTCTGCTTCACAAGTTGATAGTGAGACACAATTTTGTTTCTTGCTAAACCATGATATTAATGATTTACCAATGAAGTGACATGTACCGCTTGTACTTTTTCTATCAGTTCGTGATCCTTCAAAATCAGCATCGCTATATGACACTAACTCGAACGAACAATCTTTTGGATAGAAAAGTCTGGAATCTGTAGTATTACTAAGATAACGTAGTATTTGTTTTGCGGCTCGTAAATGTGATTCTTTTGGATCAGCTTGAAATCGTGCACATAGACATACGCTCATCATTATATCTGGTCGACTCGCTGTTAGGTATAGTAATGATCTTATCATACTACGATATAGTTTTTGGTCTACATTCTTGCCATTTGGATCTTTATCAAGATGTGCCGTTGTGCTCATAGGTGTTGGTTTGACATAAGAGTTTTCCATTCCAAATCGCTTGATAAAATTATTATAGTATTTTTTTTGATTTATAAATATTCCAGTTGAAGACCTAGAAAATACGATAATTCTCCCATATGGAACATTTCGAATTCTCTAGTCATTATTTCAGAAAATTCTTTACATAATTTATTATTAGTTGAACAAAATATTATGTTGTCTACATATATTTGAACTATTAAAATATCATTTTTAGAATGTTTTATAAATAAAGTATAATCTATTTTTCCTATTTCGAACCCTGGTTCAATTAAATAGCTCTTAAGGTGTTCATACCAAGCACATGGTGCTTGTTTTAAACCATGTAAAGCTTTCCTAAATTTATAGACATGATCTGGATATTTTTCATGAACAAATAAAGAGGGTTGTTCAACAAAAACATTTTGTTTAATATAACCATTAAAAAATGCACTTTTAACATCCATTTGATAGAGTTTAAAGTTATTAAAAAACGCGTAAGCCAATAAGATTCGTATTACTTCTAGTCTAGCTAGTGGAGCAAATGTTTCTTCGTAGTCTATTCCTTCTTCTTGGTTATACCCTTGTGCTACTAGTCTAGCTTTGTTTCTAGTTATATTTCCTAGTTCGTCTGCTTTATTTTTATAAACCCATTTAGCTCCTATAACAGTCTGATCGTTCTGTCTGGATACTAGCTTCCAAATTTCGTTTCGTTCAAATTGATTTAGTTCTTCTTGCATAGCAATAATCCAATTTTCATCGGATGATGCTTCCTTAGTATTCTTAGGTTCTATAGTAGAAAGAAAAGCTACATTACCCATTAAATTTATTTGATTTCTAGTTCGAATATTTGAATTTATTTCTCCAATTATATTTTCTGTAGGATGATTTCGTAAGAGCTTCCGGGAGATCTTATTGTATTAGTAATATTTCTATTTTCTAAATTATTAGTAATGTTTTCATCTTCTCTAGAATTATAAACAACATCTTCATCTTCTCTTGAATTGTTTATTATATTTGTGTTATTATTAAGTAAATCATCGTCATCATTTGTTTTTGAAATAAGGTTAGAGTTCTCATCAAAAGATATATGAAGTCTCTCTTCAATAGTATTAGTTCTTTTATTGAAAATTCGATAAGTTTGTTTCGATTCGAGTATCCAAGAAATATACCTTCATCACATTTTGAATCGAATTTGCCAAGCTGATCTTTGGTATTTAATACAAAACATTTTGATCCAAATATTTTAAATAAGATATGTTTGGTTTTCTACCGTTAAAAAATTCATAAGGTGTATTCTTAGTAAGGGGTCTGAGTATGTAATGTTTGTCAACATATCTTTGTCTTCTGTCATGTGTTTTGAGCAACCACTATCGAGTATCCATTTTCCTCTCTTCTTGAGTGGGACCTGCAAAAAATATGAGATAATGTTGGTACCCACCTTTTTAATAGGGTCCTAAGAGTTAGATCTTAGGAAACCAAACCCTAGTGGGTTTAGTATCCCTTTTATAAATATAATCCTTATTATTATGAACGTTTTCTATAAATGATCTAATACATTTATTCCTTATTAACTTGTTATTAGTTTTAGGACCCAAATATTTATTGTTTTAGAGACTAGTCTTTTTGAAGATATAGGTGTTTTATTAGACTTAACATTGTTTAAATTACTAGATTGTGAATTCTTGACTTTCTTCCTATAACCTAAACCATTTTTTCTTATTAACAGATTGTGAATTTTCAATAATTCTAGATAAATTTTCTCTTCCTTTATTAAAATTTGAAACATTTTCAGTGATTCCTTCTAGTTTAGTCTTTAGGCTTGAATTTTCTATGTCTACCATTTTAATATTAGTTTTTAAATCATGATTTTTCGAAACAAGAACATCATTCTTTTCTTTTTGGGTCTCAATTTCTTGACTCAATAATATCAGTTGAGAATTAACATTTGAAAGCGATTCTTGAGTTTTCTCAAGTTCTTCTTCCAATATTTTCTTCTCGTCTTTAAGCATATCTCTTTTGAATTCTGCCTTGTTCTGATTTTCAACAACCTCTTTATATTTTCTTTGAGACTTTTTAAAGTATCTAACAATTCTAAGTTTATTTATATCATATCATCAAAATTTAAATCACTAACCTCGTTATCTTTGGCCATAAAGCGTACGTTGGTTTACTCATTATCCTGTCACTCTCACTTTCAGAAGAGGAAGAAGAGTCTGAATCATCCCATGTAACTGAGAAGGCTTTCCTTTTGAATTTGTCCTTCCTTTTATTGCGATATTCTTTCTTTTGATCCGGACAATCCTTCTGTATATGCCCCCTTTTATGATAGTTAAAGCACTCCAAAACTGATGAAGACGGTTGTTTATTGCTGCTTCTTTTGCTATTATTTTTGTTTCCTTTTCTATACTTCAAGAATTTATTGAAATTTTTGGCAATAAAGGTTAGATCGACTTTGTATGAATCTGATTCTTCTTGTTCTGCATGGAATGTTATGTTCATTTCATCTTAAGCTTGAACTAGTTTAGCCTGCAAATTCACTTCATAGGACATTAGATTTCCTATTAACTATTCCAAAGTTATTTTGAAAATATCGTCCGCTTCTTTAATAGCAAGAACTTTTCTTTCCTTTCTTGCGTTAAAGAGTTAAGAATTTTGGATACAATATCAAAATCTGAATATTTTTCTCCTAGTCCTACTAAAGAATGGTAGATATCCTGAAATCTTGGATACATATCATTTATAGGTTCATTTTCTTTCATCCTAAAGTTTTGAAACTGACTTTTGAGAATGTATATTTTGCTTTGTTTGACTTTGTTAGTTCCTTCGTGTGTAACTTTGAGTGTACGCCACATTTCATATGCAGTATTGCACATGCTAACACGGTTAAACTCCTTTTTAGCGGCATAAAACAACATATTCATGGCTTTTGCATTTGCTGTGGCATCTAGTTTCTGAGTATTTGTCCAAGTAGAATACTCTTCAGTAGGAATAATATATTCTATCTAAGTTATATTCCATGAATCAAAACCATTTGCTTGCATATATATTCTCATTCGTGTGGCCCAATAGTTATAATTCATGCCATTAAATAGTGGTGGACATGTAGTGGATTGTCCTTCAATGAAGCTAGTGTTAATGCTAGTGCTAGTGTTAGTTTCCATATTATTAGATTATCAAATAACTATACAGTAAATAGTGCAGAATATAAAAGCAGTATAATAAAAATAACACCGAAGATTTTTATACTGGTTCGGGGCTCCGTCCTACGTCCAGTCCCAGACTCCTTCTGGAGTTTCACTAAAACAATAACCCTCACTTAACCAGGAGGAATAGGTCTATACAACCCTTGAACAGCCAAACAAAGACCTGAGCAGCAGAACAGTATTTCGCCTCAGCAGTCGAAGAGGACTTCACATGCCTGAGTAGCGGAACAAGACTTCAACAAATGCAAAATATTGTTTTGACCTTGTGTGTTCTAATAACACGGATTTGTCACTTGTAGTACACCCTTCCTATAATCTTCTCCTCAAGGATAAATATATATATATATATATATATATATATATATATATATATATTTTTGAAGTTTATGAAGAATAGAAAGGTATAATATTGCTTTAATGTGGAATATTTGAAAGTGTAGTTGCAAGTAGATTCAAGAGTGTTAGATTAGAAAGATAAGAAAATTCGGTCGTTTGGAATCAAGTTAGAGTATGTATTTATAGATGTTAAAAAACCGCGACTGTTGACGAAGAGTTTCGGTTGAAGTGTTGCGTTCAAATCTTTTTGTAGAGGTTCGTAGCTCTTCACAAATAGTCGTGTCTTTTCAGAAAATAGCTGTTGTGGAAATTCAGTCAACTGAAACTCTGGGTCAGTCAACTGAATATTCGAACGTATTATTTGTTCATTTATGCACCTATGCATGTTGCACAGAAATTTACAGGTCAGTCGACTGACCTACCAGGTCAGACGACTGACTTGGTGATTTCTGTTCAATTTGCACAGTTTTCATAGGTTTAAATATATATATATATATATTATTTTAAAGAAAAACTTTGATAATATATACATATACATATATATATATATTCTATACTTATATGTATAAATCATTAAGATTATTTATAAGCTAATATATACGTTAAACGAGGAGAGATTTAACAAAATTGACCTAAGACTTAAAAACAAGATAATATAATTGATGCACCGATTTTGATGTCTTGTCTCCATGTAGTATATATTCTCTTTTTATCGTAGCAGTCGTCAAATCTGTATGTCGTAGTGATAGCTTTGTGTTATGAATCAAAACCAAGTCTCAACAGCTCCCCCGATCAAACACGCTTCTTCGAAATCATATCTTTGACTTTGTGATTGATTGGTGGTCACCCTTGATTAGGGAGTGTTGTTTCGAGGTGGGCGGTAGTAGCCGCTACGTGTTACCACCAATCCGGGAGTGCAAAACAGTAAAATCCTATCCTGGGCATTGCCTCGTGTGCATTGTCATGTTAACCTTATTGAGCCCACTATGATTTTGGTCTGTGTCATACCTATGGAGTGCTCCTTGATAGCCCACCAGTTTACGATGGAGTTTAAAGTACTGTTAGACTACGATGGCTATAAAAATGTGTTAAGGGAGATATGAGTAACGCCTTAACGCTATTTTCAATATTATACTTTACTGATAGACAATACATACATAGCGTATCTTACTACATATAGATAGTTTAACGAATCCTTAATAGATTGAAAATCTCGTAACATCTCTTAAGTTATTGCACGCATGTTATACACTAGATATGAGATGTGAAATCCCACAAACATCTCTGAAGCTATTACACTCATATTTACTTGTTGTTGTTCTAACTTACATAAGAACTTTTAGTTCCGACTCGAGTGTTTTGTCTTTTCATTATGCTCGGATTAACCTGAACATTTCAGTGTTGAAAACTTTATTTCTTGAGGACGAAGATAGAGTTTGGCATATTATGTTATTAGTAATTTTCTGCTGCATCATTATTGGTATGTTGTTGTTGTACTCTGATCTTGAGGACGAAGATGGAGTTTATTTGCTTATTATATTTTGTCATTATACTGCGAGATTCTGTGTTTCTTTTCCTTCCTTTACCTTATTTTTTTTATTAAACCTCATTGACAATCCTCCCTTTTGAATGGTTGAGTTAAACATGTGTGGTTTGTTGTCGATTTGAACCGCCCAAAAAAGTGGGTTGTCACAGCATAAGGGATGATAAAGACAAGCATTATCATCATGAGAGTGAGGACCACAGCTGTGACTCCTACTCTCACACGTAGTCCCAATGATACCCATCTCCTAAGGCTGGGATTCTATCATCCCAAATAACACTCTTCATTCCCTCATCATCGCTCCTCGGGTTTAGAAGCAGTCATTATCTGAGAAAGTGCTCTCTTTGCTCTCCTTTGTTCCTTAATTTCCCCGCATATAGCTCACCCACGAGCTCTTCTTTTTGTTATTATCTCCTCTAGTACATCAGCTTTTAAGGGCAAGGGTCCCTTCATCTCTTCCCATGCCTCATCCATTTGTCTCAAGCACTATGACTCCACTCGCCGCAACTTCTTCTGAATATCGTAGACCCTCGACTTAAAGGGCTATAATTATTGCTATTATTGCTGCCACCATCTCCTTTACGTCCGCTACTGCCTTCGAGTCTCACGTACCTTTTTAAGAAAAAAAAATACAACTATTTTAACATTCAACAATCATCATTCAACCATGGTTATCATGATCGAACCGTGAGTCGAATTATGACTATTCATGGTTTAACGTTTTGATGGTTCAATCAGTCAACGATATCATTAAAATCGAGCATTTTGTGTTTTTCAAAAATTTGAATATTTAAATACAATTATACACAAAATATTGTAAAAATGTTAAGTAGGCAAACCGTATAGGGTCTTTAACGTCTGCAACCGAAGCTGCACAACCGAAATTGTGTAGCTGCAGTGCACAACTACATAAGTTGTGCACAGCTGCACCAGCATAACTGTCATTGTGCACATAGTAGTAGTGCACAACGACATAAGCTATGTAACAATGAACTTGATGAACGTTGCAATGGTTTTTAAGGAGATTTGCAGTGACAAAGAACGAAGTAGTGGAACTTGCTACTTAGATCCTGGGACAGTGACTATTTTGCCATGTATATTTCTCTGATTGTTCTTCAGAATCAGAAAAGAACGGAATGACACTACGAAAGAGTGGAGAAAAAATATAAAAGAAAATCACGGTCTAACGGGGTAAAATGAACGGTTGAACCATTTGTTCAAATGTCCAATGTTCAATTCATTCATCGCCGTAAGTTTCACATGGAAGTGGTTATAATTCAGGATTCTGTCCGTTCATGATAAGACTACATTCAACCAGAACATTCAACATTATGCAACCTAGGTGTCCTCCTGCACTGAACTCTTATGTATAGTTGGCGAACATTCATCTGCCAGCTAAACTTCATATTTGATAACACTTGTTTGAGTTTATTGAGACAGCATAAGCGACAGCATAATTTTAATATTTGTTGTAAAAATTTCATTTCAAAATTTGTTTTTATCCCCACTGCAGTTAAAAGATATGACCCAAAAAAAAAAAAAAACTACAGTTTTCATTTCTGCTCTGATATTTTCATATTCAATCTTTAATATGTACAAATTGGCTGTGTCAGCATATGAATCAGTAACTTGTGACCATGCATTCGAAACGAACTCATAGCCACTTGTTTTTTCTCTCCACACGTTACTTCTGCACTTGATACTTTTAAGTCAATCATAGCTTTATTGTCATCATCCTCATCCTCTTCTATACATTTTTAGATATCTTGATTTGAAAAATAAGAAAGAAAATGAAGATACAGTGCGACGCGTGTGAGAAAGCAGCAGCAGTAGTGATATGTTGTGCAGATGAGGCTGCACTATGTGAGAAATGTGACGTTCAGATTCATGCTGCTAACAAATTAGCAAGCAAGCATCAAAGACTTCCTCTTCATACTCTTTCCAATAAGCTTCCTTTTTGTGATATTTGCCAAGTAACTTCTTTTACCTCATTTCTTCATCGTTTTTTTATTGTTGTTGTAAATTCATCCACACCAGTTCAGTGTTGTAGTCCATGAAATCATCTGCTTTGTAACAAAATTTTGTATCAATACACCACGGATCTAATATTTGTGTTCTATATATATACACCGATGATTCATTTTTGTTGACTGTTATTATGCCATGTCATCTTTTATATGGATCGTTAGAAATTTGGAAAACCAATCGAAACTTGGTTTGCATCAATCTTTTACTGAATTATATCAGATATCATGAGATTTTCTTGACAAGATAAGTGCAGAATCTCATTTTTGATTCTCATGTATCATTTTAAAAGCTTCCATCCAGTAAAATGTGTGGTAAGTTTTTTTTTTTTTAAAAAAAATGCACTACACAGCCATTTACTTCTTTCGTAACCATACAAGGCTATTAGCATATTCATTGTCCTACTCTTAGTTTTGCATAATCACTGAATCTAATATATAATACAGATCCAGATATTCAAGACTGCTATGTTTAATGTTATGAATGTAACATTAGATTAGCTAGATAATATGATAGTTCACATGCCTCTCCTCCTAATATTATAACGTGTAAAAATGACCAATGTAATATTTCAGATGAACATATTGACCTACTCATGGATGTGCCATGGAAACATGTTGAAGAAAAAGTATAATCAACCATATACAACGATCACCTCTATAATTATATATTTTGTATTATAAGTAATGTAATTAAGCATCGTTAGGTTTTAAATTGTACATTGGCTTCTGCGATTTGTCTTTAGTCGTACGTCGTCTAAATATTTTTATGAGATGGGGCCTATAACAATTAATTTCTTTAGCTATTAGTTTAATTTGTTGCGATCATAACCCATGATATGTATGCTGCCACGTTACTTTTTTTTTAAAAAAAAAAAAAAAAAAAAAAACAAACCAAACCAATAGTTTTCTACTTGGAGGAATTCACTGTTGCTGTCTGCATAACCCTCCTAGTCTTTGTATCCTAGGATAAGCATTTACTTGGACCCAACAACTTACTCTTCAAGTGACGACCAATAACCTTTTAAAGATAGCGTCGACTTACTTTGCACCTCAAAACCTTTTTCCCTAATCATCTTACCGTATAAATTTCTAACAGGCATCAGTTTTTAAAGTAAGTGACACAAACATGTACATTAGAAGATGAAATGCATCAGGATAGGATTTTCCTGACTTTTCAAATATAAAAGTGTTATAACACAGATTTCTTGTCGAAACACTTAGGTTATGGCCCTTCAGAGATAGTCTCTCTTTTAAAAAAAATTGTTATTTCATAGGACAAGGCAGCATTCATATTCTGCGTAGAAGACAGAGCTTTGTTTTGTCGTGACTGCGACGAAGCTATCCACGTTGCTGGAAGTCTTTCAGGAAACCACCAACGCTACTTAGCCACTGGCATCCGTGTAGGTTTGAGATCAATATGCAGCAAAGGTTCTGACAAGATCCAGTCTGAACCCCCTAACCAGAATTTTGCACTCTCAGGCCACAAGATTTCCCTCCCTCAAGAACAAGTGTCTCCTTTCATGCCTTCTGCTTGGGCTGTTGATGAATTCCTCCAGCTCTCTGATTATGAATCTAACGATAAGGTACTAAAATACTCTATCTTTCTTGAGTACCAAATCCAGTGGTTATATATGTTAGAAGCATGTATGCATGCATCCCTTCATTTTTACACAGTGACTACAAAAAAAGTATAAAGCATGACTCTGTATAATTAAGATGATATTACTCACATATAACTTACTCATCGTTTGTTTGTGTACTGCAGTTGAATAAAGGATCTGAAGCTGGATTTGGAGAACTAGATTGGTTTACAGACATTGGTCTTTTCCAAGAAGAATTAGGTCCCAAAACAACAATGCAAGCAGCTGAAGTTCCAGAAATGCCAAGCCCACAAACAAGCAATGCTGCGTATTTCAGAAACAGCAACAACAAATACAGCAACGGCATGATGTCTTACAACAACAAAAGCATGCAGTACAACAAAAGGCCAAGGGTTGAGGTTTCTGATGAAGAGGAGTATTTCACGGTTCCTGATCTTGGGTAAAAGGTGAAGCACTATGTTTTTATGTTATTATCTGTGTTGTGTTATTGTATTCCTACATTTATCCATGCATCTATTTGCTAGCAGATATGTGTATAAATGAATGGATAAATCTAGATACATAATTTTTGCAAATGAAGTTCTGCAAACTAGTAGAGCCTGTGTAATTTGTTACTTTCTTAAATATGGTTAATGTTTGGAATGATGGTTGAGTTTATATTGTGGATTAATTTGGTAGCTGTCGATTTTTTTTATTATATTTTCAGTGATCTTCGATGAAACTTTGATATTTCAGCTTGTGATGTTCAAAATATAAGAGAATCACCTGTTACAACAAATGTAACAAAATCAATTGGTGATCTTTGTATCTACAAGAGTTAATTACATTAGTTTTTACCTTTTCCCGTGTGGCGTACCTTGAAAAATCATGTGTTGATTTGAGTGGCGTGGAGCAAAGATGACTGTCAAGTGTACACAAGTTGATACTTCTTTGACATCATATAAAATAATAACTTATTGACAAGTAATATGACGGTAATATAAGGGTAAAAATATAAGAGTTAGTATATAAAATGTAGAACAGGTGCGTTTTGGAATAAGAAATATGAGAGAGATTGCATTTAGAATTATTCGAGTGACGAGAGACGAAAGATACACATTTATCTCAAATGCAAATCGGTTTTGATGAAATACAGGCTAGTGGGCTTATGTCAGCCCAAAACCATGTAAATATTTGTTAGCTTAACTATTATATAGGCTGCTACAATGTATTTGAAATTCATTCATGATTCTTATATCAGAAACTTCTCCTCTTTTGCAACTCAAAATATCATTCTGAAATATAAATCAACTCATACAACAGATCTTATATGGTATCGAAGCATCCACAGTCTAACGACATCATATTCAGCTGAGCATCATCAGAATTATCATCACTTGATAATTCAGGAAGCTTAAGGTCTCAGCAGTGCAATTTCATCATTTGAGATCTAGAATTCGAGAGCGTTTTTCTGAAGAAAAGCAAGTACCCTGCCATTAGAATCTTTGCAAGAAATTGGCTGCATCAAGTTTTCATTCAATAAAGCAGAGTCAAATTCAAATTCAAGAAAATCATAAAAAATTCATCAAATCATCAAAGAAGGTGCCTTGTCTGATCATCAAAACCAATCATTTAAGTTAATGTCTGCACATACCTGATTCTTGAAGATTTCTGATCAGTTCTTGATCTTCTTGAAGCCTTCAATATCATTTCTTGCATCAGAACCATTTAATCTTTAAATTTTCTTTCAAATTATGAAGCATCATCATGGCAGATAACTCTGCAACATCAGCAACCACCAATATCGATCAAATAACCACTGAGAATCTCATTAAAACTATCGTTGGCTCTTAGAGTCAATTGATTACAGCCTACTTAGAAGAAGATAATTATCTTCTTCGGAAAGTTCTAGTTGAGACAACTGTCATGGGCTATGGACTCGAAGATTTCATTCTTAGCATTCACACAATTCCACCAAGTTTTATCACTAATAAAGAAATAAAACTGTCAACAATTCGGAATTCACAAAGTATCAAAGGCAAGATAGTCTAATTTGCTCATGGCTACGATCATTAATAAGTGTTAAACTGTTGCCATAGGTTACTGGAAGTAAAACATCACATGGAATTTGGTCAACAGTTGAAGGAATTTTCAACTCTCAATCTGCTGCTAAGGTAATGCATCACAAGAGACAATTACACAACATCAGAAATGATAATCAATCTATGAGAGAATATCTTGCGAAAATTAAAACATGTGATTTACTTGAAGCAGCTGGACATAAAGTTCCAGCATCTGAACAAGTATTAATTATGTTGAGTGGTTTAAGTGAAGAATATGAAGCTGTTGAGGCAGTTATGTCATCTTAAAGAATTACATCATCAATTGAGGATGTGCATTCAATACTTCTTGCACATGAAGGGAGATTAGAATTCAAGAAAACCATAGATTCAAACAGATCAATTAACTATGCAGCAAATTACAAAACCAAGAACCAATATAATAACAGAGGTGATCAATCATGTCAGAGAGGAAATCTACCAGTTAGAGTAGAGGTAGATGAAGGTGGAATAATAACAATAGAGCAAGTGTTAAATACGTGAGAAAATTGGATACACTGCTTCAAAATGCTATTTTAGATTCAATATGAATTACATTCCAGGGTAGAGTTCAACCAATCAGAGAAATGACAACCCTGGTGCAAACATCGCACAAGTGCAACAGGATTCAAACAACCAGCTAAGCAACAATAGAGTAAACAAGCAACATGACATCACCAGACCGTAACATATTTTTTATGAGAGTTGGTATCCAGATTCAGGAACAACCAACCACATCACCAATAATCTAGATAATCTCAATGTAGGCGACAAGGAGTACAAATGTAATAAGTTCATACATATGGGAAATGGTAAGGCTATCAAGATTACACACACTGGAAATGCTTGCATCAAAGGTGAAAGAAAACTATATCTCACTAATTTAATGATGGTACCACATATAAAGAAAAATACCTTAAGTGTATCACAATTTGCAAGTGATAACAATGTCTACTTTGAATTTTATCTTAAATACTGTTTGGTTAGAGACGTACTAACTAAGGAAAGTTTTTTACAGGGTGGGGTAGTGAAGGTTCTGTATAGATTTAATCTTGTTGATTCTAGAAATCCCAATTCTGGTAAAACTGTTGAGTGTTGTAATTTTTCTGGACTAACTCAAACTAAAAAAAGATTTGAATAGCTTTGACGTGTGGCATTTCAAGCTAGGTCATTCTAGTGTAAATATTGTAAAAAAGGTCGTAACTCAAAATAAGATTCCTTTTGATAACGTCACCCTACCTTATGTTTGTACTTATTGTCAAATGGACAAAAGTCATAAATTAGCTTTCTCTAATTCCTTATATATATATATATATATATATATATATATATAGACACATATGATAAACCAATGGAATTGATAGCTACTAATTTCTGGGGTCCTGCTCCAGTTGGTTTAGATTATTGATATAAACATTACATATTATTTGTAGAAGCATACTCTAGATATACCTGGATATATTTTTTGAAGGAAAAATCTGAAACATATCATGCGGTAATATATTTTATTGCACAAGCTGAGAAGCAAACCAATCATCAAGTCAGAACTATTCAAACTGATGGTGGTACAGAGTTCAAAGCACTCAACAACTATTTTGGTAAGAAAAAATAGTTCATAGAACAACATGTCCTTATACTTCTGAGAAAAATGGTTTGGTAGAGAGAAAACATAAGCATATAGTAGAAATAGGTTTGACACTTCTTGCTCAAGGTAATTTATCTCTAAAATTTTGGCCCGACTCCTTTAGTGCCGTAGTTTACTTAATTAATAGATTGCCAACTAAATTACCAAAGGATACAAGCCCAATAGAAACATTATTTGAAATAAAACCTGAATATCAAAGTTTACAAACTTTCGGTTGCCTATGTTTTCCCTATACAAGACCATATAATACTCATAAATTGAATTTTAGATCTACACCATGCATTTTCTTAGGGTATGCTTCAAATTAAAAAGGTTACAAGTGTATTAATAGTAATGGCCAAATATTTGTAAGTAGACATGGTGTATTCAATGAGCGTATCTTTTCTTATTTTGATTCAAGCACTAAAACAACTAAAAACATTTATAATTCAAATGTCTCTATACCACCCTTACCTTTACATTCAACTGCATGGGCTCAAGAAGAAAATTGAGAGGAATACAATGAACTCTACTCCATAACACACAGTGTTCTTCGAACCAAGTTGGTAGATACATCTGGTTCACCTAAAAATACAACAAGTTAAATACAAAGTATGAGTTAACATGAATAAGATATTCAACATCATGAATCAGAAAGCAGTTCAGATCATGGCACTGAATCACCACACAATAAATCTAGAGTCAGTACTGGATATCATATGATCACTAGGTCAAATAGTGGTATATTCAAGCCAAAGGCATATGCTGCAACAACATTCGATGAACCGAAAACATTTGATCAAGAAATCAAAGACAACAACTGGAAAGCTGCAATGGATGATGAATACAATGCTCTTGTTAAAAACAAGACGTGGAGTCTAGTTTTTCCACTTAAGCATAAATACATAGTAGGTTGCAGGTGGATATACAAAGTTAAAGACGAATCCAGATGGTACAATTGCCATATATAAGGCAAGATTAGTGGCAAAGGGATATACACAAGAGCATGGTTTCGATTTCAATGAAACATTGTTAGCAGCTGTTAAACCAATAACTATCAAGATCATTCTTACAATAGCACTGCATAACAACTAGAATATTAGGAAATTGGATGTGAACAACGCCCTTCTTAATAGAGAGTTGAAAGAGGAATGGAACAGTCATAGGGCTACAAGCAAGACAAAAATTATGTGAGCAAGTTGAATAAAGCTATATATGGTCTCAAGCAAGAACCAAGATCATGGTTTGAGAAACTAAAAACCACCTTTTATAACATGATTTTTTAGTCTACCAAATCAGACAATTGATTATTTACAAAAAATCAATGATGTTTTTACTATTTACATATTAATATACTTTTAGATTCTACTTTTGATGTTTTGATTGTGACAACTATATAAGTAAATATTATGTGAACTAATCATATTTGCAGGAGAAGATACTATTTTACTCGACAAATAATCTACCAGATTGCAGACCAGATTCCAGATAGAAGCTTTAGTAAGATATTGTCTATAGTTTATCTATGGTCTAAGTCTAGTAGTGATTTTTTGTTAAAATCTCTCCGAAGTGGTATATGCATGCACACGTACTTAGAAATCTTTCAAATCATAGTTCATATGCCAAGATTTTAGTAAACTAGTTTATACACAAAAGACATTTTGAAAAAACTTTAACACGGCAGAAAACAAGTAATTCAACCAATTGAATTGCATAGGGCAGTCGACTGAATTCCTGTGTACATGCACAATTTCATATGAATATTCAGTCGACTGAACCATATGATTCAGCCAGCAGAATGACATGTTTTTTGCACAATTTTCTCTCTGATTCAAATTTCAATCAATTCGGGTGGCTGAATTATTTCATTTAGTCGATTAAATCTTCATAACGGCTATATTTCTAAAAAGACACTTTACTTTAGTGAACATAAACAACTTTTGATTCAAGAGTTGCTTCCGTATCTTTTGATCGCTACTTTTAACGATTGATTGCAACACTTAAACACTATATATAGCCATGATATTAATTTTTTTAAACACTATTTCTAATTCTAATTCTCATTCTTATTGTCTAAACTATCTTGCCATTTGCATTCAATATTTCGCTTTAATCACTTGTACATTCAAGCAAACTTCATTAGTGATTTAATAAACTTCATGTCTTCACAAACTACACGATATACCACAAAGGAGAAGATTATAGAAATGATGTACGTTATTGACTTATCGGTGCTATTCAAGAGCATACTCGGTCAGAAACAAGTTTACTATTTGTATTGGAAGTCATGTTCGGTTGTTCAGATGGTTGAAGTCCTGTTTGGTTGCTCAGGCGGTTGAAGTCCCATTCTGTTGCTTAGGTGGTTGAAGTCATGTTCAGTTGCTCAGGCGATGTAATACTCATTCCTCCGGATTAAGCGAAGGTTGAAAGTTAAATCCTAGAAGGAGTCTAGGACTGGACAAAGAACGGGAAGCTCGAACCAATATAAAAATCTCTAATGTCATTTACTTTATTATTTTACTTTCTGTTTATATTACGCATAAGTAATTAGTTTAGTTAATGTTCCATATTACACGATCCTTAGTCACTTTCACTTGGTATCGGAGCATTAGTCATTATATAACCATAATATAGTTATTTGATATTCAGTTAATATGGAAAATTACTCTAACATAGGTATTATTGAAGGTCAATCCACTGCATGGCCACCACTATTTAACGGTTTGAATTACAACTATTGGTCAACTCGCGTGACTATTTATATGCAAGCAAATGGATATGATACTTGGAATATCACTCTGAATGAATACACTATACCTACCACACCATATGTGTAACGACCCAGGATTTTTAGTAATTAAAATTTGAATATTTAATTTATTTTAAATATTAATAAGTGAATTTATTAGTCGAATAAATTTTATTTCGAATAATTGGATTTAATTGAATAATTAAATCAATAATTTAATATGTTAAATTATGGAAATAATTGAAAATTGAGTTAAATATGATTGAAAATGATTTGTAAAATTTTATTTTATCATGTTGAAGTTAGAATGATATTTTAAAACTTTTAAAATCGAATTAAAAGTTAATTTGTGAAAATTGAATATTTTAATATTTAATCGACTAGTGAAAATAGCCAATTTTTGAACTGTCTCAGAATTGGACGAGACCAATTCCATTGGATCCGTAATAGTTAGTTATTACCAGATTTCAATTTTCGTGTCAATCGGAGTTGTTGTTTGATCGTGGCATCTCGAAACGCATCGAATTATTTTTAATTTTAATTTGGCGAGTTAAAATAGCCATTTTTCAAAAAGTCTCGGATTTCGACGAAACCAGTTTCATCGGATCCGTAATGTGATATTATTGTAAGGTTTCAAATTTCGTGTCAATTGGATTTACCGTTTGTCCGGTACAAATTAAAACGCCTAGAAAATCGTTTAAATCGGTTTAATTTAAATTGAACGTTTATTGCCATAACTCGCACAGATGTCCGAATTAGATTTCGAAACCTATTCCATTGTGTCCGGAACGCGGGGTAAACCCTAGAAACGCTGGTTACGGCGCGTGAATCAGAGTTCGGAATTCCCGGATGAATAGTGTCGTTCGTTTTCCTATAAATAGACCAACACCCTTCATAAATTAAAAAAAAAATTAAACAAACTAAACCTAACCCTAGCCGCCTCCACCAGAATCAAAGGCCTGAAACTTTCCAAATTCATTCCTTAATCTCTCCAAATCCATCGACAATTAGAGGAAAGTGTCAACTACAAAGACGAAGAGTGTAACGAGAGCTTTAATTCTATACGGAGTTGATCGTGTTTGGAGCGTCGGAGGGGGAGCTACAGGGGGCCGTCGGCCTTGGCTTGCGCACGCAATTCAAGGATAGGGGGGTGGCCGAGCTTGCTATGGTGGCAACCGAGTGAAGTGGAGGAGATGAGCTTCGAGATGCAAGTTCCTGATCGCGTTCAAGTTCAACGTGGAGGTCGAAAATTTAAACCCTAGCTAGTGGTAAATGGGTTCTTATGCGCGTG
The DNA here is from genome assembly GCA_030765085.1 of Allium cepa. Lineage (NCBI taxonomy): Eukaryota > Viridiplantae > Streptophyta > Magnoliopsida > Asparagales > Amaryllidaceae > Allium > Allium cepa. The sequence continues at coordinate 270,136,865 of CM060931.1, read as the reverse complement.
TAGCTTACTGGAGAGTAACGTGAGTTTGGGGGAGAAGCAGGGGACGGTCATGATGCAAAGGAAGGGGATCCAATGGCTCTAAGTTGATGTAGGTTAAAAAAATATAAATAAAGTTGTAAATTAAGTATAGTTTAAATCGTGTAACTTGTAAAATGCATAACTTTTTCATACGAGGTCGAAAACGCGCGAAACCAGTTGCGTTGGAATCGTATCGTCGAGCACTACGCGATGGAATTAGATTGGAGTCATTTGGAGTTAGTGAGAATTTCAGGTAAAATTAAACGCGCGTTTAATTTTATTCGAAATAAATCGCTAAAACGGAATTAAAATCAAGGTGAGAACTTCTCACTCAATCGAATCAGTTTCGATTTTTATTTTAAATAGTTAGATTTAAAATATTTGAATGCATGTTTAAATGATGATTGTTATCTATTGATTGTTAAAATAGACATTATGCGCCGTTAGTAAGCGGAGGTTATTTATTAAAAACATATACCGCGAATATTTCATAAACAGTGAAACTGGTATTATATATAATAGCAATATATATATATATTGGCATATGTATATATTGGAGTTATTGATTTCCCGCATTTGTGTAGCGGATGAGACCCTATTGCGCCGTCTATTAAGCGGATAATATTTTAAATCCCATATACCGCGATAATTTCGTACTGGAGCGAAATTGGTATTGTGCTAATGTTTGTGGATGCAGGAAAACAGGTTGGAGGGATCCAACTGGATTCCTCAACAGTTTTTATTTGATTTCAGATATTTTGATATTTGATGGGTTATCATATCGATATATGATATCGTTGTTGTCGTGATTGACTATTTGGTATGTAGCATCATTGGACCAAGTTTTGGAATTTTAAAATGATTTTAAAGTGATTTTTGAAAGTATACGTTTATAAAATATTTTTGGAATCGATCCATTTTAAATAAATAAACGTTATAATTTTTAAAGTTATAAAAATTATGATTTTGAGAAATACGGTTAAAGATTGATTTTTGAGAAATATGGGTTAATGTTTTTTTTTTATAAAATAATTAAATTGGATTTCTGAATTTATTATAAAAAAAGTTTAAAAATAGGATTTATAAATTTTAATTATTTTATAAATCAAAAATGATGAAATTATAAAGGACTTTGAAGACGTTTTGAAATAATAATATAAATTGATTTATATAAGAGATTTATAAATTGATATTTATAAATTAAAACATTTGAATTATAAAACAAGTTTTATAAGTGTTAGAATGAATTATGAATGAAATTCGGAAATGAATAATTTATAGAATTATAAACGGTGAAGTTATAGATGGAATTTTATTAGCAGTAGGTTTATAAAATTTGTGAAGTTATTAAAATAATGGTTTTGGATAAATAAATGAATCTTATAAGTTATAAGATTTATAATTATGAAGTTCAAAGGAACGATTTTGCAAACGAATAAATTATAAGTATTTCACTTATAATATGAACCTTTGTTTTATAATTGAGTTATAAATTGAATAGGTTAATAAAGGAATTTATAAAAGGAGTTGTTATAAAATAAATAGAAAAGGAATTTATAAACGTTGTTTTATAAATTCGCAAACGACTTATTTTAAGAAGTAAATTGTTGAAACCTATTAATGGAGTTATATTCACATTTTTGACTGTGAATAATCCTTTAAAATAAAATGTATAAAAGGATGAAAATTGTTAACGTAGTATATTCACGTTTTTGAATAGTGAATAATATGTTAAAGAAAATGTTTAGATGTGTTGTTTTAAATAGAATTAAAACGATCTAACGATGTTTTAAAATGTGTTAAGATTCGAAACCATAGATTTCAACATTTATTGTTGAAATAGACGTTTTCGAGAAATAAAAGGAAATGGTGGACTATAACACTGTTGTTATAGTAAATGATTTCCGAAAGGAAATGTTTTGTATAGTATTGGGATTTATATATCTATTTTAATTTCGAATCCCTATACTAGTGATTTTGGGTTGTCGTAACGATGTTTTACGTAACATTCGTTTTGGCCCAAATAAATACGTTTAAGTGAATGATTTCCTTAAAGAATGAGATATATACTTAATTTCGATTTAAGTATATTGAATATTTTCCAAGTGTAGAAAATAAATGGATTGAGAATTACTTAATAAGTAAGTATGGAAATGTTTTCCAATATTTCATTGAATATTTTGAGAATTTATCTTTTTGAAGATAAATTGAAAATGGATAGTTGAAATCGTATATGCATGGATATTTTGGAATATAAATTCACTATGGAATCTATAAAAGAATGGGGGAATTTGTTTAAAAATAAATATTGATTTATTTTAGAAGTGTGAAAATTATATATCTTGTAAAGATATTTTTGGAAAATAAATAATTTGGAAAATTATTTGGAATCTGGTGATGTTGTGCATATCCATTGATAGTTCAATAACCGACTATCAATATTTCCCTTTGAATGGGTAATTGATGTGATTTGTTTGAATTTGAATGCCACACTTATTTTTGAATAAGCGCTCACTATTCGGGTTAACCGGGAAAGGACCATGGGGTCGTATAACCCATTTCGAATATGTGATACGTCGTTATGAATTGCATTTGAAGATCGGTGTTGAAGACCGGGTATTTGCGAGAGCGATAGGATGACCTGTCGATTGACTCTGCACCGAGTTGCTCCGGTATTGAGTTCTCCCTAAGTGATGGGAAATCCGATCAGGATTGTGGATATCCGGATTGCAAGGACTTCTTTGTAAGTGCCTTCGGTTTTGTTCGATCCCGGAACAGACTTGTATGGATTGTATGTCTCACATTACAAATTGAGATATAAAGCAGAATTCTTTCAAATATATTTCTGTTGGTGGCGAAGAATTTATTCTTTTAGCTTAACACCCTTCTCTGAGACGTACGAGCTCAGAGGTTATGTAGTTGAATGTTATCAGCGATATATTCCCAATTTGGTAATGTGACATGCTGAGTGTTGCTGTAAATGATCATTGTGTTGATTATTTGTGATAGGATCGTTTATTTGATCGTCTATCTTGGTGATCATTTCTATGATCATTTGTTGACCCAAAGCATGGCTTTTGTATAAAGTATGTTTTTGTGGACGTGACTTCGTCAAGCCTCACACCCCGTGAATGGTCAAAACAGGAAAGATGCAGCAAGGTTATGAGGGGTAGCGCCCTTTAGGATATGTGCATTTCCTTCTGGAAAAGGGTGGTATCATGGTATGGAGCCCAGATACTTACTCATGTTGAAAACACTTTATGATTGTGTGAATTGATTGCGAGCGCTCGGTTGAAAGGTCCCAAAGGACCGGGGGATGGCATATTCGGTCAGTTGTTACTCAGTTAGGGGTAACCCGGCCTTGTGTTGGTAGAGATCCGGTTTGGTTCTCGGGGATGTCCATCCAGAGGCATTCTCATGTGGCAATGGGAAGTTCCTTGGCCTGATCATTCGTTGGAAATCCAATTCCCAATACGAAACTTTGTACGGTATTAGTTGTAGAACCTGCCATTCACTTATGGTGGTCACCACTGTTTGGATGGTAGCTATAGTAGGCATACGATAATGGTCGTATGTTGGCTAAGATTTATATTCTACTTTCGAAATGAATTTTTCCTACACTATACACTAGTAATAATATCAAATGTTCTTTTAAATGCGTATCAAGCATCTTTGACTATCATAAGGAGAAATCTCCTCCGATTCTGCGTTTGCATTGTGTGTGTGTGCGGGAGGCCTTATGGTAGTCTCATTTTTAAAAGCATTGCGAATTGACTTTAAAAATATTCCTCTATTTTGTTTTCAAAGATAAATAAACTGTTTTGAGTTCTCACACCAGTCACATGACTGACTCGGAGTTTATTGTTTTCCTTCCTAAACTCTGGGTGCCCACCAATTTCCACATGGGCAGTCAAGAGTTAAGGTTTATCAGGATATTCTGGATATTCTGGAGTTGCTGGAGGCAAGATGGATGGCATGGCATAATTACTAGTATATAGTATTTCTTTTTCCGCTGTTTGATGTTGTTGTTGTTGTAACACTCTGATGTAATGATGATATGATGTGATGTAATGTAATAACTGATATAGTTCTTTGTTTAAAGATTATTCATTTATTATTATATGTTGTTCCGCTGCGATTGTGAGATTCTGTTGTTTTTCTGTTCCGTTCTATTTATTTTCTATCTTCTTTCCTCTCTATTTTTCTATCTTTTCTCTCTTTTTCTGTCTTTTCCTTTTCTTTAAAACCCTCAGTGTTCGGTTTTCCGTCGTTCGATTGCTCGGCAGTCGATAAAGTGAGTATCGATGTTGAATTTTCGAAAGTCGAAGAATCGGGTCCTGACAATATGCATAATGGTCAAACACAAAAAAAAAGATGCTAATTCAAATGCAAAAGCCATGAATATGTTATTTTGTGTTTTAGATAAGAATGTATTTAATAGGGTTAGCATGTGTAAAACTACTTACGAAATATGACAAACTCTTAAGTTACACATGAAGGAACAAGCAAAGTGAAACAAAGCAAGATTTCTATACTTAAAAGTCATGGCTGTCCTGATCGAAAGAAAGACGGATACAAAAATAAAAAGGACAAGTATAAAAAGAAACAAGCATCTCTGTTATATGGGATGATTTAGAATTGTCTTCATCATCAAACAGTGACACCGATAGCGATTTTGAATAAGCAAATATCTGCTTTATGGCTTCAACTAACGACGTAAGTAATCCAACTTTTGATGATTTAATAGATATAAATTCAAAGCTATTGGATGAACTAAAAGAAGTTAAAAGAAAGTATAAAGATGCTTTAGAAAAACTAAATAAAAGTGAAATAGAAGTTGATATGCTCGAAGATGAAAAGAAAATTCTAGAAGAAGAACTTATTAAATAACAAGAATCTTCGTCTAAAGTATTATCCCAACTCTCTCTTCTATCAAATGAAATTGAAGTTCAAAAGGAAAAGAACATGACATTAGCTTCAGAAAACCATGATTTAAAATCAAACGTCAAAATTCTGAAATTAAACAATACCAGTCTCAAAACTGAGTTAGAAAATATTACTAAAAATGTATCTAACTTTAACAAAGATAGAGAAAATCTTTTAAAGATTATTAATAACTCTCAAACTACTTTTAATAAGAAAAGGCTAGGATATACAAATTCCTCAAAATCTAGTACGAAGAGGAACAATTAACCATATAAAAATTTCAATATATAAAAGAATTTTTAAAAGCTAAATCGAAACCAATGATTTCCATTCAAAAGAAAGATATTTGCAATACAAATTCTATAAAGATTTGGGTACCAAAAACTAATAATAAGAAATAAGTATATTAATTCTTTCATAAGTTCAGTTCATAAAAATGAAAATTTTACTTATAAAAGGAACTTTGAACCCTCTTGGGTTTGGTTTTCAAGATCTAACTCTTAGGACCATAATAAAAAGTGGGTACCAACGTCTTCCCTGTATTTTTTGTAGGAACCAACTAAGAAAAGAGGAAAGTAGATACTTGGTAGTGGTTGCTCAAAACATATGATAGTAAACAACGATATGCCGACTAACGTTATCTACCCAGATGGAGGATCTGTCGCATTTGGAGATAATTCCAAAGCTTATATCATCGGTAAAGGCGATATGAGCAATGACGGTACATCTAACTTAACTCTTAGTATAAATATAAAAGTTAAAATTTTAAAACATAATTTTCTTAGTATAAGTCAACCATGTGATAAAGGTTTTAATATATCTTTTTCTTAAAATAAATGTAATATATTTGATCAAGTGAAAAATCTAATTTTTGAAGGAACTAGAGAACGAAATATATACATATTAAATATTAAAGTAAATCATGACATAAATATGTTTCTAATAGCCAAAGAAAATGATCCTTTGTTATGGCACAAAAGATTTTGTCATATAAGCTATAAGTAAAATATCTAAGAATAATTTGATAAAAGGATTACCGACAATAAATTTTAAGGTAAATTGTATTTGTGATGCTTGTTGATTAGGAAATTTAAATAAATATTCTTTTAAATCAAAGAAAATAATTTCTACATTACAACCACTTGAGTTATAACATTTAGATCCTTTTGGACCAACTAAAGTACAATATATAAATCATAATTGTGACGACCCGAATTTTTAAGCAATTTAAATTGAAATATTTAACTGATTTGGAATATTAAAAAGTTTAATTATTAACTTGAATTTCAAATATCAATATTTATTGGATAATTAATTGTTGAATTTAATTATTGGACATCGGGTGAAATATGAAATCTGGGATTTTAACCTTGTTAAAAATAATTCGAAAGCTTGTAAAATTTATTTTAATAACACTAAAAGATAATAGAAGTTGTAAAATTGAAATTAACGGTGGTTTGTTCAGTTTTAAAATTTTATTGTTTAAAACGATATTTAAAAATAGCCTTCTGAGGCACAGTCTCGAAATTCGACGAAACCAGTTCCATCGAATCCGTAATATTAGACTATTACCGGATTTCAATTTTCGTAGCGATCGGAGCTGGTGTGTGAGCATACGATAAGTAAACGCGTTAGAATCTATATCGAGTTCAACTTAAATTTATAATTATATTGGTCGACATCAGCCTACATTCTTTCCGATCATAACTTTTTCCTTTCACATTCGAAGTACTGTAGCCGACAATCTTCTGAAGCAAGCCGTTTCTCTTCGTTTTAAAATCATACTGTCTCCTTCCCTTTTCTCGAAATCGAAAATAAAATAAAAATGGCAGCCGAAAGAAGATATCGTTCGTATGGCCTCCAATTCTCCTCAATCAGTAAACGCATACACCCCCTTCACCTTTTCTTCCTTCAGCTCAAACAAACCCGTTTAAAAAAAAGAGAGAAGAAATCGAGCAAATCACATACGTTCGAGATTCAAAGAAATCAGGCCACTCGAAGTCAATCGAAGTCCTCTCTTATGCGACGTCAAGCACGGGGTTGAGAGGAACGGCATAGGCAAGGTCGCGTGTTGGGAGTGTTCATTGTTGAGCTAGGGTTTCGTTTGAGGAATTTGGGGCCGAGCCTCTCGAATTGACATCGCGTTCGAGTTGATGGCATCGTGGGCGACGCAAGTGAAGTTCGCCGAGGGTTTTCTGATCGATTTTGGGTTCGTCAGTTAGGGTTCGTGGTCGAGCTTTTCGCGAGGCTTCAGCACTTAGTCGAACGTGCTTCAGGTCGCAAATTACCTATGATGTTCGAGTTTTGATTTAAGGGCAGGGCTTGTGTTCGATGAGGCAAGCAGTGATGGACGATGAAGCGACACAGGAGCCGTTATGGTCAGGTCGAGAACTTGACCGGGTTATGATGATGGTGGCCGCATCGAACAGTGAGGTAATCGTTGGTTATTCTTTTGATTTGAATCAGTTTAAAATAATAAATATATGAAATTATGTAAGTTTTTGAAAGATATAATTTGATAATGTTGAGGAAAAATAAAAATAAATAGTTTCTTTGATATGCAGTTTCAGATTTAATATGTAAGCAGAGAATAAAATAAAATTTTAATCTTAGTAAAGATTTTAATGCAGTATATATATATATTATAAAGGTAGTTTTATTTAATAAAACCTATTTAATTATTTTTACACGAGGTTATTTTATTCAATTCAGTTCTGGAAGTAAATTTTTAGTTAAATATTTTATTTAAGAGAAATTAGTCTTAAACGAAAGCCTTAGCTAATTAAGTTATTTAATGGCAAGTGATTACTCAATTAGTTCAAATATTTATTTAAAAGAAAATTCATTTATAACCAAGTTAATAATTAAAACCAAGTATTAGGAATTAATGGATCGTTTAATTCAAATATTAATAAACTGCAGAATATTTATACAAGGTTAAAAATCGAGAAGGAGGCAAGCTGGATTGAAATGGATGCTAATAAAATAAAAGGTGAGTTAATCTCACTCAGTTTAAATTTAAATTTAAATGATTAAATTTAAACAATTGATTGTATGGTTGGATTGATTGATGTGATAGAGTATAGTATAATTTGAATTTGGCATATTATGTAATGCTAACGGCTGTGGATGCAGGGAAAACAGGTTGGAGAGATCCAACTGGATCCCTTAACATTTATTTAAATTATTTAAATTACCCTGTTATGATGATTTGATATTTTATGATGGATTATGTTGAAATATTGAATGCTATGGTTTGATTGGATAATTGGGTATAATGAATTTCCAGTAAAATATATAACTTGGATGTGGGCAAGAAAAGAAGGGAAGTGAATTTATAAGTACAATAATTATGGAAATTGGGATAAATTTAAGAATGAAATAGAAATAAAATAAAGTGACATAAGAATTCTAATTAATAAATCTCGAATATAGAAAGGAGATTTTTGAATTAATAGAAAGTTAATGAATTGTAAACTCCAATGCTAATATCTAAAAGAACAGAACATTTCTTTTAAAATTTTAAAATTTAAAATTTGAAAGGAACAAAGAAGAAAATGGGAAATCCTGAAATTTGTATATTTCAGTTAAAAGATTTAAAATCAAACAGCAAGTAATAATAATGAAAATAAGTCCATAATTAATGAATTTTGAAACGAACCGAGCAAGTAAAGAAATTTATTTCAAATAGAATGAATTGGAAATCAGTTTGGGAAGCTGATTTAAGTGCCCGAAGTTGGAATTTTCTCTGGATGGCCAAGTATACGTTTTTAAAAGTGAATTTGTAAATATAAATTAAATGTTTTTAAGTTGTTTTAAAGAAAGAAAGTTTTGTAAAATTTATTATTTCTAATATTTAATTTCTAAAGCAAGTATTTCCTTTTAATATATTATAGCATTAATTTTTTTTTAAAAGTGACTTAGTATTTGTTTTAAAGGTGAAAACCTGGTTTTATATTTTATAAAGTAACCTTATTTTCTCAAATGCATATAGTATGTATTTTTAACAAATTATTTAAGTAGTTTTATTCTAAGTGTTTTAAAGTATATATTTCAAAGTAAAGTGTTTTAAATTATTTTAAAAATCTAGTTTTGTGCTTGGAGATTTCAGAGGAGATAGAAAATATTTGGGAAAGTTTATTCTGAAAAGAAAGGTGGTTTTGAAACTATTTTCAAAGGATTGAAAATAGAATTTATCTTATAAAGATATTTTGAGATAAATAGATAATTTGGGAATTATTTATTGGTTGATGGACGTTTATGCATATTAATTGATAGTTAAATCACCGACTATCAATATTGGACAAATACGTTGATCGTTTCGAAGAGACCGGGATCAAGATTAATTTCTCGAAAACCACTTCGATCCGGGTTGTACGTTTCGTGTAAACTATTTTGGATTCGAAGATGGAGCAGTGAAGTGAAAGGGCTAGTCGCTACTAATCCTGAGGATATTTCCAAAATGGATGTAATAGGAATAGTGCCTTCGGTTCTGTTCGAACCCGGGACGGACTTGTATGGATGAATGCTTGCGAAAACATCGTCAGGTGGACGATGGGCATTCTAAGGGATATATTCTAAAAAGATAACGCTTAGCCTCAAGCCTCATCAAATGGGAATGACTGAAAATCAGGGGTTATGCAGCAAGGCTAGGTGGGTAGCACCCAAGCAGGGTGAGGTCATTCCAGTCTAGATGTCCCTTTTTATTTCGGCTTAGTGGGCGGTTGCTGATCCCAACCGTGGGGTGATCTCACTCGGGATTATCCAGTAAGGGGTAGTCCCGGCCTTTTGATGCAGGGGAGCGGGCGTACTCCTCGGTACGGTGATCTAGGCCACGTACTGTGACAGGTGGTACCCCAATGCCTAGTCATTAGTTGGAAACCCATTCTCCCTACGAGCCTTGTACGAGTTTTGTTTGTATTACCCACTCTGTGGCTAGCAGCTGGAATTTAATCATGTAACAATTTTGGCTATTTTATAAGTATTTGTATATAGACCCTATTATAATATAAGAGGATTTCTATAAAAATTATTTTAGCTATCGTAAGGTAAAAACCCGACATGTTTATTTGTGGCGTGGTCTTACGAGATGCTTTTGTTTTCAAAGGATTTTTGAAACTTTAATAATCAATTGGGTGTGATTTTCTCACGCTGGTATTCCAGACTGACTTGGGTATTGTTTAACTGTAATGCTCGGGTCAGACCGAGTATTATAGGATACATGATATGATGCTGTGGAGCTCAGGAGACGAGCTGGATGAAGATACGTACTCCCGTACTTGTATATATATACATATTCCGCTGTGTTGAGTTGTTGTGTATCCATTTGTAAAATATTGATATTGAGCTGTGATTGATATACGCTGATGATGTAATATATGTAAACAGAAATATTTAACTTTTGCGTAAAGATCATTTATTATCTATTATATTTTATTCCGCTGCGATGGTTAGATTCTGTTTTTGTTTTCTATTTTCTTCTTCTACCTCTTCTTCTTTAACCCAAATGGTTCGTATTTCTGTACAACTTGAGTTGATTTAGGTAGAATAGTGTTAACTCAAGGGGTATGAATTTGCTGGTCATTTCAATAATAGACATGCTTTCGTAATTATGGATGATTTTTCAAGATACACTTGGATGATATTTATGAAAAACAAAAGCGATACTTTTGAAAGTTTTAAAATCTTTGCTATGAGAATACAAAATATTAAGAACATAAAAATTAAGAACATCGGAGCGATTTCGATAATGATTCTTTTGAAAAATATTGTAATAAGAAAGGAATTGTTCACATTTTTTCATTTTATAAAACTCTGCGACAAAATGGAGTTGTGAAAAGGAAAAATAGAACACTATAGGAAGCTGTTGCAATTGCTTGACATGTTTTAAGTAGAGTCTCCATTAGACCATTAGCAAAACATACTCTATATGAACTTTTTAGTAGAAGGAAACCTAAAATATCAAAATTTAAAGTTTGTGGCTCAAAATATTTTCTATTAAATACAGTAGAACAACTTAGTAAATTCAATCCAAAATCCGATGAAGGAATATTCATAATATATTATTTTAAACTAATTCTGAAAACGAATTCTGATCATGTTTTCTATTATTCTTTAAACTAATTATTCTTGTAAACAAATTTTGAAAACTATTTCATCATCACTAGTTTTTATTTTATAAGAGTTTATTTGAGTTATAAAATCCAATAATTTATTATTCAAAAATACATTAAAATAATCAAATTTAAACTGATTAAATTCTAAGTCGTCACAACATTTTTCGCCTAAAATCTTGAAATCATAATATTATGAAAATACCATTAGGTTTGACTTCTTCTAATTTCTAACTCATTTTACCAAATTCAGTGTAATGATCCCGAATTTTTTCACTAAGTTTAAATTGATAATTAATTTAATTTTAAATTTAAATTGTGAAATTAATTGGTAATTGATTTGAGTTTCTCCAAAATTTAAATAAAAATATGTAACAATACAAATAAAATATACTAAAAAAATAATAAAATAAATAAATATATATATAGACAGAAATACAAGACAATAAGTATTAAAGTTAAAAATAAATGTTTAAGCTAGAAATAGAAATAAATAATAAGTAGATTAAGTATTTAATAGTTTAAGTTTAAAAATAAAGGAAAGATAAAATTGTAAATTGTTTAAGTATAAAAGTATATATTTATACTTAAGTTAAAATTTTGTAACATTGACTAAAATAACTTTATATCTATATATACCTAAGGTATAAAAGCTGCTAGGCAAGTAGAATCTTATACGTGAAGTTTAGAAATGCAAAGCAAAAGAAAATATCTATGCATAAACAAATAAAGTGTGAATACGAAACAAGAAAATAAAAATACATTCAAGTATGAAGCTCGCAAAAGAAGAAACAAAAGAAAACAAAGAAAATATCTATGTAGGAAAAACAAGCAGTACATAATATCAGCCACCATATTGACAAAAAATCTGCTTAGCTACCAAAAATAAAATCATTAGCCAAAATCTTGTTTAATCAAACAAAGAAAAAAAAATATCTCTGGTCTGAGGTTATACAAACAAATAGTAACCCTGTACAAAATAAAATAATTACCCTTAGACTCATTTCCTATATATCAAACCTTCAATTCAGATATCATCTAAAATTAAGACAAAAAATTCAATTTTTAAACAACAATCTAACTCAACTACAACCAGAGACCAAATTGAAGGCTTCAGCTTGCAAGTTTCAAAGCCCGTTCCAAACAAGCTCTGTTCTTTTTTTGGAAAACATGTGAGTAACACCGCTTTTAAAAAACAAATTTAAAGTAAAAAATCTGTTGCAAGTTACATCGGTGATAAATATGGTCATACACATATATATGAACTCTCTGTGTATATTTGAATGATTTGATGATCTTTGTGCAGGCTAATGTTTATAAAAGTTCCCTGTTCTAAGATCATAAACACAAGTTTTGATTCAACAATTATTTCCTCCCAACCTACTCACTATTTGGATTTGGTGTTAAAACAAAAACTGATTGTCATAGTATGTGTTAAAGTTTAAAATTTTATTTCAGTTAAAACAACTCAGGATTTTCTCTGGAAAGCAAGAAATTCGAATACAACTTCTAATAAGTCAAAATTTAAACTTTTTAAATTTCAAATTCAGGTATGTATCCGTATGCTATAACATGATTTTTAAAGCAAAAATTATAATTTTTAGATCAAAGAATTAAGAGCAGTTCGTATTTGTTCGAAAATTGGGTTTTGATCAATTGCGGTTGATCGGAGTGTGGTTGGTGATCGACGCTTTGCGTGGAGATGGAGGGGCCTATGATGATGGTAGGAAAAATGATCAAAGGTGCTCACGTTCACCGTGGAGGTAGCGGCAGGCATTTCTTGTTCGTAAATCTAATTTTGGAGAGGCTGGGTTTTTCGATTCGTTCGTCTTCTTCGATCGACCGAGTGCAACGCGCTTTTGGGTGATGGAAGAGGGGGAGATGACAAAGTCGTAGTCAAAATTATTGACCTCCTGGTGGTCGGATCGGTGAAAACGAGGCGATGACAGGTTGGGTGGTAATAGGGCTCGCTATTTCCAGGTTTGGGTTTAACTCGAATTCGAATTCGAGGAGATAATGGAGGGTTTGATGGTCGGGGAATTGGAGCATGGATGATTGTCGACTTGTTCGACGTAGTGACGCCGACCAGAGGCGAGCGGCAACGCCGTGCACGTGCACGGTGCACTTTAATTTCTAGTGAAGTTCTGGTATGGGGTATCAGCAGTTTCAAGTTTTACTCGAAGCGTGGGGAGGTTTGGCTCGTGTAGAGTTAGTGTTGGACTCGAAGTAAAATGGTAAGGCTCGAGTTGCTTTGTTTTTCTACAGGTTTTTGTTTACAAATCCGACAGTGTTGAGTTTTTAAACTTACACTGAATTTAAAGATGTGAAGCAAGTCTAGAATGAAGATTTGGAACCAGTTTAAAATCTGAATTTAAAATGAATTTAGATTTGAAATTAAGGATTTAAAATCAAGGCTTTACAAGAAAGTTTAAATCAAAGTTTTAAATCAAAGTTTTAAACTCAAGTTTAATGTTTATATATATTCAAGTTTCTGAATTCAACTCTGTAATTTGAATCAGTTTCAAATCTGAATGTTTTAAACTAGTTTAAATCAAATAGTTTTTTTTAAGCAATTTGTTTCCAAATAAACATTAAATTGGATATTTGATAAATTTCTTTGAAAAGTTAAACAATTTATTTTAACTTGAATTTGTAAATTAAAATATAATGTATTTTTAAAACTTAAATTTTAAATAAAAATTTAAGTAATTTAATTAGAACTTTCCTTATATAGGTTTATAAGTTGATTTTAGATTTGGTTAATATATCATCATTTTGAATCTTAAATTCAAAATGGAATTTGAATCTAAATTTAGCAGTGTAATGTTTTAAATACACTTTAATATTCATGAAGTCATTAACATAGAAATGGATTACCTAAGAGATAATTAAGGTATCAAAAATGATTTAATGAATAAGATAATTAAGGAATGACTTAATTATCTAATTTATTAATTAATAATTTAGATTAATTTATAATTAGAGATTAACTAGGAAAGTAATTAAAGAATTGTTTTTAGTTAATGAAGGTCATTAACTAATATTATTTAAATAATTAATTGATGTGGGTAATTTTAACAATTAATTAGATTAATTAATTTAATGTTAATTATTTATGAGATTGTATAAGTGTAATAACTTTATGGTAAGTAATTAAAGGTTCACTTTCTTAAAATAATTAATTAAGGGGTTAATTAATTATGTAATTGGTTTAAAGGTTAATTAATATGATTAATTAAGAATAATTTAATTAATTGAGGTGATTGATAAATTAATTTATCAAATGATTTATAATTAATAAATCAGGATTGGATAATAAATTCATAAAGTAATTAATTTAATTGGAAATAAATTGGATTAATTAGGATTAAACAATTAATTAATCCTGCTTATAAATGATTATTGAATGTTTGACCCTACTTATGAATGATTGTGTTGTATGAGATGCCTTGAATTGATTGTCCTATCTGATCTGTGATATGTTGTTCTGTGGATTGAGCTGTGTATTTTATTCATTCATTTGTGATACATTTTATACTATCTGTGAATCTGTGAATGAACACTAAACGTTATAGTTTATACCACCTATCAACTATATTTCTGTGTTTTGATCTGTGATGATGAAGCTGTTGCACTTTTGTGTGAAACTCCTGGGCCACACCATACACACACAAATATGGATTGCACGTGGAAATGGGTTAAGTCACAGATATTTGAATTTAATTCAAAATAGTTTTGAATTTGAATTTTTAATCCAAATAGTTTTGGAAATGGATTGGGTTTAAAATAAAAGGAATTTCAAAGATAAAATTTATTTTTGAATAACTTGATTACGCTTTGGAATTTAAATAATTTGATTTAAATTTGAATTCAAAGTTTGAGATTGAATTCTATGATTTGAACTAGGGATTAAAGATGTTATACTAGTTATATATGGGTTAAACCATTTTAAATGTATTAAATTGGGAATTGGAACTTAAATTCAAAGGCTTTGACTCATGCAAATAAAATTGGATTCTTCTGAAACGAAAATTGTTTGTTTTCAACTAATAAAAGCTTTCATATATAAAAAATGAACGTCCAATTTGGGTTAAAAGGATTTCAAGTCTAAAATGAAATGGTTTTCCAAGTTATGGAAATGGTTTGAAAGCTATATCTTTAATTTAAAGATTTAATGTGTCTATCCAATTGAAACGAAAATTGTTTTGAAATCCGTAAATGGATCTTTGTGAAACTGGGTGAACTTTGTGAAACAAATCTTTTTGTTTAAGGATTTGAAATGGTAATTTGTTTAAGCCATTTGAAGAAAGGTTTTAGTTTTCTTTGAAGTTGTGACTTAACTGAAATCCATGTCCATATGTTTTTAAATATCGCGCTCATTATTTGGTTAAGCCCAGAGAGGACTTTGTGTCATGTAACCTATTCCAAATAATGATACGACATTATGGATTGCATTTGAAGACCGAGTGAAGGCCGGATATTTGTGTGAACGATAAGATAACCTATCGATTGTCTCTGCACCGAGTAGCTACGGTATAGAGATTCCCTAAGTGATGGGAAGACCGATCGGGATTGTGAATACCCGAATTTGCAAAGGCTTCTTCGGAAGTGCCTTCAGTTTTGTCGAACCCGGGACAGACTTATATGGTTGTGTGTCTGACACTACACTTTGAGATATAAAGCAGATTTCTTTCAAATACGTATCTGTTGGTGGCGGAGAATTTATTCTCTTAGCTTAACACCCTTCTCTGAGACGTACGAGCTCAGAGGTTATGTAGTTGAAGGTTATCAGCGATATACTCCCAATTAGGTAGTGTGGCATGCTGAGTGCTACTGTGTGTTGATGATCATTTGTTGAACATTTGTGATCAAAGCATGACTTTAGTGTAAAGCATAGCTTTTGTGGTCGAAACTGCATCAGGACCTCACACCCCGGAAATGGTCGAAACAGGAAAGATGCAGCAAGGTTATGAGGGTCGCGCCCTTTAGGGTGTGTCATTCCCTTCTGGTAAAGGGTGGTATCATGGTATGGAGTCCAGATGTTTACCTATGTGGTGGGCTTCAATCTCATTTACTGTGTGGTGTTGCTTTGTGCTTTAGAGACGCCTCGGACAAAGGTCCGAGGGTGGCATGCTCGAGTAGTAGTTACCTAGTTATAGAGGTAACCCGGCCTTGTGTTGGCAGAGATCCAGTTAGGTTCTCGAGACGTCCCGCCAGAGGCGTACCCATGGACAGTGGGAAATTCCTTAGCCCGACCATTTGTTGGAAAATCCAAACAAAACAATACGCGCCCTGTACGGTTTTAGTTGTATAACTTGCCATGGAATGTGGTGGTAACCTGCTATTGAACATGGTAGCTATAGTAGGCATAAGTGCGAAATGCATATGCTGGTTAAGATTTATATTATACTTTCGAAATGTTTTCCATTGTGCACCCATAATAATAATATCAAGAAATTTTCTCGTATCAAACATGTTTGACTATCAAAGGAGGAATCTCCTTCAATTCTGCGTTTGCATTGTGTGTTTGGCGGGAGGCCTTATGGTAGTTTCATTTTCTGAAAAGCATTGCGGATTTCAATCTAAATTCTTTTGTTTGTTTTAAAAGATAAACTATTTTTGTTGCTCACACCAATCCCATGACTGACTCAAAGTTTATTGTTCCTTTCCTAAACTCTAGGTGCCCACTATTTTCCATACAGGCAGTCTAGAGTTGGGTTTTTCAAATAGTCAGGTTTAGTAGATTATCTAAAGTTGGTCCAGTCTTTAGATTTGGACGAGACTTGCTTGTCTAGGTGTAATGTGATGATGGTTCGAGCTAGCTATGGATTGGAGCATTGGATTTGGGGATGCATTCTACTGAAGATATTCTTTCCGCTGTGTCTTACATCTCTGATAGTATTGATATATGTTGTATCATTCTGTTGTATCATATTATATCGGATATTGTATCTGTCATTGTATCAATGTTATATATATTGATATTTATTTCTTCCGCTGTGTTGTACTTAATGGTGTTATAAGCTCCGGCGAACCAGATTCAACGTTTGTATCTGCGGCATTGGAATATGAGTGTCGTATTCGGTGTCGATTTTCGAAGGTCGAGTCAGGGTCGTTACATTCAGCAAGTTATATATGTTTACTAACTGTAAACGACAATCCAGATGCAACGGGTTAGATTTCGAGGCCTAATTATAGATTCTGTAGAAATTTACTACTTTGTCCATTTTGTAAAATTAAGATTTTACCATTTTTAATTTAATTATTTA
The DNA here is from genome assembly GCA_030765085.1 of Allium cepa. Taxonomy (NCBI): domain Eukaryota; kingdom Viridiplantae; phylum Streptophyta; class Magnoliopsida; order Asparagales; family Amaryllidaceae; genus Allium; species Allium cepa. The sequence continues at coordinate 270,119,539 of CM060931.1, read as the reverse complement.
ATTGCATAAAATGACAAGGTGTTACAAACATTATTATTATAATCATGGTAGTATAATAGAAGTTAATTTCACTAATTCATAGTTATGTAAGCATTCAGCAACATGATTGCTTCGATAATTGGTGCCGTGAGATCAAAGAATATAACCAACAACCTTTATTAACCAGTTTATCGAAGTTGGATGGAAATCTAGTCAATAGCTATGAGGGGTACTAGGTGTAGATTAAGAAATCAACTACAATATTATTATCGGGAGTGTAAACAATAATCAAAGATCAATTGGTTGCAAGAAGGTGATATGAGTTCAAAATAATTAAGTAAAAAGGTCAATGAGAGGACATAACCAACATACATGCTATTATTTTTGAAAAAGGGGAACTTATGTTCCACTATAATAGATACAACAAGAAGCAATCACATATTACACCAAATTATACAATAGTTAAGCGATTAATACTATCAATATGACAAATGTTAACTATAGAAAGAGGATAAATGACAAAGGAAGAAAATATTTATCTGCTTGCGTATCGAAAGTTGAAAACAACAATATTTTCCACTGACGATGCTAATTCTCATAGTCCTAATGGTTTTATATCCAAATTTTCAAATTGCATCTACACCAAATGAGGAAGGAACTGACTATTGTTGTTGAAGAAATATTTGATATGGGAATATTCACGAAAGGACTTAACCACACTATAACTATTCTAGCTCCTAAACGGGATAAGCAACTAAATGTTGTTGACCAAAGATCTATACTCGTAATGTTTTTTACATGATAGTGTCTAAAATAATATATACTAGAATTAAATATTTTTTAAATAATTGATATCAAACCCACAATCTGCTTTTATTCCATAAAGAAATATAACATAAAACATGAACTATTTAAAATTATAAGAAAAGAGGAATTAAATAATTTGCATTAAGATTGATTTGTAGAAAGCATATAATACAGTTGGTAGAGAATTTATATGCTGCTTGATACAGGAATGCATATCCACCCCAACTTTCACAATCATGTTACAAGGATTCCTAAAGATTTAATATAATGAAATAGGGTTCTAAGACAAGGGGATTCTCCATCCCCTATCTGTATTGTATGATAATAGAGTTTCTACCACTCAAACTTGATAACGCGGAAAAGGAAAAGAGCTTACTCTAGTTACTATAGTTACTTCTACAATTTCATACCTCACATATGCAGATGACAGTATGATATTCTCTTCAGCTATTGTTAATAGTGTAGAAGTAAAAACAATATCCTATTTGAACTTCAACAAACCATTGGATTGTGCATAAATTAAATGAAATCGAAAATATATTTCAGTGAAGGTGTGGATAAACATATCATATGTACAAGATTAATCATAAGAACAGGAGTGTTACAAAGGAAATACCTTAGTGTCCCGCTTTCATCTAGTTATCTCCACCACTCTAAATGTATAAGCTAAGTAGTTAATATCAGTATAGGATACATATCGTTCAAGTAGTGATATAAGATATTTTAAAATAGTGTGCTGCTAAAAGCACCCATAAAATCTTTTCCTAATACCATAAATTTTTTAATAAAAATTAATAGAATTACATACTTTCTAATATCACATTTAGTTTTCCACTGATCTCCACACCATCGAAGTCCATATTTCGACTTTCTTCCTAAATCCATCTCCATATATTATCATTAATTACCAAAACTTCAACCCTAACAGTTTGTTTGGATTAACTTATAAAACTACCTTTTTATCATTTTGAAAGTGAAAATGAATTGGTCTTGACATTCAAAATGCCAAAAAGTAGTTTATTTAAGTTGATCCAAATGAGGCCTAAAAATTCATAAAATCAAAGTTACCTTGAATTCTAATCGAAACCTAACATAAATTCATAATCAGATACCAAACAAAATTTACATCAACATGCATATTAACTGAATAACATATAATTCGAAATAAAAATTGAAAAAGTGGATAATTTATTTTTAGAATAATATATAAAAGAGCTGGTTCTGGTTGAGTTTGGATGATTTTGGACGATTTGTCTCATCTCTTGATTTGAGATTAAGAGTTTCTACCGCACCATGACATTGGTGTTATGCTGGTTGATTTTAGATGATTTTCTTATCGCTTGATATTGAATTAAGAGTTTTTAAAGGAATTTTGGTTTTCAAATTTATGTTAAGCAAAGAAATCAATAAGGCGCGATTATGGTAGCTTATAGAGGGGAGCATAGTATTAGTAAGTGAACATATTGTTAGATTATGGTATTTTTAGTATTAATATTAAGAAGAAGATTTATGGGTGTTTTAGCAACATATTTAAAATACCGTGATAATATCGATAAAATATTAGACATATAAAACGCGTTATAAACGATATTGTACTATGGTATAATGTTATAATGATGTTAAGTTTTCAAATATTTGGATAAGTAATGCTACATTACAATCAAAGACTAACCATATGTAGTTTATAGATTGTGCTTTGTTTACTGATCAATTCTATTAAATACAAATCATAATATAAGCTCATAAAAACCAAGAAATTTATATGTTTTACATCTTCGTTATTTCTTCATTTTTATACTATATTCATTATTTCTTCGGTCATCTTATCATCAATATAACTTTCCTAAATTGTTCGTGTTTATGTTGAATATGCAAGTTTATGGTTTTTGTTCGATGATAATATATATATACATATATTCAATAAAATGTATTTGTTAATGTACTATTTTATTTTCACATAATTAAATAAATATTTTTTGAATAAAATAAATAATACGGAATTTAAATTTAAACAGATATTTTATCCAAATGAATATTTTATTACAATTTTTGAATAGTACTAATTTGAGCACTCACTATATATACACATTTTTCAATTACATTACAATTTTAATTACATCACAATTTTCAGTTTACATTTGCGCCTCACTACATATTACCCATTCACTCGTATTTATCTTCAACTTTGTTCCAGATTGAATCCAACATCTGAGCGATCTGCAAAATAAACATTGAAGAAGTAAAATTGAAAAAGAAATAGTATGTGCAGTGTAAAATAAAATGATTTTTAAAATATTATTTGCCTCAGTTATTTGGGTTGTTCATCATCATTTAATTTTGAAGTCATCATACACGAACAACTTATGACATGCACAGTATATCACTGTATATGCCACAAGGCCGTGCACACCAATATACACTTGATAAAATTACAAGAACAAATGAGCACATGGTCAAACCCAAGCTATAAGATGGATTCAACTCAAGTGCGATACAAAACTGTCAAGTACAAGTGACTCGACGCACAAGGAAAAATGAACAGGATCAAAAGATTTCAAGTCTAACATTTCAGGTGAGTATGAAGACCAATAGTAAAACAGAAGCTCAACAACATGAATGCAATAAAATGGTCAGGAGCAACCCAACCTCACCAGTACATATATGTACAAAAGACCACAACAAGTAACATATATGCAACTAGATCAGTCACATGAAAACAGTGCACTTGACCAGTCCAATAATAAATGCAACCATGAAATACACAATTAAATCGAAGCATCAAGTATACATAACTCAAAACAATGCAACATGAACCAGATTACAAGACCAATGAACATGAACTAAGTACAACATGAATCAATGGTCAATGTCAACATAAATGCTCCAGACCAGACCAATAGGAAATGCACAACGGTCAAATGGTCAAGACTACAATAACAAAGAGCAACAAGATTGATGGTATACAAAATGTACACATGACAGCATTTCAGTTCATCATAAAATAGTGAAGACTTGACTGCAACGACATGATGACCAATACAAACTCGAGTGTGCACAAGCTTCAAAACAATACAGTTCAAACTTCAACATTTACAAGCACATATGAAGTAGGAAATATAAGATAAAATGGAAGTAAATGCAAACTGACTCGAAGGAACAAGCCCATGAAACAACACACAATATAACAAATGCAAGGTTACCAAGTTCAACAACAAAATGCATATGGTCAAGCAACAGAGTATCAAGTCGAGCAAAGCTTCACAGGTATACATATACACGTGCACAAACACACACGTATACACACACACACATATATGCAGTAGGCAATATGAAAACATACATATATACATGTATGCAGGATATAGTGATGCAAGATACATATGCATTGAGGGCAGCACTACAACCAGATCAATTTTCAAAAACCAACACAAAGTGCAGGTCGAAACAAGACACAGTTCAACACTGCAACAACAACCAGACCAAGCCAAAGAAGTCCAAAAAAATTTGAAATGCTGTCATGATATACAAGTAAGTGTAACAGTCAGTAGAAATCACCAGCATTTTAATAAAATCAAAGTGGCCGAAATCATCAGAATAAAGAACGTTTCAAAACAAGTTGAGTCGAAATGCCAGCAAATTCAAAACCATGATGGACAAGAAAAAATTGAACAAGCCAAAGTCCAAGCCGTGAGAATCAAAAAAAAATATGAATTAAACAAATCAGGATTAATCACCAACATCCAAGCAGCATTGAATGGCCAAGCTTAAATTAGCAGATGAATCCAAAAAATATATTCGAACGAAAATAAAGGAAATCGAACCCTATTAAACCCAAATCATCATCAGCATGTACGACAATTGAGTTCAAGTATATCAACGAAATAATACATAAAATCACGTAACAAATTCATACCGAACTCAACGAATTTGAAGGAGCTGTGCGAGAGACAATTGATCATCAAAGAAAGCACGAGAATCATTTTGATCGATCAACATAAAGCGGCGACCTCAATTTCCAAGAAACCCTAATTTTCATAAAAAGAAACGTAGGCAAGCAAAGATACAGCCATTGTCACAAACGAAAAAGAAAGCAGGCCGAACAAATAACAAAGAAAGGTGATTCCTTATTTAATTTGGGACGGCTTATTTTAACTATTATTTGGGCTTTATTATCCAAAATTAGGGTTTTGTTTTTTTAGATTGTTTTTAAATTTATATTTTCTTTTTAAACTTTTGTAAATTTTAGTCGTGTGATTAGGGGACGAACTACGATGGTGTAGTTCAAGAATTCGCAACTCGGTGGCTGAGTTATGGCAGGGTTTTGAGCGTAGAGTTTGGTTAGTCGATAGCGGGCGTCGTGAGTTTACGTGTGTAAGCATCTGACTACTTTATTTCTAGTAGAAACCTTGGGGACAGCACATAGGCAGGGTTTTACCGAAGCTGGTTAAGTCTGTATTGTTCTATTTCTGCTTTTTTATATTCTGCTCTTATCTATGTTGCTATTATTCTGCTATTATCAGTGCTTTGATTATTTTATATACTTCAACATTAAATTTTTATAATTAACAGTATCACCCTATTCACCTCCTCCCCTCCACTAGGGTGAAAATGATCCTACAAGTGGTATCAGAGCTAGGAACAGAAGTCTATTTTTGTTTTAAAATTTTGATTTTTCGAAAACCAATTTTTGTTTTAAAAATTTGAATTTTTAAATGGCTTTTTTTAATAATACATTTGCTGAGGATCATAGTTAAACCATCAATGTTCAATGGTGAATATGCTTACTGAAAAAATAGGATGAAATTTTTTCTGAAAACCATTGATGCGTGGAATAGAGTTGAAACGGGTTATAGAGCACCAATTATAGTTGTAGATAATTAGGAAATAGATAAACCAATGGATAGATCTTGAAAATAGGCTATAGAATGCTAATGTTAAAGCTATAAATTCTATTATTTGTTTATTAGATCAAATGGAATTTAATCGTGTCTCACATTGTCTAACAGCGCAGGCAATCTGGCACACACTAGAAGTGACTCACGAAGGAACGTCAAATAATCTTGCCTTGCCATGCTTAGTAGCGAATATGAGAACTTCACAATGGTCAAGGATGAAAACGTCAAAGAGATGAATGGACGACTTTCCAATATTGTATACAAACCAAATGCACTCGAAAAATCATATACATAATTGAAAATAGTCCAAAAAATCCTCAGAGTCCTTCCATGAAGTTTTGAAGCGAAAATTACAGTCATTCAAGAATCAAAAGATTTGAAACAAATCAAAGTTAAAGAACCCATCGGAAATCTCACCACTTATGAGCTAGAAATGAAATTCAAGGAAGAATGCGAAGGAGTTTGTAACGACCCAGAATTTTCGATCCTGAAAACTCCAGATAGTTATGAAAAAGAAGAAAGAGATAGAAGGAAAAGAAGAAAACAGAAACACCAAAACACAGATTCTCACATTCGTAGCGGATAAAAATATAATATAAAATAAATAGCAGTTATACAAAGGAAAACTGTACTGTCAAATTACACTTTAATATATCAGAGTTACAACACTGAGCAGTTTAATTCAAAATGCCCCAAATAAGTTACAACAAAACACAGCGAAATACTCTACATACGTTCCTGTCATCCAGCTTGTCTCCTGAGCTTCAGAATGTCCTTACCTGAGAATCTGTAATACTCGGTCTGACCCGAGAATTACATCAAAGTAACACCCGGGTCAGGCTGGAAACCAACATGAGTAAACCCATCTAACAAAGAATACAAAAACAAACAACTTATATAACCCGGGTAACTTATATCAATTTACAACTTCACAAGCTGTTATAGACATTACTTATTCCACACATCAATTTCTAAGTGTCAAACTTAGATTAAATGGTCCTGTTTACTTAAATCATTCCAAACCAGCTTATTGATTTCATATATCAATCTATAAAGAATCGAAGTGGTTTCGACTCCGGTCTCTTCGCATTCTATACCATCTTAACCCAAGTCATTTTAATAAAATACAATTCAACTTTAAATAAAAGATGTCACTTTTTGCACAGCAATTTATCATCAATAAATAATCACATTATCATTGTTCACTCAAAATATATCATATCACCAAAACATTTTATATCTGAAATATGAATCAATTCAAGACGTTTAACCATCATTCAATCATTCATAAGCAAGATAGATCATTTCCAAATTAATTTAATTTATCTCAATTAAATAAATTACAAATCTTTAATTACTTAGATTACCATTTCCTTAATGTTAATTAATTATAAACCAATTAATCAATCAACCGTTAATTATCCTTCTTCATTAATCACCCTTGATTAATTATTCTTTAATTTCAATAAGTAATTAAACTCTCAATTAATTACACAAAATAATTATCCTTAACCAGTTACAGTAATTAATCTTTAATCACTTCATAAATTACATTAATTAATTACATCAATTAATGGCCCTTAATTAATTACTTCCATAAACCAACCTTAATCAATTATAAACGATAATCAACCATCCTGTAATTACTTCCTTAATTAATTAACTTCTTAGTTAATTATATTAATCCTTTAATTAATTACACCAAGTAATTAATCCTTAATTGCTTTCCTAAGTAATAAACCTTAATAACTTCCCATAAAGTAATTTCTCTTATATTAATTTCGTCTAGTAATTTATCCATCAATTACTTCACTAAGAAATTACACATTTCAATCTCATTAGGTAATTATATTTAATCAGTTACCAAGCGACTATCTTTAATAAATTAACAAATTAATTAATCACATTTATCTCATTAATTACAACTAAGTAATTCATCCCTTAATTATCCTATAAACCAATTAATTAATCTTTAATTAATTATAGATTAATTTTTATTTAATTATTAATTAATAATCCTTAATTATCTTAAGATAAAACTATATCTTATTAATGTCGTATTACCATTATCATTTTTAAAACCTCTATCTTTATAATTACCTTTACTTAATCGAATCATTACTTAATTTTTTAGAATAAAATAATCATTTTACTTGATAATTTTAAAATAACAAAACTTAACTTCCTGAAAATAACTTAAACATTGTTAAGTAGAAGATTTAAAACTAATTTTAATTTGGTATTTCAAAACTTGCTTTTATAAAAAAATCTTAAAATTTCAATTTTTAACTTAAGTTTAATATCACTTTAAATTTCAAAAAATTTAGTTTAAACAAATTTCCAAACTTCTTAATCAATTGATGAAGGAAAATTACAAAAAGAGTAGGTTTTAAATAAGAAAGTTTAAACTAGATTTTAAAACAAATTGATTTTAAAACATTTCAAAACCGTTCAAACTGCTCCTTCGGGTTTTACCCAAACCCCACCCGAGCTCTTACCCGAGAAAACCCATCTTCTACCCTTCGTTTCAAATTTTGTGTAAATTTCAAAGTTTTCTTTTTTTTTAAAAAAAATGGAAACATGACTCACTCGAATGACCCGAGACTTTACTCGAGTCGCCCACACGAATTCACGAGACTGCCCTCGAGATGATATCCAAACCAAAACTGCTGACACACCCTCATCGCCGTGCACCTGCACCAACGATGTCGCCACTTCTGATCATTCACGTCGACTTCCTTACATCGACCATCACCCCCCAAACTCTATCCCGATCATCAATTCATACATAACAGACCAAAATCACGATCGAGTCACTCTGCACTAAACTGGAACAAACTCAATACTGTAAATTCCCTCGAACTCCAAATGCCGATCATCGGAGCACCTATGCCTCCTGTCACAACACCGCCGACCTTCATGCTATCGATTCCCAAAATCTGGTGGAACTCTATCCACCAGAGGCGATGGGACGAGCATTTTCAGACCAACCCCAAAAACTAGGGCTACAGAATAAAACGATCTCCTACCGCCGCTATGGTGGTTAATCCACCTTGCCGACAATTTTGCCGAGCTCACACATCACTCCACCACCTTCAGTGGAAACCCCATCATTCTCGATCACTTGGATCATCAGTAACCTCCAAAGTCCCCATTTCTGTTCAACCCAGCAATGCCTATTCTAAACCCAACTATAAATTTTGATTTCTCCTTTAAAAATCAAGTTTTTGATTAAATAATCAGTTTATAAACCTGGATCAATGAATTACAAAAGTTGAATTTCAATCAAACTAGTTCTTGCATGTCCCATTTGGTTTCTAGAGCCATTCCAGATTTACTTTAGCTTAATTAAATTTTTAAAACTTACTTTATAATTTACAAACAAATTCTGTTTAAATCTTAAGTTCTAACAGCAATTAGTTCAAGTGGATATGAAATTTTTGAGTAAAGTTTGAGCCTGGAAACTAAAATCATAAGAACATAGATATACAACAACATGCACACAACTATGTTCATTCACACACATATTATATGCAGACAAATGTCCAGGAAATTCATATATCCACTATCATATTTTGTTTTCAGAAAATGCAACCTGATTTATTCAAATGCTTAAGCTTTTTAAAGAAGAGTGTTACTCACCTGCCCAGAATGAAGAACAGAACACTTTTAAACTTTGAAACAGCTTTTGATTTTGAAAAACTTCTGAATCCTTAAAACTCCGAGTTGCTGAAAATGGTTCTATATAAGAATTGCAGTTGCATGCTATTGAAAATTTGTTGAAGATGACCTAAGACTTGATTTTTTTTGAGCTTGCGCTGATTTCTTCTTCCTGAGCATGCTCTGAATAGATCCCAGGTTTAAGAAATGCTTGCAGGCTTAGATTTCAGATGAATTTTTGGTTTTCAAACTTTTTGATTTTGATATTCATTGTGATTTCTGGTTTTAGAGTGTTTAATTTAAGAAATTTTCATTGTTTCTCTTTTTTTTTGCAGGTTTCTTTGAAAGTGGGAAAGAAGAAAATGAAAACTTGTTTCTTCTCAAGTCTATGTTATTTAAAATTTAAATTAAAGAAATTACAAGTTTAGCCACTTGTCAAAATCTATTATTAATTAACCTACATGTGTTTCTTATAAGCTTTAATAAATCAACACTTGTACCTATTTCATATTTATTTATTTAAAATGGTATTTAAAGCTTTTATATTAATTAATCTAATGAATAAATACATTTGTAAATTAAAGGATGCTATTTTTTTATTAAAATTTATATAAATAAAATCTTTAAAGAAAAAAAATAGAAGATATACCAATTTATGATTTAATTATTTGATCCATTTTAAATGTAAATATAAAACTTTTGTGCTTATTTTACTATTTAATAAGCATTAACTTAATTTGTATAAATTTTCCTAAGGGAATTAAAATCTTATCTTAAATAAAACTCATTCATATATTTAAAATATTTTTAAGATATATATATATTCATTTAGATTGAAATTTAAATCTAAATTCAAATTTAATTTAAAATCTAACTAATATCGATTCAATTAAATCCGAGATATCACATTCCTCCCCCTTAGAATCTTTTCGTCCTCGAAAAGAAACGAAGCCAGAATTTATTCACTAATTAAAATCAGATAAATTATTCTTTAATCATTTTTAAAACACTTTAAAATCTATACAATATTACAAAACAGTTTTTATAAAAATACTTTTTATAACTCGATGTCTCAACCAGTCCATCCTTGTCCTCATAGAAATTCGGTCATACGTTGATCAGGCGTAGGACCGAAGATCTATAAGTACTTAGCAGACCCATTTTCAACATCCAGTGAAAATACTTAGGAAAATAATTTTATTGAAAATATAGAAAACAGTTTTTGAAAATAGATGGAATATCTTTGGTGAGAATGCTATGGAAATCATCACCGCCATCCATGGTCGCAGTTACATTCCAAGGTAACGTTGCCATCGCAGCAAAGGTCCATGTAATTGTAGGCTCTCCGCGGCCTCTCGATTACGCCATGGAACCAACGACAGATCACAGTTACATTTCAGGGTTACCTTGCCATCACAGCAAAAGTCCATGTAACTACAGGCTCTCTGCGGCCTCTGATTTTCATTGTCGAAATGAAACTTCTCCACTCCTACATAGGTCGCAGTCTACCGATATAAATCAAACGCAGACTGTTGGCTCTCAGCGGCACACATGACTTTCGCTATGTTACCATAGGTCGCAGTCTACCGATATAAAATCAAATGCATACTGTTGGCTCTCAGGGGCACACACGACTTTCGCTATGGTATACTCTACTCATAATCCCAGGAACTAGTTTTGTCCGGACTCCTCACAGGATCAACTTTAGAACCCCCCCTTGGGGCTTAAGGCAGCACCACCCGGTGACACTCCTGAGAAGTTTATTTCAAGGGAGCGACTTTTTCGCCAGAGCCATCATCAAAACACTTTATACTATACACATATAGTATCTTCCAAATCATACACCTAGTATGAATCTCATAAAAAGCCCCTTTACACAAAATCGATTATCCCAAAATCGATAATTCTCAAACTAGGCTTTCCAAATTCCAATATTGATTTTACCCAAAAATCAAAAAGCCTTTCCAAATCCAAAGGTTCCCAAAACCTTTTCAAAAATCCTCATAAGATCCTTTATACACACACACACACACACACACACACACACACACACACACACACACACAGATATATATAATTTTTAAAACTTTGGATCATTTCAAACTTGTATAAAACTCCTTTTATACTTCAAACATTTTCAAAAACCCTTTTCTTCTGGCAAAAGATTCAACAAGGGGAGTTTCATTTTTTAAAACAAAGATATTTAACTTTGTTTACTCAAAATAAAATATTCAAATTTAATTATTCCTTTCAATATCATTTTCATTCAAATCCGTACGATGTACACATATCATCGGTACGCTATATCAATCTGATCGCTCACTCGATCACACAATTTCACTTCCGAACTAGTATCGTCCACCCGACTTCCTAGTGCGGACACAGATCTGGTTTCTTGATCAGAAACCGTCATTCTCCTAGCATAGTCATGACTATGATAGAGAATATCCAGAACTAATCAACAATCCATATCCAGGTTCGCCGTCGAAAATCAAGTGAAAAATCCCACTCGGATTGATATAACTATCTCGAAATTTTGTGCTCGAATCTGGATCAAATCATTATGCGAATAGAATAACATACGTACACCCTACGTATTTATCTATATTGGTTATTAGCCAAATCAATTCAATTTCTATTCACATTCACTTTGATTTTCATTCACTTACTCACAATTGCTTCAATCCATTTGGATTATCACCTCTATTCTTATCCCAATTGGGTATTTAACCAATAACAGTTTGAACTCCGACCAGTTTATTTAGAAAATAGCTTGAAATTTTTAAAAAATAGATAAGTAGTTGGAAAATAATTACTAGTTTATAAATTAGGTGTAAAATAGTTAGAAAATAGTTAAAATAATTATAGAAATTTTAGATAATTGCAAAATAATGGTAAGATAATAATTAGTTTGTAAAATAGTTGGAATATAGTTATTAGTTTATAAAACAGTTGGAAAACCGTTAAATGGTTTCAAAAATAATTGTAAAACAAGTATAAGATAGTTTGACTTTTAAAAGAAAGATTGTATATATAATGAATAGCTTGAAAAAATAGGTTTATATTAAAAAAATTTATATTAAAAATAGTCCAGAATCAAAACTGCTCACTTCCCAATTTCCATTCTCATCAATTCAATTTAAATTTCCACTTCCATTTAAATTGACCCAATTCCAATTTTAAATAACTTCAATTTCCATTGAAATTGATTCACCCCAATTCAAGTTGAATTAACCTCAGTTTCTTTCTAAATTTACCTTTACTCAACCTTGATCTCAAATTCTACTAATTCAAATAAATTTCAACTGAACTAGTTCCAATTTCAATTCATTTCAACTCCAGTTTGAATCAATCCCAATTTCAAACTCCATTTCCAAATCAAGTTGAATTATTCTTGATTTCCTCTCAAATTCAATTCAAATTCCATTTGAATTTTAAACTATTCAAATTTAATTACAATTCCAAATTATTCAAATCAATTCGGATTAATTTCAAATCATTTCAATTGTAGTTTAAATTAATCCCAATTCCTCATTTGGATTTGAACTCATTCATCTTCGATTTCATTTCAAATCAATCCAATTCAAATTTTCCATTTGAATTTTTAAAATTACCCATTTTCAACCACAATACCAATTAATTCATATCAAAATCAATTTGAACTAATTTCAATTCAAATTCCAAATTTAAACCATCTCGAATTATACAAATTCGAGTTAAATTTTCAAATCAGGTTGATCATTCCAACTTATTTAACCTTTACAAAGTTAAACTTAATTCACTTAATCCAGTCAACCTTACCCAGTTTGAACTCCCATCTTAAATTTTGAACTAGAAATAATCTTCCCACTTATTAAGTTCAAAAACTTATTACTTTGGGTATCATATCTCATTTCAGATTTAAAACTCAATATTTAGAGTTTATTTCAAACCATCTTTGATATTATGTATATTCCTCACATATATACATATTTTCTTCTTGGCCTACTAAGCCGAATTTTAAAATTTAAACCACCCTTGGTTTTAATTCAAAACAATTTCTTTTAAAGTTTACAAACAACTTCTTATTCTAAAATGAGATTACATTCAAAATAGTTTGAATAATATTATTTCCTTTATATTTTGAAAACAATTTCAAATGTTTAAATTTAGAATTCAGAACTTCATAATTTGAAACCACTTTAATTGGTTACTTCCTTAAAACATTCTATTGTTTATTGGAAAACAATCATCCCATTATTAAACACAATAACCATTCTATTTCTCTGGGTCGAAATCAATTCTAATTCATCTTATTTTGAAATTCTTCCTCAACTTAAAGATTTTAATTTAAGTTTGAATCCATTTCAAACTTATGCTTATTCAATTTCAATTTGGTTGTATTCCATTACTACTTAATTTAATTCCAAAAATTTAACAACCAATTACCATAATATTTATTAGAAAGAAATATTGCTTTGTATATCAAAACATATTCTTATATAAAATCTTTATATAAGAAAATAACAAGTACGCTCTCTCATATATACACTCAACTCATTCTAGGGTACCATTGACCCTTTCCTTAATGAGTAATCCCAACAGAGCCAAGGTTCTCGCTTAACCTTCTGCTCTGATACCAAATGTAACGACCTGGAATTTTCGATCCCAAAAACTCCAGATAGTTATGAAAAAGTAGAAAGAGATAGAAGGAAAAGAAGAAAACAGAAACATCAAAACACAGATTCTCACATTCACAGCAGATAAAAATATAATATAAAATAAATAGCAGTTATACAAAGGAAAACTGTACTGTCAAATTACGCTTTAATATATCAGAGTTACAACACTGAGCAGTTTAATTCAACATGCCCCAAATAAGTTACAATAAAACACAGCGAAATATTCTACATACGTTCCTTCCATCCAGCTCGTCTGCTGAGCTCCAGAATATCCTTACCTGAAAATCTGTAATACTCGGTCTAACCCGAGCATTACATCAAAGTAACACCCGGGTCAGGCTGGAAACCAGCGTGAGTAAACCCATCTAACAAAGAATACAAAAACAAATAACTTATATAACCCGGGTAACTTATATCAATTTACAACTTCACAAGCTGTTATAGACATTACTTATTCCACACATCAATTTCTAAATGCCAAACTTAGATTAAATGGTCGCATTTACTTAAATCATTCCAAACCAGCTTATTGATTTCACATATCAATCTATAAAGAATCAAAGCGGTTTCGGGTATTTTCTAATACCCGACTCCGGTCTCTTCACATTCTACACCAACTTAACCCATTTCATTTAAATAAAATACAATTCAACTTTAAATAAAAGATGTCACTTTTTACACAACAATTTATCATCAATAAATAATCACATTATCATTGTTCACTCAAAATATATCATATCACCAAAACATTTTATATCTGAAATATGAAATTCAAGACATTTAATCATCATTCAATCATTCATAAGCAAGATGGATCATTTCCAAATTAATTTAATTTATCTCAATTAAATAAATTACAAATCTTTAACTACTTAGATTACCATTTCCTTAATGTTAATTAATTATAAACCAATTAATCAATCAACTTTTAATTATCCTTCTTCATTAATCACCCTTGATTAATTATTCTTTAATTTCAATAAGTAATTAAACTCTCAATTAATTACACAAAGTAATTGTCCTTAACCATTTACAGTAATTAATCTTTAATTACTTCATAAATTACATTAATTAGTTACATAGATTAATGATCCTTAATTTATCACTTCCATAAACCAACCTTAAACAATTATAAACAGTAATTAACCATCCTGTAATTACTTCCTTAATTAATTAACTTCTTAGTTAATTATATTTATCCTTTAATTAATTACACCAAGTAATTAATCCTTTATTGCTTTCCTAAGTAATAAACCTTAATTACTTCCCATAAAGTAATTTCTCTTTATCAATTTCATCCAGTAATTTATCCATCAATGACTTCACTAAGAAATTACACATATCAATCTCATTAGGTAATTATATTTAATCAGTTACCAAGCGACGATCTTTAATAAATTAACAAATTAATTAATCATATTTATCTCATTAATTACAACTAAGTAATTCATCCCTTAATTATCCTATAAACCAATTAATTAATCATTAATTAATTATAGATTAATTTTCTTTAATCATTAATTAATAATCCTTAATTATCTTAAGATCAAACTATATCTTATTAATGCCTTATTACCATTATCATTTTTAAAACCTCTATCTTTATAATTACCTTTACTTAATCGAATCATTAATTATGTTTTCAGAATAAAATAATCATTTTACTTGATAATTTTAAAATAACAAAACTTAACTTCCTAAAAATAACTTAAACATTGTCAAGTAAAAGCTTTAAAAATAATTTCAATTTGGTATTTCAAAACTTGCTTTTATAAAAAAAAATCTTAAAATTTAAATTTTTAACTTAAGTTTAATATCACTTTAAATTTCACAAAATTTAGTCTAAACAAATTTCCAAACTTCTTAATCAATTGATGAAGAAAAATTACAAAAAGAGTAGGTTTTAAATAAGAAAGTTTAAACTAGATTTTAAAACCATTTGATTTTAAAACATTTCAAAACCATTCAAACTGCTGCTTCGGGTTTTACCCAAACCCCACCCGAGCTCTTACTCGAGAAAACCCATCTTCTACCCTTCTTTTCAAATTTAGTGTAAATTTCAAAGTTTTCTTTTTAAAAAAATGGAAACAGGACTCACTCGAATGACCCGAGACTTTACTCGAGTCGCCCATACGAATTCACGAGCCTGCCCTCCAGATGATATCCAAACCAAAACTGCTGACACACCCTCATCGCCGTGCACCTGCACCAACGATGTCGCCACTTCTGATCATTCACGTCGACTTCCTCACATCGACCATCACCCCCAAACTCTATCCCGGTCATCAGTTCATACATAACAAACCAAAATCGCGATCGAGTCACTCTGCACTAACCTGGAACAAAACTCAATACTGGAAATTCCCTCGAACTCCAAATGCTGATCATCGGAGCATCTATGCCTCCTATCACAACATCACCGACCTTCACGCTATCGATTCCCAAAATCTGGTGGAACTCAATCCACCAGAGGCGATGGGGCGAGCATTTTAAGACCAACCCCAAAAACTAGGGCTACAGAATAAAACGATCTCCTACCGCCGCTATGGTGGTTAATCCACCTTGCTGACAATTTTGACGAGCTCACACATCACTCCACCACCTTCAGTGGAAACCCCATCATTCTCGATCACTTGGATTATCAGTAACCTCCAAAGTCCCTATTTCTGTTCAACCCAGCAATGCCTATTCTAAACCCAACTATAAATTTTGATTTCTCCTTTAAAAATCAAGTTTTTGATTAAATAATCAGTTTTTAAACCTTGATCAATGAATTACAAAAATCTGAATTTCAATCAAACTAGTTCTTGCCTGTCCCATTTGGTTTCTAGAGCCATTCCAGATTTACTTTAGCTTAATTAAATTTTTAAAACTTACTTTATAATTTACAAAGAAATTCTGTTTGAATCTTAAGTTCTAACAGCAATTAGTTCAAGTGGATATGAAATTTTTGAGTAAAGTTTGAGCCTGGAAACTAAAATCAGAAGAACATAGATATACAACAACATGCACACAACTATATTCATTCACATATATATATGTAGACAAATGTCCAGAAAATTCATATATCCACTATCATATTTTGTTTTCAGAAGTTAGCATGCAACCTGATTTATTCAAATGCTTAAGCTTTTTAAAGAAGAGTGTTACTCACCTGCCCAGAATGAAGAACAGAACACTTTTAAACTTTGAAACAGCTTTTGATTTTGAAAAACTTCTGAATCCTTAAAACTCCGAGTTGTTGAAAACGGTTTGATTTAAGAATTGTAGTTGCATGCTATTGAAAATTTGTTGAAGATGACCTAAGACTTGATTTTTTTTGAGCTTGCTCTGATTTCTTCTTCCTGAGCCTTCTCTGAATAGATCCCAGGTTTAAGAAATGTTTGTGGGATTAGATTTCAGATGAATTTCTGGTTTGCAAACTTTTTGATTTTGATTTGCATTGTGATTTCTGGTTTTAGAGTTTTGATTTAAGAAATTTTCATTGTTTCTCTTTTTTTTTGCAGGTTTCTTTGAAAGTGGGAAAGAAGAAAATGAAAACCTGTTTCTTCTCAAGTCTATGTTATTTAAAATTTAAATTAAAGAAAATACAAGTTTAGCCACTTGTCAAAATCAATTATTAATTAACCTACATGTGTTTCTTATAAGCTTTAATTAATCAACACTTGTATCTATTTCATATTCATTTATTTAAAATGATATCTAAATCTTTTATATTAATTAATCTAATTAATAAATACATTTGTAAATAATGGATGCAGTTCTTTTTTCTAAAATGTATATAAATAAAATCTTTAAAGAAAAAAAAAAGAAGATAAACCAATTTATAATTTAAATTAAATCATATATAATATATCTGATCCATTTTAAATGTAAATATAAAACTTTTGTGCTTATTTTACTATTTAATAAGCACTAACTTAATTTGTATAAATTTTCCTAAGGGAATTAAAATCTTATCTTAAATAAAACTCATTCATATATTTAAAATATTTTTAAGATATAAATATTCATTTAGATTGAAATTTAAATCTAAATTCAAATTTAATTTAAAATCTAACCTAATATGAATTTAAATAAATCCAGGATATCACAGAGTTGATACTCGAAAGAAGTCAATAGCTCTTAAAGGAACAATGGAAAGTGATGATGATGATGTAGCAACTTAATTGGCATTGATAATAAAGAAATTCAAAATGTGGAATCATAGATACCGAAATCCAGCTCTAAATCAACAACTGTAAATCTAAATAGTTAAAGTTCTAGACAACCCAGAAAAGCGGGAGATTATCCGTCACAAGTGCAATAAACCTGGTCACATCAAGCCCAATTGTCCTCAAAATCGACAGGGCTAAGAAAAGATGTGACGACCCAGAATTTAGAACAATTTATATTGAAAATATTTAATTAATTTTAAATATTTGAATGATGGTTTGACTTGAACTTCAAATTTTCAGAATGAATTTGGCGATTAAATTATAAAGTTCAATCTATTGAAGGTTGAATAAAGATTTGAATCTTCAATTTTAAGCCGATTAAAAATATTTCAAAGGCTTGTAAAATTCATATTGATAATACTGAAGATAATAGAAGCTTCAGAATTTAATTTGAAAGTGATTTGGTCAGTTTTGAAATTATATCGTTTGAGTCGATATTTGAAAATAGCCTTCCGAGGCACAGTCTCGGAATTCGGCGAAACCAGTTACATTGGGTCCGTAATATTGAATTATTACCGGATTTCAAATTTCGTAGTATTTGGGGTTGTTGTGTGATCATACGATAGATAAACGTATTGAAATTTAAATTGAATTCAATTTAAATTTAAATTTTAACGTTGGTCAACATCAGCCACTTTCGTTCCTAAAATCATGCCTAAAATCATGCAGTAAATCACACCAAAAAATCGTGCAAAGCATGGCCGCGTACAATTTTCTCTCGCTCGAAATCAAACACGTCGTTGTTTATTTTATAAGGACCGATACTCTACTCATTGTCACGAAAAAAAAAAATCTCATCTTCTTCTCGCTCAAAATAAATGGCCGCTCCTTTTTAATTTCTTCTTCCCTTTCCTATTCGAAGCCGAGCAGATCTCAAAACAAACAAAAAAATAAAATAAATAAAATAAAAATCAAATCGTGACCATGTGCGTGATGCCGTGAAGCTCGGCATGTCGTGGAGGGCGACTTTGCGCAGGCGAAGTAAGGGGGCGGTAGCGGTCACAAGGTGGTGGCACGGTTGTGCTCGAGGGTAGTCGCGTGTAGTGGGGGAGGGCTAGCGGCGATGGCGATTAGGGCTTGCGCTCGTGCAAGCGTGGGTGGTCGCAGTCGTCGAGTCGTGATGGTGAATGGGGGTCGTGAGTTAGGGCTTCGGTGGCTGCAGCACTAGTATGAGGTCGATGGTGGTTCGAGCGACGAGGGCTGCATTGTTTGGTAGCCGGGGTTTCAAATTGCAGTAAGGTATTAGCTAATTCCATTTTATTTAAATTTACTATATATAGATATAAATATGTTTATGTAGGAGATTAACAGTAAGTAAGGTTTATTTTTCGAAGCAAAACAGTAAAGTTTTAAAAGAGGAATCTGTTTAAAAGATTAAACAGCGAGGTATTGTTTCATTTTTTTTTTAAAAAGAGAAAAAAATAAATAAATATAAAATGAAGAACTATACAGAAAACTAGTTTTATAGTAAGTATAAATATATATATATATTAGAAATAAAAAATAATATAAGATTAGGAGATAGGATTTTAATAACAATATAGATTTATTTTACAAAGAATTTAAATATAGATTATTTTTTATAAAAGATACGTATTTCCAAAATGTATATATTTTGATTTATTAGGTTATGTTGAAAATAATAATTTATTTAAGATAATAAATGTTTAACTAACTTATCTAAATTATTTTAGATACTAAAAGATTTTAAAAGGAAATTTTAAAAGGAATTTGTTTAAAATTAAAAGTATTAGCTTAAAGGTAAAATTGTTAGTTAATTAAATTTATTAAAGGAAAATGGGTTTAAGAAATTTAATTATTAGTTTAAATTAAATAAATCTATTAAATGAAAATTTATTTTTCGATCTACTTTGAATATTAATGAATCGTATAAATATTTATATAAGGTATAAATCAAAAAATCAAGTCGAAATGGAAATGGACTGTAAATAAAAAGCTAAGGTGAGAACTTCTCACTCAGAATTTTTGTTAGGTAAATTTGAAATAGTTAGATTTAAAATTGTTGATTGTGTTGATTGTTTATGGGTTGTCGTAATGATGCTTTTCGTAACATTCATTTTGACCCAAATAATGTGTTTAATAGAATGTTTTCCTTAAGAAATGAAATATATACTTAATATTAATTTAAGTATATCGAATATTTTCCAAATGTTGAAAAATAAATAGAGTTGTGAAATACTTATTATTAAATAAGTAGGGAAATGTTTTTCCAATATGAAATGAACGTTTTGAGAATTATCTTTTTAAAGATAAATTGAAAGTAAATATTTGAAATCGATTTGAAAATCGTATATTCACAGATATTTTGGAAATGTAAATTCAATATGGAATTTATAAATGGAATTGGGAAAATTGGTTTAAAAATAAATATCGATTTATTTTTGAAGTATGGAAATTATATATATATATATATATATATATATATATATATATATATATATATATATATATATATCTTGTAAAGATATTTTTGGAAAATAAATAATATGGAAAATTATTTGGAATCTGGTGATGTTGTGCATACCTATTGATAGTTAAATAACCGACTATCAATATTCACTTTTAAATAGGTATTTGTTGTGATTGCTTGAATTTGAATGCTACACTTATTTTTTAAAATAAGCGCTTACTATTCGGGTTAGCGGGGAAAGGACCTTGGGGTCGTATAACCCATTCAGAATATGTGATACGTCGTAATGGATAGCATTGATGACCGGTGTTGAAGACCGGATATTTATGAAAATGGAAGGATTGCCGTCGAATGTTTCTGCATCGACTGATCCCCGATATAGAAATTTATTACCCTTTGTGATGGGAAGTCCAGTCGTGATTAGTGAATATCCGGATTGCAAGGACTTCTTTGTAAGTGCCTTTGGTTCCGTTCGATCCCGGAACGGACTTGTATGGAGGTGTGTCTGACGTTACAATTTGAGATGTAAAGGTGGTTTCTATCAAATATGTTCCCGTTGGTGGCGGAGAATTTATTCTCTTAGCTTAACACCCTTAGAGGTTATGTAGTTGATGGTTGGTAGTGATACATTCCCAAATTGGTAATGTGGCATACGAAGTGCTGTTGAGCATTTGATGATCAGAGCACAACTTTTGTATAAAGCGTGGCTTTGTGGACGAGACTTCATCGGACCTCACACCCCGGAAATGGTCAAAACAGGAAGGATGCGGTAAGGTTCTAGGGAGTAGCGCCCTTAGTGTATGTCATTGCCTTCTGGATAGAAGTGGTATCATGGTATGGAGCCAAGATACTTAACTTACGTGAATATTGCAAATTTATATTACTTTGTGATTGATGTTGGTTGAGGATCCTCAGATAAAGGTTGTTACAACCAGGGGGTGGCATACGCGCGTCAGTAGTTACCTATTTCTGCTGAGGTAACCTCGCCTTGTGTTGGTAGAGATCCGGTTAGGTTCTCGGGGCATCTCTCCAGAGGCGTTTTCATGTGGCAATGGGAAGTTCCTTGGCCTGACCATTTGTTGGAAATCCAAAGAAACAATACGAACCCTGTACGGTTTTAGTTGTATAACCTGCCATGGAATGTGGCGGTAACCTGCTATTGAACATGGTAGCTATAGTAGGCATAAGTGCAAAATGCCTATGCTGGCTAAGATTTATATCTTTACTTTCGAAATGATTTTTCCTACACTATACACTAGTAATAATATCAATTGTTTCTTTTTAATGCGTATCAAGCATCTTTGACTATCATAAGGAGAAATCTCCTCTGATTCCGCGTTTGCATGGTGTGTGTGCGTGTGTGCGGGAGGCCTTATGGTAGTCTCATTTTCTAAAAAGCATTGCGAATCTATCTTTAAATTATCCTGTTCTTTGTTTTAAAGATAAATAACTGTTTTAAGTTCTCACACCAGTCTCATGACTGACCTGGAGTTTATTGTTTCCCTTCCTAAACTCTGGGTGCCCACCAATTTCCACACGGGCAGTCTAGAGTTAGGTAATCAGGTCATTCTAGATTCGGGAGTTGCTGTAGAAATCTGGAGGCAAGCTGGATGGCGTAGTATATTACTAACTATATAGTATTTCTTTTCCGCTGTTTGTTGTTGTACACTCTGATGATGTAATGCAATGTAATATGATGTAATGTAATAACTGATATAGTTTTTTTGTTTAAAGATTATTCACTTATCTATTATATGTTGTTCCGCTGCGATTGTTAGATTCTGATATTGTTCTGTTCTATCTTTTCTTCTTCTTCTACCTCTTTCTTTTTCTTAAACCCTAAGTATTCGGTTTTCCGGCATTCGATTGCTCGGCTGTTGATACAGTGGACGTATTGATATCGGTTTTTGAAAGTCGAAGAATCGGGTCGTCACTTTTGGTATCAGAACATATGGTTAAGCGACAACCATGGCTCTGTTGGGTGTTACTCATTAGAGATAGAGTCAGCAGTACTCTAGAATGAGTTTGAGTGTAATAATAGATATGAGCACGTATTTGTTAGTGAATATGAAATTGTTTTGTATTGTGTTGACTTATCGGTTGATTGTCTACAGATTCTGGTCGGTGCAGTCTAGCTAACTGTGTTGATAGGAGTTTCTAAACTCTTAAACAAGATAACTGACACAGTAGTGTTTTAAAATAGGGTAAATGAAATAATTTTACCCAAAACTATTTTTGTATTTTAAAGAAATGATTTTCTGTAAATTTTTACAGTATATGGTTGATTGGTTGCTAGGAGATGATAATATTAAAAGTAACGTTGGTTGTTGAATAAGAAATTGAAATCAAAAACAAAAAAAACTAAGAAATAAAAAATTCATATACCAATGAGATTTGATTTGGATTAGATTGAATAAAATTCCAAACTTGAGAAAAATAAATAAAATGGATTGAATCCAAGTAAATTAATATGATAATTCATTAATTCAAAATAAGAAAGTTGAATTAATTAAATTTAAAACTTGAACTGTTAGTTAAATTTACAGATAAATTCAAGTAAGTAGAAACAAATAGAAATAAATGGAAAATTTCCTTGTTATTGATAAAATGAATTCAAGGTAAATTGAGAATGGAAATTTGGAATTAAAATGGATAAGTGAATGAAACTAATTGAATTAAATTAGTTGATGAAATGGATTTGATAAATGAAAAATCAAATCGGGAATTTAAATTTGGAAGTGTGAATAAATATAGAGGTTGGAAATGAAGTTTGAGTTATAAATAGAAATTCAACTTGGAATTGTAAGAAGGTTGAATGGAATTTACAATTGCAAGTAAATAAAACTAAAACTGAATGTTAACTTCGTTTGAATTTGTTAGTAAATGAGATTCAAGCTGAATATTGAAAATAGAATTTGATTTCTGATAAACAAAGTAAATATGATTTGAAAATGAATTGAATTCAATAATTATAAATGAAAAGTAAATAGAATTCAATTGGAATTTAAAATACAAGGTTGAATGGAATAGGAAATCCAGTCAAAAAATAAGTAAATATAACCGAAGTAGCAAATTGAAAATCAATATAATGAGTATATGGAATATTTATATTGAACCTAAGAAATGAAGAGTGAAATTCTTAAGTAAATTTGATATTAAAATTATTGATGATTGAAAGAAGATTAAACTGGAATTGTAACTGATATAAATTGTGTTAGAGTCAATTTAAAATGGTTATGAGTTCAAATGATAGTTTATTTACTTAAATCTCGTCGAATTGCATAAAAATTTGTTTGTTATTTGACGTAAACAACATATATAAATTCAATGGCTTAATAAAAAACAAATAGAATTGATGTTGGGATCAGTTGAAATGAATATGAGTTGTTCGGACATAAAAAATGAATAGAATGTAAGAAGGTGAATTGTAACTTACTTGAATTAAATAGAAATGGTATGGAGTGTAGTTGTAAACAATTGAATTGGTATTGAAACCATATAAATTGCTTACGGAAATTGTTTTATGTATATTATTCATGAAATGCATATGTTTTGCTATTGAAAATAAGTGAAATGCAATTAAATTTCTTATATATGTCACTTAGGTGTTTAAATTAAGTAAGTACAGGTACAGGGGAGCCGTATGGCTGGATTTGATCGTGCTAATAAGCTAATAATTAGCCGCTTTTCTTAAAAATGCTAAATAAGGTACGCCTATCCAATAAAAATAGGAAATATGAACTGTTTTTGGTTTTTCCAACCGTGTGGGTCAATGTATATATATTTATATCTATTGTCAAATTGCAAAAGCTCCTCCGTACAAAGGAGACTCTGCCGAAATTTTTCGAAAATTTTGGGATTTAGAAATTTTTTTGAAAATTGTTGACAAGTTTTAATTAACGACAAACGATTTCAAATTCGAAATTGAAGTAAGTTAGTGAATGAAACTAATTAAAAATAGTAATATGAATCAGTTATAAATGAAAGATAAAATTCAATATTTAGAATAGAAGATAAAATGAATTCAAATAGAATTGAAATTGTGAATTGAATTCAAATGAAATTGAAATGTAAAATTGAATGTAAATAAATATGTAACTTCAATAGTGAAGTAAAAATGTATAAGAAGCATATGTTGAAAATTTTGTAATGGAATTGGCAAAATGGTTTGAATGTTGGAATTGGATACTACTACTAGCAAGATATACAGGTGTGTTAAAAGAAATGGAATTGGGATTTTGATTTCAAAGATAAAATTGAATTGCTCGACAAAAAGGTACGCATTTCAATTTCAGTACGAAATTTGGTGATTTTCTTGTCCAGCCGCTTGGCTTTTCGTTTTCTTTTGGGATTTGAGGGCCTGTTGTGCCATTTTGTAGTTGTACCAAGCTAGCCGCGCAAAGGAGACGCTGGCGAAATTTTTCGAAAATTTAGAGTGTTAGAAAAATTTTGAGAAAATTTTGAAAGTTTAAAATTTGAATTTGAATTTAAATTTGAATTGTTTGGGAAACAATGTTGTTTGGAACTTATAAGTGAAGTTGGAAAGCTAGTTGGAATGATAATGTATCTCTAATAAAAAGATTTAGGTTAGTAAGTTGATAAAACTATTTAGATTGTGAAAAATAGTAGACGAGTTAAGGATCATTTTTTTCCTAACTTGTAATTTTGGGACGAAATTCTTTTAAGGGGGGAAGATTGTAACGATCCAGAATTTTGAACAATTTAAATTGAAAATATTTAATTAATTTTAAATATTTGAATGATGGTTTGACTTGAAGTTCAAATTTTCAGAATGAATTTGGCGATTAAATTATAAAGTTTAATCTATTGAAGGTTGAATAAAGATTTGAATCTTCAATTTTAAGCTGATTAAAAATATTTCAAAGGCTTATAAAATTCATATTGATAATACTGAAGATAATAGAAGCTTCAGAATTTAATTTGAAAGTGATTTGGTCAGTTTTGAAATTATATCATTTGAGTCGATATTTGAAAATAGCCTTCCGAGGCACAGTCTCGGAATTCGACGAAACTAGTTCCATTGGGTCCGTAATATTGAATTATTACCGGATTTCAAATTTCGTAGTATTTGGGGTTGTTGTGTGATCATACGATAGATAAACGCGTTGAAATTTAAATTGAATTCAAATTAAATTTAAATTTTAACGTTGGTCAACATCAGCCACTTTCGTTCCTAAAATCATGCCTAAAATCACGCAGTAAATCACGCCAAAAAATCGTGCAAAGCATGGCCGCGTACTATTTTCTCTCGCTCGAAATCAAACACGTCGTTGTTTATTTTATAAGGACCGATACTCTACTCATTATCACGAAAAAAATAAAATTTCTCGTCTTCTTCTCGTTCAAAATAAATGGCCGCTCCTTTTTAATTTCTTCTTCCCTTTCCTATTCGAAGCCGAGCAGATCTCAAAAAAAAAAAAATCGCGACCGTGTGCGCGATGCCGTGTAGCTCGGCATGTCGTGGAGGGCGATTTTGCGTAGGCGAAGTAAGGGGGGCGGTAGCGGTCACAAGGTGGTGGCATGGCTGTGCTCGAGGATAGTCGCGTGTAATGGGGGAGGGCTAGCGGCGATGGCGATTAGGGCTTGCGATCGTGTAAGCGTGGGTGGTCGCGGTCGTCGAGTCGTGATGGTGAATAGGGGTCGTGAGTTAGGGCTTCGGTGGCTGCGACACTAGCATGAGGTCGCGCAAGTCAACGAAGGTCGATGGTGGTTCGAGAGACGAGGGCTGCAGTGTTTGGTAGCCAGGGTTTCAAATTGCAGTAAGGTATTAGCTAATTCTATTTTATTTAAATTTACTATATATAGATATAAATATGTTTATGTAGGAGATTAACAGTAAGTAAGGCTTATTTTTTTGAAGCAAAACAGTAAAGTTTTAAAAGAGGAATCTGTTTAAAAGATTAAACAATGAGGTATTGTTTTATTTTATTTTTAAAAAAAGAGAAAAATAAATAAATAAATATAAAATGAAGAACTGTACAGAAAACTAGTTTTACAGTAAGTATAAATATATATAGATTAGAAATAAAAAAATATAAGATTAGGAGATAGGATTTTAATAACAATATAGATTTATTTTACAAAGAATTTAAATATAGATTATTATTTTTATAAAAGATACGTATTTCCAAAATGTATATATTTTGAATTATTAGGATATGTTGAAAATAATAATTTATTTAAGATAATAAATGTTTAACTAACTTATCTAAATTATTTTAGATGCTAAAAGATTTTAAAAGGAAATTTTAAAAGGAATTTGTTTAAAATTAAAAGTATTAGCTTAAAGTGAAAATTGTTAGTTAATTTAATTTATTAAAGGAAAATGAGTTTAAGAAATTTAATTATTCATTTAAATTAAATAAATCTATTAAATGAAAATTTATTTTTCGATCTATTTTGAATATTAATGAATCGTATAAATATTTATACAAGGTATAAATTAAGAAATCAAGTCGAAATGGAAATGGACTGCAAATAAAAAGCTAAGGTGAGAACTTCTCACTCAGAATTTTTGTTTGGTAAATTTGAAATAGTTAGATTTAAAATTGTTGATTGTGTTTATTGTTTGTGGGTTGTCGTAACGATGTTTTACGTAACATTTGTTTTGACCCAAATAATGTGTTTAATAGAATGTTTTCCTTAAGAAATGAAATATATACTTAATATTAATTTAAGTATATCGAATATTTTCCAAATGTTGAAAAATAAATAGATTTGTGAAATACTTATTATTAAATAAGTAGGGAAATGTTTTTCCAATATGAAATGAACGTTTTGAGAATTATCTTTTTAAAGATAAATTGAAAGTGAATATTTGAAATCAATTTGAAAATCGTATATTCACAGATATTTTGGAAATTTAAATTCAATATGGAATTTATAAATGGAATTGGGAAAATTGGTTTAAAAATAAATATCGATTTATTTTTGAAGTATGGAAATTATATATATATATATTGTAAAGATATTTTTGGAAAATAAATAATTTGGAAAATTATTTGGAATCTGGTGATGTTGTGCATACCTATTGATAGTTAAATAACCGACTATCAATATTTACCTTTAAATAGGCGTTTGTTGTGATTGCTTGAATTTGAATGCTACACTTATTTTCTTAAATAAGCGCTCACTATTCGGGTTAGCCAGGAAAGGACCTTAGGGTCGTATAACCCATTCCGAATATGTGATACGTCGTAATGGATAGCATTGATGACCGGTGTTGAAGACCGG
The DNA here is from genome assembly GCA_030765085.1 of Allium cepa. Taxonomy (NCBI): domain Eukaryota; kingdom Viridiplantae; phylum Streptophyta; class Magnoliopsida; order Asparagales; family Amaryllidaceae; genus Allium; species Allium cepa. Next base: position 270,091,635 of record CM060931.1, on the reverse strand, counting down.
ATATTTATGAAAATGGAAGGATTACCATCGAATGTTTCTGCATCTGCTGATTCCCGATATAGAAATATATTACCCTTTGTGATGGGAAGTCCGGTCGTGATTAGTGAATATCCGGATTGAAAGGACTTCTTTGTAAGTGCCTTCGGTTCCGTTCGATCCCGGAACGGACTTGTATGGAGATGTGTCTGACGTTACAATTTGAGATGTAAAGCTGGTTTCTATCAAATATGTTCCCGTTGGTGGCGGAGAATTTATTCTCTTAGCTTAACACCCTTAGAGGTTATGTAGTTGATGGTTACTAGTGATACATTCCCAAATTGGTAATGTGGCATACGAAGTGCTGTTGAGCATTTGATGATCAAAGCACAGCTTTTGTATAAAGCGTGGCTTTGTGGACGAGACTTCATCGAACCTCACACCCCGGAAATGGTCAAAACAGGAAGGATGCGGCAAGGTTCTAGGGAGTAGCGCCTCTTAGTGTATGTCATTGCCATTTGGATAGAAGTGGTATCATGGTATGGAGCCCAGATACTTAACTTATGTGAATATTGCAAATTTATATGACTTTGTGATTGATGTTGGTTGAGGATCCTCAGATAAAGGTTGTTACAACTGGGGGTTGGCATACGCGCGTCAGTAGTTTCCTATTTTTGCAGAGGTAACCCGGCCTTGTGTTGGCAGAGATCCGGTTAGGTTCTCGGGGCTTCTTTCCAGAGGCGTTTCCATGTGGCAATGGGAAGTTCCTTGGCCTGACCATTTGTTGGAAATCCAAAGAAACAATACGAACCCTGTACGGTTTTAGTTGTATAACCTGCCATGGAATGTCGTGGTAACCTGCTATTGAACATGGTAGCTATAGTAGGCATAAGTGCGAAATGCCTATGCTGGCTAAGATTTATATCTTTACTTTCGAAATGATTTTTCCTACACTATGCACTAGTAATAATATCAAATGTTTCTTTTTAATGCTTATCAAGCATCTTTGACTATCATAAGGAGAAATCTCCTCCGATTCCGCGTTTGCATGGTGTGTGTGTGTGTGTGTGCGGGAGGCCTTATGGTAGTCTCATTTTCTAAAAAGATTGCGAATCTATCTTAAAATTATCCCGTTCTTTGTTTTAAAGATAAATAACTGTTTTAAGTTCTCACACCAGTCTCATGACTGACCTGGAGTTTATTGTTTCCCTTCCTAAACTCTGGGTGCCCACCAATTTCCACACGGGCAGTCTAGAGTTAGGTCATCAGGTCATTCTGGATTCGGGAGTTGCTGTAGAAATCTGGAGGCAAGCTGGATGGCGTAGTATATTACTAACTATATAGTATGTCTTTTCCGCTGTTTGTTGTTGTACACTCTGATGATGTAATGTAATGTAATATGATGTAATGTAATAACCGATATAGTTTTTTTGTTTAAAGATTATTCATTTATCTATTATATGTTGTTCCGCTGCGATTGTTAGATTCTGATATTGTTCTGTTCTATCTTTTCTTCTTCTACTACTCTTTCTTTTTCTTAAACCCTAAGTGTTCGGTTTTCCGTCATTCGATTGCTCGGCAGTTGATATAGTGGACGTATTGATTTCGGTTTTCGAAAGTCGAAGAATCGGGTCGTCACAAAAGAAATCGAAAAGGAGAAGTTTTGCAGCCACGTGGAACAAAAGTGAGGATGATAAAAGCACTAGCAGCGAGAGTGAAAAAGTATATCTGTGCTTTCCAGGTGATATAACCGATAACGACGATAATAAGCCAAGTGAGGTATCAAAACTCACTCACTCAGAATTACTTATATATTTTCACGAAGTAAATGGCTCTTTTGAAAGACTTAGGGAAAAATAATCTAAAATTGAATCACAAAGAGATACTTTGATAAAAAGCTTGATCAATTGGTTAAATATTATAAAAGCAAGAGCCCTAAGTGTGATAACTGTCCATCACTTAAGAAGAGATTAAAAAGTCAAAAATTAAAACTAAATTACATGAAAATGAGATTTTGATTTTAAAAGAAAGTGGAATACTATGAGAGAAAATTCTATTAAAAAGTGCACACAATTATTGAATGAAAATGAATCTCCTAAAACACAAGTCCAACAATTGTCTACAAATTTAAGAAAATTTTCCAAAGGTGAATGATCGTTAAATATGCTATCAGGGAAACAAACTAATGTTGTTAGACAAGGACTTGATTATAATCAATCTGAACGTGTTAGAAATGTAATTAATCAAGTCATTTCAAAGTGCACGATATGCGAAAAAACAGGACACTCCAAATTGAGTTCCAAAATGGCATGGATATAAATTCTCTTAGAGTCAAACAAATCTGGGTGCCCAAAAGGAACGTATATAAATGGTTTTGGGTCTACCCAAACATATTTTTCGAAATCTTTTTCCACTAACAACCATGGACCTATAAAAACAAATAGGTCACAATTTTTCTCTCGTGTAGGTGTGAAGGCAGGTTAAGGAACTACAACAGTGTTACTTGGATTCTTGTTGTTCCAGATACACAACAGACGACATACCAAAGTTCCTTAGCCTAGTACAAAGGCGGCAGAATCACAATAGAAAACAACGAAAAATTATCGATAAAGGTAAAATAGGTAACGGTATATTTATCTTGAACGATTTATTAAATGTGATAATCTGCACCATAATCTGAATGTAAATCAGCCAATTATGTGATAGAGAAATTAATGTTGATTTTGATTCTGATTTGTGCAAAAATGTTTACCAATCATCTTTCCATCTTTGAATTAATTCATATAATTTGTTTGGTCTAATGATGATGTTTTATTGATTGATAATTATTTTAGATACATGAGCATATATTTGACTTGACATTATATTTTGTGTTTGCTTACATACACGGTTTCAGTTCAAATTCAAGAGAATTTCATTTAAAAGCTGTTAAAAATGATTTTTAAGGAATTTGTTGCAACTTCATGATCAGATCTATGATATCCAACTATTGATAATCTTGAGTCTAAGAGAAAATCAAATGAAGATTACACCGTTAATCTAGTTAGTAGAAAAGTTACAAGTGAAACGTGATTTATATTGAGACATTCAGTAGTTGCATCACATTTTCAAAGAAAATATCTGCATATTTTTCATTTCAGCTGATTTTCAAATAGCAGACATTTTTCTTATAAAACCCCTTCCAATAAAATGTTTTTTGTTGATCTTATTTCAAATTAGTCACTTTAGACATTTTGATTTGATAATTATTTTTGAATTTGATTTTAAATGACTACATTAGCTAATCTGACTCCGTTTTGATTATCGAAAAGATAAATAGTGATTGAAAAAGTGACAAGTGTTGATATTAATCATATATTATAACTTGAGACAATAAAACTAGTAAATTTCTTTAGAAATTTAAACAATAGTTATAAAAAAAATTGTTGGTAAAAAATTCCATGACCTTCTCTAATTCTGTCATATATCTATCGACCATCACTCTTAAAAATCCAATATAGTATGTCAATATATGGTATTTTAAACAGGAAATTATTCGTTTTTCATTTCATCATATTTCTAGTAATAAAAACATCCAAAGTATTCACTCCATTTAAAAGTCCTCACGGTGATGCATGGTTGAATTACTTGGAATTTTTGATTATGTGCTTCCGTGCTCATTCAAAAGTCCTCGTGGTTATTCATGTATGGGACACATATCAAAATTGATTATCAAATAGACAAGTTGATTCTAATCCCATTTAAAAGTCCTCACGATTATGTGTGGTTAGAAGATACTTGAATTCATTTTTTTTTTAAATTTGAAATAGTACTAATCTCATTTAAAAGTCCTAACGGTTATGCATGGTCGGTAGATATTCAAATTTTTGCTTTAAATATACCACAAATTAACACAACTATATGGTTTTTTATACCGGACATCATCCCTATTATTTTAAAGTGGAATATGCGCCTAACAGAGTACTTATGATTTTTGTTTGATTTTTTATTGAAATTTAATATTTATACTTGATTGGATATTAATGTTTATCATTTTATTTCTATATTTTAACACTATTACTCTTTTACTGATAACAAAAGGAGGAGAGAAAAGTTAAGATTTTGGCAAATAAAGGTCAAATATTTTATTTTATATTTTCTATTTGCATCTAGGCTCATTTGCATATTTTTATTTATTTTCATGCATATATAAAGAGGGAGCTTTATTGTAGAGAGGGAGCACTCAAATAAGGGGAGCAAATTGAATGATCAAATACATTTAATAAATTTAAAATCTTAAATATATGTTTGTTATCATCAAAAGGGGGAGATTGTTGAATATGCAAGTTTATGATTTTTGTTTGATGATAATATATATATGTATGTATATATATATACAATTAAATGTATTTGTTAATGTACTACTTTATTTTCACATAATTAAATAAATATTTTCTGAATAAAATAAATAACATAGAATTTAAATTCAGACAGATATTTTATTCAAACAAATATTTTATTACAATTTTTGAAGAGTACAAATTTGAGCTCTCACTATATATACGCATTTTTCGATTACATTATAACTTCAATTACATCACAATTTTCAATTTACATTTGCACCTCACTACATATCACTCATTAACTCGTATTTATCTTCAACTTTATTCCAGATTGAATCCAGCATCTGAGTGATCTGCAAAATAAACATTGAAGCAGTAAAATTGAAAAAAAAATAGTTTGTATAGTGTAAAATAAAATAAGTTTTGAAAAAATTATTTTCCCCAGTTATTTGGGTTGTTCGTCATCATTTAATTATGAAGTCATCATACACGAACAACTTGTGACATGTATAATGTATCGCTATACATACCACAAGGCCGTGCACACCGATATACACTTGATAAAATTGCAGGGACATGTGAGCACAAGGTCAAACCCGAGCTATAAGCTGGATTCAACTCAGATGCAATACAAAACTGTCAAGTGCAAGTGACTCGACGCACAGGGAAAAGTGAACCGGATCAAAAGATTTCAAGTCTAACATTTCAGGTGGGTGTGAAGACCAATAGTAAAACAGAAGATCAACAACATGAATGCAATAAAATGATCAGGAGCAACCCAACCTCACCAGCACACATATGTACAAAAGACCACAACAAGTAACATGTAAGCAACCAGATCAGTCACATGAAAACAGTGCACCTAACCAGTCCAATAATGAATGCAACCATGAAGTACACAAGTAAATCCAGACATCACGTATACATGACCCAAAGCAGTGCAACCTGAACCAGATTACAAGACCAATGAATAAGAACTAAGTACAACATAAACCAATGATCGATGTGAACACAAATACTCCAGACCAGACCAAAAGGAAATGCACAATAGTCAAATGGTCAAGAATACAATTACAAAGAGCAATAAGATTGATGATATACAAAATGTACACATGACAGCATTTCAGTTCATCATAAAACAGTCCATACTTGACTGCAACGACATGATGACCAATACAGACTCGAGTATGCACTAGCTTCAGAACCAGTACAGTTCAAGCTTCAACATTACAAGCACATAAGAAGTAGGCAATATGAGATACAATGGAAGCAAATGAAAACTGACTCGAAGAAACAAGCCCATGAAACAACACACAATGTAACAAATGCAAGGCTACCAAGTTCAACAACAAAATGCATGCATATGGTCAAGCAACAGAGTATCAAGTCGAGCAAAGCTTCATAAGTATACACATGTACATGCGCAAACACACACACGTGTGTGTGTGTATGCAGTAGGCATTATTAAAACATACATACATATATATATCTATATATATATATGTGTGTGTGTGTGTGTGTGTGTATGTATGCAGGATACAGTGATGCAATATACATATGCATTTAAGGCAGCACCATAACCAGATCAATTTTCAAAAATCAAGACAAAGTGCATGTCGAAACCACACACAGTTCAACACTGCAACACCAACTAGACCAAGCCAAAGAAGTCAACACACAAAAAATTGGAACAGTGTCATGATATAGAAGTAAGTGTAACAATCAGTACAAATCACTAGCATTTTAACAGAACCAAAGTGGCCGAAGTCATCAGAATAAAGAACGTTTCAAACCAAGTCGAGTTGAAATTCCAGCAAATTCAAAGCCATGATGACCAAGAAAAAATTGAACAAGCCAAGGTCGAAGCCATGAGAATCAAGCAACAAAATATACAAATTGAACAAAACAAGATTAATAACCAACATCCAAGCAACATCGAATGGCCGAGCTTAAATCGACAAATGAATTCAAAAAATATATTCGAACGAAACTAAAAGAAATCGAACCCTATTTAACCCGAATCATCATCGACATGCATGACAATCGAGTTCAAGCATATCAACGTAATAATACAGAAAATCACGTACCAAATTCATACCGAACTCGATGAATTTGAAGGAGCTGTGCGCAAATCGGCGAGACAATTGATCGTCAAACTAGCACGAGAATCATTTCGATCAATCAACAGAAAGCGGTGACTTCAATTTCCAAGAAACCCTAATTTTCATAAAGAGGAACGAAGACAAGCAAAGATACAGTCATTGTCACAAATGAAAAAGAAAGCAGGCCCGACGAATAACAAAGAAAGGGGATTCCTTATTTAATTTGGGTCGGCTTATTTTAATTATTATTTGGGCTTTATTGTTTAAAATTAGACTTTTGTTTTTTAAATTGTTAAATTTGTATTTTCTTTTTAAACTTTTATAAATTCTAGTTGTGTGACTAGGGAATGAACTACGGTGGTATAGTTCGAGAATTCGCAACTCAGTGGCTTAGTTGTGGCAGGGTTTTGAGCGTAAAGTTAAGTTAGTCGATAGCGGGCGTCGCAAGTTTACGTGTGTAAGCATCTGACTACTCAATTTCTAGTAGAAACCTTGGAGGAAACACGTTGGCAGGATCTTGCTGAAGCTGGGTAAATCAGTATTGTTTTATTTCTGCTTTTTATGTTCTGCTCTTATCTATGTTGCTATTATTCTGCCATTATCAGTGCTTTGATTATTTTATATACTTCCGCATTAAATTTTTATAATTAATTGTATCACTGTATTCATTCCCCCTCTAAGATGAAATCGATCCTACAGTTTATATTTTCATCGTTTTCATTTTCACTTAATTTATCGAATAAGCAATGTTATTTGATGCAAATTACTACTTTAGCTCATTCCTTATCAATATGTCATTCTCTTTAAATTTTGAGATGCATGATAATAACTAATAAAATGAATTTTGATAAGCTAACTTACCAAATAGAAGTCCGCGGGTGCGGCGTAGTGGAAAGGAGGCTTGGGTTTTGGTAAAAAGACCAAGTTCGATTCCTACAATGCGCTTCCCTATCCTATATAAATTTACCCGGGTATGGGGGCTTGGATCAACGGACGGATTAACTATACCCTCCTCGGGAGTTTACCGGCCCGCCGGGTTCTCCTGGGTTTCAAAAAAAAAAAAACTTACCAAATAGAATGGTGAAAAAAGGAATAACTAAAAAGAGAAGTAGCTCTTTTATAATCTTATTTTTAGTTGTAAAATTTTCACGGAAAATAAAACATATATAAAATAATGGAATATGTAGGTTTTTATTTATTGAAAGACTAATGAGAAGACTAAAACTGTATGGTTAAAACCAAAAATCAATGCTTTGAAATTTCTAATATGTTATGGATATTATAATTCATCATATACAGAAAACAAATAGTGAGATGCGAAGATATTTATTTGTAAATACGTTTTCTCCAACACATACAATAATTAACGATGTCCTTAAAATATATCGGGTATTTTACACTAAATATCGGAACGATATATCAACAAATATCAGATAATATACGAGTTATAATATTTTGAGTGATATTTTGAAAAAGTGTAGGGTTAGGAGCAATATGAGATATATCAGCGATATTAACTACATAGTGTACAAGTTTACTGGAAAGAATTTTAGACAAGTTTCAAAATTGGAATATCAAAATTTTATATGGAAGGTAGGGCTGAGTTTTCATTTTATGACCTAGAGAACCAAACTTTACACAGTAACTCCTCCTGCGGTGTTGTATTAGATATTAATATGTCAAATTCCAATAACTATTACCAAAAAAATTGACAACTTGTGTGCTGATTTATTATGTGCGGGAAAGCAACAAAAAATACCATGGTCAAAATTGTGTACATCCAAGACTGAAATTGGAATAGGTTTAAAAAAAACTAAGGTGGATGAGAGATAAATATTACAATTTTTTTTTTTTTTTTTTTGGACTTTGAGTATAGACATCAAAACATGTCATGTGCCATGAAGGCAATATTGAGACTAAGAGATAACCCTATTTCCTCTTTTTTGGAAACTCTTATAACATGTAAAATTTTCTTTTCCGCTTTTATCGTTTTTTTGAGTTCTTTAACTGTAGCTTTAGAGAAAGAAGGTGGTTTTGAGGAGACCCAAAAAGTAGTCCTGCTTCTCTTTACCAAACCGTTAAAAACAGAAGTTATTTTTTTCTCTTTTTTTGTCCGTCCTTTTATATTCCAATTCTATAGGATTTGAATTTGAATTGAATATTTTTTTTCTTCAATTTAAACTCGTTCTTCGTTTCTTGTTCAGATAAAATATGCATATGTCTATCACCATCTCACAATAGTAAGGTGGAACATAGTGCACGAGGCTCCCGCATGATAGCGGGCTCTAGAGAGGTCGATAATGTACGCATCATTTTCCTCGCATTGTGAGGAGACTGTTTTCGTACTCGAACCTGTGCGCCCAGATCACCATACAGATGACCTAACCGTTGCGCCAAGGCTCCACCTCCTATCACCATCTCACAATAAGTCAGGAAATTCAAAAAAGAGAAAGCTTTTACCCCTTTTTGGGTAAATAAAATTTATTTTTCCATTATTACGAGTGTATTGCATGTAAAAGGAAATTGATGTATATCAAGAGTAAGAGTAAATGTGGACATACTTTAGCTGGTTTGACCGATGGGTCAATCAAGCTTTTGGTTGATTTATTGGAATGAGGCAGAATTCAAACTCAATGGAAACTAAAGGAGAAAGTAAGTAGTATAATTGCAGAACATCCTATTTTATTGCTAGCAATAAAAGAGATTCCAGAGTTAGTTAACAAACCTCTGATGAATATCAATTGTACATGTGACTGTTGGTTATGAATAGCTAGAGCTGTCAATAGATACCCGAAAAATTTAAAATCCGCACCCGCGTCCGTATTCGAAAAGCGGATGAATATCCAATATCGGAAAAAAACGAATGTGGATGTGGATACGAAGACATCCGCATCAGAAAATTATCCATTCGGTTTTTGTCAAGATTATAGTCCAACTTATGTGTATTTTAATGCAGTGAAAGATATTCGTTTACTATTTTATTAAGTTAGTAAATTATATTATATGCACTTAGTGCTTATTAACTGCTCGAAACAATTTATTATTATCATATTTGTTAATTTTAAATAATTTTATGATCAATTGGATTACAAAGTATCTATGTTAAGCTAATTTTTTTTTTTATATTTCTTGATTTATCGGTCGTTGGCGTATATGATAATTGTCCGATGTTCGCCTGTATCCACGGATACGGATATGCGATATCCGAAAATAATTTCGGATGCGGACACTATCCGCATTCGAATGCATCGGTAGACAGACCTATGGATAATCAACAAAGAGTTTGCTTCTCAAAAAAGGAAATTTTCTTTTTGTGCATACAGTGCAATGTTACACAGATTAAATACTGCTAGTAGATTAAAGAAACGAGGGAAAGACTGTTAAACTATGTGTTATGCTTAAGCGAACAGGAAAGTAGAAATCACATTTATTTAAATATTTCTGTGGTTCGTTCGTTTGGAACGTATGTATCAGTTTTGCCTTAATTTAATACGTTTTCGTCCAGCAAATTAACAAAAAGTATAAATATTCTGACGACAACAGTCACCTGCCTGATTTTAACAACCAAAGCAAAGATAATTGGGCCATTCGCTTTTGGGTCTCTCGACATTCCACACAATAAATATGCTATTTTTCATAAATGTTCGACATCTACCGTAATAATCCCCATTTTTGGCTGAAATTATGGTTCTTAGACTTTAAATAATGGATAGTTGGAAATGTTTTTGTTGGAATCGAAGAGTTGTGTACGATCGTTTCCATGTTGAACCCGAACCGTTCTCCTTGCCCTGTCAAATTCCTAATTGGCCTCAAGGTTTGATTTCGATTTACCCCTCTGTCAATTATACGATTGTTGATGTGCAATTTGATCTCAATTTGGTTTATTATTATAGTTCATCGATTAATATGTTTATCATTGCAAAAGACTGGTTTGTTGGTCTGCTATTATTTATGATATAATTATTTATTGATGCTTGTTTTCTTCATTTAGCAATTCATTTTGTTTAGAGATGAAGCAGTAGTTATTGAGATCATAGACCAAAACCCCAACTTATTGAGATTAAAGATCTAAGTTGGGATTAAAGATCTGAGCTAGGATAATAATAATGATTATCAGATGATTCTCTTTGCTTTGAAAAACATTTCACATGGTCTATTTTGTAGATGGTAATTGAAGTCTGAAACTTCTAATTTCTGCTCCATCAACTTAAATTTTGTGTTAATGTTTTAATAGACCATAACTCTCAGTTTCTATTTCCTACTTCTTTGTTGAAAATAACAAATAACCAAGTCATATTGTATCATAATGCAGGTAAGGGCTTTGGTCAGGGACGTATATGTATAGGAGAAATAGAAATTGTTAAAATTACAACGTTCGAAAAAGTTTGGACCTACTATCATGCAAAAGAAAACAACAAAGGAGCGACATTTTACAAACCTATTCAAATTCCTCAAGGTTTTCATACCTTAGGTTACTATAGCCAATCAATCGACCAACGCTTACATGGTTTTGTTCTAGCAGCTAGATCATTAGCTACAAATTCTCAAGATCTACCACCTCTTAAAAAACCATTGGACTACATTCTGATTTGTCACGAATTGGAAGAAAATAACTATAACAATAAAGGTTACTTTTGGCTACCTTCCCCACCTGAAGGCTATAAAGCAACCGGCATAGTAGTCACTGAAGAAATTGAAAAGCCCTCCCTTGAAGAAGTAAGATGCGTTCGATCCGATCTAACCGATACGTGTGAAGCTCATGAACTGATAACAGAAACTCCATCTCCTTTCCATTTTTGGAGAACACGTGCAACTCATAGAGGCATGTATGGACGAGGTGTTTCTATAGGTACATTCTTCTGTGGCAAGTCAAAAAACGATATCAACATATCTTGCTTGAAAAATCACGATCCATCCCTTCATGCAATGCCAAACCTTGAGCAAATCCATGCAGTTATAAATCATTATGGACCTACCATTTTCTTCCACCCCGAAGAGTTGTTTTTACCTTCGTCAGTTTCATGGTTCTTCCAAAAAGGTGCTACTTTATGCAAAAAAGGAGATAAGGTTAGGGAGGTTATAGATTCTAATGGCTCTAATCTTCCTAATGGAGGTGGCAACGATGGAGAGTACTGGATAGACTTGTCTAACGACGATGAAAAGAATGAAATAATCAAGCGTGGAGATATTGATAGTGCGGAGCTTTATGTGCATGTGAAACCAGCTATAGGAGGAATGCTTACTGATTTTGCAATGTGGGTATTTTGTCCATTTAACGGTCCTGCTACGTTGAAAATCGGTGTTGCAAGCATACCTTTTAGTAAGATTGGCCAACATGTGGGTGATTGGGAGCACTTCACTTTAAGGGTATGTAATTTTACGGGTGAGTTATTGAGTATATATTTCTCTCAACACAGTGGTGGAGAGTGGGTAGACGTGTATAATTTGGAATATATTGAAGGCAACAGAGCTATAGTGTACTCTTCGAAAAGTGGGCATGCTAGTTATCCACATAAAGGAACGTACTTACAAGGGTCGCAAAAGCTTGGGGTTGGCATAAGAAATGACGCTGATAGTAGTAAGTTTTTCGTGGACTCTAGGGTTAAGTATCAGATTATTGCAGCGGAGTATTTAGGTGGTGTTGTGAATGAGCCTCCTTGGTTGCAGTATATGAGACAGTGGGGGCCGAGTATTACTTATGGTTCTAAGTCGGAGCTGGATAAAATTCTCAAGTACTTACCGATGAATTTTAGGTCTTCGGTTGAATCGGTGTTTGGTAAACTTCCTATGGAGTTGTATGGTGAAGAAGGACCAACTGGTCCTAAAGAAAAGAACAATTGGGTTGGGGATGAGAGATGGTGAGTTTGTATCACTGGCTTGAATCGTATGATTTTGAGCTTTTGGTATTGAAGGAGGTCATATGTATAAGATGATAATTCAGATATTGATTCTATTGGAGTTCATGTAGGGATAGGACAACTGTTCCAAAGAAGAGGTACATATATTGGTTGTTCTCTCTATATTTCTGTACAACCTTTGAATGAATATAATGTAAGATGATAGCTTTTGTAAATGATAGTACCATTGTACTGGTATTGAATACAGTATAGTAAGAATAAATTGAATGTGAAGTTTAATATCCGATTTTTCAAAGTTAGATTCTAACATTTGAGTGCATTTGGGTCTATGTTTATAACAGTGTTGAGCATTTTTTGTTAAAACCAAATAATTTAACCAAACCAATTTAGTTCGGTCAGTTTGATTTGGTTTTAAAACTAGATTGGTTTCTAATCGGTCCGTAAAAAAATTAGTTCGGTTATCGGTTTAACCAAATTAATTGAACTTTTACTACATTGTCAAACTTACGAATGGTGTAATAATATTCTTTAGATTAGTTTAATGATCTAAATAAATTTTATTTATTGTGTCAAATGACTATTAAAAAGAATAAGAATACTAAATCAGAATGCTTTAATCTTATATTTATGTTCTATTTTAAAGTTCGATTAATTTTTCAAACTTAAAATGTGAATCATTTTCAGTTTGGTTAAATCAGATCAGATAACCAATCAAACTTAATCAGACAAGCATTAGAGCTAAATATATAACCTGGAATGCTACTGGTCTGAAAGGAGCAACAGGGAAGAAGAGCACAACCTGAATTGTAGTCGGACATGGCTGCTACCTGAGCAAGAATTTACAAAGAAAGCAATGTCATAACAAAGCTTAAACACGCTTTTACATTTAGAATTGAAGCACAAGCAACCACATATGAAAGGCTAATTTTGGTGGGATATTTATGATCTTCCATAACCTATGCCAAAAAAGCTTCTTCCCTTTGATATTCGGGGGTGACATGTAGAATGGAGAGTTAAGCAATGAGACTAAAGAGAGAATTCAGAAAGAATTGTACCTGTAATAATAAGATTGGAAAATGTATTTGTGCAAATACCATTATACAGGGCATCCCTAACCGGGATGTGCTTGTTTCAGGCCAAATCGAAGAGATCGGGGGAAGAGAGTTGATAGATCAATCGGTGCGATCCATCAGTCTTTCCAGAATTGGATTCTAAGCTCCAATCTTGTTAATTGTTCAAGTGTACAACAGTAATTTTGATGGAGCACACTTTTCTAGAAGTGGGAAAAGAATGGGGCCGGTACTTGCCCAACTTTAATTACCAAAAGTTATCATCATAATACATGTTACTAATCCACTGTCTCCAAATAGAGTTTTTTTGCTCAGTGTCATTTCCCAGGCCCATTTAGAGAGGAGTCTTGATTGAATTACTTTTTAAGTTTGATAATCCTTTGGCCCCTTTGTTAATCTACAAATATTTTTCATGCAACAAGAAGCAAGGGACCTTCCGAACCCATTACATAGAAAGTTTGACAACCTCCTTCCATCTCGGGTACCGAATATACAAATGACGCAAGTGCGTTGTATTAATGCCTAACCGATGGAAGAAAGGAGTCAGGGATAAAGTACCAGTAAATCAATCATAAAATCTGTAGAACATCTCATAGTATATAGACAAAATATAATAACGGCATAGATGTAAAACATGCGAAAAGTAGCAAATCAAATGAACCAAACAAATAACATATTAGAGCGCAACCGGTTAATCACATTATACAAAATAAAACATAATAGAGTTATAATCAAATAAACTCTAAGAGAACCACTTTTAATAATATATATGTATGTATGCGTGTATATATATATGTGTGTGTGTGTGTGTGTATATATATATATGTATGTATGTATATAATTAGTACTTATATAGCTTCATTGTACCACACATCGGAATATAACGAGAATTGTTTCAAATGTAGATATATGAAAAGCGTAGCCTCGTGCTCATTATCCGCACAACTTCGTGTCCTATCTCATATTAGTCTATCAACGTACTTATTTAAGAATATCAAAATGAAGAAGCAATGCAAATAATCTCAGACCAAACAAAAGTTTGATATGTACGATATCTAGAATTTAAAAGTAGATATAAAAGTCTAAAGGAGGAACATATGGTATGAAGAATCATACCTAACTTGTCAATGTATCCAATAAGTTAGCATATAACATTGATATATGATGTTATACTTTCATTATCATATGGGTGTACTGCTACTCTAAGTACAATATATGGTGTCTAAGTATGTAGTTTAATAGTACCTACATCGTGTGACATCCTAGCAAACTCAACAAATATGGCAACATAGCAAACGTGACAATTATCAGACAAATCTTGCATCTCTCAACTCAAATGTTGTTGGACATAAGATAACTCATATGATCATCCCACATTAATCGACGACTACTCAATGTCACGGTTACATAGATACTTGAATTCATGTTACTTCATAAGGCTAGGAAACTAGACCACCCCATAAGATCTGTAGTGAGTATCCTCAGCGACACCTTGTTCTCGAGCATTCAACAAGACCTTTGAGTTATCATTGATCCCTTGAAATATGTCCCGATAGTAAAACCAACCCGCATGTTCTACTTTACAAGTTCACCCTATATCAGACTTGCCTTCTCGAACGATCCTTAGATGTCACAAATATTTTCCGGTTGAAGCGTTTGATCCAAGTCACTCATATTGTCAAGACGTCGAAGTTCTGAACTTAGTTAGTTGCCTTACAAAAATCCTCAAGCTACACTCGTGTAGGCCCTAAAGTCGCCTGGTGTTCACCCTGGAGAACCTTGCGCTTGTCTTAGGGTTCAACCTTCACATTAGACTAATCGGTATTTTCTTACATCTCGCAAACCATACACCATTTTCACATGCGATCGACCCTAAGGCTTCCTTAGAGCTCGTCGCACATTTCCTTGAAATTCAACTCGATCGGTATCAATCGATTTCGATCAGTTTTGATTGAGTTGACTTTATACTTGGGCATTTTGGGCCAAGTACTACAACTTCTTTGCCTCCCTGGTGCAATTAATCAATAATGGAGTCCCCTCTCGCTTCCCTCAAAGTCGGTGCACCAAAATCCTAAAGTATTTCACCACTCAACCACATTTCCTTAAAGCTATGGTCCATTTGCCTAAAATATCAAGCTTAACAATGGTGATCGACCGCTATTGACCCATATGGGTCATTTTTAATCGATGGAGCTCGACACTTAGTCAACTCCTAAAGTTTTCTGTCATCTACATTGATCACAGTCTGATTCATCCCTTCGATCTGCATGCATTCTCCTTTGCATCGATCAAACTTCAAACACTTTAGAGCCGATCAATTGAAGTTGTTCAATCGCTACAGACAATCCATTCTTTTTATAATCAAATCGGAGAGCACTCCATTTACACGAAGATCATTGCCAATAGAATAATCTAATCCCCAAATTCACTATCGATAAGTGTTTCATCTAATTCAAACATGCAAACATACATTTGAACACCAAAACAAGCATCATGACATGACGCAACACCCTAAAATGTTACATATATAATTAAATAATTAAATTAAAGGAGTAAATGATAATTTTACATAAATGGGAAAAAGGTAATTTGTTGTTACAGAATCTTGAATTAAGCTTTATGACTTATCTCATTATGTCCATAATTCCGTTTACAATCACAAAACATATATAATTTGCTGAATTTGAAAAAAAACATACAAAAATTAGAAAGGGTTAAACTCAGTGGCATTTGTCTAATATATTGGTGTTAAGATATTTTTGACTACAAGCTCAAAATTGAGATTATAAATATATGTGATAGCCCCATATTTCTTATTCTATTTTAGCCTAAATCGCTACCTATTAAGATCCGCTAATCTTCATCAAATCCCATGCAAATTAAAAAAAAACATTTTTCCTAACTGTTTCATAACTTTTTTCTCTTCCCTCCTCTTCGCCAAACTTTGGAAATTCATAACTTCTTTGCTTCTTAATGACTTTCGATGAAACCAATGGAAAATCGAAGACTGTGAAGAATATTGTGATCCCATATCACTTTGGAGATGGAATTAGAAAGATCATTTGCACAACAGACCCGTACAGTGAAGAACATTAGTGGAATCATATGCGTCATTTTCCTCCTCTATCGGATTTTAAAATAATATAACCTTATCGTTCCTTACTTGATTTGGACGATTTACCCATCAAAATGAACGTGGATAAGGGTACTACGATTTGATGTTGAGAACGAGGAAAATCATGGAGGTTTCCAGGCACTAAACGGACAGAACATCCAAGAAACTATTGGATTATTTTTCGTTCGAGAGAGTCAGTGAACAGAATTCTTCCTATTTGAGCGTATAGAAATAAGACGTAGTAATTCACTCCTTATGATCATGAATCAAGTTATAAATGGCGAAATTTGATAGTAATCACATTCATTTGTAATAATTCGTGATTAGAATGTAGTATGTCATGACAAGTTTATTAAAAAGGTGATTTTTTATTTCTTATTAGACAAGAGTTATTCCCCCTTAATCAGAAAAGTATAAATCGTAATGGTACTCCAAATTCAAAATATTATACAAAATTGTAGTTTCCAATGACACAAACCCATTACTGGTGTTTGTTCTCGATGATATAAAATAATATTAATTAATTAATTAATTAAATTATGAAAATACCCATAACTTGAAATGCATATAAATCTCGCATATGATATTCGTTTCACGCATGGTTCAAGACACCGGGACCGTCGAGCTAAGAAATTGGTATAATGTTTGCTATGTTTTATGACACTTCAGAAAAATGCCTTATTTTAGTAAATTCGCTATACGAAGGGGTTTTACTAAGGTGTTTTGGGGAACATATGTGAAAGTTAGTCCACGTTTGTACTAGTAGCGTTTGGCGAAAATGGGTTGGGGCTTGATCCAGAAGCATCGCAGCTGGTGTGGTGATAACGCGTTTTTGGCTCGAATCCAACAGTGTGGCAGATTGTTTGACAATGACTAGCTTGGATTCGACCTCAATAGTCACATACGATTTCAGTATGCAAGTTGGCACTTTTGGATCAATCGTGTGTATATATTTCGACGATGGCGAGTTGAAACTTTTGGCTCAATCTTGTCCTGTGTTGTTAATGCCCCGCTAATACTCCGCTATAATCTCGCTATATCCCGTAGTTGGTTTCCATCACTATGATTTTCTCAAATAGCCTCAAAAATAACCCTTCCGCTTTAAGCTCCGTTATATTCCATTATTCCTGCTATTCCTGTTATATTTACTTTAAAAAATGACATTTATACATTATAAAATTTATAAAATTAATATTTTAATTTTTTTCGCATTTTTTTATTAATAAAATTACTCTAGTATCTATTAAAATTAGTTATGTTAAATATCAGTTAGTGCTTAGTTACAATATATTTACAAATATTTTTATCTGAAATTAAATATGTATTAATTATAATTAAAATCAATGTTAATTATGCAATTAATTACCATTTATATATTTGTTAAAACATTAAGTACAAGTCTTATATGCTATTTTAGAGTCATCCGCTATATCCCCTTTATGACTTTTTGCACCTCCGTTACAT
The DNA here is from genome assembly GCA_030765085.1 of Allium cepa. NCBI lineage: Eukaryota > Viridiplantae > Streptophyta > Magnoliopsida > Asparagales > Amaryllidaceae > Allium > Allium cepa. The sequence continues at coordinate 270,073,728 of CM060931.1, read as the reverse complement.
TGAATCCACTGAGCGCTTTAACTGCACAAATCGTGTCGTAGTTGTTTTGGCGCCTGAGTTGAGACTTTGGGCTCAATGATGAGCATAAGTTTCAATGTGGCGAGCTGGGGCTTTGGGCTCAACCGTAACACAGTTGTTTCGACATGCTAGTTAGGACTTTGCGCTCAATCGTCTACATATGTTCAGGCGATAGCGTGTTGGGACTTCAGGTCCATTTTGTCGCAATTGGTTCGACATGCGAGTTGAGACTTTGTGCTCAACAACATGTATACAATAGACGTGAGATAAATTTTAGCGAGACCTTAGCGTATGATGTCACTATAGTGTTGTACCATGTTTAGCTGACTTATTGGGTGCAGGTGACATAGGTCGAGGTATGATTTTTGAGCGCAAGTATTGTTTTACTAGCTCATTAGTATTATACACTTATTTGATATGTTTCACACACTGGACATATGCCTAACACTTCTTCTTTTTAGTTATGCTCTAATAAGTCAATAACGATGACTAATGGCGGCTTGGAGGCGCGGTGATGTGACAAAGACATGCATTTCTTTAACTTTTAGCTATCTACTACTTTTATTTCAGTTATTGACATACATTAGACTTTTTCCGTTACGAGTATAAAGAGATGTGGCGTTTGGATTTTAGGTGATTATATATTGTTTTACTTGTTTGAGACTGTATTATGGGTTATTATATTTTATTTCTTTTGCCGTGATTTTCATAAAGCGTATAATATTTTAGATGGCTCTATGATCTATTTTTATATTTTACCTCAAAATAATACGTTGTCAATGGCAATCGTGATGCTGGTCTCGCTTTTAGGCGTGGATCGAGATGTCATAGATGGAAGGTTATTTCATTTCAAAACTTAGCTTCGGCGTTTCGTACTAAATCAGGATGTAGAAGAGAAGGCATTTATAATTTTCTGTTATTTATATTATATAACACATAACATCCACCCCCTATATATTTTGACTTGTGGTGGTAGATTTTTGGCTTATCCCTTATATAAGTAAACAACAATGATTGAAATAACTATTAAATTAAAAACAGTTTTTGGCATTTGTTATGATTTACTTTAACAAGAATTGCCGATAAAGGATATATATATCAACTAGTAATATATTACATTATGTGATTAAGGATGAGTAAATAGAAAAGCGGTTTATAAGTACAATGCTGATAAGGCGTAACACTTGAAGCATTGTAGGATTGCATAATCTAATTGGGTTTGTGTAAGTTGTGATTTTACTCTAATTAAATCATTTAAATTCTTTGAAATGTTTTCCTAAGATGTTAAAAAAGATTAATGTCCAAGTCTTTTGAAAAAATATATATGTTGAAGTTTGTTCAATATATTGAAATAAAACGCATTATATAAGATTTGGACATGGGAAAAATTAATAAGAGATAATTTTCTATAAATAATTTAAAGGTTTTATTTATGTAAAATTTTTAGTGTAAGGCACATTATTGTTGCACTTATATTTTGATGTGTATTTTTGCTTTTGACAAAGAAACTTTTGAACGTAAATTAAAAAGTAAGTAAAATGCATCCTTTTCAATGTCTTTTATTTTATAAATATATCTGCCAAACTTTGAAAAATACTATTACATTGTCTTTACATTTTTGTTTCTTATTTATAAAATTAAAAAATAACTAGATACGTTTTATGTGTTTATTTTTCTACGTTAATTGAACCATCTTGGATAGAATTTAAATTGAAAAAAATGGATTTAAATAATATTATTTTAAAATTATGAAATTTATTTATTTTGATATGTATTTATTTTCGAATGGGAATTGAAAAGATTTTGATATAAACTCTTGAAAATATGCATTAATAAATGGTTTAAAATTTTGGAACTATTTCTGAGTTCAATATGAATATAGTCAGCTGCCAAAAATGAATTTCAAAAATATATTTTTACGCATACATACATATATGATGTATTATTTAAAGGTATTGGGAATTGTCCAATTATAAAATAAAATGATATATGCTTATAGAAAGTGGTTGTAAATTATACACAAAATTATTCTAAAAATAAAGCGTTGGTACTTTAAAAAATAATCAAAGTTATCTAATTATATTTTGAATAATTTATATTGAATTGTTAAAGCTATAAAGAATCGTGTTTCGAAAGTTAAATATGTTAAAGAACAAATATGTTTAAGAATTGTTGGAAAGAAATTAGCATTGGAATTTGTAGTTATATAAATTATCTTATAGGGAGACTTATGGACAGATATGAAATGATTAAATTGAAATAAATTTAGTTGTGGTTTTCTAAGAGATGGTTAACATGAAATGTTTAAGGAAAAACTTTTTAAAAGTTTATTTAGAAATTAAAGAATTTAATCTGAAAAATAAAACGTTGTGATTTCTATTGAAAGTTTGTTGAAATTAACAGCGAACTTCATGGTTTTAGAATCTTGTTAATTTTATGAAAAACGAAGTTGAAACTCAATGGTTTTTGAGTTAAAACTAAAGTTAAAATTGCGATTTTCACTTAAATTCATAATTTTGGATTAGAGTTAGAAAAGAATTACATGACCTATAAATTTTGAATTAATTATAGTTAAATGGCTAGAATGTCAACATGCTAGTGTGCTAAGGACTTGCTTGTACTGAACGTAATGGATTTGTGAAGTGTTGGAAGATTTGGATGAAGGGAAAATTAGCATAAAATTTGGTGTGTTTTTCAATCGACCGTTGAGTTGGAAGGATAGAGTGCCAAATTTAATTTTTCCATAATAAAAAGGGATAAATACCCTTTTGTGTCATTTTATCTAAATATGATTTGAGTTGTTTGGGGTTGGTGCAAGATGACTTGGAAGATGTTATTTAATTGAAACTTATTTAATTTTAAAGTAAGACAAGAGCATGAAAAATATTTTACCATAGAGTCATAGAAAATAAATACTAAATAAAATAGTAATATGTTGATGTTAAGGGCCGAGATACATTCATATAAGACATTGTGAAGCATGTGAAGTTTTCCTAAACGATCGCATAATAGATGATTATTGCATGAGACATCGACTATAGAGGACGATTACACTTGTTTCTAGAGAGTCACATGATACAAACGTATAATTTAGTGTTATGACACATGTATCTATTTTGATTTATCTTGCACCCACGTATTGGTTGTTATATTTCAGTAGCTGCTCTTGGGTTATTCTTGTAGTATGCTATACTTGAGTGTATTTCCCTTGAGTTATGATTATGTATGGAGTATTCAAAGAGGGAAAATTGCTTCCATTTGAGGCATAGTTTAACATTTGGGTGTGTACCATTAGAGCGTGATCTTGATATCACGTATGAGTAGTATAATGTGACAGGTGCTCAATGTCATGTTCACCATGTTTGGACAACAAGAAGCTTGAAAGACGACAAGATTATTGTGATTAGAAGACTTAAGAAATTATGAATCAAAATCGCTCAAGCCTTATCGGTCCCCATAGTTTGGAGTGTGGGAGGACCCACTTACCTCGATGTTAGAGCCAAGACTTGAAGAAGGGATAAAATACCATATTGTAAAATACATGGGTCACTACCAACCCATATGGGTTGGTATCGAACCTCGTGAGTCAAGTCTAAACCATTTTGGTTCTAAGGTTTTGGCTAAGAGAGGTTTTGAAGACTTGAACCGTGCTAAGGAAGAAGACCAAAAGTGAGGTCAAAACCATGGGTCTGATCGACCGATATAGGTTAGCACCGAACTATTTTAATTGTTAGGATCAACACAATTTAACATATTGTTCTTACTGGAACTTCGAATCTGGAGATTGTTACTTATTTGAACTACATTCCGTGATTTTGATGGTGGATTTTGTCTATAAATGGAGAGCTATCGTCAACAAGAAAGGGATTTTTCGATTCTTGAACTTATGCAAGAAAGCTTTACTATTTTCGAGCTTTATTTTTTTCCATATGTGAAATCGATTGTATATTGGTTGTTTTTGTAAAAGTTAATTGAAATAAAAGTGATAGTGGACGTAGACAATTGAGTCGAGGCTGAACAACTTCAAAAATATTGTCTTCTTTTATTTTTATTTTAAATTTCATTCCTTTTAATTATATATATATAAAGGATGTATGATTCGAAGAACATACGGCCATACTATATGTGTATGTGTGTCTAGCATTACAATTAACTACCAATATGCATGGCAATGTAACAAATATAAACGAAGTACACAAAGCCAACCTACCTGCATGAATAGCTACAACATTAATGCAAAACGGCATAGATACCATGGAAGAAGCAACCGCAACCTACGAAAAAAAGATAAGGGGAACTAAATCCCAGCACACCTACGAACCATCCAAGAAGCTCGGGACAATAACCAAGAGGGCGGGGTGAGATATATATTTTTGGTCCCAGTCCTTAGCCGCTAAAATCTCCTTGTTATTAGTACTGAAATGTAATGACTCGCACATCCTAATACACCAATCCAAAGCCTAGTGCGATTTTCAGACTTGCATCAGCCAAGATATACGAGTTGTTGGGTTTTTAAAATAATATAAAGCATAATTATAAGGGTAAGTTATAAGACAATCTACGCTTTCAGATCTCATGGTGGAAGAAATTATAATATAAGTACAGAAAAATAGATATTTTCAAAAATTCGAGTGGAGAAGTAAAAGTTTTAGCTCAACATATATGTATGTCTATTTTCAAAGCGCAAAGAGTAATTGATCAGATTCACGGGCGTTCTTATGAGGAAACACTTATGATATTGGAACTTATGCCTTATCGAGCATCTTATCCCATTTTAAAATTGGTTAGAACAGTCTTCAAAATACTTTATTTGCCAAATAATGTGTTTCAAAGTACAATATATGTTTTACAGCCTTTTAATATAGTAAGTAACTACATGATGAACAACAAAGAGTATGAGAACTCCAAGCGTGAAGTTTCTTTCTCTATGTACTATGCACAATCAACTGTAACATGTAATTCTGTCGCGGAGAAAAATGGAAAGAAGGAGGGTGGGTCAGTTAAAAGTCTGATGAATGAGTATAAGTTTAATATGCGATGATCATGCTTAATTAACTTTTACTCCACTCTAGGTGACACATGGTGTGATACAAGTGTCCGTGAATTCCAAAGGTTGTTACCTAAGGGTTCTTGTCTAATACATTCCTACACTACAATTTGTGTAGACTATTGCAATGGATCGAAATGAGGATCGAACCTCACGTCCAGCGATCGACCACCGCTCCTAGAGCCATTCAATGTAAACAATGCCGCTAGGCTACTAAAAATGTAAACACTACCATAATTCTACTAAACATGGAAACACTCCCCCTTCGTTACTAACCATGAAAACACCACCACTGGGCTATAGTGGAACTAAATTCCCATTACTATCATCGCCACTAGGCTACTGGAAACCAATTTCCCTTCACTATGCCTAGAGAGGAAGAATAAGAGATGCTGACTCGTCGGTATGTCTTATCATCTGCATTCATTTGCACCTCTTGATCGTAATGTTGGCCTCTTATTGCACGCTTGAATCCTCCATTTGAACTGAATTACGTGCATCAGAAATCATGCATACATGGACCTTCCGTTGCGTCAAACCCACTCCATCAGGCATCTGTGCCAGTACTGCATGCCCACCGTTGGAACCTCATGTGAGTGTCATTTGCAAAAATGCTTCTCCTCTAGTTGATTACTCGATCTTAAGTTGGGTAAACAATATTTACCTAACATCCCAATGACCCAACGTCTGATTTAGGGAACTGGCTTCCTTACAAGTCCTAACATGCATCTGATTGCTCTTGTGTAGGCCCACAATAGTTAACCTTTTTTTACATATTTTTATTAATAAATTTGGGCCCTAGGCCGAGGTTAAACATCTGCAATTTTAGTTCTGAACGGTCGACTGCTGGAGGTCCAGAGTCGACCATTCGTGAATAAAATTTGGGGTTTTTACATTTCCTGATTTCGATTTTTAATTTGGATTTATGTTAATCGATTATTCCATAATTAATTTCAATATTTACAGTAAACGGTAATTACATTGATCCATCAATATTTCTCAAATTTCGGTTTCAATTCTTTAATCTAGGGTTTACAGATTTAGGTATTTATGACTTCAGGGTTTGCAGTTAACTAATTTAAAAGGAGTGTGCTAGATCAATGTTAGATATAACAATTCGCAGTAATTTCAATTCTATCTTAGATTGCATATTTCAAACTTCAGGGTTTTACGGCTAAAAATTTGATTTCTTGCATCCTTGGTCATATAAAAAAGAGTAAATTTAACTGCATATAGTCATCTAACTAAAATTTATTCTCACTCATCTCAAGCCTAAGCTCTTCCTGTTTTCCTTGCTTAAGAATCGTTTCTCTATAGCTTTTTTCTTGTAGATCCAATTGATTGTGTCCTTTTAGTTTGATTTTTATTTGATTTTTGAAGAGTTTTAGGTTTAGAGATGAGATTAGAATTTAATATGGTTACATTACAGTAAATGTTGAATTGATTTTTAGGGTTAGGTTCTATTTGAATTTATAGGGGTTTGCAATTAATTTAGGACACTAGATTTATGTTGGACAATCTTTAGTCTGATCAGGCACGCTCATCACAACTTGGCCAGAAAAGAACGATATGTCGTCAATGGCATCCATGATGCTGGTCTCACTTTTAGGTGTGGATCGGGATGTCGTAAATGTCAGGTTATTTCATTTGATATCAAAACTTAGCTTAGGCGTTTCCTACTGAATCAAGACGTATAAGAGAATGTATTTATAATTTTCTATTATTTATATTATATAACACACAACATCCACCTCCTTGTAGTGGTAGTTTTTTAGCTTATCCCTTATAGAAGTAAACAACAACGACTGAAATAACTATTAAATTTAAAACATTTTTGGGGTGAAAAAAATAAATTCATCACATTTGTTATAATTTACTTTATCAAGAATTGTTGATAAAGGGTATATATACCAACTAGTAATAGATTAAATTGCGTGATTAAGGATGAGTAAATAGAACTGCAGATAAAGGGTATATATACCAACTAGTAATAGATTAAATTGTGTGATTAAGGATGAGTAAATAGAACAGCGACATCCTTGAGTCCATAGAATATAAGTGTAATGCTGATAAGGCGTAACACTTGAAGCATCATTGGAATGCATAATCTAATTGGGTTTGTGTAAGTTATGATTTTACTCTACTTAAATTATTTAAGTGTCATCCGACCCTTATAAGTGTGATGCCGATAAGGCGAAACACTTGAAGCGCTGTTGGATTGCATAATCTAATTGGGTTTGTGTAAGTTATTATTTTACTCTAATTAAATTATTTAAGTGTTATCCAATCCTGAAACACTATTTTTTTCCTTATTTTGTTTTCAGATTTTCAAATGTTCGTAACTTCTCCGAATTAACTTAGATTTCAAAATTTTATATATGAAAATCGTCTACAAAATCACTATAAACGAAATGGTGCAAGTTTCGTAGTCAAATTCTTATGTATATAGAAATTTTCTTTTTAGTCCTTGTTTTAATTAAATTTACTTTTCTTATTAAATTTCCATCTAAATTTCTATTGAATTCTTGTTAAATTTTACATAAATTTCCAGCTGTTACATGAATTCGTGGTCATTATAGTGGACAGTTCATTATCCATTAGTCTATAGTATAATTCTTGTTCATCTTTTTCATTATCGGATATCCATTTTGAAAAGGCTTTCCATGATGTGTAGTAGCAAAGACCACTATCTAGTTGATACCAGTTCCAGCCATCTCATTCCAAACAAGCTACATACTTTTTGAAAGCTTATAAGCTAGCTGATGGGCAGTACGCTTAGCAGTATAGTGGTCAGACTATAGGGAGACAAAGCTCTTCTTGATACTGATAATTAGGGTGTCAGAGAAAAAGGTTCTCTATAAGGGACGTAGACAGAGGGGGTAGGGTCGGGCGGAGGAGGGGATGACAACGGAGTTGTAGGCTCGAGAAAGGCAATGTGGGGCGAGAACATCCTAGGGAATGGATTATCAACCGGCAAGGTGCTGCTAGTGGGGGTGGGGAAGAAATGCTGGATGAATCAAGAGAGATAAAGCAGGGAGGACATTTATCTGCTAGTGACGTGATGGAAGCTTTTGTAGGGGAACTTTTAGGGGAAGTTCGGTAGGGCGAGGCTCTCAGATGAGGGCAAGAAGATATGACATGACCAAGGAGTGACAAAGATCGTAAATATGAGGTTTCTACTGTTATGTTACATTAACGTAGGTGACCCTATCCTTGATAAGGGAGATGGGAATGCGGGTAGGCAACTTCATAGCATGGTAATCTCAATGAGGACTTTGTTGAACCAGTGACATTGCTTTTTCACAAAGGAGTAATGGGGAAGGTTATCCAAAAAAAACCCGATGAGAAGTCTTTCCAGAAAAATATACCAGCAACAATAATTTCCTTCGAAGGAGGGATGGGTTTATCAATAAAATCAGCCAAAATTGCTTTGGCGAATAGAAGTCTGCATTCCCAGGCTTTCTTTTAAATAAGGACGACCAACTACGGTAGGGTTTTGGGATGCAAAACAACTTTGGCCACAAAAAACATCCCCAACAAAATTCAAATTAACACAACCACATGCACATTCACCAGACTGACATCAGCCTTAAAAACCACTTAACTGTGCGACACAACATTCCTCTCCATCAACATCGCGGAACCCGGAAGCGACGGGAGCAAACCTGCGTTAGATAAAGCCACAGATGACTGCGACATAGACTGATTGAGAGGTGCTAGAGCATTCGGCCATGAGGCTAGTCGAATGCAAGCATAAAATAGTAGATCTAGGAACTGAGGATAGGCCTATTTACAAGGAATAGATCTGCGAAAAAAGGAGAGAGGATCGTACTTTTGAATTCTGTTTTTTTACATCTAATTTCGTTTTTTTATATTAATCGGTTGCTCAAGTTTTATGCAAGGAATTATTATTGCTACTAGTATTATGAAACGCGCTTCGCACGTGATAATAACAAATGTTTAACGCATCCTTTTCTTATGAAGATGGAAGATATTAATATATAATTTAAAATTTAATTAAGATTAACTGATTGACTCGGGTATAACGTATGAAAAATTATCATTTTAATTAATGAAAATTTTGCATTTCAAATAAGTAATCGGCAGTTTTAAGTATAAAACTGATTGACTCGGTTTTAGTACATGCAAATTTACATTTTAATGAAGGTAGAAGCAGCTTAATTTTAAATGTAATTGGGACATAACTGATTAACTTTAATTGAAGATAAAACTACATTTTAACTAAGGTAAGAGCAGTTTTAGTTAATAGATAAGAGCGATAGACCAAGTAAAATAATATAAAATTTTGAATTTTAAGTAAAGTGGGAGTGTATTTAGGTATAATTAGATGTAATTTGAATCTAAAGGATATTTTGACAAGTTTACGTTTACACCAAAAATGTGTGACGCCAAAGATACTACAACAATTATTAACGAGTGTTGTTATTACTGTATTGTTGATTTGTATTATAAGAGCACATGTTAAGAATGAGAGTTATATATTTAAGGACAAAAAATATATTAAAGTATTAAGGACAAAAAATTATATTAAATACTTACTTTATCCATACATCATAGAAAAGAGGTGAACTTCAAAGGAGTTGTATGAGTAATTTAACAATGTAAATCTAACTTAAGGTGTATCTTCAGGGAATATGCCATATGTTATCATTTTCCTGATTATAATTATTAGTGGAAAAAAAATTTAAAGGATAAATATCTTAATAAATTAAGCACAAGGATACACATTTTTTTTAACAAGGATAGGCCCAAAACTCATTACGGAATAAATTGTTCCCCTTACCTTTCTATTTCCTTCTATTCAACACTCTCCTCCAATTTCAAACTCAGTCCTCGAATCGCACTCAAAACTCATAATCACTTTAACAATGGCGCCTCAAACCAGAAGCAAATTAATATCATTAATAGAACCACAAACTTCAACGCATGATGAACAACATCAGAATTCAACAGCAACGCACCAACCTAGCTCAAAATGACCTAAAACCAGAAATGATAAAAGTTAAAGCTAGAAAGTTAAAAGTACAGGGGCCACTAGTTGAACAAGAAGCACAACAAATGTTAGAAAAGTAAATAAAGAGAAGTGACGAACAACTTGCAAAGAATGAAATCAAGTAAAAATGAAAGAAAACATACTATAAAAGGTAATTGATACTATAAAATCAAGTATAATAATGATAATATAGTTTTATTGTAACAACATTGAATTTTTTTGACAGGACAACGAAGAAAATACACAGCAAAAAACAACTACTGATAAAGAAAACGAAGAACAACTGCAAAAATTAAAAAGACGAACAAGGGAAAAAAAGAAACAATAGTTCAGAAGGAAAATCAGACAAAAATTCAAAATATAGTTCAACAAGTAAATAATACTGTAAAATTATAAAACTGATACTAACAGTATCATATCATTAAATATATTAAGAGTATCAAAAAATTTAAATAGGAAAAAGCAAAAAAAGAAAAGGAAAAAAATTGCAAATGAAGAATCTGAAGAGGGACAGATAAATTTGGTAAAATTACAGACAATATAAATTTATAACATATTATTTATTGCAAAAATGACACCAGTAGTCTGTTTGTTCGAAGTTAATGCTTTACAATTTGATAAATTGTTCTCATTGTCATTTGTAACAAAACTGACGATGGCAATAAATTGGAAAAGTGACATCCACTATCTGTTTGATTGAAGCTAGTACTATGTAATTTTAGAATTCATTTTCATTGCCATTTGTAACCGTTAGTTTTTATGATGGATCGTGTAGAGTGTGTGTGTGTGTGTGTGTGTGTGTGTATGCAAGTATAATTGACTAACTATGTAATGTATCTAATATAAACTGTAATAGATGATAATAGCAAAGTAAATGGAAATAATCACACCAGGATTTTATACTAATTCGGACCTCCCATCGTACGTCCAGTCCCGAAGCTCGTCTTCGGAATTCGACCATCAAACACCCTCACTTCGCCTGAAGAAATAAGCTTGGTTACAAAAGCTTGTTCTTATCAAGTGTGTTCTATAACACGAATATTGACTATTAAGTACAAATGCTTCCAATATATATCTATAGGATATTAATTGAAGAATTATGTATGTATGGAAGAGTGAAACACAAATGTATGATTGCTAGAGATCAAGAATATATCAAGGTCAAAGAATAAAGAGCGTAAGTAAGTAAGGTGAGATCTTCTCTTGGATTCTTGATGCTGTTTATAGCGGTAGAGATATTTCTTGAGTAGTTGCATCCATTAACAAGTGTTCTATGGTCGCTTCTGATGGTGATGAAGAGTTGCAGTGAAGAGGAGCGAATGTGTCTTTTCAATTATGACAGTTGTAATTTGAATATCAACACCCGAGTTTAAAATCAGACGTCTGGTTCTTATATGATTGCTTTTCAGACGTCTGAGTACATTAACCAGACGTCTGATTCTGTCTGATTTGCGAACCATAGGATTAAATCAGACGTCTGACTAGTGCACCCAGACGTCTGAACTTGTGCATGTTGCTTTTCTTGTGTCTGTGTCATTGCTCTTCTGATTCTATCGACTTGTAGCTTCTTGATACTTTCTTTGAGTCTTGTTCTTATCTCTTTGGTGATGTTACTCTAACAATTACCCGTGAATAGAACTATATATGTATATTCGATTTCCACTGTATAGTTGTCGTCATCGAAACAATAGAATTTGATTTCCTAACAATCTTCCCCTTTTTGATGATGACAACTATTCAATGTACTTATATATAAATTATAAATCTCCCCCTGAATATATGCTTATTCTTAATGTTTTATAATTATACTTATATTTCTTCCCCTTTGGCATTATCAAAAAGAATTATAGATAATATAACCAATCGTCAAAAAAGAAAAATTTCATTAATAATTCGAAAGTGATTGCATACATAGATTTTGTCGAATTTACAAAAGTTGATATCCAAAAAACCTAAAATCTATGATTCCCAAAATCTATGATTCTTTTGGAGAAGCTTTATCTTGATCATCTTCCTTTGTTTCTTCTTTTTCAGAAGTACTAGCCTTTGTAGGAGATGTCAAAGCTTGCTTGAGAGGTTCATCCTCAGAGAGGTTAGAATGTTTTGCGGAAGGAGAAGGTACTGGGGTTGGCCAATCTTCAGAAGGTGGAGTTGGACCGCGAACCCGTTGTAGTACTTCTTTAAGAACCGACAAGACAGTCGAAAGAGATTCTTCAACTATGGCTAGGCGTGTAGCAAATGATGTTTCGAAGTTGTCAATTCGCTTAGCCAAGTATATGTTGGTTTTGAAGGGTGAGATCTGGAACACTTTCATTTAGATTTGTATCCGTTCGAGTCTCCATAATCTCATCATGTCCTAGATAATCAAATGGTGCAGGAGGAGGTGGAGTTGCTTCTTGACGTTGTTCCTCCTCTTGAGATGGTTCAATGTGTGGTTGAGGAGGAGGCTCAACTTGTCTAGATTGACGATCGTGCATCCAATCTTCAAAGGATATGAATTTTGCGGGAATTTCGGGTACGTGCATAAGAGAGAAGAATTTGGTGAAAGCATATTTAGGTGAGATTTCTTCGAAGGTCGGTAGGTAGGATGGAATGTTATGTGCACGAAGAAATTTCATAATATAAGTTGGGTAAATAATTGATGGCCGTGATCGAGACCAAAAATGCTTGAGCTCGTCGAAGATGAATTTGGCCCAATTCACCCTTGTTACACTAAATAGAGCATATAGGGCTTTGTGCTCTAACTCGGTTATTTGCTCGTGGCTTCCCATTCGTAGAGCAATGGTATTGATTATCATTCGAGTTAGGAGTCGAGCTTTTGGACGTAGATATTTGGAGGCAAATTTTTGCATTTCATCCTCCAAAATTTGATGAGTAATACTATTCCATGGCTTGAAGCACATATCGGGAATGTTGTACAAATCTTCCCCTGTGTCAGAACATCCTAGGGTTCTACCTATTATGCCAGGGGTTAGTCTAATCGTGTTTCCATACATGCTAGACCAGAGCTAGTTATCTTCATCTTCAGTGTTCCACACCGAAGTACTATCCAAATTCGCATAGATTAGAAATATTGCTAATTAGTCGATTTGGATGTCATTAGGAGTGAATGAAATTAAGGTTTCCAACCCTGAATTTTCACACATTTCGTCCAAATCATACATTGAAAATTTGAGTAGATTATAGAATGGACCTGTGTGAAACTTTTGCTTTTGGATATTTTCATACCTCTTGATTGAATGTGGTGCTCTATTCATCCACCTTCAATTTGATCATTCGAGCAAACTTGAGGATTTGAAGATGATGTTGGTTGGTCGTATTTTCTTTTGGAAATCTTGGGATTCTTAGTTCGAGGAGGCATTGTGATTTGATTTGCGTAAATATGAAGTTTTTGAGAAAAAATCATCTCTGGGGGATCATAGGTTTTAAAAATTTTGAGATAAAAGAAAAAAATGACGTTATCTAGGTTTATTTAAAGAGTCGACTGAATTTCAAACGTCTGGATTGGAAATCAGACGTCTGGTTTGCCCTAAATTAGGTACAATAGATAAATTCAAACGTCTGGTTTTTGGGTTAGACGTCTAGTTTGTTTCGAATTTAAAAAATTTGATAGTCAGAAAGTTTTACCAGACGTCTGGGTTGAAAAACAGACGTCTGAAAAAAAAAAAATTTGAAATTTTTTGTGGCAGAGAACGAATTCAGACGTCTGTGTCTAACTTCAGACGTTTGAAATTTTCTGGTTTTTATTTCGAGCATACAGAGCAAATTTTCAAACGTATGGGGAGTATATCAAACGTCTGACATATGCACAATGCTTAAAAATAAGACGTATATCAGAGTGTCAGACGTCTAAGGTCCATATTCAGACGTCTGAAATAGGTAGTTTTCTAAAAATAGCCTAAAATTTGATGGTTTTGCTTATTTTCCGATTCTCTATTTTATGAATAAAAATTATTATTAATTGTGTGAAATGACAAATAACCATAGATACATATAATTACAAATAAGAATTATTTATAAGGCAATGGAGTTTTATGATCTCCTGACTTGTTATCCTTCCATGGTTTAAGCGGAGACCATATATTTCCTCATTCGTGAGTTCTCGGAGAGGCAGAAAATCGTCTTGGTTAAGGGTTCGAAGGAGTACGATACGAAGACGATGGATCCAAAGAACTACAAGGTTTTAAAAGTGTTTCATGGACATCTTTCTTCCTTGACGTACAAAACTTCATCGCTACTTGCTTTAAAAAGCTTAACCGTCGTGCTGTAACTTTTTGTTCAAAATATAGTTCTCGTTGTAGATCTATCTGTTGTTTCTGATAGTGATGAATTTCATCAATTTTCTCCTTTGTGTTAGGAGAAACAAATAGAGATCTTTTGGTCTTCTTGCCATCGGGGGTAAATCCCGTGTGATATGAGGACTACCTATACGTCGGTTCCTGTTTTGGTCTAGGTGTAGGAAGCCGTTGTGGTGTATCAGCCGAGCTATCCTTCGTAGGTGTCGAGATGGATATATAGGAGTTGTCAGAAGACATGGCTATATTTTGTTTCTTGAAGAGAATATGAATTGTGTGTTTATAGTTTTTCTTGTTATATAAATGTTTATATATAAGTTGAAAAAAAATTATTATTAGAAAAACTAATTATCTAAAAAATTAAAGGTTCAGAAGTTATTAATTATAATTTGTGGATAGTAAAATGAATTACTAATCATAGCCTAAATAAAGCAGTGATTGTTTAAGGAAGATGATCATGAAGTGAGCAAATTCCTAAATTCCGTCGGAGTTTAGTAAAAGTTTGTTCATTCAGTGGTTTTGTAAAGATGTATGCTACTTGATTTTCGGTATTTACGTATTCTAATGAATTAGTTCCTTTTTCAACATTGTCTCGTAAAAATGATGTCGTATATCTATATGCTTAGTTCGTGAATGATTGACAGGGTTTTTTAATAGATTTATAGCACCTGTGTTATCACAATATATTGGAGATTTGCTGATAATTTTACCAAAATCCGTAAGTGTTTGTTGCATGTATATCACTTGTCACACACGCTAGAGCCGCGGAGGTATATTTGGCTTCGCAAGTAGATAGAGAAACACAATTTTTCTTTTTGCTAAACCATGAAACTAATTATTGTCCGATAAAAGTGACAAGTTCCATTAGTACTCTTACGATCTGTTTACATCCACCGAAATCCGCATCGCTATATGAAACTAGTTCAAACGATGATCCTTTAGGGTAAAACAAACCAAAATCTCTAGTACTAGATAAATAACATAAAATACGCTTAACAGCTCTTAGATGAGATGCTTTTGGTTTTGCTTGAAATCGAGCATAAAGACATGCACTCATCATAATATCGGGTCGGCTAGCCGTCAAATAAAGTAAGGAACCAATCATGCTACGATATAATTTTTCATCAAAATCTTTTCCGTCATCATCCTTTTCTAAGTGAACAGTGGTATTCATTGGTGTTGGTTTGCTCGAAGTTTTATCCATTTCAAAACGACGTTATAGATCGTTACAATATTTTTCTTAATAAATAAAAATTCTATTTTCAAGTTGTTTTATTTGTAAACCTAAGAAGAAATTTAATTCTCTCATATGTGACATTTCAAATTCATTTTTCATAATATTTGAAAATTGATTACATAAATTTTCATTGGTTGAAACAAAAATGATATCGTCAAAATAAATTTGTACAACTAAAATACCATTATTATCTTTTTTAATTAATAAAGTTGTATCAATTTTGCCTATTTGAAACCCAGATGTAATTAAATAATTTTTAAGACATTCGTACCATGCTCGTGGAGCTTGTTTTAATCCATATAATGCTTTGTGCAATTTAAAAACATGATCGGGATATTATTCGTGAACAAATAATGGGGGTTGTTCTACATATACATTTTCTTTAATAAACCGTTTAAAAAAGCACTTTTGACATCCATTTGAAATAATTTAAAATTTTAATGAGTAGCGAAGGCGAGTAATGTACGAATGGCCTCTAATCTAGCAATTGGAGCAAAGGTTTCGTCACAATCGATACATTCTTCTTGATTATAGTCTTGAGCTACTAAACGTGCTTTATTTCTAACAATATTTCCATTATCGTCTGCTTTGTTTTTAAATGCCCATTTTGTTCCTATAACCGATTGTTCTTCAGGTCTTGATACTAATTCCCAAACATTATTACGATCAAATTGATTTAATTCTTCTTGCATATCGATTATCCAAAAATTATCATTTGAAGCTTCTTTATAATTTTTTGGCTCAAAATTTGACACGAATGCCATATGGCTTATTGATTAAGTTGATTTCTCGTTACTCTAGAATTGAGATCTCCAATGATATTATCTCTTGCATGATTCTTAAAAATTCTAGAGGATGATATCAAAGTGTTATTTTGCATATTTGTTTCATTATTAATAGAATTTGTTAGTGGAATAATTTCTTCTTCATCATTAGTATGCTAATTAAAAAGATTTTCGTTGAACGAAACATGTAAACTTTCTTCAGTGGTATTATTTCGTTTATTAAAAATTCTATATGCTTTGCTACGATCCAAATATCCAACAAAGATACCTTCGTCGGCTTTCGGGTTAAATTTTTCTAAGTTATCTTTTGTATTTAATATAAAACATTTTGAACCAAAAGTTTTAAAATATGATACTTTAGGTTTTCTTCCAAAAAATATTTCAAAACAAGTTTGTTTAGTCATAGGATGTACAGTTACTCGATTCAATACATAACAAGCTGTAGCAATAGTTTCTGCCCAAAAGTGTTTTGTTAAACCACTACTATTTAACGATGTTCGTGCGCATTCTTGTAACGTTCGATTTTTTCTTTCTACGACACCATTTTGTTGAGGTGTGCGAGGAAAGAAAAATTATGACTTATTCCTTTTTTATTACAAAAATTAGTAAATAGATCGTTTTCGAATTCTCCTCCATGATCACTTCGAATATTTTTAATTTTTAAGTCCATTTATGTTTTAATTCTTTTAGCAAATGTCTTAAACATACCAAAAGTATTGCTTTTATGTTTTAAAAACAAAGTCCATGTATATCTTGAAAAATCATCAACTATTACGAAAACATATTTGTTGTGATTTATAGATCGTAATTGTATTGGTCCAAATAAATCTAAATGTAATAATTTTAATGGTTGTTTCGTAGAAATATTATTTTTAGATTTAAAAGATCTTTTCTTTAGTTTTCTAATTTGACAATCGTCACATAAATTTTCTACTTTGTAATTTATTTAAGGTAGACCTCTAACTAGCTCATATTTTGCCAATTTATTAATATTTTTAAAATTGATATGCAAAATCGTTTATGCCATAACCATGGATCATCATGTTTGGCGGTTAAACATAAATTTGAATTTTTATTTATATTCATGTTTAATACATAAATATTTTTGTTTCTAAAGCCTTCAAATACAAGTTATTTGTTATTATCGAAAATATTACATCTATCTTTTTCGAAATTTATTTGAAAACCTTTATCGCATAATTGATTAATACTTAGCAGGTTGTGTTTTAGATTTTCTACTAATAAAACATTAGAAATAATAGGAGAGTTAGAAGTACCAGAGTTGATAACTTCTCTAATGCCCACGACATATCCTTTTGAGTTATCTTCAAAGGTTACCGTTCCACCATCGATGTATGTTATATTTGATAACATTTTTGAATTTCCTATCATACGCTTAGAACATCCGCCGTCTAGTATTCATTTCTCCTTATTTTTTATTTTGGGTACCCACAAAATAAAATATGTTTTAATTGGTACACATATATTTTGTTAGGGTCCTAATTATTAGGTGAAGGTAGCCATACCCAAGATGGTTTGGTACCTTTGTAAATATAATTTTTATTATAGACTACATATTCTAAGAAATTATTAATATGTTTCTGTCTAATTAAATTATTATTTATTTTAGGAATCCAAATTTTCATTTTTTTTTTGGTACTCATCTTAGACGTAGGTAAACTTTTAGTTTTTTTATGACTAAAATGTTTAGCATCATTACCTTTTTATTTGAAAATATTTTTAAATCCTATTCCATTTCTATTGCCTGATGGTTTTGAAGTTTTGATAAGATTTTCCAAATCTTGTTTTCCTTTGTTAAATTTTGACACATTGTTTGTACTTTTATCTAATTTTTCTTTTAATTCTAAATTTTCAATTTTCAATAATTCAATATGGCCTTTTAAATTGACACTTTCTTTTAACAAATTATCCTTCACTATTTTAGCGTTTCAAAATCAATAGCAATAGCCTCACTTTTTATTAAATTATTTTTAATTTTTCTTGAGATAATTCTAGTTCTTCTTCTAAGATAATTTTTTTCATCTTTTAACATTCCTACTTCAAGTTCTAATCTATTTATTTTGACTATATATTTTTTGTTTAATTTTTTAATTTGTCTAAATTTATCATCTAATTCCATACTAAGTTCTAATAATTCGCCAAAGCTAAGTTCTGGACATACCTCATTAGTTTGTGCCATAAAACACATATTAGCTTGTTCTCCGTCACTATCGCCATCACTTTCAGATGATGAAGAATCCGAGTCATCTTAAGTTACTTTGTAACAACCCGCATATTTATCGATTTTATATTTAAAATATTTTATTTAAATATTTTATCGATATTCGGAATTTAGTCCGAAAAGCCACTTTTTGCAAACAGTCGAATTAGGACTCGAGACCACTTCCATTGAGTTCAAAATGCCATTTGCGATCTTTTTAAGTGTAAACTTTGATATGTTTGGAGTTAGTGGAATTTTGCTACTTTTTCACTTAGGGCTTTGGTTTGGGCTGAGCCCATTAACCCCACTTATGTATTTAGTCCCAACTCCACTCCAACTTTTCATTACTTCATTTCCAATTCTTAGTACTCAAGCTTTAGCAACAATGGTGAGTGGAATGGGAAATTAAAATTCCAAACCCTAGTTTTCTTTTGCAAATCAAACTCTAGCTCCAACTAATAGAAGAACCCATTGGAAAGCCTTCTCTTCTTCTGCTCCAACTCATTCTCTTATCAATTTCAGAAATTCCTAAACCTAACTTTGGGAATGTTCTTCTTTTAAAGCTTAGAATCAAGCTTCTTGTGTTGGATTTGAAGAGTGGTTGACTCTCCATTGCTTTCAAGCTTCTTCTTTAATTATTTGGGTTCAAAGGTGAGATTTTTATCTCACATCTTAGTCTATAGTTATCTTCAATTGTTAGGTATGAATTCCTAACACTTATTCTTGTGCAATTGATTTTGGTTTGGATTGATTTGGTGTATATTCCAATTTTAGATGTTTTGAAATCAAAATCTATGAAAATCCTTTTATGGATATTTAGACATTGTTATTTGAGGCGTATCGAAGGGCCATTAGGGCTTGGTTGTCGCTTGGCGTAAATCCTTAGTCATTGTCGCTCGATCGATCGCTTCCGGTATTCGTTTGGCCATTTTTGGCCTAGGTTCAGGGAATGCTCTGAACCCTTGATTCAGACGTCTGAAACGTAGTATTCAGACGTCTGAATATTATACTGGGAATTTTAATTCTCCAGTATTTAGACGTCTGAATCCTTAATTTCAGACGTCTGAATTGGTTCATTTGGAACCAGAAAGGAAATAGACTAAAAAGTGTCTATTTCAGACGTTTGAAATCAAAGATTCAGACGCCTGAATTTTGTTTTGGAAAATAGTTTATTTTCCAGATTCAGACGTCTGAATCCTTAATTTCAGACGTCTGAATCTACACTCTTTTGCCTATTAACCTATTCGCTTTAGAATTCCAGCTTTAATCGATTCGTGTGATTCCCTTTTGTTATTATCACTTATTATCGACTTTGATGACATTTTCTTTGTGATTTTTGGGAATATCCATTTCGATGGATTCAGTATCGATTTCTTTGGATTTTATTCACGTCTTCGTATGTGAATTTTGATGATTGATTGTTTCTACAATCTTTTCTATGATTTGTCACTTTAAAAATATAAAGGTTTCAATACTAGTAGTAAATATCAAAACTCTTTCATCAAAACGATTTCAACCCTATTTTCAATAACAAAGCTCTTCTCTTAAACCGTTTTTCCAACCTACTAGTATATACAAACCTTTACCTCACTCGGATGAGAAATCTAATTAAACGACTTAGTAAAACAAGTGGTATGAAACGCTTGCGTTTACGTCGTCGGTTAATTCTTGGACTTGTTCGATTGCAATTTTCTAGTGGAGATCTAAAAATTTGTTCGTAAATATTTAAGTTAGGCTAGTGGTTATGGGACATGAAGCTAAGCTCATATATTTACTAGCTTACTGTAATTGACACTTCTCTTTGATCATGACGATCATTTTAAGATGTAGACTAGCAATTGTGCGATGTCTCTTTGTTTGCGAGGTTAGACTTGACCCCGTTTCTGTGTGATTTCGACTCACACATGTGGGGTAGCGCCCCATGGTCTTCGGGCCGTTCGTGTGTCAAAAATTAATGGCTAGCTACCATGAGATAGCGTCTCGTTCGTGTGATACATATGTTGGTGAGTTTTCATGCTCCCGTTCGTGTAATAGGCCTCCCCCTTTTTATGATTTCTGGACTTCGTGTGTTGAATTCTGGAATTTATGCTTCACCAATTTTAGTGATTTTCTTTGATATGATTTATCAATTTTTGTGCATTGGTGAATTCGTGTGTCATTGACCTGTTGTGAATACAAGTTTCGGGGTATGAAACCCTTTTTGGATCTTTGTGAAGATTCTTGTGATATTGAACGATCTTTTGTTGATCATCATTTGCACGCTTATAGTAGTATGCCATTATGGATATCATATGTTTATGCCATATCTTTTAATTTATATCATGTCATCTGATATTTATAGCTAGACTGATCCGTTTATTATTTTATTATAAATAATACTCGGGTCAGACCGAGATGTTACAGGTGCTTCTGCTTGATTTCTTCCCAAGGCTTCATTACTCTGACTTTTGGCTAACTATTTAGATTAGCAGTTTTTGTTGTATACACTTGAGATATAGACTCATAGTTGTATTCTTTTGTATAGCACGTGTTGCTATTCTTCTGTATTATTGTGGATCTTTTTGACCACTACTCTGATGTACACTTTCATGTGTTAATTGTATATATTCATATCTTCTTCCGCCTTTGTGATATGAATTATCTGTGACTGATTTATGTTACGTCTATTTCTATATTTGTTTCCGAAGATTTATTATAGCCACCGTGTGATAGCTTTGTGTTAGTATCGGTATGTCGGACTTCCTCCTTAGCATGATATACTATCTGACATATCGGTGCTCGCACGAAGATGTTACACGGATGGTCGCTCCTCAACAGCGTTATTCTCCGCGCTAGTTGACAGCATTACTCCGTAGTGTTCTTGGCTAGCGTGGGTATAGAGGTGGGGCGTCACAGTTTGGTATCAGAGCTATACTTCGGAACAATATAGAATAACTTAGCAAGGATCATGGTCCTAAGTTTATCTTAGGAGTCGTGCTTTAGGATTTAATTCGAGTCTTCGTACCGATTTATCCTATTTTCTTTATGATTCCTTGTTTTATCTATCAAGATTGCTTGATATTCATTTTGTGAATAACCTTCTTCTTCTTCCTTCTTTCTTTCTTATGGAAGAGAAATGGTTAGACCAGGTCGTCCCAGAGCTGGACCATCTAGTGTTCCACCCCAAGATGGAGTTTTTATGACTACCCAGCAACTTCTTGACCTTGTCACGAATGCTCAAGCAGCTGGTTCTAATCCGAAACCTACTCACCCTAAATCTGGGTTTGCACGTTTTTGCAATGATTACACCAACCTGGATGGGAAGCCATTTAAAGGTTCTGAAACTATCGTCAAGGTCCAGGCTTGGTTGAGGACCTGTGATCGAATCTTCATTCACATGAATCTCGTCGATCTTCACCGTGTTCAGGTGGCTTCCAGTATGCTCCAAGAGAGAGCGTTGGACTGGCACGAACTTCTTATTTCTGAGATTAATGAAGCGGATCTCACCTGGGAGCAATTCCGGGAATGCTTCGAATTAAAATTCGTGCCAGAAGCAGAGAAAGTGACATTGGCTCGGCGTTTCATAGACCTTGTTCAGGGTGAAGCCTCCGTGACTGATTATGTTGCATCCTTCGAGTCACTTTCCAAATATTGGGTTGAGTACATCAACACCCCATTTAAGAAGAACCAAAGATTTGTCTATGGCTTAAACAAAAATCTCAAGAAGCCATTACTTCTAAAATTAGAAGTTCCCTTCGACCAACTTATTGATATCGCTCTTCGTCTTGAAGAGGCGGAGAGGGAAAGTGATGTTGAAGTGGTGGGTTCCAAACCAAACTTCAACAACAAGAAGAGGCCAAACAAATTCAAAGGTCCTTATCCCAGTAAAAAGGGTAAACGGCAACTCCTGCTGCGAAGACTTTTTCCTCTGCTGAAGGGAAATGCTTTAACTGTGGTTCTAGAGACCATTTTGCGAACAAGTGTTCAAAGCCCCGACGTTGTCGCTATTGTAAAAGCTCGGACCATTTTATGCATTTATGTCCCAAACTTCAAAATAGGAAGGAGGGAAAGCTTAATGTTGCTCAAGCCTCTGGCAACACATCTCGTGGTCAAGGTATATCTCATTCTATCCTTGATGGTATTATTATATTTCGTGATCAACCTATTTGAGTTCTCTTTGATACGGTTGCATCCCACTCTTTTATATCAAAGGAACTTGTCGATACCTTTTCTTTAAGTGTTGTTGCTTTAATGACTTCTTTAAGAATTGTGAATCCGGTTGGTGGATCCGCAACTCTTAGTTTGCTTTGTAAAGATGTGGAGATTATTTTGTGTGATTTTCCCTTCCTTGCCGATTTGCATGTCATGCGTTATTTAGGCTTTGGAATGATTTTGGGAATGGATTGGCTTAACCGTTATGAAGCTCACATCCTATGTCCCGAGCGGACTATTTATCTCCGACACCCGCAATATGTAAAGCATATTTCTATTATTCTTAAAGATTCGGATTCTTCTTTGACTCCATCTTTATATTCTCTAAATCCCCGTGATGACGATAATGATGATGAGGAAGATGTCATTGCTCTTATTCACGTTGTTCGTGAATTTTCCGACATATTTGCGCCCTTTTTAGGATTGCCACCTAAGTGAGCAATTGAGTTCAAAATTAATCTTATCCCTGGAGCTCAACCTATTACTCGTCCTCCCTATCGCATGTCTAATAGGGAGAATGGGGATATGCGCAAACAATTATACGAATTGGTGACTAAGCAATTTCTTCGCTCTAGTTCCTCGCCTTGGGAAGCTTCGGCTATTTTCGTGAAGAAATCCGATGGTACACTTAGACTTTGCGTTGACTACCGCAAGCTTAATGATCTTACTATCAAAAATAAATATCCTTTACCTCAGATTGATGATCTATTTGACCAACTTAGAGGTGCTAGAGTCATTTCGCAATTGGACTTGGCTACCGGTTTCCACCAGCTTCGTATCGCAGAGGATAGCATTCCTTTGACATCATTTTGTACCCGATATGGATCTTATGAAGGGCTTGTTATGCCATTTGGTTACCGAATGCCCCGGCTTATTTCGTTGACCTTATGAATCGAGTTTTCAAAGATGTCCTCGATCGGTTTATACTCATATTCATCGATGATATTCTTGTATATTCAAAAACAGAGGAGGAACATGAAAAGAATCTTCGGATTGTGTTGGAAACTCTTAGGAGTAATCATTTAAAAGCAAAATTTTCTAAATGCCACTTTTGGCGATCTCGTGTGAAGTTTCTCGGTCATATTATTTCCGAATCCGGAATTTCCATGGATCCTTCAAAGATTGAAGCGATTCAAGATTGGAAGAGACCGGAGAGTGTGACAGAGATTCATAGTTTTCTCGGATTGGCAGGCTATTACCATCGTTTTATTAAAGACTTTTATAAGATTGCCGTGCCTCTCACTGGCTTGACTAAGAAGGGAGTTAAATACATTTGGTCGGACGAATGTGAAGCCTCTTTTCAGAAATTGAAAGAACTCCTATTCTTGTGATTCCCGATGGAAACCAAGATTTTATTGTTTATACCGATGCTAGTCGCATTGGTTTGGGTGCCGTTCTTATGCAAAAAGAACGTGTTATTGCTTATGCTTCTAGGAAATTGAAGCCGGCCGAGACTAGATATGCCACACATGATTTAGAACTCGCGGCTATTGTTTTCGCCCTTCGAATTTGGCGTCATTATCTATTGGGAGAGAAATTTATTCTTTACACAGATCATAAGTCTTTGAAATATTTATTTTCTCAAAAGGAACTTAATTTGCGTCAACAGCGTTGGCTCGATTTCCTTGCACCTTATGATCTTGATATTCTTTATACCCCCGGTAAGGGTAATCGTGTCGCCGATGCTCTTAGCCGTAAACAACAAGCAGTTGTTTCTATGATGATATCCGAATGGAACGATCTCGAGATTTATCCACTTGTGAGATTCGAGAGCGCGTATCCGATTTATGCTCATCCCTTGTTTTATGTAGCCTTGAGGCTCATCCTTCTTTTTTAGACCGCATTCTTGAAGCTCAAAGGCTAGATCCCGAATTGGCTCTTCTTGGCCAAAATATTAAGGATAAAATTGATATCGATGGTTTGAAAGACTTTGATATCAATTCTCGTGGCGGCATTCGAAAATTTGGTAGACTTATCATGCCAAATATTAGTGATCTTCGTAAAGATATTTTAGAAGATTCACATCATTCTAAATTTACCATTCATCCCAGTAGTAGTAAAATGTACGCGGATATGAAGCGACTTTATTATTGGGAGGGGATGAAATCTGATATTGCTAACTTTAAGTGTTGCATGACTTGCCAACTCATTAAGGCCGAACATCAAAAGCCTGGTGGGTTATTGCAACCTTTAGAAATTCCAATTTGGAAGTGGGATCAAATTTCCATGGATTTTATTGACGGCCTTCCCCGTTCTCGTTCGGGTCATGATAGCTTATGGGTTATAGTTGATAGACTTACTAAATCTGCCCATTTTATTCCTGTTCGGTCTAACCGAACCGTTCCTCTTTTGGCCAAACTCTTTGTTAAAGAAATTGTTAAATTGCATGGAGTTCCTACTTCTATTGTTAGCGATCGAGATCCGTTGTTTACTAGTGGATTTTGGAAGAGTCTTCAAAAAGCTTTGGGAACGAAGCTTAATTTTAGCACCGCTTATCACCCCCAGTCCGATGGACAAACCGAGCGTGTGAATCAAACTCTTGAAGATCTTCTTCATGCTTGTGTGGTTGATTTCGGTGGAAGCTGGGAAAATCATATTCCTCTTGTTGAATTTTCCTATAATAATAGCTTCCAATCTAGTATTGGTATGGCACCTTTTGAGGCACTCTATGGAAGGCCATGCCAATCTCCTTCTTGTTGGCTTGAGGCCAGTGAGAAGCTGGTTTTAGGTCCAGACTTTATTCGTGATTCCACAGAAAAGATTGAACTTATTCGACGTAGGATGAAAGAAGCCCAGAGTAGACAAAAATCCTATGCCGATAATCGAAGAAGGAGATTAGAATTTTCTGTTGGAGATCTTGTTTTTATTCGTGTTTCACCTACGAAAGGTGTTGTACGTTTCAGTCGATCGGGAAAGTTATCACCTCGATATATTGGGCCGTTCCCTATCACTGAACGTATTGGTTCCATGGCTTATCGCCTTACATTACCGGCTTAGTTTTCTGCTATGCATGACGTATTCATGTTTCTCAATTACGGAAGTGCCTTCGAGATTCCAATTCTATTCTTGAGCCTTGTGTCGTGGAAGAGATTGAAGTTTCGCCTAATTTAACTTATGAGCAACATCCTATTCGTGTTATTGCTTCGGAAGTCAAACAACTTCGAAATAAAGATGTTCCGCTTGTTAAAGTTCAATGGTCTTCAAATCCTAAGGATTGTTCTTGGGAATCTAGAGAGTTCATCAAGCGAACGCATCCTGACTTACTTTCTCATGCTCTTTAAGGTGAACTTCTTACTTCAAAATTCTTTTGTGTTAATATGCTTTTATGGTTGTTACTCTATATCTTCTTCTTAAACATTGCGAGGATGCAATTTCTTTAAGGAGGGGAGTCTGTAACAACCCGCATATTTATCGATTTTACATTTAAAATATTTTATTTAAATATTTTATCGATATTCGAAATTTAGTCCGAAAAGTCACTTTTTGCAAACAGTCGAATTAGGACTCGAGACCACTTCCATTGAGTTCAAAATGCCGTTTGCGATCTTTTTAAGTGTAAACTTTGATATGTTTGGAGTTAGTGGAATTTTGCTACTTTTTCACTTAGGGCTTTGGTTTGGGCTGAGCCCATTAACCCCACTTATGTATTCAGTCCCAACTCCACTCCAACTTTTCATTACTTCATTT
The DNA here is from genome assembly GCA_030765085.1 of Allium cepa. NCBI lineage: Eukaryota > Viridiplantae > Streptophyta > Magnoliopsida > Asparagales > Amaryllidaceae > Allium > Allium cepa. Next base: position 270,047,233 of record CM060931.1, on the reverse strand, counting down.
CTAATTCCTAGTACTCAATCTTTAGCAACAATGGTGAGTGGAATGGAAAATTAAAATTCCAAACCCTAGTTTTCTTTTGCAAATCAAACTCTAGCTCCAAACTAATAGAAGAACCCATTGGTAAGCCTTCTCTTCTTCTTCTCCAACTCATTCTCTTATCAATTTCAGAAATTCCTAAACCTAACTTTGGGAATGTTCTTCTTTTAAAGCTTGGAATCAAGCTTCTTGTGTTGGATTTGAAGAGTGGTTGACTCTCCATTGCTTTCAAGCTTCTTCTTCAATTATTTGGGTTCAAAGGTGAGATTTTTATCTCACATCTTAGTCTATAATTATCTTCGATTGTTAGGTATGAATTCCTAACACTTATTCTTGTGCAATTGATTTTGGTTTGGATTGATTTGGTGTATATTCCAATTTTAGATGTTTTGAAATCAAAATCTATGAAAATCCTTTTATGGATGTTTAGACATTGTTATTTGAGGCGTATCGAAGGGCCGTTAGGGCTGGGTTGTCGCTTGGCGTAAATCCTTAGTTGTTGTCGCTCGATCGATCGCTTTCGGTATTCGTTTGGCCATTTTTGGCCTAGGTTCAGGGAATGCTCTGAACCCTTGATTCAGATGCCTGAAACGTAGTATTCAGACGTCTGAATATTATACTGGAAATTTTAATTCCTCAGTATTCAGACGTCTGAATCCTTAATTTCAGACGTCTGAATTGGTTCATTTCGAACCAGAAAGGAAATAGGCTAAAAAGTGTCTACTTCAGACGTCTGAAATCAAAGATTCAAACGTCTGAATTCTGTTTTGGAAAATAGTTTATTTTCCAGATTCAGACGTCTGAATCCTTAATTTCATACGTCTGAATCTACACTCTTTTGCCTATTAACCTATTTGCTTGAGAATTCCAGCTTTAATCGATTCGTGTGATTCCCTTTTGTTATTATCACTTATTATCGACTTTGATGACATTTTCTTTGTGATTTCTGGGAATATCCATTTCGATGGATTCAGTATCGATTTCTTTGTATTTTATTCACGTCTTCGTATGTGAATTTTGATGATTGATTGTTTCTACAATCATTTCTATGATTTGTCACTTTAAAAATATAAAGGTTTCAATACTAGTAGTAAATATCAAAACTCTTTCATCAAAACGATTTCAACCCTATTTTCAATAACAAAGCTCTTCTCTTAAACCGTTTTTCCAACCTACTAGTATATACAAACCTTTACCTCACTCGAATGAGAAATCTAATTAAACGACTTAGTAAAACAAGTGGTATGAAACGCTTGTGTTTACTTCATCGGTTAATTCTTGGACTTGTTCGATTGAATCTCTTGTGACAATTTTCTAGTGGAGATCTAAAAATTTGTTCGTAAATATTTAAGTTTAGCTAGTGGTTATGGGACATGAAGCTAAGCTCATATATTTACTAGCTTACTGTAATTGACACTTCTCTTTGATCATGACGATCATTTTAAGATTTAGACTAGCAATTGTGCGATGTCTCTTTGTTTGCGAGGTTAGACTTGACCCCGTTTCTGTGTGATTTCGACTCACACATGTGGGGTTGCGCCCCATGGTCTTCGGGCCGTTCGTGTGTCAAAAATTAATGGCTAGCTGCCATGAGATAGCGTCTCGTTCATGTGATACATATGTTGGTGAGTTTTCATGCTCCCGTTCGTGTGATAGGCCTCCCCCCTTTTTATGATTTCTGGACTTCGTGTGTTGAATTCTGGAATTTATGCTTCACCAATTTTAGTGATTTTCATTGATATGATTTATCAATTTTTGTGCATTGGTGTAATGACCCTAAACTAAAATAAAATGAAAGTTATATTTATTTCAAGAATTTCAGAAGTTATAAAAAAAAAAGGTTTTGACTTAAAACAAATAGTTTTATGACTAAAGAATTATATGAATATATGTATTTAAAATATAGGGAATTTCCTGTTTAATTTAAGAAGTAAAATGTAATGGAAATTTATGAAATTTTAAATGACTTAAGTAATCATGTTGAAAGAGGGGAAAAAAACAAATAAACTTGTGTGTATGTATAATTTTTTATAACACACATATATATAAATATATAAAAGTTGTTGTTTTAAGGGGTGGAATAAAAGTAATATAGTATAAATAATTTTTATATCACATAATAGTATATGATGGTGTATATAATTTAATGGAAAAGGTGGCTAGGTAGAAAATGCAAACAGGTTACAGTTTTTTATAAAGATAGAGCAAAAAAATAAAAATGTACAAGGTCACATGCATATAGCATGAATGGGATGAGATCATAGAAATAACATGCAGAAATTAAAGTATTGGAAATCCCGAAATAACTACTAAAGGAAATCAAGTGGGGATAATTCCAATTGAGGACCATGCATCAGTGTAAACTGTGCATAAAAAAAAAGGGTATCAAAGGAATTACCCATTTCCTTAAACCCTAAAAACAGCTTTATAAAACATGCACACCACAAGGATCATCATCATCCTCTCAGAAAAACATATACATATAAAACAAATAGAAGAAAAATGAGTATGCAGTCCTGAAGGCATATGCAGAGTAGAGGAGCAAGATAATACAGAAAAAAAAATAGGTGAGCATTAATTCATTCTATGCAATGGCATTAAGTCCTCTGGTAGGCAGCCTAAAAGTATTAAAAGTAGTATTTAAATCTTTGAAATGGTTTGATATGGATGAAATGGATGTTGTTGTATATTTCTGTTTGGAGTTTTGTATGATAGTTTTTCCAAGCTTATATGGTTTGAGCATTTTTAATTCTGTTTTCACTATTGTTAAGTATGGATCTAAATTATTTTGAACATAGGCAGCAAGATGAAGGTCTAGCTCATGTTTATATTCTAAATAATAAGATAGGAGGCTTTTCTGGGTTTTGATGAATTTTTAACAAACACCTCTGTCCATACCTCTGCAATAGAATAATAACAGGATCATAATGCTTAAGTTAATATAGGAAAGATCATATACATGATGAAAAATCTCTGCAATAAGAAAAGACTGTACTAAAGAGTATTTATGTTTTCTGAAAACATGAATGGGTTGAAGTTTTTTATGAATAAGCTATAAGCAGGGGCTTAATAAGCTAACCATAAAAATTGGAGGGGGAGTTTTCAATAAACTCTATGATTAAATAAAGAAAATTAATCAGGTCACTTGGAGTTAGTCAATGATCTGCTTTCTTCAGGTGGGGGAAAGTATATGCATGGTGCAAATGCACCCTGAGGCCTTTGTGTGATTGGAATAAGTAAGACTAACTGGGAGATTTCCTTCACAATGCATACTTGTGTTCATTTGACAGGGGGATTTAGACCTTAAATAAAACGGGGTATGAGATTTAAAATCTCTGGGTTATAATATCTAAACAAAGCTGTAAATTAAATAAGGTTTAATGTGGTAACCTTAATGATCTGCTGGGGAAAAATCTGGGAGAACATAACCTGAATTTATTTATGATGTTGTGAATAATGCATGGCTTGTTGCATGTATGTTGAATGTATGGTTGTATACTTGAGGTCACCTAGCTATTTTGCTGATGTGCCTAGTTTATAAACTGCTAGATTATGAAAGTGACAAAAAGTTCATAAGATTTGTAAACTTGTATAGAATTTATTAATGCTCATACCAGTGTAAACTGACCCTTTTGTTTGCCTTGCAAACATCTGGGTGTCTCATATAAATGGGGCAGCTCAATGATTTGCATGCAGGTAAGTAAAAAGTGACATGATGAATGAAGGAGGCATTAGCTGCTAGTATAAATAAGAGAAACAATGCTTGTATTTGCAGATTGCCTGTAGTGGAAGACCTGATTATTATTAGTAATTAAAAGTTAGATAGTGAAGATGTTTTTCTTTTTCCTGGGTGTTTGGATTATGACATGTATCTAACTAATATTGTGATGAGTAAAGTCTTATGGCAAGTAGCTAGATGATGCTCTTATAAAATGTTTAGTTATCTTTTGAGGTCTGTGAAAATCTGATATATCATAGCTATATAATATATGTGCATATCAGTCCCTTGTTCTTTTGTTTGAAACTGATTGGTGTTATAATAATGACAATTAAGAATGGCAAGTGCAACAGATTTTGCATAAAAACAAAATAAGCTTGTGAAATTTGAACAAGATAAATTATGCTTGAACTGTAATGTACATTGGGTGGTGTATAATCCTTGAGAAAATGCATGACTTATGTTTATGCAGTTGATTTAAAAACAGAAAGAGTTTCAAAAGAAATAGATTTGGAAACATTTTGGTTTTGTGTCTGAAAACCTAGGAAAATAAAATCTTATAGAAACTTTTATAAGATAAAAGCAAAGTGGAGATAAGAAAGAATGTTTGCGGAAATGATCTACACAGAAATATGGTTTTGAATATTGAAGGAATGGGATCATGACCAACTCAAATGGTTAAGTGTCAGATCCTTATAGTCTGGAATCACTTCTCTGCAATCCATGTGGTGCAAGTGTTTCCAACTCGAAGAAAGCAACTGAAAAACTCCAAGTTTTTGAAATATAAACTCGAAGCAAACCAGTATGTATTTTCAACCAACCTGAAAAATGTAGAGCAAATATAACTGTGTAACCTGAAATGAAAATTTGATAGTGAAAGCAGATTTGTAAGTTCATACTAACAATTATACTCCTTTCAGTTATATTTCTTAACACCTAAATATTGTATCATATATCAGTAGTTATATATATGCAGAATGAGTAGAAAAAAAAAACAAAGGTGCACAGTGCCTGCACCATCATACTTATATGTATAGAAACTGATGTAAATATCATCTCATTCAAAAATAAAAAGAAGCAAGCATATCATCAAATATGTAGAGCTATTATATGGTGAATTATGAACTGGTATAATTATATTGGTAACTTAGGATCTTGGGAAACAGATTAAATGAATTTCCTAAATATTTAAACTTAACACCATGGAATATATATATATATATATATTTCCTTATGCAAAAAAAAAACAAAAATATAATAATTTTTGGGATAAAAATATATGGGGTCACCACAGTTGGTATTAGAGCTATGTTTTAAATAACATAGTAAACATTATAGTATGTATATGGATGATTGAATGCATTGATTGAATTCTTGAGGTTGGATGTTTTTGTATGACTGAAATGTATGCTTGAGATACATGTATAGGGTACACCTAAATCAAATAAATGAACAAAGTAAAGATATTAAGAATATGGGGGTAAATAAACTAACTTAAAAATTATATCTATAGCATTATGGTAGGACCCAGACATCACGCAGGTGCAGGACCATCACGTGAGCCACCTGTGATAAGCATGGAAGATTTTATGAGGGCTTTGAGGGATGGAATGGCACCAAGGCAAGATAATCCTCATGAGGAGCTCTCCAAACTGTTCAAGACTTGTACCAATTTGGGAGGAAAGGATTTTGAAGGCACTGAAGGAGCTATGGGTGTTCAAATGTGGATAAGGACTATGGAGAGGGTCTTTACAGATATGCAAATCAATGACCAAAGGAAAAGACAAATAGCTTCAAGGGAATTGAAGGGGGTTGCACTGGACTGGTGGGAGGTTGTGATAGTAGGAAGGCCAGAAAATGATATAACTTGGAATGATTTCAAAGTCATGCTTGAGGCCAGATTTATCCCAGCATCTGCCAAAGCCACACTGCTTGAAGATTTTATTAGATTAAGGCAAGGAAGCATGAGTGTAAATGAGTATACTCAGAAGTTTGAAGCATTATCTAAATATGGAATGGTGTTGATAGGGAATGCAGAAGCAAAGAATGCAAGGTACATTCAAGGCTTGAACCCCAATCTATCCAGGGCAATGTTACCATATAAAGATAAAACTTTTGATCAAGTGATTGATCTAACACTCTCTTTTGAGCAACATGATACCACAAGAGAGAAATTCAGGAACATGAAGCTCAATAAGAAGAAGGGAGGCCAGAATAAAGTGCAACCTTATGACAAGAGAAATGCAAGTAAAGGAGTTAAGAAAGGGGAAGGAGCAATAGCATCTGAAAGCAAGAAATTTACTCATTGTTTTAACTGTGGAAAAGCTGGACATTACAGCAACCAATGCCCTGACCCAAAAATACCAAAAGGAAGCTGCTATAACTGTGGAAAGATGGGACATTTAAAGAAGGACTGTCCAGAGACTCATAAGAAAACAGCAAGGGTAGGAGCTTTGGCAACCAACACCACTGAAAATGTTGGACAACTTGAAGGTATAATTCTAATCAATACCCAACCAATATCAGTAGTATATGACACTGGTGCCTCACATTCACTGATATCTTTGGAAATTGTAAATAAATTAGCACTTGCTTGTGTTTCTATTGAACAACCCTTAACTATACACAGTCCCATAGGGAGTCATTGTATGCTAAGAATGAAGTGTATGGGTCTGAAATTAATTATAGGAGGTTATGGTTTTGATTCAGATCTATATACTTTAAATTATCCTGGTATTGGGATTATATTGGGGGTAGATTGGTTAATGAAAAATAAAGCAATTTTAAATTTAGAAAATCTTACTATTTCTTTGGAGACAAATGAAGGCAAAAGAATTACAGTTCTAAGTGAAATAGCAAAGAACACATGTTTTAATAAAATTTGGAGTATAAATGAAATTCAAAAGGAATTAAAAATAGAGGAAATTCCAGTAGTTAATGAATACACAGATGTGTTTGGAGAAGTGAGAGGAATTCCTCAGAATAGACCAGTTGAGTTCAAAATAAAGTTAATTCCAGGAACAAATCCAATCATTAAAAAGCCTTATAGGATGGGTCCAAAAGAACTGGTAGAATTAAAACATCAACTAGAAGAATTAGAAGAGAAAGGATTCATAAGATCAAGTAGTTCTAGTTGGGGTTCCCCAGTGCTCTTTGTCAAGAAACATGATGGAACGATGAGGTTGTGTGTAGACTATAGGGATTTAAACAAGGTAACTATTAAAAATAAGTACCCACTGCCTAGAATAGATGATCTATTTGATCAATTACATGGAGCTAGAATATTTTCAAGATTAGATTTAGCTTCTGGATTTCACCAAATGAAAGTTGCAGAGGAAAGCATTGAGTACACAGCCTTTAATACCAGATATGGCTTATATGAATTTTTAGTAATGCCATTTGGCTTGACCAATGCTCCCTCCTATTTTGTAGATTTAATAAATAGAATTTTCAGAGACTTTTTGGATAAATTTGTTCTAGTATTTATAGATGATATATTAATTTACTCCAAGACAGAAGATGATCATGCTATGCATTTACACTTAGTATTATCCAGACTTAGAGAACATGAATTAAAGGCCAAGTATTCAAAATGTACATTTTGGCAACATGAAGTAAAATTCTTAGGACACATAGTGTCACAGCAAGGGGTAAGTGTAGATCCAAGCAAAGTGATTGCAGTTCAATCATGGAGTAGACCCAGAACAGTGACTGAGGTGAGATCATTCTTGGGATTGGCAGGGTATTATAGAAGGTTTATCAAGGATTTTTCAAGAATAGTCGCACCAATGACTAAGTTGACAAAAAAGAACCAACCATATGTGTGGACTGAGCAGTGTGAACAAGCTTTTGAGAAATTGAAGCAAGCACTGGTAGAAGCTCCTGTTTTGCAAATCCCAGAAGAAAATGAAGGAATGGTTGTATATACTGATGCTAGTGGGTCTGGACTAGGTGCAGTGCTTATGCAACATGGCAAGGTAGTGGCATATGCATCAAGACAGCTTAAACCCAATGAAACCAAATATGCAACTCATGATTTAGGATTAGCTGCAATAGTGTTTGCATTAAAACTTTGGAGGCATTATTTGCTTGGAGCAAAATTTGAATTATTTACAGACCATCAAGCATTGAAATATTTATTTTCTCAAAAAGATTTGAATATGAGACAAGCAAGGTGGATGGAATTTCTAGCTGCATATGATTTAGATATTTTGTACACCCCTGGAAAAGCCAATAGGGTGGCAGATGCCTTGAGTAGGCATCAAGTTAGGTTAGCAAGTCTAATGATTGATGAATTTAAAAACCTAACAATGCTTGGGGAGGCAGATATACATAGCAAGAATGAAAAGAATTTTGGTGAGCACAATGATGTGGTAGAATATGGCACACTAGGGTTGATTACAGTAAAATCTAATCTAGTGGAGAAAATTGGTAGCATGCAAGACCAAGACAAGGATTTGAAGGAGAAGAAAGAAATGTTACATAGCAATATTGAGTTGGAAAATTTTAAAATAGATCACAAAGGATATTTGAGGAAGAATGAGAAGCTGTGTGTACCAGACATTGCAGAGTTGAAGGAAGAAATCATGAATGAGCATCACAAAACCAAGTACACCATACACCCTGGTGGTACTAAAATGTATCATGATTTAAAAAGAAGCTACTGGTGGCCAGGAATGAAACAAGCAGTGGCAAGATATGTGGCAAAGTGTTTCACTTGTCAACAAATTAAAGCAGACTACCAAAAGCCCTCTGGCATGCTGCAACCATTGGAGTTACCTCAGTGGAAATGGGAAAGTATTTCCATGGATTTTGTGGATAGTTTGCCTAGAACTAAGAGAGGCAATGATAGTATATGGGTAATTGTTGATAGGCTAACCAAATCAGCTCACTTTGTCCCTATCAGGTCAGATAGAAATGCATCTAAACTTGCACAATTATTTATTAAGGAAGTGGTAAGGCTACATGGTATACCTAAGACCATTGTAAGTGATAGAGACACTTTGTTCACCTCAAGATTTTGGGAAAGCTTCCAAGAAGCAATGGGAACACAATTATGCTTAAGTACTGCCTACCATCCTCAAAGTGATGGGCAGACAGAAATAGTAAATAAAATATTGGAGGATCTATTAAGAGCATGTGTGCTTGACTTTGGGGGTAATTGGGAGGACCACATTCACTTGGCAGAGTTTACATATAACAATAGTTACCAGTCAACCATAGGAATGGCACCCTTTGAAGCCTTGTATGGGAGACCCTGCACATCCCCTGCCTGTTGGTTGGATATGGGAGAGGGTATACTAATAGGACCAGATCATGTTAAAGAAACTTCCAACATGATTGAGTTAATTAGACATAGAATGAAAACAGCACAGTCAAGACAGAAGTCTTATGCAGATAAAAGGAGAAAGCCAATGGAGTTTAAGGAAGGAGAGTATGTTTTTCTAAAAGTATCACCAATGAGAAAAGTGTTCAGGTTTGGGAAATCTGGTAAGTTATCACCAAGATTTGTAGGGCCATATGAAATTATGCAAAGAATTGGTGCTATGGCCTATAAACTTAAATTACCTGAGGAGTTAAGTGGTGTACATCCAGTGTTTCATGTTTCTTAATTGAGAAAATGGGTGCATGATGAAGGAGAAATTCTGGAGTCACCTACTCAAATTCAAGTCCAAAAGAATTTGGTCTATGCAAATGAACCAGTGGGGATAGTTGCTCAGGAAGAGAAAAAGTTGAGGAACAAGGTGATCAAACTGGTAAAAATTCAATGGAGCTTGGACACCAATGATTGTACATGGGAGGTGGAGGACAAAATGAGGGCTAAATACCCCAACTTGTTTACTGATGGAAAGGTATGTTTAAGTAGTTTATAATAATTCTCTGAATATTCTTATGCATTGCTTGCTTTCATAAAATGTGAGTATGGGGTTATGGAATTAAAACAGGCTATGAATTAATATTTTTAATTGGAGAAATTAGAAGAAATTATGGGGACATAATTCCTTTAAGGGGGAGGGTATGTAATGACCCTAAACTAAAATAAAATGAAAGTTATATTTATTTCAAGAATTTCAGAAGTTATAAAAAAAAAGGTTTTGACTTAAAACAAATAGTTTTATGACTAAAGAATTATATGAATATATGTATTTAAAATATAGGGAATTTCCTGTTTAATTTAAGAAGTAAAATGTAATGGAAATTTATGAAATTTTAAATGACTTAAGTAATCATGTTGAAAGAGGGGAAAAAAACAAATAAACTTGTGTGTATGTATAATTTTTTATAACACATATATATATAAATATATAAAAGTTGATGTTTTAAGGGGTGGAATAAAAGTAATATAGTATAAATAATTTTTATATCACATAATAGTATATGATGGTGTATATAATTTAATGGAAAAGGTGGCTAGGTAGAAAATGCAAACAGGTTACAGTTTTTTAAAAAGATAGAGCAAAAAAATAAAAATGTACAAGGTCACATGCATATGGCATGAATGGGATGAGATCATAGAAATAGCATGCAGAAATTAAAGTATTGGAAATCCCGAAATAACTACTAAAGGAAATCAAGTGGGGATAATTCCAATTGAGGACCATGCATCAGTGTAAACTGTGCATAAAAAAAAAGGGTATCAAAGGAATTACCCATTTCCTTAAACCCTAAAAACAGCTTTATAAAACCTGCACACCACAAGGATCATCATCATCCTCTCAGAAAAACATATACATATAAAACAAATAGAAGAAAAATGAGTATGCAGTCCTGAAGGCATATGCAGAGTAGAGGAGCAAGATAATACAGAAAAGAAAAAAAAATAGGTGAGCATTAATTCATTCTATGCAATGGCATTAAGTCCTCTGGTAGGCAGCCTAAAAGTATTAAAAGTAGTATTTAAATCTTTGAAATGGTTTGATATGGATGAAATGGATGTTGTTGTATATTTCTGTTTGGAGTTTTGTATGATAGTTTTTCCAAGCTTATATGGTTTGAGCATTTTTAATTCTGTTTTCACTATTGTTAAGTATGGATCTAAATTATTTTGAACATAGGCAGCAAGATGAAGGTCTAGCTCATGTTTATATTCTAAATAATAAGATAGGAGGCTTTTCTGGGTTTTGATGAATTTTTAACAAACACTTCTGTCCATACCTCTGCAATAGAATAATAACAGGATCATAATGCTTAAGTTAATATAGGAAAGATCATATACATGATGAAAAATCTCTGCAATAAGAAAAGACTGTACTAAAGAGTATTTATGTTTTCTGAAAACATGAATGGGTTGAAGTTTTTTATGAATAAGCTATAAGCAGGGGCTTAATAAGCTAACCATAAAAATTGGAGGGGGAGTTTTCAATAAACTCTATGATTAAATAAAGAAAATTAATCAGGTCACTTGGAGTTAGTCAATGATCTGCTTTCTTCAGGTGGGGGAAAGTATATGCATGGTGCAAATGCACCCTGAGGCCTTTGTGTGATTGGAATAAGTAAGACTAACTGGGAGATTTCCTTCACAATGCATACTTGTGTTCATTTGACAGGGGGATTTAGACCTTAAATAAAACGGGGTATGAGATTTAAAATCTCTGGGTTATAATATCTAAACAAAGCTGTAAATTAAATAAGGTTTAATGTGGTAACCTTAATGATCTGCTGGGGAAAAATCTGGGAGAACATAACCTGAATTTATTTATGATGTTGTGAATAATGCATGGCTTGTTGCATGTATGTTGAATGTATGGTTGTATACTTGAGGTCACCTAGCTATTTTGCTGATGTGCCTAGTTTATAAACTGCTAGATTATGAAAGTGACAAAAAGTTCATAAGATTTGTAAACTTGTATAGAATTTATTAATGCTCATACCAGTGTAAACTGACCCTTTTGTTTGCCTTGCAAACATCTGGGTGTCTCATATAAATGGGGCAGCTCAATGATTTGCATGCAGGTAAGTAAAAAGTGACATGATGAATGAAGGAGGCATTAGCTGCTAGTATAAATAAGAGAAACAATGCTTGTATTTGCAGATTGCCTGTAGTGGAAGACCTGATTATTATTAGTAATTAAAAGTTAGATAGTGAAGATGTTTTTCTTTTTCCTGGGTGTTTGGATTATGACATGTATCTAACTAATATTGTGATGAGTAAAGTCTTATGGCAAGTAGCTAGATGATGCTCTTATAAAATGTTTAGTTATCTTTTGAGGTCTGTGAAAATCTGATATATCATAGCTATATAATATATGTGCATATCAGTCCCTTGTTCTTTTGTTTGAAACTGATTGGTGTTATAATAATGACAATTAAGAATGGCAAGTGCAACAGATTTTGCATAAAAACAAAATAAGCTTGTGAAATTTGAACAAGATAAATTATGCTTGAACTGTAATGTACATTGGGTGGTGTATAATCCTTGAGAAAATGCATGACTTATGTTTATGCAGTTGATTTAAAAACAGAAAGAGTTTCAAAAGAAATAGATTTGGAAACATTTTGGTTTTGTGTCTGAAAACCTGGGAAAATAAAATCTTATAGAAAATTTTATAAGATAAAAGCAAAGTGGAGATAAGAAAGAATGTTTGTGGAAATGATTTACACAGAAATATGGTTTTGAATATTGAAGGAATGGGATCATGACCAACTCAAATGGTTAAGTGTCAGATCCTTATAGTCTGGAATCACTTCTCTGCAATCCATGTGGTGCAAGTGTTTCCAACTCGAAGAAAGCAACTGAAAAACTCCAAGTTTTTGAAATATAAACTCGAAGCAAACCAGTATGTATTTTCAACCAACCTGAAAAATGTAGAGCAAATATAACTGTGTAACCTGAAATGAAAATTTGATAGTGAAAGCAGATTTGTTAGTTCATACTAACAATTATACTCCTTTCAGTTATATTTCTTAACACCTAAATATTGTATCATATATCAGTAGTTATATATATGCAGAATGAGTAGAAAAAAAAACAAAGGTGCACAGTGCCTGCACCATCATACTTATATGTATAGAAACTGATGTAAATATCATCTCATTCAAAAATAAAAAGAAGCAAACATATAATCAAATATGTAGAGCTATTATATGGTGAATTATGAACTGGTATAATTATATTGGTAACTTAGGATCTTGGGAAACAGATTAAATGAATTTCCTAAATATTTAAACTTAACACCATGGAATATATATATATATATATTTCCTTATGCAAAAAAAAACAAAAATATAATAATTTTTGGGATAAAAATATATGGGGTCACCACAATTGGTGACTTCGTGTGTCATTGACCTGTTGTGAATACAAGTTTTGGGTATGAAACCCTTTTTGGATCTTTGTGAAGATTCTTGTGATATTGAACGATCGTTCGTTGATCATCATTTGCACGCTTATAGTAGTATGCCATTATGGGTATCATATGTTTATGCCATATCTTTTACTTTATATCATGTCATCTGATATTTATAGCTAGACTAATCCGTTTATTATTTTCTTATAAATAATACTCGGGTCAGACCGAGATGTTACAGGTGCTTCTGCTTGATTTCTTCCCAGGGATTCATTACTCTGACTTTTGGCTAACTATTTAGATTAGCAGTTTTTATTGTATACACTTGAGATATAGACCCATAGTTGTATTCTTTTGTATAGCACGTGTTGTTATTCTTCTGTATTATTGTGGATCTTTTTGACCACTACTCTGATGTACACTTTCATGTGTTAGTTGTATATATTCATATCTTCTTCCGCCTTTGTGATATGAATTATCCGTGACTGATTTATGTTACGTCTATTTCTATATTTGTTTCCGAAGATTTATTATAGCCACCGTGTGATAGCTTTGTGTTAGTATCGGTATGTCGGACTTCCTCCTTAGCACGATATACTATTTGACATATCGGTGCTCGCACGAAGATGTTACATGGATGGTCGCTCCTCAACAGCCTTATTCTCCACGCTAGTTGACAGCATTACTCCGTAGTGTTCTTGGCTAGCGTGGGTATAGAGGTGGGGCGTCACATACTTTGAAAGCCTTCTTCTTTTTGAAATTTTCAAATTTGTTTTTCTTTTTATCATTATTAAGTTTGGGGAAATCCTTCTACATATGTCCATATTGATCACATTCATAGCACTTGATTTGAGATAGATTTGTTGTGTTGGACTTTCCTTCTTTTTGGAATTTGGCCATCTTTCTAAATTTCTTGAATCTATTATAATTCTTGGCAATGAAGACTATCTCATCTTCATCTAAATCAGAGTCATCATTTTTTGTTGCTGGGAATGCTATGTTCTTCTTCTCCGAATTTAATTCTTTTCGTGCCTGCAAATTAGCTTCATAGGATATTAAATTTCCTATCAACTCTTCAACTTTGAGAGTAGAGAGATCATTAGCTTCTTCAATACCTAATACCTTCCTTTCCCAATCCGATGTTAAAGAGTTGAGTATTCGAGAAACTAAATCAAAATTAGTAAACTTAACTCCTAATGCCATAAGTCATGTTGGATAGTTTGAAATCTAGAATACATGTCAACAATAGTTTCATTTTGCTTCTTTTTGAATGATGAGAATTGATTTTGCAAAATTGGAGTCTTAGTTTGTTTGACCTTTGTTGTACCTTCGTGTGTAATTTGTAAGGTACGCCAAATGTCAAATGCAGTTGTGCATAACATGACATGTGAAAATTCATTTTTATCTAGAGAGCAAAATAAAACATTCATAGCTTTAGCATTATTTGATGCTAAGGTCTTTTGTGCATCAGTTCATGTGTTCATAGCAGTAGTAGGTGCTTCATATTTATCTTGTGTGGCTGACCAAATTTCCAGACCATTAGCTTCCATAAAAATTCTCATACGTGTTGACCAATATGCATAGTTAGATCCATTAAAAAGGGGGGGGGGGTCGTGCTGTGGATTGTCCTTCTTGAAAAATACTTGCCATATTACGTGTTACCATTCTTTGATCAAACTCTGCTCTGATACCAATTGTAAGTTTTTATGATGGATCGTGTAGTGTGTGTGTGTGTGTCTATATATATATATATATATATATATATGCAAATTTAAGTCAGTAACTATGTAATATATCTAATATAAACTTTAATAGATGATAATAGCAAAGCAAATGGAAATAATCACACCAGGATTTTATACTGGTTCGGACCTCCCGTCCTACGTCCAGTCCCGAAGCTCCTCTTCGGAATTCGACTATCAAACATCCTCACTTCGCCTGGAGGAATAGGCTTGGTTACAAAAGCTTGTTCTTGTCAACTGCGTGTTCTATAACATGAATATTGACTATTAAGTACAAATGCTTCCAATATATATCTATAGGATATTAATTGAAGAATTATGTATGTATGGAAGAGTGAAATACAAATGTATGATTGCTAGAGATCAAGAATATACCAGAGTCAAAGAATAAAGAGGATAAGTAAGTAAGATGTGATCTTCTCTTGGATTCTTGATGCTATTTATAGCGGTAGAGAGATTCCTTGAGTAGTTGCATTCATTAACAAGTGTTCTATGGTCGCTTCTGATGGTGATGAAGAGTTGCAGTGAAGAGCAGCGAATGTGTCTTTTTAATTGTGACAGTTGTACTTTGAATATCAACACCCAAGTTTAAAATCAGACGTATGGAAGATGTTTCAGACGTCTGGTTCTTATATATATTTTGTATATGGTTGCTTTTCAAACGTCTGAGTACATTAACCAGACATCTGATTCTGTCTGATTTGTGAACCAAAGGATTAAACCTGATGTTTGACTAGGGCACCCAGACGTCTGAACTTGTGCATGTTGCTTTTCTTGTGTCTGTGTCATTGCTCTTCTGATTCTATCGTTTTAGCTTCTTGATACTTTCTTTGAGTCTTGTTCTTGTCTCTTTGGTGATATTACTCTAACAATTACATGTGAATAGAAATATATGTGCATATTTGATTTCCATTGTATAGTTGTCGTCATCGAAACCATAGAATTTGGTTTCCTAACAATAACAAAACGATAACGATATACTGCAAAAATGATATCTAATGTTTGTTTGAGTGCAGCTAATGCCTTGTAACTTTGGAAATTATTTTTCATCTCATTTGTAGCAAAACTGATATCGATATCTTACAAAAATGATAACCATTACTTGCTTGTTTGAAGTTAATGGTTTGCAATTTTAGAACTTGTTTTCACTGTAATTTGTAACAAAAATGATATCAAAATATACCAAAATTGATAACTACAGTCTGTTTGTTTGAAGTTAAAGCATTGCAATTTTAGAAATTGTCTTCACCGTAATTTGTAATAAAAGTGATACTAACATATACCAAAAATGATACCTACAACCTATTTGTTTGAAGTTAAAGCTTTGCAATTTTAGAAATTATTTTTACTGTAATTTGTAACAAACTGATACCAATGAACAACAAAAAGGATATGTGCAGCCTATTTATTTGAGGTTAATCTTTTGGAATTATAGTAATGGTTTTCACTATAATTTGTAACAAAACTGACACCAAAGTGTAACAAAAATGATACTTATAGCCTGTTTATTTGAAGTTGATACTTTGAAAATTTAGGAATGGTTTTCACCATAATTTGTAACAAAAATAATACCAATGAATAACAAAAATGATACCTACAATTTATTTATTTAAATTTAATGCTTTGCAATTTTAGAAAGTATTTTTATTGTAATCTGTAACAAAACTGATACCAACATCAACTAAAAATGATACCAACAATCTATTTGTTTGAAATAATTTTTTTAGAATTTTAGAAGTTGTCTTAACTATCATTTGTAACAAAACTGATACCAATATATTAAAAAAAATGATACCTCGGTCCGTTTGTTTGAAGTTAATGCTTTTTAATTTTAGAAATTGTTTACACTGTCATTTTTAGTATAACCGATACGAATTTTTAACAAAAATGATACCAACAATCTATTTGATTGAAGCTAGTACTTCGTAATTTTAGAAACTCTTTTCATCGTCATTTTTAACAAAACCGATATCAATGTATTTCAATAATGACATCTTCTAATCAACTAAATGCCATTTTTATACAACATGGTAATGATCTTATGGACACCTATCATAAAAGTAAGAAAATGGAATCTACGATATCTAAGAAAAAACATGTGAAGAAGAAGAAAGAGGCGAGGAATTGAAATCTAACACTGCTTGTAGATGTGTCTTGCAAGCTATATTTAAGATTATACAGTTGGTAAAAAAATAGTGGACATACAAAAGGAAGAAAAACATTATGAAAGACACACTATTAAGTTTATTATGAAAGAAAAATTACAATGAAACAATGCAAGAAGCACAAAAATAATTTGGATGCATTATATAGTTGTTACTCGGTAGACATGAAGCTTTTATATTTGGAGAAGAGAAAATAATAGTGTATGCAGATGATATCAACTTATTTGGTTTGCCATTGGAAGGAAGAAATATAGAGTCCAATGGAAAAAATTGCAAGAAAAACAACTCCAATGGAATGCAAAGAATTTGCTATAAGAAATTTTGGAAATTATGCTTTCATCACAAGCATTTTGCTTGAAAGAAAAATAAAGCAAGAAATAGAGAAGAATAAAAAGAAAAATAAGAAAGACCTGCCATTATAAATAATAATGGAAATTTTGTTGGCATTCTTCTTTCTCAATAATCAAAAAACTTTAAGATGAGGTTCTACCCTATTTGCTTAATTTGGAAAGATCAAAGACAGTTTCTTAGCCAAAAACAATTGGAATAATTTGCAAAAAAATTATCCACAAGCCAAGGAATATGTCGGGATGCTCCATGCTTTCATTGGTAAGATACATTATTCAAAATATTATTATTTGAAATTATTATTATTTTTTCAAATCATATCTAATCATTTTCTCAAATATTTATAGTATTGCATTTGTAAGAAAATGAAGTTCATTCGACTAAGGCAGCAACATAATGAAAATTTGCCAAGATTTGGAAGATGAAATTTGCAGAAGCTTAAACCCATGCCAGTCAAGCAATTTTGATGATGTTAAAGAGGATGAGGTAAGTTAAAACTCTATCTTTCCTGCATTTATCAGTACCATTTTATTTTCTACCTAGACTCAATTTTCACACTATATTTATTCTACGATCATTTTTTCCTCTGCATAGTATCAATTTTTGCTTCAGTATAGTGTAATGGTTCGCCTTTTCGACCCTCGAATGTTGATATTAATACATCCATGGTATTCACATGCCGACCACCCAAGTGTCGAAAAGACAAAACATTAGGGTAGAAGAAACAGTAACATAACAAGAAAGAACACAATATCAAAGTCCTACATGCAGAACAATAATATATAATATCTCAAAGGGTCTTTATCAAAAGAAAACTTTAATATACATACATCAATCAAAGTAAACTATCCTATCATTAGCCTAGATAGTTATAACTGCATGTCCTTACAAATGCTGATAGGTACAAATCACATAATACATCGGAAAATAAATACGGTAATAAATCATCCGGCTTATCCCCAAGAGCTCCAATAAACCACATCTAAATCTTGAAATATACTCGAGCAGACCCGAGAATTATAGGAAAATAACACACAGATCATTCTAGTAAACCAGCGTAAGAAACTGAAATCATATGGATTTTTTTGCAACTTTCAAAATAAGGTTATCTCATAAGAGCACGTTGCCAATAAACATGGATAAGTTTTTACCATACAATAACCAAACCATTTCTACTGTAAATCTAGTATAATATAATAATGTTTAATGTGTGAGAAATAAATAATCACATAGCTGTGATGCATGTGAGTGTAAATCACAACAAAAACAGGTATCCAATCACAACCGCTAAGCTGCATTTGCTAATTATGTAGGATTCTATGGAGGTGCCCTCAGTATTTAGGGAATTGCCTCCCTACACAAAGATGAGAGATATCTTTCAAAGCATCGTATATCTCTAGATAAAATATACTATGGGAAAAATATAACTGGTCCACATCCGAACACGTAGAATCAGGTCACATCACCTCCACATTCTTATCCGTAAGCATCATTAGAATGGAGTGCATGCACCCTTTAAGTTAGCCAAACCCTATAAGCTATGTCTCCTACCTCTGGTTTCTGTTGTTATAACTGATGAAGTCACGTTCAGCATCCCAGCACATGAGTCATGACTTGGACAGATCTCTACACACGAGTCCCCAACTTTAATGGATCTCGAACCACACATGGATTTCAATACCTCAAAAAATCTCGGAATCATATATGGATTCCTCAACAGATCTTGAAATCACACATGCATTCCCTTATCTCAACAGTTCTTGAAATCACGCATAGATTCCCACATCGTGAATAGATCATGAACAACTATATGTGTTCGAGCACCTCAGATAGATCTCAAATCTTCGCAAGATTCCAACGTTGGACCAATCACAAATCTCTTCCAAAGCATAGAACACGTATATGGTTTTGAAGTGGTTATGGTTTCAAATCATCTAATATAAGTACACTTCCCCGCTTACCAGGTGTTCCAAAACTAATTGATGGATTTTCAATAAACTCAACCCCGGTACTGTAGGGAATAATCAAACAATACATAAGAGCGGAGATCATCTCCTAATCGTTTAAGTGGATGGATTCCCTTATCTTTTGTCCTAGAAGAGCATAACAATTTTATACGTTCAGTACAACATTACCAAAGATAACTATACCATATAATTCTTTTGTTTCATCTAGATTTTTCCAGAGTTATAGTTGGTCAAATGCAATAACAAGGAGAATATTTGCGTACGGGAAACTAAATCTCACATACCTTCCACAAACAAGTAATGAATACAAAGCACGATTGAAGATATAAGCATGATCAAGTCATATAAACGACTTCTGATCCCCTTTTCAATTAATCTTCCTTTATTAATTAAAAACCTCTTTATTAGTAAAGCTCCTTTTTACTTAATAAACTTCTTTATAAATGAAACTCCTTTTCATTAATTAAACTTCACTATTTAATTAAAACATCCATATTAATTTCTATATTTTTCAATGCTCAATAATATTTATATACTTATCTCAACCGTTTAAGAATATTCCAAATCAATTTCAAAGGACTTATGGAAAATGTTACTCAAACATTATCACTACAAACCCAAAAAAATTTATGATTATTTTTAAAACATTCTTTTCAAAGGTCTATTTGCATGCATAAGTATAATCAAAACATGTTATAGAAGAACATTATTAACGCATTGTCACAACAAACCCAAAACCAATTCATACTTGTTGTTCTCTTTAAAATTCCATTATTAAAAATCTATGTATTTTCGAAAATCATTTAACAATATTTTACCTTTTTGAAATATTATTCAAGAGTTTAAAGACAAATGTTACTAAAACATTGTTTATAACAAACCCAAAACACTTCACTTAATCGTTATCTTTAAAACTCCCTTTTAAAGATTTAATTACTTTTCAAAGTAAAGTTAAATAGGTTAAAACAAATGTTACCCATACATCGTTACTATAAACCTAAAATCACTTTTATATTTGCCATTAACTTTGAAACATTCATTTAAAGTTTAAGTACATCTCCACTTATTAAACAAGGTAATATACCCTTTTAGTCAATTTTAAAGAATCATCCATTATAACATAGGTGTTATAGCCTAAAAACTCCTTTATATTCTTTTACAAATACTAAATTTCCTTTCCAAAATTCTAATATACCAAAAGACCTTTCAAAAGGATACACACACACACACGTAAACTAATTTATTTACAAAAATTAAATATTTAATAAATTACTATAAACAATTTGAAAGGTATTATAATATAAAAGCCTTTTAATTCTTAAATAAAATATTTAACCAATTTTATAAAATTATATATGTACTAGAAATATACTTTTAAAATGCTTACACTATATTTTAAAAATAGTTATTTAAAAACCATAAAAACCTATTTTATAATTTAAAACCATTACTTTAAAAATCCATAAATGATTATAACATATTTAAACCATGTTATTTTTCGATAATAAGTACACTCATATTACTTATTAAAAATATAAGGAAGTCCTAGGATGTCTTCCAAAGTTAACTTTAAAATCACCGATCACAGCGAATTCAAAGTGAATCTGCAACGACATGGATTTCCAGACCAATCAAAATCATCGAAAATCCATCCGTTTTAAATTAACTAATGATAACTACCAATTTAATACACATATTATTTGTTAAATACTCAACATTTCTAATGTATAGGATGCACTTTCAGGTAATGCAACTTACTAGAGTATTTATATATATATGTATGTATGTATATGTATATGTATATGTATATGTATATGTATATGTATATGTATATGTATATGTATATGTATATGTATATGTATATGTACATCGGACGTGCTTTAATATGTACAAAACTCAATACAATACAATTTATCGTTGCACGGCTCTCATGAGACAGACAACGATATCCATTCCTATGAACTCAATAAACATGTCAATGCGAAATAAAATTTTAAAAGCAGGGAAGATAAATCAGCACATATAAATAGCAAACAATTTGCAAAAAAATGTTATATTATTATTAGGGCTGCATCACTCCTACTTATGATAGTTATGTATCTCTGTCTAATTGGGTAGCCAATTAGATACGGGATCAAATCAACATAGTGCTCCTACCAAAAGTATAATTCCCAAACTACATAACGTATAGCATGTAAATATGGCTTTCAAATCTACCCAGTTAGATTTAATCCTTGCATTTGGATTTCATAAATCTAATTAACTTTATTATTTTAAAAATATAATCCTTTTCGAAAATAAACTATTTGAACTAAATTTTGGGTTTCATTTCAAATCCTTTTGAAATAACAATATACACATCTTTTGTATCAAATCATACTTTTTCTTTGGAATTTAAGTTTTTGAAATAATAGCTTTTCAACTCTCCTTTGATCTAAATCATATAGAATCTGTGTTTATTACCAAGATATCTTTTATATTCAAAATATGGGAAAGCACTTTTATAAATATTTATTTTCAAAATATCTATATATTTCTTTAGAAAACATTTCATTCAAAGATATATATATATATAATATTGTAATAAACTACTTTTATTATAATTAATTCCTTAACCACTGTTATATTTGGACATCTTATAGTCAAATTGTGGGATTCTAATCATAAGTTGTTTGTTCTCAATTTATATGTAAATATCATTTGCCATAATCAAACATTATTGTTAAACTCCATGCACTACAACAAGTCCCCCCTACCGCCCATTTCATCTCCAAACACCCCTATGCCATCGTAATTTTTACCTCTTTCCTTTGTCTATAGATGTCACGATCCAATATAGGCAGCCATACCACCCTCTTCTTCGTCCACGAGCTCGTCTACACTCCAAAAACCCAACACCACCATCGATTCGACCAAACGCCACCTCAATCGACCATCCACCTCAGCATTATCTTTACTATTCGAAATTGAACACTCTCAAACCTCTTTGTACCCAAATTAACACATCCCAGAACGAAGCTCTCTCCTCCATGAAGCTAGTGATCAAACGACACTAAATTCCGTTGCATAAATCTCATGATTTAATTGATGGAAGCAAACTGATGATGGTGGCTACTCATTCTCACAGGCAAACAATTTAAAATGAAGAGAGGGAGGGAATGTGAATTAGGTTTGAGTTAAGTTTAATTTATGGGAAAAATACTAATATATTTTACTCTCTTGATTTAAAAGCAATGCACATTGAGCATGAAGGACCACACAACACGTGCGATCATCAGAAAACTCATCAGCATAAAACAATTCAGTATTCAGGATCCAATGATATAGTTTCATTAAAATCCAAGATAATGCCCTCGGAATGGTAATTTTTACATATTGATTAAGATGAATTATTATTAAAACAATTTTAATCAGTTAAATTATAAATTAACATTTACAATAGCCATTTATTATTTAAAAAGAACTTAAATAACTTTCAAAATCATTTTTTATTCATATTAAATCCAAGATTCAATTATTTAAATGATTTCAATATTTAAATATTAAACGTTCGAAAATTCCGAGTCGTTACATTCTTCTCGCTTTAAAGAATTTTTCCTCGAAATAATAACACGAGAAACAAAAGCAACAATCACACATCAATACCCAACGGTATTGCAAACACTAGCAACCAAAGAAAAACTCACATAATAATACTACACAATACTGTAATCACTAGAGAACAAAGCTCCTGGTTCAGAAATCCCTCATCGCATAAGGATGACAAACAATCTACCAAGCGTTACCTTACGCCCCACAGTCTCAAGTATTACTTAATCGATCACTCGTGCTACATCAAGCAATTCAGACTCATTCCCTAAACTCTCCATAAGCAAACCAACATAGTATATAATTATAATAAAGCCCGTACAATACACATATATCATCCGTATGCAATATCAAATCTTATCATTAACTTGATCACATAAATTTCACTTTCGAACCAACATAGCTCATATGACTTCTCAGTGTAGACTCCGATCCCATTCCTTGATTAGAAACCTATGTTCTCCTTATATGACCATATATTACGAAGGAAAACTTCAGGATCATATCAAAAATTCTTATCAAGTGTTCGTCGTCGAGAATCGAATGAGAAATCATAACTTAGACTTGTGTAAATCACCTCGAAATACATGTACATAAATCCTAGATCTAAAGCCGGTATGCGAGTAAAATGATCTACATACAACTTATGTACTCTTTTCAATTGGTTTCCTAAGTGCATTAATTTCTTTTCATTTTTAATCCACGTTAGATTTTCAATTAGCATTTCTCATTTTTTACTAAAATCACTTATGAATCGTTTTATAAATTTTACTTCAAGTTATTAAACAGTATATAACTTAGGTTCATACTTGTATAATACTTCACTTCATCCTCGAAGTATATGCTAGAAATATCCAATTATTTTACTTAACATGGATATTTAATTAATTTAAAACTTGTTTAAATTCTACCGTATCTGCAAATCAAGCGTTATATAAAACTTGACATTATATTTTCACAAAACACTTAGTTTCAAGTTTTTATACAAGTTCTAAAGTTTCGACTGTTAAAAATCGTCGAAAATTCCATTTCATTTCAACAAATGAAAACTACTAATCAATAAATCAAAAAGATGCACAACCAAACTTACCCTAATGTATAGGATACATGAGTCCATAGAATATCTTAACAGGAAACTTAAGAACTAAGCACTCGATTTCATTTCAAATCATTTTGGAATAATAATATTTATAACTTCTATATCAAATCATACATCTAGGATATAAATAAAAATTTGTTTTACCAAAATAACTTTATAGCATCACCCACTCATAACTTGAAAATAAACGCAGATGATGCTGCAGTCATCACAAGAATCATTTTCCAACAACAGAAGTGAGTTCAATACATCCAAACCATGTCTTTCAGAACTAAACAAAACCATTTCCAAAATGGTATCAAATACTTAGTAAATGTTACCAAGTAACCTGGTATCAATTACATAAACCAATTTCCTAATTATTTACTTCCAAATAGTACTAGTATTATTTTCCAAAACCTTAGAAAACCAATTTCTTAAACACCGGGATTTAAATCCTTTTCATATTTATAAACTATACTTATAAACCACATGTATATAAGTCATTTACATAAAACTAGAACACAAGTATTTATTCCAAAATATCTTTCATTCTCAAAGTTTATAATAAACAACTTTTGTTAAAATTAAATTTTAGCCCAACATTATCATCAAACGCCTTATAGTCAAACTGTGAAACTTAATTCACAAGGTTTTTATTTCAATGTTCCCATAAGGTACTACCTACCAAACCCATGCAGTTAAAGGTAAAATTTCTCATAAACTAGCTGGCATAACTAATCAAGCCATAAATGATAATTATTGAATACTATCATTTCCTAACAAACAAACACATCATAAATAATTATATCAATTTATGAAAATTAGTCTTTTAAATATAAAATATAGTCCTAGGTAAAATTATTTCATCTAACAATTTCAAAAGTAATATTGTGTTAGTTTTTCCTGTTTAAGTGTTTAGTAATCCTTATCGATAACGATAGCAACTCGTATTGATCAGAATCCATAAGTCACTCAACAGACCAATCAACACAATATAAAACATTTGTATAACAATAACAAACCTACAATCTCATATATATAATACACTCAACTCATAATAAGGCATTCCATTACCCTATCTCTCAATGAGTTATACCCACTAAAGCCAAGGTTCTCACTTAACTTTCAGCTTTGATACCACATGTAATGGTTCGCCTTTTCGACCCTCGAATGTTGATACTAATGCATCCAAGGAATTCACGTGCCAAGCATCCAAGTGCCAAAATGAAAAAACATTAGGGTAAAAGAAAAGGAAATGAAAATAGAATAAGAAAGAAGAACACAATATTAGAATCTCACATGTGAAACGATAATAAATAATATCTCGAAAGGTCTTTGTCAAAAGAAAACTTTGATATACATACATCAATCAGAGTAAACTAATATATCATTAGCCTAGACAGTTATAACTGCATGTCAACACAAATGCTGATAGAAGATACAAATCAGATAATGCGGTGGAAAATAAATCTGGTAAGAAATCGTCCAGCTTCTCTCTAAGAGCCCAATTGAACCACAGCTGAATCTAGAAATATACTCGAGCTGACCCGAACATTGTAAGAAAACAGCCCCTCGATCAGTTTGGTAAACCGGCGAGAGAAACTCAAATCATATAGATTATTATATTTTAAAGCCCTTTAAAAGAAGGGTATCTCGTAAGATCACGCCACTAATGAACACAGATGGGCTTTTACCTTACGATAACCAAATAATTTCTATTATAAAATCCAGTGATAATAGAATAATGTCTAAGGAGTGAGATATAAATAATCATATAGACGTGAAGCATATGAGTGTGCATCACAACAATAATAGGTACACAATTAGAATTGTGAAGGCGTGTTCGCTAATTGCGTAGGATTCCATGGAGTCCTCGGTATTTCAAGAACCATCCACCTGCACAAGGATGAGAGATATCCTTCTAAGCATTGTATATCTTTAGATAAATATACTATAGGAAAACATAGCTGGTCCATGCTTGAACACGTGGCACTGGGTCACATCACTCTCGTATGCATATCATAAGTATCACTAAAATGGAGTGCATGCGCCCTTTAAGTTAGCTAAACTGTAACGATCCATTATTTTGGACCATTCAAATCGACAATAAAACCATACATGTCCGACTTGAATAATTCAAAATACCGAATTGTTAATTAAAATTTGGCAAAACTCAGCATACACAGTAAATAAATCAACCACAGAATCACAGACACAGAGTTATATAAAATAATGCAGTGGAATAAATAAATAGTTGTTCATGAAGCTACTATATAAATACCAGAGTTAGAAATAAAATACAACCGAATATCTCAAATACAGTGAAGTCACCAGTACGAACAGATGACCTCTCCGAACGAATCAACTGAAAGAGCTGAAAGCTGAATCAATAGTTAGATCCTCAAACGAAGCTCCAAACTCCAAAGGCGAGTCTCAAATGTTGTATCGCTTAGTCTAACATGAGCGTAAAGAAAAACACAAAACACTCGATTCAGGATTAACATTCTTATATCAATAAATCCAACTCAAGTGAAATATCAACTGAAATACAAATAACTTAAGGATGTTTGGGATAACCATCCTCTAAGGGTCCACGAAACTATCTACAAGGTAGAAATATACACTATAACACTGTGGTCATTCAATTTTATTCAGACTTCAAAATCAAAACATCATTTCCCTTTCAAATATATCTATTTTCCAAGATAGTATATATATTAGATAATTTATGAAGTAAAGTATTTGAAATTTCCTCAACTACACAAATTGATTCTAATCAACTAAAGTTCCAAATTCCCATTTATTCAAAGCTCAATTTATTAATTCAATTCAGCTTCCAATAACCATTTAAACTTTCGTTATATTCAAAGCTTTAATATTAAATATTCTAAAGTTAAATCTAACAGTTTCATATAGATCTTGATTTAACTTCAGAATTATTATTTAGTCAGGAAATATCCACTTAACAAGTTCAATATCATTTAAATAGCCTTAGATTTCATTTTACAGAATATTTCGTTAAATTTATTTAAACTTAAAATATCCATTTAATCCCTTTTACCAAAACCAAGTTATAAAATCATATCTTAAATCCCATTCAATAGTTACAAATCGATTTATTTGAATATAATTCTTAATTAAATACCATTTCCAATTAATTCAACTTTATCTTCACAACTCTAGCTTATTCAAAATTTTACCAAATCTAATTTGAAATATAAATTTAAACGAATCCTTAAACATATTATATGTATTAAATCAATATCAATTAGATTAAATATTATTATTAGGTCTATACATAAAATTTTCATTTTTATACATATAATATTCTAAGAATCAGTCTTTATTAAAACTATATTTTTCTTTCCCAAACCGTAGAAATTATTTTCAAAACATTTATATATATATATAGACCGACGATATCTGTATATAATTTCCTACGCTATGGTCAAGGGATACAGATATTTATCATTTCAATCCGAAATTTAAATATACGAGTAGATATCACTTCGACCCGCAATCCCAAATTCAATTTAATTGAAAATCGCTTGGGTTTATCATTTCAAACCATAACAAAATTCTCTTATCCAAAAGTCCGTTCGGGTATGTGTCATTTCAATCCATAGTGAATTCTAAACTACAGGGAACTTGCAGAGTGATAACAGATAATAAAATAAAATAACAGGCATATATCATCAACAAAAATATAATATAAACAACAGGATATGGTGTCATATCCCATAGGTGAACAGTTACAGAAAATAGCATATATATAACAATTTAAATGACTACCGCATCATATTTCAATTTTCGTTTCAATTGGAATCAAATTTAATAAAATACAAGAACGTTAATCGTGAGTGATTGCTCACCTTTCGAGGCTAGAGAAGAACGATAATGAGGTCAGTTATGGATACCAATATGAACTTTGAAGCAAAGCAAAATTGGCACGAATTTGATGACAAAGCTGATAGATAGAAATCGATGGAAAAAATCAATCGGTTTGATATAAACAGAGTATATATTATATGTGTTATTTAAATTTCCTTAAAATCTCAATAAATTTAATTCAAGATGGATATTCAAATAAACTATTCACATTGTTAGAAACTGATATTAAATTTAAAATACATATTAAAACAAAACATCATTATATTATTGAAAAATCAATACTTAAATTTAAACACATAAACGTTTTTCCTCTTAAATCAATATTACATTTAAACACACACACAAAATAAAATATAGGCATAATATATATAAAAATCATCACTTATTTAAAACATACATTTTAAAATAACATATTTATATATAGTTT
The DNA here is from genome assembly GCA_030765085.1 of Allium cepa. Taxonomy (NCBI): domain Eukaryota; kingdom Viridiplantae; phylum Streptophyta; class Magnoliopsida; order Asparagales; family Amaryllidaceae; genus Allium; species Allium cepa. The sequence continues at coordinate 270,018,983 of CM060931.1, read as the reverse complement.
ACTTAAAATTCAAAGCATATACTGAGAAAATCAATCTATATATATAGACTATACATTATGAAAGCACTACAGAAAAGAGAAAAAACAAAACATACTTTATATATACACACTAGAATCGAGATGAAAATTATACATTTAAATTTTTAGTTTTACAACATAAATCACTAATGGTTTTACAACACTCAGCTGCCATACTAATATATGTTATATTCGAACAGGAATAAAAATCTAATTATATTTTCAAAATATGTATATTACTAATATTTTATAATAACAAATAAGATATAAGACTAACATATATATATATATGTCTCTGAAAAGCTTGGCTTAAAATTCATATAAGCATTAAACATAAAAAATATGTAGATATAGTTTTATGCTAAAATATCAATTAAATGGAGACTGTTATAATGTGAAAATTTGTGAACGCGAGTTGAAATATAAGGATGGATTTGTCAAATATATTGAAAGCAGAGGACAGGGAGGGAAGAAGCAAAGCATGGAAAAAAAAATATAAAATAAAAAGAAGAAAATGGAGGCCATACCTTCAGAGCTCACGCACGCAAGAAGAAATGAAGAAAATGTTGAGATGCAATTGAAAACTATTTGTGTACGAGGCATATATTTATACACGATTGCATTGATTGAGGTGAGAGAATATAGGCAAGAAATAAATTTAAATCAATTATACACGATTGAATTGATTGAGGTGAGAGACTATAGGCAAGAAAGATTTGAGCGAATAATTACAGTGGTATTGATTGCGTGAATTTAGTAAAAGAAAACTGTACGAAATCTTTGGCAAACATTTTGTACACGTTTAAAATTTATTAGGAAGTAAATGCGTTGATTAAAATGCAAGAAATATTTATAAAATGGGAAGGCGGTGAAAATTATTTGCGTACAAGGTTGAGTATTTAAATGAAACTAGTATTGATTGCTTGTGGAAACGGTATGAAATAATTCCTGTCAGGAGGAATTTGCGCGTGCTATTTGATTTAGGAGTTAATTGCGTTGGATAGGTTAAATAAAGAAATGTACTAATTAATGGTATAGGAACATTAAGGAAATAAAATAATTTCGTTTGAATGGTAAGGAAAATCAAGGATTTTGTTCCTATTAATTACAAAGGAGTAAATGGAAAAGAAGAGACACTTATACAGGTGACTTTCAAACAATCTTGAAACGGATTTTGAACTTCTAAAGGGAAATAAATTTGCTTGATGTTGGGCGAATTTTCACCCAGAAGACCTCAAGACCAAGAAGCCGCAGTTTCACTCGGGCTCGCAAGCAACCTCTACTTCGTTCAACAGCCAAGAAGCTCAATACTAACCTAGAGGGCCTTCCAATATTCTCCATGAAGAAGCTCACTCGGCCCCCACTTCATTCGGTTCCACAACACTCGGCCCCCACTTCATTCGGCTCCACTTCACTCGGCCCCCACTTCATTCGGCCCCATCTCATTCGGCTCCTTTATACCACCACTCCAACTCCCCTGCCGAACCAACCTTGCCACCGAACCACCTACATAACCGGACCAAACGACTACCGGTCCACATTCTCACACTCCTACTACCGGACCAGGCAAGCACCGAACCAACCCTCTCCTTTCCCCTGCCGGTCCACATGCACACCTACCACCGGTCCAAGCTCATAGCCGAATGAAGCCTTGCCGAACCAGAAGATTGCCAGTCCAGATTGCTTCAGCCCGGGCCCACCAGCAGCTATATGCTTCCAAGGCCCCTGCCCTCAACCTCATTCTATAAATAGAGGGGCAGGGGTACAACAATGGCAGAGAAGTTTGAGAGCTCAAGCAAGGAAGGAACTTTCAAACTACTTTCATATACTGATATACGAAGCATTGTACTTGTAATCTGAAAGAAAGAAGATAATAACATATAAAGTGGACGTAGGCACATTCTGGCCGAACCACTATAAATTTGTGTGTCTTTTACATTTCAGCCCCTACTTCTTTCATATTTACATACTCATCTAAAATCATTGAAAATCACATATAATCAACTAAATAATACGACTTGGAGGTGTTTGTCCATTTTTTGTGCAAACATTTTTGGTGCTTTCACTGAGAATTGAACTCAGACTTCATCTTCAGAACTCAAGCTTCATCTTCTCCCACTCAACCTTCTTCCTAACAACATCACTCGTTGCTTAGAAATCATGCCTTCCAAACAGAGAAGGGATGTTAACAAAGGAAAGAACATCGCAACTAGCAGCCTTCCAGATCCAGCAATCACATATCAGCCCACTTCAACAGCAGTACCAGATGAAAATCAGAAAAATCCAACTGGTCCCGCAACGGAATAACCAATCACTAGGGCAGATCTGGACAGGGTTGTGGCTGAAGTAACTAACCGCTTCACATCCCAACAAGAAACTTTGGGGGACCAACTCATGACACGCTTAAGGGATGCTGAAGAGTCCAACCGCAACACTGAATCATGGGGTGAATCCCAATCCGGAGGATCCCGGAGGCAACAAAGGTCTTCACTCTTCGAACAAGCTATCAACAGGAACAATGATGATAGGGGCCGCGCCCGGACTCAGCCCGAATTCCGACTCGAGGAAGCCCTTGGAACCGAACCTAGCGGGGGAGGCACCAGGCGAGGGTCGGATGTAGCTGAGCCAGTCATGCCACCTAATCATAGAAACCCCGCTGAACGGAGCCGAGCTAGAACCCAGCCCGAAGTTGACCCCATGGATGTGCTCGAAACAGAACCCCACAGGGGAAGATCAAGGCAGGGGGCAACTGTAGCTGGTCCTAGCGTGCATCCAAGCAGCCAAAGACAACCACTGGATAATGCTAGAAGTGATAGACTGTACCATCCCTACAGGTCATCTGGACGAGATAGATCCCGCAGGGAAGAACCGAGCTCATTTTTGTCCGCTCCAAGTTCTGACGAACGAATGGCACGATTATTCAGAGAATGTGTCCAACGGGAGCAAAGGGACCGGGGAATAGGCGCTAGGGTCACCAGTCCCTTTACCCGAAATATCGAAACTGCCATCACTCCCCGGGAATGGAAAATGCCAACCATGGAACCTTACAAAGGAACTTCCGACCCCATCGTACACCTGCAGAGATACACCCAGCATATGCTCATGAGTGGAGCAACAGAAGGAGTATTATGTAAATGCTTTCCGCTATTCCTATCAGATCTAGCTACCTCCTGGTTCTGCCATCTACCCCAAGGATCCATCAGCTCATGGGAGATGTTAAAAGAAAGGTTTATTAGCCAGTTCCGCATCCATGTGGAACAACCCAAGGATGCTTATTCTCTATCCAATGTCAAACAGAAATCCGGAGAGACGCTGCAACAATATCTAACACGGTTCAACGCCGCAGCGGCAGCAGTTCAAGATGCCGATGAAAAACTCACTCTAATGGCCCTCTGTAGTGGTGTACATCCAGACACCAAGTTTGCCAGAAGATTAACTAAGGAAAAACCAGCTACCTTGCCTGATTTCTTCCATGAAGCTGGAAAGTATATGAGACTTGAAGACGCTGCTACGGAGAGGCAGTCAGGGCAACAAGGCAAGATAGTTCAGGACAAGGTTCCCACTGCAGCAAAGGACGCTCGAAGAAATGAATCTAGAGACAATGCTGGGGGCAGAAAGGTTGAGAAGCGCCAATATCGACCAGGGCCAAGATTTGACTCCTACACTCCTTTGAATGAAACAATCGAAAACATCTACCTAGCCACTCAGGGCGAACTCGGATACAAGCGCCCCCCGCACAAGAAAGAATCAGATAACGCACTCAAGTCCGGAAAGTTCTGTCGCTTCCACGAATCCCACGGACATGACACCAATGAATGCCACCATCTTCGGGACTTGATCGAAGAACACATTAGAAGAAGAAGACTGGAACGTTATGTGAAAGGTCAGAACAGGACTCCAACTCCTGCCAATGAGAACTCAAAGCAACCCCTCCCAGAAGTAGGCGGAGGGAATCGCAACAATCACAACACCAGTGGCTCTAGTCAAGAGAAGATAGTGGTCCTTACCATCTCAGGAGGACCACACATCGCCGACAGAAGTTGGGCAGAGATGGAAAGGTACGGCAAGTCGCTTAGAAATGCCGAAGGATATGTTAACTCCATTACGGAGGAACGCCACCCGAAACGAAAAGAAAACAATGACATTGTATTCAGTAGGCATGATTTGGAAGGAAGACAGTACCCACATATGGATCCCATGGTCATCTCTGCCTGGTTTGGTCCAGCTAAAGTTTTTCGGATTCTAATAGACACGGGAAGCTCCGTAAATATCCTGTTCAAACATGCTTTCGACAAAATGAAGTTATCAATGAAGGATGTATCCCCCTGTGACAAACCACTGCACGGTTTCACTGGAGATGCAAAAATGCCCCTCGGGCAACTTGACCTCTTCGTCGAAATAGGAAGTCATCCCCGCTCCGTTGTGCGAAAACAAACGTTCGTACTAATAGAAAACCACTCGGCTTACAACGCTTTCTTGGGAAGACCAGCCTTGTCTGACTTTCAGATTGTATTAGCCCCCTGGTGCCTGAAAATGAAATTTCCAACAGACAACGGAGTAGGAGAAGTAGAAGGAGATCAAGATGCTGCCCGAGACTGCTACGTAACTGAACTTCGCAATAACCATAGAAAGAATAAAGGAAAAGATGCAGAGACTACTCTCTGCATGAAAAGCTTGGAGGCATAGCAACTAAAGAAAGCCCCTCCTCTTCGATACACAAGCGATCCCTTCAATGAACTAGACCCCAGGGATAAAGAGGAGGAGGCTACCGCCGAGCCTGCAGAGGCTATGGAATTCGTATCGGTAGATAAGCATGATTCAAGTAGACTATTAAAAATCGGATCTCAGCTGGAAACGGAATTGAAGGATCAACTCATTGACTTTCTCCGCCACAACTTAGATGTATTTGCGTGGACCCATGCCGATATGACAGGAATCTCCCCAGACATAGCATGCCACATGTTGAACATCGATCCCACCAAGGTACCAGTAAAGCAGAAAAAGAGGAGCATGGGGGCAGAGCGATCGGCAGCCCTTGATGAGGAAGTAAAGAATCTACTTGCTAATGGCTTCATACGGGAAGCCATCTACCCAGAATGGATCGCTAACCCAGTGCTAGTAAAAAAGGCCAATGGAAAGTGGCGAACATGTATTGACTTCTCCAATCTGAATGACGCTTGCCCAAAAGATTGCTTCCCACTTCCCCGAATTGACCAACTTGTGGATAGCACAGCCGGACACGAACTCCTATCTTTTATGGATGCATACTCCGGATATAACCAGATTCCCATGCACGCTCCCGATCAGGACCACACTAGCTTCATCACCGACCGCGGATTATATTGTTACAAAGTCATGCCTTTTGGACTCAAAAATGCTGGAGCTACCTATCAACGCCTCGTCAACAAAATGTTCGCAGAATTGATAGGACGAACTATGGAGGTATATGTGGATGACATGTTGGTAAAGTCCAAGAAAGCCAACGACCATGTAAGCCATCTGAACGATACGTTTCGGGTACTTCGCCGATATGGAATGAAGCTGAATCCTCTAAAGTGCTCCTTCGGAGTATCATCGGGAAAATTCTTAGGATTCATCGTCCACGCCAGAGGAATCGAAGCAAACCCTGAACAAATCCGGGCTTTAAAAGAAATAAGGATACCTTCCACTCGAAAAGAAATGCAGAGCCTAAACGGAAAGGTGGCCGCCCTAAGCAGATTCATTTCCAAGGCAACTGACAAGTGTGTCCCTTTCTTCGAAGCACTCAAGAAAGACAAAGGGAAGTTCGAGTGGACCGACGAATGCTTGAAAGCCTTCCTCAACCTAATCGAACACCTTCAGAGACCACCAGTACTCTCAACTCCAAATGAAGGTGAAGTGTTATACCTATACCTCGCTGTATCATCTCATGCTCTAAGCGCCGCCTTGGTAAGAGAAGAAGACCGCACACAACGCCCGGTTTACTTTGTAAGTAAGAGATTTACAGGGGCAGAAGCCAGATATCCTAAACTTGAGAAATTAGCATATTGTTTATTGATCGCGTCACGAAAACTGCGACACTACTTCCAGTCTCACTCCATCAGGGTTCTAACCGATCAACCACTAAGACAAGTGCTCCATCGTCCTGACACTTCTGGGCGACTCCTCAAATGGTGCATCGAACTAAGTCAGTATGATATCACCTACCATCCCCGCACCGCTATCAAAGGGCAAGCCATGGCTGATTTCATTGCCGAATTCACTACCAACGAAGGCAAGGAACAATCCGAAGTAGCAAAAAACATCAAGTGGAACCTCTTTGTAGACGGAGCATCAAACGAACAAGGCTCGGGGGCAGGTATTGTGATCATCACCCCCAGGGGAAGAAAGTTGTACTATGCATTAAGATTGGAGTTCACGGCCACTAACAACGATGCTGAATATGAAGCAGTAATAGCGGGATTGGAACTGGCCCTAGAAATTGGAATCAATTCCTTATGTATTCATAGTGATTCTCAGCTTGTCGTAAACCAGGTACTAGGAGAATTCCAGACTCGAGGAGAACGACTCACAGCATACCTAAAGAAAACCAGACTGCTGCTCGATCGATTGGACCATTATCTAATCAAACACATTCCTCGAGAAGAAAACCAAGGGGCAGATGAACTTGCAAAGCAAGCTAGTATGAAGAACAGCACCATTTCCGGAGCACTAGCAATCTCAAGGCAGCTAGCCCCGAGTTTCGAACAAGCGAATCTGATAACTGCAATCGAAGAAGGAACCTGGATGACTCCTATCCGGAAATATTTACAAGATGGCATACTACCCGACAGGCGTGACGAAGCCAAGAAGATCTTGAGGAAAGTTCCCCACTACACAATACAAGAAGGTATCCTCTACCGGCGTGGCTTCTCTAGCCCCTTATTAAGATGCGTCGCCGGAAGGGAAGCCAAGGAGATATTAACAAACATCCATCAGGGAGGATGCGGAGATCACACTGGAGGACAGACTTTGGCAAGAAAGATACTCCGATATGGATATTACTGGCCCACACTAAACAAAGATGCCCTAGACTTCGTTAAGAAATGCGACAGATGTCAGAAGTTCGCCAAGATTCCTCGACTGCCCACAAACGAAATTACTCAAATGACTAGCCCTTGGCCCTTTGCTGTATGGGGAATTGACTTAATTGGCGAACTGCCAACGGGCCGAGGCGGAGCCAAATATGCTATAGTGGCAGTCGATTATTTCACCAAATGGGTGGAAGCGGAACCTTTAAATAAAATATCTTCAGCAAAAGTTATCAACTTCTTGATCAAAAACATTCTGTGCAGGTATGGAGTCCCACTCAAGATCGTATCCGACAACGGACTCCAGTTTGACAGCGAAGAATTTGCCGACTGGTGCCAAGAACATGGAATTCATAAAAGCTTCTCATCAGTAGCTTACCCTCAGGCAAACGGACAAGTTGAAGCTGTCAACAAAATTCTCAAAACCCTAATCAAGAAGAAACTTGAAAGGTCAAAAGGCGCTTGGGTGGACGAACTTCCTACGGCACTATGGGCATACCGCACATCTTTCAGAACATCAACGGGACATACTCCTTTCTCTTTGGCATATGGATCGGAGGTAATGCTCCCAGTTGAGACTATTGTGCCTTCCCACCGTAGGATCCACTACAACCCAGAAGAAAACGAAGAACTCCTCCTCATGTCTTTGGATCTGATCGAGGAAAGGAGAAACGATGCAGCACTCAAAGCAGCAGCTCACAAACAGAAAGTGGCAGCACAATACAATTCCAAAGTCAAGCATCGCAGCTTACAAGAAGGAGATCTTGTCCTCAGGCGAATCTTTCCGCGCCCCGGGGCACTGGACCCCATCTGGGACGGACCATATGTAATTCATAAAGATCTCCACAACGGAGCTTACATTTTGTCAACAGTGGACGGAGAGGTGTTCCAGAGGGCATGGAACATCCGACACCTCCGTCGATACTTTTCTTAACTTGTACTGCCCATATGAAGTGAATTAACAAAGAGAATCAGTGGACGTAGGCATTTCCGTGCCGAACCACTTTAAAAAATCTTGTCTTTTTTTAACTTGTTCCTTTATGTCTTGGCTGCTCGTTAAGTTTTATCCCTTTCTTTTGAACAAAATCCTATGGCATCTCCACCCAAGACGCACCACTGCCTCATCTGGACTAGGCCTAACAGGTACGCTACGATTCTACGCACTCGCCAATGAGACACTTTTGCTCCAGCATCCCTCTGCTGCGGGTTAACTCATTGCGCGCCTGCCCTCAAAGCCAACTGTAATGAGCCGATTATAAGTCATCATAAAGGCCGACTATAGCCGATGGCAGCTCATTACGGCGTTCGGCTCGCCGGCAACTGTGAACCTACTTTAAGCCCCAACATAAGGTGTGGCCAGCCAGGGGTAGTTCACGGCCAACGGCACCCACGCTAGCCGGCCACGGTAAATCGAATAATACCCACGATTACGGACCATAATGGTTCGGGTAGTTACCGTGCGCGATCTCGGCTCCGATGTGTCTTAAGTGCGGCTGTGGTAAAAAAGAAAACTCCCCGCAGAGGCGTAAGATGGGTGACAAATGTCTCCAAGACCCACAGCTAGGGAAAGTGACTACAAAACCCGTTTGCCACGAACTTAAGCACATCGACGGCCTTCCGTGACTGGAAGTTTTACATTTACTATATTTCCATTCCATTTAAATATTTTTCCCCTATCCTGTATAACAAACTCTAAAGTACAGGAAACCGAATAGGAAGCATTCACTCATAAGGCTCTAAGCCTGCGTACTGGGTGGCAGGGCGCTCAGCTATACCCGTGAACAGTTACACAAGACACTCAAAGCTACCGCCTGCGAATAAAACATAAAGGGCGGTACTCTCTTCTCTTGTACATAAATGCGTAACTATAGCTTATTCATACACTGACATTGCAAAACGTGAAATTATATTTCAAGCAAAAACTTAACATCAAACACAACTAGAATCACAGGCATATACATAATTATACTTCTCACACGGCACATAAAGATAGCAACAACATTTAAACATGACAGAATCAGCTTATATTATAAGATCACACGAAGTTATTCTTTGCAAATAATTTTATTACAGTTGCATATCAAAGACTAACATAAACAGTGATAAAAAAGAAACAAAAAGATGGCAGATGCCTCCACACTCCATCGCCAACTTCCCCCGTCTACTTAGCCGCAGGATCAGAGCCCCCAGCATGCGGATCAGAAGTCCCGCCTGTCCAATTCGGAAGAAGAATTCATTAAACGAACAACCAAGTTATGGAAACACGGGAAGAAAAGAAAGGGAAGAAGAATAACTCACCAGCATCCGCCGCTTGATCCTCATCATCCAACTGCACGCCCGCTTCCTCTGCAGCAAGCAGCCGCATCCCCTCTTTCACCGCCGCTTGCTCCTCCTTTGAGAACTGAGCAGTAACCGCATTCAAGTTGAAAGCCTCTCCGCCTTCCTTACCCGCGTTCACCCTGGCCTCCTCTAAAGCCTGGAGATACACCTTGGCCATGACCCGAGGGTAATCGTCCATCCAAGACAAGCCGCCCTCCTTCCAAGTGTGGAAGTACATATCCTGCAGCATCTCATCCATCATCCCCTCGTTTTCCTCAAACTCCCTCACCCGGGCCTCGGAAGCTTGCAACTTGGCGACGGCGACGTCCCTCTCTGACTGGTATCTCAAGCAGTCAGCCTGGAGTGACCTCCTCATTTCCTCTTCCTTCAACCTGAGGGACCTCCTCATCTCCTCCATCTCCTCCTTCAACTCGGCCTGAGCCATCTCCGCAGCCTCGAGCCTCCCCGACAACTCCTCTACCCGCTCGAGATCCGCATTTCGAACCTCATCCACCGTTGCGATAGCTATGTTAATCCGTTCCCTGCAAGCGACCTCCATCTTCCGTAATTCCGCCCTACTGGCCTTCTCCATGGTCTCTTTCAGTCGCTTGGAGGCTTCCTCATGCTGGGAAATCTGGATGGCTTGGTCGGCGAGCTGCTTGGCCTGATCGGCAACCTTTAACCTCAACCGAATGTTAGCACTCCCGATCTCTTCCCCGGCCTTGACCAACTTAGCATGATGCTCCATTAACTTCCTGGTCTCTGCGGCCACCCGGTCGATATTAGCCTTGGCCTCATCCCCCATGGTGACTACCCGTGTAGTAAGTAAATCAAGATCTAAAGATTTGGCCTCGTCCAGCACCCTTACCATGGGGTTGCGAGGAAGGAGGTGCTCGCCCGTGGTTTCATCGAATGAAATGTCCCGAAAGCTTGGGTCTAAATCAGGATGACCAGCAAAAGGGTCACGAGGCACGGGGCGAGGCACATCGGGACGCCTTATATGAATGACAGTAGGACTCTTGGAAGGAGGAGGAGGGGGGCCGGGCTCCGTGCTCTCCTCCGTAGTATCACGAGGAGGCTGAGTAGGGGGAGGCTGAGTAGGAAGCTGCGAAGCAGAAGAAGACTCAAATAAGGAACGGCTCCGCTTCCTTTTCTGAATACCCTCTTCGATGACCCCAAGAAGAGGGCGGTAACTGACTACATCCCCAGTGCGATCAGTAGAAGGTTTCGCGGAAGCTCTCCTCGACTTAAATTGTTCAAGGCGGTGTCGAACATCCGACGTTTTACCCGCCTGGCCTGCCCCTGGAATAAAGAACAAGTGTTACGAACATACAATAATCCGCAATTCAAAAAATGTGCTAAGTTAAAAAGAAAGAAAAGTGAGGAGACACATCTATTATACAAACCCGGCGGAGGAGTGGGATACTGCAATAAGTCCTGGATCTCATTCCAGGACGGAAGTGAACCGTAAAAAATTTCTAAGTCCCTATCGAAAATGGAATCGGCAGAAGACAAAAGTTCACCTTGCATCGCCGGAGTCACCCTAGCTGAAGCCACAGCTTTGCCGGTTTCCTTTGCCTTCTCCGTTTCCTTCTCCTTTTCCTTCTCCGTTTCCGACTCTCCCTCCGACTCCCCGAAGGCCCGACGGAGAGCCTCATCCAGTTCGAGGTCTTGCTCAGAGGTTAGAGCAGCAACCCCACTACCACCTTGACCATCGCCATCTCCTCCACCCTCCGACCCTTCTCCAACTTCGCCTCCTTCCTCCTCTTCTACACCTTCCTCCTCCGGGACAGTCGGGCAAATACTTGGAGAAGGACCATCAGACTTCTTCAGTTTCTTCCCCCCGACCACGGGACGCTCTGCGAAAGGCTCCCTCTTACCGCTCTTTACTGTAGCCCCCTCCTTAGCTTTGGCAGCCCTCTCCTCAGCCGTATCCCTTTGCTTAACTACGGACTGGCGCGGTAAGATCAAGTTATACTCCAAGAGGGTTGCGTTCCTGATCAAGAAAGAGGCCGACCGGTCCCGTGCCGGAATAGCCTTTAGTTCAGCAGCCATTCGCACTAAGGAATCATCCTCCACGACTGCAACACCACCTGTCGCTAGCCAGAAATAAAAGCATGTCAGAAAAAACACTACCGTCAAAACACATGAAAAATATAAATGAAATCAATCTTACAGCCGGAAGTGAAAAGGCGGAAAGAAACAGCATCGTCCTTGACGAAGAACCACTCTTTCTTGAACATGGTGAACTTGGAATACAAGTCCAGAACTGGTTTGAAGGGCACGGCCGCCTCCAGACTAATATACGGAGACCCCTTCTTATAGCCTCTCAGGTTGTACAAGTATCGGATTTCCCGGTTAGAAGGAGGACGCCCGTACCTCCTCTGGAAGATAACAAAGAGGCTCACCAGGATGGCATATGAGTTAGGCTGGAGCTGGAAGGGAGCCACCTTCAAATATGTGGTGAAGCTTACTATCCAAGCGTTGATAGGGGGGATAGCGCCGCACATGCAATGGTATCTGCTAAAAGCGAAGTAGCCCTCGGGAGGATTATATGGCATCACTCCATCTCCCGGAAGCAGCATAAGCGTCCTGTCAATCCCAAAGGAACGGGATATGGCGTCGAGTTGCTCCTCTTTCAGAGAGCTGGAATAGCAATCAGGGGGGGAGATGAGAAGCTCCTGGGGACCATACCCGTCGACTAGTGACCTCGGAGCGGGTACGTGCTGTGCTGGATCTGGCTGGGCTGGGGGCACGGCAGAAGTTTCTCCACTATCCCTGGATTTCCTCTTGCCCGATCGAGTTTCTACCTTGCGAGACATTTAACTACAACACAAGGAAAGCATGGCATTAGAACAAGGAACATAGAAAAGTAAACAAACAAATGCGTGCAAGTGTGGGATTTCATTCGCAAACTAAAGTTTTCAAGTTCACAAGTTCATTCGGTTTCCATCTCATTCGGTTTCCATCTCATTCGGTTTTCATCTCATTCGGTTTCCATCTCATTCGGTTTCCATCTCATTCGGTTTTCATCTCATTCGGTTTCCATCTCGTTCGGTTTCCATCTCATTCGGTTTCCATCTCATTCGGTTTTCATCTCATTCGGTTTCCATCTCATTCGGCCCCAAGGCCGTAGTCCCATTCGGTGAAGTGAAAACTATCGTATGTATTCGGCAAAAGGGAACATACCTGGTTCGGTACTAAATTGGTCCGGCGCTTGATTGATTCGGTATTTGTTTGATCCGGTACTTAACTGGTTCGGTGCTCAATATGGCTCGGCTCTACTCGTTCGGTAAAGAAAAACAAGGGGGGTACGGCCTCTATATATAGGCGAACTCACAACCACCGAACCAAACAATTCGCCCAACCGGACCAATAATACCGGACCACCAGAAGCCGAATGGGAATAGCCGGACCAACCAAGAACCGAATGAAACTCTCTCTCTACAGACCAAGACCAGGAACTAGTGGCGTGCAAAGCGCCTCCCTCAGATAAGTAGCGAACTCCAGAACTAACTAACAAAATAAGATTATGATAGCGATGAATAAGTCGTAAAATCCTCACCGACGTGGATTAAATCGTTTACACGTGTACGCAACCTCGAATGGTCCATAGGCACGCTCTGAATGGTTATTAACCCTACCATCGTGGGAATTTACACTTTGACACGCATTTTTAAGCCCATCGGTCATATGGATATTTGATAATTATGAAATGGCTAAGCTACTTACACATGTACGGGGTTGCGAACGATCCCTAGGCATGCTCTGAGCTGGCAATAAACCATCTTCACAAACATAAACCGGGCATCGACGATGCCGAGCCCCTTCGGGGCTCACTCTCTCGTCCTGAACGGCACAGTTCACTTCATCTCGAATATTTCGATCATGAACGGCCGTTATTCGAAATCACACTAAAACTGTAAATTCCTTTGCAGGACATTAACAGAATACGAACGTCCAATCGCTGGCGTTACAAAGCCAATCTTCCTGCCACAAGAAAAACAAAGCGCGACACATGCAAGCACGTGCCCCACTTTGGGGGGCAAATGTTGGGCGAATTTTCACCCAGAAGACCTCAAGACCAAGAAGCCGCAGTTTCACTCGGGCTCGCAAGCAACCTCTACTTCGTTCAACAGCCAAGAAGCTCAATACTAACCTAGAGGGCCTTCCAATATTCTCCATGAAGAAGCTCACTCGGCCCCCACTTCATTCGGTTCCACAACACTCGGCCCCCACTTCATTCGGCTCCACTTCACTCGGCCCCCACTTCATTCGGCCCCATCTCATTCGGCTCCTTTATACCACCACTCCAACTCCCCTGCCGAACCAACCTTGCCACCGAACCACCTACATAACCGGACCAAACGACTACCGGTCCACATTCTCACACTCCTACTACCGGACCAGGCAAGCACCGAACCAACCCTCTCCTTTCCCCTGCCGGTCCACATGCACACCTACCACCGGTCCAAGCTCATAGCCGAATGAAGCCTTGCCGAACCAGAAGATTGCCAGTCCAGATTGCTTCAGCCCGGGCCCACCAGCAGCTATATGCTTCCAAGGCCCCTCCCCTCAACCTCATTCTATAAATAGAGGGGCAGGGGTACAACAATGACAGAGAAGTTTGAGAGCTCAAGCAAGGAAGGAACTTTCAAACTACTTTCATATACTGATATACGAAGCATTGTACTTGTAATCTGAAAGAAAGAAGATAATAACATATAAAGTGGACGTAGGCACATTCTGGCCGAACCACTATAAATTTGTGTGTCTTTTACATTTCAGCCCCTACTTCTTTCATATTTACATACTCATCTAAAATCATTGAAAATCACATATAATCAACTAAATAATACGACTTGGAGGTGTTTGTCCATTTTTTGTGCAAACACTTGAAACTGCTACGCGAATTTTTATTTCTATTATAAAAATGAGGAAAAAGGGAAGCGTAGAAATTTACACGTAACTTATTAAAACTAGATTTAAAAGAAATTGAACATCTAGGGAAATGATTTCTTTCCCACGTGGAACGCAAGGCTACAGATAAATTTATTATTTAATGTCAAAATAAATATTATTACCAATTGAAACCATATTAACTTTTAAATCATTAAATTAACATATAAAATAATAATAACCATCTACTGCTTTATAGTAAATAAAAAAAATTGTAAATTCACAGAATACAACCTGTTACTTTTATTTTAAAATATCTTTCTTATAATAAGTATTATATTTGGAAAACATTTTGAAAATGTTTCCTCTTTTAAAACTTATAAATAAAATATTATTATGTTAATTTCCAAATTAAATGTTCATTTTAATACATTCTATTACCTTAATGGAAAGATTTCAACAAATACAAATATTAACTTCGTATTAAAATCAAATAAAAATCTAATTCAACTACTTCTTTTTATTAACTATAAATCAAACATTATTTAATAATTTAACATAACTCAACATATCCATTAGTTACCAATTTTAGTTCATTTGTTAGAGGTTAACTTATTTGAATTACAACAATACAATTAAACTATTATTTCCTCTTTCATTTTATTCAATAGATCAATATTTACAATTAACAATTATTATTAAATTCTTAACATTTATTGTTTTTGATTCAAATTGTGAATCTCATATAAACTATTATTATTCCCATAATTTTTGTTTCTACCAGATTTTATTCAGTATTTTAAAAAGAAATTAGAATTTTAAATTGGTCTAAAATTTCGGATCGTTACCCATTACCCTTTTTTTCCAGATCTGAACTGCGTTGCAAAAAATGAAGATGGGAAGAGATTTTGAAACGGTCAGGAAATCAAAGATTTTTATTCCTATTAAATACGGAGACGCCAATGAAAGTGGAAGTCTTACATGTGAATTGGAAGGAGGGTTTTAATTCTTTTTTTTTAAATGCACGTGCTGATTTGATTTTTAACAGCTAAGATATGGAATCAAAGAGTGCGTACAATAGATGCAATAATTAAAACGACGTACGCCCAAATTAATTAACAAGTAACGTAATCTAAATTTATATGTTTTCTTATTTATTCACTACTTATATTTAATTCTACGTAATCCAAACATTAAATTTTTATTTCAAAATATTATTATTTAAAATTTCTCAAAAATTCAATTAAATACGTTATTAAAAACCGTTAAAAAATTTATGGGTTGTTACACCCTCCCCCACTCAAAACTTTTCGTCCCCGAAAAGGAAGGAGGTAGGGGAGTAGCAACAAATAGAAAGAAAAAATAGATTGAAGTACAAGATAAATAATTAATTTAAAACTATACAAGTTTTACTTGAAATATTCATTTAAAAACTTCATTTTAAATTTAATTTTCTTTAATACTTTAATACTTTTCCAAACTCCTTTGAAAACAATTATTTACATTATTACTTATATTTACAAAGAAGCTATTGAACTCTACTACAAAAAGATTCTTTCTCTTCAAAAATGGGGTCCCCGCCTTCTCCCTCTTTTCTTCCTGCTAACCCGTCCCATCCCACAACATCTATTCAGCCGTGTCCTTCTTCACCCATACTTGTACCTCCTGCTACAACTCTCCCTTTGTCAGTCCCCTCCTACCTCCTTCTACTGTTCCCATCCTTCCTTCTCCAACTTCGCTTCCCCTTCCATCATCAGACCCACCGCTTTCGTGGAACTCTCTTTTTAAAGCCAAACCCAATAACGCTGGAAAATATGTGCCTCGCGATATTCAACTTGACTACAGTGGTGATGCAATTGTACCGCCTGAAGATGTTGTCCTAGCTGGAAATGCTATATGGAAGGGGTATCTTGTAGGTTTTTTTCTTGATACCCCTTTGCCTTATGCTACAGTACTATACTACCTCAAAAACGTTTGGAAATTAAGTGGTTCAATTTCGGTTAAGTCTGATGGCTTCCTGTTTTTGTTCAAATTCTCCAATGATGAAGATAGGACCAGAATTTCTGAAGCAGGCCCTGTGGTGATGAGGAACAAGTTATTTATAGTGAAGCCATGGGATGTAAACATTGGCAACAGTTGTAGTAGCATTAAATCTGTACCAGTTTGGATTAAACTAACAAACATCCCATTGTATGCATGGTCACCTTTGGGTATTAATTGGTTAGCTTCAAGAGTAGGAAAGCTTCTTTGTTTGGATGCATCAACTGAAAAATTTGAACGTATCTCATTTGCGAAATGTTTAGTTGAAGTAAATCCAAATCAAGAATTGCCTGATAAATTTACTGTTAAATTACAAAATGGTTCGGTACAAGTTGTTAATGTTGTTTACTTGTGGAAACCAGAGATATGTACAGTGTGCAAGGAGTTTGGGCATCAACTGAGTAACTGCAAAAAGGTGGTAAATGAAAAGAATGTAGAACAAAATGTAAATACTGAGCAACAGAGAAATGATGATGATGGAAGGAATATGATGAAAAAGGGGCTAAACACTGTTAAACAGAACAAAGTGAAACAGATATGGCAGAAAGTCAACAAGTATAAAGGTAAAAAAATCAATAATTGTGAAGAAATTGAGGAAGCAGACTTGATGATATCAGGTGTACATGAAAAAAGTAACGAAGATGGTACTGCTGAAAGCAACAAGGTTATTGATAAGGCGAATAAATCACAAGGTGATGTACATGTTGGTACTGTAAGCACCAGTAACGTGTACAACTTGCTCCAAACTGTTGAGGATGAACAAGGAATAATTGACTTGCAAGAACAAGAAGAAGGTGAAATAACTGATGAGTTAAATTGTAGAGAGCAAGACATAGAGATAACCAAGAATTCTAATTCAACTGAAGATCAAACTAACTCAGATACACCGGTGCAGTCTATTATACATGGAGTGCAGGAAACAAATATGAAAGAAACTACCCCAAGTGGAAGTAACAAGCACTTTGGAAATGAAACAGCTGAAGTTATTGCACCAACTGGTACAATTGATACAAAATTTGAAAAAACTTGGTGCAACTCTTTTGAAACCCAAATCACTCAATTAATATCCACCATGCATGCAAAACTATCTCAATCAACTGTCCATCCCCATTACAAATTTTCCATTCAGCTTCCTGGATGGCCTCCTTCCAATCTTCCCAAACCATCTCAATCCCAAACCATCTCAATCTGATCCAACTCTTGTTTCTTCCAACTCCCAGCCTAACACCCAACCATCCTCCCCCCCAAGCTTGCCAAGAAGGAAGATTCAAACAAGATCTAGATCTCTGTCTGCCCAGAGAAGGAACGACTCCTCCCCATCTCAATAATTAATAATGTATACAAAAATAGCATCATGGAATTTATGAGGAGCTCACAACAATTTGAAACTTGATCAAGTAAAGAACTATATCACTGAGTATAACATCTGTCTTATTGGACTGCTAGAAACAAAACTTAACCATACCCTATCCCAAAAAGCAGCTTCCTACATTAACCCAAATTGGTCCATACATCATAATCTTGATTCTGCAGCCTATGGTAGAATTCTTGTCATTTTTGACCCCTCTGTTCTAACTCTATCTCCCATTCTGTCTTCTAGACAGTCCATTCATTTTCATGTTCATCATACCCAAACCCAGACCACATTCTACTTAACAATTGTTTATGCTGACAACTCTGTCAACTCAAGAAATGCCTTTCTCAAAACATTGCCTCCATTAAGACAATCTTCTCACCCATGGCTTGTCTTGGGTGATTTCAACACCTGTTATGGTTTTAATGACAAATTCGGTGGCACTCCACTTTCACCCAGAGAACTTGATCCTATCAACCTTGCTGTTTTTGATTCTGAGTTAATATTAGTGAATAAATCAGGAGCCAAGTTCTCATGGAATAATAGAAGTAGAAGTGGTGTTCGTACTTTTACCACTATTGACCATGCTTTTTTCAATTTTCAAGCTCTTAATCTATGGCCAACTCTCTATGTTTACCTTCCACAACCTATACTGTCTGATCACTCCCCTCTTATTTTGTCTCTTAGGAACCATTTAAGAAGAGAAAAGAGAAGTTTCAAATTTTTTAATGCTTGGGTCAAGCATGAGCACTTTCTGGTTTTAGTTTCCCATGTTAACACTGTTTTTTCATGCTTTGGTAACCCGATGTTTAAGTTTTGCAGGAAGCTAAAGTTTATCAAGTAAGCAATCAAACAGTGGGCTACAACAAACTTTGGCTCTGGTGGTCTGCTGTCTACTACACTTAAACAACAATTGAAGACAAAGCAAGATTATATGATGGAACATCCTCTTGATATTCAAGCAGCTGATGAAGAGAGGAGGTTATTTATGGAGGTTAATAAAGCACTTCACTTGGAAGCTAACATGAAGAGGCAACAACTGCATAAAAGATGGATTGATGAAGGTGACAAAAACACTAAGTTTTATCACGATTCTCTTAAGGTAAAGCAAGCAAGAGAAAATATTTATAGTATAACTGATGAACAAGGAACCCTGTATACAACTCCCGACACAGTAGACCAAGCTGTTATCCAATATTTCACTAAACAATTTGGAAATCCTGATTACCTGATCTGGACTTAATATCAAATACTGCACTCCCATGCATCTCAACCCAGGAAGCTACATCTCTTACAAGGCCTGTCACTGATGAGGAAATCAAGACTACCCTATTCTCCATGAACAAACATTCATCAGGAGGCCCTGATGGATTAAATGTTGTTTTTTTCATCTCCGCATGGAGTATCCTTGGTAGTGAATTTTGTAAAGCTATACACAATTTCTTTAACAAATGCAAAATTCTAGGAGAAATCAACTGCACCAATATTGCTCTTATCCCCAAAGTCTCTCCTGCTACAAGTGTTACATCTTATAGGCCCATTTCTTGCTGTAATGTGGTCTACAAGTGTATCTCAAAAATTCTTGCAACTAGGTTAGTTTCTGTGCTTCCTACTATTGTCTCAAACAATCAATCTGCTTTCTTACCTCATAGGGACATTATTGATAATGTACTTTTAGCACAGGAACTACTCAATGGTTATGGTAGAAGCAATGCCCCCCTTGCAGCAGCACTTAAATTAGATATTACAAAGGCATATGATTCAATTCATTGGGACTCAATAGTCAGGATTATGGCAGTGATGGGATACCCAAAAGTTTTTGTGTCGTGGATATATGTCTGTATATCCACTCCATCATACTTTGTAGTAATAAATGGAAGACCTGTTGGCTGTTTTAGGGGTAGTAAAGGAATACGACAGGGCGACCCGTTATCTTCTTACTTATTTCTGATGGTCATGGAAGTGTTAACTGTTATACTCAGAACTAGTTACAGCAATAAGAACATTAAGTATCACCCAAAGTGTTCACATCTTCAAATTACATCTATCATGTTTGCTGATGATGTAATGATGTTCACAAAACCTGAGTTACCTTCCTTGTTTGGTATTAAGGATGCATTTCAAGCTTTCAACAGAATGACAGGCCTATCAATAAACCATGAAAAATCATCTATGCTTGTTGCTGGAATCAGTCTTAGTCTTGCTGCTGATCTCCATCAACAGTCCGGTTTTTCATGCATGGCAAATGATATGAAGTACCTTGGACTACCACTAATATCAAAAAGAATAACAAAAATGACTGTTTACCTCTATACCACAAAATAACCTCTGTAATGATTGCTTGGGAAAATAGGTTCTTGACACAAAGTGGAAGGCTAGTACTAATAAAATCTGTAGTCTTTTCTTCTATTGTTTACTGGGCACGTACTCTTATTCTACCAGTTAAATTATTGCAACTTGTCAGATCAGCTATGAACAGATTCTTTTGGACAGGTAGTATACACAACAAAAAATTAGTGCCATGTGCATTTTCCAAATTTGAGTCTCCTTTGAGAATGGGTGGGCTAGGAGTTTTTGATGTCAAGAAGTGGAACATTGCAGCTATAAGTAAACAGTTTGATGCTCTCATTAATAAAAGAGGTAGTTTATGGGTTGAATGGACGTGGCATTACAACATTAAGAACAGACATTTCTGGATTATGGATACCCCACAGCACTGTAGTTGGACTTGGAGAAGCTTGCTGAAGTATAGAGAAGTCTTGCTTCCAATGATTCAATATCCTGTCAATGCCAGAGCTGCTGTTAGTTTTTGGAATGATCCATGGGTAAGTAATGGCCAAATCTTATCAAAAATATGTACTTACTCATAGATTATGCAAACTGGAATCCATATTGCAGCTGATGCTAATGTCTTTTTACATAATAGCAAAATCCAGTTGCCTCACTGCAGCAATCATGTAATACAACAAATTTGGTCTGACATACAACAAATAACATTCAGTGATTTACAAAATGACACTGTGTTATGGCACAAGAAGGCACATTCTGTCAAAGAAGTGTACAAATTCCTTACTGCTAGTGATCCCCTGCCTGCATCAAAATGGTTTGAAGTTATTTGGTCTACTGATTCTGTCCCAAAGGATAATTTAATGATGTGGAAAGTGTTAAACAGTGCCTTGCTTACCAGAAGTTTATTACATAAGTTTGGTATGGCATGTCCTACACAGTGTTTGTTTTGCGAGCTTCATGAAGAAACTACTGACCACATATATTTTGAATGTCCTACTTTGCAACACATCTTGGATAAGATCTGCTGTCTTACTGGTATTAACCTATCTGGTAATACTTCAAGCATTTTGTGGAGTATAATATACAAAGCTACTAGGTGGAGAACTGAGCCTGGTAGAGTTTTGGCTGTATGCTTGAAAGTATACATGGCTGTAATATGGAGTGAAAGAAATGCCATAGTATTTGAAAATGAAAGAAGTAATGATGATGTTCTCTGGAATGAAGTCAAGGGCCGCACTTATAAGCAAGAAGAACGGTGTCTGTATCTTCCCGCAGACATTGATTAATGTTTGGGCTTGATATTGTTGTTTTTCCTTGTTTGTTTTCTTGTTTTTCTCCTTTCAGTTTTTCCCAGTTGTACTTCTTTTATTGTTGTTTGCAATAAAACTGGTAGGGCCCAGTTAACCCCGCTGGCTTTGCCAAAAAGCTATTGAAAATATTAAATCCAAAATTTATAATTATTTTTTTATTTATCTCAAGATACTTCCAACATTATAGATAAATTAATAATAATTCTCTTTAGATATGTTATAAATAATTAATAACTTCTGAAACACTAAAAATATTCTATTATACCATGTAGTATATAAATAAACAATATTTAAAAAGGATATATCCAACAAGGAAAGAAGGTAGATTCGGAAAACAGAATCAAGGTGGATAACTAAAGCTGAGCAGATAAGGTAGATTCAAAAGAATAGTATCAGACACGAATAGTTAATTTCAAACCAAAAGAATTTCAATTTCAAAGATTAATACAAAATTTCTTGTTGGAAATAGTTTTATAATAAAATACCCTTTCAAAAAAATACTTTTATGTCGAAACCAATTTTCCTTTCAAAAATACTTCTATAACTCGATGTTTCAACAAGTTTATCCTCGTTCTTGCAGACTCTGGCCATGCGTTGACCAGGCGCAAAGCTAGAATTCTTCAAGTACTTAGTAGACTTGTTTCAACAACCAATGAAAATACTTGAAAAACCTTTAAAAACAGATATGGAAAGTACAATCCAAACAAAATAACCAAACCAAAACCTTTGTCTAACCATGGTTCGCAGATACACAATGGTTACGCTTGGATCCCCTAGGAAACAATCCGTATCCGTAAGCTTTCTCAGCCCTGCGAGTTACACCATGATGACTAGTAGGGTGCAGGATACACAATGGTTACGCCTGGATTGCCCAGGAAACAATCCGTAACCCTAGGCTGTCTCAGCCAGGCAGTTTCGCTACTAATGCGACCTATATAGATTGCAGGATACACAATGGTTACGCTTGGATCCCCCAGGAAACAATCCGTGCCCCTAGGCCATCTCAGCCAGGCATTTGCGCTATGCAGTCGCGAGAAAAAAAACCCATGAGTTACGCCACGGTGGGACACTCGAGTATCACATCCAGAAAACCAAAAATCAGAGAGAATAATATCGATAGAATGAATCCACAATGTGGCCACAAAGAGGATATCAAGCAGAAGGCACTTTCCATATCTTTACTTCGAAAATATGTATCATATAGTACCTTTTCAAATCACTTTCAAATATCATACTTATATAAAGTCCATTATATATAGGATTCTATTTTCAATCGAATACTTTCCCAATCAATAGTATATCAAATCACACTTATATAGACTTCGATTATATAAAATTTCTCTTTCCAAATTGAGTACCTTTCAAATCAATAGGCTTTAAATCAATTTCGTACTATACAAATCAGTTTTATATAAGTTCGATAACTCCCAAATCAAGTATTTAGTAAATCAAGGTTCTCAAATTTTTTCTCGTTTCAATAACATTTCAGTTTCAAGATCATATATGATTTCACCAAATTTTCTTCCAAATTAAAGATATTCAGTTTCAAAGTTTCTTAAACAATTGGTTTAGAAAATAATCCAAATTTCCAAATCAATAAAATTTAGGTCAAACAAATTCATTTCCAAAATCACCATATAAGTACTGGTTTTAATTCTAATCTAATTTCAAAACCAAATATTCTTCTCAAAATCAATTATACTCAAAATGGTTTCTAAATTTATAATTATCCCTTTAAAGCTTTTAAACTATTTATTTCTATACGAAAAATCCAATTTTCCTTTTTCAAATTATTTATTTAACAAAAGTTTCAAATTTACTTAAGTCATACTCTTCATACTTTAAACATACAAAACTAAACTTATATTCTTTATCAAATATTTTATACTCATCGAAATTTCTTAGTTTTAAAATTTTAAAGCTTGATTTGGAAGTGCTCGAACCTTCAAAATAGTCGGTGAAATCAAATTTCAAATCCAAGAGTTGGAAATCAGCAACAAATCAGTAAATCAATTTTTTTTATAAATAGAGTTATACTAAATCAAATCGAAAACTCGAGGATTGAACACTGGCTTACTTTAAATTATTTCAAATATATACCTATATCTTTCGAATATCAAATCATACTTCAGAATTTGAAACCAAAATTGGTTTCACAAAGTCACTCGCATAGCAAAGCTATTAAAGTGGCCTCTCCCCACTCTGAAACTCAAAAATCAATGTCGATGATGCGTGCACTCAACACCGAAATTATTTTCCAATGACATAAGTGAGTTCTGGACTTCTATTTTCTTGAAAACTTCTTTGAATTTTTTTTCGAAATCCTTGGAACTCATTTGAAGTCATTTGAAACATTTCTTATTCAGAAAATACTTTCTAATCTTATTATTATGTATTTCAAAATCTTAAACCAATTTTCAAAAATACCGGAGTCCAATCTCTCGAATTTCAAATTCAAAACCTTTCAGTTATAAATCATTTTTATATAAATAAATTTTCTTATAATATTTTCAAATTTTCAAATCTTTTCGAAACTTCAAATTCTCATTTTTTTTAAAGGTATATAATCCTTATCGAAAACATTTTCTCTTTTATATATAAAATAAAATCATAGTTACCCAAATAAAAATTTGGGTATATAAAACAATTTTAAAATACAAACAAAACCCGTAAATGGATTTCAAAACAAAGATAGAGATTTAATTTAGAGGAACTCCAATCAATAGAACCCTGATTCGAAGATAGACTTGATCGAAGATGAGATAATTGAATTACAAAATAGATTATGGATTTAAATCGCGGGCGACCTTAACCGGGTCAACTGTGACTTCATGAATATGATCGATGCGGAATTCCAAGGCAAACCGACATTCGATCGTCAAATATAGAATTCGACATAACCAGAGATATCAGCATCTAAACCGAGGATATATAAATCTTTAGTGAATCAATGCCTATTGTAAAGGAGTTTTCACCCCCTTTACAAAACATTCAGTGGAGTTATGGAATACTCCAGAATCAAACGAAAATAAATAGAAGAGACAAGAATGAATTTCGAAACCGAGGGAAATTCCAAAATTCAAAGGAAATCGAGCAAAAAGGAAGAGATTCAACTCGAACGAAAGTGATTCTGTAAATAAATTTACCATGTATGCTAAGTCTTGCCTAGAGCCTCGCTCTGATACCAACTGTAACGACCCGCTATTTTGGACCATTCAAATTGACAATAAAACCATACATGTCCGACTTGACTAATTCGAAATACCGAATTGTTAATTAAAATTTGGCAAATCTCGGCATATACAGTAAATAAATCAACCACAGAATCACAGACACAGAGTAATATAAAATAATTCAGCGGAATAGATAAATAGTAGTTCATGAAGCTATTATATAAATACCAGAGTTAGCAACAAAATACAACAGAATATCTCAAATACAGTGAAGTCTCTAGTACGAACGGATGACCTCTCCGAACGAATCAACTGAAAGAGATGAAAGCTGCATCAATAGTTGGATCCTCAGACGAAGCTCCAAACTCCAAAGGCGAGTCTCAAATGCTGTATCGCTTAGTCTGACTCGAGCGTAAAGCAAAAACACAAAACACTCGAGTCAGGATTAACATTCTTATATCAATAAATCCAACTCAAGTGAAATATCAACTGAAATACAAATAACTTAAGGATGTTTGGGATAACCATCCTCTAAGGGTCCATGGAACTATCTACAAGGTAGAAATATACACTATAACAACGTGGTCATTCAATTTTATTTAGGCATCAAAATCAAAACATCATTTCCCTTTCAAATATATCTATTTTCCAAGATAGGATATATATTAAATAATTTATAAAGTAAAGTATTTGAAATTTCCTCAACTATACAAATTGATTCTAATCAACTCAAGTTCCAAATTCCCATTTATTCAAAGCTCAATTCATTAATTCAATTCAGCTCCAAATAACCATTTAAACTTTCGTTATATTCAAAGCTTTAATATTAGATATTCTAAAATTAAATCTAACAGTTTCATATAGATCTTGATTTAGCTTCATCATTATTATTTAGTCAGGAAATATCCACTTAACAAGTTCAGTATCATTTAAATAGCCTTAGATTTCATTTTACAGAATATTTCCTTAAATTTATTTAAACTTAAAATATCCATTTAATCCCTTTTACCAAAACCAAGTTATAGAATCATATCTTAAATCCGAATTCAATAGTTTCAAATCGATTTAATTGAATATAATTCTTAATTAAATACCATTTCCAATTAATTCAACTTTATCTTCTCAATTCTAGCTTATTCAAAATTTTACCAAATCTAATTTGAAATATAAATTTAAATGAATCCTTAAACATATTATATGTATTAAATCAATCTCAATTAGGTTAAATATTATTATTAGGTCTATACATAAAATTTTCAATTTTATACATATAATATTCTAAGAATCAGTCTTTATTAAAACTATATTTTTCTTTCCCAAACCATAGAAATTATTTTCAAAACATTTATATATATATATATATATATATATATATGGACCAACGATGTCTGTATATAATTTCCTATGCTATGGTCAAGGGATACAGATATTTATCATTTCAATTCGAAATTTAAATGTACGGGTAGATATCACTTCGACCCGCAATCCTAAATTCAATTTAATTGAAAATCGCTTGGGTTTATCATTTCAACCCATAACGAAATTCTCCTATCCAAAAGTCCGTTCGGGTATGTATCATTTCAACCCATAGTGAATTCTAAACTACAGGGAAATTGCAGAGTGATAACAGATAATACAATAAAAAAACAGGCATATATCATCAATAACAATATAATATAAACAACAGGATATGGTGTCATATTCCACAGGTGAACAGTTACAGAAAATAGCATATATATAACAATTTAAATGACTATAGCATCATATTTCAATTGTCGTTTCAATTGAAATCAAATTTAATAAAATACAAGAACGTTAATCGTGAGTGATTGCTCACCTTTCGAGGTTAGAGAAGAACGATAACGAGGTCAGTTATGGATCCCAATATGAACTTTGAAGCAAAGCAAAATTGGCACGAATTTGATGACAAAGCTGATAGATTGAAATCGATGAAAAAAATCAATCGGTTTGATATAAACAGAGTATATATTATATGTGTTATTTAAATTTCCTTAAAATCTCAATAAATTTAATTTAAGACGGATATTCAAATAAAATATTCACATTGTTTGAAACTGATATTAAATTTAAAATACATATTAAAACAAAACATCATCATATTATTGAAAAATCAATACTTAAATTTAAACACATAAACGTTTTTCCTCTTAAATCAATATTACATTTAAACACACACAAAAAGTAAAATATAGGCATAATATATATAAAAATCATCACTTATTTAAAACACACATTTTAAAATAACATATTTATATATAGTTTACTCAAAATTCAAAGCATATACTGAGAAAATCAATCTATATATATAGACCATACATTATGAAAGCACTACAGAAAAGAGAAAAAAACAAAACATACTTTATATATATACACTAGAATCGAGATGAAAATTATACATTTAAATTTTTAGTTTTACAACATAAATCACTAATGCTTTTACAACACTCAGCTGCCATACTAATATATGTTATATTCGAACATGAATAAAAATCTAATTATATTTTCAAAATATGTATATTACTAATATTTTATAATAGAAATTAAGATATAAGACTAACGTACATATACGTCTCTGAAAAGCTTGGCTTAAAATTCATATAAGCATTAAACATAAAAAATATGTAGACATAGTTTTATGCTAAAATATCAATTAAATGGAGACTGTTATAATGTGAAAATTTGTGAATGCGAGTTGAAATATAAAGATGGATTTGTCAAATATATTGGAAGCAGAGGACAGGGAGGGGAGAAGCAATGCATGGAAAAAAATATATAAAATAAAAAGAAGAAAATGGAGGCCATACCTTAAGAGCTCACGCACGCAAGAAGAAATGAAGAAAATGTTGAGATGCAATTGAAAACTATTTGTGTACGAGGCTTATATTTATACACGATTACATTGATTGAGGTGAGAGAATATAGGTAAGAAATAAATTTAAATCAATTATACATGATTGCATTGATTGAGGTGAGAAAATATAGGCAAGAAAGATTTGAGCGAATATTTACAGTGGTATTGATTGCGTGAATTTAGCAAAAGAAAACTGCAAGAAATCTTTGGCAAACATTTTGTACACGTTTAAAATTTATTAGGAAGTACATGCGTTGATTAAAATGCAAGAAATATTTATAAAATGGGAAGGTGGTGTAAATTATTTGCGTACAAGGTTGAGTATTTAAATGAAACTAGTATTGATTGCTTGGAGAAACGGCAGGAAATAATTCTTGTCAGGAGGAATTTGCGCGTGATATTTGATTTAGGAGATAATTATGTTGGATAGATTAAATAAAGAAACGTACTAATTAATGGTATAGGAACATTAAGGAAATAAAAGAATTTCGTTTGAATGGTAAGGAAAATCAAAGATTTTTTCCTATTAATTGCAAAGGAGTAAATAGAAAAGAAGAGACACTTATACACGTGAATTTCAAACAATCTTGAAACGGATTTTGAACTTCTAAAGAGAAATAAATTTGTTTGAAACTGCTACGTGAATTTTTATTCCTATTATAAAATGAGAAAAAAGGAAAGCGTAGAAATTTACACGTAACTTATCAAAACTAGATTTAAAAGAAATTGAACGTCTAGGGAAATGATTTCTTTCCCACTTGGAATGCAAGGCTACAGATAAATTTATTATTTAACATCAAAATAAATATTATTACCAATTGAAACCATATTAGCTTTTAAATCATTAAATTAACATATAAAATAACAATAACTATCTACTGCTTTATAGTAAATAAAAAAAAATTGTAAATTCACGGAATACAACCTGTTACTTTTATTTCAAAATATCTTTCTTATAACAATTATTATATTTGGAAAAAAAATTCTCTTTTAAAACTTATAAATAAAATATTATCATGTTAACTACCAAATTAAATGTTCATTTTAATACATTCTCTTTGCTTAATGGAAAGATTTCAACAAATACAAATATTAATTTTGTATTAAAGTCAAATAAAAATCTAATTCAACTACTTCTTTTTATTAACAATAGATCAAACATCATTTAATAATTTCACATAACTCAACATATCTATTAGTTACCAATTTTAGTTCATTTGTTAGAGGTTAACTTATTTGAATTACAACAATATAATTAAACTATCGTTTCCTCTTTAATTTTATTCAATAGATCAATATTTACAATAAACAATTATTATTAAATTCTTAACATTTGTTGTTTTTAATTCAAATTGTAAATCTCATATAAACTATTATTATTCCCATAATTTTTGTTTCTAACAAATTTTATTCAATATTTAAAAAAAAATTAGAAATTTAAATTGGTCTAAAATTTTGGATCGTTACCCATTACCCTTTTTTTCCAAATCTGAACTGCATTGCAAAAAATGAAGATGGGAAGAGATTTTGAAACGGTCAGGAAATCAAAGATTTTTATTCTTATTAAATACGGAGACGCAAATGAAAGTGGAAAGTTTTACACGTGAATTGGAGGCAGGGTTTTAATTCTTTTTTTTTTAAATGCACGTGCTGATTTGATTTTTAACAGCTAAGATATGAATCAAAGAGTGGGTACAATAGATGCAATAATAAAACGAACGTAAGCCCGAATTAATTAACAAGTAATGTAATCTAGATTTATATGTTTTCTTATTTATTCACTACTTATATTTAATTATACATAATCCAAACATTAAATTTTTAATTCAAAATATTATTATTTAAAATTTCTCAAAAATTCAATTAAATACGTTATTAAAAACCGTTAAAAAAATTTGGGTTGTTACACAAACCCATAATCTATGTCTCTAATCTCTGGTTTCTATCATTACCAACAGTAAAGACACATTCAGCATCCCAACACATGAGTCGCGATTCAAACACATCTTGACACTTAGTTCCTAACTCGAACGAATCTAGGAACCACACAAGGATTTCCATATCTCAATAGATCTTGGAATTACATACGGGTTCCTCAATAGATCTCAAAATCACACGTGGATTCTCATATCTCAACAGATTTCGGAATCACACATGGATTCCCACATTCTGAATAGATCATGAACAACTATATGTGTTCGAGCACCTCAAACAGATCTCGAATCTCCACATAGATTCAAGCATATCGAACCAATCACATACCTCTTTCAAACATAAAAAACATACATGGTTTTGGAGTGGTTACGGTTTTAAGTCATCTCATATAAGTACACTCCCCCGCTTACCGGGCACTCTAGAACCATTTGGTGAATTTTCAGTAAACTCAAACTCGGTTCAGTAGGGAATAATCAAACAATACATAAGAGCAGGGATCGCCTCCTGACTATTTAAGTAGACAGGTTTTCGTATCATTTGTCATAGAAGAGCAAAACGAGTTTATATGTATAGTATAGCGTCACCGAAGATAACTATATCATATAATTGTAACGACCCTAGATTTTAATTTAATTTAAATTGATAATTAAATGAAATTCTGAATAAAATTGTAAGGTAAATTGATTATAAATGGAAGCGAGTTTCCCCGAGTTCAAATATATTCTATATAAATCATTTAAATTTTTAAATATTATATATATATATGTATATATGTGAATATATATATATATATATGTATATTTGGGTATATATGAGTCAATTTGAAATTATAAAATCTTGTGTGTATATATATATATTTTGATTTGAATTTAAATCTTAGATGAATGGTTTAATAAATATTTGGGTTATAAAATAAATTAAGAAAAATATATATATAGTAACTCATAAATAAATTTTAACAACATGTTAAAATAGAAGTTATTCATACTATAAAGTAATAAGACAAAGCAGTGGAACAAAACGTATATATGAATTAACTTGCAAAACAAACCAGCTATATTTAAACATTAAAAAAAATTGTGTAAGCAAATAAAATGAAGTATTCAAACAAAAGAAATAACATACAAAGTAGAAACCACATATTTATAAAATTATGTAAAATATAAAACAAAAGAAAGAAACAAAATAGAATATATTGGTACATATATAAGTTAAAGTTTATAACCAATAACAAAACAAATATATAAGTATGCAATTCAAATATAATGCAAGGAAGAAACAAAGTAAAGTGATTACACTAAAAAAAAAAAAAAGCATAACAACACAACATTTATAGAAATTTATTTTTTTCATTATAAAGTAGAAGACAAAACAAAATAATATCATGTAGACTATGAGTCGAAATGCAAATAAATGGGAATATAGATGTGCAGGCCCAAAAGAACAAAGAAAATAATAATAAATACAAAACAAAGCAATGTCTGCAGCCACCAAGTATTACAAATAAACAAAGTATAAAATATCTACAACATAATAAAATACAGCACATCCTAGCATAGGCTGTAAATCAAACAGAATAGGCATGTAATGCCATCTTCTCAGCATGTATAAAGAAATTAAATACATTACACCTCAGCCATACTATTTTGTACAAACCATATCATCACTCTGTACACCTTCCTTTTATATACATCCACTTCTTCATTTCATCAGTTTAGTCCATCATAAACAAAAATAAAGTGGCATCATTTCAAAACTCAAACAAACTACAACCAGAGAAATCAAAGAAGGTGATTTCAGCTGGAAATTTCAAAAGCCTGATTCAAAGTAAAAGCCCTGTTCATTCTTTAAGCACAGTGAGTAACTCTCACTTTTAAACTTTAAGTATTTGAAATCAATTGCGTATAAATATGTGGAAATGAGTATGTGAGTATCAACTAGCAAATATTAACTTGAATATATATATATATATATATATATATATATATATATATATATATTTGAAAGTGCTATGTCTATATGTGTGTGTATCTGTTCTTCTTGCTTTACAGTGTACAACCCAACAAAGAAAAGAAAAATTCAATTTCTTGTTTTATAATCCATATTAGACTTTGGTTTCAAAACAAAACAGTGGTGTTTAAGTATGAACTACAATAAGAAAAAAATCTCATGAAGTAAAAATGCATATAGGATGGAAAAATCGAGTTTTACAGTAAAAACTTTAATTTCTAGAAAATTCGAGTATCACGAATCATTGATTCAAGTACATAACATGAATCCTAAATGGAAGACATGATTTTTAAATCTTGTTTAATGATTTTTAAGCAATTGGTTTAAGAGCAGTTTGTTTTTTCTCGAAATTTGAACTTTGATCAAATTCCGGTGATCCATCGATTCGTGGGGCTCGGGGATGTGTGCAGGCGTAGAGGAGCCTACATGGATGCTAGGAAAAATATTCGGAGGTTGATCTATGCCTTGTGGAAGCGGCGGCGAGTAGATTGTTTCTGGTGACCTAGTTTTAGGGTGGCTGATGTTTTCCACTCGCGCGTCGTCAACGATGGATCGAGTGTCACGCGGGTTTGAGGGAAGGTAGAGGGGACATGGATGGAGTTGTGGCCGGAGTTTCACGTTTTCTGGTGATGGGTGTCGCGAGTATGTCGTGTTGACAGTTTTGGGGGTGTTGAAGATAGCATGTTATTCCAGTTTGGGTTAGGCAGTGAAAATTCGAATGCATCGTTGTTACAAATTCCTGTGTTATCTGGAGACTTGTATAGATGATCGTTGATGTGTCGAGGGTGGTAGGTTCGACTGGAAGTGGCCGGAGTTGCCGTACACGTGCACGTGCACGTTGGGTTAGATTGGGCTGTGCTGTGGGTTCGTGTTTGGGGAAGAAGACGTAGTCTCGAAGCGTGTCTCGGGGAGAACGAGGGGTAGCTCGAGTTTTTACTCGAAGTAGGATCTCGGTGTTAAATCTAAATACTTACAAAATTTTTTAATTTGGAAAATTTTGGGGACTCGGGTAAGTTTTTAGAAGAACTCGAAGTAGGACTCGAGTACGTAGGGGATTAGCTCGGGTTTCACTCGGGTTGGGTAGGGATTTTTACATTTTCAGTTTTTAAAACTTTAATAACTTAGTTAAATAACCTTCTAAAATTATTTCTTCTATAAATAATGATTTGTTTACTAAGTAGAAGGTATAATTTGAAAAGTTTTGAAATATAAAGGATTTCTTTTTAACAATTAAGTTTTAAACTTATATCTTTAACAAGTTATTTTTTTTAAAAAAAAAAAAAACTTAATAAGCGATAATTTTTACTTAAAGGCAAGTTAATATATGTCGTTAATGATAATCGAGTAGTTAATAAAGATAAATTAATGATTTAGATTAATTTATAATTAGGGATTAATTTAAATGTAATTAAGAAATTTCATTAGTTAATGAAGATAATTAACTAGAAATTATTAAGTAATTAAATTAATGTGATTAATTTTGATGATTTATTAGATTAAATTAATTAAGATAATCAATTGTAATTTGTTAATTACTTAATGAAAGAAATTAAGGGGTTAATTACTAATTGTAATTAAACTTGAATATTTTGATTAAATTAATAATAAAGATAAATTGGTAATTCATGATTTGTTATTATGAGATGATTGCTTAATGATAAGTAATTAAAGAGTAAATTTCTTGAAATAATGAATTAAGAAGTTAATTAATTATATAATTGGTTCAAGAGTCGATTTAATTAATATGATTGATTAAGAATAATTTAATTAATTAAAGTGTTTGATAAATTAATTTATATCAAATGATTTGAATTAAGAAACCAGAATGGGAAGATAAATTCATAAGTAATTTAATTTTATTTACTTGGAAATAAATTGAATTGATTAGGATTAAAAAATTAATTAATCCTGCTTATAAATGATTATTAAATGCTTGACCTTACTTATGGATGATCGTATTATATATGATGTCTTGAATTAATTGTCCTGTCTGATCTGTGATATTTTATTCTGTGGTTTGTGCCGTGTATGATTTATTCATTTATTTACATCTGCATATTATCTGTGAATCTGTGAATAGGCGATAAGCTTTATAGCTATATCGCTTATCAGATATATTGTTGTATTTGATCTGTCATGATTGAATGATGTGCACTACTGTGTATAACCCCTAGACCACACCATACACACACAAATATGAATTTTACGAGGAAATCGATTAAGTCGCAGATTTTTGAAATAGTTTAAAATTTGAATTATTAAATTCAAATGTTTTGGAATTGGAATTGGAATAGAAGTGAAAAGCTTTTGAAATGGAATTTCAAAGATGGAAATTTATTTTGAATAATTGGATTAAGTGTTGGAATTTAAATACTTTAATTTAAATTTGAATTCAATATTCGAATTGAATTCTGTAATTTGAAACTAGGGATTAATGATATTATACTAGTCATTATGAGTTAAATCATTTTTAAAGTATTATTTTTGGGAATTTGAATTTAACCCAAGGATTTCAACTCGTATAAATGAATCAGATTTCCAAAATGAAAACTGTTGTTTTCAAATGATAAACACTTTTAGATAAGAACTGAGATTCCAGTTAATTAGGGGAATTTCAAGATTGAATAGAGAAATGATTTTCCTAAGTTATGAATGAATTCTTTTTGAAAGCTAAGAATTAAATCTGTTTATTTTTAACAGATTTAAATTGATGATTTGTTTAAATCAAATTGAAATGAAATTGTTTTGAAGGCTATAAGTTAAATCTTTGATTTAAAGATTTAACGAGTTAATCAAATTGAAATGAAGATTGATTTGGAAAATCTGTGAATGAATCTTTTGTTGTAAAAGATTAAAATGTGAAAATTGTTTAAACCGTTTAAAGGTTGTGAAAATGAATCTTTTTGTTTAAAGATTGAAATGGTAATTGGATTAAACCATTTGAAGAAAAGTTTTGGGTAATAAGTTGTGACTTAATTGAAATCCCATATCCATATGTTTTAAAAATATTTTCGCTCACTATTCGATTTAACCGGGAAAGGACCTTTGTGTCGTAGAACCCATTCCGAATATGTGATTCAACGTTATGGATAGCATTTGAAGACCGGTGATGAAGACCGGGTATTTGCGAAAGCGATAGGATGACCTATCGATTGTTTCTGCACCGAGTCGCGCCGGTATAGAAACTCCCTAAGTGATGGGAAATCCGATCGGGATTGTGAATATCCGGATTGCAAGGACTTCTTTGTAAGTGCCTTCGGTTCTGTTCGAGCCCGGAACAGACTTGTATGGATTGTATGTCTGACATTACAAATTGAGATATAAAGCTGATTTCTTTCAAATATATTTCTGTTGGTGGCGGAGAATTTATTCTTTTAGCTTAACAACCTTCTCTGAGACGTACGAGCTCAGAGGTTATGTAGTTGAAGGTTATCAGCAATATACTCCCAATTTGGTAATGTGACATACTGAGTGTTGCTGTGAAATGATCATTGTGTTGATTATTTGTGATAGGATCATTTATTTGATCGTCTATCCTGGTGATCATTTCTATGATCATTTGTTGACTCAAAGCATGGCTTTTGTGTAAAGTATGTTTTTGTGGACGTGACTTCGTCGAGCCTCACACCCCGGAATGGTCAAAACAGGAAAGATGCGGCAAGGTTATGAGGGGTAGCGCCCTTTAGGATATGTGCATTTCCTTCTGGAAAAGGGTGGTATCATGGTATGGAGCCCAGATACTTACTCATGTTGAAAACACTTTATGATTGTGTGAATTGATTACGAGATCTCGGATAAAGGTCCCAAAGGACCGGGGGATGGCATATTCGGTCAGTTGTTACTCAGTTAGGGGTAACCCGGCCTTGTGTTGGTAGAGATCCGGTTTGGTTCTCGGGGATGTCCATCCAGAGGCATTCTCATGTGGCAATGGGAAGTTCCTTGGCCTGATCATTCGTTGGAAATCCAAAGAAACAATACGATCTTGTACGGTTTTAGTTGTAGAACCTGCTTCCTCAGGAGGTAGCTATAGTAGGCATAATATAATGGTACCTATGCTGGCTAAGATTTATATTCTACTTTCGAAATATTTTTCCTACACTATGCACTAGTAATAATATCAAATGTTCTTTTTAATGCGTATCAAGCATCTTTGACTATCATAAGAAGAAATCTCCTCCAAGTCTGCGTTTGCATTGTGTGTGTGGCGGGAGGTCTTATGGTAGTCTCATTTCAAAAAGCATTGCGAATTAACTTTAAAATATTTCTTTAAATATTTTAAAAGATAAACTGTTTTTGTTGCTCACACCAGTCCCACGACTGATCCGGAGTTTATTGTTTCTTTCCTAAACTCTGGGTGCTCATTATATTTCTACACGAGCAGTCTAGAGTTGGGTTTTTCAGATAGTCAGATGTAGTAGATTATCTGGAGTTAGTTCAGTCTTTGGACCACACCGGTCTTGCTGAGCTTGGTGCATCGTTATTGGGAGTTCGAGCTATTGCTGGATTGATTCTTGGAAATGGAGTTGCAGTTATTTTTGGAGTTCTTCCTTGAAGACTATCTCAGAGTTATTGTTCTGCTGCTAGATGTTATCTATTTTCTTTCCGCTGCTATTTGTTGTATCATATCTCTGATGTATATTGATATCTATTGGATCATCTGTTGTATCAGAGATTGTATCAAAGCTGTATATCAATGTATTATTCTTTTATTCCGCTGTGTTGTTTACTCAATGATTGTTATAAGCTCCGGCGAATCGGATTTGAACGGTCGAATCTATGGCATTCGAATACGATTAGAAGTATGGATGTCGATTTTCGAGCGGGCAAAATCCGAGTCGTTACATTTGGTATCAGAGCTAAGGGTTGAACTTTAGCTCAGGAGTATAACACATTAAGTAGCTCATTAGAGATAGGGTGAAGTATCCCTAGAATGAGTAATCCTTAAGATATCTGTTTGAATGCCTCAGTAAATTCTCTTGCTATTCACTGATAGTAAGTATGAGTGCAAGAAGAGAACGAGATAGAGGACAGGGGAATGCGACTATAATTGGTCAATACTCTGTAACAACAGTGGAAATAACTTTCTCTATCAATTTTCTTTGATTCGTTTCCAAATTCTTTTGATTTCTTCGTACCAGCTACAAGAAGAAGTTTTGGTGTGGTGATGCTCTACGAATCGTTGTAGGAAATTTTTAATTCGTATCTTCATCTGATTTCTTATCAGTTTTTTTTTAAAAACCTTAATGAATTTGAAATTGAAAATTTTAAATGAATTGGAAATTTTAAAATTGAGTTAAAATTGATTAATAAAATATGAAGGATAAATTGAATTGTATCGATAAAACGATTTCGTTTAAAACCAAATTTTGAAATTCTGCTGTAATTTCTTGGGTTGGTCGAAGTCCGAAGAGGGACAAATTGGTATATATTTTAAGATATTCCGACTTGAATTTGGAATCCATATCTTGTATTTGAGAAATTGTAGAGATTGAGTCTATCTCTGTGTTGTTTTCGTGCCTGCGAATTTCGAGGACGAAATTCTTTTAAGGGGGGAAGTTTGTAACGACCCTAGATTTTAATTTAATTTAAATTGATAATTAAATGAAATTCTGAATAAAATTGTAAGGTAAATTGATTATAAATGGAAGCGAGTTTCCCCGAGTTCAAATATATTCTATATAAATCATTTAAATTTTTAAATATTATATATATATATATGTATATATGTGAATATATATATATATATATGTATATTTGGGTATATATGAGTCAATTTGAAATTATAAAATCTTGTGTGTATATATATATTTTTTGATTTGAATTTAAATCTTAGATGAATGGTTTAATAAATATTTGGGTTATAAAATAAATTAAGAAAAATATATATATAGCAACTCATAAATAAATTTTAACAACATGTTAAAATAGAAGTTATTCATACTATAAAGTAATAAGACAAAGCAGTGGAACAAAACGTATATATGAATTAACTTGCAAAACAAACCAGCTATATTTAAACATTAAAACAAAATGTGTGAGCAAATAAAATGAAGTATTCAAACAAAAGAAATAACATACAAAGTAGAAACCACATATTTATAAAATTATGTAAAATATAAAACAAAAGAAAGAAACAAAATAGAATATATTGGTACATATATAAGTTAAAGTTTATAACCAATAACAAAACAAATATATAAGTATGCAATTCAAATATAATGCAAGGAAGAAACAAAGTAAAGTGATTACACTAAAAAAAAAAGCATAACAACACAACATTTATAGAAATTTATTTTTTTCATTATAAAGTAGAAGACAAAACAAAATAATATCATGTAGCCTATGAGTCGAAATGCAAACAAATGGGAATATAGATGTGCAGGCCCAAAAGAACAAAGAAAATAATAATAAATACAAAACAAAGCAATGTCTGCAGCCACCAAGTATTACAAATAAACAAAGTATAAAATATCTACAACATAATAAAATACAGCACATCCTAGCATAGGCTGTAAATCAAACAGAACAGGCATGTAATGCCATCTTCTCAGCATGTTTAAAGAAATTAAATACATTACACCTCAGCCATACTATTTTGTACAAACCATATCATCACTCTGTACACCTTTCTTTTATATACATCCACTTCTTCATTTCATCAGTTTAGTCCATCATAAACAAAAATAAAGTGGCATCATTTCAAAACTCAAACAAACTACAACCAGAGAAATCAAAGAAGGCGATTTCAGCTGGAAATTTCAAAAGCCTGATTCAAAGTAAAAGCCCTGTTCATTCTTTAAGCACAGTGAGTAAATCTCACTTTTAAACTTTAAGTATTTGAAATCAATTGCGTATAAATATGTGGAAATGAGTATGTGAGTATCAACTAGCAAATATTAACTTGAATATATATATATATATATATATATATATTTGAAAGTGCTATGTCTATATGTGTATGTATCTGTTCTTCTTGCTTTACAGTGTACAACCCAACAAAGAAAAGAAAAATTCAATTTCTTGTTTTATAATCCATATTAGACTTTGGTTTCAAAACAAAACAGTGGTGTTTAAGTATGAACTACAATAAGAAAAAAATCTCATGAAGTAAAAATGCATATAGGATGGAAAAATCGAGTTTTACAGTAAAAACTTTAATTTCTAGAAAATTCGAGTATCACGAATCATTGATTCAAGTACATAACATGAATCCTAAATGGAAGACATGATTTTTAAATCTTGTTTAATGATTTTTAAGCAATTGGTTTAAGAGCAGTTTGTTTTTGCTCGAAATTTGAACTTTGATCAAATTCCGGTGATCCATCGATTCGTGGGGCTCGGGGATGTGTGCAGGCGTAGAGGAGCCTACATGGATGCTAGGAAAAATATTCGGAGGTTGATCTATGCCTTGTGGAAGCTGCGGCGAGTAGATTGTTTCTGGTGACCTAGTTTTAGGGTGGCTGATGTTTTCCACTCGCGCGTCGTCAACGATGGATCGAGTGTCACGCGGGTTTGAGGGAAGGTAGAGGGGACATGGATGGAGTTGTGGCCGGAGTTTCACGTTTTCTGGTGATGGGTGTCGCGAGTATGTCGTGTTGACAGTTTTGGGGGTGTTGAAGATAGCATGTTATTCCAGTTTGGGTTAGGCAGTGAAAATTCGAATGCATCGTTGTTACAAATTCCTGTGTTATCTGGAGACTTGTATAGATGATCGTTGATGTGTCGAGGGTGGTAGGTTCGACTGGAAGTGGCCGGAGTTTCCGTACACGTGCACGTGCACGTTGGGTTAGATTGGGCTGTGCTGTGGGTTCGTGTTTGGGGAAGAAGACGTAGTCTCGAAGCGTGTCTCGGGGAGAACGAGGGGTAGCTCGAGTTTTTACTCGAAGCAGGATCTCGGTGTTAAATCAAAATACTTACAAAAAATTTTAATTTGGAAAATTTTGGGGACTCGGGTAAGTTTTTAGAAGAACTCGAAGTAGGACTCGAGTACGTAGGGGATTAGCTCGGGTTTCACTCGGGTTGGGTAGGGATTTTTACATTTTCAGTTTTTAAAACTTTAATAACTTAGTTAAATAACCTTCTAAAATTATTTCTTCTATAAATAATAATTTGTTTACTAAGTAGAAGGTATAATTTGAAAAGTTTTGAAATATAAAGGATTTCTTTTTAACAATTAAGTTTTAAACTTATATCTTTAACAAGTTATTTAAAAAAAAAATAACTTAATAAGTGATAATTTTTACTTAAAGGCAAGTTAATATATGTCGTTAATGATAATCGAGTAGTTAATAAAGATAAATTAATGATTTAGATAAATTTATAATTAGGGATTAATTTAAATGTAATTAAGAAATTTCATTAGTTAATGAAGATAATTAACTAGAAATTATTAAGTAATTAAATTAATGTGATTAATTTTGATGATTTATTAGATTAAATTAATTAAGATAATCAATTGTAATTTGTTAATTACTTAATGAAAGAAATTAAGGGGTTAATTACTAATTGTAATTAAACTTGAATATTTTGATTAAATTAATAATAAAGATAAATTGGTAATTCATGATTTGTTATTATGAGATGATTGCTTAATGATAAGTAATTAAAGAGTAAATTTCTTGAAATAATGAATTAAGAAGTTAATTAATTATATAATTGGTTCAAGAGTCGATTTAATTAATATGATTGATTAAGAATAATTTAATTAATTAAAGTGTTTGATAAATTAATTTATATCAAATGATTTGAATTAAGAAACCAGAATGGGAAGATAAATTCATAAGTAATTTAATTTTATTTACTTGGAAATAAATTGAATTGATTAGGATTAAAAAATTAATTAATCCTGCTTATAAATGATTATTAAATGCTTGACCTTACTTATGGATGATCGTATTATATATGATGTCTTGAATTAATTGTCCTGTCTGATCTGTGATATTTTATTCTGTGGTTTGTGCCGTGTATGATTTATTCATTTATTTACATCTGCATATTATCTGTGAATCTGTGAATGGGCGATAAGCTTTATAGCTATATCGCTTATCAGATATATTGTTGTATTTGATCTGTCATGATTGAATGATGTGCACTACTGTGTATAACCCCTGGACCACACCATACACACACAAATATGGATTTCACGAGGAAATCGATTAAGTCGTAGATTTTTGAAATAGTTTAAAATTTGAATTATTAAATTCAAATGTTTTGGAATTGGAATTGGAATAGAAGTGAAAAGCTTTTGAAATGGAATTTCAAAGATGGAAATTTATTTTGAATAACTGGATTAAGTGTTGGAATTTAAATACTTTAATTTAAATTTGAATTCAATATTCGAATTGAATTCTGTAATTTGAAACTAGGGATTAATGATATTATACTAGTCATTATGAGTTAAATCATTTTTAAAGTATTATTTTTGGGAATTTGAATTTAACCCAAGGATTTCAACTCGTATAAATGAATCAGATTTCCAAAATGAAAACTGTTGTTTTCAAATGATAAACACTTTTAGATAAGAACTGAGATTCCAGTTAATTAGGGGAATTTCAAGATTGAATAGAGAAATGATTTTCCTAAGTTATGAATGAATTCTTTTTGAAAGCTAAGAATTAAATCTGTTTATTTTTAACAGATTTAAATTGATGATTTGTTTAAATCAAATTGAAATGAAATTGTTTTGAAGGCTATAAGTTAAATCTTTGATTTAAAGATTTAACGAGTTAATCAAATTGAAATGAAGATTGATTTGGAAAATCTGTGAATGAATCTTTTGTTGTAAAAGATTAAAATGTGAAAATTGTTTAAACCGTTTAAAGGTTGTGAAAATGAATCTTTTTGTTTAAAGATTGAAATGGTAATTGGATTAAACCATTTGAAGAAAAGTTTTGGGTAATAAGTTGTGACTTAATTGAAATCCCATATCCATATGTTTTAAAAATATTTTCGCTCACTATTCGATTTAACCGGGAAAGGACCTTTGTGTCGTAGAACCCATTCCGAATATGTGATTCAACGTTATGGATAGCATTTGAAGACCGGTGATGAAGATCGGGTATTTGCGAAAGCGATAGGATGACCTATCGATTGTTTCTGCACCGAGTCGCGCCGGTATAGAAACTCCCTAAGTGATGGGAAATCCGATCGGGATTGTGAATATCCGGATTGCAAGGACTTCTTTGTAAGTGCCTTCGGTTCTGTTCGAGCCCGGAACAGACTTGTATGGATTGTATGTCTGACATTACAAATTGAGATATAAAGCTGATTTCTTTCAAATATATTTCTGTTGGTGGCGTAGAATTTATTCTTTTAGCTTAACAACCTTCTCTGAGACGTACGAGCTCAGAGGTTATGTAGTTGAAGGTTATCAGCACTATACTCCCAATTTGGTAATGTGACATACTGAGTGTTGCTGTGAAATGATCATTGTGTTGATTATTTGTGATAGGATCATTTATTTAATCGTCTATCCTGGTGATCATTTCTATGATCATTTGTTGACTCAAAGCATGGCTTTTGTGTAAAGTATGTTTTTGTGGACGTGACTTCGTCGAGCCTCACACCCCGGAATGGTCAAAACAGGAAAGATGCGGCAAGGTTATGAGGGGTAGCGCCCTTTAGGATATGTGCATTTCCTTCTGGAAAAGGGTGGTATCATGGTATGGAGCCCAGATACTTACTCATGTTGAAAACACTTTATGATTGTGTGAATTGATTACGAGATCTCGGATAAAGGTCCCAAAGGACCGGGGGATGGCATATTCGGTCAATTGTTACTCAGTTAGGGGTAACCCGGCCTTGTGTTGGTAGATATCCGGTTTGGTTCTCGGGGATGTCCATCCAGAGGCATTCTCATGTGGCAATGGGAAGTTCCTTGGCCTGATCATTCGTTGGAAATCCAAAGAAACAATACGATCTTGTACGGTTTTAGTTGTAGAACCTGCTTCCTCAGGAGGTAGCTATAGTAGGCATAATATAATGGTACCTATGTTGGCTAAGATTTATATTCTACTTTCGAAATATTTTTCCTACACTATGCACTAGTAATAATATCAAATGTTCTTTTTAATGCGTATCAAGCATCTTTGACTATCATAAGAAGAAATCTCCTCCAAGTCCGCGTTTGCATTGTGTGTGTGGCGGGAGGTCTTATGGTAGTCTCATTTCAAAAAGCATTGCGAATTAACTTTAAAATATTTCTTTGAATATTTTAAAAGATAAACTGTTTTTGTTGCTCACACCAGTCCCACGACTGATCCGGAGTTTATTGTTTCTTTCCTAAACTCTGGGTGCTCATTATATTTCTACACGAGCAGTCTAGAGTTGGGTTTTTCAGATAGTCAGATGTAGTAGATTATCTGGAGTTAGTTCAGTCTTTGGACCACACCG
Source organism: Allium cepa (assembly GCA_030765085.1). NCBI lineage: Eukaryota > Viridiplantae > Streptophyta > Magnoliopsida > Asparagales > Amaryllidaceae > Allium > Allium cepa. The sequence goes on along the minus strand of CM060931.1, from coordinate 269,976,324 downwards.
GTCTTGCTGAGCTTGGTGCATCGTTATTGGGAGTTCGAGCTATTGCTGGATTGATTCTTGGAAATGGAGTTGCAGTTATTTTTGGAGTTCTTCCTTGAAGACTATCTCAGAGTTATTGTTCTGCTGCTAGATGTTATCTATTTTCTTTCCGCTGCTATTTGTTGTATCATATCTCTGATGTATATTGATATCTATTGGATCATCTGTTGTATCAGAGATTGTATCAAAGCTGTATATCAATGTATTATTCTTTTATTCCGCTGTGTTGTTTACTCAATGATTGTTATAAGCTCCGGCGAATCGGATTTGAACGGTCGAATCTATGGCATTCGAATACGATTAGAAGTATGGATGTCGATTTTCGAGCGGGCAAAATCCGAGTCGTTACAATAATTCTCATGTTTCTTCTAGATATTTCAAGAGTTATATTTGGTCAAATCCAATAACAATGAGAATAATCGCATACAGGAAATTAAGCACCGTATACCTTCCATAAACATGTAACGCCCACAAAGAATGATTGAACACACAAGCATGATCAAGTCATATAAACGACTTCTAATCCCCTTTTTAATTAACCTTACTTTATTAATTAAAACCTCTTTATTAGTAAAACTCCCTTTTACTCAATAAACTTCTTTATAAATGAAACTCTTTTTTTAATTACACTTCACTATTTAATTAAAACTTGCATATTCATTCCTACACATTTATTATTCATATACTTATTTCAGCTATATACTTATTATTCATTCCCAATTCTAACATTTACAACTTCTATTCCAATTTCCATAATTATCCAAACCAATTCCTCGATGTCAAACACATCAAAACGTGTGTAACCAAATACATATAAATATATATTTCCATAATATATCAAAGTTTATCCAATTTAACATATGTCAAATATCAAAGATTTCAAAATTCTTTCATAATGACTATATCACTTCAACATTTATAATGCACTATCATTTTTCACATAGCAATATTAAACATGTAAATAGCAAGTCTAGGCCATGACACATGTTACAAACGATCAAAAGAGAGATTATACTCCATAATAATGTTGTCACTCGTTTTACAAAATGAGATAGGGTTTAAAAGTAATAACTTGCATTGTTCATTATACTATTTATATTTTTTATACAACAATAATCATGTTTATTATAATATACTATCAACTGATGAGCAAACTCACCCAAGTCCAAATCAATTCCAGATGTAGAGAATCCGGATATGAGTGCAATGGCAAAAAACAACGTCTTAATTGGATCTCGTATGCAAAAGTAACGCGTTTATAAGATTTTGGGTTAAAAAATATTTAATTAATTAATTAACCACTAATTTCACATTCCAAACTAATCCTCTCTTCATCCCTTTATTCTCTGTGCATACTGACACCATCACCACCCTAAACATTATGATCGTTTTTTAGTGATACGAAGAACCGATCGACGATATCCAGTACCGCTCATGCCAATGCATCTCTCTCCTCGAGCTGGATGTGCTTGACCTGAAAAATCCAAGCCCGATCACCCCGATCAAATTCTAACACCATGCCTTAATTCGACCATGCTACAGGTTGCGCTTCGATTTCAACAATTAGTCATCCTCAAACCACCATCTATTAACTCCATGCACTACCTCGAGTCAAACCCTGCCGCCCAGTTCACATCCAGACAACCCTACGCCATCGCCATTTTTAGCTCCTCCTACTACTATTGATGTCATGATCCATTATAGGCAGCCCCACCACACTATTCTTTGTCCACAAACTCGTTTGCACTTTAGAAACCCAACGATAACATCGATTCGACCAAACACCACCTGAATCGACCATCTTGCCCTATCTTCACTGTTAGAAGCCGAACACTTCCAAACCTCGTCATACCCAAATCAACGCATACCGGAACGAAGCTATCCTCCCACAAAGCTATCTCCTCCATGAAGCAAATTGATCAATTGGCATTGAATTTCGTTGCCAAAATCTCACAATTTAATTGATGGAAGCAAACTTATGGTGGCGGCTACTCATTCTCGCAGGGGAACAATTTAAAATGACGAGAGGGAGGGAATGAGAAATGGGTTTGAATTAAGTTTAATTTACAGGAAAAATAATAATATATTTTATTCTCTTGATTTAAACGCTATGTGTTTCTAGCATGCACGACCACATAGGATGTCCGATCATCACGAAACTCGTCGGTGTATAATAATTCAATATTCCATATCCAATAACACTAGTTTCATCAAAATCCAAGATTGTGCCCTGGATTGATAATTTTTACACATTAATTAAAACGAATTATTATTAAAAAAAATTAATCATTTAAATTATAAATTAACGTTCACAATAACTATTCATTATTTAAAAGAATTTAAATAAGCTTCCAAAATCAATTTTTATTTGTATTAAATCTAAGATTCAATTATTTAAATAATTTAAATATTTAAATATAAATGTTTGAAATTTACGGGTCATTACATATAGCATCGGTTTTAATATTATGATTTGTGCTTTTATAAAAAATCAATTAAAACATACTATGAAACTTGGTATCATTTTTGTCTCTATATATTATCACTCTTTGCCTCTGTATCGTTTCTATTTTGCCTCCGCATAGTATCAGCTATAATACATTATGATACTTGGTATCATTTTTAATAATGCTTAGTATCGGTTTTTTACCTTTGCATGGTATCCGTCTATACTCTACGTAGTATCAGTTTCAATAATATTATTTTACCTACTTTAAAAAAAATCAGTACATAATCAGTTGTAACAAATTAGTTTTGCATAATATCAATTTTTCTATGATGAATTATAATATAATATCATACTTAGTATATGTTATAACACAATATCATAGCTTAAAACTATACAAAACTTCCTGACAAATTATATAGATGAAAGAAATAGAAAATATTCTTCAACATGACACAAGGCTTCTTCAAATAGCCCGAACAAGACAATCATGCTAAAAAGAAAAAGAAAAGCAAAGTAAAAAAAAGAAATTTTAAAGAGGCAAAGAAAAACTTTTGGAACAATTAAAGAAGAGGTCACCATCAGAGTATTGCAAATGCATATAAAAGATTTGTACAATGAAATTAAGAAAACAAAGGAGCAATTGGAAAAGGAAAATAAAGTAAGGCTAGAAACAGAAAATGAAAGTCAAAAACTAAGACAAGAAATCAAAGAAATGAAATCCAAAGTTGGACATAATGAAGAAGACAATAAAGAGTGAGGTTCAGAGGCTGATGTGGAAAACTGCACATTATAGAAGAAGCAGACTTCATATTAGATCAAGGCACATCTATAAAGGCAGAAATAGAAAATGCAAAACAGAAATCCATAGCTAAAAATAGTGAAGAAGAAAAAATGAGATAAAATTTGAGCCCTATATAGAAAAAGTCCACACAACAACTGAAACAGACAATATAATGGATGAAAGTACACGTTTAAAGACGGAAGCAAAAAATGCAGAAAAGAGATCTGCAACTAAAAAGAATGAAGAAGAATGGCAGAGTATGAAGCAGAATTAATGTGCGTACAAGTGAAATTAACTACACAATAAATGAAGATGCACGTATAGAGATAACAAGAGAAAAATGTAGATACGATAGACACAATGAATGAAACAAATTCCCCGATGAATCAAGATATAGTTATAGACACAAAAATAGAAAATGCATAAAAATAGACATAATAAAGGAAATACACCATCCAATGGGAGAAGATACCATAATTAAAGGCCAAATCATACCCTGCCATGATCCAATACTCGACTTCACTTCTCCATCTTTCAAACTAAATGACTCACAAGACTATGAAGTTAAAAAAAAGATCCAAATTAATAAAACTTATTAAACAAAGAAGGAAGAAAACAATGAAAAAACCAAAAATAGCTTCTTCTGTCACGAGAGTAAAAGAAAGAACAAGAAAAAGAAAATAGAGTGACAACTTTGGGTATGGCAACTAGTGAAAAAAGCAGCAAATAAGCCAAAAAATGAAGGAAAAATGAAGAAAATGAAGAAAAAGGTACAAAAGAATCCATCCTAGAGCCAATTGCAGTAATAGAACCAACATTTGCAGATTTACAACTAGGACGCTGGAAATGCTTGGCACACTTTGGGCAAGGCCGTACGCAGGCGGATTTAACCCAATAGACTTCACGGTTATCGAGGTTAGAATATCTTGGATTTAACTCAAATGGATGGATAGATAGTCAACCACAGATAATAAAATGAAGCCAAGATTAAACATAGTCGGTGGATAAATGATGCAGGGTGCTTGGAAGATGGATATTGGCTTGAATAAAGGAGGATCGACATAAGATGGGTTGATGTGGTGTGGGTCGGCAAAGGAAGGGGTTGACATGGAAGGGATCGACAAGATACGGAGTGGTATGATTGGGGTCGCAAAGCAGAGGTCGGCATGGAAGTGGTTAGCAAGACGTGAAGCAACATATTTTGGATCGGCATAGTTCGAGGCAAGATGGATCGGCACTCAATAGGTTGGCATAGTAATCCAAGCACGATGGATTGGCAAGATTTGGACTGGCATCGTAAGGATCGGCACATCTTTATGGGTTAGTATGGGTCGGCGTCCTCATGAAGAGAAGGGCCTGGCATTTCACTTAAGGAAGGAAGGGTCATCATTTTCTTGGAGGAAGAGAATTAGCATTGGTTTGTTAAGCATTGGTTTGGTTGAAGAGGGATCAGCATTTTCATGAAGGAAGAGGGGTCGACATGCTTCAAGGTGGATGGATCGGTGTAGCTTCTTGGAAGGCTATGGATCGGCAATCTTCATGGAGGGATCGACATTGTATTAAGTGGGGGAACAATGATTGATAGTGCTAGGCTGATCGCTATTTTTGGACGAGTTAGGCTTTCCGATCGTTATGGTGGGCCCGTGTAGGTGAGAAGGACCTGTAGCTAAAGTTTCACCTATAAATACAACTAACTTGGCTTCAGAAAGGGGCCCTTCATTCTGCTTCTCTTCATCTTCTACCTAAGGGAAACTCTACCATTTTTATTCTGAAATCTTAGATTGTAACTGTAATCAAATTTTAGTATAATAAAAAGGATTGTTCTGGAGTGGACGTAGGCTTGAGTTAGCCGAACCACTATAAATCTTGTCTCTCTTTTACTTGCTTTCATTTTAATTTGCTTATTCTTCATATCATATTCTCTACATCATGTACTATCGGTGATCTATGACTGGATATTGGTGCATTCACATTAATTGGGTGTTGGTGGTCAATTTTGACGCCAATATTTTGGAGCTTTCACTGAGAAAGCTTGCACTCAAGGATTTGGGAGTCAGGATCTTGGATTTGAAAGCTTTAGAACTTGAATTTAGATAGCAATGGCTAGGCAATCAACAAGGGGACAGAGAACAGAGAGGAGCCATCATGAAAGAAGTCAGGAGGCTTCCTCAGGAGCTAATCAAACCTCAATCTTCATCATCAGAGACAAGATGGAAACGATGATGGATGCTATGTAGGAAATGACGCAGTACCTACTCCGACAGATCGGGCAAGTTGGAGTGTAAAACCAAGGAAATGGACTAGCCGGGAGTACTGGAAATGAAAATCATGGAGTTGGAGCAGCAGGTGCAGGGAAAGTCCAGATTCAGAACCAAGGAAATGGAACAACCAAGATACGGGATAGAGTGGAGCCACTAGGAGCAGCCCTTCACCAACCAGGAACGATCAGCCAAAACAATGCCGATCATTATAGAACGATAGGTGTCGATCGTTCCATATGCCCCTGGGATTATATTGGTTCGATTTTAGGCAGGATACTAGGTGGTGCTATGCAGTTTGGCATTGATCGGAACGTGAATGCTCGTCCAGAAGAATAGATTTCGTGATTCTGTAACATCCTGGTATTTTCAACCATTCGCATCCGCATATGTCGGACTTGAATTGCTCAAAATATCAGATAGTTAATTTAAATTTGGCAAACCTCAGCATATGCAGTAAATAAAATAATCATAGAATCGCAGACACAGAGTAATGTAATGCAGCGGGAACAAAAGAATAGTAGTTCATGAAGCTACTATATATATAACAGAGTTAAACAAGATACAACAGAAGTATCGAATACATAGATGTCTCAATACAATAGTCAAATACAAAATCTGAATACATCACTGGAATCAACTGAATAACTGAAAGCAGAATCGATAGATGGATCTCCAAGCGAAGCTCCAACTCCAAAGGTGAGTCTCGAATACTATTACACTCAGTCTGACTCGAGCGTAAAGCAAAACACAAAACACTCGAATCAGGATTAATATTCTTATATCAATAAATCCAACTCAAGTGAAATACCATTGAAATACAAGTAACTCAAAGGATGCTTGGGATAACCTTCCTCTCAGGATCCCTTAAATTATCTACTATGTAGTAATGTGCGCTATTATAATAATGTCTATAGTAAAGTAAACTATTAAAATAGCGTTAAGGCGTTACCCATTCCCCCCTTAATACATTTTATATATTCCCATAGTCTACATAGTACCGTAATCTCCTCCGTACTGGGCGTTGTCCGAGGGCACTCCATACGTATGGTACAAAACAAACTCGTAGTGGTCTCGATAGGGTAGGTGACACAGCATAACTAGGCGTTGCCAGGGTAAATATACCAATTACACTTCCGGGCTAGTGGTGACGCATAGAAACCACTACCGCTCACCTCGGAACAAACTCCCAAATCAAAATCAAGTGTGGCCACCAAATCAATCACAAAGGCAGAATATAGTATTAAAGGAATGTGCCCGATCGGAGGAATGACCTCACTTGGCCCGTCGATTGCTCCTGTTTTAGCCACCTTAAGCCAATTCATGGGAGTCGGGTCCACGTATATACCTCATATAGGATTGTTGCCACCATCCTACTTCATTCTGGAATCTCCACCGCGTACACGGTTGTTAAAGTGGTTTTCGATATTGGTAGAGTGTATGATAATATCTGATCCCAGTCTCTTTAACAATGATATTGGTAGAGTGTATGACAATAACACCACGGTCATTTCAAAATAGTTTATACTTCAAAACCAAAATATCAGTGCCATTTCAAAACCATATCAATATGATATCTTTTCCATTTCAAATATATCCATTTCCAAAATCCTAGCACTTCAAAGTTATAACACTTCGAAACCAAAACACTTGACTTATTATTCAATTTATCTCTATAAACATTTTTATAAATAAAAATTAAGTGTATAACATTTATTATAACCACTCAAATTTTATTTATAAAATCATTTTATATTGTATATTATCAAATTACATATTCAACTTCAGAATGATTTAGGTAAATTACACATTAGAAAGTAATTGAGTAACAAGTAAAATTTTCCCAATTCAATTATTTCAAGTTTAAATATTTATTCAAAATTTTGGGTTCATTTTAGATTGAAATCACCCTTTAATTATAAATTTAAGCATTAAATTTCCGATTTCAATTCAAACCATTTAGATATAAGTATTTTATATTTTCAAATCAAATCTACAAACATATACCTATATATTATAAATCAAGTCATATTTAAGAATTTCAAGTCAAATTTATTTTCAAAACAAAAGTGTAGCAAAGCTACTAAGATGGCCTCTCCACTTTGAAACTCAAAAATGAATGTCGATGATGCTGTACTCATCATCGAAATTATTTTCCACCGACAATGGAGAGGGCACTAATTTAAACATTTAAAAAATTCTTTGGAAACAATTTCTATTAGAAAATACTTTAAATAATATTCATTTTAAAATTCGAAACCCAAAGTTTGAAATCACCAGGAATTAAATTATCAAATTCTCAATTTAAATTCCAAATCAGTTTTTAGACTACGTTTATAATTTCACTTATTTATGTTATGTGGCAAAAGTCATTGGTTGGACAAATGAAAACTAAATATTATCATTTTCAACAACCAATTTATTTAACTTTTTAATTCTAGAAAATTTTATACTTATATGTATAATAATCATACAAAATTTATTGTGTCAGTTTGTTCAAGTGTTTTGGAACTTATATCGATAGCGTTTATCAGACGAATCGATCGAAAACCCAAATCAACATTAACAAATCAAACAACACAATGTAAAATATTTAATATTAATTACAAATACACTCTCTCACTCGAGAATTCAAGGATTGATTTCAAAACAAAGATAGAGATTCGAATTCAAGGGGCTTTAATAAAAAAGAATTCTAACTGGAAGATAAGCTCGAAACGAAGATAAGATGATTAAATAACAGAATAGGAAGATGAATAGACTAATATTAATCACGGACGACCCTAACCGGGTCAACTATGACTTCCAGAATAAGGTTGATGCAGAATAAGATTAATCACAAGAAATAGAATTCGGGCATAGAAAGAGATAGTAGCATCTAAACCGAGGATACATAAATCTCCGGTGAATCAATGCCTGTTGTAAAGGAGTTCATCCCTTTACAGATCATACAGTTATGGGATGCCCTAAAATCAAGAAAATATGAATAGGGAAGAATGGATTTCAAAATGAATAGGAACGTTCCAAAATCAAAGGAATTTCGAATCAAAGAGGAAGAATTTAAGCTTGAATGAAGGAGTTTCTGTAACTAAATTTACTCTATATACTAAGTTTGCCTAAAACCAAAGCTCGGATACCACATGTAACATCCTGGTATTTTCAACCATTTGCATCCGCACATGTCGGACTTGAATTGCTCAAAATATCATATTGTTAATTTAAATTTGGCAAAACTCAGCATATATAGTAAATAAAATAATCATAGAATCATAGACACAAAGTAATAGTACAATAATGCAGTGGAAACAAAAGAATAGTAGTTCATGAAGCTATTATATATTTTTGACAGAGTTAAACAAGATACAACAGAAGTCTCGAATACATAGATGTCTCAATACAATAGCAAATATAAAATCTGAATACATCACTCGAATCAACTGAATAACATAAAGTGGAATCGATAGACGGATCTCCAAGCGAAGCTCCAACTCCAAAGGTGAGTCTCGAATACTGTTACACTCAATCTGACCCGAGCGTAAAGCAAAACACAAAACACTCGAGTCAGGATTAACATTCTTATATCAATAAATCCAACTCAAGTGAAATAGCAGCTGAAATACAAATAACTCAAAAGATGTTTGGGATAACCATCCTCTAAGAATCCGTTAAACTATCTACTATGTAGTAATATACGCTATTATAATAATGTCTATGGTAAAGTAAACTATTAAAATAGCGTTAAGGCGTTACCCAATTCCCCCTTAACACATTTTATATATTCCCATAGTCTATACATTACCTTAGTCTCCCTCGTACTGGGCATCGTCAGAGGGAACTCCATAGGTATGGTACAAAACAAACTCATAGTGGTCTTGATAGGGTAGGTTACATGGCACAACTAGGAAATGCCAGGGTAGATATACCAGTTACACTTCCGGGCTGGTGGTAATGCATAGCAGCCACTACCACCCACCTTGGAACATAATCCCAAATCAAAATCAAGTGTGGCAACCAAATCAATCACGAAATTAGAATATAGTATCGAAGAAATGTACCCGATCGGAGGAATGACCTCACTTGGCCTGTCGATTGCTCCGGTTTTAGGCACCTTAAGCCAACTCACGGGAGTCGGGTCCACGTATAAACCTCATATAGGATTGTCGCCACCATCCTACTTCATTCTGAAATCTCCACCGCGTACACAGTTGTTAAAGTGGTTTTCGGGGTTGGGAGAGAGTATGACAATATCAGATCCCACTCTCTTTAACAAAGAAACGTTATTATAACACCGCGGTCATTTCAAAATAGTTTATACTTCAAAACCAAAATATCGTTGCCATTTAAAAACCATATCTATACAATATCATTTCCATTTCAAAAATATCAATTTCCAAAATCATAGCACTTCAAAGTTTTAACACTTCGAAACCAAAACACTTGAAATTATAACACTTGGAAGTCATAACACTTTGAAATCATAACGCTTTGGAAATCAAAGCACTTTGGAAATCATAACGCTTTGGAAAGCATAATTTAGAAATCATAATACTTTGAAATCATAATACTTCGCACCTAATCAGTTTAGATATTAAAATAGTATATATAATAAAATAGTTTATAAAGTAAAATATTTTATGTAAAATAGTTATAAGTTAAAATAGTTTATATTAAGATAGTTAGTATATTAAAATAGTTTGTATAAAAATGATATATATTAAAATAGTTTATATTAAAATAATTTTGTAAAGTAAAATATATAAATATTTTTAATTATCATTTAAAATACTTTATATAATAAAATAACTTCCTTGAATTTCACAAATCAATTCAAATTAACACGAGTTCCAAAATTCAAATTTAATTCAATCTCAATTCATCAATTTCAATTCAGTTTCTCAATAAACCATTTTAAATTTTATCGATTTCAAACACAGATTTGAACTACAAAATAAACCATTTAAATTTCAATATATCTCAAGGCTTTAAATATTCCACATTTCATAACAAAATTTGATAACTTCGTATATACCTTGATTTAACTTCATTATTATTTAGTTTTGAAACCTTCACTTAATAAATCCAATATCATTTAAATAAAACCCCAAATTACAAATAAACTAAATATTTCCTTTAATTTGTTTAAATTTGAAATATTCATTTAAATCACCTTAACCAAAATCAAGTTATAAAATCATATCCCTTAAAAATCTCAAATTCAATAAGTTCCAAATTGATTTAATTAAATAAAATTCTTAATTGAATACAATTTCAAATAAATTCAAAATTATCTTTCCAACCTTGACTTATAAATCGTTATAAAAGTCTATTTTAAAATATAATTTTAAAACAAATCCTTAAACATATTATATTTTAATTAAATCAAACTTTATTAAATTAAATCTGATTATTAAACTTATTTTATAATAAAGTTAATTTGTACATATTTTTATAATAGTAAAATTATAAGTAAATTCATAAAATATATATAATTTCAAAACTAACTTATAAGTTAAAAAATTTCAAAACATATAATTTTAAAATCATGATTTAAATTTTATAACATATATATGTATATATATAATATTTTGAAATCAATATTTATTAACCATATACTTCTTTCCAATTCATCAATTTTAATTCAATTCGGTTTCTCAATAAACCATTTCTAATTTTATCGATTTCAAATACATATTGAACCACGAAATAAACCATTTCACTTTCAATATATTTCAAGCTTTAAATATTCCACATTTCAAAACTAAATTTGATAACTTCATATATACCTTACTTTAACGTCATTATTATTTAGTTTTGAAACCTTCAATTAATAAATCCAATATCGTTTAAATAAAACCATAATTTATAAATAAACTAAATATTTCCTTCAATTTGTTTTAGACTTGAAATATTCATTTAAATTACCTTAACCAAAATCAAGTTATAAAATCATATCCTTTGAAAATCTCAAATTCAATAAGTTTCAAATCGATTTAATTAAATAAAATTCTTAATTAAATACAATTTCAAATAAATTTAAATTTATCTTTCCAACCTTAAGTTATAAAATCATTATCAAAATATATTTTAGAATATAATTTTAAAATAAATACTTAAACATGTTATATTTTAATTAAATCAAACTTTATTAAATTAAATCTTATTATTAAACCTATTTTATAATAAAATTAACTTATACATATTTTTAGAATAGTAAAATTATAAGTAAATTCATAAAATATATATAATTTCAAAACTAACTTATAATTTTAAAAAAATTCAAAACATATAATTTTAAAATCAAGAATTTAAACTTTATAATATATATATATATATATAATATTTTGAAGTCAATATTTATTAACGATATATTTCTTTCCAAAACCATAGAAATCTTTTTCAAAATATTTATATATAGACCAACGGTGTTTGTATAAAATTTTCTATCCTTTGATCAAGTGATATGGATATTTATCATTTCAATCCACGTTTTAAATTATATACGGGTGTATATTATTTCGACCAGCAATCCCAAATTCGATTCAATTGAAAATCGCTTGGGTTTATCATTTCAACCCATAACAATTTCCCTTTATTCTACTGATCGTTCGGGTATGTATTATTTCAACCCATAGGGAATTCTATACTAACAGGGAACTTGCAGAGTGATAACAGATATGAATATAATATAACAGGCATACATCATTAATATAAAATAACAGATAATGGTTTCAGATGTCATAGGTGAATAGATACATGTAATAACATATACATATCAATGTAAATAACTAACACCAGTATATTTCAATTTTCGTTTCAATTGAAATCGAATTTAATAAATATAAGAATGTTAATCGTGAGTGATTACTCATCTTTCGAGGCTAGAGAGATAGACAATGAGGTTGAGTTACGAAATCCAGGCACAAATCACAAAACAAGGCAATATTGAACTGGAACCGACGAACGTAGCTGACAAATAGGAATTGATGGAATCAAATTGGACTTGATCGATGAAGATCAATTGTATAAGTGAACATATATATATATATATATAGTTATGTACATAAAATCATATTTTATATTCGAATTTTTTTAAATTTAAATATATACGTATTTCGAAATCATTGTTTTTAATTAAACACATATGTAAAAATTAAACATATATACAAAATGTATTTTGAAATAATACTTATATATATACTCAGCCATATCATAAAATATATATAAAACTATATATATATATATGTGTGTGTGTGTGTGTGTGTGTGTGTGTGTGTGTGTGTGTGTATAAACTTACATACGTACTATATTTAAAAATCAAAAATTGTAAAAGAAATCGATATCTATAACTACTCAACAAATCAATATAACTTATAGATCATATAATCCTTTTATATATATATAACACAGATTTTACACAAACTCATATAGCCTTTATATAAAATAGAATATGATAGACCTGAACTAAATAGTCAAACACATATTCCTTCTTTATAACCCACGTATGTATGTATTTACAAACCCTTTCAAATTAGTACACATATATCTAAATAACAACAAGTGCCACCTTAAAACTAACCCATATAATAAAATCTTATATAACTAAACATGTATATAAACCACTTTATAATATAACATGTAATACTTCTTTTATAAAATAATATATATAAAAACATTTATCTACAGCAACTTATTGAAAATGAATATACACCTTAAACACATACATGTGTAACATGCAACCGACATATATTATACTAAAACAATATATAAAAAGTATAACTTACTTATATAAAAAATCTAAAGCAGCCTATATTATAAAGTAATTATTATAACTTTATGCATTAACTCAACATGCTATAACTTAAAATATGATATACCAAAATAAAATAAAATACAATATATAAAACATACAATACGTAAAAAGGGAGTCCTGAGTTGATGGAGGCCATAGGAATACCGGCAATAGGTAGGAAGAGGCTGGGATTAAGAGATGGAAGAAAGAGAGAGTAAGAGAAGTGGGGAAAGATTGCTTGGTGGTGAGCGGAAGACTTGGCAAGTCCGGTCTTTGTTAAGGCAAAAGAGAAGGTGCTTGCGTGCCAGGTCGAGGCAAACTAGTTGAGGGATACATTGCCGAAGAGGTTGTGGGAACGGAGGGTGGCATGGCGTTGTCAAACGGTGGAAAGGCATGCGGACTTTGTTGGTGAGAAGACTTGGTGGTTGATGGCACAATAAATGAAAAAGGAAAGCAAGCGGCAGATTCAACGAAAGAAAGAGCGGAGAGAAAATGAACAGAAGGAAGAAAATATTAACAGGCTTGATATTTTGGAATTAGTGAAGTAAAGTGAACATGCAAGTAAAGTAAAAGTGAAGCATGAATTCAAAGAATTATTAAACGCAACGTCCATTCATTTTCTGACTGTTGCTACAAATGAATGATCACTGGAAAAACCAAAAGGTTTTAAAAAACTAGGACCGATGCGAAATCATTTTTCATAGATTCCACTGCTTTCCGGACTACAAAACACAAAATTGAATATATCGCAGAGATCAGCATAACAAGAGGATAAAATGGTTTACAGATATTAGTGGTACGATTATCCAATAAAAAATTGATAATCGGTACCGAAAATGCTGCTAAAACGTCAGAATTAAGGTAGATGGAGCAATAGCAGTCCAAAGTTGGAAAAAAATATGACGTCTCATGAGATGATTTACAAATTTATTGTACAAAAATATTCTTGTTTGGAAAACATTTTATTATCATCAATTTTAACTGTTTTGAATTTAAGTAAAATTACACAAGAAAAATAAACTTCCTTATTTTATGATGAAAATTTACCATTTGCTATGTTTAATTAGACGTATTCAAAATATCAATTTTTGATTGCAAAGTTTTATTATTTAAAATTTCATAAAATTTCAATTAATTAAATAAATAAAAACACTAAAATTTACGGGTTGTCACACTCTCAACCACTTAAAACTTTTCGTCCCTGAAAAGGAATGAGGTAAGAGAATAGAAACAACTAGAAGAAAAACAGACTTGAAAAACAAAATAAACAATTAATTTGAACCATATAAATTTCAATTTAAATTAATTAATATTCAATAATTGATTTTAAATTCAAGGTATTTCATTAAGTTGATTTATTTCAATTTATTAATTCCTTCAAAACAAAATTTATTTTATTTATCTCATTTATCATTCGATTTTTCTCTATTAACATTTTTATAATTTAAAAGTAAGTGTATAATATTTATTATAACCACTCAAATTTTATTTATAAAGTCATTTTACATCGTATATTATCCAATTACATATTCAACTTTAGAATGATTTAGGTAAGTTATATACTGGAAAGTAATTAAGTAACATGTAAAATTTTCCTAATTCAATTATTTCAGGTTTAAATATTTATTCAAAATTTTGGGCTTCATTTTAGATTGAAATCATCCTTTAATCATAAATTTAATAATTAAATTTCCGATTTCAATTCAAACCATTTAGATATAATTATTTTATATTTTCAAATCAAATCTATAAACATATACCTATATATTATAAATCAAGTCATATTTAAGAAATTCAAGTCAAATTCATTTTCAAAACAAAAGTATAGCAAAGCTACTAAGATGGTCTCTCCACTTTGAAACTCGAAAATCAACGTCGATGTTACTGCAGTCATCACCGAAATTATTTTCCAACGACAATGGAGGAGGGCACTGATTTAAACATTTAAAAAATTCTTTGGAAACGATTTCTATTCGAAAATACTTTATATAATATGCATTTTAAAATTTAAAATCCAATGTTTGAAATCACCAGGAATTAAATTCTCAAATTCTCAATCTAAATTCATTTAAATTCCAAATCAGTTTCTATACTATGTTTATAATTTCACTTATTTATATCATGTGGCAATAGTCATTGGTTTAACAAATGAAAATTAAATATTATCATTTTCAACAACCAATTTATTCAAATTTTTAATTCCACAAAATTTTATAGTTATATATATAATAATCATACAAAATTTATTGTGTCAGTTTTCTCTGTTCAATTGTTTTGGAATTTCTATCGATAGCGTTGATCAGACGAATCGATCAGAAACCCAAATCAACATTAACAACTCAAACAACACAATATAAAATATTTAATATTAATAAAAATTACACTCCTCAATCAAAAATTCAAGGATGGATATCAAAACAAAGATAGAGATTCAGGTTCAAGGGGTTTAATCAAAAATAATTCTAGCTGGAAGATAAGCTCGACACGAAGATAAGATGATTAGATAGCAGAATAGGAAGATGAATAGACTAATATTAATCGTGGGCGACCCTAACCGGCTCAACTATGAATTCAAGAATAAGGTCGCTGTAGACTAAGATTAATCATAAGAAAATAGAATTCGGCATAGCAAGAGATAGCAGCATCTAAACCAAGGATACAGAAATCCCCGATGAATCAATGCCTGTTGTAAATGAGTTCATCCTTTACAGATCATACCGTGCAGTTATGAAATGCCCCAAAATCAAGAAAATACGAATAGGGAGAGACAAGAATGGATTTCAGAATGAATAGGGATGTTCCAACATCAAAGGAAATTCGAATCAAAGAGGAAGAATTCAAGGTCAAACGAAAGCGATTCTGTAATTAAATTTACTCTATATACTAATTTTGCTAAAAACCAGAGCTCTAATACCACATGTAACATCCTGATATTTTCAACCATTCGCATCCACACATGTCGGACTTGAATTGCTCTAAATATCATATTTTTAATTTAAATTTGGAAAAAATCAGCATATATAGTAAATAAAATAATCACAGAATCACAGACATGGAGTAATATAACAATAATGCAGTGGAAACAAAAGAATAGTAGTGCATGAAGCTACTCTATATATAAAACAAAGTTAAACAAGATACAACAGAAGTCTCAAATACGTAGATGTCTCAATACAATAGTTAAATACAAAATTTGAATACATCATTGGAATCAACTGAATAACTGAAAGCAAAATCGATAGATGAATCTCCAAGCGAAGCTCCAACTCCAATGGTGAGTCTCGAATACTTATACACTCAGTCTGACCCGAGCGTAAAGCAAAACACAAAACACTCGAGTCAGGATTAACATTCTTATATCAATAAATCTAACTCAAGTGAAATATCAACTGAAATATAAGCAACTCAAAGGATGTTTGGGATAACCATCCTCTAAGGATTTGTTAAACTATCTACCATGTAGTAATATATGCTATTATAATAATGTCTATAGTAAAGTAAACTATAAAATAGCATTAAAGTGTTACCCATTTCCCCCTTAACACATTTTATATATTCCCATGTCTGTACAATACCATAATCTCCCCCGCACTGGGCATCGTCAGATGGCACTCCATAGGTATGGTACAAAACAAACTCGTAGTGGTCACGATATGGCAGGTGACATGGCACAACTTGACAATGCCAGTGTAGATATACCAATTACGCTTCCGGGATGGTGGTAACACATAGCGACCACTACCGCCCACCTCAAAACACACTCCCAAATCAAAATCAAGTGTGGCCACCAAATCAATCACAAAGTCAGAATATAGTATCGAAGGAATGTGCCCGATCGGAGGAATGACCTCACTTGGCCCATTGATTGCTCCTATTTTGGCCACCTTAAGCCAACTCACGGGAGTCAGTCCACGTATATACCTCATATAGGATCGTCACCGCCATCCTACTTCACTTTGGAATCTCCACCACGTACACGGTTGTTAAAGTGGTTTTCGGTATTGGAAAAGAGTATGACAATATCTGATCCCAGTGTCTTTAACAGCCAAACGTTATTATAACACCGAGATCATTTAAAAATAGTTTATACTTTAAAACCAAAATATTATTTCCATTTCAAAACCATATTAATACGATATCATTTCCATTTCAAATATAGCCATTTTCGTAATCATAGCACTTCAAAGTTATAACACTTCGAAACTAAAACACTTGAAATTATAACACTTTAAAATCATAACGCTTTGGAAATATTAACGCTTTGGAAATCAAAACGCTTTGGAAATCATAATTTGGAAATTATACTACTTTGAAATCACAATACTTCCCACTTAACCGGTTTAGATATTAAAATAGTATATATAATAAAATAGTTTATAAAGTCAAATAGTTTATGTAAAATAGCTATAAGTTAAGATAGTTTATATTAAAATAGTTTATACGAAAATGATATATATTAAAATTGTTTATGTTAAAATAATTTTTGTAAAATAAAAATATGCAAATAGTTTTAATTATAATTTAAAATACTTTATATAATAAAATATATTCCTTGAATTTCAGAAATCAATTTAAATTAACAAGAGTTCCAAAATTCAAATTTAATTTAATCTCAATTCATCAATGTCAATTCAATTCGGTTTCTCAATAAACGATTTCTAATTTTATCGATTTCAAATACATATTGAACCACGAAATAAACCATTTCACTTTCAATATATTTCAAGCTTTAAATATTCCACATTTCAAAACTAAATTTGATAACTTCATATATACCTTAATTTAACGTCATTATTATTTAGTTTTGAAACCTTCAATTAATAAATCCAATATCGTTTAAATAAAACCATAATTTATAAATAAACTAAATATTTCCTTCAATTGTTTTAAACTTGAAATATTCATTTAAATCACCTTAACCAAAATCAAGTAATAAAATCATATCCTTTGAAAATCTCAAATTCAATAAGTTTCAAATCGATTTAATTAAATAAAATTCTTAATTAAATACAATTTCAAATAAATTTAAATTTATCTTTCCAACCTTAACTTATAAAATCATTATCAAAATATATTTTTAAATATAATTTTAAAATAAATACTTAAACATGTTATATTTTAATTAAATCAAACTTTATTAAATTACATCTTACTATTAAACCTATTTTATAATAAAATTAATTTATACATATTTTTAGAATAGTAAGATTATAAGTAAATTCATAAAATATATATAATTTCAAAACTAACTTACAATTTTAAAAAATTTCAAAACATATAATTTTAAAATCAAGAATTTAAACTTTACAATATATATATATAATATTTTGAAGTCAATATTTATTAACGATATATTTCTTTCCAAAACCATAGAAATCTTTTTCAAAATATTTATATATAGACCAACGGTGTTTGTATAAAATTTTCTATCCTTTAATCAAGTGATATAGATATTTATCATTTCAATCCGCATTTTAAATTATATACGGGTGTATATTATTTCGACCCGCAATCCCAAATTCAATTCAACTGAAAATCGCTTGGGTTTATCATTTCAACCCATAAAAATTTTCCTTTATTCTACTGATCGTTCGGGTATGTATCATTTCAACCCATATGGAATTCTATACTAACAGGGAACTTGCAGAGTGATAACAGATATGAATATAAGATAACAGGCATATATCATCAATATAAAACAACAGATAATGGTGTCAGATGTCATAGGTGAACAGATACATGTAATAACATATACATATCAATGTAAATAACTAAAACCAATATATTTCAATTTTCGTTTCAGTTGAAATCAAATTTAATAAATATAAGAATGTTAATCGTGAGTGATTGCTCACCTTTCGAGGCTAGAGAGATAGATAATGAGGTTGAGTTACGAAATTCAGGCACAAATCTCAAAACATGGCAAGATTGAACTGGAACCGACGAACGTAGCTGACAAATAGGAATTGACGAAATCAAATTGGACTTGATCGATGAAGATCAATTGTATAAGTGAACATATATATATATATATAGTTATGTACATGAAATCATATTTTATATTTGAAAACATTTTTAAATTTAAATATATACGTATTTCGAAATCATTGTTTTTAATTAAACATATATGTAAAAGTTAAACATATATACATAATGTATTTTGAAATAATACTTATATATATACTCAGCCATATCATAAAGTATATATAAAACTATATATATAAATATATATATATATATACATATATATAAACTTACATACGTACTATATTTAAAAATCAAAAATTGTAAAAGTAATCAATATGTATTACTACTCAACATATCAATATAACTTACAGATTATATAAGCCTTGTATACATATACATACATATATATATAACATAGATTTTACACAAACTCATATAGCTTTTATATAAAATAGAATATAACAGACCTAAACTAAATAGTTAAACACATATTCTTTCTCTGTAACCCACGAATATATGTCTTCATATACCCTTTCAAATCAATACACACATATCTAAATAACAGCAAGTGCAACCTTAAAACTAACCTATATAATAAAATCTTATGTAACTAAACATGTATATAAACCACTTTATAATATAACATATAATACTTCTTTTATAAAATAATGTATTATAAACATTTATCTAAAACAACTTATAGAAAATGAATATACACCTTAACCACATACATGTATAATATGCAACTGACATATATATTATACTAAAATAATATATATATATATATATATAACATATAACTTACTTATATATAAAAAAACTACAACTGCTTATATTATAAAGTAACTATTATAACTTTATACATTAGCTCAACATATTATAACTTAAAATTGATATACCAAAATAAAATAAAATAAACTACAATATATAAAACATACCATACATAAAAAGGGAGTCCCGAGTTGATGGAGGTGATAGGAATATTGGCAATAGGTGGGAAGAGGCTGGGATTAAGAGATTGAAGAAAGAAAGGGTGAGAGAAGTGGGGAAAGATTGCTTAATGGTGAGCGAAAGACTTGGCAAGTCTGGGCTTTGCTAAGGCAAAAGCGGAGGTGCTCGCGTGCGAGGCCGAGGCAAACTGACCGAGGGATGCGTTGCCGAAGAGGTTGTGGGCATGGAGGGTGGCATGACTTTTTCGAATGGTGGTGGAGTATGCGAGCTTTGTTGGTGTGAAGATTGCTAAAAATGGTGAGAATACTTGGTGGTTGCTAGCACAAAAAATGAAAAAGGAAAGCAAGCAGCAGATTCAAAGAAAGAAAGAGCAGAGAGAAAATGAACAGGAGGAAGAATATATTAACAGGCTTGATATTTTGGAATTAGCGAAATAAAGTGAATAGGTGAGAAAAGTAAAAGTCAAGCATGAATTCTGGGAATTATTAAAAGCCACGTCCATTCATTTTCTAATTGTCGTAACATACGAATGTTTAATGGAAAAACCAAAAGGTTTTAAAAAAATAGGACCAATGCGAAATCATTTTTCGCGGATTCCACTACATTTCGTACTTCAAAACACAAAATTGAATATACCGCAGAGACCAACACGACGTGGTGATCAAAACGGTATACAGATATTAATGGTATGATTATCCAATCAAAAGTCGATAATCGGTAGCAAAAATGCTGTTAAATCGTCAGAATTAAGGTAGACGGAGCAATAGCAGTCCAAATTTGAAAAAACGAAATATGACATCTCACTCGGAAGATGATTTACAAATTTATTGTATAAAAATATTCAGATTTGGAAAATATTTTATTACCATCGATTTTAACCGATTTGAATTTAAATAAAATTACACAAGAGAAATAAACTTCCATATTTTATGATGAAAATTTACCCTTTGCTATGTTTAATTAGACTTATTCCAAATATCAAGTTTTTATTTCAAACTTTTATTATTTAAAATTTCACAAAATTTCAATTAATTAAATAAATAAAACCACTAAAATTTACAGGTCGTTGTAGATTCCCTCACAAGCTCGTGGGGCAGGTTGGAGACAATGGACAAAGACCTCCCCTTGATAATAATGACAGATTGGCGGAAATGATCGGACGGGCTATGAGAGGAGGATTGGTAAATAGAGATTTGAAGGATGTGAATAGGAGCACCTACGCTCCCATGAATAGGCAAGCTAGGAATCCACCAGAATTCAAACTACTAATGTTAAAGACATATGATGGAAGAACGGATCCCGTTGTTCATCTGACAAGGTACATGAGGCATGTGAAAGTACTAGGGGCAATGGAGGAGGTCATGGCATGGTGCGTCGCTTTGTATTTGATGAATATAGTAGCACTATGGTTCAAACAATTGGAAAGCGGCTCTATTGGCACATGTACAAAATTGGTCGAAATGTTTGTGGGGCAGTTCAAAGTTCTCATCTCGAGACATGTTATGAGTTTGGCAACACTAAAGCAGAGGACTGGACAGTCTCTGAGAAATTTTCTAATATGGTTTAATGCTTCGGCAGCATCGGTGGATAGCCCAGATCCATTCATGGTTTTGTTGGCGGTTGTATTGGGCATTGCCGATGGCATGGAGTTCAAGGATTCACTAGCACGGGATCTTCCTATGGATTTAGGGGAGTTTTACTATGAAGTGGAAAGGTTCTTATGACAGAAAGATGCACGAGCAAACAAACCAGAGGTAAATGCCATGCAAAGTGGAGGGTCATCAGGAGACGTAAACAGGAACGATAAGGCAAACGGAGGATGAACGATGGTAATAATATCTCAAAAAGGAAATAGAGGAAAATGAAATTCTCTTCTTACATGGATTTGATTGAAACTCTGGAAATGATTTATTTGGATACTCAAGCGCGCTTCCAGTATCGAAGGCCGATAAAGAGGGAACCCCTCGAATACGAGCGGGCATCAGGAAATCATTGTCTATTCCATTAGGTGGATGGGCACTATACGAATGACTATGGGCATTTGCAGGATATCATTGAGGAACATGTAAGGAATGGTCATTTGCAACAATATATAAGGAGTCAAGCTGTGGCAGTGGAACATGAGTAGCCACTGCCCATCTCGAATGAAGATGGCACTAGATCAAGGCATGATCATAATCTTATCATTAATTGATTGGATTTACGGCATGAAATAAGTAATAAAACTACGTAGTAAAATGACTAAGTCACTTATACATGTACATGATTGAGGACGGTCCCTAGGCATGCTTCGAGATGACGATGTATCGTGGTGTTTAGGTTTATGAAAATTTTTCTTTTCCGTTTAATGCAAACTCTTGTTTTTTGATACTATGGCTATTTAGTTTTTTGGTCGTACGGGTTTTTATTTTATATTTTACCAACCGTACTCTAAAATGATTAAATCTGGATTAATGTAATGGATAACACAGGTCATGGCTACGGCCTCGACCAAAGAGACGGGGCAATGACCGCGAGTTACATGTCCCTTTGCCAGAGAGCAACAGGATGGACCCGAACACGGATTAGTCCTCGATTGGGGATCAAGGTCGTAGTAGGATGCCCCACGGATCAAGTCCTCGACCGGGGATCGAGTCCGGAGTTGGATACCCCATGGATCAAGTCCTCGGCTGGGGATCAAGGCAGGAGTAGGATACCCTATGGATTAAGCCCTCGACCGAAGAGTTAAGGCCGTAGAATAGAACACAATGGATCATCAGGTATGGACTATGCCAGGAAAGGGGTAGGTCTCTTTACAGGAGAGCGACAGGATCGGCCTACTCAGATCGTAGAGTAAGGACCATGCTCGACAAGGACCCGGAGAGGTCTAAGGATTTGGATATGGACGCAGAGTGGTCTCGAATTGGATTTAATAACCCGAAGAGGTCTAAGGATTTGGATATGGACCTGAAGAGTTTCCAAATTTGGATTAGATGACCCGAAGAGGTCTAAGGATCTTGATATAGACCAGGAGAGGTCCCAGTTTGGATTAGAAAACCCGGAGAGGTCTAAGGATTTGGATATGCACCAAGAGAGGTCCCAGACTTGGATAAAATGATCCAAAGAGATTGTGGATTCGATTAATGGATTTGGAATGGATTTTGGATTGGATATCGACTCGAAACAGTCATGGATTTGGCTAATAATCCGAAGAGATCAAGAAAATGGATTGGCAACAGGTTGGATTCTAGGTTGGATAATATAACGATCAATGGATTATGGACTTACAAGCCATGTTTTGGAGGGGGGCAAAGTGTTACCCGTATTTGGGCAGGGCCGTACAGAGGCAGATTTAACCCAATAGACTTCACGATTATCGAGGTTGGAATATCATGGATTTGATTCAATTGGATAGATAGATAATCAACTCTGGATAATAATATGAAGCCAAGATTAAACATAGCCGGTGGATAAAAGATGTAGGGTGCTTGGAAGATGGATATTGGCTAGAATAAAGGAGGATCGGCATAAGATAGTTTGATATGTATGGGTTGGCATAGGAAGGGGTCGGCATGGAAGGGATCAGGGAGACAGGGAGCGGCATAATTAGGGTTGGCATAGTAGAGATCGGCATGGAAGGGGTTAGCAAGACGTGAAGCAACATAGTTTGAATCGGCACAGTTCAAGGCAAAATGGATCGACACTCAATGGGTTGGCACAGTGTACTATGTACTATGGATCGGCAGGATTTGGACAAACATCGTAAGGATTGACACATCACTGTGGGTTAGTATGGGTCGACGGCCTGTGGAAGAGAAGGGCTCGACATTTCACGTAAGGGAGGAAGTGTTGGCATTTTCTTGGAGGAAGAGGGATCGACATTGGTTTGGTTGAAGAGGGATCGACATTGGCTTGGTTAAAGAGGGATCGATATTTTCATGAAGGAAGAGGGGCCGACATGCTTCAAGGTGGATGGATCGGTGTAGCTTGTTGGAAGGCTATGGATCTGCATGCTTCAAGGAGGGATCGGCATTGAATTAAGTAGGGGAATAACCATTGGTAGTGCTAGGCCGATCACTATTTTTGATGAGTTAGGCTTGCCGATCGTTATGGTGGGCCCATATATGTGACAAGGCCCTATAGCCAAAGCTTCACCTATAAATACAACTGACTTGGCTTCAGAAAGAGGGCCTTCATTCTGCTTCTCTTCATCTTCTACCTAGGAGAAACTCTACCATTTTTATTCTACAATCTTGGATTGTAACTATAATCAAATTTTAATATAATAAAAAAGATTATTCTGCAGTGAACGTAGGCCGGAGTTAGTCGGACCACTATAAATCTTGTCTATCTTTTACTTTCTTTCATTTTAATTTTCTTATTCTTCATATTATATTCTCTACATCATATACTATCCGTGATCGGTGACTAGATATTGGTGCATTCACGTATAATCGAGTGTTGATGGTCGATTTTGACATTAACAATACTAATGCTACACATTAAAATAACTTTAATTAATTGAATCAAATGTTTTTTCTTAAACAGATAAGTATCATGGGATGACAAAAACACTGTCAAAGGAGAATGCATTATAGTAAAAGATATGATTTGACATGTTCTTGAAGGAAATTTCACAGATGGACATGTACATAAATTTATTTTTTTGCTTAATAATACCACTTAATCAAAATAATTACAAAAACTAATACGCAATTTCAGTTTGATAGGAGTTGTCTCTTCATTTTATAAATTATTTTGGCTGTAATTTATAACAAAACTGATACCATAATATTTGCGAATATGATACCTAGTTTCTATTTGATAGAATTTGAAGCTTTGTAATTTTAACAAAAGTGATACCAAAATAATACAAAACCGATACCTAGTGTTTGTTTGATTGGGGTTAATGCTCAGTTATTTTATAAATTATTTTGATTGTAATTTATAATAAAACTGATACCAAAATATTTGCAAAAACGATACTTAGTTTTCTATTTGATAGAAATTGATGATCTATAATTTTAGAAACAATTTTAACTATCGTGTATGACAAAGTGATACCAAAATAATGCAAAAATGATACTTGTTATCTATTTGATAAGAGTTGATGCTTAGTTATTTTATAAATTATTTCGACTACAATTTATTACGAAACTGATACCAAAATATTTGCAAAAATAATACCTAGTTTATGTTTGATAGAAATTGATGATCTGTAATTCTAGAAATATTTTTAACTGTCATGTATGACAAAAGTGATATCAAAATAATGCAAAACTGGTACCTATTATCTATTTGATTGGAGTTGGTGCTTAGCTATTTTATAAATTATTTTGACTATAATTTATTACAAAACTGGTACCAAAATATTTTCAAAAATGATACCTAGTTTTTGTTTGATAGAAGTTGATGATCTCTAATTTTTAAAACTATTTTGATTGTCATGTATGATAAAAGTGATACCAAAATAATGCAAAACTGATACCTAGTTCTGTTTGATTGGAGCTGATGCTTGGTTAATTTATAAATTATTTTGACTATAATTTATAACAAACCGATACTAAAATATTTGCAAAAATGATTCCTAATTTCTGTTTGATAGAATTTGATGGTCTACAATTTTAGACACTATTTTGACTGCCATGTTTGAAAAAACTAACACCAAGTCAATGCAAAACTGATATTAATACTTTTCAATATATACCGCCATTGTCTAGATTACCAATACTATTTATTACTTAATGTTGCTTCACCAATAACAAAAAAATTTCTATTGTTAATATAGACATTAGATTGGTATATCTCAAAATATGGGCTAGTAAATCACAACTAGGGCTGTTATGGTAGTGGTTACCATTACCATTCGACAAATACCATTATCGTATCATTTTTACTGGTAATCTAAAATTGCATACCATTACCGATCGGCTGATATATCGAAGACTGGGATACTGATATTCTGGTAGCCGTTACACTGGTAATGGTAAATTACCATTTGTCCAAAAAAAAATCCATAACTTGACATATTTCTACACTATAATGCATCTTTGGTATACTATTTATAGTGTTACTTGATAAAGGCATAAATGACAAAGAAAAGAAGTGTATTTGGCATTATTTGACCTGATTACTAAACTAAATTTAGTCATTTATTTGGTGCTAAATGTCAATATTAAAGCATATCACATGAATATACATGTGTTTTAAATCGATTGGTAAACTTACCATTACCACTGGTTTGGAAGAAACGTTACCGATAATTTACCTAAAAAAATGGTAAATTTACTATTACCATACCAATTAAACTGGTAAACCGATATCAATCAATAATGGTAATCGATTGACTGGTAATGTTATGGTAATGATAAATTTAGCATTAGCATAATAGCCCTAATCACAACTATGTAATGACGACAACAATGACATAAATTAAAACTTGATATGCAAGTACATAATTCTACATATGCTGAATTGTGCTAATTTCTGTATTCAACTGAAAGTACCGATCACTTATATAGAAAGTATTAAAAGACATTTATCGTGCCTCCACTTGAAGAAATTGTGTGATGTAAATATGCAGATGTTATTTATTCCCTTTACATTGTGAGAACCATCGGATGTTGGTAATATTAACATATCCTACAATGCAATGGTCTCACGTAGATTCTTTACGACCTAGAATATCAAATGAAAGAAACAACCTGAGTCTAAAAGAAGCATGAAATTGGTATGAAATTTTTTCAAATAAATTGGCTAATATAATTGAAACAAAGTGGACATTAACAAATTTTGTAACTTTTTATCTTTAATAGAGAAAAGAAGTTGAGAAAATTTTGCAAGAACTATCGGAAAACAACAATATACCAGATATGGAAGTGAAGCAAGATGAAATTCATCAAATTAAATATGCATAGCAAGGAGAAGACATGTAAGCTATTTTTTCTATTAAAAATAATAACTATTGACAACATAATTGATACTAGAATTGAAACTGGTAGTAATACCGAAATGATAGTTACTTAATATTTAGAACTTGTTATCTATTTGCATTATGATCTTTTATATAAAGTACCATAATCATTATGTGCCTGGTATGTTGAATTGAATTCGATCAATGCATATGTTATTTTGTTTCAATTCAGCAAACATTTGCTTTAGATCAAAACTTATACCTACAAGCACATAAACGATACTTACAGGCACAAAATCGATGCATACAGACGTAAAAACCGACACGAAATTTTTTACAACTAAAAAAGTAAAACAATTATCATGGATCTTAAAAATGATACCTATAGGAGCTAAAACTAATGCTAACCTTAATACTAAGATCGTTAAGCATATGACCTATTTGCACCATTATCCCTTAAACACAATGTTATATATTTGTTATATACCCGATACTATAGGTGATGTAAACTATTACTAAAAATAAATTTTGCTTTAAATAGATTTGATTATGAAATATATATCATGATATTTATCTAATCACTGGACAAAAGCCATATTCCAATCAAGATAAAACCTGAACTTATGTTGCAAACCGGAGCAAGAAAAGTGTTAGAGTTAGTGATAGACAACGATCACTGCTGGAACTTATCCGATTTTATGTCATGCTTGGAAGAAAAAATATATAAAGAAGTAAATCTGTTGTAAAAATTGCAGTGATGTTCGATTCAGTTCAACTAATACACATTTGCATTATTGTGTTAGAAAAAATTGAATTTAGCTCTGTTTTAATATAGATATATATACTTGTTGAAATTTCGCCAATTTGTTGTAAAAACAATGATTTATTTCTGATATTTTAAACACTATATTTGTTTAACTTTACTTACATGTGACATTATGTTATGACTATATTTTATGTAACAACCGTCTTTTATGCACCGAAAGATGAGCCATTAAGGGTAGAAGAAAATGAAAGATAAGAAGAAACTACACAATCAGAGAATCTCACCACGAATCAGAACAACATATAATATATAACATAGGATATTATATTGTCATTTCCATAATAATAACATATCAGACTCATTACATTACAACCTTCAACAGGGTAGATATAACTACCTGTCTGTACAAAATACATAGGTCAAACATAAAAACACAACGGAATAAGATAATAACTAGCTAACAATGAAGCCACCTGCTCCAACTCCTTCAAAATGCTTCCGTAAGAAACTTGGATCACTTGGTTACTCATACACATTAGAGTACCCAATAGTTTTAGAAAAAGAAAATTAAACTCCAAGTCAGATATGGGTCTGGTGTGAGTAAACTCAAACAACATAATTTTTTTATTTTATAAAACATTTTGAAAATAAAAGGTATCTCGTAAGATCATGCAACACATAAACACAGATGAGTTTTTACCTTACGATAACCAAAATACTTTATCTAGAAATCCAATGATATTACATAATGTCTAGGGTTTTCGAGTAAATGATTCACATATCCAAAATTGTTACATAATTAAATTCCAGCATAATAGGTGTACAACTAAGACCGAAAGCACTTCTTGGGAAATGGATTCCATACAATGAATGAGCTATTAGGGTACCGTCGTACGTGCATCTCTGGATAAAATAACACCAAGGTCGAACCTATCAACCCCTGCAAAGACAAGACCGTCCTACCCTTTACTGGATAGTATCAAATAAGATACCCCTGGGTTGGGATCAGCAATCGTACCGAAGCATAAATGAGTTAATAGTAGAGACTCTAGATAGGGATGACCTTACCCTCATGGGAGCGACCCACCTAACCATTCTTCATCTCCTACGTTTTAGTCATTCATGGTTGATGAGGCCTAAGGCTACATTTACCTTTATTATAGCATTTCCACTTGGAACGCTAACATTGCCTTCCATATGTTGAAATAATGTCAGCATTCATCCGTACAAGTCATTCAGGAGATGTACGACCCGAAGGCACTATCTCCACTACATCAATTTTGGAATCACCCACAGGGTTAGTAGCAAACATCCCTTGCATTTCAAAGTCTTTATCTTGGTCCTTACCTCTACTATTTCCAATTCGAATGTTTACATTGGTTCGAAGTGGTTTTCGAGTAACAACTAATATCCAATCCCTGTCTCTCCAAACCAACGTTCGATAATTTAAGTGGTCGAGTTGTTTATAACAGACTATCCCACTATCAGGGTGTAAAGACTTACATATGTCCATACAGTCCATACGCTTAGATTATCATGACCCACTTATCAAAATTAACCCCTCGTATTCATTACGGTTCTGAAGTGTGGTATTTGTGATAAGCACAAGGCGACTTACTTTCAATAAAACACGTTAACATTTTATTACAACCACTTTAATTCATTTGGCTACTTAATCGCATGGCCAAGAGACCCTTGGTTTTAAAACATTTTACTTAAACTAGAAAATTGGTTCGAAATAAATAACCGATAGAGTTTTAAAAGAAACTTTAAAATAAATAACCCTTGATTTGATCATAAGTTTAAAACTTCTTTAAACTTTAATTAATCTTAATTAAATCAATATTAAACCATTAATAATCCTAATTTTAACTATATTCAATCCCTAATTAACTTTTATTTGAATACATTTATATAAAAAATTAAACCCTAATTAAGTGGATAATTAACCTTTAATAATAATTAATTAATTATTAATTAACTTTAGTTAAATGATTGATTAATATAAATAAACATGATTAAATAAAAATTAATTTCCTTTCATAATTAAATCATTATTTGAAGGTTAATTAAAAATAATTAACTTTGTTAATAATTCCCTAAACTCTAATTGCGTAACCTACTTACTTAATTAATTAATTATATAATAATTAATCTAATAAATAAATTACTGAATAATTAAAACTTAGATTTTGACTTACTTAATTTGGTTTGAAATAAGTATTCAAAAACAATCCAAAATCTAACACTTTAAACCTTGAAATCACAAAATTTCACGAACTACATCTATAGCGACTATCGCTATAAGCGTGGTTCGCTAGAATTGATTTCTAGGTGGAAATCTCACTTAATACTAGCTACGCCATGTTTTGAAAACTTAATTGAAAGATTTTGAATTTTTTTTAAAAAGGTACAAACTTGGAAAACATTTCCAAAAGCCAAGACCAAAAAGAAAGCTTTCCTTTTTCCATAGGATCTCAAGTCCTTTTTCAACCTTTAAACCGCTAGTTTCATAACTATTTCACATCATTTGGTTTTGTTTCACAAACAAAACTACCATCATATCATAGACCAGTATCACATATCCATATCCAAATATATCAGCATATTATCCAAATCACAAATCTATACCAAACAACCAACCTGCAATCATATATCGTCCAAACAACATGATAATTCAACACAACAAAATTATACTTTAACAATATATAGACCATCAAAAACAAGTTGTTTTATTTTTCAAAAGTATTAGTTTTACTCATCGAAAATTACCAATTTCATCCCAAATTCTTGCTAGAGCTTGAGAGCAACTTAGGAACTTTGAAATACAAAGATTTTTGGGTACTTGGACCTCCAAGATGGGCTCGGCCTGTGCTAATTAGGCACGGCCTAGGATGGTTTAGGCTCGTCCCTTCTGATTTTTGGTGGTGGAGGATTGTAACTTGAAAGAGGGGGCATTGAGTAGTTTGTAGAAGTGATTTTTTGGGTTGAAAAGGAGATTTTTAGCAAAATAAAGTGGATTTTTCTCCCTTTGAAAATTATGAAGAGGAGGCAGTGGATGTTTAGCTCCAATTTTTAGGATTTTGAAATGAATAAGGAGGTTGGAAAATGAGAAACATGAGTGGTGAGTGGTATATATAGGCTTGGGAAATAATTAAAATAATATAAAGTGATTATATTTAAATATACACATATGCGTGCACCCTATACCTTCCCTTTATGATCCGCCATCTCCTTGTACCCTTCCTCCATCATGTTCAACTATGCATGCCATGATCCACATACCATAAGTTGAAAAAGGCATTAATATGTACTAAAATATTTTCACTTTTATTTAAAAATATCCTCTTTTATATATACGCACTTAATAAGAAACATATACATATATGTGTGTGTACATGTACACTTGTTTAAATGGTTTGTATTCTGATCATATGTTTACAATAGTGTAGCATTTTAATTAACTTTTAACCAATGAAAAACATATATTTTTGAAAATAATTTTTGATCAAATTTTCTATTTCTTTATAAACTATATGTATCGGTAAACAAATTTTGAAAATGACTTTATCATAATTAGTTATTATTTAAAATATTTTTATTTATTAATAAAAATCCATTTATTAATATTAAAAATATAATTAAGTATTCGTTTAAATAGCGATTAAATCTTGGGTCGTTACACTCTCGCTCCATAAAAGAATTTCGTCCAGAACTTAGCAAACAAGGAGATAATCCAAACTATGCAAAAAGCTACATATTCATATTATAAAACACTTACCAATACATATACTAAGTATCTATAGCAAACAAACATACTCTATACATGCAACTTATGACTAGCTATCCTAACATTAACTCGGGGTAGGTTTTCTTCATATGATCCACTGTCTCCCAAGTGTAGTCTCTAGAATCCTCGCTCCACTTAATCTTAACTAATCGCACCACCTTGTCACACAACCTATTTTCGTCCTAATCCATAGCATAAACTGGATATCTAACAACTGTCAAGTTCGGTTCTATTTCCAATACCTCTTGAATCGATGGCTCCACAATCAAAGATGGGTCATGGACATATTTTCTCAAATGAGACACATGGAACACGTTGTGAATTACCGCCAATCTCTCTGGTAACTCGACCCTATAAGCGAGCAATCCGATCCTTTCAAGAATACGAAATGGTCCAACATACCTTGAGGCTAACTTTCCAACTTGTCCAAATCTAACAGTTCCTCTTATCGGCGAAACCTTTACAAACACCAAGTCCCCAACCATAAATTCCAACTCTCTTCGTCTCTTATCAGCATAACTCTTTTGGAGATATTGGCTTTCTTCATTCTTTTCTTAACTACTGCAATTTTTTCTATAGCATATCTGATCCTGTCTGGCCCGAGTACTAATCTATCTCTTGACTCAATACAACATGCTGGTGACTTGCACGGTCTTCCATACTGGGCTTCATACGGCGCCATCTCAATTCTTGCTTGGAAACTATTATTGCAGGAGAACTCAACTAAATGCAAATGATCTTCCCATGATCCACAAAAATCCAAAATACACGCCCTCAAGAGATCCTTCGGAATTTGATTCACTTGCTCCATCTGTCTGTCCGTTTGGTGATATGATGTGCTTAAGCTCAACTTTATTCTTAGAGTTGTTTGTAATGCTTTCCAAAATTGACTAGTAAATATAGGGTCTCGATCAAATACAATAGTCATAGGAACTCTATGCAGCCTGACTTTCTCTCTCATAATTTTTTTAGCAAAAGAAGCAGCGGTCCTTTTTGGTTTTACCGGAATAAAATGCACGCTCTTCATTAGCCAATCCAAGATAACCATACTCCTTTATTTCCTTTTCTGGTTCTGGGAAAACCATCGATGAAATCCATTGATATCATTTCTCATTTTCAATTTGGTATTTCCAAAGGTTGTAATAATCTGACTGTCTTTTGATGACCAACACTACTAACAAAGATAGAGATATCTCTCTTCGTTCCCTTCCACCAAAATATCTGCTTCATATCCCTATGCATCTTTAAGATACCACCATGGATACTCCACTTAGAATGATGGCATTCTGACAAAATTTCCTTCCTAAGACCGTTGAAATTTTGTACCCAAATCCATCCATTCATCCTCAGAACTCCTCGGTTATCAATCTTAAAACTTGTATACTGCCCCTCCTCAACCATCCTGATGATCGCCACTAAGCTTTTGTCCACTCTTTGCTTGCTCGCTATTCTTTAAAGGAGAGTTGGGGTAACCTCCAAAAGAGTCAAAACGACATTCCTACTCAAGGAATCCGCTACAATATTAGCCTTCCTAATGTATAAACAATATCCAAGTCATAAGCCACCAGAAACTCCAACCACCTCTGTTGCCTCATGTTCAAATCTTTCTGAGTAAAAAGATACATCAAGGATTTATGATTCGTGAAGAGTTCTAATTTTTCACCTAATTAAAGAAAGAAAACTTACTACTAAAATCTCTAAAGATTAAAAAGAAACTAAGAGGAATAGAAGGGTTCTTACCCAGCAAATAGTATACATTTTCAATGCAAAGACAACAGTTAGAAACACCAGGTCATGCGTAGCATAGTTCTTTATATGAGACTTCAACTACTTGTTTGCATACACAATCATTCTATCGTGCTAAGTCAAAACAGCTCCTAGTCTCACTCCACAAGCATCTGTGTAAACCATGAATCCACTATTTCCATCTGGAATATCCAAAACTGTTGCACTGGTTAATCTCTTCTTCAATTTCAGAAATGCCTCTTCACACTTTTGAGTCCATACAATCTTCTTATCCTTCTTAGTCAGCTTAGTCAAATGGGAGGAAATTTTAGAATAATCTTGAATAAACCTCCTATAGTATCTAGCCAACCCTAAGAAACTGTGAATCTCGGTAGGAGTCTGTGGTCACTTCCATTCCTGAACATCTTCCACCTTCGTTGGATCCATTGAAATACCTTCTTCTATCACAATATGTCCTAAGAATCTTACTTTCAATTTCCAAAAATGGCATTTAGAAAATTTTGTCTTTAGGACATGTCTCCTCAATGTCTCCAACATCACTTCCAAATGATGTTTATGCTCCTCCTTAGATTTGGAATAGATAAGGATGTCATCGATGAAAACTAACACAAACTTGTTGAGAACATCTCGAAAAACACGGTTCATGAGATCTATAAAATATACAAGTGCATTAGCTAGCCCGAAAGTCATAACCAACCACTCAAAGAAACAGTCGGGGCCTCTAAAAGAGGTTAAGGGTACACTATCTTCAGCAACCATCAACTGATGGAATCTAGTAGCTAGATCCATCCAAGACAATACTGCAGCTCCATGAAGTTGGTCAAAAAGATCATCAGTGCAGGGTAAGGGATACTTGTTTCTAATGGTCAGCTTATTCAATTCCCTATAATCCATGCACAACCCTAAAGATCCACTAGAGTTACCACAAATACCAAAGTAGATCCCCAACTCGAATGAATGGGTCTAATCAACCATCTTCTTAACAGGTCATTGGTTTGCTTTTCTAATTCATTCCACTCTTTCGAGGCTGTCTTCTCTAGTGTTGAAACATACGTCTAGCGCCAAGGCCAAATCAATTCCAAACTTTATCTTCCGGTGCAGGGTTAAGCTATTGACTTCTTCAAACACATTGGAAAAATTCTGAACAACTTCTACATAACTTAACTCATCTTGGGATGATTCCTTGGCATATAAGAAACTACTCATATTAATACCATGATTCTTGGATGATATTTTGACAATTCTCCCCAACTTAGTTTTTAATGATACTGTCCTTTAAGTACAATCTAAAATAGCTCCATATTTCGATAACCAATTCATACCAAGAATAGTGTCAAATCCCTTAAAGTCCAAGACATATAGGTCGCAAGAAAAGTGATGAGAAAGGTAGGCAATTAGCACATTCTCACAAATCATATTCAAATGCGTTACACCACCTATAGGATTAGACACACACATAGAGATTTTTACAATATCTAGGAATAAGATGAAATTTTCCTGCTGATTCACAAGAGATAAAACTATTAGAAGCACCAGTATCAAATAATGCTCGAACTAAAATACCATTAATCAGTAAGGTACCTTCATGGACGCCTTTTCCCTTCACACCCGTTGAAGTAGATGGTTCATCCTTAGTGGCGTATACCTGGGACTGCTGCACCTTCTTCATGAGTGGAAAGTTTTTAATTATATGACCCCACTGATGACAATTAAAACAAAACAACTTCAAGACCATTGGAGACGGGTCCACTTTGCGGC
Source organism: Allium cepa (assembly GCA_030765085.1). Classification (NCBI taxonomy): domain Eukaryota; kingdom Viridiplantae; phylum Streptophyta; class Magnoliopsida; order Asparagales; family Amaryllidaceae; genus Allium; species Allium cepa. The sequence goes on along the minus strand of CM060931.1, from coordinate 269,941,138 downwards.
TTTGGAGCTTCACGGTTCGAATAGGACCTCGAAATATGACCATTCTGCTTGCAAAGGCAACAACTAATATTCCTAAACTTTCCTCCTTGACCTTCTCCGTGTTTCCCATTTCCTTGATTCTTCCAATTTGGATTGAAATTCCTCTTGTTAGGACTGTTTCCACTGGTTGGTGCAACTGGAGTAGGCTTCTTATTTTCTAAGCCTCATACCTAAAAGCCATGTTAACTAAATCCACAAAAGTATCCTTAATGTAAGCAGTCAATTTCTTATGTACTCTTCCCTCACACCCAAAACAATCATTTTATTTTCTTTAGTGGGTTGTTGATCAATTCCGGTCAAAACAAGATAACTCGATGGACTTTGTTTCATACTATGCCATAGATAGATCCCCCTTCTTCAAGTCCATGAAGTTCCAGTACATCTTTGTCCTTCCTGCTGTTGGCAAGAATTGGTCCTCAAAAACTTTTTTGAATCGGGCCAACAAAAACTCTTCTTTCGGAATATTTGCAGTAAAGGAGTCCCACCAAGTTGTTGCTCCCTCTTTTAGCTGCCATGCTGCTAAAAACCTTATATGTTCATCAGATAAACCAAGACCATTAAAAATATTTTCACAAGACCGAAACCAGGCTTGCACTTCCATGATAGACTCGGTCTCCTTAAATGATTTCCTTCTTAGGTTGGTGTAATCCTTGCACAAGGTCGCGGAATTCACTCTTGGCTGCGCAAGCGCTGCCTCTTTGGTAATCCAAACTCTTCCAAGATTTGGAGTTCGACCATTTGTTGTAGTAGGCTACCTATTACCTCGTCTGCCTCTGTTTCTTAGGTATTACTACCTAGACATAGTAAGATAATTCGTAGAATACTTAGACGAGATAAATTTTGAAAGAAGGTACAAATCAAACCTATCAATCTGATATATCTATCATATATATATGAATAAAAAATTTCAAATAAGCACTATCGAAGTTGACCTTAACCCAACGCCTAAGTGTTCGCTTAACCTAGGCTTTGATACCAAAATGTTATGACTGTCGTTTATGCACCAAAAGACGAGCCATTAAGGGTAGAGGAAAAAGAAAGATAAAACTACACAATCACAGAATCTTACCATGAATCAGGTAAGTATATAATAAATAACCTAGGATATTACATTCTCATTTCCATAATAATAACACATCAGAATCATTACATTACAACTTTCAACTGGTTGGTTATAACTACCTGCTTGTACAAAATGCATAGGTCATACATAAAAACAAAGTGGAATAAGATAATAACTAGCTAACTATGAAACCACCTGCTCCAGCTCCTTCAAAATGATTTCGTAAGAAACATCGATCACTTGGCTACTCATACAAATTTGAGTACCCAAGAGTTTTAATAAAATAAAATAAAACTCCAAGTCAGACATGGATCTTATATGAGTAAACTCATACAACTTAAATTTTACTTCTATAAAACACTTTGAAAATCAAAGGTATCTTGTAAGACCATGGCGTACATAAACATGTACAGAGTTTTTACCTTACGATAACCAAGACACTTTATATAGAAATCCAGGATATAATCATAATGTCTAGGGTTTTCAAGTAAATAATTCACATCGCCAAATTTTTTTACATTAATTAAATTCTAGCATAATATGTATACAACTAAGACCAAATGCACTTATTGGGAAATGGATTCCATATAATGAATGGGCTACTGGAGTATCACCCATCATGGTGCAACTCGAGATAAAATAACACCGAGGAATCTATCGACCTCTGTCAACACAACACCAGCCTACCCTTTAATGGATAATACCGAATAAGATCACCCCTCGGTTGGGATCAGCTACCATACCGAAGTATAAATAAGTTAATAGTAGGGACTCTAGATAGGGATGAGTGTACCCTCATGGGAGCAACCCACCTAGCTTTGCCTCATCTCACATACTATAGTCATTCATGGTTGATGAGGCCTAAGGCTACATTTAAATTTATTACGGCAATCCACTTGGAATGCTGAGATGCCTTCCATATGTTGACACAGTGTCAGCATTCATCCATACAAGTCGTTTAGGAGATGTATGAACCGAAGGCACTACCTCCACTACACCCATTTTGGAATCACACTCAAGTTAGTAGCAAATAGTCCTTGCACTACAAAATATTCATATTGGACCTTCCCTTTACTATTTCCAATTCGAACGTTTACATTGGTCCGAAGTAGTTTTTGGATAACAACCAATATCCAATCCCGGTCTCTCCATACCAACATTCGATAATTTCAGAAGTCAAGTTGTTTATAGTGGACTTTCCCACTATCAGAGTATAAAGATTTACATATAGACATATGTTCCATATGCTTAGATTATCATGAACTGCTTATTGAAATTAACCCCCTATTATTCATCCCGTTCCCAAAGTGCGGTATTTGTGATAAGTATAAGTCTAGTGTGAGTGCCCTATTTTTTCGAGCAGCCAAGTTGTTCAAGTCTAGTTTGGAACATTTTGGAGAGCTTGGAGTAGGCGGCGGAGTTTCCTCTGTAGATGTTATCCATTTCCATTTCAGTGGCATTTGTTTACCATTTGTATTCAGCATTAGTAAAGACAGAGATTTATAACTGTCCGGGCTAAGATAAGGATAGACTTTGATGTATGTATTTAAAATTTCCACTGCAAATATTATATATTGATGTTATTACACTCAAATAAGATTCTATTAGGTCTTTATTTTTCTTTTTACCCATGATCAATCTTCTTTTCTAGCACTTGGATATTCAGTACGTAAATATCGTGGATGTATTAGTGTCAATTTTCGAGGGTATAAAAAGGTGGGTCATCACATGCTTTTTCAAATTAATATACGTTAGAAGCTCAGAACACATTTTGAACAAATCAACTGAAAATACTGTGCGGATCGTGCTATATGGAATTATACTATACTAGTGCGGAAATAAACTAAGATACTATAACAATGTGAATAAGTAAAATAAAATCTAAATGCGAAAAACAGATGATAATAGCAAAGTAAATGGAAATAAGTAAAAATAAAACAAGCATACCAAGAATTTTTATACTGGTTCGAACTTCCCGTTCTACGTCCAGTCCCAGACTCCTTCTGGAATTTCAACTACGACAATCCTCACTTAACCCGGAGGAACAGGTCTATACAACCCTGAACAACCGAACAAGGGACCTGAGCAGCAGAACAGGATTTCGATGCCTCAACAGCCGAAGAGGACTTCACTTTCCTGAACAGCAGAACAGGACTTCTACTTATACAGAAGGTATTTGACACAGTGTGTTCTCAATAACACGAATTTGTCTCCTGATAGTACAATCTTCCTATAATCTTCTCCTTTTGATATATATATATATGTGTGTGTATGTGAAGAATATGGAAGTAAATGAATGATTTTGTATGATCAAAAGTGTTAGAATCAGTGTAGTATAAGAATAGAAAGAGTTAGATCGATTGGGTTGATAAAACAAATGATTCTAACTTGTTTATATGGAGTATAAAGAGGTGTAATCATTCGTGAATAGTTATCATGAAAGATATGGACATATCTATTAATAAAAGGTTGTATCTCTTCATGGAAGAGAAGTGTCTATTCATAAATACAGCTGTTGTAGGAATTCAGACGTCTGAAAATAATAATTCAGACTTCTAAAATTGGTAACGTGCAAACCAGAAAGGAAATAGGTCATTTTTGACCAGATTCAGACATCTGAAATTTCCAATTCAGACGTTTGAATTTTGTCTGAAATTTCAATTTTGATTACAGATTCAGACGTCTGAAATGGTCAATTCAGACGTCTGAATTTGACTTATAACAAAATATTACCATAGCTCAAATGGATAGAGCACTTGCCTTCTGAACTAGTGATCTGGGTTCGAGTTCCGCTCCATGCAATTTTTGAAAACTTTATTTTTCATTTAAAATATGAATGTATATGTGTGTATACCATTTCGAGAACATTTTAACATTTGTAAACTCTAGACATGACACTTTATGACTAATAAAACTTTGTTTGTCACCTTCGTCTTGTCTCTATCGTGTATATCTCTTCTTGTATCTCCATATACATTCTTTTGTACTGTGTATCTTCATTTTGAACGTATTTGATTATTTCTTTTTGATGCTCATGTGCCTGGAAATTAGCTTAGAGATTCTTTGACATAACTGTATAGTTGTTGTCATTAAAATCCAATAATTGAGGTTCTAACATTCTCCTCCTTTTTGATGATGACAACTATACAATTTAAAAAATATATTCATTCTATAAAAAATATATAAATATGTTTAAAGCTCCCCCTAAGTATAACATCTCCCCTTAAGTATAATATCTCCCTCAATTAATATGCATATGAATTTCTCCCCCTTTGTCATTATCAAAAAGAATGAGAGAATATAATAAATAGTGGGATAAACTCAATATTAATTATAGAGAAAAATAAAATAGATTTTACCATATTTGCTGAAGTCCATATTTCATTGCAAGCACGTAATTCTATTAAACGTGTGGATCATTCTTTAAAATTCCAAAATCTATCATTTTCCTTTTGTTTCTCCGAGTACCTGCAATAAATAATAATCATTTTCGGTACCCACTTACTATGTTAGGGTCCGGAGGTTAGGTCTTTGGAAACCATACCCATTTGGGTGTGGTTGAACCTTTGTAAATATAATTTTCATTACAAACCACATTATTATAATAGTTGCTAATATAAAGTTGTTTATCATGATCAATCATATTAGCTGGAATCCATATCTTAATACTACTAGTCATTAGCTTAGTACTTAAAGAATAATTTCTATCATTTCTAAATAAAGTACTATTATGACTATAACTGGTTTTAAAACTATCTTGGTTACTAGTACTAGCACTAAAATTAGTATACAAGAATGCATATCTAGTCCTATTTTTACTTTTAGCTTTTTTATAGCCTAAACCGCTTTTATCATTGTGAGCTTTTGGATTTTTAACATAATCTAATCCCTTCTTATTTGAAGCAAGTTGAGAATTTTCAATAATCCTGGATAAATATTCTCTCCCTTTATTAAAATCGGATATATTTTTAGTAATGTCATCAAGCTTAGTTTTGAGACTAGTGTTCTCTAACTCAACAATTTTAATTTTTGTTTTTAAGTCATGATTCTCAGAAGCTAGAGCATTATTCTTTTCTTTTTGAGCTTCTATTTCTTGACTTAATAGACCGAGTTGAGAATTGTCTGAATCTTGAATTTTCTCAAGTTCTTCTTCTAATATTATCTTCTCGTCTTTAAGCATTTCTCTTTCGAATTCCACTTTCTTCTGATTTTCCAGAGCTTCCTTATATTTTCTTTTGAGACTTTTTAAAGAGTCTAGAAGTTCTGAATTTATTTCTATCATATCATCAAAAGTTAGATCACTAACCTCAATATTTTTTGCCGTGAAGCATTTATTTATTTGCTCCTTTGATTTTTCTTTATTGCTCTTTCACTTCTTATTGCCTTGACTAGATTTCTTTGTAGCCATTTATTCTAGGATGTTGTTACGATCTCTAGAATCCCAGGCTTTGATACCAATTGAAAGTCGCTATGCTCTGATACCAAATGAAAGTAACTACTATGTGGCTAGCTATTACTTAGGATCATGTAATATAGAATATAATGTTAAATTTGACGAATTTGAACCTTATAGAATTCAACAAATTACTCGCTCAAGTGGGTTAGAATCTCTCTTATCCTTTTCTGCAAATAATGTTAGGATAAATCATCTTTTAGTTAAATTATTCTATGCTAATATGAACTTAGACCATCATCATCGTCATCCCCATAATAGAGAGGACTATATATGGATTTGGGTATGTGGTGTTAAAATATATCTTCCCTTAGTTCGTCTTGGAGATATTTTGCAATGTCTTTCATCCGAAATAGATTTGGATGAAATTGAAGCTTCACTCTCTTCGTATCATAGAGATAAAGTCTCCTATAGATTTCTTTCCGATGATATCACTAGGCTTACCTCTGTCCAACTCCGGCCACAAGCCTGTATTCTTCATCGAGCTTTAATTCGTTCCGTCTTATCAAGAACCGGAAGTTATGAAGTTATCAACAAACGCAACTTCCAAGCTCTGTATGCCATATATTCGAAACAATCTATAAATTGGGGTCGTGTTATTCTTGAGGAGTTTATGGATGTTAATCGTCGTCGTCGTTATAAAACTTTTCATTATGGTGCATATATTTGAAAATTCTTAGAAATTATGGAGTAACTTTTCCGGAATCAGAATTTTCACATATAAAGGAGCTAGGATCCAAAATCTTAGGGCTGATGAACTTGCCTAAGCGTCCACAAAACCTTAACTTTATTTCTTTCCAAGAATGGATCACAAATCGGGATCAAAATATACCTCAACCTCATCACCACATTGCCCCACAAGCTCCCGAGCATAATAATGATAACATAGATGTGCTTTCTCTTGAATCAACACCTAAACAAGCCTTTGTTACAATTTCTCTAAATCAGGCTAAGCTCAATACCAAGATTGATAGATTAGAAAAGAAAACCAATAAGAAGTTTAATTCTATTCGTGGCTTCCTAAACAAAATTTGGGAATGTATTGGTTGCTCATCTTCCACTTCCGTCGAGGTCTTTAATCCCGCACCCTTTCAGTGGTCTTCTAGCTCTGGTACTAACAATGGTGAAGATAATGATGACGATGATGAAGAAGGTGATGATCGTACTAGTTCATCTTTCTAAAATGGTGGTGGTATGGAACTTTCACTTCAATATTTCATAACAAATCTTTTTGCATTGTTTGTTTTTTAAAAATTACTGACGTTTCTTTTGGTATGTAACTAAAACATATGCTACTACTGTTTGGCTCTTTGTATCTTGTGAAGATTCCGATGCTTCTTTGTTCTCATATTTTTTTTATATTTTGTTACATCTATGATATGCATGATATTTTAACTTTCCGTTTTGTCGATGTCAAAGGGGGAGATAGACAGGGGGAGTTTATATTAAAGGAGAGTATTTTTTTCTTGCTTCTATATGATCTTACTATAATTTTATATAATTGTCATCATCAAAAAGGGGGAGAATGTTAAAACCTTCATGTTTATTTACGGTATTTCGTAAATACGATATTTTGACTATGACAACTATATAATCATTCATATACTAACTTGTTTATTTTGCAGGAGTTGATCTATGACAACTATATATAATTTTATATCCTTATCTAGAAGTTAAAATATGTTAAAATCTCTCCTATATGATATATACTACATTATCATTTCATATATTTGGTTTAAAAGAAAAATCTCATTTTTATGTTACATTCAGACGTCTGAATGCTTCAATCCAGACGTAAGATGCTGGAAATTTAAATGTTGTAAAATACAATATTCAGACGTCTGAAGGGTATAAATCAGACGTCTGAATATGGCAACTTTTTGCCTATTTTCTTCTGGTTTGATTTCGTTGCATTTCAGAAGTCTGAATTTTTAATTTCAGAAGTCTGAATATTTACAGCGGCTACTTTTTCGAAAAGGCATTTCCATTCATGAAGAGTTGCAATCTTTAATCCAACAGATAATCATAACTCTTGATGATAACTCTTCACGAACAAATGCACCTATTTATAATCTATATAAACACATTAGAATCATGGTTTTTAACAACTTAATTCAATCTATTCTTACTCTACTCTCAGATTCTTGATTCTGACACTCTTGTGCATTCAATTTCATACAATTTCATTCTATTGCTTCCTTGTTCTTCACATATTCATACACATACACACACACATATATCATAAAGGAGAAGACTATAGGAAGGGTGTACTATAATTGACAAATTCGTGTTATTAAAGAACACATAGTGTCAAGAAAACTTTATTTGTATAAGTCCTGTTCTGCTGTTCAGGCAAGTGAAGTCCTCTTCGGCTGTTGAGGCATCGAAATCCTGTTCTGCTGCTCAAGTCCCTTGTTCGGCTATTCAAGGGTTGTATAGACATGTTCCTCCGGGTTAAGTGAGGGTTATTGTAGTTGAAATTCCAGAAGGGGTCTGAGACTGGACGTAGAACGGGAAGTTCGAACCAGTATAAAAATTCCTGGTGTGCTTGTTTTATTTTTACTTATTTCCATTTACTTTACTATTATCATATATTTTCCGCATTTAGATTTTATTTTACTTATTCACATTATTATAGTATCTTAGTTTATTTCCGCACTAGTATAGTATAATTCCATATAGCACGATCCGCACAGTATTGTCATCAACAACAGATAAATTCGCATTTTTCTCTCTTTACTGCTGAAAGAAGATTTTGTTCCATATGATAGCAACAAGCATGGAAGGCTGAAAGAAAAACTTAACGAACACCTAAAATCAGACATTGATGGCGATTCGACATAAAAACCAAATCACAGTCTTCCTAAAACATTTGTTTTATATGATTCAAAAACTATTTGCAATGAACCACATTTTCCAAAGAAACTATACCCATAGCTGAAGGGGAAAAACACGCAAATACAAAAAATACATTAAAACAAAACTTAATCAAATGTTAACTTAAAATTAATACCTAAAAACTGATAACTAAATTTTGATGCTATACAACATAATATTTATAAATACTGATATCTAAAAACTGATACAATGTGGTAATCTAATACACAACAATTCCAAAATTGTGATAATATAGAATATCACATTTATAAAATCCTAATATCAAATTTTGGTACTTTCTGATACCTTACAGTGTAACTCTTCTCATATTCTTATACTTTGTGCAAAATTCTGATACTTAAAAGTAACAAAAATCTAGAAACAAATATTTTGTACAAGTATTAAAAAGACAATACAACTACAGTAAAATAAAATAAAACTTACCTTGATCACCATTTTTTGTAGTAGCACTGTAATGACCTATAATTTTCGATAATTGAAATATTAATCTAAATAAGATTTTGAATTAACTATTGTGAGAAATTGAAAATTTATCATTTATTAATGAGAAAACAATTAGAATGTAATTTAATAATGTTAAGTTAATGTTTTGACAACTATTTTTAATGTAATTTCAATCAATTGAGATAATTGTAAAATTAATTTGGGTATAAACTGTAAATAAGGAAATAAATTAAATGTTGTGTTTAATGGTAAAATAGTATGTAATTAATTGGAATCGGTTAATATAGAATAATTAATCAGTATATGAATTTATTAGCTTTGTTTGTCAACAATAAACATAGAAATGTGTTTGAAATTATATGTTGTAACAATTGTTGAGTTATCCTTTCATTAATTAATCCATTAAAATTAAATTAGAACTGAATTGAAATTAATCCAATTAAATATTGCAGTTAATGTGAATTAAAAATATAACCGTAGAATATTGATGTAATAAAGCGTAAACCAAAGTTAATTATGTCTATAGGGTAATAATTGATTTAATAATAAGAATGAAATGAAAATAAATGAATTTAATGAAAAACTTTAAATTATAATTTGATGAATTTATTACAGTATAATTTGAACGTTGTAATTTGTGCAACGTTTAAATATTGAATTTGACTTAGGAAATTTGTTTTTAAAGGTTACAAATTTTTGTGTAATTAAAAATAATAAAAATCTATTAGGTATAAAATTTGAATTAAAGAGTGATAAAACTAATTTAATAATAATTTATTTAATTATCGTGAAAATAGCCATTTTGGCCACTATCTTAGATTTTGACGAAACCAATTTCATCGAATCCGTAATAGTGAATTATTATAGGATTTCAAGTTTTGTAGCGATCAGACTTATTGTTTGATCGAGCGGGCTCGAAATGCGTAGAAATCATTTTACTGGATTCAATTTAAAATAGGCCGATTTTAAAAGCTAACTTCTGTGTACAATCTTATTTGGGTTTAAAACCCGCTCCATTGAATTTAAAATATCGAAAACATCTATTTTGATATATGGGATGACCTACTTCCGTTTCGAAAACGGAATGGGCTTTCGAGATGTTATTGTGAACTAATTCGATATGCAATTCATTCTTATCGGGTCTTGTCTATATAAATAGTTTTTTCTGACCCTAGCAGCCTTTCTATTTCTTATTCCTGTACATACAAATCTGTCTGTCTACTCTCATCTCCTTTCTCTATTCCCATCTCCTCTCTCCAATGGTAGAACCCATTTCCAATTCCAACAACCATAATTCAATTTCAAATTCAAATCGAAAATCAAACTCCTCAAAACTATATCGAATTATATATCGTTAGAGAGCTCTTGACGAATGCAAATTAAATCTATCATTCGTTTTTGCGATCAAGTTTTGTTTTGTCCAGGATTGGCCAAAACATTCTCAGCCGTTTATTTTGGTAGTTGATTATCGGCGATGGATCATCGATTCGAGTGTATTGTCGTGTGGAGAAGGACAAGGGGAGTGCATCAAAGTGGTCCGTTTGGCGAAGTAATCATCGGATTGCCATGAAAAATTCGACTAGGGTTTGGTTTAAATAGCGGGCTGCTCCATTGCTGACGTCGATTGGCGTCTTTGGTGATAGCACCTTGGGTAGACTGATGGGGGGCGGCGAGTCGAGGTCTGGGTGGTTGTGGCATCGCTTGCGACAGCATGTAGGCGCGGTAATTGGTTAGTGATCATCAGCGGCAGGAGGTGTTCGTGGTCTGTCTTTCGATATTAGGGTTGAGAGGGCATGTGGGAGAAGCATGTTGTGGTGACGCGGTAAAAGTTGACTTGCTTATATTTTTTCATTTATTTCAAATTTGAATTTCAATCTTCTAATTACATACCATTTGCATATGAGCTCAGATTGACGTGCGGTTTTCTTTGCTGCGATCGTATTAAAATTTCGGACGATACGAAACTGGTTTAATCGAATTCTGAGACTGTTGAAATTTAGGCCTTCATTTGGATTTTAAATCATTGAAAGTCAAAGGTGGGTATTTTAATCCACTCACAACTACTAAATTGTTTTGTGTTAGTTAAATTGAATTTATGATGTGATTAGAAGTTGATTGATTTCAGTTTCATATATTTAAATGGCCATTCCAGTTAAATCTGACATTTGTTGAATATAATTGCCATTTAATTTAATATTGAATTTTTAAATTTGCCAGTTAATACTTGTTAATGATAATCGGTCAAATTGTTGTTGTTTATTGGATGATTTGAATGGTGGTTATGATGGATGTTTAATTTTTGGTATTAAATGATTGGATGTTATATTTATATATTGTTATCACACTACAAGTTCCCTTAGTTTATTTTTAGCAAAAATCACTATGGGTTGAAATGATACATACCCGAACGATCCATAGATTAGGGAAAAATAGTTATGAGTTGAAATGATAGACTTGAACGATTTTATGGATTTTTAATTTTTAACTTGGGATTGCTGGTTGAAATGATATATACCCGTAAATTTATATTATTGTGGGTTGAAATGATAGATATCTGTATCACTTGACCATATGGTAGAAAATTATATACGGATACCGGATTGGTTAAATTAAATGATTTGAAATCCTAAATCTTTGAATCCAGTTAAATGATAGTTTGAAATAAATTTGATGTATATAAACTGAATTATTTTCGAAATCCAAGCTTTAAATGTTGAAACTGGAACTGGTTCAAGTGAATTGTTTAAAAGAATTTCAATTGATATTTCAAAGTGAATTTTGAAGTATAAAATGAAATTTATCGAAATTGAGTTATTGAAAATGTTTAAATATTTAAACTTTGAAATGTAATAAATTTAAAGTAGTTTAAATTTATAGATCAAACATGGATTTGAAATCGGTATAGATTTGAATGGCTTATTGAGAATCTGAATTGAAAGATAACAATTGAGTTTGTTAATTTGAAAGCTAGACATGGTCCAAATTGTTGAAATGGAAGAAATAGTTAAATTTGATATTAATTTCAAATTAATTATTTTAATATGACTGTTTATGTTATTTTAAAAATTCTGATTCATTAAGATTTTCAAACTATTTACTATACAAACCATTTCCAATAATTAAACCATTTTATATTTAAGCTATATTAATTCTATTTTGAACTATTAAACTATTTTAACCTATTTTAAACTATTAATGTATTTCATCTATTTTAATATAATTTAATATATTTTAAACTATTTAAGCTATTTTAATTTATTTTAATACGTTTAAACTATTTTGAACTATTTTAAACTATTTTAAACAGCATTTAACTATTTTAAACTATTCTAAAAAATATTTAAACTATTTATGACCGTCTAACTTAATTTCAGAAATTCAAACGATGTAAGGTTGAATTGTTTATATTTAAATCCCTGATTTAAAAGTGAATATGGTTAAATGATGATTAACTTGCGTTGGAATTTGAAAATGATATTTTTTGGTGAAATGACATATTTTGAGTAAATTTGGTGGTTTTGAAATAAGAGATATTTTGAATTGAATATGATATCGAAAGTGACGTGATTTGAAGTAAATATGATATTTTGATATCAATTATGAATTGATTTTCGAAATGTAAAAGAACCATCCGATGTGAAATAAGCATTTGGTTGTTAAAGAGACCGGAATCGGATATTGCCCTACTCTCTTCCAATACCAAAAACCACTTTATCAACTGTGCACGTGGTGGAGATTGCAGAAAGAAGTAGGATGGTTTGGCGAATGATTTTGTATGAGGTATTAACGTTGCACTGACTCCCTCGAGTCGGCTTGATGTGGTTAAAACAGGAGCTACACCGGGCCAAGTGAGGTCGATATTCCTATCGGGCACATTTCTTCGATACCATATTATGACTTTGTGATTGATTTGATGGCCACCTCTCATTTTGATTATGGGTGTGTGTTCCGAGGTAGACGATAGTAGCTGATATGCGTTACCACTAGTCCAGAAGTGCAAATGGTAGAATCCTACATTGGCATTGCCTTGCGTGCCTTGTTACATGCCTTATCGAGCCCATTACGAGTTTAATTTATACCGTACCTATGGAGTGCCATCTGATAGCCATCTAGTTTGCGAAGGAATTATGGTACTATACAGACTACTGGAATATATAAAAATGTGTTAAGAGAGATATGAGTAATGCCTTAACGCTATTTTAATACTTTACTGTAGACACTATTATAATAGTGTATTATACTATGTATGTAGATAGTTTAACGGATCCTTAGGAAATGGAATACCGAATATCTCTTAAGTTATTGCACTCACGTTAGACACTGGATATGAGATGTAAAACCCCATTAACATCTCCGTAGCCATTACCCTCATATTTATTTACTGTTGATTTAACCTACATAAGATCTTTTGGTTCTGACTCGAGTGTTTGACTTTTCATTACGCTCGGGTCAGTCTGAGTTTCGGGTGTTTGACTTTTCATTACGCTCGGGTCAGTCTGAGTTTTTCAATGCATTGAAGACCCTTTATCTCTAGAGGATGAAGACAAAGATTTGTATGCTATTTAATATATTTATACTACTGCATCATGTTAGTCCATTGCATTATTTATTTATTCCTGCTGTATGTAACTTTGATCTGTATAGTAGAAGTATAACCAAATGTTATTTGTAAAACAGCTTCACGAACTGTTATTTTATTATTATATTTTTTCGTTCCGCTGTGAGATTCCGTATTTGTTTAATTTCTTTCTCTTTTTTTTCTTATTTACACATAACAATCTTACCTTTTGAATGGTTACAACATAATATGATACCTGGATGTCTCCTTAAATTAGGTTAGAAAGTGCTTAAATGAGTAGCATTGCCGTTACAAGCACCCATCAAAACAACTGGATGTCTCCTTAAATGAGTAGCATCTAAAAATATCATAACTCAACTGCAACGATCCTGAATTTTGAACAATTTAAATTGAAAATATTTAATTAATTTTAAATATTTGAATGATGATTTAAATTGGATTCCCAATATAACAATGAATTTGGCGATTTAATTTTAAAATTTAATCTATTGAGAGTGGAATAAAAATTTGAATCTTCAATTTTAAGCTGATTAAAAATATTTCAAAAGCTTAGAAAATTCATATTAATAATACTAGAAATAATAAAAACTTCAGAATTGAATTTGAAAATAATTTGTTCAGTTTTGAAATTTTATTGTTTAAATTGAATTTAAAAATAGCCTTCCGAGGCACAGTCTCGGAATTCGACGAAATCAGTTCTATTGGGTCCGTAATATTGAATTATGACTGGATTTCAAATTTCGTATTCATCAGAGTTGATTTGTGAACATACGACTTAAAAACGTGTCAAAGAAAATTATCAAAAACAATTTGAATTCAAAATGAAAAAAAAATAGAATAAAATAAGAGAAGAAAATATTTCAAGATCTTTGGTACACAATATTTTATCGTCTCTGCAAAATCGCGTACCTATCAGCCACCCTACCCCTTCATCATTTCAAAGCAGAGAGAAGAAAAAAAAAACCAAACGAAATAATGGCAGTCGTTCCTCTTTAGTCTTCATTCGTTCGAAACCCTAAATCAAGAAAAAGAAAAGAAAATGGCGGCCACGAGTTCTTCGTCCCCAAAAAATTAGGGCTTTCGTCTTCGCTTGCTCAATTGGTCCTTCGCCTCGCTCGCGACTGCTCCGATTTGCAAAGGTGAGTGATTTTTATTTCACTCACATCTAGTTCAACTAGGTGCTTTGCTTTGCGTCTGCTTTGATTTCGTCGCTGATGATTTCTGACTTGTTTTTTTTTTATTGATTCGATCTCCTGGTTATCTCGGCACTGTTTCATTTAGATGTGGATGACTTCGCTGATTTTTCTATTTCGTATAAAATTGATACTGGACTTTGGTCATTTGTGTTCACGGCCTCTGGTCATTTGGCTCTAGTTGTACTCGGGTAAATCTGCATTTGGCTCGGGTTTATGTTGCAGTTTTCAAAGTTTTAAAAATTTAACAAGTTTCAAAGTTTAAATTGTTTGGAATTTATCTCGTTCGACTTGTACTTTGCTGTGTTTTACTTAAATTTGTCGAGTGTTTTTGAACTAAGCATTGATTCCTATTGTGACTTGGGTCTTGACTTCTGGTGACACTCGTGCATTAACATGGTTTTGGTATGAAAAGGTTCGACCTTTCTGTTGATATTCTAGTTTGACTTGTGCTTATAATTCGATTTTGCCTTACCTTAACAGTGGCTTCGGCTCTTGAGATAGTCGCATTTGTTTTGGTTGTATAAATTGGCTTTGGCATCACTCTGTTTCACTGTCATGTTTGCATTTGTGCTTCCCTTGATGTAGCACTGCTTCATCATGGCACCTGACTCATTTTAATTCTCCTAATTCTTGATTTAAAAATCAAGCTTTAGTTAATGCTTTTGATTTATGAAACCAAATTACGAAATTAACATGTTTGGATTTTGGTCGAAATCAACATGCCTTGATATTTCTCATGTTTCCAGAGACAATAACTAATATTTTAACTTACTTAAAATTTTAAATATTAACTTAAGGTAATCAACAACTTCATTTTTTATAAATTTCATTCTATCAGAAACTTAATTAAATGATAAGTATTTTAATGAAGTTTGTGCCTGGAAAATTTAAACAGAACTGGCAAAGGAAAAAAAAAAGGGGTTACTCGCTTGTTTTCTACTGAAGTACAGAGACGGCCCTTTAATCTGTTTTGCTTTAGCTCGTGCTTTTCTATGGTTAACAAATTGATGCTCATGGTTTTGGTTTCTCTGGTTAAAATGTATTTTGATTCCTGGCATTTTTACTTTGTAATGAAGGTTGACTTGTTCATTAACCTGACTGTGACGATTTCACTGTGCTCATTTTTAAGTCACTGCCTTGTATTTGGTGTACATTTGTTTTGGTGCTTTGTTGGCCTGTAGCTCCATGCTGCCACCCCTGTGTCATTTTTACTTTGAGGCAAATAGTTTATCGAGGTAGTTTCGAGCTCTGCATAGTGCTTATGCATCGAGTCATGTTGTTGTTGAGGTTTTGTGTTATTGAATTTGAACTGTCGGATGCACTGGTCTCTCTCGTCTTTGATTTGTGCACTGACATGAGTTTGAACCTTTTTCACACTGTTGTTTCGTGTTGCATCCACTTGATTCATTATTGTTGTGTGCTGTGGTGCCATATCTTTGGTGCCCTCACCTTCATACCGCTGTCATGACTTGATGTTGATTTCTTGTTGCCTCTTGCAGTTTTGTTTTTGCAAGTTTACGACTTGGTTGAAGTTGTTGGTTCAGTTCATACTGAACTTTGACTCGTGTATGCTTCTGATTTGAATGAAACATTTCTATTGTGTCTGCACTGTGTATTCGAGTCTGATTCGTGTAGTCTTGCATTTTGATTATGATTATTGTCACTGTACACCTGTATAGGTCTGAAGCACTTTTGTACAGCCTGGTTGCTTCACCATTGATTAAGTCATGAGAAGGTTTTTACTGTGAACATACTTGTATTCGGATTTGTGGTTGCGTATGCACATGTTTTCACTGGCATTTGACTTGTAGTCTGCAGTGTGCATTGCTGCTTGCTGTTCACTGAATTGATTTGAAACTTACTTGACTTTGCACTTGACCATATACATACTTATGATTCTGAGTTGTATAGTCAACCTACTAGTATTATTATGTAGTCTGAGGTGCTATTTGTTCATTTATGTGTACATTTGTTTGCATTTCCCTGAGTCACGTATATCACTCCATTGAATTGCTTGCATTGGTCTACAAGTGATCACCGCTCGTAGTCTCTGTTCGGCCTGATTTTACTTTGACTTTGGTCGCTGCTGCATATTGTTCAACACATAGTTTGCTGTCTGATTTTGTACTTGTGTTGAATCCCGCCCAATCGCTCGGATTTGACCTTGTGCTGATTTTTATTTCTTCACTGTCGTGGCGAGGCAGTGCACGCGTGCGTGTACTGCAGCCACGTAGCATTGGCTTTATTGATATTTCTTTTGCTTTTGACCCATGGATTCTTTGCGTATTTCATATGCAGTATTGGCGAGGCAGTGCACGCGTGCGTGTACTGCAGCCAATCAGTATTGATGTTTTAATGATATTTTAATGGTTTGAATTGATTGGTTTTAAATTGATGATTTTGTTGTTAATTGCCGTTCAGGCACTTCTGATGTTTTTCTAACTTATCTTCGTTAATAATTCCTTCATCTATCTTCGTTGATAATTTGAATCTACTGAATGGTTGTTTAACACTGTTTAGTGTTACCATTTACCGTTATCCGATTTCTTGTTAAAGAGTCGGATAGGTAAATTTATCTTTGACTGTCGTCTAATTTCTATTTAATTATTATTACCTCTATGCACTAATAACTGAGTTTGAATTAGACTGACCCGTGTATTATTTTCTTTTGAATGTAATACTCGGGTCAGACCGAGTATTTTTACAGCTTGAAGATTTTCAGGCAGCGAAGTTAGAGAGAGGGGAATTACCGCATCGCTAAAGTTTTTCAAGAGATTTTTCTTGTACTTTAAAAAGATATATGTGTATTCCGCTGTATTAAATGTAATTCATTGTATAACTCTGATATTTGTATAAAAAAAGAAAAATTCATTTATGTGAAATATGATTATTATTCTGTGATTCTGTGGCTGTTTCTGTTTAAATTCTATAAACTAAATAACAATCCGTCATTTTGAACGTTTCTAGTTGGTTTAATTACCGACTAGGGGCGGTCAGAGCGGCGGATCGTTACAAAGTGGTATCAGAGCTTTGGTTTACACAAAGCTTAGTTTATGGCGTTTAATATGAATAGTTACTAGAATCACTTTAAAGGAAGTGTTTTCAAATCTAAAGAAGTTTAAAATTGTTTTCTTTAAAATAAAAGTATTTTGAGAATTAGAATTATTTTTGAAAATTCCCCTCTCTAAATTTAGGTTTGCGATAGTTCTCTTCGGTGAGGTCTCCTTAGATTTGAGTCTCGATCATTTGAAAACTCATTATCGAATTGTTGGGATTTATGGAAAATTGAAATATGAGTTAAGTGAATTAATGAATTGGTTTAAATTGGTTAAAATTGAATATTTTGAATATCTCCAAAGTAATAATTGGAAAATAAAATGATATGTCAATTTGGTTATAACCAAGCGGATTATTGAATTATAACTTGAGAATTTGATTTTGAATTCTTTTGAAAATTGATTTCTAATGTTGTGAAGAACGATTTAGTAAATAAATGGATTTTAAGTACTTAACTTATAATATGAACTTTTGGTATATAACCAAGTTATATAAATTGAATTGAATTAATAAAGGAGATTATAATCGAAGTTTTATAAATAGAAATGGAATTTGTAAAGATTGTTTATAAATTCGAAACCAATTGAATTTGATAAATGAAACATAAAAGTTGTTAAAGGAGATATATTCGTAATTTTGGACAGTGAATATATTATTAAATAAATCGGTTATGTCTTGGGAAAATGATTGAATAATCCGACCTTCGCTAATAAGGATTGCAAAATTTTGATAGGAAATTTATTTGTCAACTTAACTGTATGAATCAAACTAGTTTTGATGTAAAAGCTTATATTCCAAATTTAGGCTAATGTCTAAAATAGTTAATATGGAGATATAAATCTAATGGAACCAAGTCGATGAGTGGTTTACTAAAGAATTAGTTGATTATTTTTGAAATAGAAAGCGAATGTAAAGTTCAAATGAGATTTAGATTTCAAATTTGATGTTTGTCAATATGAAAATCCATAATAGATTTAATAGATTCAGTGATGAATTTGAATTTGAACGGGCAGAGAATTAAGTTAAGTGGAAAACTTAATATTGGAAAGTTTGAAGTCGGTTTAAAACCAATATTGTGAAATGTATGCGGAATTCAAACTATGAATTAAGTCGAAGTTGAAAAACTTAAATGGCAATGTTTTGGGGAAGCAATATTATGAAATGAAGTTAATCCATTTGAAGTTGTTTTAAAATGTGTTAAGAATCGAAATCATAGATTTCAACATTTATTGTTGAAATAGCCGTTTTCGAGAGAAAGAAAGGAAATGGTGGACTATAACACTGTTGTTATAATAAATGATTTCCAAAAGGAATTTTTTATATAGTATTGGGATTTATATATCTATCTTAAATTCGAATTCCTATACTAGTGATTTTGGGTCGTCGTAACGATGTTTTACGCAACATTCGTTTTGACTCAAATTAACGTGTTTAAAGAATGATTTTCTTTAAGAATGAGATATATACTTAATTATGATAAGTATACTGAATATTTTCAAAGTGTTGGAAATAAATGGATTTGTGAATTACTTATTATTAAATAAGTATGGAAATATTTTCCAATATGAAATGAAAGGTTTGAAATTTTATCTTTTAAAGATAAAGTGAAAAGTGAATGTTTTGAGATTTTATCTTTTAAAGATAAATTGAAAATGAATATGTGAAATCGATTTGAAAATTGTATATTCATAGATATTTTGGAAATGTAAATTCACTATAGAATTTATAAAAGAAAGGGAAATTTGTTAAAAATAAATCTTGATTTATTTTTGAAATGTGGAAATAAATTTACGGATTTGGAACGTAAATTTAAAATAAATCGGTAAGGATTTATTTGATTGATTTAAGTGAACCATTTTAAGTTTAAAATGCATAAATATTTGGAAATGTTTCCGTTTAAAGGAAATTGATTTGAAAATTTGTTTTCAAAGATTGGAAGGTGAAAAATGATTTGAAATTTGTTTTCAAATGGTTAAGTGTGAAAAATTATATATATCTTGTGTAGAGATTTTTGAAAAATATGAACAATTAGTTCAACTTGGAAATTTTCAGAAATGATTGAATCTTGAGTTAAATTGAGTTTAACTTTGACACCAAAAACAATATAAGTTGAGCTTTGAATTTTGGATAGTCGATTTGGATTGTATGTCTAACATTGTGAATTGATGACATATCAATTGATCTCTATTAAATATATATCTATTGGTGGCGGAGAATTTATTCTTTTAGCTTAACACCCTTCTCTGAGACGTACGAGCTCAGAGGTTATATATCGATAGACATCAATTATGTGTTGAGAATTGACGATGTAACGTGAAATCCAAATCGAATGTGAAGTCGATAATAAATTAAATTATGAATGTGAATTAGGTTTGAGATAACCTTAAAATTCAAATCGACTTAGAGGAAAATTTGAAATGGATAATGAAATGGAAAATTTTGGAATCCTCTATTTGTTATGGATATGAAATATTGTGGTTTTCAGAACGTATATATGAGAATACGATAAATTCGAAAACCATTAGTTTGGAAAGAAATTGTTATGGAAAACTTATGTAAGTCCATGAGTATGATATGTACGAACTATGAAATGAAGTACTATGTATGTATGATATTATGTTTTCCAAACTGAGGATATGGAAAAGTACCTTCCATTTAAAATTGGAGAAGGTATTGGAACTCGATATGAGTGTCCATTTGAAATTCGTAGCTACGTTGAATTTCCATATGTGGAATGTCCATTCGGACTAAAATCCCCCATGATGGATCATCGTGTTTGGGTTCGGGAACTAGCGGAATTCGAGGGGCGAGATGCCTATGGGTACAAGCGATTCTACTGGGATAGTAGCGTAACCGCCGGGTATACCGCGATCTAGATGATATGAAATAGCGTAATTCGAGAGGCGAGATGCCTAGGTTTACAAGCGACTCTACTGGGATAGTAGCGTAACCGCCGTGTAAACCGCGATATGATGGTATAGCGTAATTCGTGGGGTGAGATGCCTACAGTTACAAGCGATTCCACTGGAATAGTGGCGCAACCGCCGAGTAAACTGCGATCTATGCAACAACCATGGCGAAATTCAAGAGATGTGAAATCTATAGTTTACAAGCGATTCTACTAGGATAGTAGCGCAATCGCCGGGTAAACTGTGATCCATGGGGGAACGTGCTTTCCACATCCATTTTTAAAAGAATTTTTAAAGGTATTTTCACTGGGAATTGAAGCAAGTATATTTAGTACTTAGAGATTTTAGTCTTGCGCCTGGCCAGCGTATGCCTAACGTCTTTAAGAACGACAATAGACTTGTTAAATTTCGAGTTAGCAAGTATTTTCAAACTTTAAATAGAAAATCAATAATCTGAAATTAAAGTAACATAAATTCCAACCCAATGAACTAAGGAAGAAGATTTTTGAAATGTTTTGAAAGTCCACAGCTTTGGAAAAGTTATACAATGTAGATTTTTAACAAAAATTTCAAATTTAAAATTTGGGTTTTGTAAGTTGAAAACTTTAGTAAAAGACTTTTGCGTCTTGATTGTAGAAATCAATAAAACAAATGGAATGAATCCTATACTTATTTATTTTTATTAAGTTTTGAGCTCGATAAAATTGGGTAGGGTATAAACATCAGTGAAATTTTAACAATCATTTCTCTTAACTTGTAATTTCGGGACGAAATTCTTTTAAGGAGGGGAGATTGTAACGATCCTGAATTTTGCACAATTTAAATTGAAAATATTTAATTAATTTTAAATATTTGAATGATGATTTAAATTGGATTCCCAATATAACAATGAATTTGGCGATTTAATTTTAAAATTTAATCTATTGAGAGTGGAATAAAAATTTGAATCTTCAATTTTAAGCTGATTAAAAATATTTCAAAAGCTTAGAAAATTCATATTAATAATACTGGAAATAATAAAAACTTCAGAATTGAATTTGAAAATAATTTGTTCAGTTTTGAAATTTTATTGTTTAAATTGAATTTAAAAATAGCCTTCTGAGGCACAGTCTCGGAATTCGACGAAATCAGTTCTATTGGGTCCGTAATATTGAATTATGACTGGATTTCAAATTTCGTATTCATCAGAGTTGATTTGTGAACATACGACATAAAAACGTGTCAAAGAAAATTATCAAAAACAATTTGAATTCAAAATGAAAAAAAAAATAGAATAAAATAAGAGAAGAAAATATTTCAAGATCTTTGGTACACAATATTTTATCGTCTCTGCAAAATAGCGTACCTATCAGCCACCCTACCCCTTCATCATTTCAAAGCAGAGAGAAGAAAAAAAAACCAAACGAAATAATGGCAGCCGTTCCTCTTTAGTCTTCATTCGTTCGAAACCCTAAATCAAGCAAAGGAAAAGAAAATGGTGGCCACGAGTTCTTCGTCCCCAAAAAATTAGGGCTTTCGTCTTCGCTTGCTCAATTGGTCCTTCGCCTCGCTCGCGGCTGCTCCGATTTGCAAAGGTGAGTGATTTTTATTTCACTCACATCTAGTTCAACTAGGTGCTTTGCTTTGCGTCTGCTTTGATTTCGTCGCTGATGATTTCTGACTTCTTTTTTTTTTTTACTGATTCGATCTCCTGGTTATCTCGACACTGTTTCATTTAGATGTGGATGACTTCGCTGATTTTTCTATTTCGTATAAAATTGATACCGGACTTTGGTCATTTGTGCACACGGCCTCTGGTCATTTGGCTCTAGTTGTACTCGGGTAAATCTGCATTTGGCTCGGGTTTATGTTGCAGTTTTCAAAGTTTTAAAAATTTAACAAGTTTCAAAGTTTAAATTGTTTTGAATTTATATCGTTCGACTTGTACTTTGCTGTGTTTTACTTAAATTTGTCGAGTGTTTTTGAACTAAGCATTGATTCCTATTGTGACTTGGGTCTTGACTTATGGTGACACTCGTGCATTAACATGGTTTTGGTTTGAAAAGGTTCGACCTTTCTATTGATATTCTGCTTTGACTTGTGCTTATAATTCGATTTTGCCTTACCTTAACAGTGGCTTCGGCTCTTAAGATAGTCGCATTTGTTTTGGTTGTATAAATTGGCTTTGGCATCACTCTGTTTCACTGTCATGTTTGCATTTGTGCTTCCCTTGATGTAGCACTGCTTCATCATGGCACCTGACTTATTTTAATTCTCCTAATTCTTGATTTAAAAATCAAGCTTTAGTTAATGCTTTTGATTTATGAAACCAAATTACGAAATTAACATGTTTGGATTTTGGTAGAAATCAACATGCCTTGATATTTCTTATGTTTCCAGAGACAATAACTAATATTTTAACTTACTTAAAATTTTAAATATTAACTTAAGGTAATCAACAACTTCATTTTTTATAAATTTCATTCTATCAGAAACTTAATTAAATGATAAGTATTTTAATGAAGTTTGTGCCTGGAAAATTTAAACAGAACTGGCAAAGGAAAAAAAAAAGGGGGTTACTCACTTGTTTTCTACTGAAGTACAGAGACAGCCCTTTAATCTGTTTTACTTTAGCTCGTGCTTTTCTATGGTTAACAAATTGATGCTCACGGTTTTGGTTTCTCTGGTTAAACTGTATTTTGATTCCTGGCATTTTTACTTTGTAATGAAGGTTGACTTGTTCATTAACCTGACTGTGACGATTTCACTGTGCTCATTTTTAAGTCACTGCCTTGTATTTGGTGTACATTTGTTTTGGTGCTTTGTTGGCCTGTAGCTCCATGCTGCCACCCCTGTGTCATTTTTACTTTGAGGCAAATAGTTTATCGAGGTAGTTTAGAGCTCTGCATAGTGCTTATGCATCGAGTCATGTTGTTGTTGAGGTTTTGTGTTATTGAATTTGAACTGTCAGATGCACTGGTCTCTCTCATCTTTGATTTGTGCACTGACATGAGTTTGAACCTTTTTCACACTGTTGTTTCGTGTTGCATCCACTTGATTCATTATTGTTGTGTGCTGTGGTGCCATATCTTTGGTGCCCTCACCTTCATACCGCTGTCATGACTTGATGTTGATTTCTTGTTGCCTCTTGCAGTTTTTTTTTTGCAAGTTTACGACTTGGTTGAAGTTGTTGGTTCAGTTCATACTGAACTTTGACTCGTGTATGCTTCTGATTTGAATGAAACATTTCTATTGTGTCTGCACTGTGTATTCGAGTCTGATTCGTGTAGTCTTGCATTTTGATTATGATTATTGTCACTGTACACCTGTATAGGTCTGAAGCACTTTTGTACAGCCTGGTTGCTTCACCATTGATTAAGTCATGAGAAGGTTTTTACTGTGAACATACTTGTATTCAGATTTGTGGTTGCGTATGCACATTTTTTCACTGGCATTTGACTTGTAGTCTGCAGTGTGCATTGCTGCTTGCTGTTCACTGAATTGATTTGAAACTTACTTGACTTTGCACTTGACCATATACATACTTATGATTCTGAGTTGTATAGTCTACCTACTGGTATTATTATGTAGTCTGAGGTGCTATTTGTTCATTTATGTGTACATTTGTTTGCATTTCCCTGAGTCACGTATATCACTCCATTGAATTGCTTGCATTGGTCTACAAGTGATCACCGCTCGTAGTCTCTGTTCCGCCTGATTTTACTTTGACTTTGATTACTGCTGCATATTGTTCAACACATAGTTTGCTGTCTGAATTTGTACTTGTGTTGAATCCTGCCCAATCGCTCGGATTTGACCTTGTGCTGATTTTTATTTCTTCACTGTCGTGGCGAGGCAGTGCACGCGTGCGTGTACTGCAGCCACGTAGCATTGGCTTTATTGATATTTCTTTTGCTTTTGACCCATGGATTCTTTGCGTATTTCATATGCAGTATTGGCGAGGCAGTGCACGCGTGCATGTACTGCAGCCAATCAGTATTGATGTTTTAATGATATTTCAATGGTTTGAATTGATTGGTTTTAAATTGATGATTTTGTTGTTAATTGCCGTTTAGGCAATTCTGATGTTTTTCTAACTTATCTTCGTTAATAATTCCTTCATCTATCTTCGTTGATAATTTGAATCTACTGAATGGTTGTTTAACACTGTTTAGTGTTACCATTTACCGTTATCCGATTTCTTGTTAAAGAGTCGGATAGGTAAATTTATCTTTGACTGTCGTCTAATTTCTATTTAATTATTATTGCCTCTATGCACTAATAACTGAGTTTGAATTAGACTGACCCGTGTATTATTTTCTTTTGAATGTAATACTCGGGTCAGACCGAGTATTTTTACAGCTTGAAGATTTTCAGGCAGCGAAGTTAGAGAGAGGGGAATTACCGCATCGCTAAAGTTTTTCAAGAGATTTTTCTTGTACTTTAAAAAGATATATGTGTATTCCGCTGTATTAAATGTAATTCATTGTATAACTCTGATATTTGTATAAAAAAAAGAAAAATTCATTTATGTGAAATATGATTATTATTCTGTGATTCTGTGGCTGTTTCTGTTTAAGTTCTATAAACTAAATAATAATCCGTCATTTTGAACGTTTCTAGTTGGTTTAATTACCGACTAGGGACGGTCAGAGCGGCGGGTCGTTACATCAACAATGCTTGAAACCAAGTAAACATGCACCAAAACCAATAAACATCTCTCAAATTGATTACTGCAAGGATTAACATTCATATCGACATAATTACTTGGATTATACTTCTTCAATGCATCTAAATACTAATTCAAATCATTGTAGGCATAGCATCATTACCATGTTATTCCATCAAAGCAAGTTGCTTTACGAAATAAGCAAAAGAGTAAGACAAATGAAGATCATTCATCTATTAAATCTTTAGGCTTTTTACTAGGACAATCACGAATCTTACCAATGATCAATGATTTAACAAATGCAAAGTAAGATGTGGATTATTCACATTTTTTAGACGTGCCCCACAAGAATGATTACTAACCAAACATCAAATGAAAAACATATTAAGTTGTCCTGAATAATAAAAACCATGCACTTTAAAAAGACAATCGTTCTTAGCCGAAGAGCGAATAACAATAATTCTTGTAGAACAATTCCTCAAAAACACCGATTCATATCGCTTTTGAATTTGGTATGCCATCAAAAGTTCTCTAAAATCATCATCTTCTTCAAAACAAAAACCAACAAAATAAAAAATTGATAGTTTTAAACCTCTTTTCAATATATCCTTTAAATAACTTTTACCACAAACAACAACATCGGAACACAAAGATCCCCTAGAAGATGAATACCTAGGAAGATTAGGTGAAACCGATATAGAACTACCACATTCATTTTCCATTAAATAACTCTTAACCTTAACAATCAATGGAAAGAATGCACTCTTCTTATACAATTGAAAACAAATTATACTTTGAAGATCAGAATCAATATCAATCATGATAACTTTATTCCTAAATATGTAAGAAATCTCAATGAACAAAGGAGTAAGTTGAGACCAATAATGATAAATTTCATTCTTCAAATTATAAAAAGAATAATCAACGACAAACAACCGAATGCTGAAAGTATTATCAAATACAAACACAACAAGAAGGTTATATCATCAATAAAAAAATGTTTGTTTCGGATTGTCATTTTATTCTAGTACAATAATTTTCTTTATACAACAAAAAAACCAGAAAACAATAAAAAAAACACAGAAATATTAAAAAAGATATATACTAACACTAAAACTAATACCTAAAAACTGATCCTCAAACTAATAGTAAAACAGATACCCAAACAGACTTCATTGAATATTTGGTGCTAACAAAACACCAATTCATTGAATGTTTGATGCATATCATCATATTTACTCTATAACAACTTCATTTTTTTATATATACACGCAAACCGGCAAAACATCAAAACAATCCAAACTTCATTATTGTAAAAAATGATACTAGCAAAAAAACTAAAAATGATACCGACACTAATAGAAATTCAACAAAACAGAGGTGCTACAGTTCAATAACAATATATATTCTTTCAACCCAAACTAAATGTGAGATATACATTAGTGAACAAAAACCAAATAACAATCATTTTAAAACCTAATGACAATCATTTTGAATTCGAAATTAACAAAGCCGAAGATAGAAACGAGTGTCGAAATCAATAAGAGGAACAAAGTCATGCACAAAATTAGAGGAGGTTGAAGAAAATTAAAATTTGGAAGTTCAAATTTGAAGAAGAAGAAGAAGAACGAGGTCAAAGAAGAAGAAGAAAGAGCGTGCGGCAATTAAGGCTTAGACGCATATTTGCAGGGGTGGACATAAACTACACTGCTATATGGAAACATCTCGCACCAGACTGCAAAAATGGTATAGAAACTCGCATCGAATCTTCTAACCAAAGCATATACTTTAAACTGGACCGATCTGCATTGATACAGTTCGGTTGCGGTTTAGACAATTGAACTAACTATAATAAACCGGACCGAACCCAAAAATTACACTAGTAAGCTTACGATAAAAATATAAGCGGCTTCTATCTCATTTTATATTCCAACGATGTATATTCTATATTCAGCGTATGTTGTTTTTATATTAAGAATAATCGTTGTCATAAAGGAAGAACACTATAATACTTTTCATCTCGTTTTTCTGGATATATGCTAATTATAATTTTATTCTGTCCATTTTACTTAATGTTTATGCATTGACTAACATTCATGTTTTGGTTAATATACTAAAAAAATATCACTTGTAGTTAAATGTCAAATTGAAATATTCATATAATTAAGAACTAATCTTTCATTTCAGTATAATATTATATGTTTTAACATTTAAATATAAAAGCTTCACGCAGTTGTCTTCATAAGTTGAGTGTTGATGAAAGTAATTCTTTTATTTCATATTTAATATGGATTCAAAGCAGACCGAACCAAAACCAGACCATATTACATTAAATCGAAACCAAATCGTTTAAAGATTAATATAATGGTTTGTATTTTTAATTAATCGTTTGATGCGGTGCAGAATCGGTTTGGGCTTCAAACCTTAACAAACCGACCCACGTCAACCTCCGCAAATTTGAACGTTTTTGTTCTTGGAGAAAAATACTACTGTGCCGTCCTCTATTATAAAAACGCCTTTAAATTTGTTCTATATTATTATTTCAAAATTCATATCATATCATCTCAAAATTTCAACCAAATCAAGACGCATATTCTGCAAAACTACAAACATAATATATGTATTGACAGGCAATAAGTCCCTGAAGCTAATGCTGTCAAAGAGCAAGACAACTTATGTTATACCTTCACTAAAACCTTTCTAATTTTCAATGGATTTCTTTTTCAACACGTTAAAAAGCGAGCATTTCATATATATTCATATATATATATATATATATATATATATATATATATATATATATATATATATATATATATATATGAATATACGTTACTCCACTTACAGCATAAACAAAATTTTCCCAAAGTAAACACAAACACAGCGGCATCACCTCACTCGCTTCCACACTCCATTCGTTACACAATCTCTTAAACATCCAAGTTGGCACCAAATTTTACCTTTACATCCACGCTAAAATCCTCCTCGTCCAATCAAACCTTCCCATTCAATCCTCCCATATCTTCCCCACTTCCCTTTTCTTATCAGACCCCCTCTCCCCTTCCCATTCATTTCTTATCCCCCCACTTCTCATGAACACCACCTCATTGTACTCACAAATGTCCACCACCGCCACCTCCCTCTCCTCCCTCCCCAACACCTCCTCCTCCTCCTCCTCTCCTCACCCTCATTCCCTTTCTTTCCCCTCCAAAACATCTTCACATACATTCAATTTCAAGCACCCTCCCTTCCCATCCCTCAAATCCAATCAGCACCACACATTGCTACTCACCCCCTCCTCAACCCTCACCCCCTCGTCCACCACCACCGCCGCCGCCTCCACGTTCGACCTCCTCGCCACCCACCTCACCGCCTCCGACTTCCGCAAGGCCGACGACGAAACACGCCGCCTCTTAATCGTCCTCGCCGGCGACAACGCCGTCAAGCGCGGGTACGTCTTCTTCTCCGAGGTCCGATTCATCGACCAACGCGATCTGAAGCAGATCGACGACTTGTGGAAGGAGCACAGCGGTGGGAGGTTCGGGTACAGCGTGCAGAAGAGGATTTGGGAGAAGAAGGCCAAAAGGGATTTCACGACCTTCTTCATTAAAGTTGGGTGGATGAAGAAGCTGGACACGGAGGTGGAGCAGTGGAATTACCGGAGCTTTCCAGATGAGTTCGTTTGGGAGATGAAAGGGGATGCGCCGCCTGAAGGGCATTTACCTCTGACTAACGCGTTGAGAGGGACGCAGCTGCTGACAAGTATTTTCACGCATCCGGCGTTTGAGGAGGAGAGGGAGGAGGTGGTGGAGGAAGATGTTGGCAACGAAGGTGAGAGGAAGGAAAGAGTGAGGTTGGGGGGTGGTAGCAGAAATTTCAAAACTGATTACTCCTTCTGAGTTCCTGTTTATAATAAACAAATATATGCCTTTTCATTGGTATTGTGTTTTTTCGTTTGGTTCGAAACGGGTTATACTTTTGGTAGTGTGTGATGATTCATAATGGGCAAGGAAACCGTTTGATTCTTTGCCCGAATTCTTTTGAATTTGAACCCTGTAGTATATGAAACGTTTTGTTTTTGAAAAAAGCAAGAAATAGTGTGAGTGAACAAACCAAGGGATATTTTAGTAATTTGGAGTTTGGAATTCTATTTGTACATCAAATATAGAAACAAACCGATGACACAAAAGGTTCTAGCTTAATTCTATTAATACACGGTTTTTTCCTTTTTCAAACCGGCATTTGAAAAAATAACACACGCATCTCTTTTACATTTTCTCATCCATGTTTGTTTCAAAGTATTTTACTAAACACATATAAGGTATTTTCAACTTTAATGAAAGGAGAAATTAAATCTAAATGCATTATGCACTACTTTACTAACAATCCAAGCTATCTATAGACTTGGTTGCCATCAAATCCTAGTTCCTTCGAAGAAAACCCTAAAAAAACTTATGTTCAACTTCAGAGAATTAAACGAATTTGAAATACTTGAAAATCACTATAATCTTCTTCAAAATCACTATCATCTTCCAATAAATTATATTCTTCACATATTCTAACATCACTAAGGTTATCCATGTTTATGGTAACATCGAAAGAGAAGAAAAAACAAAGAATGTGGAAAGACAAAAATCATATCAGTCTAAATAATTAAAGGGGTATACTAGACAATTAATTTTTTTTAAAAAAAAATAGTAGAGTGGAAAATGAAGAAAATGGTGTGTTAATAGAATTAGCCAAAAATTTTACCATTATATCTCCTCTAATTTCCACCTCAAATATAAATGACAAAAAAATCCAACGATCAAATTCTATTGTGCTTATTTTGTGTTAAAATAGACAGTCCTTTTGGAGTTTTTTTCTTTTCTAAAAAATACTTTCTCACGATTTGACAATATGCACAAACAACCGACGATGTAAGTAAAAGTAAAAGTAAAATTTATGTTTCATATGCTTTATAAGTTTTATGCTTTATAAGTTTAATTGTTATAGGCTCTTTTCTAGTACAATTATCTCTGACAACCATTACAAATTGCACTCATCTATATTGTAAGCGTTACCAAATGCATATTGCATTTGACTAAGCACCATACACCCATCTAACCAGTTGCTTAAAATGCAACAAGCGAAAGTCACTTACATGCAATCGATCGGAGCGATATAGGCATCCAATCAATTGCTTAAAAAGTTCTTGCTACCTAACTAGTAAGATCAGTCAATCAACAACACGATCCAAGCATGTCGGTTCCTTTTTTGATTGAGAAGGAATGAATTGGTCAAATTAACATAATTTAGAACTGAGAAAGTGGAATCAGACGCTAGTTCAAATACCGTAAAATTAGTGTCAGATGACTAAAAAAATATCTCAAATAACACTCGTGGTATCTCAAAAATACATAGTACTTGGAATTCGGCTCGTGATTTAACTTGGTCGATGGTTGTAACAACCAAGCCATGATTGTCATGGTTTTGAAGATGAGAAGCTTCTATATGCGGGCAGAAAATGAAGAAGAGGACAAATACCGACCAAGTTCACCAAAGCACGGTGGCCAGTTCTTCAAAGATGAGGGGGAAGATGTCAAGATGGTGTCAAAGGCTTTGCTTGTTGGACACATGGCCCGAGGAGAGAGATATGTGTGTATATTAGTGTGTGTATGTGTATGCATGTGTGCAAGTGCACACCTAATACTAGTTGATTTGAGGTCCGTGTTAAGTAGTGTGTATTTGCAGAGAATTGTAAAGTGAAGTTGGTTTGTTGTAGTGTGTTGAACTGGTTTGTAATTGGGTTGAATGGGTCTGGTTGAATCAATCTTGTATAAGCTCACGAGTTGTATATATAGGGAAACGTGCACTGGTCATTGTTGTCGAGAAATCTAAAATGAAATTTACTTTCATTTTCAATTTTACAGTTCTATTACAATCTTTAGCTTAGTTCTACCTTCTTAATTCCCAGTACTTAGAATAATCGGTAGCAAGATACAATTTAATTCCATTTTCAATTTAGTTCTTGTTCATCCTTGCCTTGCAATTTCCTGTTGTTAACATCTTGCATTATTTCCATTCTGTTAGTCCTTGAGATGATGGTTTTGATGACAACAACCTTAGAATAGGATTATAAAATATAAATACTAACATGATAGTTTAGAAATATATGTATATGCAGGATTTAATCATGCATGTACCAAGAATGAAGAATGTACAGTATAGAGATTCAAGATATCAAGAATGAAGACTCATGAGTATCAAGATTATCAAGAGTTCAAGATTTCAAGTAATTTATTTTTTAATTAGGAATTTTGTTAAAACTCCTAGAAAAGCACTGGCATCTTAAAATCCAATTTATTCGTGTAATAGAATCCACTTCGAGCTTGTTAAAGGGATGGAACCCTAAGTAGAATGGTACCTACGAAAAATCTAGTGGAACATTGTTTTGTATCCGATAACTTTTATTCAAAATGATTTTACAAAATTATATCTTGTTTTCAAAATGTTTTCAAAACCTTCCTTTTAAAAGAATCAAAATCATCTATCCTGATTTTAAATACTTTTAGCCTCAAAATAATCTTTATTTTCAAAATCAAATTATCCTTAGTTTTAAACTATCTTTTAATAATAATATATTAATATTTATACTTAGATTTAAATATAAAATTATAGTAAAATTATGTATATATTATTCTCTATATTTATTTATGTATTTTAAGTATAGTTAAGTATATTTATAAAGTTTAAAATAGTTTTAATATAAGATAGAAGTTATTTTCAAAGAAAAATAAACCATCAAAAATTCCTTTGGGACATCGACATGCTCAATATACCCACGTAGATGTAGTTTAGTTAATTTCAAAATTTAAATTTCAAAAGAAGTGTCTACTCGTCATATCTCTTCACGAATGGACATGGCTGTTGTTCTTCTATAAATAAGGGTTGTTTTCAACGAATTTTCAATCATAATTTTTGGTTTTCATTTCTCTTCTTCTTCCACATTTTATTTATACAAATTCCTACCATTACTCTTTCGAAATCAACACTGAATCTAACTAGATTATCTCTGGTTTGATTCTCTATCACTATTTCAACAAGATCCTCAGTGCTATTCAGAGTTATAGGCTTCTTTGTAATCAATTAGACGAGAAAAGATGTAATTGTAGCCTTGGAAATAAATCAAGCGAGAAAAGGTGTGATTGTAGCTTTGGAAATCAATCAAGCAAGAAAATGTGTGATTGTAGCCTTGGAAATCAATTGGGTGAACTTGTTGCCCGTAAAATCAAGTATCTCTACCCAGAGGATTGTGAATCTAGAGGGTGTACCTCGTAGCCTTGAAATCGAGGGTGTAATTGTACAATTGCTTTTGAAAGGAAATTCGTACTTGTGTGCGGGACTGGATGTAGGGTAACTCCAAACCAGTATAATATCCGGTGTGTTCTTTTCTTTACTGCTTTTATTTTATTTCCGCATCTGTGTTTGATTCTGAGATCATATCTGTGTCTGAATATTGCATATATTTGTGTTGAAATTAACAAAAATTCAAAAAGATTTAATAATTTTTTAAAACACTATTCACCCTCCTCTAGTGTTTATCCTAGCCTTAAGATCCGTAATCCGCATTTCTCACATTTGGTATCAGAGCAAGGTTTTCAAAGTTTCGTAATCTGATTTTTGAAAAGTTTTCAAAATGGCTACCAACACTGGTACTGTTACTAATACTAGTATCCCTGTCACTAGTTCATTTGCAGAAGGTCAGTCTACTGTTAGACCACCATTTTTTAATGGCAGTAACTATGCATATTGGGCATGTAGGATGAAAATATATTTACAATATGTAGGATTGGATACTTGGAATATCACACAAACTGAATATTCTGAATCCACAACTGATTTTGCACAGTGGACCGCTGAGAAAAAGACTGTTGCACAAAATAATTCTAAAGCAATGAATATTCTGTTTTGTTCACTTGATAGAAATGAATTTAATAGAGTGTCAGTTTGTAATTCTGCATATGAAATCTGAAAAACTTTGCAAGCTACTCACGAAGGAACAAGCAAAGTTAAACAGACCAAAATTTCCATACTCACAAATCAGTTTCAATTATTTAAAATGAATTCTAATGAGTCTATTTCAAATATGTATAGTAGATTTAAGGATATTTTGCATTCTCTAATATCCCGGGGAAAGGAACTTTTGGAAGAAGATCAAGTCAGAAAATTTTTAAATTCTCTTACTCCAGAATGGGATCAAAAGACACTTGCGATCGAAGAGGAAAATGACATCAGTACCTTAAAGATAGAAGAATTAATTGGAAATCTAATGTCGTTTGAAGTCCAAATGATCGAAAGAAGAGAAAGCAAAGCATCTGAAAAGAAATCAATGGCATTTAATGCATTGACTGATGAATAAGACTCAAACAACGATAATGATGAAGAGATAGCCTTGATGACCGGGAATTTTCGGAAATTTCTGAAATACAGAAAGATGAATAATCTCAAGAGGAACAACTATAAGAACTCTAGAAATGAGAATGTAGTGCCAAACAATGTCAAATGTTTCAACTGTGATGAACCAGGCCATATCAAAAGAGACTGTCCGTATCCAGAGAGGCAAAATCCTCCAATAAACAATGATTCATTAAAGAAACGGAAGCGTGCATTTACTGCTACTCTAGATGACTCAGACTCGTCCTCAAGCGATGATGATCAGAAGACAAATAATTCAAATTTGTGTTTCACGGCAGTTCACGACTCCGACGAATTCAGAGAAACAGACTCAGAAAAAGGTACACATTTACAATACAATTGGTTGCAATTGCATGCTTAGAATTAGATGCTTGATTGCTTGATTGATTTTGAATTGGTGTGTTATTTGAATTTTAATTTTTTTTTTTTTTTTTTTTGGTAGTATAATAATATATTATGGAATATACTATAATTCTAATAATATTCCAGATATATATAGACATTAAAAATAATAAGTATATACATATACATAC
Organism: Allium cepa; assembly: GCA_030765085.1. Lineage (NCBI taxonomy): Eukaryota > Viridiplantae > Streptophyta > Magnoliopsida > Asparagales > Amaryllidaceae > Allium > Allium cepa. The sequence goes on along the minus strand of CM060931.1, from coordinate 269,906,862 downwards.
ATACATACATACATACATACATACATACATACATAGATATATATTAGAGTATTTAGGAAAAATAAATCATAGAAATTCACAAGCACATGTCGACATGGTTCCTACCATAATGTCGACATGGGTACAGAATTTGAAATTCAAAATTTGAATTCAAACGGTTGAATTTCCCTCCACCTTTTCACTTCATTCAATTCTCTGAAAATGCATCTTTTGACCAGAGAACATGTCCTTTGAGAATCTATTTATTCACTATCTTTTATCACATCTTTTCACTCTCATTTTCAAATTCAAACTCTCTCTTCAAAACTTCAAGCTCTCTACTCTCTACTCTAATGGCTTCTTCATGTAACCTCTCCACCATGAGAATTTCCAGAAAGTTAAAAGAGCAACTCTTCAATGATTCGGAGGCTATAAAAGCATACATCAATTATGCTAACTATGCAAAAGTCCATCCCAGAAAGTTTGCTATATTTCAAGATTTCTCTTCTTATGAAGTTGATTCTCTTTTTGCAAACAATCAAATTCTTAGTCTTGTTGATGCTTATCAAAATGATTTTGTTTGTTATCCAAATCTTGTTAAAATTTTCTATGCAAATCTTAATCGTGGATTTTATAATGGAAACGATGATGAAATTTGGAATAGTGTCAAAGACACTAGAATTGTTTTGAATTGTGATTTTTTGGATACCATTCTCAATTGCAAGAGTACGGGAATGGATCTTTCCAATTTTAAAAATCGATGAAAATGATTGTGAGACATTTCATTACATTTTCGAAGGAAATTATAATTTTGAATTCAAAAATTAAAACTTTCGACCAAAAGCTAGAATTGTCAATCTTCTTTTACAACATACTTTGACACCAAGGTTGGAAAATTTTAACAATCCTACTTCAAAAGTTTGCAAAACACGTTTTGCTATTTTTGGAAATTATGATATTAATTGGGCGCAAGTTATTTTAGATGAACTTCGTCCCAAAAATCTTGAAATGGGTGAGAATACTTTATATCATGGAATTTATCTCACTCGAATTTTTAACTATTTTAGAGTGGATTTCAAAGGAAAAGAATTTGTCTCTAGAAAAGTTTTCAATCATTCCAACATTTCGCTTATGAAAATTCCATTTATTTTTCAACCCTATGAGACTCTTGCCGAAAAGGAAGAGCGTTTGGCACATGAGGAGATGGAAGAAGAAGAATAAGAAGAGGAAGGGGATGAAATGGAAATTGAAGAAGAAGAATAAGGTGAAACTTCTTTGGAAAGCATCGACGATCCTCCTTATCCATCCAACAAAACCCTTCTCAAAAACCAAAAGACTATTGTTGAGAATCAACGAATTCTTAAAAGATCCGTTGGTAAGAAGTTGTATAAAATTTCATCCAAGATGAACAAGTTTATTTCCAAAGTCAACAAGAAGCTTGGATTATCTTCTTCGTCATCATCCTCTAACTAGTTCTACCTTTTCGTATCTCGTTGTATTTGTTTTAGTTTATTTTGATTTAAATGTTCGTGTAGTTCTTTGTGTTTAATTGTTGTATCGTCTTAGTATGAAACGAAATGGAATTTATTTTCCGTTATCTAGCTTATCTTATCTCCAGAATAAATGTTAGTATATTATATAATATATATATACACACACACAATTATTCACAAAATCAAAATAAGTCATCCAAATTTACTGGACCATGTCGACATACCCCCTATGACCATGTTGACATATACTGGTCAGAAATGGCATTTCATTTTGAATTTGAAATTTGAATAACTACCTTATGTCTATTCATTTCAAATGAATTTCTACACCTATAAATACCTATTTCTTCCAGAATTCATCACTGAGTATTATCTCTTATCAACTTGTCTCTCATTCTTCTCACAAATTCGAATATGGCCATTCCAATTCATAATCTATCAGAAAATCTTGAAGAGACTCTTAACTCTTTCAAGAATATTCTTTCATTTATTCTCCTTAACTAGCGACACTTAGAATTGAGTCAAATGCAGATGATTAAAGAGCAAGAAAGACATTTCGATGCAATACGATGGATGATTTCCTCCCTGCACAAGGATGATAACGAAGCACATCCTCCAGTCTCTCTCGCTAATGATAATGAAAATTGGGATGTCATTAAAGAAGACCCTATATTTGGAGAAGAAGGATGGGTGGAAGTTCCTCGTAATGTTTGATTTGTTTGGTTTGTTTGATTTGGTTTGTTTGATTTGAATTGTTTGATTTGATTTGATTTAAATTGATTTGGATTTATTTTTGGTGTGAAAAACATGTATAAATATGCATTAATATTAATATGATTTTTAATGTCTATCAGTGTAATTATCGCTTAATCTATCTATTATATACTCCATTTGTATAGTTTATTAATGCAGGTACTTTAGTCCAAGAATGAGAGGGAGTTATAAAGTTTGGATATTATATAGTTTGGAGTTATATATTTAGAGTTAGTTTTTTTGTTGATGACAAAGGGGGAGAAATATAAAATAAGATAGTTAGACATAGATTAAGGGGGAGTTATTAGGATAGAAGTAATATTTTATAAACAGATGTTGTCATCATCAAAAAGGGGGAGATTGTTAGTCCGTAAGATGATGGTTTTGATGACAACAACCTTAGAATAAGACTATAAAATATAAATATTAACATTATAGTTTAGAAATATATGTATATGCAAGATTTAATCTTGCAGGTACCAAGAATGGAGACTGTATAGTATAGAGATTCAAGATATAAAAAATGAAGACTCATGAGTATCAAGAATATCAAGATTATCAAGAGTTCAAGATTTCAAGTAATTTATTTTTTAATTAGGAATTTTGTTAAAACTCCTAGAAAAGCACTGACATCTTAAAATCCAATTTATTCGTGAAATGAAATCCACTTCGAGCCTGTTAAAGGGATGAACCCTAAGTAGGATTGAACCTATGAAAAATCTAGTGGAACATTGTTTTGTATCCGCTAACTTTATTCAAAATGATTTACAAAATTATATCTTGTTTTCATAATGTTTTCAAAACCTTCCTTTTAAAAGAATCAAAATCATCTATCCTGATTTTAAATACTTTTAGCCTCAAAATAATCTTTATTTTCAAAATCAAATTATCCTTAGTTTTAAACTATCTTTTAATAATAATATATTAATATTTATACTTAGATTTAAATATAAAATTATAGTAAAATTATGTATATTATTCTCTGTATTTACTTATATATTTTAACTAAAGTTAAGTATATTTATAAGTTTAACATAGTTTTAATATAAGATAGAAATTATTTTCAAAGAAAAATAAACCATCAAAAATTCCTTTGGGATGTCGACATGCTCAATATACCCATGTCGACATAGTGTCAGCTGTTAATTTCAGAATTTAAATTTCAAAAGAAGTGTCTATTCGTCACATCTCTTCACGAATGGACATGCCTACTGTTCTTCTATAAATAGGGGTTGTTTTCAACGAATTTTCAATCCTAATTTCTGGTTTTCATTTCTCTTCTTCTTCCAAATTTTCTTTATACATATTCCTACCATTACTCTGCCGAAATCAACATTGAATCTAACTAGATTATATCTAGTTTGATTCTCTATCACTATCTCAACAAGATCCTCAGTGCTATTTAGAGTTATAGGCTTCTTCGTAATCAATTAAACGAGAAAAGGTGTGATTGTAGCCTTGGAAATCAATCAAGCGAGAAAAGGTATGATTGTAGCCTTGGAAATCAATTGGGTGAACTTGTTGCCCGTAAAATCAAGTATCTCTACCCAGTGGATTGTGAATCTGGAGGGTGTACCTCGTAGCCTTGAAATCGAGGGCGTAATTGTACAATTGCTTTTGAATGGAAATCCGTACTTGTATGCGGGACTAGATGTAGGGTAACTCCGAACCAATATAAAATCCAGTGTGTTCTTTCCTTTACTGCTTTTATTTTATTTCTGCATCTGTATATGATTCTGAGATCATATCTGTGTCTGAATATTGCATACATTTGTGTTCAAATTAACAAAAATTCAAAAAGATTTAATAATTTTTTAAAACACTATTTGCCCATCCCTCTAGTGTTTATCCTAGCCTTAAGATCTGTAATCCGCATTTCTCACACATTCTAGTTCTTATTTTCATTATCTACAACTTTAAAAAAAATTCGTTACTTGTTAATTCGTGCATTTGCAATTTCCATCCTATATTTCTGCCATTTGTCTTTTGTTAATTCTTGTATTCATTGTTTAATCAATCTCTTGTATTTGAAATTTTCTGTACATGCTCATCCTTGCAAATTTGTACATGTTTCATATTTCTAGCAAATTTACACTTCATTGCCAAATCAACACATAAGCTTTGTTCATTATTTTCTTTCAGCAATTACATTCCTTAATCCTTTCCTTATCTCTGTGCACTCTAAACTCTGCAATTCTTGATAAACTCATTTGTTTCTTCAATTCTTGCTTGAATTCCCTTTCCTGCACTTCACAAATCACTATATCTTCACCGTCCTTTGCATTTCTAATATCTACTCATATACATTGCCTCCATTCTCATCATAACACTTCATCAAAACTTCACATATCATCATCAGAATCTGCCGCCACCACCATGATAATGGCTTCAGACTAACCCACCTCATCAAATGTTGGTATCAGAGCAGTCATCGGAGGCTATCCCAACCCCTCAGATCGATCCTAACCTCATCAGCAGCCAAAATCAAATTCTATAGCAGATTCATGATCAAGAACAAGCATGGCGGAGGCAAGGGGAAATCAACAACAGAATAACTATTCTTTGAGGAATCTTGAACATTCTACCCAAAATTTGGATCATATTACCCAAAATCTGGAGCAAAGTACCCACAACACAAAGTTTGAGGGAACCTACAACATTCTCACCACCTTAGCTCAAGATATTCAGCAAATCAAGAATCAGTCACCTATTGCACCACCACCAATACCACCAACTGCACCATCACTAATACCCCACTATCCACCTCTTGTGCTACACCCAGAAACCCTTCCTTATAATCTATATGCTCCACCTTTACCCATAGTTCCACCACCAGGATCTAAGAACCACAAATGTTACACCAAGAACTTCCTTAACCCAATAAATAAACGCATAATGCTTCATGAACCCTCCTCTATACCTTCAAGAACCTCCTTAACCACCCAGAAATCATTATCCAAACTACCCCAATTCAAATTACCCCAATCCAAACTACTTTAATACAAACTACCCTAATCCCTTACCTTCTTTCAAGTTAGAATTTCCTATTTTTTTTAAAGATGGAGTTACTGATTGTTTGAGGCAAGTGGAACAGTTCTTTAAGTTCCATCACACCGAGGAGCACTACTGGTAGAGATGTGCTCTTTCTACCTCAAAAAAGTAGCACTTCGATGGTATCACTGGTATACAAACACAATAGTTAATCATAAGGCATGGTAGGTGTTCAAGGAGGAAATCTTAGTTAGGTTTAACGTTGAGGAAATGGAAAGACCATACAAAACCCTATCCAAGTTCCAAACTCAAACAACATTCCACTATGAGAGCCTTCTTGAGCAAATTTGAGCAACTACAAGCTGTTATAGAGACCCTACCCCCTAAATTCCTTCTAGATAGATTCTTTGGTGGATTTAAGGAAGAGATTAGGTATGATGTTCTTACCTCAAGACCTGTTGCTTTTAAAGAAGCTGTTTCCCTTGCCAAGATGTTTGAAAGTAAGTACATATAAACCAAGAAAGGTAACAAATACCCTATATTACCTCCATTGTCTCCAAGAATAACAACCCTAACCCTCTATAATCCTCCAAACCATCTCCTGATTTACCTCTAACCCAAATCATAAAGAAGGAAGTATCGTCCTAGAAAACATAGATAGAAGTAGAGGACTCACTCCCAGTCAGATCATTGAAATGATAACGTAAAACTTGTGCTATGGTTGTAAAGAAAAATGGCACAAGGATCATAAGTGTAAAATTCCACAGGTATATATGTTAGAAGGCATGATGCCATTATATGATGAAGTGTTTCAGGAAGATGAAATCATAGAGGAATTAATGAATGCAAAAGTAAAGAACCAGTGGAAGAAACCCTATCAATCACCTTTCAAGTTATATGTAGCATCCCAACCCTCTCCACCATCAAAGTGAAAGCCTTATTCATGGCAAACAAGTGTAGATATTAATTGATTCAGGTCCACACATAGTTTTATACATGATCAGTTAGCAAGGAAATTGAGATTGAAAATTGATGAATCAAAGACTTATAAAGTCGTAGTAAAAAATGGGGAGAAGTTTAAGGAATATGGAGTTTGTAATCAGATCATACTCAACTGCCAAGGATGCAAGATGCCTATGGACCTTCTATTACTTCCACTTGAAGGCTGTCAGGTGATCTTGGGACTCAATGGATGAAGAAACTGGGTGACGTAACTTTAAATTTAGAGAAGTCGCAATTCAAGTTCACATATAACAATAAAGAATATGTTTGGCAGGGACTTCAGCAAGAAGAGACGAAGGTGGTTAATAAGAAGATCATGAGAAAAGAATATGCATAAGGGCAAATCACCATGATGTTATGTACCCTATCTCCTCCTCAAAATAGTGAAAATTCCAACATCCCTCCAGAAATTGAAATGCTTCTCCAGCTATACCCTGAAATAATTACTACCAATCCTCCATTACCACCCAAGAGATTATATGATCCCAAAATTCCTTTGCTTCCAAACTCCAAACCAGTCTGCCTCAAACCATATAGACACTCCTAACATATTAAAAATGAACTAGAAAAAATTATTAAGGAGCTTCTACAATCAGGTATTATCAGACCCAACATTAGCTCCTACTCTTCTCCAGCGGTGATGATAAGAAAGAAGGATGGGACATGGAGGCTTTGCATTGACTGTAGGACTATAAACTCCCAAACCCCAGAAGAAAATTTCCTCATACCATTGATAGCTGAACTTTTTGATGAGCTTCAAGGATCCCAATTCTTCTCCACGCTTGATTGGTGGTTAGGATACCACTAGATCAGAATGTATGAACTAGAAATACTACTTTTAAGAACCATGATGGATTATGAGTTCATAGTGATGTCATTTGGGTTAGTGAATGCTCCATCTACTTTCCGATCACTAACAAAGGATATTTTTAGGCTATACTTTAGAAATTTTGTATTGGTTTTCTATGATTACATACTGATATGCATCTAGACATGGTCTGAGCACTTAGAACATTTAAACTTAACTTTTCAGGCCCTGAAACACAATTAGCTTGTGATTAAATTGTCTAAGTGCCATTTTGCTAAAGGATCAATTCAATATCTTGGACATCTTGTTTCCTATTAAGGCATCGTTGTTGACCCTAGTAAAGTAAAGGCAGTGCTTGAATGGCCATTACTAAAGAGTTTGAAGGCCTTGAGAGGATTTTTAGGTCTGACTGGTTATCATGGAAAGTTCATTCAGAGTTATAGAGTGATCGCCAAACCATTAACTTAGATGTTAAAGAAGGATGCATTCAAGTGGAATGAAGAAGCCAAGCAAGTCTTTGAAACAATCAAACACTGTTTGACCACACCACCAATTTTAGCCATGCCTGACTTCAACCTACCTTTTGCCTTAGAGTGTGATGCAAGTGGGCAAGGAGTTAGAGCAGTGTTGACACAAAATGGTAAGTCATTAGCATATCTAAGTAAAGCATTGCATGGGAGGAATCTAGCAGTCTACATATAAGAAGGAATTACTAGCCATTATCACTACAACAAGAAAATAGGCACAGTATCTAATAGGGAGACAATATATTATTAAGCCTAATCATCGAAGTCTAAAATTTTTATTAACACAGAAATTATCCATTGGCCTTCAACACAAATGGTTGGAAAAACTTCAAGGTTTTGATTACTAAGTAAGTGGAAGAGAGAATATTGTGGTTGATTCATTATCTAGGAGGGAAGAAGAATCAATGAAGAGGAGCAATTGTAACCAATTTCAGTGGTGCAAAACCCTTGTTTGCAGGAGTTGAAGAACACTTGGTATCAACAACAAAAATTAAAGATTCAGAGGAAAGAACTACCAGAATTCAAATATAAAATAGTGGAAATTTTTATTTCACAAAGGCAGAATACTATTAGACCGTCATTGTAACGACCCGATTTTTCGACTCCTGAAAATCGACATCAACACGTTCATTGTATCTAATGCCAAACAATCGAATACCGGAAAACCGAACCACTAGGGGATAAAGAAGAAGGACGTAGAAGAAGAAATAGAAACAATATCAGAATCTCACAATCGTAGCGGAACAATATATAATAGATAAATGATTAATCTTTAAACAAAAGAACTATATCTGTTTATACATTACATCATCAAAGTACAATAAAATCTATAGCACACAACTGGACAATTATATTAACCTGTCCTTACAAAACTGGTTATGCAGTTAATCAGAACAGCGGAGTATACATCAAATACAATACGTCTCGCCATCCAACTCGTCCCCTGAGCTCCACAGCATCCTTTTCTGTATTCTATAATACTCGGTCTGTCCCGAGCATTATATTTAAATAACACCCCAGTCAGTCTGGAAAACTAGCGTGAGAAAATACACTCAATTGGATTATTAAAGTTTTCAAAAATTCTTTTAAAAATCAAAGGTATCTCATAAGACCACGCCATAAATAAACTTGTCGGGTTTTTACCTTATGATAACCAAAACATTTTTGATAAAATCCTCTGATATTACAGTAGTGTCTATATATAAATACTAAATCAAATAGCCGAAATTGTTACATTATTAAATTCCAGCAATACTAGGTTCTACAAACAAAACCGTAAAGGCACGTAGGGAGAATGGATTTCCATCAATGGCAGGACTACTGGGGTACCGCCCATCACAGTACGTGGTCTAGATCACCGTACCGAGGATCCACCCTGATGCCCTGCATCACAAGACCAGAGCTACCCCTTACTGGATAGTCTGAATAAGATTACCCCGTGGTTGAGATCAGCAACCACCCACACAGCCAAAATAAAGGGACCTCTAGACGGGGATGTCCTTACACGAATTGGTCATAGCCACTTAGCCTTACGTGCACCTCCCCTGTTTTAGCCATTATCGGTTGATGAGGCTCGAGGCTACGCGTTACCTTTATAGCACACATTCACTTAGAGTGCTCATCGTCCTCCTGACGATGTTCTGATCGCATTCGTCGATACAAGTCCGTTCCGAGTTCGAACGGAACCGAAGGCACTACTCCTACTACATCCATTTTGGAATCACCCTCAGGATTAGTAGCGATTAGCCCTTGCACTTCACTACTCCATCTTCTACTCCTAGCTCTTGTCTTCCTCACAAAAACGTTCAAACCCGATCGAAGTGGTTTTCGAGAAATTAAGCCCGATCCCGGTCTCTTCGAAACAATCAGCGCATTGGCCAATATTGATAGTTGGTTATTTGACTATCAAATAACATTCACAAACAACCATCAGACTTTAAATAATTTTTCAAATTATTTATTTCAAAATATTTTCGCAAGCTATTTCCCATACTTCAGCCCTTTGAAACAGTTTCAAATCACTTTCCTCTCACAGAACAAATTCCCAAATATTGTTTACTTCCACTGAAAATCACCAAGTCTAAATACTTTAGATTTAAAATAATTTAAAATCGCTTTACCCAAAAATATACATGCTTTAAATATTTAAAATAAAAGCCACTTAAAAGACTTTATTTAAATTACTAGTTATGAAATTTATAATAACTTCTCACGTAAAACTTAAGGCAAACCAAATTTTAAAATAAAACTTATGAAATTCTATACAAGTTTTTCAAATAAAAACTTTAGCCAAACTAACTTAAAATAAAACCACTTTATAAAGTATAAAGATTAATAATAATCTTTTCTAAACCATAATACCAATTAACCTTTTAAAATAATTACTACTATAACTAATTTAATAAAATATTTACCTTTAAAATTTTAAACAACATAAATAATAATTCTCAAAAATATTCTTTTAAACAACTTTAAAACTTTTAACTTAACTTAAAAATCTGCTTGAACACGTACTTGGCTTTTCAGGGAAATACACTTTCCTTTCACACCTTTAAAAATAAACCACTATTTATTTTTAAAACAAATTATCCATTCCTTTATAAATTCCCATCCTGAATTTATACTTCCAAATTATCCTCTGCTATATATTTCACTTTATTTATAAACCCCGTTTATAAATTCCATAATCTCGTTCACTTTTTCTTTCTTTTTTAAACCTAGTTTCAAACACTAAATCGATTTCCAAATCGATTTCCAAAATTTACTTCCTTTCAAAATAAGTTCCTTTACTTACTCAATTTATTTCGAAACCCATTAATTCCATATTCACCTCTATATGTATGATTTACAATCTTATTTAAAATCCAAAATATTAATTTCTTACTTAATTTTAAAATTCTCCCTTTATTTCCCCCGAACCATTATAAATTCTGAATTTGAAATAAAGTCTTCAATATTTAAACGATGCTACTTATGTTCTCAAAATCCATTTATTCCTGTTTATTAAAAATCTTTTTCCCATACTTGGGAATTTATTCGATAGGATTTCAAAAATCAACTTTTATCCTTTTCTAAATTTTTTCTTTTAATTTATTCAATTCTATAAAATTATTTTACTTAAAATTCTCTAGTTTAATTTCCTTCCAAAAATCCAATTGTTATATTTATGATATCTTAAAATACCAAAATATACTCGGTCAAACCATAGCATTGGATAATTTCAATTACCAATATACAGATTATCAATAAATCATATCACAGTATGAAATAAATTCAAACATTTGAGGAATTTAGTTGGATCCCTCCAACCTGTTTTCCCTGCATCCACAGATTTTAGCATAATAATTTAAATACCAATCCCACTTCAAGACGGGATATCGCGGTATAAAGGGTCATTCGTTATTATGCGGGGCGCATATGGTCTCATCCGCTATATAATGCGGGAAATTAATCACTCCAATATATATACTATATATATTATATATACTATCACTTCCAGAAAATTCAAGCAATCAACCAATAATTTAAATTTTACTATTTAAATTTAAACGGAATCCAAATGAGTGAGAATAACTCACCTTTGATCTTGTTTTGCAATCCGACCCAAATTGGCTATTTTCTTCACGATTTTGGACCTTGTACAAACATTATATAGTTTATTAACATTTGAATCAATTTAAAAATAAATTCCCATTTATTAAATTGATTTGATCCAATAATTTAATTTTAACCCAAAATACTTTTATTGAGTAAAATAATTAAAATAAGTTTATTAAACAAATTAATCCCCATAATTCATTATTAAATAAAACTAGTTAAGTGAAAGTATGTGTATATGTGTATTTATTTTATTTTTCTTTGAAGTTTGATATACTAAAATAACCTATACACATTTAAATATATATATATATATATATATATATATATATATATATATATAAATTAAAATAATGGTTTAAGGTGAAACTAAATATAAAGACTAAAATTTATTTGCAGTTACAATTCACTTGACAAGGCTAGTTTATAAAATTTGGACTTATTTACCATAAATGTTAAGTAAATATAACCAACTTTTGAAATCCAAAAATAGTTTATAAGACGTTATATAGCATAATACATTTTTAAAAATTCCTTTTTAGACCAATTACTTTACCATACCCAAATCTATAAATTTAAGAAAATAAACTATTTTATAAATTCCACTGTAAAAATAATATTTATTCTTATTATATTTTTCTTATTGTAAATTCAAATCCTAATATACACAAACATATATAAATTATTTCATATTAAAATAAAAAACTATAATATACCTCACAACAAACAACCCTCCCTCGATCCCGCGGCATGCTGTCCTAGGTTATCGCGAAAACCCTTGTTTCGAACTACCGCATCGAAACTATCGAATACGCCGAGAGACCACCCACCGCCTCCGATAACCCATCACTGTCGCCAATCTCCAGCCTCGATCCCACATACGCACATGAACCTGCCATTTCCCTCGCGAGCCCAAACCTTGACGTACCTAAAACCCTTGCCACCATCAAGATCGAAGTCTGCGACCCCTCGATCTTCTCCTTCCCTTATCTACCGCTAGATGAATGAGGTGTCGCTCAATAAGATCAGCTCGAATCCATGAAGTTCGAATAAATTTGAACTGCTCGATTGATTCATTCGAATGAGAATTAGAAAGAGGATGCCATTATCCTAATTAACGAACGATTTTCATTCTCGTTCGTTACTAGGAATTGATTTCTAATCTCTGAGAATTAACAGAGGAAAGAAACGAAAGACAAAATTGATCTACCTTTGTTATTCTCTTCATTATTATTATATATATTTTTTAAAACGAAGAAGCGCGTTAGACGATGTAAGAAACGTGTCCTTTGGGTGAACACGTGTTTGATGTGTCCATAGTGAATTGAGGGGAAAGTATATATATTATATTATATTTTAAATTTAAATCGTATCAATTTCGTAACTCACAATCTCGATCTCTTATCGAGGCGTGCCGCTAGGCGTTTATAATGTTAAACCCCTATTCTGAACGCAATGGAAAAGGTTTTGAGTTCAAATTCGATCGTATGGAGAAGATAGCTTTTTGGACCCAGTTATTATATTGACATTTGATATAAATTTCAGCGCGTTTACATATTGTACGGCCACAATGACAACTCCAAACAGTACAAAATTTGAAATTCGATAATAATACAATATTATGGCTCCAATGGAACTAGTTTCTTCGAATTCCGAGACTGTCTCCCGGAAGGCTATTTTAAATATCAATTTAAACGATATATTTTTAAAACTGAACAAAACACTTTCAAATTCAAATTTAAAAGTTCTATTATCTTCAGTATTATCAATATAAATTTTATAAGCCTTTGAAATATTTTTAACAAGGTTAAAATTTCAGATTCAACTATTTACCCAATTTCCAATTATTTAATTAGACAATTAAATCACTCTATGAATAGTGGCATTTGAAATTCAAGTTAGAATTTAACTTTTAAATATTTAAAATCAATTAAACCAAAACCTGGGTCATCACATTCCTCTCCTCTTAAAAGAATTTCGTCCTCGAAATTATTAGTTAAGAAGAATGGTCCATAACCCGTTAACTTTTTATCCCAAAACCAAACTGTGACGACCCGGAATTTCTAACAATTTAAAATTTGAATAATTAATTGATTTTAAAATATTTAAAAGTTAATTTTAACTTGAATTCCAGATATCAATATTTACTTTATAATTAAATCATTTTATTATATAGTTTAAATATTGAATTTAATAATTAAAATTGGGTAAATTGTTGAATCTGAAATTCTAAGCCCGTTTAAATAATTTGAAGGCTTATAAAATCTATAATTAAGATACTGAAGATAATAGAATGGTTGAAGTTTAATTTAAAGGTGATTTGTTCAATTTTAATAATATATCGTTTAAATCGATATTTAAAAACAGCCTTCCGAGGCATAGTCTCGGAATTCGACGAAACCAGTTCTATTGGATCCAAAATAGTTAGTTATTATCGGATTTCAAATTTCGAAGCAATCGGAGTTGTCGTTTGACCCTGACAGCTCAAAACGTTTAGAAATTATTTTAATCGATTTATTCAAATTTGATTGTTTACTTCCGTAACTCACGCATATGATCGGATTAGCTTTCAAAACACGTTTCATTGTGTTCGGAACGCGGGTAAAACCTTATAATCGTCTAGCGGCATTCCTTAAGAGGAGCTCAAAATTTTAAATAGCGGTTAACGAGATGTTTAAAGCTTTATAATCTAATAAAATTTTGAGTCAAATAGTAAAGATATTTTTATTAAGAGGAAGGCGTACTCGAGAAGCTAATACCCCAAAATCGATATTTATTTTCGTCCTCCTCTCGAAGCTTAAAGGAGAAATTGAACTGAGAAAAAAAAACGAAACGAAACGAAATTCGTTCAAAGATAAAAATCAAAATCATCACATCTTTTTCCCAGTATTTCATCCAAATCAAATTCGTATTTTCCCCTCTATTCTAAGTCAAAAGCTCTCTCTAAAACAATAGATGATTTAGACAATCATCGAATTCAGTTCGAAAATGAGGCCGTGCTTTCCATCGTCTTTTGTTTCAATCGAATTCATGCCGAGAAGCCGCGACGATGATGATAGCTTTCGCGAGATCTAGGGCAGCGCGTTGATGAAGACTCGTGTTTATGTTGGCGATTCATGATGGCGGCAAATCGATTGTGGCCATGGATTGCGAGGCGAGGCAGTTGGAGCTTTAGGGTTCGAGCAAGGCAAGGCAGTGACGAGTTGGAGTGGTGGCTCGCGAATCTTGGTGGGAATCTAGACGCGTAATGGGAAGCCCGCTGCACGTTTCTTTAGAGGTAATTTCAGGTTATTTCTTCCAATTTAATACTATTTTAAATAATAAAAATAAAATATTTAATAGGTAGCTGATAGAATTGTATGCATAAAGGATTTTTTTTAAAAAATAATGGATGTGATGATTTACTTGTTGAATTAATCTATTTAACTATTTTTAGTTACTAAAGAATATTTATTTAAAGGAAAGTTACTTTAAAATTTAATTTATAGATAAATTAAATTTTAGTTTAGATTAGATAAATAAATGAAAATTTATTTTTGATCTATTGGAATTTTAATAAACTATAAATGGTCATACAAGGTTTAAAATCAAGGGAACAAGCCAGTTGGAATGGATTGCAAACAGTAAGAGCAAAGATGAGTAAATCTCACTCTGTTGGGTCTGTATTTAAATTTAAATAGTTAAATTTTAATTAGTTGGTTGAATAATTAAGTTGATTGGATGTGCACTAATGATGATGTGACTTTGGTTTTGGTTAATTCTCGGGTAATTGTGGTTTAACTCGAAGTATTGGGGTTTTTAGTTGTTTTAAACTTAAACCATAAACAAGGAAATGTTTTATTTGAAAGATAATAAGGGCTTGATGTTTCGTGATTCATTAAATTTGTAGGGTAATTAAAATGGATAATTAATTAATTCAATTAATTAATGATTTGGGTTAATTAATTTAGTGGTGAAGGGTTGAATTAATTAATTAAGTTTAAGTTAATTAATTAAGTGTAAGTAATCCAGAATAATCCTTGGATGATTTAATAAATAATTACTTAATGAAATCAATAAAATATAATTATTTTGTGAAATTAATCAAGAGATTAATTAAAATAGTTAATTAAGGAATAATTAATTTATTTAATGAAGTAAATAAAAAGGTAAATAATTACAGGTTGAGATTGATCGAGAATGATTAATATTGTGGTTGAATTAAGGAAATTGATTCAGATTAAAACAAATTAAAATATAATGGGAAACCATTAATTTATATAATTAACGATGTAATTAAAGATTCATTAATTAAGATGAATTATGCAATAATAAGTGAATTATGAGAAGTTAATTAATATAAGAAGTTAAGGAGTAATGTAATTAAAATAGTTAAATAATTCATGAAGTAATTAAGATTACTTATTGATTTTAGTTAAGAATAATTAATATCGTGTAATTAAACAAAGATAATTACTTGAATATAATTGAAGGATAATTAATCCAGGTTGATTAATTAAGATGAATATTGAAGGGATGATTAAATTAATTGATTAAAATCAATCAATTGACAAGTAAAGAAATCTAAGTGATTGAGATTAGAAATTCAATTTGAATCAATTGAAATAATTTGGAAGTGATCAAATTTGTTTATGGTTGATTGAATGGTTTGGGATGCTTTCAATGAGTTGTTATCTCTGATATGAAATGTTGTGTATTTCATTTGGATATCTTGGGTTAGGATGCGATGAGATTCGAAGAGACCGGGGTCGGGTATTGGGAAATACCCGGAACCACTTCGATTTTTTTTATAAATTGATATGTGAAATCCATAGGCTGGGGTGAAGTGATTTAAGGAATTGGACTAATTAAATCTAAATTTTGGTTACCTAGAAAACTTATGTATAAAATAAGTTATGCCTATAACAAATTGTGGCTTTGTGAACTGAAACGAGTTACCCCGGGTTTTATATAAGTTGTTTGCTTTGATATTCCATGTTAGTTGGGTTTACTCACGCTGGTTTCCAGCCTAACCCGGGTGTTACTTTGGTGTAATGATCGGGTCAGACCGAGTATTACAGATTTCCAGGTAGGTTCGTTCTGGAGCTCAGGAGGCAAGCTGGACGGCAAGAGCGTATAGAGTATTTCCGCTGTACTTATATTATAGTTAATCTGAGACATGATAATTGTATATGTGTAGTGACTGTATATATACGGAACTCTGATGTATATTCTTTGTAAACTGTGATTATTCATTATTATATTTTATCCGCTGCGAATGTGAGATGTTGATGTTTTTGATCTTCTTCTTCTATCTCTTTCTTCTTTTTCATAACTTTCTGGAATTTTCGGCTTTGAAAATTTTGGATCGTTAAATTTGGTATCAGAGCTGAAAGGTTAAGCGAGAACCTTGGCTCTGGTGGGGATTACTCATTAAATAGAGTCCAAAGTACTCTAGAATGAGTTGAGTGTATATATATGAGCGCATACTTGTTATTTTCTTATATAAAGGTTTTAAATGATTTTATATAAAAATATATTTTGATATATAAAGCAATATTTCCTTCTAATAAATATTAAGGTGATTGGTTGTTAAATTATTGGAATTAAAATTTAGATGTAATATAATACAACAAAATTGAAGTCTTGAATTGGAATTAAATTAAGTAGAAATAGAAATACAACCAAATTAAAATTTAATAGATTGAAAATGAAATTCTAAATCTGGTCCAAGAATTTAAAATTTTGTTTCAAAGCAAAGAAAATAATAAATAAGTATTATTTGCATAACTAGGACTTGTTGCAAACAATGGGTTGATTAATTTAGTAATTAAGAGTTGAATTAATTAATTAAAGTTAAGTTAATTAACTAAGAATTTGGAATGGGATGTGATACCCAAAGTGATAAGTTTTTTAGTGGGAAGATTATTATTGTGAAGTTTAAGGATTGAATGAGGTTGATTAGATTAAGTAAATCGAGCTTAACTTGGGAGAAGTTAAATAAGTTTGAATGAACAACTTGAATTGGAGAATTTAAGATGAAATTGGAATTTAACTTGAAAAGTTAAATGGTTAATTTGAATTGGTAGTTTGTGTGATCACAAAATGGGTTTGAGATCTGGAAATTGGAAATGGATGGACGTTTTAAAATAAATTGGATAATATCATCCTATTGTTATTAAAAATCCTTAAATGGCGAATTGGATTTGTTTAAAAGAATGAGAAATGAAGTGTGGTAATATATCCATTATTGAGATAAAAGGGAAATCTAACTTTAATTTGGAATTAAGGATATGGAATCACTTTAAACTGAAAATTTGAATAATTGAGTTTGTAAATTAAAATTGTTTAAGAACTGGCTTCAAACTGGAAGATAAAATTTAATAATAAATTAAAATTTTAAAATAAAATTGTATTGAACTCTTATTTGAACCTTGAAATACATAAGTAAAGATAATTTAAAATGGAATTTTGAGAATTGGACTCAGAAATTAAATTGATTAAAACCTTTGAATAAAAGTTAATTTGGTTTAAAAAGTTAAACCAACCATTGAGAATTTAACTCGAATTTATATAATTCGAGGTAGTTTAAATTGAAGATTGAAATTGAATTAGTTCAAAATTGAAATTGGTTTGAATTAATTGGATTGGTGATTGAAGATGTATAAGTTTAAGAATTTAAATGGGAAATTGAATTGGATTATATTGAAATGATTTGTATTTGAAATGGTTTCAATTGATAATAATTCAAATTGATTGGAATAATTTGAAATTATAATTAAAGTTGAGCAGGATTAAAATCAAATGGAATTTGATTTAAATTGGGAAGGGAATCAAGATTGATTCAACTTGAATTGGGTTTAAATAAATTTCAATATAAATTAAAGTTATTCAGGTTAGAATTGGGTCAATTAAATGGAAGTAGAAATTTAAGTTGAATTGTTGGGGAAGTGAACAGTTGGCTCTTGACTATTTTCAATATAAATTGTTTTTATATAAACTTATTTTTCTACGCTATTAAATATATATACAACCTTCCTTTCTTTAAAGCAAAATTATTTTATACTTGTTTTACAATTATTTTTGGAGCCATCTAACCATTTTTCAACTGTTTTCTAAACTAATTATTATTTTTCAACTATTTCACAAACTAATTTCTATTTTACAACTATCTTGCAATTATTTAAAATTCCTGAAACTATTCTACTATTTTCCGATTATTTTACAATTAGTTAACTATTTTATAGCTATTTTGCAAAACTAATTACTATTTTTCAACTACTTATCTATTTTTAAAATTTTCAAGCTATTTTTCTAAATATAAACTGGTCGGAGTTCAAACTGTTATTGATTTAAATACCCAACTGAGATAAGGATTGAAGTGATAATTCAATGAGAATTAAGGCAATTGTAAATAAGTGAAAGGGAATTAAAGAAAATATGAATAGAAAGGGAATTGATTTGGTTGATAATCAATGAAAATAAATACATGGGATGTACGTATATTATTCTATTCGCATAGTGATTTGATCCAGATTCGAGCACAGAATTTCGAGATGGTTATTTCGATCCGAGTAGGATTTTTCACTCGATTTTCGACGGCGAACCTGGATATGGATTATTGATTGGTTTTGGATATTCTCTATCATAGTTATGGCTATGCAAGGAGAATGACGGTTTCTAATCAAGAAACCAGATCGGTGTCCGCACTAGGAAGTCGGGTGGATGATACTAGTTTGGAAGTGAAATTATGTGATCGGGTGAGCGATCAGATTAGTATAGTGTACGGATGATATGTGTACATCGTACGGATTTGAATAAACAAAGTTATATATCTTTGTTATATAAGATAAATCTTCCCTTGTTGAATTTATTGATGGGAGAAAAGGATTTTTGAAGGTGTTTTGAAGTAAAAAGGGAGTTTTATACAAGTTTGATAATGATCCAAAGTTTTAAAAATTATATATATTTGAATATATATATATATATATATATATTTGAATATATATATATATAAAGAATCTTATGAGGAATTTGGAAAAAGGTTTTGGGAACCTTTGGATTTTGAAAGGTTTGATTTTTGGGTAAAATTAATAATGAATTTGGAAAGCCTAGTTTGAGAATTATCGATTTTCGGATAATTGATCTTGTGTAAAGGAGCTTTGTATGAGATCATACTAGGTGTATGATTTGAAAGATACTATATGTGTATAGTATAAAGTGTTTTGATGATGCTGTGGGGAAAAAGGCGCTCCCTTGAAATGAACTTCTCAAGAGTGCCACCGGGTGGCGCTGCCTTGAGCCCCAAGGGGGGGGTTCTAAAGTTGATCCTGTGAGGAGTCTGGACAAACTAGTTCCTGAGGATTATTGGATAGCGAAAGTCGAGGGCGCTGATGCCTACAGGGGCATTTGGGTTATGCTGTGATGACAGTGTAACTTGATGTTACTGCGATCTATTGTGGGGACCATAGCGAAAATCGTGTGGAGGATGAGTGCCAACAGTCTACACTTGATTTTGCCGGGAAGGCAACGCAACATCGGTAGACTGCGATCTATGGTCGAGTGGAGTGGGGAAGTTTCATTCTTTTGGCAGCGAAATTCAAGGGCGCCGATGCCTACAGTTATATGGGTTTTTGCTATGATGGCTACGTAACCCCAGTTGTAGCTGCGATCTGTAGCGGGTTCCATGGTGTAATCGAGGGGCGCGGAGGCCTACAATTATCTATGGATTTTGTCGGGATGGCAACGTAACCATCGGGTTAACTACGACCATGGATGGGGGTGATGATTCCCAGAGCCTTCTCACCAAAGATATTTCCTCTATTTTCAAAAACTGTTTTCGATATTTTCAGTAAAATTATTTTTTCAAGTATTTTCACTAGATGTTGAATACGGGTTTACCAAGTACTTATAGATTTTTAGTCCTACGCCTGATCAACGTATGACTGAATTTCTGTGAGAACAAGGATGGACTGGTTGAGACATCGAGTTATAAGAAATATTTTCAATAAAAGCTATTTTAATAGCATTATCTGAATTTAAAAACATTCCTAATTTTTTTTTAAAATAAAGGTGTTGGAATTTTGAAAGATGAAAGAAAATCCAAACTGGAATTATAAATAAAATTTAACTCGGTTAAATAAATGGATTGTAAGTCAATAATGGAACTTGGAAATGAACTCGAATTTTTAAATAGAATTCGACTTGGATTTGATAATGAATTAAATAAGAAGGGATGTTGTAAAAATAAAAATAAAATAGAGTTGGATCGAAATAGCGATGGTTTGAATTACTTAAGATTCAAGTGTGTTATAAATAATATTTAACGAAGTTTGCAAGTAAACTTGATATAAGGGAAGTGTTGTCGAATGAAATGAAAGTGAATTATAATAGAAATGGTTTGAGTTACAAATAAAACCCAAGTGAATAGAAATAAATTAAGAATGACTTTGTATTAATAAAATAAATTCGAAATGAATTAAGTAAGTGAATTAAATTTTTTAATATGGGGTGAATAAATGGGTTAATCGAATTGCATAATAAATGGATGAAGTCTGCTTGAATAAAAATTAAATCAAAGTTTAATTGGAATTGGGTTATCAGAATGGACTTAAGTTATGAGACGAATTAATTTGAAGCAAAATTTCTTTAATAAAAGCTTGGTTTCGAGTGAGAAAAGAAGCTGGCTTCGAGTAAGAGTGAAAGTATGGATTAAATTAAATTGGAAATGGTTATTAATTTATAAGTTGATTGTGCCAAGCTTAATAAATTGTTTTGAATGAATCCAATGCGGAGATGAAATGAAATGCAACGTATGGTTGGTAAATAAATTAGAAATGAAATGGAATTAAATATAAAATGAGTTGAAATCAATTTGAAGTAGTTATAAACTAAAATAGATACTCTATTAAGTGAGTATCGTCGAATTTACATATAAATAATTGTCGTTTGACGTAAACAAAAGTAATTAAAAATCTATGAATTGATAGGGACTAAATAAATTGGTTTGAGAATTAATTGAAGTGAATATGAGCTTGTTTCAGATTAAAAATCAATTGAATGTAAGAAATTGAGTTGCAAACCATTAAAATTGAACGAAATGGTATGAGTTGATTGAAAGCAATTAAATTAGTTTTGAAAACATATAAATTGCTCGTGGAAGTTATTTTGAATGCATTTTTTTTAGAATTGAAGTGTCATAATTGTTTAAATAAGAGAAATGTTATAGTCTTCATATATATAGTGCTTATATGTGTAAATTGAGTAAGTACAGGTACCTGAAGGCCGTTTGGCTAGTTTGGATTGCGCTAATTGCTTAAATTAATAAGCCGCTTGCTTAAAATGGTAAATAAGGTATGCCTACGTAATAAAAATAGGAAATATGAACAGTTTTTGCTTTTTCCGACTGAGTGGGTCGATGTATATATATTTATATCTCTTGTCAAATTGCAAAAGCTCCTCCGTACAAAGGAGACTCTGCCAAAATTTTCCGAAAATTTTGGGAGTTAGAAAATTTTGGTTAACGACAAAACGATTTCAAATTGAAAAATAATGTAAATTAGTAGATGAAACTAATATGAATCAGTTATATATGGAAGATAAATTCAATATTCAGAATTGAAGGCAAATTGAAATTATATGGAAATGGGAAAAACTAAATTGAAATAGATATGAAACCTATGTAAGAAAATGTATAAAATGATTGGAAATGTTACGATCGGATTTATTGTTAAGTAAGATATGCAGGGATTATAAGGGAAAAAAAATTGGATTTGATTTCAGGAGATAATGTGAATTGCCTGACAAAAAGGTATGTATTTAAATTTCTACATGAAATTGGATTGGGTTTTCTATCTAGCCACTTGGTTTTGTTTTCTTTTGGAACTTGGGAGCCCGTAGAGGCATTTTGTAATTGTACCGAGCTAGCCGCGCAAAGGAGACGCTGGCAAAAAATTTCGGAAGTTTAGGGAGTTAGAAAAATTTTGAGCAAATTTTGATATGGTTTTAAATTGAAATTTAGATGATTGAGCAAAAGGGTGTTATTGGAAACTAAGAAAGGTTTTGGAGGTTGGTTGAAGTAATAGTGGAACTTTAATAAAGAATATATTGTGGCAAGTTGATAAAACCGTTGAATTATGGGTTTTAGGGAAAAGTAAACGGGTATTGGTCCATTCTCCCTAAATAGTAATTTCGGGGACGAAATTCTTTTAAGGGGGGAGGAATGTGACGATCCGGAATTTCTAACAATTTAAAATTTGAATAGTTAATTGATTTTAAAATATTTAAAAGTTAATTTTAACTTGAATTCCAGATATCAATATTTACTTGATAATTAAATCATTGAATTATATAGTTTAAATATTGAATTTAATAATTAAAATTGGGTAAATTGTTGAATCTGAAATTCTAAGCCTGTTTAAAATAATTTGAAGGCTTATAAAATCTATAACGATGATACTGAAGATAATAGAATGGTTGAAGTTTAATTTAAAGGTGATTTGTTCAATTTTAATAATATATCATTTAAATCGATATTTAAAAACAGCCTTCCGAGGCATAGTCTCGGAATTTGACGAAACCAGTTCTATTGGATCCGAAATAGTTAGTTATTATCGGATTTCAAATTAGTAGCAATCGGAGTTGTCGTTTGACCCTAACAGCTCAAAACGCTTAGAAATTATTTTAATCGATTTAATTTAAATTTGATCGTTTACTTCCGTAACTCGCGCATATGATCGGATTAGCTTCCGAAACACGTTCCATTGTGTTCGGAACGCGGGTAAAACCTTATAATCGTCTAGCGGCATTCCTTAAGAGGAGTTCAAAATTTTAAACGGCGATTAACGAGATGTTTGAAGCTTTGTAATATAATAAAATTTAGAGTCAAATAGTAAAGATATTTTTATTAACAGGAAGGCGTACTCGAGAAGCTAATTCCCCAAAATCGATATTTATTTTCGTCCTCCTCTTGAAGCTTAAAGGAGAAATTGAACTGAGAAAAAAAAACGAAACGAAACGAAATTTGTTCGAAGATAAAAATCAAAATCATCACATCTTTTTCCCAGTATTTCATCCAAATCAAATTCGTATTTTCCCCTCTATTCTAAGTCGAAAGATCTCTCTAAAACAATAGATGATTTAGACAATCATCGAATTCAATTCGAAAACGAGGCCGTGCTTTCCATCGTCTTCAGTTTCAATCGAATTCATCCCGAGAAGCCGCGACGAAGATGAAAGCTTTCGCGAGATCTAGGGCAGTGCGTTAATGAAGACTTGAGTTTGAGTTATTGATTCGCGATGGCGGCAAATCGATTGTGGGCTTGGATTGCGAGGCGAGGCAGTTGGGGCTTTAGGGTTCGAGCTAGGCAAGGCAGCGATGAGTTGGAGTGGTGGCTCGCGAATCTTGGTGGGAATCTGGACGCGTAATGGGAAGGCCGCTGCGTGTTTCTTTAGAGGTAATTTCAGGTTATTTCTTCCAATTTAATATTATTTTAAATAATAAAAATAAAATATTTAATAGGTAGCTGATAGAATTGTATGCAGAAAGGAATTTTTTTAAAATAATGGATGTGATGATTTACTTGTTGAATTAATTTATTTAACTATTTTTAGTTACTAAAGAATATTTATTTAAAGGAAAGTTACTTTAAAATTTAATTTATAGATAAATTTAATATTAGTTTAGATTAGATAAATAAATGGAAATTTATTTTTGATCTATTGGAATTTTAATAAACTATAAATGGTCATACAAGGTTTAAAATCAAGGGAACAAGCCAGTTGGAATGGATTGCAAACAGTAAGAGCAAAGGTGAGTAAATCTCATTCTGTTGGGTTTGTATTTAAATTTAAATAGTTAAATTTTAAATAATTGGTTGAATGACTAAGTTGATTGGATGTGCACTGATGATGATGTGACTTTGGTTTTGGTTAATTCTCGGGTAATTGTGGTTTAACTCGAAGTATTGGGGTTTTTAGTTGTTTTAAACTTAAATCATAAATAAGGAAATGTTTTATTAGAAAGATAATAAGGGCTTGATGTTTCGTGATTCATTAAATTTGTAGGGTAATTAAAATGGATAATTAATTAATTCAATTAATTAATGATTTGGGTTAATTAATTTAGTGGTGAAGGGTTGAATTAATTAATTAAGTTTAAGTTAATTAATTAAGTGTAAGTAATCCAGAATAATCCTTGGATAATTTAACAAATAATTACTCAATGAAATCAATAAAATATAATTATTTTGTGAAATCAATCAAGAGATTAATTAAAATAGTTAATTAAGGAAGTAAATAAAAAGGTAAATAATTATAGGTTGAGATTGATCGAGAATGATTAATATTGTGGTTGAATTAAGGAAATTGATTCAGGCTAGAACAAATTAAAATATAATGGGAAACCATTAATTTATATAATTAACGATGTAATTAAAGATTCATTAATTAAGATGAATTATGCAATAATAAGTGACTTATGAGAAGTTAATCAATATAAGAAGTTAAGGAGTAATGTAATTAAAATAGTTAAATAATTCATGAAGTAATTAAGATTACTTATTGATTTTGGTTAAGAATAATTAATATCGTGTAATTAAAGAAAGATAATAACTTGAATATAATTGAAGGATAATTAATGCAGGTTGATTAATTAATATGAATATTGAATGGATGATTAAATTAATTGATTGAGATTAATCAATTGACAAGTAAAGAAATCTAAGTGATTGAGGTTAGAAATTCAATTTGAATCAATTGAAATAATTTGGAAGTGATCAAATTTGTTTATGGTTGATTGAATGGTTTGGGATGCTTTGAATGAGTTGTTATCTCTGATATGAAATGTTGTATATTTCATTTGGATATCTTGGGTTAGGATGCCATGAGATTCTAAGAGACCGGGGTCGGGTATTGGGAAATACCAAGAACCACTTCGAATTTTTTTATAAATTGATATGTGAAATCCATAGGCTGGGGTTAAGTGATTTAAGGAATTGGACTAATTAAATCTAAATTTTGGGTACCTAGAGAACTTATGTGTAAAATAAGTTATGCCTATTACAAATTATGGCTTTGTGAATTGAAACGAATTACCCCGGGTTTTATATAAGTTGTTTGCTTTAATATTCCATGTTAGTTGGGTTTACTCACGCTGGTTTCCAGCCTGACCCGGGTGTTACTTTGGTGTAACGCTCGGGTCAGACCGAGTATTACAGATTTCCAGGTAGGTACGTTCTGGAGCTTAGCAGGCAAGCTGCACGGCAAGAGCATATAGAGTATTTCCGCTGTACTTATATTATAGTTAATCTGAGACATGATAATTGTATATGTGTAGTGACTGTATATATGTGGAACTCTGATGTATATTCTTTGTAAACTATTATTATTCATTATTATATTTTATCCGCTGCGAATGTGAGATGTTGATGTTTCTGATATTCTTCTTCTTCTATCTCTTTCTTCTTTTTCATAACTATTTGGAATTTTCGGCTTTGAAAATTTCGGGTCGTTACACAAACAGTTTAACAACACCAAAAATCTTTTTACGTAGAGACACACTATCACCTTTACTAACTTTCCAATCTTATCCATTGGTTTCAAACAATATTATTTATTCAACCATTTCAACTTTTAATTTAAAGCCAAATTTGAAACTATCAAAATTTTCTAACTTCCTAAATTTTCGAATTCTTTTGCCAGCGTCTCCTTTGCGCGGCTAGATCGGTACAACTACAAAATGCCACTACGGGCTCCCAAATTTCAAAAGAAAACAAAACGCCAAGTGGCAAGACTAGAAAATCATCAAATTTCGTACATAAATTTAAATACATACCTTTAGTTGAGCAATCCAATTTATCTTCTAAATTCATAACACCAATTTCATTTGCTATTAGTTACCTGCACCCTACTTAGTAACAATATCCAATCACCGAATTCAAAATCATTTTATTCATTCTTTTACAAAAGTTTCAATATCATCCCATTCAAGTCCGTACGATGCACATATATTTTCCGTGCACAATACCAAATTCGACCGCTCACTCGATCACATAATTGCACTTCCGAACTAGTATCGTCCATCCAACTTTCTAGTGCGGACTCAAATCTGGTTTCCTAATCAGAAACCGTCATGCATAGCCATTAGTTTTGATAGAGAATTTCTAGAATCAATCAAAATCCATATCCAGGGTTCACCGTCGAAAATCGAGTGAAAAATCCCAACTCGGATCGGTATAAGTACCTCAAAATTCTGTGCTCGAATTCTGGATCAAATCGCTATGCGAATAAAATAATATACGTACATCCTACGCATTTAGCCCAACTAATTACTTGTTATATTAATTCTCTTTTTATTCACACTTATTTTGGTTTCCATTCATGCATTCACAATTTCCCTTATTCACCACTCTTATTAATCTTCATTCAAATTCTAACTTAGTATATTCCCAATACCAAATTTTTACTTAAGAATTCCACCATCCATTTCTTAAGTCCAATATAAATATTTTATAACTTCTTGTATTTATTCCCCACTTCACCATTGAAGTTTATCATCATTACTATTGTAAATTAGTTCCATTTACCAATTTATTTCAAATTTCAATTCATTTTATCTCAAACCAATTTTATTTAACCATCTCTTTAATTAATTCTACATACAGATTAATTTTACCACTTCACTTTACTCAATTCAATTTTAAATTTTAATATTTAGTTTTCAATTTTATTTAGTTATGACCAAATAAATTTTCAAATCGCTATACTTTTATTCAAATTTCATTCTCAATTCCACTTGAATTAAATTTTCCTTCCTTTCACCCATTTATTCTCAATCAAATTTAATACTACATTTTATTCAACATGATTCAAATCAAATTTAATTCCATTTCATTTCTTACCCACTTAAAATCAATTTGTTTATTTACAAATTTTATTTTATTTAGTCCAACCTGACTAATTCTCCATTTTACACAATTTAATTATTCAGTTTCAATTCTATTTACTTACAAATGAAAATTCATTTGTCTATCCACACTTTTATTTCTAACTTATAACTTTTTATTGAAGTAATCATTTTACTTAGTCTCCTTAGAATTTTCTTTATATTCACTTTTACTTATCTATATATAATCACACTCCGATTCAATTTAAATTTAAACTTTTATAAGTTTTCCAAATTTAATTACATTTGCTAACTTCTTTTAATTCAGCTCAATTAATCAACTTATTTGGGTTTCACACTTACTTTTATTTAACCCTTTTCTAGTTGAATCTTATTCAAACAAAATTTCAAATTTTTATAATTTATCAAACTAATTTATTTTCAGTAAATATTTTAAATAAGATTTTAGAGTCTTTAAAACAATTACTCAACATTTCAAAATCATTTTTGAAATCCATTATATCCAAAATCCTTCGGTAAATTCAATTATCCCTTTGAATTTCAAAACCAAACCTAGTTTTGCAAACATCCCAATTTTAAAACGTTTAGGCAGTAATTCCTCTCTTAGAAACTCAAAAGTGAACTTCGATGATGCTGTAGTCATCACCGAAGTTATTTTCCAGCGGCCGAAGTGAGTTCACTGCTTTTATCCCTTCAAAAACATTACAAATATTTTTAAATTTCAAATCTCACCAGATTTCAAATCCAATTCAAAATATTTCTCAAATACTGTCACCATTATTCCTCCAAAACCTTTGAAAACCATTTCCAAATCAAAGGAATTTAACTTCCAAAATTTTTGAATTCCAAATCCTTTTAATCCTTATTCAAAAATTACTCTGGCATCTTATTTCAATTTATAAATCACATTTATAATTAACATTTCAAATTCCATTTCAATATCTGAATTTATTTCCTTAACCTTTGGTTATGATTTCAATTCCTATTTTAAATTTCTTCATAATAATGATAATAGTTTAATATTATCATTTTCTAACAACCAAGCAACCATATATATACTATAATAATTTACGGAAAACTATTTCTTTTATATACAAAAAACAATTTGGGTAAAATTATTTCATTTACCCTATTTTAAAACAATACTATGTCGGTTTATCTTGTATAAGAGTTTAGAAATCCCTATTGATGACATGGCATCCCACATATCGACCAGAATCCATAAACACTCAACCGATAAGTCAACACAATATAAAAACAATTTTTATATTCACTAACAAATACGCGCTCATATCTATTAATGCACTCGGACTCATTCTAGAGTACTTACAGACTCTATTTCTAATGAGTAATCCCCACTAGAGCCAAGGTTCTCGCTTAACCTTCAGCTCTGATACCAAAATGTAACGACCCAATTTTTCGATGTCCGAAAATCGACATCAATACGTTCACTGTATCTAATGCCGAACAATCGAATGTCAGAAAACTGAACAATTAGGGGATAAAGAAGAAGGAGGTAGAAGAAGAAACAGAAACAATATCAGAATCTCACAATCGCATCGGAACAATATATAATAGATAAATGACTAATCTTTAAACAAAAGAACTATATCTGTTTATACATTACATCATCAGAGTACAACAAAATCATAGCACACAACTGGACAGTTATACTAACCTGTCCACACGAAAATGACTATGGAGTTAATCAGACACAGCGGAGCATACATCAAATACGTGTGATATGTTTCACCATCTAGTTTGTCTCCTGAGCTCCACAGTATCCTTTCCTGTATTCTATAGCACTCGGTCTGACCCGAGCATTATAGTTAAGTAACACCCGAGTCAGTCTGGAAAACCAGCATGAGAAAATACACTCAATTGGATTATTAAAGTTTTCAAAAATCCTTTTAAAAATCAAAGGTATCTCATAAGACCACACCACAAATAAAAATGTCGGGTTTTTACCTTACGATAACCAAAACATTTCTTATAAAATCCTCTGATATTGTAGTAGCGTCTATATACAAATACTTATTCAAATAGCTGAAATTGTTACATTATTAAATTCCAGCAATACTAGGTTCTACAAACAAAACCGTAAGGGCACGTAGGGAGAATAGATTTCCATCAATTGCAGGGCTACTGGGGTACCGCTTGTCACAGTACGTGGTCTAGATCACCATATCAAGGATCCACCCTGATTCCCTGCATCACAAGACCGGAGCTACCCCTTACTGGATAGTCCGAATAAGATCACCCAACGGTTGGGATCAACAACCACCCACACAGCCGAAATAAAGGGACCTCTAGATGGGGATGACCTTACCCTAATTGGTTGCTAGCCACTTAGCCTGGAATGCACCACCTTTGTTTTACCCATTCCCGGTTGATGAGGCTCGAGGCTATACGTTACCTTTTTAGCACACATTCACTTAGAATGCTAATCGTCCTCCTGAAGATGTTCTGATAGCATTAGTCCATACAAGTCCATTCCGGATTCGAGCGGAACCGAAGGCACTACTCCTACTATATGCATTTGGAATCACCCTCGAGATTACTAGCGATTAGCCCTTGCACTTCGCTGCTCCATCTTCGACTCCTAGCTCTTGTCTTCCTTACGAAAACGTTCAAACCGGATCGAAGTGGTTATCGAAAAATTAATTCCAATTCCCGGTCTCTTCGAAACGATCAGCGCATTGGTCAATATTGATAGTCGGTTATTTAACTATCAAATAACATTCACAAATAACCATAGGACTTTAAATAATTTTCCAAAATATTTATTCCAAAACATCTTCGCAAGCAATTTCCCATACTTCAACACTTTGAAACAGTTTGAAATCACTTTCGTCTCGTAGAATAAATTCCCAAATATTGTTTATTTCCACTGAAAATCACCAAGTCAAAATACTTTAGATTTAAAATCGCTTTGCGCAAAAATATATATGCTTTAAAATATTTAAAATAAAAGCCACTTAAAAGACTTTATTTAAATTACTAGTTATTAAATTTAAAATAATTTCTCATGTAAAACTTAAGCCAATTTTTTTTAAAATAAAAGTTACAAAATTCTATACAAGTTTTTCAAATAAAAACTTTAGCCAAACTATCTTTAAAATAAAACTACTTTATAAAGTATGAATATTAATAATTATCTTTTTAAACCATAATACCAATTAACCTTTTAAAATAATTACTGCTATAACTAATTTAATAAAATATTTACCTTTAAAATTTTAAATAACCTAAATAATAATTCTCAAAGATACTCTTTTAAACAACTTTAAAACTTTTAATTTAACTTAAAAATCTGATTGAAAACGTACTTAGCTTTTCAGGAAAATACACTTTCCTTTCACACCTTTAAAAGTAAACCACTATTTATTTTTAAAACAAATTACCCATTCCTTTGTAAATTCCCATCCTGAATTTATACTTCCAAATCATCCTCCGATAAATATTTCACTTTATTTATAAACCCCGTTTATAAATTCCATAATCTCGTTCTCTTTTCCTTTCTTTTTTAATTTAGTTTCAAACACTAAATTACTTTCCAAATTGATTTCCAAAATTTACTCCATTTTAAAAATAAATTCCTTTATTTACTCAGTTTATTTCGAAACCCATTAATTCTATATTTACCACTATAATTATGATTTAAAATCTTATTTAAAATCTGAAATATTAATTTCGTACTTAATTATAAAATTCTTCCTTTATTTCTCCCAAACCATTTTAAATTATGAATTTAAAATAAAGTCTTCAATATTTAAACAATACTACGTAAGTTCTCAAAATCCATTTATTTCTATTTATTAAAAATCCTTTTCCCATGCTTGAAATTTATTCGATAGGATTTCAAAAATCAAATTTTATCCTTTTCTAAATTTCTTCTTTTAATCTATTCAATTCTCTAAAATTATTTCACTTAAAATTCTCTACTTTAATTTCCATCAAAAAATCCAATTTTTATATTTCTGATATCTTAAGATACCAAAATATATTCGGCCAAACCATAGCATTCAATAATTTTAATTACCAATATACAGATTATCAATAAATCATATCACAGAATATGAAATAAATTCAAACATTTGAGGAATCCCCTTGGATCCCTCCAACCTTTTTTTCCGGCATCCACAGATGTTAGCATAACAATTTAAGTACCAATCCCGCTTCAAGGTGGGATATCACGCTATAAAGGGTCATCTGCTATATAATGCGGGAAATCAATCAATCCAATATATATATATATATATATATATATATATATACATACTATCGCATCCAGACAATTCAAGCAATCAAGCAATAATTTAAATTTTACTATTTAAATTTAAACGGAATCCAAATGAGTGAGATTAACGCACCTTTGATCTTGTTTAGTAATCCGACCCAAACCGGCTATTTTCTTCACGATTTTGGACCTTGTACAAACATTATATAGTTTATTAATATTTGAATCAATAAAAAATAAATTGCCATTTTTTAAATTAATTTAATCTAATAATTTAATTTTAACCTAAAATACTTTTATTGACTAAAATAATTTAAATAAGTTTATTAAACAAATTAATCCCCATAATTCAATATTTTTTTTTTAAAAAACTAGTCAAGTGAAAGTATGTGTATATATATATTAATTTTATTTTTCTTTGAAGCTTGATATACTAAAATAACCTATACGCATTTAAATATATATAAAGTAAAAATAATGATTTAAGGTGAAACTAAATATAAATACTAAAATTTATTTCCAATTACAATTCACTTGACAAGGCTAGTTTATAAAATTTGAACTTATTTACCATAATGTTAAGTAAATAA
Organism: Allium cepa; assembly: GCA_030765085.1. Classification (NCBI taxonomy): domain Eukaryota; kingdom Viridiplantae; phylum Streptophyta; class Magnoliopsida; order Asparagales; family Amaryllidaceae; genus Allium; species Allium cepa. The sequence goes on along the minus strand of CM060931.1, from coordinate 269,874,999 downwards.
TAACTAACTTTTGGAATCCAAAAATATTTTATAAAAATTTATATAGTATAATACATTTGTAAAAATTCCTTTTTAGAACAATTACTTTACCGTACCCAAATCTATAAATTTAAGAAAATAAAATATTTTATAAATTCCATTGTAAAAATAATATTTATTTTTATTATATTTTTCTTGTTGTAAATTCAAATCCTAATATACGCAGACATATATAAATTCATTCAAATTAAAATAAAAAAAAACTATAATATACCTCATAGTAAACAACGCTCCCTCAATCCCGCGGCGTGCTGTCCTAGGTCATCGTGAAAACCTGCGGTTCGAACCACCGCAACGAAACTATCGACTATGCCCAGATACCACGTGCCGTCTCCGATAACCCATCACTGTCGCCAATCTCCAGCCTCGATCCCATATACGCGCATGAACCTGCCATTGCCCTTGCGAGCCCAAACCTTTACGCAGCCAAAACCCTTGCCGCCATCAAGATCAAAGTCCGTGACCCCTCGATCTTCCCCCCTTATCTACCGCTAGATGAACGAGGTGTCGCTCGATAAGATCGGCACAAATCCATGAACGTCGAATAAATTCAAACTGCTCGATTGATTTGTTCGAATGAGAATCAGAAAGCGAATGCCATTATCCTAATTAACGAACAATTTTCATCCTCGTTCGCTACTGGGAATTGATTTCTAAGTTTTGAGATTTAACAGAGGAAAGAAACGAAAGACAAAATTGATATGCCTTTTTTATTCTCTTTGTTATTATTATATATATTTTTAAAACCAAGACGCATGTTAGACGATGTAAGAAACTATCCTCTGGATGGACACATGTTGGATGTGTCCACAATGAATTGAGGGGAAATTATATACATATTATATTTTAAATTTAAACTTAAATTTAAATCGTATCAATTTCGCAACTCACAATCTCGATCTCCTATCGAGGCATGCCACTAGGCGTTTATAATGTTAAACCCCTATTCTGAACGCAATGAAAAAGGTTTCGGGTCCAAATTCGATCGTATGGAGAAGATAGCTTTTTGGACCCAATTATTATATTGACATTTGATATAGATTTCAGCGCGTTTACATATTGTACGGCCACACTGACAACTCCAAACAGTACAAAATTTGAAATTCGATAATAATACAATATTATGGCTCCAATGGAACTAGTTTCTTCGAATTCCGAGACTGTCTCCTCGAAGGCTATTTTAAATATCAATTTAAACGATATATTTTTAAAACTGAACAAAACACTTTCAAATTCAAATTTAAAAGTTCTATTATCTTCAGTATTATCAATATAAATTTTATAAGCCTTTGAAATATTTTTAACAAGCTTAAACTTTCAGATTCAACTATTTACCCAATTTCCAATTATTTAATTAGACAATTAAATCACTCTATAAATAGTGGCATTTGAAATTCAAGTTAGAATTTAACTTTTAAATATTTAAAATCAATTAAACCAAAATCCTGGGTCATCACATTCCTCTCCTCTTAAAAGAATTTCGTCCTCGAAATTATTAGTTAAGAAGAATGGTCCATAACCCGTTAACTTTTTATCCCAAAACCAAACTGTGACGACCCGGAATTTCTAACAATTTAAAATTTGAATAATTAATTGATTTTAAAATATTTAAAAGTTAATTTTAACTTGAATTCCAGATATCAATATTTACTTGATAATTAAATCATTTTATTATATAGTTTAAATATTGAATTTAATAATTAAAATTGGGTAAATTGTTGAATCTGAAATTCTAAGCCTGTTTAAATAATTTGAAGGCTTATAAAATCTATAATTAAGATACTGAAGATAATAGAATGGTTGAAGTTTAATTTAAAGGTGATTTGTTCAATTTTAATAATATATCGTTTAAATCGATATTTAAAAACAGCCTTCCGAGGCATAGTCTCGGAATTCGATGAAACCAGTTCTATTGGATCCAAAATAGTTAGTTATTATCGGATTTCAAATTTCAAAGCAATCGGAGTTGTCGTTTGACCCTGACAGCTCACAACGCTTAGAAATTATTTTAATCAATTTATTCAAATTTGATTGTTTACTTCCGTAACTCACGCATATGATCGGATTAGCTTTCAAAACACGTTTCATTGTGTTCGGAACGCGGGTAAAACCTTATAATCGTCTAGCGGCATTCCTTAAGAGGAGCTCAAAATTTTAAATAGCGGTTAACGAGATGTTTAAAGCTTTATAATATAATAAAATTTTGAGTCAAATAGTAAAGATATTTTCATTAAGAGGAAGGCGTACTCGAGAAGCTAATACCCCAAAATCGATATTTATTTTCGTCCTCCTCTCGAAGCTTAAAGGAGAAATTGAACTGAGAAAAAAAAAACGAAACGAAACGAAATTCGTTCGAAGATAAAAATCAAAATCATCACATCTTTTTCCCAGTATTTCATCCAAATCAAATTCATATTTTCCCCTCTATTCTAAGTCGAAAGCTCTCTCTAAAACAATAGATGATTTAGACAATCATCGAATTCAGTTCGAAAATGAGGCCGTGCTTTCCATCGTCTTTTGTTTCAATCGAATTCATGCCGAGAAGCCACGACGATGATGAAAGCTTTCACGAGATCTAGGGCAGCGCGTTGATGAAGACTCGTGTTTATGTTGGCGATTCATGATGGCGGCAAATCTATTGTGGCCATGGATTGCGAGGCGAGGCAGTTGGAGCTTTAGGGTTCGAGCTAGGCAAGGCAGTGACGAGTTGGAGTGGTGGCTCGCGAATCTTGGTGGGAATCTAGACGCGTAATGGGAAGCCCGCTGCACGTTTCTTTAGAGGTAATTTCAGGTTATTTCTTCCAATTTAATACTATTTTAAATAATAAAAATAAAATATTTAATAGGTAGCTGATAGAATTGTATGCATAAAGGATTTTTTTTTAAAAATAATGGATGTGATGATTTACTTGTTGAATTAATCTATTTAACTATTTTTAGTTACTAAAGAATATTTATTTAAAGGAAAGTTACTTTAAAATTTAATTTATAGATAAATTAAATTTTAGTTTAGATTAGATAAATAAATGAAAATTTATTTTTGATCTATTGGAATTTTAATAAACTATAAATGGTCATACAAGGTTTAAAATCAAGGGAACAAGCCAGTTGGAATGGATTGCAAACAGTAAGAGCAAAGATGAGTAAATCTCACTCTGTTGGGTCTGTATTTAAATTTAAATAGTTAAATTTTAATTAGTTGGTTGAATGATTAAGTTGATTGGATGTGCACTAATGATGATGTGACTTTGGTTTTGGTTAATTCTCGGGTAATTGTGGTTTGACTCGAAGTATTGGGGTTTTTAGTTGTTTTAAACTTAAATCATAAACAAGGAAATGTTTTATTTGAAAGATAATAAGGGCTTGATGTTTCGTGATTCATTAAATTTGTAGGGTAATTAAAATGGATAATTAATTAATTCAATTAATTAATGATTTGGGTTAATTAATTTAGTGGTGAAGGGTTGAATTAATTAATTAAGTTTAAGTTAATTAATTAAGTGTAAGTAATCCAGAATAATCCTTGGATGATTTAATAAATAATTACTTAATGAAATCAATAAAATATAATTATTTTATGAAATTAATCAAGAGATTAATTAAAATAGTTAATTAAGGAATAATTAATTTATTTAATGAAGTAAATAAAAAGGTAAATAATTACAGGTTGAGATTGATCGAGAATGATTAATATTGTGGTTGAATTAAGAAAATTGATTCAGATTAAAACAAATTAAAATTTAATGGGAAACCATTAATTTATATAATTAACGATGTAATTAAAGATTCATTAATTAAGATGAATTATGCAATAATAAGTGACTTATGAGAAGTTAATTAATATAAGAAGTTAAGGAGTAATGTAATTAAAATAGTTAAATAATTCATGAAGTAATTAAGATTACTTATTGATTTTAGTTAAGAATAATTAATATCGTGTAATTAAACAAAGATAATTACTTGAATATAATTGAAGGATAATTAATCCAGGTTGATTAATTAAGATGAATATTGAAGGGATGATTAAATTAATTGATTAAAATCAATCAATTGACAAGTAAAGAAATCTAAGTGATTGAGATTAGAAATTCAATTTGAATCAATTGAAATAATTTGGAAGTGATCAAATTTGTTTATGGTTGATTGAATGGTTTGGGATGCTTTCAATGAGTTGTTATCTCTGATATGAAATGTTGTGTATTTCATTTGGATATCTTGGGTTAGGATGCGATGAGATTCGAAGAGACCGGGGTCGGGTATTGGGAAATACCCGGAACCACTTCGATTTTTTTATAAATTGATATGTGAATTCCATAGGCTGGGGTGAAGTGATTTAAGGAATTGGACTAATTAAATCTAAATTTTGGTTACCTAGAAAACTTATGTATAAAATAAGTTATGCCTATAACAAATTGTGGCTTTGTGAACTGAAACGAGTTACCCCGGTTTTATATAAGTTGTTTGCTTTGATATTCCATGTTAGTTGGGTTTACTCACGCTGGTTTCCAGCCTAACCCGGGTGTTACTTTGGTGTAATGATCGGGTCAGACCGAGTATTACAGATTTCCAGGTAGGTTCGTTCTGGAGCTCAGGAGGCAAGCTGGACGGCAAGAGCGTATAGAGTATTTCCGCTGTACTTATATTATAGTTAATCTGAGACATGATAATTGTATATGTGTAGTGACTGTATATATACGGAACTCTGATGTATATTCTTTGTAAACTGTGATTATTCATTATTATATTTTATCCGCTGCGAATGTGAGATGTTGATGTTTTTGATCTTCTTCTTCTATCTCTTTCTTCTTTTTCATAACTTTCTGGAATTTTCGGCTTTGAAAATTTTGGATCGTTACATTTGGTATCAGAGCTGAAAGGTTAAGTGAGAACCTTGGCTCTGGTGGGGATTACTCATTAAATAGAGTCCAAAGTACTCTAGAATGAGTTGAGTGTATATATATGAGCGCATACTTGTTATTTTCTTATATAAAGGTTTTAAATGATTTTATATAAAAATATATTTTGATATATAAAGCAATATTTCCTTCTAATAAATATTAAGGTGATTGGTTGTTAAATTATTGGAATTAAAATTTAGATGTAATATAATACAACAAAATTGAAGTCTTGAATTGGAATTAAATTAAGTAGAAATAGAAATACAACCAAATTAAAATTTAATAGATTGAAAATGAAATTCTAAATCTGGTCCAAGAATTTAAAATTTTGTTTCAAAGCAAAGAAAATAATAAATAAGTATTATTTGCATAACTAGGACTTGTTGCAAACAATGGGTTGATTAATTTAGTAATTAAGAGTTGAATTAATTAATTAAAGTTAAGTTAATTAACTAAGAATTTGGAATGGGATGTGATACCCAAAGTGATAAGTTTTTTAGTGGGAAGATTATTATTGTGAAGTTTAAGGATTGAATGAGGTTGATTGGATTAAGTAAATCGAGCTTAACTTGGGAGAAGTTAAATAAGTTTGAATGAACAACTTGAATTGGAGAATTTAAGATGAAATTGGAATTTAACTTGAAAAGTTAAATGGTTAATTTGAATTGGTAGTTTGTGTGATCACAAAATGGGTTTGAGATCTGGAAATTGGAAATGGATGGACGTTTTAAAATAAATTGGATAATATCATCCTATTGTTATTAAAAATCCTTAAATGGCGAATTGGATTTGTTTAAAAGAATGAGAAATGAAGTGTGGTAATATATCCATTATTGAGATAAAAGGGAAATCTAACTTTAATTTGGAATTAAGGATATGGAATCACTTTAAACTGAAAATTTGAATAATTGAGTTTGTAAATTAAAATTGTTTAAGAACTGGCTTCAAACTGGAAGATAAAATTTAATAATAAATTAAAATTTTAAAATAAAATTGTATTGAACTCTTATTTGAACCTTGAAATACATAAGTAAAGATAATTTAAAATGGAATTTTGAGAATTGGACTCAGAAATTAAATTGATTAAAACCTTTGAATAAAAGTTAATTTGGTTTAAAAAGTTAAACCAACCATTGAGAATTTAACTCGAATTTATATAATTCGAGGTAGTTTAAATTGAAGATTGAAATTGAATTAGTTCAAAATTGAAATTGGTTTGAATTAATTGGATTGGTGATTGAAGATGTATAAGTTTAAGAATTTAAATGGGAAATTGAATTGGATTATATTGAAATGATTTGTATTTGAAATGGTTTCAATTGATAATAATTCAAATTGATTGGAATAATTTGAAATTATAATTAAAGTTGAGCAGGATTAAAATCAAATGGAATTTGATTTAAATTGGGAAGGGAATCAAGATTGATTCAACTTGAATTGGGTTTAAATAAATTTCAATATAAATTAAAGTTATTCAGGTTAGAATTGGGTCAATTAAATGGAAGTAGAAATTTAAGTTGAATTGTTGGGGAAGTGAACAGTTGGCTCTTGACTATTTTCAATATAAATTGTTTTTATATAAACTTATTTTTCTACGCTATTAAATATATATACAACCTTCCTTTCTTTAAAGCAAAATTATTTTATACTTGTTTTACAATTATTTTTGGAGCCATCTAACCATTTTTCAACTGTTTTCTAAACTAATTATTATTTTTCAACTATTTCACAAACTAATTTCTATTTTACAACTATCTTGCAATTATTTAAAATTCCTGAAACTATTCTACTATTTTCCGATTATTTTACAATTAGTTAACTATTTTATAGCTATTTTGCAAAACTAATTACTATTTTTCAACTACTTATCTATTTTTAAAATTTTCAAGCTATTTTTCTAAATATAAACTGGTCGGAGTTCAAACTGTTATTGATTTAAATACCCAACTGAGATAAGGATTGAAGTGATAATTCAATGAGAATTAAGGCAATTGTAAATAAGTGAAAGGGAATTAAAGAAAATATGAATAGAAAGGGAATTGATTTGGTTGATAATCAATGAAAATAAATACATGGGATGTACGTATATTATTCTATTCGCATAGTGATTTGATCCAGATTCGAGCACAGAATTTCGAGATGGTTATTTCGATCCGAGTAGGATTTTTCACTCGATTTTCGACGGCGAACCTGGATATGGATTATTGATTGGTTTTGGATATTCTCTATCATAGTTATGGCTATGCAAGGAGAATGACGGTTTCTAATCAAGAAACCAGATCGGTGTCCGCACTAGGAAGTCGGGTGGATGATACTAGTTTGGAAGTGAAATTATGTGATCGAGTGAGCGATCAGATTAGTATAGTGTACGGATGATATGTGTACATCGTACGGATTTGAATGAAATCGATATTGAAAAGAATAATCAAAACTGGAATATTCGATTTTGAATAAACAAAGTTATATATCTTTGTTATATAAGATAAATCTTCCCTTGTTGAATTTATTGATGGGAGAAAAGGATTTTTGAAGGTGTTTTGAAGTAAAAAGGGAGTTTTATACAAGTTTGATAATGATCCAAAGTTTTAAAAATTATATATATTTGAATATATATATATATATATATATTTGAATATATATATATATATAAAGAATCTTATGAGGAATTTGGAAAAAGGTTTTGGGAACCTTTGGATTTTGAAAGGTTTTGATTTTTGGGTAAAATTAATATTGAATTTGGAAAGCCTAGTTTGAGAATTATCGATTTTCGGATAATTGATCTTGTGTAAAGGAGCTTTGTATGAGATCATACTAGGTGTATGATTTGAAAGATACTATATGTGTATAGTATAAAGTGTTTTGATGATGCTGTGGGGAAAAAGGCGCTCCCTTGAAATGAACTTCTCAAGAGTGCCACCGGGTGGCGCTGCCTTGAGCCCCAAGGGGGGGTTCTAAAGTTGATCCTGTGAGGAGTCTGGACAAACTAGTTCCTGAGGATTATTGGATAGCGAAAGTCGAGGGCGCTGATGCCTACAGGGGCATTTGGGTTATGCTGTGATGACAGTGTAACTTGATGTTACTGCGATCTATTGTGGGGACCATAGCGAAAATCGTGTGGAGGATGAGTGCCAACAGTCTACACTTGATTTTGCCGGGAAGGCAACGCAACATCGGTAGACTGCGATCTATGGTCGAGTGGAGTGGGGAAGTTTCATTCTTTTGGCAGCGAAATTCAAGGGCGCCGATGCCTACAGTTATATGGGTTTTTGCTATGATGGCTACGTAACCCCAGTTGTAGCTGCGATCTGTAGCGGGTTCCATGGTGTAATCGAGGGGCGCGGAGGCCTACAATTATCTATGGATTTTGTCGGGATGGCAACGTAACCATCGGGTTAACTACGACCATGGATGGGGGTGATGATTCCCAGAGCCTTCTCACCAAAGATATTTCCTCTATTTTCAAAAACTGTTTTCGATATTTTCAGTAAAATTATTTTTTCAAGTATTTTCACTAGATGTTGAATACGGGTTTACCAAGTACTTATAGATTTTTAGTCCTATGCCTGATCAACGTATGACTGAATTTCTGTGAGAACAAGGATGGACTGGTTGAGACATCGAGTTATAAGAAATATTTTCAATAAAAGCTATTTTAATAGCATTATCTGAATTTAAAAATATTCCTAATTTTTTTTTAAAATAAAGGTGTTGGAATTTTGAAAGATGAAAGAAAATCCAAACTGGAATTATAAATAAAATTTAACTCGGTTAAATAAATGGATTGTAAGTCAATAATGGAACTTGGAAATGAACTCGAATTTTTAAATAGAATTCGACTTGGATTTGATAATGAATTAAATAAGAAGGGATGTTGTAAAAATAAAAATAAAATAGAGTTGGATCGAAATAGCGATGGTTTGAATTACTTAAGATTCAAGTGTGTTATAAATAATATTTAACGAAGTTTGCAAGTAAACTTGATATAAGGGAAGTGTTGTCGAATGAAATGAAAGTGAATTATAATAGAAATGGTTTGAGTTACAAATAAAACCCAAGTGAATAGAAATAAATTAAGAATGACTTTGTATTAATAAAATAAATTCGAAATGAATTAAGTAAGTGAATTAAATTTTTTAATATGGGGTGAATAAATGGGTTAATCGAATTACATAATAAATGGATGAAGTCTGCTTGAATAAAAATTAAATCAAAGTTTAATTGGAATTGGGTTATCAGAATGGACTTAAGTTATGAGACGAATTAATTTGAAGCAAAATTTCTTTAATAAAAGCTTGGTTTCGAGTGAGAAAAGAAGCTGGCTTCGAGTAAGAGTGAAAGTATGGATTAAATTAAATTGGAAATGGTTATTAATTTATAAGTTGATTGTGCCAAGCTTAATAAATTGTTTTGAATGAATCCAATGCGGGGATGAAATGAAATGCAACGTATGGTTGGTAAATAAATTAGAAATGAAATGGAATTAAATATAAAATGAGTTGAAATCAATTTAAAGTAGTTATAAACTAAAATAGATACTCTATTAAGTGAGTATCGTCGAATTTACATATAAATAATTGTCGTTTGACGTAAACAAAAGTAATTAAAAATCTATGAATTGATAGGGACTAAATAAATTGGTTTGAGAATTAATTGAAGTGAATATGAGCTTGTTTCAGATTAAAAATCAATTGAATGTAAGAAATTGAGTTGCAAACCATTAAAATTGAACGAAATGGTATGAGTTGATTGAAAGCAATTAAATTAGTTTTGAAAACATATAAATTGCTCGTGGAAGTTATTTTGAATGCATTTTTTTTAGAATTGAAGTGTCATAATTGTTTAAATAAGAGAAATGTTATATACTTCATATATATAGTGCTTATATGTGTAAATTGAGTAAGTACATGTACCTGAAGGCCGTTTGGCTGGTTTGGATTGCGCTAATTGCTTAAATTAATAAGCCGCTTGCTTAAAATGGTAAATAAGGTATGCCTACGTAATAAAAATAGGAAATATGAACAGTTTTTGCTTTTTCCGACTGAGTGGGTTGATGTATATATATTTATATCTCTTGTCAAATTGCAAAAGCTCCTCCGTACAAAGGAGACTCTGCCAAAATTTTCCGAAAATTTTGGGAGTTAGAAAATTTTGGGAAAATTTTGGTTAACGACAAAACGATTTCAAATTGAAAAATAATGTAAATTAGTAGATGAAACTAATATGAATCAGTTATATATGGAAGATAAATTCAATATTCAGAATTGAAGGCAAATTGAAATCATATGGAAATGGGAAAAACTAAATTGAAATAGATATGAAACCTATGTAAGAAAATGTATAAAATGATTGGAAATGTTACGATCGGATTTATTGTTAAGTAAGATATGCAGGGATTATAAGGGAAAAAAAATTGGATTTGATTTCAGGAGATAATGTGAATTGCCTGACAAAAAGGTATGTATTTAAATTTCTACATGAAATTGGATTGGGTTTTCTATCTAGCCACTTGGTTTTGTTTTCTTTTGGAACTTGGGAGCCCGTAGAGGCATTTTGTAATTGTACCGAGCTAGCCGCGCAAAGGAGACGCTGGCAAAAAATTTCGGAAGTTTAGGGAGTTAGAAAAATTTTGAGCAAATTTTGATATGGTTTTAAATTGAAATTTAGATGATTGAGCAAAAGGGTGTTATTGGAAATTAAGAAAGGTTTTGGAGGTTGGTTGAAGTAATAGTGGAACTTTAATAAAGAATATATTGTGGCAAGTTGATAAAACCGTTGAATTATGGGTTTTAGGGAAAAGTAAACGGGTATTGGTCCATTCTCCCTAAATAGTAATTTCGGGGACGAAATTCTTTTAAGGGGGGAGGAATGTGACGATCCGGAATTTCTAACAATTTAAAATTTGAATAGTTAATTGATTTTAAAATATTTAAAAGTTAATTTTAACTTGAATTCCAGATATCAATATTTACTTGATAATTAAATCATTGAATTATATAGTTTAAATATTGAATTTAATAATTAAAATTGGGTAAATTGTTGAATCTGAAATTCTAAGCCTGTTTAAAATAATTTGAAGGCTTATAAAATCTATAACGATGATACTGAAGATAATAGAATGGTTGAAGTTTAATTTAAAGGTGATTTGTTCAATTTTAATAATATATCATTTAAATCGATATTTAAAAACAGCCTTCCGAGGCATAGTCTCGGAATTTGACGAAACCAGTTCTATTGGATCCGAAATAGTTAGTTATTATCGGATTTCAAATTAGTAGCAATCGGAGTTGTCGTTTGACCCTGACAGCTCAAAACGCTTAGAAATTATTTTAATCGATTTAATTTAAATTTGATCGTTTACTTCCGTAACTCGCGCATATGATCGGATTAGCTTCCGAAACACGTTCCATTGTGTTCGGAACGCGGGTAAAACCTTATAATCGTCTAGCGGCATTCCTTAAGAGGAGTTCAAAATTTTAAACGGCGATTAACGAGATGTTTGAAGCTTTGTAATATAATAAAATTTAGAGTCAAATAGTAAAGATATTTTTATTAACAGGAAGGCGTACTCGAGAAGCTAATTCCCCAAAATCGATATTTATTTTCGTCCTCCTCTTGAAGCTTAAAGGAGAAATTGAACTGAGAAAAAAAAACGAAACGAAATTTGTCCGAAGATAAAAATCAAAATCATCACATCTTTTTCCCAGTATTTCATCCAAATCAAATTCGTATTTTCCCCTCTATTCTAAGTCGAAAGATCTCTCTAAAACAATAGATGATTTAGACAATCATCGAATTCAATTCGAAAACGAGGCCGTGCTTTCCATCGTCTTCAGTTTCAATCGAATTCATCCCGAGAAGCCACGACGAAGATGAAAGCTTTCGCGAGATCTAGGGTAGTGCGTTAATGAAGACTCGAGTTTGAGTTATTGATTCGCGATGGCGGAAAATCGATTGTGCGCTTGGATTGCGAGGCGAGGCAGTTGGGGCTTTAGGGTTCGAGCTAGGCAAGGCAGCGATGAGTTGGAGTGGTGGCTCGCGAATCTTGGTGGGAATCTGGACGCGTAATGGGAAGGCCGCTGCGTGTTTCTTTAGAGGTAATTTCAGGTTATTTCTTCCAATTTAATATTATTTTAAATAATAAAAATAAAATATTTAATAGGTAGCTGATAGAATTGTATGCAGAAAGGAATTTTTTTAAAATAATGGATGTGATGATTTACTTGTTGAATTAATTTATTTAACTATTTTTAGTTACTAAAGAATATTTATTTAAAGGAAAGTTACTTTAAAATTTAATTTATAGATAAATTTAATTTTAGTTTAGATTAGATAAATAAATGGAAATTTATTTTTGATCTATTGGAATTTTAATAAACTATAAATGGTCATACAAGGTTTAAAATCAAGGGAACAAGCCAGTTGGAATGGATTGCAAACAGTAAGAGCAAAGGTGAGTAAATCTCATTCTGTTGGGTTTGTATTTAAATTTAAATAGTTAAATTTTAAATAATTGGTTGAATGACTAAGTCGATTGGATGTGCACTGATGATGATGTGACTTTGGTTTTGGTTAATTCTCGGGTAATTGTGGTTTAACTCGAAGTATTGGGGTTTTTAGTTGTTTTAAACTAAAATCATAAATAAGGAAATGTTTTATTTGAAAGATAATAAGGGCTTGATGTTTCGTGATTCATTAAATTTGTAGGGTAATTAAAATGGATAATTAATTAATTCAATTAATTAATGATTTGGGTTAATTAATTTAGTGGTGAAGGGTTGAATTAATTAATTGTCAGGACACGAATCTTCGTCTTCCGAAAATTCAACATCGACACTCACTTTATCGACTGCCGAGGAATCGAACGACGGAAAACCGAACACTGAGGGTTTTTTTAGAAAGAATTTAGGAAAAGAAAAGAGAGAAGAAGGTAGAAGATAGAGATAGGGAAAAGAAAATAGAAATTAGACAGAATAGAAAACAGAATAGAAGGTAGAAAATTTTAAAATAGAAAGAAAAGAGAAGAGAAAGGAAACGGAACACAGAAGAAAATAGGACGGAACAGAAAACAAACAGAACAACATCAGAATCTCACAATTCGCAGCGGAACAACATATAATGATAAATGAATAATCTTTAAACAAAGAACTATGTCAGTTATTACATTTTATCACATTACATTACATCATATCATCAGAGTGTACAACAACAACAAACAGTGCAGCGGAAAAAGAAATACTATATAGTAGTAATACGCCATGCCATCCATCTTGTCTCCAGCAACTCCAGAATATCCAGAATATCCTGATAAACCTTAACTCTTAACTGCCCGTGTGGAAATTGGTGGGCACCCAGAGTTTAGGAAGGAAAACAATAAACTCCAAGTCAGTCATGTGACTGGTGTGAGAACTCAAAACAGTTTATTTAACTTTAAAATCAAAATAGAGAGATATTTTTAATCAATTCGCAATGCTTTTAAAAAATGAGACTACCATAAGGCCTCCCGCACACACACACAATGCAAACGCAGAATCGGAGGAGATTTCTCCTTATGATAGTCAAAGATGCTTGATACGCATTTAAAATAACATTTGATATTATTACTAGTGCATAGTGTAGAAGAAATTCATTTCGAAAGTAGAATATAAATCTTAGCCAACATAGACATTTCGAACTATGCCTACTATAGCTACCATCCAAACAGTGGTGACCACCATAAGTGAATGGCAGGTTCTACAACTAATACCGTACAAGTTTCGTATTGGGAATTGGATTTCCAACAAATGGTCAGGCCAAGGAACTTCCCATTGCCACATGAGAATGCCTCTGGAAAGACATCCCCGAGAACCAAACCGGAACTCTGCCAACACAAGGCCGGGTTACCCCTAACTGGGTAACTACTGACACGAGCACGCCATTCCCCGATCGTAAACGACCTTTCTCACGGGATCCCGGGCTCCATACCATGATACCACCTCTATCCAGAAGGAAATGTACATACCCTAAAGGGTGCTACCCCTCATAACCTTGCCGCATCTTTCCTGTTTTGACCATTTCCGGGGTGTGAGGCTCGACGAAGTCACGTCCACAAAAACATACTTTATACAAAAGCCATGCTTTGGGTCAACAAATGATCAACACAATGATCACCAAGATAGACGATCAAATAAACGATCCTATCACAATAATCAACACAATGATCATTTCAGCAACACTCAGCATGTCACATTACCAAATTGGGAATATATCGCTGATAACTTCAACTATATAACCTCTGAGCTTGTACGTCTCAGAGAAGGGTGTTAAGCTAAAAGAATAAATTCTCCGCCACCAACAGAAATATATTTGAAAGAAATCGGCTTTATATCTCAACTTGTAATGTCAGACATACAATCCATACAAGTTTGTTCCGGGCTCGAACAAAACCGAAGGCACTTACAAAGAAGTCCTTGCAATCCGGATATTCACAATCCTGATCGGATTCACCATCACATATGGAGAACTCTATACCGTAGCAACTCGGTGCAGAGTAAATCGACAGGTCATCCTATCGCTCTCGCAAATACCGGGTCTTCAACACCGATCTTCAATGCAATTCATAACGACGTATCACATATTCGGAATGGGTTATACGACCCCATGGTCCTTTCCCGGTTAACCCGAATAGTGAGCGCTTATTCAAAAATAAGTGTAGCATTCACATTCAAACAAAACACATCAAATACCCATTCAAAGGGAAATATTGATAGTCGGCTATTGAACTATCACTGGATATGCACACATCACCAGTTTCCAAATAATTTTCCAAATTATTTATTTTCCAAAAATACCTTTACAAGATATATTATTTCAACACTTCAAAAATAAATCAATATTTATTTTTAAACAAGTTTCCCCTTTCATTTATAAATTCCTTAGTGAATTTATAATCCAAAATATCTATGAATATTCAATTTCGATTATTCATTTCAATTTATCTTCAAAAAGATAAATTCTTAAGATATTCACTTTATATTGGAAAACATTTCCATACTTACTTATTTATAAGTAATTCACAAATTTTATTTATTTTCAACACTTAGAAAATATTCAATATACTTCAATCGAAATTAAGTATATATTTCATTCTTTAAGGAAATCATTCTCTTAAACATATTTATTTGGGCCAAAACGAATGTTGCGTAAAACATCGTTACAACAACCCAAAATCACTAGTATAGGGATTCGAAATTAAAATAGATATATAAATCCCAATACTATACGAAACATTTCCTTTCGGAAATCATTTACTATAACAACAGTGTTATAGTCCATCATTTCCTTTTATTTCTCGAAAACGTTTATTTCAACAATACATGTTGAAATCTATGGTTTCGAATCTCAACACATTTTAAAACATGGTTAGATCGTTTTAATTCTATTTAAAACATCCTAATCCAAAACAATTTCTTTAACATCTTATTCACTATTCAAAAACGTGAATATACTACGTTAACACATTTCATCCTTTTATACATTTTAATTCAAAGGATTATTCACTATTCAAAAACGTGAATATAACCCCATTAATAGGTTTCAACAATTTTCTTATCAAAATAAGTCATTTGCGAATTTATAAAACAACGTTTATAAATTCCATTTCTATTTATTTTATAACAACTTCCTTTATAAATCTCCTTTATTAGCCTATTCGATTTATATCCCAATTATGAACTAAAAGTCCATATTATAAGTTAAATACTTATAAAACGATTATCTTACAAAATCGTTCTTTTTTAAAGACTTTCCAATTTATAAATCTTATAACTTATAAGATCCATTTATTTAACCAATCTATTCTTCAAATAATTTCACCAAATTTATAAATCTTACTATTTATAAATTTCTTTTATAACTTCACAGTTTATAATTCCATAAATTTCATTCATTTATGAAATTCATTTCCACTTCATTCAAACACTTATAAAAACTCGTTTTATAATTTCAATATTTCAATTTATAAATATCCATTTATAAATCTCTTAATATAATTCAATTTATATTATTATTTTAAAACATCTTTAATCTCCTTTATAATTTCATCATTCTCTTGATTTATAAAATAATCAAATTTTATAAATCCTATATTTAAACTTTTCACAATAAATTCTAAAATCCCGATTAAACTATTTTATAAAATCATTAGCATCATATTCTTCAAAAATCAGTTTTTAACTATATTTCTCAAAATCATAATTTTTATAACATTAAAAATTATAACGTTTATTTATTTAAAATGGATCAAATTCCAAAAATTATTTTATAAACGTATACTTTCAAAAATCACTTTGAAATCATTTTAAAATTCCAAATTTGGCCCAATGATGCTACACACCAAATAGTCAATCACGATAACAACGAAATCATATATCGATATGATAATCAATCAAATATCAAAATATCTGAAATTAAATAAATACTGTTGAGGAATCCAGTTGGATCCCTCCAACCTGTTTTCCTGCATCACAAACATTAGCACAATACCAATTTCGCTCCAGTACGAAATTATCGCGGTATATGTTCTTATTAAATATTATCCGCTTAATAACGGCGCAATAGGGTCTCATCCGCTAAAAAATACGGGAAATCAACAACTGCAATATATACATATGCCAATATATATATATATTGATATTATATATAATACCAATTTCACTGTTTATGAAATATTCGCGGTATATGTTTTTATTAAATAACATCCGCTTACTAACGGCGTATAATGTCTATTTTAACAATCAATAGATATCAATCAACATTCAAACATGCATTCAAATATTTTATATCTAACTATTTAAAATAAAATCGAAACCGATTCGATTGAGTGAGAAGTTCTCACCTTGATTTTAAATTCCGTTTTAGCGATTTATTTCGAATAAAATTAAACGGACGTTTAATTTTACCCAAAATTCTCACTAACTCCAAACGACTCCAAACCAACTCCATCGCGTAGTGCTCGTCCATACGATTCCAATGCAAAAAATCTCGTCCGAAACGGACCTCGTACGAAAGAGTTATGATTTTTATAAGATTGTACACAAATTTTAAACTATAATTACAACATAACCATATAGTTTCAACCTATTCAATCTGGGCCACAGGATCTTGCTTCCCCTCATCTCCACCGTCCCCTTCTTTCTTCTTCATGCGTGCATTCTACAGGTAAAGGCCGTCACTTGAACCCATGAAGCCATAGAACTAGGGTTTGATAATACACCCTCATTTCTCGACGAAATCACATCAAACCACTTGCAAATCGAAGCTCTTCGCGAGAGCTACCTCCACCACCCATGGCTTGAAGCTAGGCCCCCTATATGGCCTTGAATTGCGTGCGAAAATCTGTAGGTTCGGCCCCACATAGCTCCCTCCACGCGACTCCAAACACGATCTCAACCGTATGGATCGAAAGCTCTCGTCGTGCTCTCCAACCTTCGTGTTGAACACTTTGGCTAAATCTTTGTAGATTGAGAGAGATTGAGGGAGAAGTGAGAGACAATTCTGGCCATTCATGGGTTAGGGCCGGCTGTGCAGTTTTTAGGGTTTAGATTTCTTTTTTTTTTTATATTTTGTGATGGTGGTGGTCTATTTATAGAGAACCGATCGACACTATTCACCCGGAAATTCCGAACTCTGATTTACGCGCCGAAACTGACGTACCTAGGGTTTATCCCGCGTTCCGGACACAATGGAACAGGTTTCGGAAGCTAATTCGGAAGTATGTGCGAGTTATGGCTGTAAACGCTCAATTTGAATTAAACCGATTTAAGCGATTTTCTAGGCGTTTTAATTTGTACCGGACAAACGGTAAATCCAATTGACTTGAAATTTGAAACCTTACAATAATATCACATTACGGATCCGATGAAACTGGTTTCGTCGAAATCCGAGACTTTTTGAAAAATGGCTATTTTAACTCGTCAAATTAAAATTAAAAATAAATCGATGCGTTTCGAGCTGCCACGATCAAACGATAACTCCGATTGACACGAAATTTGAAATCCGGTAATAATTAACTATTACGGATCCAATGGAACTGGTTTCGTTCAATTCTGAGACTGTTCAAAAATTGACTATTTTCACTAGTCGATTAAATTATTAAAATATTCAATTTTCACAAATTAACTTTTAAATCGATTTTAAAAGTTCTAAAATATCGTTCTAACTCCCATATGATAAAATAAAATTTTACAAATCATTTTCAATCATATTTAACTCAATTTTCAATTATTTCCATAATTTAACGTATTAAATTATCGATTTAATTATCCAATTAAATCCAATAATTCAAATAAAAATTTATTTGACTTATAAATTCACTTATTAATATTTAAAATTAATTAAATATTCAAATTTTAATTTCTAAAAATTCTGGGTCGTTACAATCTTCCCCACTTAAAAGAATTTCGTCCTCGAAATTAACAAGTAAGAAAAGTTACAGAATCTATTAATTTTCCCAAAATTCATAGTTAAACTTCTTATAATACTTACTAAGTTTTCCAAATCATACTTATTTATCTTTTCAAAAACAACTACTATTTTTTAACTTTCAATTCCAAATCAAAGTTAAAGTTTTCAAAAAAATTTCCCATTTTCTCAAATTTTTTCTAACGCCTTAAATTTTCGGAAAAATTTGCCATAGTCTCCTTTGTGCGGCTCGATCCGAAAAAAAAAATGACAGTATATATATCACAAATATACATCTCATTAAGTAATGAGGCATCCCGCAGGGAAAAAAGTGTAAAAGTATTGTATTTAATCCGAGATATGTACCTTATATTTTATTAGCGAGCCTATACGGCTAATATAGCGCAAAAGCGAGCTCCAAATGCGAAGCAAACGTGATCCGCACCTACTAATCACTCAACAAACAACATGAGAATCATGCATATAGATAATAATCTCAATATACAACATATATCTCCATAACAACTACATAATATAGCAAATGCAATATATATTCAACCATCAACCAACTAACATCCATAACCAATAGATATTCATTCATACTTTAATATTAATGAATTGGTTTTCAATTTAATCATATTTGATTCATTTACATTGGATTTTATCAACATTCCTTCTCGATTCAATTAGTTATTATTTACTAATTTTCATTCAAGTTAGTTCACTTCCAAATCAAATTCAATTCCATTCAATTCTATTCAAATTTATTTACTTCTAATTTGAATTCAATTACTTTAGCTTTCAATTTCATTAATTCAATTTCATTAACACTTAATGAATTATATACAATCAACCAACAATCAACTAACAACCAATGTTTAATCAATACAACCAAATTTATTCACTTTACATTAAATTTGGTTCAACACATTTAATTCCATTTGGTTTAACATTAAATTGATTTCCATTCCAATTTATTCAACTCCTAATAACATTAGATTTCAATGAATTAACACTTACATTCATTATTTCATTTCAACTTAATTCACATTTAATTGATTAATAGTCAATCCATTCATTCAATTCTATTACAAAAGTTGAATTTCATTTATATAACTCAAGTTCATATCTATCACTTAATTTTATTAATTTACTTTGATACTAATATCAACTTCATTCCACTTTAAATTCACTTTGACTTACAACTCATATTCATATATATATTCACATAGTTTCACTTCTTATATATATAAGTTTATTTCACAATTGTAAATTACTTTAATTATAATTCAATTCTTTTATTTAGATTATTCAAACAACTAAACAATCAACTTATATACTTTAATAATTCTGAAAATTATTTCTTTATATATAAAATATAATCAAGGTAAAATTATTTCATTTACCCAATTTTAAAACAATATTGTGTCGAATTGTTCTATTCAAGTGTTTAGAAACCCCTTCGATTCAGTTTCGAAGCTGCGCCGACGAAGGTTCATATGCCACTCAATAAACCAATCATCACAATATAAAACAATTTTATATATTCACTATCAAATACGCTCTCATAGCTATTATTACACTCAAATTCATTCTAGAGTACTACTGACTCTATCTCTAATGAATAATACCCAACAGAACCATGGTTGTCGCTTAACCATAAGCTCTGATACCACATTGTCAGGACATGATTCTTCGTCTTCCGAAAATTCAACATCGACACTCACTTTATCGACTGCCGAGGAATCGAACGACGGAAAACCGAACACTGAGGGTTTTTTTTAAAAAGAATTTAGGAAAAGAAAAGAGAGAAGAAGGTAGAAGATAGAGATAAGGAAAAGAAAATAGAAATTAGAGAGAATAGAAAACAGAATAGAAGGTAGAAAATTTTAAAATAGAAAGAAAAGAGAAGAGAAAGGAAACGGAACACAGAAGAAAATAGGACGGAACAGAAAACAAACAGAACAACATCAGAATCTCACAATTCGCAGCGGAACAACATATAATAATAAATGAATAATCTTTAAACAAAGAACTATATCAGTTATTACATTTTATCACATTACATTACATCATATCATCAGAGTGTACAACAACAACAAACAGTGCAGCGGAAAAAGAAATACTATATAGTATTAATACGCCATGCCATCCATCTTGCCTCCAGCAACTCCAGAATATCCAGAATATCCTGATAAACCTTAACTCTTAACTGCCCGTGTGGAAATTGGTGGGCACCCAGAGTTTAGGAAGGAAAACAATAAACTCCAAGTCAGTCATGTGACTGGTGTGAGAACTCAAAACAGTTTATTTAACTTTAAAATCAAAATAGAGAGATATTTTTAATCAATTCGCAATGCTTTTAAAAAATGAGACTACCATAAGGCCTCCCGCACACACACAATACAAACGCAGAATCGGAGGAGATTTCTCCTTATGGTAGTCAAAGATGCTTGATACGCATTTAAAATAACATTTGATATTATTACTAGTGCATAGTGTAGAAGAAATTCATTTCGAAAGTAGAATATAAATCTTAGCCAACATAGACATTTCGAACTATGCCTACTATAGCTACCATCCAAACAGTGGTGACCACCATAAGTGAATGGCAGGTTCTACAACTAATACCGTACAAGTTTCGTATTGGGAATTGGATTTCCAACAAATGGTCAGGCCAAGGAACTTCCCATTGCCACATGAGAATGCCTCTGGAAAGACATCCCCGAGAACCAAACCGGAACTCTGCCAACACAAGGCCGGGTTACCCCTAACTGGGTAACTACTGACACGAGCATGCCATTCCCCGATCGTAAACGATCTTTCTCACGGGATCCCGAAAACCAACAACCACAAAGTAATAAATTCGTAGTAACCACATAGGTTAAATATCTGGGCTCCATACCATGATACCACCTCTATCCAGAAGGAAATATACATACCCTAAAGGGTGCTACCCCTCATAACCTTGCCGCATCTTTCTTGTTTTGACCATTTCCGGGGTGTGAGGCTCGACGAAGTCACGTCCACAAAAACATACTTTATACAAAAGCCATGCTTTGGGTCAACAAATGATCAACACAATGATCACCAAGATAGACGATCAAATAAACGATCCTATCACAATAATCAACACAATGATCATTTCAGCAACACTCAGCATGTCACATTACCAAATTGGGAATATATCGCTGATAACTTCAACTACATAACCTCTGAGCTCGTACGTCTCAGAGAAGGGTGTTAAGCTAAAAGAATAAATTCTCCGCCACCAACAGAAATATATTTGAAAGAAATCGGCTTTATATCTCAACTTGTAATGTCAGACATACAATCCATACAAGTTTGTTCCGGGCTCGAACAAAACCGAAGGCACTTACAAAGAAGTCCTTGCAATCCGGATATTCACAATCCTGATCGGATTCACCATCACATATGGAGAACTCTATACCGTAGCAACTCGGTGTAGAGTAAATCGACAGGTCATCCTATCGCTCTCGCAAATACCGGGTCTTCAACACCGATCTTCAATGCAATTCATAACGACGTATCACATATTCGGAATGGGTTATACGACCCCATGGTCCTTTCCCGGTTAACCCGAATAGTGAGCGCTTATTCAAAAATAAGTGTAGCATTCACATTCAAACAAAACACATCAAATACCCATTCAAAGGGAAATATTGATAGTCGGCTATTGAACTATCACTGGATATGCACACATCACCAGTTTCCAAATAATTTTCCAAATTATTTATTTTCCAAAAATACCTTTACAAGATATATTATTTCAACACTTCAAAAATAAATCAATATTTATTTTTAAACAAGTTTCCCCTTTCATTTATAAATTCCTTAGTGAATTTATAATCCAAAATATCTATGAATATTCAATTTCGATTATTCATTTCAATTTATCTTCAAAAAGATAAATTCTTAAGATATTCACTTTATATTGGAAAACATTTCCATACTTACTTATTTATAAGTAATTCACAAATTTTATTTATTTTCAACACTTAGAAAATATTCAATATACTTCAATCGAAATTAAGTATATATTTCATTCTTTAAGGAAATCATTCTCTTAAACATATTTATTTGGGCCAAAACGAATGTTGCGTAAAACATCGTTACAACAACCCAAAATCACTAGTATAGGGATTCGAAATTAAAATAGATATATAAATCCCAATACTATACGAAACATTTCCTTTCGGAAATCATTTACTATAACAACAGTGTTATAGTCCATCATTTCCTTTTATTTCTCGAAAACGTTTATTTCAACAATACATGTTGAAATCTATGGTTTCGAATCTCAACACATTTTAAAACATGGTTAGATCGTTTTAATTCTATTTAAAACATCCTAATCCAAAACAATTTCTTTAACATCTTATTCACTATTCAAAAACGTGAATATACTACGTTAACACATTTCATCCTTTTATACATTTTAATTCAAAGGATTATTCACTATTCAAAAACGTGAATATAACCCCATTAATAGGTTTCAACAATTTTCTTATCAAAATAAGTCATTTGCGAATTTATAAAACAACGTTTATAAATTCCATTTCTATTTATTTTATAACAACTTCCTTTATAAATCTCCTTTATTAGCCTATTCGATTTATATCCCAATTATGAACTAAAAGTCCATATTATAAGTTAAATACTTATAAAACGATTATCTTACAAAATCGTTCTTTTTTAAAGACTTTCCAATTTATAAATCTTATAACTTATAAGATCCATTTATTTAACCAATCTATTCTTCAAATAATTTCACCAAATTTATAAATCTTACTATTTATAAATTTCTTTTATAACTTCACAGTTTATAATTCCATAAATTTCATTCATTTATGAAATTCATTTCCACTTCATTCAAACACTTATAAAAACTCGTTTTATAATTTCAATATTTCAATTTATAAATATCCATTTATAAATCTCTTAATATAATTCAATTTATATTATTATTTTAAAACATCTTTAATCTCCTTTATAATTTCATCATTCTCTTGATTTATAAAATAATCAAATTTTATAAATCCTATATTTAAACTTTTCACAATAAATTCTAAAATCCCGATTAAACTATTTTATAAAATCATTAGCATCATATTCTTCAAAAATCAGTTTTTAACTATATTTCTCAAAATCATAATTTTTATAACATTAAAAATTATAACGTTTATTTATTTAAAATGGATCAAATTCCAAAAATTATTTTATAAACGTATACTTTCAAAAATCACTTTGAAATCATTTTAAAATTCCAAATTTGGCCCAATGATGCTACACACCAAATAGTCAATCACGATAACAACGAAATCATATATCGATATGATAATCAATCAAATATCAAAATATCTGAAATTAAATAAATACTGTTGAGGAATCCAGTTGGATCCCTCCAACCTGTTTTCCTGCATCACAAACATTAGCACAATACCAATTTCGCTCCAGTACGAAATTATCGCGGTATATGTTCTTATTAAATATTATCCGCTTAATAACGGCGCAATAGGGTCTCATCCGCTAAAAAATACGGGAAATCAACAACTGCAATATATACATATGCCAATATATATATATATTGATATTATATATAATACCAATTTCACTGTTTATGAAATATTCGCGGTATATGTTTTTATTAAATAACATCCGCTTACTAACGGCGTATAATGTCTATTTTAACAATCAATAGATATCAATCAACATTCAAACATGCATTCAAATATTTTATATCTAACTATTTAAAATAAAATCGAAACCGATTCGATTGAGTGAGAAGTTCTCACCTTGATTTTAAATTCCGTTTTAGCGATTTATTTCGAATAAAATTAAACGGACGTTTAATTTTACCCAAAATTCTCACTAACTCCAAACGACTCCAAACCAACTCCATCGCGTAGTGCTCGTCCATACGATTCCAATGCAAAAAATCTCGTCCGAAACGGACCTCGTACGAAAGAGTTATGATTTTTATAAGATTGTACACAAATTTTAAACTATAATTACAACATAACCATATAGTTTCAACCTATTCAATCTGGGCCACAGGATCTTGCTTCCCCTCATCTCCACCGTCCCCTTCTTTCTTCTTCATGCGTGCATTCTACAGGTAAAGGCCGTCACTTGAACCCATGAAGCCATAGAACTAGGGTTTGATAATACACCCTCATTTCTCGACGAAATCACATCAAACCACTTGCAAATCGAAGCTCTTCGCGAGAGCTACCTCCACCACCCATGGCTTGAAGCTAGGCCCCCTATATGGCCTTGAATTGCGTGCGAAAATCTGTAGGTTCGGCCCCACATAGCTCCCTCCACGCGACTCCAAACACGATCTCAACCGTATGGATCGAAAGCTCTCGTCGTGCTCTCCAACCTTCGTGTTGAACACTTTGGCTAAATCTTTGTAGATTGAGAGAGATTGAGGGAGAAGTGAGAGACAATTCTGGCCATTCATGGGTTAGGGCCGGCTGTGCAGTTTTTAGGGTTTAGATTTCTTTTTTT
This sequence comes from Allium cepa, assembly GCA_030765085.1. NCBI lineage: Eukaryota > Viridiplantae > Streptophyta > Magnoliopsida > Asparagales > Amaryllidaceae > Allium > Allium cepa. The sequence continues at coordinate 269,850,091 of CM060931.1, read as the reverse complement.
TTTATTTTGTGATGGTGGTGGTCTATTTATAGAGAACCGATCGACACTATTCACCCGGAAATTCCGAACTCCGATTTACGCGCCGAAACTGACGTACCTAGGGTTTATCCCGCGTTCCGGACACAATGGAATAGGTTTCGGAAGCTAATTCGGAAGTATGTGCGAGTTATGGCTGTAAACGCTCAATTTGAATTAAACCGATTTAAGCGATTTTCTAGGCGTTTTAATTTGTACCGGACAAACGGTAAATCCAATTGACTTGAAATTTGAAACCTTACAATAATATCACATTACGGATCCGATGAAACTGGTTTCGTCGAAATCCGAGACTTTTTGAAAAATGGCTATTTTAACTCGTCAAATTAAAATTAAAAATAAATCGATGCGTTTCGAGCTGCCACGATCAAACGATAACTCCGATTGACACGAAATTTGAAATCCGGTAATAACTAACTATTACGGATCCAATGGAACTGGTTTCGTTCAATTCTGAGACTGTTCAAAAATTGACTATTTTCACTAGTCGATTAAATTATTAAAATATTCAATTTTCACAAATTAACTTTTAAATCGATTTTAAAAGTTCTAAAATATCGTTCTAACTCCCATATGATAAAATAAAATTTTACAAATCATTTTCAATCATATTTAACTCAATTTTCAATTATTTCCATAATTTAACGTATTAAATTATCGATTTAATTATCCAATTAAATCCAATAATTCAAATAAAAATTTATTTGACTTATAAATTCACTTATTAATATTTAAAATTAATTAAATATTCAAATTTTAATTTCTAAAAATTCTGGGTCGTTACAATAATTAAGTTTAAGTTAATTAATTAAGTGTAAGTAATCCAGAATAATCCTTGGATAATTTAACAAATAATTACTCAATGAAATCAATAAATTATAATTATTTTGTGAAATCAATCAAGAGATTAATTAAAATAGTTAATTAAGGAAGTAAATAAAAAGGTAAATAATTATAGGTTGAGATTGATCGAGAATGATTAATATTGTGGTTGAATTAAGGAAATTGATTCAGACTAGAACAAATTAAAATATAATGGGAAACCATTAATTTATATAATTAACGATGTAATTAAAGATTCATTAATTAAGATGAATTATGCAATAATAAGTGACTTATGAGAAGTCAATCAATATAAGAAGTTAAGGAGTAATGTAATTAAAATAGTTAAATAATTCATGAAGTAATTAAGATTACTTATTGATTTTGGTTAAGAATAATTAATATCGTGTAATTAAAGAAAGATAATAACTTGAATATAATTGAAGGATAATTAATGCAGGTTGATTAATTAATATGGATATTGAATGGATGATTAAATTAATTGATTGAGATTAATCAATTGACAAGTAAAGAAATCTAAGTGATTGAGGTTAGAAATTCAATTTGAATCAATTGAAATAATTTGGAAGTGATCAAATTTGTTTATGGTTGATTGAATGGTTTGGGATGCTTTGAATGAGTTGTTATCTCTGATATGAAATGTTATATATTTCATTTGGATATCTTGGGTTAGGATGCCATGAGATTCTAAGAGACCGGGGTCGGGTATTGGGAAATACCCAGAACCACTTCGAATTTTTTTATAAATTGATATGTGAAATCCATAGGCTGGGGTTAAGTGATTTAAGGAATTGGACTAATTAAATCTAAATTTTGGGTACCTAGAGAACTTATGTGTAAAATAAGTTATGCCTATAACAAATTGTGGCTTTGTGAATTGAAACGAATTACCCCGGGTTTTATATAAGTTGTTTGCTTTAATATTCCATGTTAGTTGGGTTTACTCACGCTGGTTTCCAGCCTGACCCGGGTGTTACTTTGGTGTAACGCTCGGGTCAGACCGAGTATTATAGATTGCCAGGTAGGTACGTTCTGGAGCTTAGCAGGCAAGCTGCACGGCAAGAGCGTATAGAGTATTTCCGCTGTACTTATATTATAGTTAATCTGAGACATGATAATTGTATATGTGTAGTGACTGTATATATGTGGAACTCTGATGTATATTCTTTGTAAACTGTTATTATTCATTATTATATTTTATCCGCTGCGAATGTGAGATGTTGATGTTTCTGATATTCTTCTTCTTCTATCTCTTTCTTCTTTTTCATAACTATTTGGAATTTTCGGCTTTGAAAATTTCGGGTCGTTACACAAACAGTTTAACAACACCAAAAATCTTTTTACTTAGAGACACACTATCACCTTTACTAAATTTCCAATCTTATCCATTGGTTTCAAACAATATTATTTATTCAACCATTTCAACTTTTAATTTAAAGCCAAATTTGAAACTATCAAAATTTTCTAACTTCCTAAATTTTCGAATTCTTTTGCCAGCGTCTCCTTTGCGCGGCTAGATCGGTACAACTACAAAATGCCACTACGGGCTCCCAAATTTCAAAAGAAAACAAAACGCCAAGTGGCAAGACTAGAAAATCATCAAATTTCGTACATAAATTTAAATACATACCTTTAGTTGAGCAATCCAATTTATCTTCTAAGTTCATAACACCAATTTCATTTGCTATTAGTTACCTGCACCCTACTTAGTAACAATATCCAATCACCGAATTCAAAATCATTTTATTCATTCTTTTACAAAAGTTTCAATATCATCCCATTCAAGTCCGTACAATGCACATATATTATCCGTGCACAATACCAAATTCGACCGCTCACTCGATCACATAATTGCACTTCCGAACTAGTATCGTCCATCCAACTTTCTAGTGCGGACTCAAATCTGGTTTCCTAATCAGAAACCGTCATGCATAGCCATTAGCTTTGATAGAGAATTTCTAGAATCAATCAAAATCCATATCCAGGGTTCACCGTCGAAAATCGAGTGAAAAATCCCAACTCGGATCGGTATAAGCACCTCAAAATTCTGTGCTCGAATTCTGGATCAAATCGCTATGCGAATAAAATAATATACGTACATCCTACGCATTTAGCCCAACTGATTACTTGTTATATTAATTCTCTTTTTATTCACACTTATTTTGGTTTCCATTCATGCATTCACAATTTACCTTATTCACCACTCTTATTAATCTTCATTCAAATTCTAACTTGGTATATTCCCAATACCAAATTTTTACTTAAGAATTCCACCATCCATTTCTTAAGTCCAATATAAATATTTTATAACTTCTTATATTTATTCCCCACTTCACCATTGAAGTTTATCATCATTACTATTGTAAATTAGTTCCATTTACCAATTTATTTCAAATTTCAATTCATTTTATCTCAAACCAATTTTATTTAACCATCTCTTTAATTAATTCTACATACAGATTAATTTTACCACTTCACTTTACTCAATTCAATTTTAAATTTTAATATTTAGTTTTCAATTTTATTTAGTTATGACCAAATAAATTTTCAAATCGCTATACTTTTATTCAAATTTCATTCTCAATTCCACTTGAATTAAATTTTCCTTCCTTTCACCCATTTATTCTCAATCAAATTTAATACTACATTTTATTCAACATGATTCAAATCAAATTTAATTCCATTTCATTTCTTACCCACTTAAAATCAATTTGTTTATTTACAAATTTTATTTTATTTAGTCCAACCTGACTAATTCTCCATTTTACACAATTTAATTATTCAGTTTCAATTCTATTTACTTACAAATGAAAATTCATTTGTCTATCCACACTTTTATTTCTAACTTATAACTTTTTATTGAAGTAATCATTTTACTTAGTCTCCTTAGAATTTTCTTTATATTCACTTTTACTTATCTATATATAATCACACTCCGATTCAATTTAAATTTTAAACTTTTATAAGTTTTCCAAATTTAATTACATTTGCTAACTTCTTTTAATTCAGCTCAATTAATCAACTTATTTGGGTTTCACACTTACTTTTATTTAACCCTTTTCTAGTTGAATCTTATTCCAACAAAATTTCAAATTTTTATAATTTATCAAACTAATTTATTTTCAGTAAATATTTTAAATAAGATTTTAGAGTCTTTAAAACAATTACTCAACATTTCAAAATCATTTTTGAAATCCATTATATCCAAAATCCTTCGGTAAATTCAATTATCCCTTTGAATTTCAAAACCAAACCTAGTTTTGCAAACATCCCAATTTTAAAACGTTTAGGCAGTAATTCCTCTCTTAGAAACTCAAAAGTGAACTTCGATGATGCTGTAGTCATCACCGAAGTTATTTTCCAGCGGCCGAAGTGAGTTCACTGCTTTTATCCCTTCAAAAACATTACAAATACTTTTAAATTTCAAATCTCACCAGATTTCAAATCCAATTCAAAATATTTCTCAAATACTATCACCATTATTCCTCCAAAACCTTTGAAAACCATTTCCAAATCAAAGGAATTTAACTTCCAAAATTTTTGAATTCCAAATCCTTTTAATCCTTATTCAAAAATTACTCTGGCATCTTATTTCAATTTATAAATCACATTTATAATTAACATTTCAAATTCCATTTCGATATCTGAATTTATTTCCTTAACCTTTGGTTATGATTTCAATTCCTATTTTAAATTTCTTCATAGTAATGATAATAGTTTAATATTATCATTTTCTAACAACCAAGCAACCATATATATACTATAATAATTTACGGAAAATTATTTCTTTTATATACAAAAAACAATTTGGGTAAAATTATTTCATTTACCCTATTTTAAAACAATACTGTGTCGGTTTATCTTGTATAAGAGTTTAGAAACCCCTATTGATGACATGGCATCCCATATATCGACCAGAATCCATAAACACTCAACCGATAAGTCAACACAATATAAAAATAATTTTTATATTCACTAACAAATACGCGCTCATATCTATTAATGCACTCAGACTCATTCTAGAGTACTTACAGACTCTATTTCTAATGAGTAATCCCCACTAGAGCCAAGGTTCTCGCTTAACCTTCAGCTCTGATACCAAAATGTAACGACCCAATTTTTCGATGTCCGAAAATCGACATCAATACGTTCACTGTATCTAATGCCGAACAATCGAATGTCAGAAAACTGAACAATTAGGGGATAAAGAAGAAGGAGGTAGAAGAAGAAACAGAAACAATATCAAAATCTCACAATCGCATCGGAACAATATATAATAGATAAATGACTAATCTTTAAACAAAAGAACTATATCTGTTTATACATTACATCATCAGAGTACAACAAAATCGTAGCACACAACTGGACAGTTATACTAACCTGTCCACACGAAAATGACTATGGAGTTAATCAGACACAACGGAGCATACATCAAATATGTGTGATATGTCTCACCATCTAGTTTGTCTCCTGAGCTCCACAGTATCCTTTCCTGTATTCTATAGCACTCGGTCTGACCCGAGCATTATAGTTAAGTAACACCCGAGTCAGTCTGGAAAACCAGCATGAGAAAATACACTCAATTGGATTATTAAAGTTTTCAAAAATCCTTTTAAAAATCAAAGGTATCTCATAAGACCACACCACAAATAAAAATGTCGGGTTTTTACCTTACGATAACCAAAACATTTCTTATAAAATCCTCTGATATTGTAGTAGCGTCTATATACAAATACTTATTCAAATAGCTGAAATTGTTACATTATTAAATTCCAGCAATACTAGGTTCTACAAACAAAACCGTAAGGGCACGTAGATAGAATAGATTTCCATCAATTGCAGGGCTACCGGGGTACCGCTTGTCACAGTACGTGGTCTAGATCACCATATCAAGGATCCACCCTGATTCCCTGCATCACAAGACCGGAGCTACCCCTTACTGGATAGTCCGAATAAGATCACCCAACGGTTGGGATCAACAACCACCCACACAGCCGAAATAAAGGGACCTCTGGATGGGGATGACCTTACCATAATTGGTTGCTAGCCACTTAGCCTGGCATGCACCACCTTTGTTTTACCCATTCCCGGTTGATGAGGCTCGAGGCTATACGTTACCTTTTTAGCACACATTCACTTAGAATGCTAATCGTCCTCCTGAAGATGTTCTGATAGCATTAGTCCATACAAGTCCGTTCCGGATTCGAGCGGAACCGAAGGCACTACTCCTACTATTTGCATTTGGAATCACCCTCGAGATTACTAGCGATTAGCCCTTGCACTTCGCTGCTCCATCTTCGACTCCTAGCTCTTGTCTTCCTTACGAAAACGTTCAAACCGGATCGAAGTGGTTATCGAAAAATTAATTCCAATCCCGGTCTCTTCGAAACGATCAGCGCATTGGTTAATATTGATAGTCAGTTATTTAACTATCAAATAACATTCACAAATAAACATAGGACTTTAAATAATTTTCCAAAATATTTATTCCAAAACATCTTCGCAAGCAATTTCCCATACTTCAACACTTTGAAACAGTTTGAAATCACTTTCGTCTCGTAGAATAAATTCCCAAATATTGTTTATTTCCACTGAAAATCACCAAGTCAAAATACTTTAGATTTAAAATCGCTTTGCGCAAAAATATATATGCTTTAAAATATTTAAAATAAAAGCCACTTAAAAGACTTTATTTAAATTACTAGTTATTAAATTTAAAATAATTTCTCATGTAAAACTTAAGCCAATTTTTTTTAAAATAAAAGTTACAAAATTATATACAAGTTTTTCAAATAAAAACTTTAGCCAAACTATCTTTAAAATAAAACTACTTTATAAAGTATGAATATTAATAATTATCTTTTTAAACCATAATACCAATTAACCTTTTAAAATAATTACTGCTATAACTAATTTAATAAAATATTTACCTTTAAAATTTTAAATAACCTAAATAATAATTCTCAAAGATATTCTTTTAAACAACTTTAAAACTTTTAATTTAACTTAAAAATCTGATTGAAAACGTACTTAGCTTTTCAGGAAAATACACTTTCCTTTCACACCTTTAAAAGTAAACCACTATTTATTTTTAAAACAAATTACCCATTCCTTTGTAAATTCCCATCCTGAATTTATACTTCCAAATCATCCTTCGATAAATATTTCACTTTATTTATAAACCCCGTTTATAAATTCCATAATCTCGTTCTCTTTTCCTTTCTTTTTTAATTTAGTTTCAAACACTAAATTACTTTCCAAATTGATTTCCAAAATTTACTCCATTTTAAAAATAAATTCCTTTATTTACTCAGTTTATTTCGAAACCCATTAATTCTATATTTACCTCTATAATTATGATTTAAAATCTTATTTAAAATCTGAAATATTAATTTCGTACTTAATTTTAAAATTCTTCCTTTATTTCTCCCAAACCATTTTAAATTATGAATTTAAAATAAAGTCTTCAATATTTAAACAATACTACGTAAGTTCTCAAAATCCATTTATTTCTATTTATTAAAAATCCTTTTCCCATGCTTGAAATTTATTCGATAGGATTTCAAAAATCAACTTTTATCCTTTTCTAAATTTCTTCTTTTAATCTATTCAATTCTCTAAAATTATTTCACTTAAAATTCTCTACTTTAATTTCCATCAAAAAATCCAATTTTTATATTTCTGATATCTTAAGATACCAAAATATATTCGGCCAAACCATAGCATTCAATAATTTTAATTACCAATATACAGATTATCAATAAATCATATCACAGAATATGAAATAAATTCAAACATTTGAGGAATCCCCTTGGATCCCTCCAACCTTTTTTTCCGGCATCCACAGATGTTAGCATAACAATTTAAGTACCAATCCCGCTTCAAGGTGGGATATCACGCTATAAAGGGTCATCCGCTATATAATGCGGGAAATCAATCACTCCAATATATATATACATACTATCACATCCAGACAATTCAAGCAATCAAGCAATAATTTAAATTTTACTATTTAATTTTAAACGGAATCCAAATGAGTGAGATTAACGCACCTTTGATCTTGTTTAGTAATCCGACCCAAACCGGCTATTTTCTTCACGATTTTGTACCTTGTACAAACATTATATAGTTTATTAATATTTGAATCAATAAAAAATAAATTGCCATTTTTTAAATTAATTTAATCTAATAATTTAATTTTAACCTAAAATACTTTTATTGACTAAAATAATTTAAATAAGTTTATTAAACAAATTAATCCCCATAATTCAATATATTTTTTTTAAAAAAACTAGTCAAGTGAAAGTATGTGTATATATATATTAATTTTATTTTTCTTTGAAGCTTGATATACTAAAATAACCTATACGCATTTAAATATATATAAAGTAAAAATAATGATTTAAGGTGAAACTAAATATAAATACTAAAATTTATTTCCAATTACAATTCACTTGACAAGGCTAGTTTATAAAATTTGGACTTATTTACCATAATGTTAAGTAAATAATAACTAACTTTTGGAATCCAAAAATATTTTATAAAAATTTATATAGTATAATACATTTGTAAAAATTCCTTTTTAGAACAATTACTTTACCGTACCCAAATCTATAAATTTAAGAAAATAAAATATTTTATAAATTCTATTGTAAAAATAATATTTATTTTTATTATATTTTTCTTATTGTAAATTCAAATCCTAATATACGCAGACATATATAAATTCATTTAGATTAAAATAAAAAAAACTATAATATACCTCATAGTAAACAACGCTCCCTCAATCCCGCGGCTTGCTGTCCTAGGTCATCGTGAAAACCTGCGGTTCGAACCACCGCAACGAAACTATCGACTATACCCAGATACCACGTGCCGCCTTCGATAACCCATCACTGTCGCCAATCTCCAGCCTCGATCCCATATACGCGCATGAACCTGCCATTGCCCTTGCGAGCCCAAACCTTTACGCAGCCAAAACCCTTGCCGCCATCAAGATCAAAGTCCGTGACCCCTCGATCTTCCCCCCTTATCTACCGCTAGATGAACGAGGTGTCGCTCGATATGATCGGCACAAATCCATGAACGTCGAATAAATTCAAACTGCTCGATTGATTTGTTCGAATGAGAATCAGAAAGCGAATGCCATTATCCTAATTAACGAACAATTTTCATCCTCGTTCGCTACTGGGAATTGATTTCTAAGTTTTGAGATTTAACAGAGGAAAGAAACGAAAGACAAAATTGATATGCCTTTTTTATTCTCTTTGTTATTATTATATATATTTTTAAAACCAAGACGCATGTTAGACGATGTAAGAAACTGTCCTCTGGATGGACACATGTTGGATGTGTCCACAGTGAATTGAGGGGAAATTATATACATATTATATTTTAAATTTAAACTTAAATTTAAATCGTATCAATTTCGCAACTCACAATCTCGATCTCCTATCGAGGCATGCCACTAGGCGTTTATAATGTTAAACCCCTATTCTGAACGCAATGAAAAAGGTTTCGGGTCCAAATTCGATCGTATGGAGAAGATAGCTTTTTGGACCCAACTATTATATTGACATTTGATATAGATTTCAGCGCGTTTATATATCGTACGGCCACACGACAACTCCAAGCACTACAACATTTGAAATCCAACAATAATACAATATTACGGATCCAATGGAGCTGGTTTTTATCGGATTCCGAGACTATGTCCCGAAAGGCTATTTTAAATATCAATTTAAACAATATATTTTTTAAAACTGAATAAAGCACTTTCAAATTCAAATTAAAAAGTTCTATTATCTTCAGTATTATCAATATAAATTTTATAAGCCTTTGAAATATTTTTAACAAGCTTAAAATTTCAGATTCAACCATGTACCCAATTTTCAATTATTTAATTTAACAATTAAATCACTCAATAAATAGTGGCATTTGAAATTCAAGTTAGAATTTAACAATTAAATATTTAAAATCAATTAAATATTCCAATTTCAAATGTCCAAAATCCGGGTCGTCACAATCGTCCTCCATTACAGACCCAAATCCTAATTAAGGAACATCATTCCACTCCCTTAAGAGATTATTCTACTGTTGAGAGAACCATGCAGAGATTAAAGCAAGTATTCTATTGGAAGAAAAATGAAAAGAAGCGTTGAGGAATTTGTTAAATCTTGTGATGAATGCCAAAGAAATAAGAGTGAAAATATTTTTAATCCTGGTCTTCCACAATCTTTAACTATTCTTGAAAATATTTGGATAGATATTTCCATGGATTTTATTACTTGCGTACCCAAGAGTCACACATATACTATCATATTTGTGGTTGTGGATAGGTTGAGCAAGTATGCACACTTTTTTCAAGTTCACCACCTATATACAGCAAAGGAGGTAGAAATAATGTTTTTTGATGGAGTCTTCAAGCTACATGGCATGCCTAAGACTAATGTTAATGATAGGAACACTTTATTTACCGATCAATTTTGGAAAGAGATTGTTAGAAGGAGTGGTTTGAAGTTTAGCGCAACCCATCACCCACATAATGATGGACAAACTGAAGTTGTTAACAAAAATTGGAATGTATTTAAGTTTCTTTATGTGTCATAAGCCTCAAGAATGGGTTGATTGGTTATCTATAGCTGAGTATTGGTATAACACTAATTGGAAAACCCCCACTAATAACACTCCATTCAAAACTGTCTATGGTATTGACCCTCCCAACATATTGTCCTATGTACCTAACACTGCCAAAGTGGAGCAGGTAGAAGAGCACTTGTTCACCAGAAATGTTAGAATTTCTAAAGGACAGTTCAAAGATAACTTAAAGGATGATGAAGAAGTATGCAAACCTAAGAAGGACAGAAAGGTAGTCTGAAGAAGGACATTGTGTGTTTTAAAACTTCAATCTTATAAGCAAATCACTGCTAAAAATCAGAGAACATGCAAACTTTCTTCATAATTTTATGGATCATACAAAGTAATGGAAAAGATTGGAAAGGTAGCCTACAAGTTACAACTGCCTATCTATGCAAAGATACATCCAGTGTTTCATGTGTATCAATTGAAGAAAAGAGTGGGAATTGGAGTGGTGATACAAGGAGATTCTCCAAGCTTTGTGGAAGAGATAGTGGAACGACTAGGAAGGATTTGGATAGGAGGATGATCCCCAGGAATAATGAGGTCGTGGTAAAATATTTAGTTAAGTAGAAAGATTGGCCAGAGGAGGAGGCTACATGGGAGGATTATTGGCTAATGATCAGGAGATTCCCCACCTTGGACCTTGGGACAAGGTCCATTCCTGAAGAGGAGGGGAGACGTAAGAACCAGGCCATGATTGCCATGGTTTTGAAGATGTAACAACCCAAAATTTTGTAAATATTTTTAAATTTAATTTATTTAAAAACTTTGACTTTTAATCATTAAACTTTGAATGTTTGGAATTTTTTCCAGTCTAATTTTGGATGTGTTTGTAATTTATCTTCCGAATTGGATAAAATAAACAATTTCTGAAAATTTTATATTTTGGTCAAAATTTGACTTTTATTTGAAAATTTTTAAATTTAAAATTTAAAATTATAATCTTTTTATTTGAAGTTGGATATAATTTTGATATCCGTTCTACTTTTCGTTTCATTAAATTCTGATTTATACTTTTAAAATTGGATAAAATACAGCGTTTTACACGCAATTAATTTCTGTATTTTATTTTATATTTTCCTATGTCCATCTCTTTATTTTATTTTTTTATTTTTTTGTCTAGAATTTATTTTATTTCTTGGATTTTACTTGTGTAAATCTTTTTATTAATGGCTTGGAAAAATCAAAGAGACATACGTTATATTGTTTTAACTCTTGCCTTTTTATTTGCTTACCCTTTTTATTACTTTCTAGCCGTTCAAACATTGATACCATAGTCGTTCCTTCTATTGATTAGCCATGAAAAACTCCTCAATTAATTATCAATTCACGTACAAATATTTTTCCCAAACATTTCCTTCCTCATTTGTCTCTCCTGATTGAAAGAAAATTACAGTAAGTTTTCAATGGCTTCTTTTTTTCCATTTTCTTCTTCTATTTTCTTTTGTTCTTCCTTTATGTCAATGAATAGGCTCGGCCACATGTAATTGCTGACCACAAATCCTCCTCCACCACCACCTTCCACGGCCAACAACTCCTCACCATCATCACCAAGCCTTGCTATGAAACCCTAGATCCAATCCATCACAAAACTGCCTTGAAACCCTAGCCTATCTCCACCACTTCTTCTAAACCTCTCCCCTTAGTGAAGTGACCTTCTTCATTATACTCAAATTTTTGTGATTTTAAGTGAGTTTATATATATATATATATATATATATATATAAGTGATCACTTCTTTAAATTCATTCTGTCAGATCCTGAATTTTTACTAATATAAATATATCAGTGTTTAAATCAATTCCTATCATTTATATATATGAGGATATATAAATGTTTCCTTGCAAATCAGAGTGTTTAAAGTAGCAAAGAATTTTAATTCACACAATATTTTTCATTATTGAAATGTCTTGTGTCACATAGCTTGTTTCTACACTTATATCTCTTCACCGACTCAAGATTGACTAATACATAATTCCAATTCTATCTTCTTTTATAATGACTCAAGATTGACTAATACAAAAATAAAGTGTTGCTTCCTCATATTTTCATTTGTATTGTTTTCCAGAGTTTTTTTTTTTAAAAAACAAATTATTTGATCTATGGTCTAACATCCCATGGGTTTGATCCTGGGGTGCTTATTACTTATTCAAACAATGTTTATGTCAGGTAAACATACTCATGTCTTAATTTATAATGTTGGTAATAATCTTGTGAACATTTGGTGATAAATATATTATAGACCAGGCAGAAGAAAAACTACAGGCAAGCAAAATGCTAACAGAATGATTGGAGCAATATCAAAATCAGTCTAATGAAAAATTTCAGATGAACATTTTGAGAAGGGAACTGATAGGTTCTCAGATAAAAAGACAATTGATAGTGATCAATCAAACAGTGGGATTACTAGCATGTTTAATACCTAGGTGGACTTCATGGCAATGCATTTTTTTCAACAGATTTGTTGAAGACAAACTCACTTAACTTAAACCAATTAGGTGGTTAGCTAAGCTCAGTTCAATATAGTTGCATTCCAGATGTAAGTATAAAACATGTATTTCATTTTTACTTTACAATACAATGCAAATTCTTTACTGGAAAATCAGATGTTCAAGGGGAATTAACAGGTTAAGATTTCAAGCTTCTCATGGTTTTATATCTGTTATAAGTCAGGGTCAAGCTCTTCTGGTTAGCCTATGCCAGATTCAAATATCAATTAACAATTTTTGGCTATATGCTTATCCATAAACTACTGCAACTTTTCTATTTAAAAGAATTTAACAAGCTTTGATAAAGAAAGCATGTCCACATATTAAATTACATGGCATCATTTTCTCCATCACAACCCACCAGAAACCATCAAAGTCAGTTGCTTAGATCAGTAGCTCAAGACACATATAATATTTAAGTTTTACAAAATCTTTTCAAATGAACAAAATCACTACAATACCGAAAGGTCTACATAGACTTAAGAAAGTTTGCCTAGCTATCCTTATTACAATGAATTACTGCATTTTTAAAACTCAAGTAGGTCTTCTAATTTTTCCAAGCAAGCAAGCTATTCATACATCTCTACCTGCAACAATATTTTGAGCTGCCTCAATAAAATGAGACACCCAAAATATTGCAAGGGCAATAAATAGGGTCAGAATAAAATTCTGGTATGAGTGAAATCAATATTAAAAATAACCTGTAAGATTCTTTTAAGACCGTGCAGAGATCATATGGTGTTTGATGCTTTCCAGTTCCATAATAAGCTTTAGCATATGTATAATTTAAACCCATACATCCAGCATACATTCAAGCAGTCATTCATCCAATTTGTTCAATTGTACATGTACAAAACTCCTAGGGATTTAAATTCTTAAATTCCACAGCCTTCATTTCCAGTTCCATTTTACATTTTTATATGGTCTAAACTCTTGCCTTTGAACACTAGTGTGCATTGCAAAGGACTCAATTCTGTTAACCTTTGCACAGAGGCCTTCAGGACTTAAACAAGTCATGCACATACCCATCATCCACCTGATGATGAGTAGATCAAGGCACTTCTCCTAAATTACTTTGTAATTTAGAGACCATGCTCATTTAATTGCTGAGGAGTTTCTTTTTTTTTCCTTTTTAATTCCTAACATGCTCATGTTCTTCCTTTCATTACATAAACCCCAAAATTTCTTAAACTCACTCAAGGGTTTACATCCAATCATACAAAGCATTCATGCAAAATTGCACATCCAAAAATCATTCTGTCTTAATCTTATTTTACAAAACTGCCTGTATATTTATTTCTGGAAATTTTCCCATTGCTTGCATAAATCTGATGTTACCATAAGAAATGCTGTATTTATTTTACTGAGAACGTAGGATAGGGTTTTTAAGAAAAACCCACAAAAACATATTGACTCATGATCTGAAAAAATCAGCGTATGTTTGTAGTATTGCATTGTTCATATCATTTTTAGTATGAACTGGGCATGAGCATGAATCTCATTATTCACACTGCCCACTTCATTTCCCTTTAATATCCTATATCTTAGTAAAACATTTTGCTTATTCTTCATATAAAACTGGATTATAAAAATCTATTTCTATAATATTAATATATGTTTGATTAAACAAATTTCAAAACAAAAATAGTCAATACCAAAAACAAATCAAAACAGCAACCAAAAGAAATTCAGCCAAAATGCCATTCATGATCATCATATATTTATTCAGAGAAATAAAGATTTACAGAAATCATAATATGATTTTCATATAAAATAATTGGCTGCCCTTACTGGGGTCTTAATGCCTTAAATCTCCTAAGTGATTATCACTCACCTTTTTCTTCCTTTTCCCGAGAATGCCTAAGCTTGAAAACAGTGTGAGCTCTTCCTCTTTTTTTTTTATGTGTTTCTGTTTTTCCCTCAGAGAAAACCTCTGCTTTCCCTTTTTATTTAAATCATTTTACTAGGGTTTTACTAAAGGAAAAACTCATTTTAACCTTGCATTACTCAGAGAATTAGCTGTGTGCAGTTGTGGCTAAATATGCCATTTTTCTTTTGATTTCTATTTCTGGTTAAACAGTTTTCTTTTCTCTTTTCTGAATGCATGCTATTTGCATGATTTTTACCTGCACATTGTTTTCCTATGACTCATCTTGACAATGTATTTTTATTATACCCAAGTTATTATATTTTTTTTAAGTTTAATTTTAAGTTGACCTATTTTATCATTTATTCCTCTCTTGATTTATTTCAAAAATGCATTCACACTCATAAATATTTCTTGACTGATTTTTTTTTTATGCATTTTAATTACCAAGAGGATTTTATTTTATTTTATCATCCCATGCTTCTCAATATTCACATATATACAAGTCATGTGAATTTTAGAATTCATTTTTTTTACTTAATCATTTTCTTCTCATTACTGTATAAAAATAATTATTCCTTGCATAATTACTTCACTCACTTCTGATATTCATTTTCAAGCTATTTTTTCTGAAGTAATTTTTATTCTCAAAAAAAATTGGGTCTTCACATACTCTCCTCCTAAAAGGAATTGTGTCCCACTATTATATATTGGTTTATTAGTATATTTCAAACATATCTAAAATCAGTCAAATATACTTAAGTAACCCTTAAAGTTATTACAGTTCTAGACATACCTTCAAGCAGAAAATAGATTAGGATACTTATCCTTCATCCTATCTTCAGCCTCCCATGTGCAGTCATTTCCATCTAAACTCCATTGGATCTTAACTAGTTTAACTATTTTATTTCTCAATTTCTTTTCTTCTCTAGCCACAATACCCACTGGTTCCTTTTTATAAACCAGATTCTCTTGAATTTCAACATGTGTAGGAGATTCAAGAATGGTCTCCTTATCATGCACCCATTTTCTCAATTGTGATACATGAAATACATCATGTATGTTGCTTAGTTCCTCTGGTAACCTTAATTTATAAGCTAAAGTCCCTATTCTTTGAACAATTTCATATGGTCCTATGTACCTTGGTGACAGTTTCCCTGTTTTGCCAAATCTCAATAATTTCCTCATTGGTGAAACTTTGAGAAACACATAGTCTCCCACCTCAAATTCTACTGGCCTTCTCCTCTTATCTGCATATGCTTTCTGTCTCTCTTGGGCTACTCTCATTCTTTGCCTCACTAATTCAATTCTTGCAGAAGTTTCTTTTACATTGTCTGGTCCAAGCAACACTCTTTCTCCTGCCTCCATCCAACATGCAGGAGATAAACAAGGCTTCCCATACAAAGCCTCAGAGGGAGCCATTCCTATGGTGGAATGATAGCTATTATTGTAAGCAAATTCAGCCAAATAAATGTGATCCTCCCAGTTGCCTCCAAAATCAAGTATGCATGCTCTAAGCAAATCTTCTAAAACCTTATTAACAATTTCAGTTTGCCCATCTGTTTGTGGGTGGTAGGCTGTGCTTAGGCTTAATTCTGTCCCCATAGCTTCTTGAAAGCTACCCCAAAACCTTGATGTAAACAAAGTATCTCTATCACTAATGATATTCTTGGGGATACCATGCGACCTCACAATTTCTTTCACAAATAATTGAGCTAGCTTATGAGCATTTCTGTTTGAATTTATAGGAATAAAGTGTGCTGTTTTTGTAAGTCCATCAACCACTACCCAAATACTATCATTGCCTCTTCTTGTTCTTGGCAGACCATCCACAAAATCCATTGATATGCTTTCCCATTTCCAAGTAGGCACTTCTAAAGGTTGCAATATGCCTGAGGGTCTTTGATAATCTGCCTTTACTTGTTGGCATGTCAAGCAATTTGCCACATATTTTGCTACTTCTCCTTTCATCCCTGGCCACCAGTAATTTCTCTTAAGATCATGGTACATTTTTGTACCACCTGGATGTATAGTATATTTTGTTTTATGATGTTCATTCATAACTTCCTGCTTCAGGTCCTCTACATTTGATATGCAGAGTTTCCCCTTTTTCCTTAAGTATCCTTTATCATCTACCTCATAGTTTTCCACTGTCATGCCTTGTAATATCATGTTCTTTTTCTCCTTCAAACTTGTATCTTGATCCTGCATTTGTCCTATTTTGTCAACTAGTGTTGACTTTAAAGAAATGAGGCTTAATTTACCATACTCAATCATCTCACTGTGGGCCTTATCCAATACCCCAATTTCTTCCTTTACCTCCACCTCACTGAGGATTGTCAAATCCTTGAACTCAGCCATCATTAGGCTTGCCAATTTTGCTTGGTGTCTACTTAATGCATCTGCCACTTTATTAGCTTTTCCTGGGGTATACAATATATCAAGATCATAGGCAGCTAGGAATTCTACCCACCTATGTTGCCTCATGTTCAAGTCTTTTTGGGAAAACAAATATTTAAGTGATTTATGGTCTGTGAACAATTCAAACTTAGCACCTAACAAATAGTGTCTCCATAGCTTCAATGCATATACTACTGCAGCAAGTTCTAAATCATGTGTGGCATACCTTGTTTCATTTGGCTTAAGTTGCCTAGATGCATATGCTATAACTCTACCATGTTGCATGAGCACTGCCCCTAGTCCAGATCCACTAGCATCTGTGTAAACTACTAATCCTTCATTTCCCTCTGGTACTTGTAAAACTGGAGCTTCCATCAATGCTTTCTTTAGTGATACAAATGCTTGTTCACACTTTTCTGTCCACACATATGGTTGTTCTTTTCTAGTTAACTTGGTCAGTGGGATGGCTATTCTTGCAAAGTCTTTTATAAATCTCCTATAATAGCCTGCCATTCCTAAAAATGATCTCACCTCAGTCACTGAATTGGGTCTGCTCCAAGATTGAACTGCCATGACCTTGTTTGGATCTACTCTAATGCCTTGTTGAGATATAATATGTCCTAAAAACTTCACTTCATTCTGCTAAAATGTGCACTTATTGAATTTTGCTTTTAAATTGTGTGCTCTTAGCCTTGATGAAATCAGATGCAAGTGCCTTGCATGCTCCTCTTCTGATTTTGAATACACTAATATATCATCAATAAAGACAACTACAAATTTATCTAGAAAATCTCTAAATGTTCTATTCATTAAGTCTACAAAATAGGATGGTGCATTTGTCAATCCAAAAGGCATCACCAAAAATTCATACAATCCATACCTTGTATTGAAGGCAGTGTACTTAATGCTTTCTTCCTCTACTTTCATCTGATGAAACCCAGAGGCTAAGTCTAGCCTTGAAAAGACCTTTGCTCCATTTAATTGATCAAATAGATCATCAATTCTGGGGAGTGGGTATTTGTTCTTGATGGTGACTTTATTTAGTTCCCTATAATCAATACACATTCTTAGTGTACCATCCTGCTTTTTCACAAACACCACTGGAGAACCCCAGTTTGAACTGCTAGGCCTTATGAAGCCTTTCTGTTCCAATTCTTCCAGCTGCTGTTTCAATTCTATTAATTCTTTTGGGCTCATTCTAGTAGGCTTCTTGATGATAGGACTCGATCCAGGAATTAACCTTATTTGAAATTCAACCGGTCTATTATCTGGTACCCCTATTACCTCTCCAAAAACATCTGGATACTCTCTTACCACTTCTATGCCTTCCAAAATTAATTCCTTTTTAGTCATACTCCATATTTGATTAAGGCAATTCGTTTTAGCTATTTCACTCATGACTAAAATATTTTTACCATTTTCTGTTTTCAAAGATGTTGTGAAGTTTTCTAAATTCAATATTGCTTTGAATTTACTCAACCAATCTACCCCTAAAATAATTCCTATTCCAGGGTATTTCAATACAAACAAATCAGATTTAAACACATTTCCCCCTATGTTTAATTCTACTCACAAACATTTTAATCCTAGCAAACAAGAGCTACCCAGGGGACTTTGAATAAACAAGGATTTTTCAACTTTGTTGCATGTGAGAGCTAATTTATCAACTATGTCTTATGATATTAGAGAATGTGTGGCTCCAGTGTCATATATAACTGTGATTGGGTAACTTTTAGTTAGAAGTATACCTTCCAATTGTCCAGAGCTTCCTACTGCATTTGCCTTTGCCTTTGTTTCCAATGCTCCTACCTTTGCTCCCTTTTTAAACTCTGGGCAGTTTCTTTTAATATGACCTTCTTTCCCACAGTTATAGCAGCTAAATGGTGCCTTCTTAGCTTCTTGACACCTATTACTCATGTGTCCTTCTTTGCCACAGTTATAACAAGTAATCTTCTTCTTAGCTTCCCCGCTAATTGCTCCTTCAACTTTCCTGTTTGCATTCTTTTTATCATAAGGATGTGTCCTATTTTTCCCTTTCTTTTGACTATTTGCCCTCATACTCCTAAACTTTTCTCTGGCATTGTCATGTTGTTCAAAGGAAAGAGTAAGATCTATGACTTGATCAAATGTCCTGTCTTTGTATGGTAACATTGCCCTACTCAAACTAGCACTGAGTCCTTGAATAAATCTTGAATTCTTTGATTCTTCATTTCCTATGAGCATTGTTCCATACTTAGACAAACTCTCAAATTTTTGAGTGTACTCAGTCACACTCATCGATCCTTGCCTCAGCCTTATGAATTCCTCAAGAAATGTTGCCTTAGCTGTTGCTGGAACAAACCTTGCCTCAAGCATCTCCTTGAATTGATCCCATGTTATCTCATTTTCTGGCCTCCCTGTGATGATCACCTCCCACCAATCCAATGCTGCCCCTTTGAGTCTTCTTGAAGCTATCTGCCTCTTTCTTTGATCATTAATTTGCATGTCTGCAAATATTCTTTCTAAAGTTCTCAACCATGTCTGCACTCCCATTACTCCTTCAGTGCCTTCAAAATCCTTGCCTCCTAAATTTGAAAATGTCTTCAATAGCTTAGCTAATTCCTCATGAGGATTTTCTTCCCTCTGCACTGCTCCCTCCCTTAATGCTCTCACCAAATCTTTCAAATTAACCAATGGTGCAACATTTGAGGGTCCTGCTCCAGTTCTTGGGGGTCTTCCTACCATGTTTCACTATTCAATTGCATAGCTAGTTAGTCATAAGTCTTATTTAATTATTTTCTGCAATTTATTTCTATTGTGTATATTGATTTTTATCATTATTGTATGTATACATTATATATACCTTTTTTTTATCCATACAAGAAGATTGGATAATATATTTATGCTATGTTTTAACAACATGGCTCTGATACCAACTGAAGTGACCTTCTACATTATACTCAAATTTGTGTGATTTTAAGTGAGTTTATATATATATATATATATAAATATAAGTGATCACTTCTTTAAATTCATTCTCCCAGATCTTGACTTTTTACTAATATAAATATATCAGTGTTTAAATCAATTCCTATCATTTATATGGATGAGGATATATAAATGTTTCCTTGCAAATCAGAGTGTTTAAAGTAGCAAAGAATTTTAATTCACACAATATTTTTCATTATTGAAATGTCTTGTGTCACATAGCTTGTTTCTACACTTATATCTCTTCACTGACTTAAGATTGACTAATACATAATTCCAATTCTATCTTCTTTTATAATGACTCAAGATTGACTAATACAAAAATAAAGTGTTGGTTCCTCATATTTTCATTTGTACTGTTTTCCAGGGTTTTTTTTAAAAAAAAACAAATTATTTGATCTATGGTCTAACATCCCATGGGTTTGATCCTGGGGTGCTTATTACTTATTCAAACAATGTTTATGTCAGGTAAACATACTCATGTCTTAATTTATAATGTTGGTAATAATCTTGTGAACATTTGGTGATAAATATGTTATAGACCAGGCAGAAGAAAAACTACAGGCAAGCAAAATGCTAACTTAATCTAGCATACCAGGTATAGACTTGCATATATATATGAAAACAGAATGATTGGAGCAATATCAAAATCAGTCTAATGCAAAATTTCAGATGAACATTTTGAGAAGGGAACTGATAGGTTCTCAGATAAAAAGACAATTGATAGTGATCAATCAAACAGTGGGATTATTAGCATGTTTAATACCTAGGTGGACTTCATGGCAATGCATTTTTTCAACAGATTTGTTGAAGACAAACTCACTTAACTTAAACCAATTAGGTGGTTAGCTAAGCTCAGTTCAATATAGTTGCATTCCAAATATAAGTATAAAGCATGTATTTCATTTTTACTTTACAATACAATGCAAATTCTTTACTGGAAAATCAGATGTTCAAGGGGAATTAACAGGTTAAGATTTCAAGCTTCTCATGGTTTTATATCTGTTATAAGTCAGGGTCAAGCTCTTCTGGTTAGCCTATGCCAGATTCAAATATCACTTAACAATTTTTGGCTATATGCTTATCCATAAACTACTGCAACTTTTCTATTTAAAATAATTTAACAAGCTTTGATAAAGAAAGCATGTCCACATATTAAATTACATGGCATCATTTTCTCCATCACAACCCACCAGAAACCATCAAAGTAAGTTACTTAGATCAGTAGCTCAAGACACATATAATATTTAAGTTTTACAAATTCTTTTCAAATGAACAAAACCACTACAATACTGAAAGGTCTACGTAGACTTAAGAAAGTTTGCCTAGCTATCCTTATTACAATGAACTACTGCATTTTTAAAACTCAAGTAGGTCTTCTAATTTTTCCAAGCAAGCAAGCTATTCATACATCTCTACCTGCAACAATATTTTGAGCCGCCTCAATAAAATGAGACACCCCAAATATTGCAAGGGCAATAAATAAGGTCAGAATAAAATTCTGGTATGAGTGAAATCAATATTAAAAATAACTTGTAAGATTCTTTTAAGACTGTGCAGAGATCATATGGTGTTTGATGCTTTCCAGTTCCATAATAAGCTTTAGCATATGTATAATTTAAACCTACACATCCAGCATACATTCAAGCAGTCATTCATCCAATTTGTTCAATTGTACATGTACAAAACTCCTATGGATTTAAATTCTTAAATTCCACAGCCTTCATTTCCAGTTCCATTTTACATTTTTATATGATCTAAACTCTTGCCTTTGAACACTAGTGTGCATTGCAAAGGACTCAATTCTGTTAACCTTTGCACAGAGGCCTTCAGGACTTAAACACGTCATGCACATACCCATCATCCACCTGATGATGAGTAGATCACGGCACTTCTCCTAAATTACTTTGTAATTTAGAGACCATGCTCATTTAATTGCTGAAGAGTTTTTTTTTCCTTTTTAATTCCTAACATGCTCATGTTCTTCCTTTCATTACATAAACCCCAAAATTTCTTAAACTCACTCAAGGGTTTACATCCAATCATACAAAGCATTCATGCAAAATTGCACATCCAAAAATCATTCTGTCTTAATCTTATTTTACAAAACTACCTGTATATTTATTTCTGGAAATTTTCCCATTGCTTGCATAAATCTGACGTTACCATAAGAAATGTTGTATTTATTTTACTGAGAACATAGGATAGGGTTTTTAAGAAAAACCCATAAAAACATATTGACTCATGATCTGAACAAATCAGCGTATGTTTGTAGTATTGCATTGTTCATATCATTTTTAGTATGAACTGGGCATGAGCATGAATCTCATTATTCACACTGCCCACTTCATTTCCCTTTAATATCCTATTTCTTAGTAAAACATTTTTCTTATTCTTCATATAAAACTGGATTATAAAAATCTATTTCTATAATATGAATATTGTTTGATTAAACAAATTTCAAAAAAAAAATAGTCAATACCAAAAACAAATCAAAATAGTAACCAAAAGAAATTCAGCCAAAATGCCATTCATGATCATCATATATTTATTCAGAGAAATAAAGATTTACAGAAATCATAATATGATTTTCATATAAAATAATTGGCTGCCCTTACTTGGGTCTTAATGCCTTAAATCTCCTAAGTGATTATCACTCACCTTTTTCTTCCTTTTCCCGAGAATGCCTAAGCTTGAAAATAGTGTGAGCTCTTCCTTTTTTTTTTTTTAATGTGTTTCTGTGTTTCCCTCAGAGAAATCCTCTGCTTTCCCTTTTTATTTAAATCATTTTACTAGGGTTTTACTAAAGGAAAAACCCATTTTAGCCTTGCATTACTCAGAGAATTAGGTGTGTGCAGTTGTGGCTAAATATGCCATTTTTCTTTTGATTTCTATTTCTGGTTAAACAATTTGCTTTTCTCTTTTCTGAATGCATGCTATTTGCATGATTTTTACCTGCACATTGTTTTTTCCTATGACTCGTCTTAACAACGTATTTTTATTATACCCAAGTTATTATATTTTTTTTAAGTTTAATTTTCAGTTGACCTATTTTATCATTTATTCCTCTCTTGATTTATTTCAAAAATGCATTCACACTCATAAATATTTCTTGACTGATTTTTTTTTATGCATTTTAATTACCAAGAGGATTTTATTTTATTTTATCATCCCATGCTTCTCAATATTCACATATATACAAGTCATGTGAATTTTAGAATTCATTTTTTTTACTTAATCATTTTCCTCTCATTACTGTATAAAAATAATTATTCCTTGCATAATTACTTCACTAACTTCTGATATTCATTTTCAAGCTATTTTTTTAAAGTAATTTTTATTCTCAAAAAAATTTGGGTCTTCACACTTAGCCTCGGCCAAAACACAAACTCCACCACCTTGCCTTAGCCATGACCCATTTCTATCTCCTAGCCATGATCTAGATCTGGTTTGACCCAAGCCTAGCCATAGGCCGAGCCAAACATCAACACCCCTCTCATTTGCCTAGCCTTTTGCCTTCCACGAGCCTTCTCTTTCATATCCAAACCATAGTTGTTCCTTGTGACTACATGACCGAGCTTAGCTTGCCTCTAGACATCATGGCCGAGCAAAATATGGTGATGGCCGAACCTATAGGTGATGTGGCCGAGCCCACTTGTGATTTAAACCAAGTTTTGTTTCAGAATTGTTTCATGTTTTACATTGTTGAATTCATATATTGTTTGTGTTAAACCATATACTTATATTTGTTTTATTTATTTGATCACAAGATTTAAATTTGGGTGTTACTTCTTCTCGAATTTAGTGCGTGCTTGTCGTGCCTTTCTGTATTTGTTGTGTGACTTTACTTCGTAATCTCTAGCTTCATAAAGGTGAGTTATTCACTCTACACATTCCGTACTCATATAATTGTGAAACGAAGAGAAGTGAATATGTAATGATTGATATACTATGTTCATATATGTCTGTGATCTGTTTATCTGATGTATAACCTGATTTTATACCTGTTACGTCATCTGTTATAATATCATATGCTATGCTGTTATTTTATTTTCTGTATCTCACACTACAAGTTCCCTTATCACTATGGGTTGAAATGACACATACCCGAACGGACTTTAGAATAAGGAAAAATCATTATGGACTGAAATGATAGGCTCGAATGATTTTTACTGTATTAGATTTACTTGGGATTGTGGGTTTGATATGATAGAACCTGGATTTTCTTTTTAAATTACGGATTGAAATGATATATTTTCCGTATCACTTGACCTAGGTTAGAAAATATTATACAAACCCATGGTTAATTATATATATTTTATGAAATTTATAAGTAATTTTAAATGTAAAAATATGACATTTTAACTTAAATTGAATTTAAATAATTTAAATGAATTTATAGTGATTTTTCTATAGGTTAAAATGTATAAAGAATTAAATGGAAAGGTGTATTTTAAAAATATGACTTAACTTGGAAATTGGAAATTTGGTTTTAAATGGAAAATTTTAAGTTAAGCAAATGAATGGAAATTTTATTTTATTTATGAAATGGGTATTTTAAAATAAAGTATTAAGTTAATTGTTAAAAATAAAAAGTTGAGAAAATAGTTTACTTTTGACTTAATAAGTGAATTATTGTTTAAATTGGATATTTATTTATTAAAGGTTATTTTATTGAATCATAAGTTAAATGATATCCAAATGAATATTTTTGAAGCGAAAAACATGATTTTATAAGTTAAAAGGCTAAAATTGAAGTTTTAATGTTTCTGGAATTTTATATTAAATCTGGAATCAGTATTAGTAGCACTTCAGAAATGCCGTGGTTTTAAGACAGCATTTGTTAAGTGCTATCATTTCTGAAAGTAAACTATGTTCAGGAATAATAAAGAGCTACTGCAGCACTTTGTAAGTGCTATTGTCGCTGAAACTAAACTATATTGTGAAATAACTAAATAGCTACTGTAGCACTTTGTAAGTGCAGTTGTTGCTAAAGATAAACTGTTTTGAATAACTTAATAGCTACTGTAGCATTGGTAAGTGCTGTTGTTGCTGAAATGAAACTGAACTGTTTTAATTACTAATACCTATTGTAGCACTTTGTAAGTGCTGCTGTTTTTGAAATTGAGCTGTTTTGAAATAACTAAATACCTACCGTAGCACTTTATAAGTGCTGTTGTTTTTGAACTTGATAATGTTTTTGAAATATTACTATATCTACCGTAACATTTTATAAGTGTTGTTATAGCTGAAATTTACAAAGTTTTGAAAATTTTATAATTGAATGAATGAACCTAGAAATGTTACAATTTTGAAATGAATATTATTTTATATTGAACTTAAATGGTTTAAATGAATATTTTTTGAGGTGAAATATAAACCATTTTTGAAATTTATAACCATGGGTTATAATAAGGATTGGTTGGCAAAGAGACGGGATCAGATATGGGCATACTCTCTATCGATACCGAAAACCACTTTGACAACCGTGTACGTGGTGGAGATTCCAGAATAAAGTAGGATGGTGGTGACGTTCTATTGAGGTATATACGTTGACCAGACTCCTGTGAGTTGGCATAAGGTGGCTAAAACAGGAGCGATTCTCAGGCCAATGAGGTAGCTCCTCTGATCGGACACACTTCTTCGTATACCATTCTATTACTTTGTAATTGATATGGTGCGCACCTTTGATTTTTGAGAGTGTGGCTCGAGGTGGGCGGTAGCTGCGGCTATGCGTTACCACCAGCCCAGATGCGTAATTGTTATATCTACCGTGGCATTGCCTCGTTGTGCCGTGTCACCTACCCTAGCGCGCCTTATATGAGTTTGGTTTTGTTTCGTACCTACGGTGTATCCTCTGGTAGCCTCCCGATCAGGAGGTATTATGGTATTGTATAAATTAATGGCACTATATATGTGTTAAGGTGGAAAATGTAAAGCCTTAACGCTATTTTTAAGTAAGTTTACTTTATTAATAGATATTATGATAATAGCGTGTATTGCTACATAGTAAATATTTTAACGGATCCTTAAAGGATGGGCGGTCTCAAGCATCCTTTAAGTTACTTGTACATTTATTTTACAGTTTACTTGAGTTGGTTTACATTGTATAAGTATGTATGTCCTGACTCGAGTGTTTGTGTTTATTTTCTTATGCTCGGGTCAGCCTAAGTATCATAGCTTGGAACTATCTTCTAGAAGCTAGAGATTTCTGGAGTTTATCTGCTTATCTAATTTATCTATTTCAGTTCAGTCATGTTGCTTCGGCTCATGTGTTAGAGACTTATATATTTGGGATTTCTGCCGTATTTGTTTCAGAACTATATTGGTTTTTCAGACTATGTATTTTATACTTGTTTGAGACTATGTTTGTAGTGGCTTCATGAACCACTATGGTTATTTTTATTTCCGCTGCGAGTATTCTGATATTCTGTGTTTATGATTCTATGATTGGTTTTATTTGCTTCAAATTTTATTAAAATGTATTGTTTTGAGCTATTCAAGTTTGACATATTTTGTTTTATTGTCGAATTTGAATGATGCAAAATAGTGGGTTGTTACATTTGGTATCAGAGCTTTGGTTTTTAGGCAAACATTAGCCTACGGAGCAAAAACTCATTAGAGATAGGGTAGAAATACCCTAGAATGAGTGAAATCAATCTTGGAATCATTTCCTTGTGAGAGAACGTATTTTATAGTATAAAATGATTTTAAATGATTTTCAAAGGATTTTAAAAGAGTATTTTGATATAAAAACCTTTCTTGTTTTAAATTCAATTTTTCTAAATTCCTTCTTTTCTTTATCCACCTTGTTAGCAATTTCTTTGTTCGAGATATTCAACTCTTGTTGCATCTTATCTTATCTAATCTTGTCTTTGTTTCTCAATTACCTCTGTCCTAAAATTCATTCTTGATTTTTTTAGGATGAGTCATAGGAATGCAAGAGTAAGGGATGTGTTATTGCCCCAGCTCCTGAACCTGCTGCACCAGTCAGGTTCACTAGGCTTTGTAAGGAATACACTTAGCTTGGTGGCACCAAGTTCACTGGATCTGACAGTATTATTGAGGCCCAACAGTGGTTGAAGGGTTTGGAGAGGATTTTCTTCGGTCTTGAGATCACTAATGCCAGCAGCGTTAGTTGACAGCTTGGAAATTGATGGGAGCAGCTTTGGATTG
The DNA here is from genome assembly GCA_030765085.1 of Allium cepa. Lineage (NCBI taxonomy): Eukaryota > Viridiplantae > Streptophyta > Magnoliopsida > Asparagales > Amaryllidaceae > Allium > Allium cepa. The sequence goes on along the minus strand of CM060931.1, from coordinate 269,822,674 downwards.
GTGGGAGTCCGTCACAGCCCACACGACTGAGGCTGACATTTCTCAGGATCAATTTAGGTATCATCTTCTGTTTATTTTGAATTTGGGTCAGTTTCTCTTTTGAAAACTGTCTTATATTTCTGTATCATGCTTTAGGGATACTTTTCTTGTGAAGTGGATGCCTGAGGCAGGGAAGTCTTAGCTGTATCGGGAATTCATGGATCTAAATCAGGGTGATATGTCTTTTGTTGAATATGAGAGGAAGTTCAATGAACTTTCTAAGTTTGGCCTTAATCTGATTGACACTCCTCTCAAGAAAAATAAGAAGTTCATTGCTGGTACCCATCCTGAGTATTATGATCGTCTCATCGCTCATGTGCATAACCCTTTCACCAGTCTGATGGATATGGCCATTAAATATGAGAATCCTACTTCTAAGGATCCTCCAGCTTCCCGTTCTGCTTCATCTCAGTCTTCCTCTGGTAATCCTAAGAAGAGAAAGTCCAACTTTTATCATCATAAGAAGAATTGGAACAAAACTCTAGGGTTGGGATCATCTTCTTCGCAGAGGCAATCTGTCGACCTTTCTGCCATTACTTGCTTCCGATGTGATCAGAAGGGACACTATGCTAATAGTTTTCCTACTTTGGGTGCTGCTATTCCTCCAGCTCAGTTGATCAGGCATGACCTCTACCACATTTTTCTGCAGCCTGTCCATTTCAAGAAGGACGACCCTACTCGACAGAAGGGAAGTCATCGGGTATTTTTGCTGTTACTTCTGCATCTTCTCTGGCTCCACCTCCTATACCTGCTCCTGCTCCTACTCCTTGTGATTCACAAGGTACTCTTCAGGGCATCTTTACTTTGTTTAAATCTCCTGTTCATGTTTTATTTGATACTGGAGCTTCTCATAGTTTTATTTCTATGGACCTTTGTGATAAATTTGAGCATCTTCTTTCTCCTAAGTTTGCTGATGAGCATTTATGTGTTTCAAATCCTATTGGGGGTCCCGTGAACCTTAGTAGGAATTGTAACCAAGTGAAACTTCTCTATTTTCATCACCGTTTCAGTGGTGATTTCTATGTTTTGGGTTTTGATGCTTTTGATCTATTGCTTGGGGATGGTTGGCTGTAGAGGCATGATGCCTTTATCTCTTGTAGTACCCGAACTGTCTTTCTTGTAGATGCTTTTGGTGATTCTTTGGTGATTCAGTGTAGTTTACCCTTGGATTTTGCTGGCAGCTTTATTTATTCTCTTGATGGTGATATTGATTCGACTCCTGTAGTCAAACTCTATCCTGATGTATTTGGTGAGGTCACTTCTTTACCTCCTAAGCGGGAAATTGATTTCCGTATTGACCTTATTCGTAGAGCTCGACCTGTAGTTCTTCCACCTAGAAAAATGGCACCCCGTGAGAAGGTCGAGTTAAGGAAGCAAATCGAGGACTTGTTCTCCAAGGGTCTGATCAGACCTAGCCATTCGGAATAGGGAGCAGTAGTGGTTTTCGTCACTAAGTCCGATGGTTCTTTAAGAATGTGTGTTGATTATAGGGAGCTGAACAAGCTCACTATGAGGAACAAATATCCTATGTCTTGTATTAATGATATGTTTGATCAACTCCATGGAGCTACTGTTTTCTCTCAGCTTGATCTTGCCACAGGTTTTCACCAGCTCAGAGTTGCCGAGGAAAGTATCCCCAAGACTGTTTTCCGTACTGCGAATGGGTTTTATGAATGGTTAGTTATGCCTTTTGGTTTGACTAACGTTCCTGCTTTATTTGTTGATTTGATGAATCGTGTTTTTCTTAATGTGCTTAATAAGTTTTTTCTAGTCTTTGTTGATGATATCCTTGCCTTCTCTAAGTCAAGGGATGAGCATGATTAACATTTTAAATTTTTTCTGAAGACTCTTAGAAATCATCAGTTGAAGGTTAAATTCTCTAAATGCCATTTCTGGAAAGACGAAGTCCGATTCCTTGGACATATTGTTTCTAGTAATGGAGTTTCTGTTGATCCAATCAAGATCGCTGCAATCAATATAAGTCTTTCCTTTCTTGTCCTTCTTTAATTTAATCATTATATATTTTATGTGGTCCTTATTTCTTCCTATTCTGCTGCAGGATTTAGAAACTCCTAGGACTCCAACTGATATTCGCAGTTTTCTGGGCCTTGCCGGTTACTGTCGGAGATTTATTGTGAATTTTGCTCGGATTTCTGCACCTCTCACCGCTTTAATTTGAAAGAATGCTAAGTTTATATGGAGTGATAACTGAAAAGATGCATTCAAGGAGTTGAAGCGTAAGCTTACTTTCATACCGTGCTTACCTTTCCTAATGGAAATGAGGGATTAACGGTATATACCGATGCTTGTCGTGAGGGTTTGGGGGTTGTTCTGATGCAAGATGGGAAGGTGATTACTTATGCCAGTCGCCAGCTGAAGACCCATAAAGCTGATTATGTCGCTCATGATTTGGAACTACTTGCTGTTGTCTTTGCTTCGAAGCTTTAGAGGCATCATCTTTTGGGTGCTAAGTTTGAGCTCTTTACTGATCATCAGTCTTTGAAATATATCTTCACTCAAAAGGATTTAAATCAGCGTCGGGTTCGGTGGCTTGAGTACCTTTCTTCTTATAATCTTGACATTAGTTATACTCCTGGGAAAGCTAATGTTGTGGCTAATGCTTTGAGTTGGAAGAAGGCCATGTTGTGTCAGCTTGTCATTTCTTTTTCTCCTCTTTTGGATCATATCAAAGCTAAGCAGGATGAGGATAGGATCATCGGATTGATTAAGGAGAGTGTTCATAGCAAAGTTGGTGATAGTAGTCCTGATGGTAGATGAGCTCAGATCGATGATAGAGGTATTTTGAGGATTAATAATCGGATTTGTGTCTCGAATGTTGATGGATTGAGGCAGAAATTACTTCGGGAACATCATCGATCCCGACTTTCTATTCATCCTGGTGTGTCAAAGGTCTATCAGGACACGAAGAAGCTTTATTGGTAGAAAGGTATGAGGCAGGATATCTCTATCTTTGTTAGTAGGTGTGCGACTTGTCAGCAAGTCAAGGCAGATCATCAAAAGGCCCCTGGTTTGTTGCAGCCCCTTGAGATTTTCAATTGGAAATGGGAACAGGTTTCCATGGATTTTATTGATGGTTTACCGAGGACTCGGAGGGATAATGAGAGCATTTGGGTTATTATGGATAAATTGACCAAATCATCTCACTTCATTCTGGTCAAATCTATCCATTTCTGCTTCTAGTCTGGCTGAGATTTATATGAGGGAGATTGTTCATCTCCACGGTGGTCCTATCAGCATTGTTTGTGATCGAGATCCTATATTTACCAGTCAGTTTTGGAAAGCTTTCTAGAAATCTTTGGGTACTCGTCTGAATCTGAGCACTTCTTACCATCCACAGACCGACAGTCAAACGGAAAGAGTGAATCATATTCTAGAGGATCTTCTTCGTGCTTATGTTCAGGATTATGGAGGATCTTGGGAAGATCATCTCCATCTTGTTGAATTCACCTATAATAACGGTTATCAGGTATATTTTCCATCCTCTATTTTAATCTTATCTTAATCTTTATCTATCTCATTCCATCCTTGAATTCAGGCTAGCATCGAAATGTCTCCGTTTGTTGAACTTTACAGAAGACCTTGTAGATCTTCATTTTGCTGGACTGAATCCGCTAATCGATTGGTTCATGGTCCTGATGTGATTTTGAAGGCTTCTGAGAAGGTTGAGGAGATTTAGAGGAAGATGAGGATTGCTCAGGATAGGCAGAAGAAGTATGTTGATTATCGTAGGAGGAGTTTAGAGTTTGCTGTTGGTGATCGGGTTTTCCTTAAGGTCTCTCCCTTAAGGATTGTGGTTTGTTTTAGTCGTAGAGGGAAGCTTGCTCCTAGGTTCATCGGTCCATTCTGCATTGTGGAAAGAGTTGGTTCTTTGGCTTATCTTCTGGTTTTTCCCGAGAAGTTTTTTGGAGTGCGTAATGTATTCCAAGTATCACATCTTCATCGGTATCTGCATGATCCATCTCTTATTCTCCAATCTTATGCTCTTGATAGTTTGGATATTGAGCTTAATCTGACTGTAGAGAGGAAGCCACTTCGTATCATCGATCAAGGTACGAAGCAGCTAATAAGGATATCTGTCAACCTGGGCAAAGTGCAGTGGAGCACTGATGATCGGGATTGTACTTGGGAGACGGAGGAGAGCATACGTGCTTCGAATCCAAAATTGTTTGTTTTAGGTACTATTTGTTTTTCTATCTTATCTTTCTTTGTTTTCCTTGTTTCGTTCCTTTTCGAGGACGAAAAGTTTTAAGTGGGGGAGAGTGTAACAACCTAAAATTTTGTAAATATTTTTAAATTTAATTTATTTGAAAACTTTAATTTTTAATCATTAACGTTTGAATTTTTGGAATTTTTCCTAGTGTAATTTTGGATGTGTTTGTAATTTATCTTCCAAATTAGATAAAACAAACAATTTCTAATTTTTTATATTTTGGTCAAACTTTGACTTTTATTTGAAAATTTGAAAATTTAAAATATTAAATTCTAATCTTTTTATTTAAAGTTGGATATAATTATGATATCCGTTTGGCTTTTCATTTCGTTAAATATTGATTTATACTTTTAAAATTAGATAAAATACAGCTTTTACATGCAATTAATTTCTGTATTTTATTTTATATTTTTCCTATGCCCATCTCTTTATTTTTTTCTATTTTGTTTTGTATAGACTTTATTTTGTTCACTGGATTTTACTTGTGTATATCTTTTTATTAATAGCTTGGAAAAATCAAAGAAACATACGTTACATTGTTTTAACTCTTGCCTTTTTATTTGCCTACCCCCTTTATTACTTTCTAGCCATTCAAACATTGATACCATAGCCGTTACTTCTATTGATTAGTGGTGAAAAACTCCTCAATTAATTATCAATTCACGTACATATATTTCCCAAACATTTCCTTCCTTATTTGTCTCTCATGTTTGAAAGAAAATTACAGTAATTTTTCTATGGCTTCTTTTTTTTCCGTTTTCTTCTTTTATTTTATTTTGTTTTTCCCTTTGTTTCAATGAATAGGCTCGACCACATGTAATTGCCAACCACAACTCCTCCTCAACCACCACCTTCCATGGCCAACAACTCCTCACCATCATCACCAAGCCTTGCCATGAAACCTTAGATCCAATCCATCACAAAATTTCCTTGAAACCCTAGCTTATCTCCAACACTTCTTCTAAACCTCTCCCCTTAGCCTCGGCCACAACATAAACTCCACCACCTTGCCATGGTCGTGACCCATCTCTATCTCCTAGTCATGATCCAGATCTGACTTGACCCAAGCCTAGCCTTAGGCCGAGCCAAACATCAACACCCCTCTCATTTGTCTAGCCTTTTGCCTTCCACAGGCCTTCTCTTTAATATCCAAACCATAGCCGTGCCTTGTGACTACATAACGGAGTGTAGCTCGCCTCTAGACATCATGGCTGAGAAAAATATGGCGACGGCCGAGCCTATAGGTTATGTGGCCGAGCCTACTTGTGATTTAAACTAAGTTTTATTTCAAATTGATTCATGTTTTACATTGTTGAATTCATATCCTGTTTGTGTTAAACCATGTACTTACAATTGTTTTATTTATTTGATTACAAGATTTGAATTTGGTTGTTACTTCTTCTCGAATCTAGTGCGTGCTTGTCGTGCCTTTCTGTGCTTGTTGTGTGACTTTACTTTGTAATCTCTAGCTTCAAAAAAGTGAGTTATTCACTCTAGACATTCCATACTTACATAATTGTGAAACGAAGAAAGTGAATATGTAATGATTGATATACTATGTTCATATATTTCTGTGATCCGTTTATATGATGTATAACCCGATTTAATACCTGTTACATCATCTTTTACAATATTATATGCTATACTGTTATTTCATTTTCTGTATCTCACACTACAAGTTCTCTTATCACTATGGTTTGAAATGATACATACTCGAACAGACTTTTGAATAAGGAAAAATCATTATGGGCTGAAATGATAGGCTCGAGTGATTTTTATTATATTAGATTTACTTGGGATTGCAAGTTTGAAATGATAGAACCCGAATTTTCTTTTCAAATTACGGATTGAAATGATATATTATCCGTATCACTTGACCTAGGTTAGAAAATATTATACAGACCCGTGGTTAATTATATATATTTTCTGAAATTTGTAAGTATTTTTTAATATAAAAATATGACATTTTAACTAAAATTGAATTTAAATAATTTAAATGAATTTATATTTATTTTTCTATAAGTTAAAATGTACAAAAAATTAAATGGAAGGGTGTATTTTAAAAATATGACATAACTTGGAAATTGGAAATTTGGTTTTAAATGGAAATTTTTAAGTTAAGTAAATGAATGGAAATTTTATTTTATTTATGAAATGGGTATTTTTAAAATAAAGTATTATGTTAATTGTTAAATTGAGAAAATAGTTTACTTTTGACTTAATAAGTGAATTATTGTTTAAATTGGATATTTATTTATTAAAGGTTATTTTATTGAATCATAAGTTAAATGATATCCAAATGAATATTTTTGAAGCGAAAAACATGTTTTTTATAAGTTAAAATGGCTAAAATTGAAGTTTTAATGTTTCTAAAATTTTATATCAAATCTGGAATCAGTATTAGTAGCATTTCAGAAATGCCGTGGTTTTAAGGCAGCATTTGTTAAGTGCTATCATTTCTGAAAGTAAACTATGTTCGGGAATAATAAAGAGCTACTGCAGCACTTTGTAAGTGCAGTTGTCACTGAAACTAAACTATATTGTGAAATAACTAAATAGCTACCGTAGCACTTTGTAAGTGCTGTTGTTGCTGAAGGTAAACTGTTTTGAATAACTTAATAGCTACTGTAGCACTTGGTAAGTGCTGTTGTTGCTGAAATGAAACTGAACTGTTAAATTACTAATACCTACTATAGCACTTTGTAAGTGCTTCTGTTTTTGAAATTGAGCTGTTTTGGTATAACTAAATACCTATAACTGCTACTGTTTTTGAATTTGACAATGTTTTTAAAATATTACTATATCTACCGTAACATTTTATAAGTGCTGCTGTAGCTGAAATTTACAAAGTTTTGAAAATTTTATAATTGAATGAATGAACTTAGAAATGTTACAACTTTGAAATGAATATTATTTTATATTGAATTTAAATGGTTTAAATGAATATATTTTGAAGTGAAATATAAACCATTTTTGAAATTTACAACCAGGGTTATAATAATGATTGATTGGCAAAGAGACCGGGATCAGATATGGACATACTCTCTATCGATATCGAAAACCACTTTGACAACCGTGTACGCAGTTGAGATTCCAGAATGAAGTAGAATGATGGCGACGTTCTATTGAGGTATATACATGGACCCGACTCCCATGAGTTGGAATATGGTGGCTAAAACAGGAGCGATTCTTGGGTCAATAAGATAGCTCCTCTGATCGGACACACTTCTTCGTATGCTATTCTATTACTTTGTGATTGAGATGGTGCGCATCTTTGATTTCTGAGAGTGTGGCTCGTGGTGGGCGGTAGCTGCGGCTATGCTTTACTACCAGCCAAGATGCGTAATTGGTATATCTACCCTGGCATTGCCTCGTTGTGCCGTGTCACCTACCCTAGCACGCCTTGTACGAGTTTGGTTTTGTGTTGTACCTATGGAGTATCCTCTGGTAGCCACCCGATTAGGAGGTATTACGGTACTGTATAGACTATTGGCACTATATATGTGTTAAGATGGAAAATATAAAGTCTTAACGCTATTTTTAAGTAAGTTTACTTTACTAATAGACATTATGATAATAGCGTGTATTATAAATAGTAAATAGTTTAACGGATCCTTAAAGGATGGACGGTCCCAAGCATCCTTTAAGATACTTGTACATTTATTTTACAGTTCACTTGAGTTGGTTTACATTGTATAAGTATGTACGTCCTGACTCGAGTGTTTGTGTTTATTTTCTTGCACTCGGGTCAGCCTGAGTATCACAGCTTGGAACTATCTTCTGGACGCTAGAGATTTCTAGAGTTTATCAGCTTATCTAGTTTATCTATTTCAGTTCAGTCATGCTGTTTCAGCTTATGTGTTAGAGACTTATGTATTTGGGATTTCTATTATATTTGTTTCAGAACTGTATTTGTTTTTCAGACTATGTATTTTGTACTTGTTTGAGACTGTGTTTGTAGTGGCTTCATGAACCACTACGGTTATTTTTATTTTTGCTGTAAGCATTCTGATATTCTGTGTCTGTGATTCTGTGATTGGTTATACTTGCTCCAAATTTTATTACAACATATTGTTTTAAGCTATTCAAGTTTGACATATTTGGTTTTATTGTCGAATTCGAATGGTGCAAAATAGTGGGTCGTTACAGAAGATGAGATGCTGCTGTTTGCTGGTGGAAAACGAAGAAGAAGACAAACTCTGGCCAAGTGCACCAAAGCATGGTGGCCAGTTCATCAAAGGTGAGGGGAAAGATGTCAGGATGGTGTCAGAGGCTTTGGTTGTTGGAAACATGGCCAGAGGATGAAGTTATGTGTATGTATCAGTGTATGCATGCGTGAACATGCACACTTGATACTAGCTAATTTAGGCTCTGTGTTGAGTACTGTATATTTGTAGAGAATTGTAAAGTGAAGTGGGTTTGTTTTTGTATATTGAACTGGGCTGTAATTTGGTTGAATGGGTCTAGTTGAATCAATCTTTTATGAGTTCATGAGTTATATATATATATATATATATATATATGGAACATGCATTGGTATCTGTTGTTGAGAAATCTAAAATAAAATTTACTTTTATTTTCAATTGTATAGTTCTATTACAATCTTTAGCTTAGTTCTACTGTCTTAATTCATTGTACTTAGAATAATCAGTAGCTAGATATAATTTAATTCCATTTTCAATTTAGTTCTTGTTCATCATTGCCTTACAATTTCCTATTGTTAATATCTTGCATTATTTCCATTCCAGTTTTTGTTTTCATTATCTATAGCTTTACAAATTTTTCGTTACTTGTTAATTCGTGCATCTGCAATTTCTATCCTATATTTCTACCGTTTACCTTTTGTTAATTCTTGTATTACTTGTTTGATCAATCTCTTATTATTTGAAATTTTCTGTACGTGCTTATCCTTGCAAATTTGTACCCGTTTCATATTACTAAATTTTCTACATTTCATTGCCAAATCAATACATAAGCTTTGTTCATCATTTCCATTTAGCAGTTACATTTTTTGATCCTTTGCTTAGCTCTTTGCACTTTAAACTCTACAATTCTTGATAAATCTTATATATTTTCATTTGTTTCTTTAATTCTTACTTAAAATTCCTTGCATGCACTTCACAAAACCACTACATCTTCACTATCCTTTGCATTTCTGGTATGTCCCATTCTCATCACAACACTTCATCAAAACTTCACATATCATCACCAGAATCTGCCACCATCACCATGACAATGGCTTCAAACAACCCACCTCTTCTAGTGGTCAATGGTGTCTAGAATTTTTAGCATAAACTTAATGTTGATGTTTGAGAACGAGCAGCAATATGCTCGATTGGTTAATTTTGTGTTGGATGCATATAGATGACTTCGGTGTGAAGTTAGGTGGACAGATTGTTTTATGTCGTTATATGTACAAACAGTTTTAGTGTGAGATCGGTTAGTAGAATCTGCTGTTTTAGGTAGAGTCTTGTGGGTATAGTAGTAGATTACTTGAATGTTAGTTTAAAGTCTTGGTACGAATAGGTAATTTGCATGGTAACGATCAGTGAGTCGCAAATTGTTGGTAGCATTGAGAATTCCTCTCATATTTCAAATTATAGATCTTTGCATGGGTAGACTTGTTAATGAGAAGTGGTGGAAAGTGAAATTTGTCGAGTGTTATTGATTTGAGAGCAAGTGTGCTTAGAGACTGTTGTTTCAGAGCAGACACACTCTTTGTGTTGTATAAAAAGGGAGGTTAAGGGAGTACCTAAGTTATCTTTTCAATGTACTTGTGTTTATACTTGATTATTTAACATGGGTTATGGTTAATATGCGAGAATTTGTGCTGTGAAATGACCATTATAAGTCGTATGTCATATGTTGGTCGGTATGTTCTACATATAAAATGTAGGCGTTGATCGCCTTTATTGAATAATGTAATGATATTAAGGGTATGCACCAGGGTAAAATATGGAGATTTTTTATGTAAGGTCATATGAATAATATAAGCATTTATCCTTAAATGTTTATAGTCACTTGATAGTTGAAGAGCAGGATATCGATGTAACGACAAAACTAGTGTACGATCTACTCATGATTATTGGAGGGTGTTAATACGACATGAACTTGTAATCATTTGGAATGATTACAGAGCGAATTGCCAATATTCTTTTCGAAGGGACTTTTCTATCTACAATAGATGAAATATGCGGATTTCAAGAAGTTTCTCTATTTAGATCTTTATTGGACATACGAAGTCTAAATGGGTTTATTAGATATATAATCTAATTATTTTAAATAAAATCCAATCTAATTCAATTTTTTGATTAGTCAGCCAGAAAATTCAATTATTTGGAATTTGTATATTATATAAGTATATCATAATATACTCATGTGTATAGTGCACATGCAACATATAATATAGTTTGCATAGTTAATGTGTATGTATATAGATGTTGGGATTTAAATCTATAACGGACATGTTTGCTATCCATATACTAATCTACCATCTCATAACTATGTTAAGATAAAAAATTGAAAGCATGGGTTGGTTCTAAATAAAAGGAGATTAACATACCAACTCTCCTTAATTAACTACTTCATTTATTACTATTTATTGGATCAAGATCTAGTAATTCAAATGCCACTGGCTATTTAAAACAAATAATTTTATATATGTGTATACTTAAAGTTTTTAGCCAAAAGTTTTTTTTGATTTGGTAAATAATTTATAAGACAAACTTTCCTTTCGCTCCTTCGTTCATTACTATTTATTAGATTCAACACTAAATTCAAATGCTTGTAATTACTACTTTTGTATATGCGTTTGGTAATGATATTGTAAATGACGAATGAATTTGAGATATTAAATTCAAGACATTTGAATCATAACTATCATTTATTAGGCTATTAAAAATATTTAATTGTGTATGTTAAGTTTCAATTCAATCATGGATATAGAATCAAACCATTTTGTAAAATGAAATAATTAACTTTAGACTTGAAATTCAAATTAAAACATTAATTTCGAGATAATTGAAATATATTTTAAATAACTTTTAATACATATGCATGTATGTATATATGTGTGTGCATATGTATATATTATGATGTCCAAATATAAAATAATTTTTTCTTTTTAAATAAAAGATTATAATTTGATATTAATTAATGAGTAAACAAACCAATTTAATAATTGATAATTATGCGAGTCAACGTATGCGAACATTGAACCATTATACAAGATATCTAACAAATGATATATGTGAATTAAAACGTAAAAAAGAGATATACCTTGAAGACATCGTCATTGACCGTACCTTGAACGGTAGATCATTCTAGGTCCAATCTGGAAAGTCTTGCTTTTTGTAACATCTTAATTTGAGATTTTACCTCAAATCTCTAAGTAGATTAGCACCTAGATTTGCAAGATAAAGATGAACCCTTAAATTTATTTTTATTCGATGTTTGTGTTGGATTAGGAGTTGATAAAATTTTGGAAATGCATCATTTGATTTTCGATGTAGATTGTTAGGAAGAGAGAAGAGAAAAGTGAATTAAACTAAAAATGAATTCAGGAAATAAATGAATGAAACGATTTGTTTTAATGAGAGAATAAAACCTTTCTTATTCTTACTTTAAAGCTTATACTTTTAATTTTTGAATCAAATCTCATCCATATTTCTTCCTCTCTCTAGCATGGAAGGCCACAATGCTCCATCACATGGATAATTATTTCTTGAAGCTCATTAAGCAATTAACTATATTTGAACTCGCTTAAACATATGCAGATATCATATGTCGATACACGTATATATAACTTCTATATATACATCCAAATAACTACTAGAAACACCTAAACATCAAATAAATCAAATAATAATCAATATTTATCAAATATACTTAATAAAGTTAATTTAAAACATTTTATAAATTAATTAAATCATGTAATTTTTCAGAGAATTTAGATATATGATTGTGCGGGTCAGAGGTGTGAATTCGGTCAGCAGTTAACATTGAACAATAATTGATATTAACTTTGACATGTCACCTTAGCTAGTGGTTTGATAGTTTGACTGAATTCAATGCTTACAAACTTTTAAGTAAAATCATGATTTAAAATTTCTTAAGTGGTACCAATTAGTAACGATTGTTTACACAAATTCTCTCCATCAATACTATATCATATTAGGATTTATGGAATTTGGTTTTTGTTCAGGATTCCAATATCATCCACATTCAACTTGGTTAGTCCATAAACAAAGTTCTTAGTCCAATAATAACATTTATTATTAACCGTACTATTATTGCCTAAGATTTTGGCTTTGAACTGACTATAGTTGATAGTGATACTAACCTCATACAATCGAGGAGACGAATTCTATATTGAATAGTGTTTCTCTTCCAATGCTTTAACTCAGACTCAACTATAGTCGTTCGGTGGATGCTATATCATGATTTAACTATAATCAAAGTAAAATTTCCACATTTAAGTTCATTGGTATTCTCTAGTCGAGAGAACCATGTAATATTGTTACTTTGATATTTTCCGCTTGACCTAGTTGTTATTAACCAATAGGAAACTCTCGAACAAGTCATTCTATACTTATCAAATAACTATTAGTATGTAACCCCTTGATACCCCTAGCAGCCATAAGTAATTTTAAGAGCGTTACGTACACTGATCTCAATCGATGCATCAATATTCTTTATTGAAACATTTGGACAAGGAATAATAAAATAAAATATTGTTACGTATTATGGTTAAGTACTTGCGATTGAAACTATTTGCAAGTAGAATCATATAACATTTCAATTAAGGATTTTCTTATTTATATAATTTAAATTAATTACCTATTAGTTATATAAATATGTAAAGTATATAATAAAAATTATTATACCATAATTTTTACTCATCGTGAATACCGAAATAGGGTATCCTAGGCTTAATTCGAAAGCTTGATAAAGTATATGGTTCCTCATCGAAATTAAATGTCGAGCCAATGTTCGAAGGGTAATGGCCTATGAACCGAAGGCCTAGTAGTGAGATTCATATGAAGGACTAATTCTGTCATTCCTACTGAATGCAGTGGTCACCTGACCGATCAAAAACGAAAGCATAGTCCTCAAGGCGAGACTTAAACTGAAAGACTAGAAGGCATCCAAGCATGCTATAGTTCCAAAGCTACGAACCACCGTCAGCTAATATTCCAAGACTTTCCCATGGTCATTACCTTAAGAAGTAGCTTCAATCAGCCATAAACAAGTATATAAGCTAGGTGCGCTTAACTCAACATACAAGACCGAAGTCATCTCTGTTCAAAGCCTAAAGTTCCTCAATACAAAACCAAGATCAATGGTCAAGATAGCCTCAATCTACATCGAGGGCTCAGATTGCCTAAAGCTTATATAAAATGCATGGGTTACAACAACTAAAGCTATATATATATATATATATACATACATACATATATATATAGAAATGCCACATCAGAAATCCATGTCATCTGTAACCCGTCAGATGATGAAACATGTCCAAATCTTAGCCCTATAAGTAGGCCAAGTCAGCAATCCAAGAAAACCGCTATACACCAATGATAGAGCTACAAAGCTTCTATAAATACAACCTATGTACCTACAATAAAAGGATCTGAATTGTGGAAGTCTGACTAGATTCCATTTCGCTCGTTTGAAATCTTCTTTTTTTCTTATGCTTAAGCTTTTATAAGAAGTCATTAATAACGGATAGAGCCAATTAGACCTTGTACCGATACTTACGACTTATTTGCTTAAGTAACAAAGACTTAGCTATAGTGGATGTAGGGAACTCGTCCTAAATCATTATAAATTCTCTGTGGCTTTACTTTGACATCTCATTTTCTTAATACTTTCAACATAGGCATTTTGCCTTCGACTAAACTTCACCTTTGTTGGAACTGGACTAGCCCACAACGGAAGTTATGGGTGAATTTCAAAAAATTTACCCTACTGGATCTTTTTTAGGCCTATGAAGTCTAACCGAATTAGAATATTTCTAAATTTCATTTAAATAAAATCATTTATTTTATTTAAATTCAAATACATTAAGATATGAAATTAATTTTATTTGATTTAGTTTATACATAAATGAATCATATACATATATGTGTGAGTGCATGTGTAACATAATAATCCATGAAAGGTATAATATCCCCATATGTAGATGTTGGGATTTACATCGCAATAGACATGTTAGCTCATTTTGTATGTCATGCATGTTGTCCAAATATGTGCATCTATATGTGTTATAATTTATATAAACACACACGGACGCACATATGTATGTATAAATATATTATATATAATATATGAACATAAAATATTTTTATATATATATATAGAAAAGGAGAGAATAATTATTAACAATTATTTATTATTTAAAATTAACTTAGTTTTGCAAACATAATAATTTTAGTATTTCAATCTGTATATATTATGAACAAAATAATGTTTTCATCCATAAATAGTTGACATAAAATGGTCTATTGATGAAAATTCAAATTTTACAATTTTAGAAATTCTAGGATCATAAAATAGAGCTTAGGAAAATTTTGGAGATTTTTCAAAGTCGATTTTTTTTTAAAATACATTGATTTCGACAATAATTATTTAATATAAAATAGTATATTATTAAAAATTTAAATATTAAAATTTTTCAAAATCGAGGACCATGAATAAAAGGTTATGGAATGTTTTGAAGAATTTTTCAATTAAATTATTATTTTTAATAAATCATAAAAATATTTCGAAATAATATTAATCATTAAAAATAATAAACTTTATTGAAAAATTTCTAAAATTTTTCTATATGTTTCTGAAGTGATATAATATTTTCAAAAAATATGTAACTGAATTTTTAATGTAATAATTATTTTATATATAATAAACAATTCAAAAATTCAATAAATGTTAATTTAAAAATATGAATATATGTATGATAATTAATTTTCATGTTTGTAAATTCATATTTTATACAAAGAAGTGTATTAAATTTTTTAACTCATATATATATCTCATATATGCGTATATGCTATTATGAGAGAGATATATATATGTATGTATGAATTTATTAATAAATATATATAAAACAGTTATTAATGACAAAAATTGATTTTGCACAGTAAACAACTTTTGTCTATACATAAACCAAATAGCATAATAAACAAATTATGCACATAACTAAACTAATTTGTGACAACTACATCTACTTACAAAATCTCACCAAACTAAACATATAGTAGCAATACATTTAAACAGATATGAAATTTCTCATTATATGATCATAGAATATAATTTAATTACCGTAATATAAATTAAAATTACCAATTTAATGATGCCTTTGAATTCGCGTTGAAGCAATGACTTCCCCTCCTTTTACCGTTCTTGATTCGTCAGATTGCAAGTCCGGAATCACCGACCTCTAACTATCGAATAGTATTATTTTAATTTGAAATATATTTGAGAATTTTGAAGTGGATTAAGAGCTATGTTTTAATTAGCAATGTAGAAGATAATGGCGGACAAAAAAAAATTTATATTATTTTTAGAGATACATACATATATATAGGGTTGTATTAGAGAGAAATGAGGAAAATCTTTTTACTCATTCTTACTTGATCTCAGCCCATTATTTCCAAGACAATTCCCTATGTTTTAGCCACCCTTAGGCCATCTCAAAACTAAAATTTTGCAGTCCTAAAGATGGGCCTTAAATTCATCTAAGACCAAGCCAAAATACTATGCAATTAAATCTAATTTAATCGCTTGTCGATATTGTATATCGATCAATATATTTATAAATGTTATAAATATATATAACATTATTTATTTCTCAAATCATATTCAAATTTTATAATTAATATTTCATAAATATTAATTAATTTAATTAATTTGTCATAATTATAAAGTAATTAAATCATTCTATCTTCATCATTTCGGCTGTGTAACTCTTTGGTGTAAATTTGGTCAGCGGTTAACATCGAACTATTCTAATGTTAACGTTCACACGTCACTTAGCATGTGGTGTGACATTCTGGACAAATTTATCACTTACTCATTTTCGGTAAAAATCTAATTTTTGATTAATAAGCATTATCCGATTGTGACATTTGTTTACACCAATTCTCTTCGTCAAAACTATATCACTTTGGACTTATGGAATTTGGTAATGATCAAAATTCCAACCTCATCCACATTCAACTTTATAGTCCAAATACAAAGTCCTTGGTTCAATAATAACAATTATTATTAACCAAAATGCTCTGGCCATAGACTCTGACTTTGAGTCGACTTGAGTTAACTGTGATACTAACCACATATAACTGAGGAGACGAATCCTCTCTTGTATATTGCTTCACTTCCACTACATCCACTCGACCCAACTGTAGTCATTCGATGGACGCCATGCCATGATTTGGCTATAATCAACGCGGAGCTTTCATATTGAAAATCCACGGCATTCTAAAGTAGAGGGAACTGCGTAAATCAGTCACATCGATATTTTCTGTTTGACCTTAGTTATATTAACCAACAGCAAACTATCGAATGAGTCGTTCCATGGTTATCTAATAACTAGTAGTACGTAACCCCTAGGTTCCGCAACATAATGAGTAATACACTGCCCAACATTTGAAGAGCATTACGTACTCGAGTCTCAACGGATACATCGATATCCAGTCTCGATGCATTTTGACTAGGAACATTTAAAATGGTACATTTTTTCGTTGTGATAAATTACTCACAGTTAAAACACTTTGTAACTACTATCACAAAATATACCGTTTATGGATTTTTCTATTAAATATACTTTTAATTAAGTTAATTAATTAATACAATCACATTATATCAAGTATATAATTGGAAGAAAATACCTTTTATTTTGAACAAGATTGGTCAACGAGTTAAATATATGTAACAAATTACATAATTGCCCCTAAGGGATGCTCCTAACTCTATCAGTCTCCCACTTGCACTTAGTGTCAATTATGGAATCTAATTCCAACTTCTCCAATCAGTTTTCTCAAAACCAATTAGGTCATTTCCTTAGTGAATGGGTATGCTGTTATGTTTTATTTATCTACTTTGTCGATTAACTCTCTCTGACACTGATAAACTGCCTTTCTCATGTAGAACGATTTGAAATACGTCTTTCGACTTCTAGTGAGCTTTAATTTCTATCATGACCAATTTCAATGACATTTTTATCTTATAACAATATTATGGGATTCTCAACATTTGGAATCACCTTTGGCTTTTAGATCAATATACATTGGTTTATTGTAGCGCTATTCAAGTTAATGTTCTCGACATTTCATTGAATCGACCACAATCGCTTTTATTTTGAAACATTTTCAAATTAAAGATTTGTAACTTGAATTTTATTATTGATATGTTATACTCAATATCACTTATAAAAGTTTGTGTCCAAATGTTCCATCATAACGAGTTCGTTGTTTCTATAAACAATTCTCTAGTATTTCATAAATACGCGAGAACACCTCAAATAACCATTTAGTGATATCAATATGGATTCTATATTTTCTCCATGTATCAAATACATTAACAAAACACAATATCGTACACAACACTATCTGTATGATAATTCATATTGTTAATGCATAAGAATCCAACTTACATATTCTCTTTTTAATAGGGTGCTCTTGTATATCGTTTTGGGTCAATCCCTATATCTTTTATACTCACCATAAAAGACATCATTTACAATCCAAAATTGAGTATTAAAACAACTAAAGTTGATTTTAATACAAGCATATTGTTAAAATCAACAACATGTTGTTTACATATAGTTTAGAAATTACAATGTACATTTTAACGTTCTTTCTTATGAACACACGCTTCCTTTGCACTTTGATTGAAAGTCAAACTATTTGATATTTCTATCAAAATATTATTCAATCTTGATGCTTATAAAATGATACATTCGTATCATTTCTTGGATCACATCACTCACAAACCCAATATTGCTCCCACTAACTCTGATGCATTTTTGGTTAATATGTGTAAATGGCTTACTCTATATCATTACTTAGAATTTTCTGTTTCAATACATAAGTACCAAATACTAAGTCTTATCGAGCGATTATTTTGTGAGTAAATTTGAATTAACTTGAGCATGTTGAATACTGAATCTGTTATGCTAATTCGGCAATTGAAATTTGCGATATTATTCTTATCAAAATTGCTCATTTAATTCCAACCACATTATTCTAAACAATAAGACACAATCTCGGACGATGGATCACATCACTTTGGTTACGACCACCAAAATCATACTTTGATAGCGTATTTGGATTTCTTTCAGATTTGAACATCATACCATATAGAGCTAACAATCTTAATGGTTTAATTGGACAACCGAAGGTAATGTATATTTTCAACATTAATAAGAAACTCATAGTTTCTCTTCTATATACGAGAATACTTATTAGACATTCTAATGCTATGTGTTCATTTAAGTTAGTTACTTTCACTTCATCTCATATAATCAGTTCTATCTTTGGAACATATCCAATTCCATTTAACTACCAAAAATTTCTCTAAGAAATTCCTTCACAATGATGTTGATATCTCTTGAAACAACAATTGTTTCTTAGTGCAAATAAAATAGGGATTCATAAACGCTTTATGAATCTTTTTATTTATAAAACTAATTTTAGTTTACAAAAATTATGTTTACAACATAAATATGTCATTTGATGACGGACCTTGCCAAAAAACTTTTTGGAGATTCATACAAGATCCCTCATGAACAATTATTACATGCAATCTTTCGACTCGCACAACCTGCCAACTCCTTGGCCTAGAATATGTTGGGATTTCTTACAAACCCTTATCTTTTATGAATTTGTAACTATTATTTATATGAAATAATATCAACCTTGTGTACTACTTTTAAATACATGGCCTTATAGAAAGAAACTAACTCAACTTCACTCACAATTAATCTTAAATTGTTCAACAATGTCAGATTACTCCTTATCAATGCATCATTATGTATCACATGGAGGAATGACTTATGAGATTGAATCTATATTCATTTTTGGGTACATTTGGAACTCCTACCAATATACTCACTTATTCGACCAAATCAAATCATTTTATTCTATTGCATGTTATTTTATTTACTTTTCTTTTTATATTCTATGATTTTATCATAAACTTACTACATGTGTATCTAATACACATCTTTGTGTTGGTAATAAATCGTAGATGAATATAACAAAGTATGTGGAACCTTTTTGGTATTAATAGACTTGTGATTGCATACATCAATATGTATTAGTTCAAAGAGTTCACCAACTCTTATGATGCTCCCACTGAATGAGTGCATAGCCATTAATTGTTTGAGATATAACTAACATGTATCATATGATTCATAATCATACAGTAAAATTATATCTCAAAACTATGGCTTAGTCTATAATTCCAAAACAGCTGCAAATAATATTAGACACATATGTATTTTTTGTTGCATCACTTTTACTATGAAAACAAATTTCATAATATAGTTCTATTTCATAATGAATATTCATAATACTCATATTGAGATATAGTTATATCTATTTTTCAGTCAATACCAAAAGTAAACATCATTTCACAAATAATTATCGGTACATTTTATGAAAACAATTTTCGTACTTTGATGCAATCATTAGATGCTATATGGAATGCCTTACTATTTCCGCCATTACTATAATAGCGTACTAAATTTAGAGGTCCACCATTCACTTAATATTGTTAATATTGTTTACTTATTTCATGTGCAGTAACTAGTTTACAGTGGAAAGTTCTTTGATCAAATATTCTGAACTCAAAGAAATAAATGTTATAGAAAACAATTTTCTATATAAAAATACATTTCGGAATAAAAATCATATTTCATATTCCAATATTAACTATTAATTATTATTGCACTTCTTTTTTCCAATTTTCTCTATGAAGTAGAAGTGACTATTCATTCTCTTCATTCCAACTTTACCTTAAATTACATCTATTCTTATACATTCGTTTTTCTTTCAAGTGATCAAACTATTCAAAAGAAAATCTTACTACAATATTATAACAAACTTTTTACGAAAGTGCATTCGATTATTCTTAACATTTAAGACATCAAATATGTTGCACTTTATGTAAACCGATCAAGATGACATTTCAACGATCGAGTTCTTAGATGTATTTCGTTGTTTATGGTCTTGTGTTGTACTAACACAATACGATCCTTTTGAAATCATTCAAGTTGAATACATGATCTTAAAATACTAGTTATTGGCTTACTTCGAATGAACTAACTTTATCGAGATATTGCACCACATAAACTATGACTGTTCACCATATAACATTTATATGTGAAAGTACATGGATCAAATATCCATAGTCTTGAATTGCATTTAGAGTTTAAAAACTCATAAAATGCAATACATAGTCTAAACCAAATAAATATATAAGTGGCCAACTTACGAATGTATTAAGTAGTTGAAATTAGGCACTTGCATGGGCATAGAAACATTATGCAACATGCAATAAGAATTATTAGTAAGTATATATTATATTTCCGTTCGTCAACTTTTAATTCAGTTTGTTTATATACGTTAATTGACAAACGTTTTATCAATCATATTAAATGCACAAATTGATCATTGTAGATAATTATAGCATTATATAGCATATGTTCTTACAATATTAGAAAGGTTAAATGTTACCATTTCATTTTCCTATTAAGGCTCCCACTAGTCTTTTATGTTTCTCCAAACCCTAAAATGAAACGTAGAAGTCTTACAACTTCACTAGGGGTGTTAGGACTCATTTGTTTTGGTATTCTAACCTTCAGTTTTCTCAACAAATCATAGCCCCCCAAACGATGGATAACTCTTTATCGGTTGTATCACATACAACTCCTAACCCATTTTTTCTTATTCTATTCTCATTTCGACCTTGAGTTTGCTCAACTAATCGAAAGATATTGTTCACTCATACCTATCATATCATGATGCCTAATTATAGTATATGTACCTTGAGTTTGCTCAACAAATACATATAGTTATCTTACCTCATCCGTTCAATATATTGATAATACTACGCATAACATCCCTAACTTAAGTTTTCTGAACAACTAAGGAGTATGTAAGTAATTTATTAATATATATATGTAGAGGACAACATTATATTAAATATTCATAATCTTCAATATATATTTAGTGATATCGGCTTATAGAATAATATATTTCTTATGAAATAACCCAGCGATTCAAGTGTCAGACACATCAGAAATCACGGAATATGTACATTTACATATGTATTTATTTCTCAAGTCTATTTGTGTTTCTTTAATGTTCCACATTTAGTACATACACATATCATATAAGTTTTATTATTATATAACTTTTATGTTTCACATTACTTATGTGATAGTCTTACGTATAATATATCATTTATTAAATCTTATTTAATTAATTTTAATAAATTAACTCTTTAATTAATTTTAAATTAGTATTCCAATCTAACTTTTATATTGGACATATCTACTATAACATTTATAGTGTATACTATAACCTTTATAGTGTAACACACATATATCATACATACGTATAATTTATTGAATTAATTAATCTTTAATTAATTTATTCAATTAAACAATTTTTATTAAAATTTATTAATTTCAATATTTCTCTTGTATACATACCAGTATACTTATATTGTCTTAGACATTTTAAAATAACATAACATAACATATATCAACATATATAATACATGCATATATATATATAGATTAATTAATTAACATATTTAATTAATTTATTTTGTGAATTTTATTAATAAATATAAAATTTGAAATTATTACATAAATATTTTCAAACATTTTGAAAATATCATTATCCTTTCAAACATTTTGAAAATTTATGTAACATTATAATTTTATAATAAACATGTTTTATTTTAAATTTAACTATTAAATTTAAAATCTTTAACATTAGTTTTCAAAAAGATTTTGAAAATTAGCCCAAGGCCCAAATTAAGTTGGACCTTTTCTATTAGGAGCAACATTTGTGCTCACTTTACCTTTCAGGCCAGGCCGGTAACCAGGTAGGACACGGTACTTGGTTACCCAATTCTAATCCTAGACATTACCTTTATAGACACCGTACTAAGTGGCCAAGCTTAATTAGTTTGCCTTAATATGAATAAATTTGACCGCATAGGCTATTGGGCTCCGATACCATTGTTGAAACTGGACTGGCCCACCGTGGATGTTATGGTTGAATTTCAAAAAAATTATGCTATCGGACCTTTCATTGGGCCTATGAAGTCTAAGTGAATTAGAACATTTCTAAATTTCATTTAGATAAAATCATTTATTTTATTTAAATTCAAATATATTAAGATATGAAATTAATTTTAATTGATTTAGTTTATACACAAATGTATCATATACATATATGTGTGAGTGCGTGTGTAACATAATAGTCCATGAAATGTATAATATGCCTATATGTAGATGTTGGGATTTACATCGCAACAGACACATTAGCTCATTTTGTATGTCATGTATGTTGTGCAAATATGTGCATGTATATGTGTTATAATTTACACACACAGATGTATGTATAAATATATTATATATAATATATGAACATAAAAGATTAATATATACATAAATATATATAGAAAAAGAGAGAACAATTACTAAAATTATTTATAATTCAAAATTAACTTAGTTTTGCAAACATAATAATTTTAGTATTTTAATTTGTATATATTATGAATAAAATAATTTTTTTCATCCCTAAATAATTAACATAAAATAATCTATTGATGAAAATTCAAATATTATAATTTTTGAAAATCTAAGATCATAAAATAGAGCGTAGGAAAAATCTAGAGATTTTTCAAAGTTGAAATATTATTTTTAAAAACAAATACATTGATTTCTAGGATTATGAATGAAAGTTTACAAAAATATTATTTTTAGGATTATGAATGGAAGGTCAGGAAAACAAATACATTGAAATACTATTTTTAAAAACAAATTCAGGTTATTATTTTTAATAAATCATAAACATTTTTTCCGAAATTATATTAATTATTAAAAATAATAAACTTTATTGAAAAATTTCTAAACTTTTTCTATATGTTTCTAAATTGATATAATATTTTTGAAAAATATAAAATTGAATTTTTAATGTAATAATTATTTTATATATAATAAAAAATTCAAAAATTCATTAAATGTTAATTTAAAAATATGAATATATGTATGATAATTAATGTTTGAATTTGTAAATTTATATTATATCTTTAATAATAGTTGTAATATCTTTGGTGTCACATATTTTTTGTATCAACGTGAACTACCAAAAATGCCCTATTACAAATATTATTAAATATTAATATCACTTAAAAGTAGGATCTAACATATAAGTTTCCTTTACTAATTCAAAATGTCCCTCTACGGGTTTTATCGAAGTCTTAATTTCACTTAAAAATAGGATCTAATAAATTAACATTTTTTAAAGTTGTTTTTTTATTAATAATAACAGAAATAAAAATTCAAACTAATAAAAAATTATTTTATTCTTTATTAATTAATAATAGAAATAAAAATTAAAACTAGCAAAAAAATTAGCTGTTGCAAATTAGAAAGAAAAATTAAAACTAATTGCATATCGGTTTTAACATAAAAATATAACTATATACTTCGGCAAAATATTTTTTTTCGAATGAGTTAAACATATACAATTTGTAAAAACAGTTCATGCGCGATGTGTGTGTCATCATCACGCGCAAAGTAGGATCTAACAATTAAACATGCCTTACAAATTCAAAACACTTCTAAAAATAGGATCTAAAATTTAACTTTCTTTACAAATTCAAAATACTTCTTCACAAATATACAAATCTTTATATCACTTGAAAACAAAAATTAAGTTTTCGACTGATTTAAACACATGCAAATTATAAGAAAAAAATTCACCACGAAGCGCGTGCCATAACACTTGTATAAATAAGTGTACTAAATTTTTTAAATCATATATATATCTTTTATATGCATATATGCTATTATGAGAGAGAAATATACACTAATATATATACATATGAATTTATTAATAAATATATATAAAGAATTATTAGTGACAAAAATTGATTTTATACAGTAAACAACATGTAACGACCCGAAAATTTTAATGGGTAATTAACTTGTAACATCCGCCTTTTTGCACGATTTAAACAGACACACTTGCCGATTCAAACCATACGTAAGGGCGGATTGTTATGGGATACATAAGAATATAAAGGAAGAAAAAAACTAAACAGAATCTCACAGCGGAAGGATAAAATATAATAATAAATATACAGTTCATAAATCTGTTTACAAAACCTTTGATTTTATTTATACCATACATATCAGAGTACACATACCATATAACAATGCAGCGGAACAATATGAGTGTGGTACAATAATATAAATAATAGTAATACGAATCTTCGTCTTCGTCCTCCAGAGCTAAAACTTCAATCCTGAAACGCTCGGACTGACCCGAGCGAATTGAAAAGACAAAACACTCGAGTCAGAACTAAAAGATCTTATGTGAGTTAAATTTTTAGAAATAAATATGAGTGCAGTAACTCAAGAGATGCTCGGGATTTACATCTCCTAAGGATCCGTTAAACTATTTACTATGTAGTATATTTCGCTATTATAATAGTGCCTAATTGTAAAATAAACTTACTTTTAAATAGCGTTAAGGCTTTACATTTTCCACCTTAACACGTAAAATGCCAATAGTCTATACAGTACCGTAATACCTCCTGATCGGAAGGCTACCAGAGGATACTCCATAGGTACGACACAAATAGAAACTCGTAGTAAAGGCTCGGTATGGTAGGTGACACGGCACAACTAGGCAATGCCAGGGTAGACATACCAATTGCTATCCGAGCTGATGGAAACGCGCAGCGCGCAGCTACCGCCCACCTCGAACAAACTCCCCCAAAATCAAGAAAAAAATAAAGTGGCCACTGAATCAGTCCAAAGTCAAAGTATAGTATCGAAGAGGAGTGTCCGATCAGAGGTATGACCTCATTGGCCCGAGAATCACTCCTGTTTTAGCCACCTTATGCCAACTCACGGGAGTCGGGTCCACGTATTTACCTTACAGGAAACGCCGCCACCAACCTACTTCATTCTGGAATATCCACCGCGTACACGGTTAGTCAAAGTGGTTTTCGGTATCGACAGAGAGTATGTCCATATCCGATCCCGGTCTCTTTGCCAACCAATCGTTATTATAACACCGCGGTCATTTAAAAATAATTATACTTTTAAAACCAAAATAAAATATCCATTTAAAACCCATATAAAAACGATATCATTTTTATTCTTAAAACCCCAAATCAATACGATATCATTTTATTTTCCAATATAAATTATTTCCAAAATGATAGGGTTTCCAAAGTAAAATATTTAGAAATCAAAACTCTTGAATATAATATTTCCAACTTATACTACCTTGAAAAAACATAGCTTTGAAACAAATTTCCATCTCTTAAATGGTTAAATATTTAACTACTTTTATAAAACAAAATAGCTTCTTTAGATTTCACAAATCAATTCTAAATATCGTTTTAAACTTCCAAATACCATTTCAATTCTTATGGTTAAAAGCTTTAAATATTTCACCATTTCAAAAACAAACTTATTTGACAAACCCATATGTATCAAATCCAATTACTTATTATTTATACTTGAAATGTTTACTTATTGAATTCAATAAAATTTAAGTAAACCTTTAACTTCACATAACTGGTAATTTTTTCAATTTATTTAACTTGATATATTCATTTAAAACAACCTGATACTCATTTAAATCACTTTACACAAAATCAAGTTATAAATCATATCCTTTAAAAATTTAACTTTTATTTAAATTCCGATTTAACTTAATATTCAACTTCCAATTTTATTCTCATTTAAGTCAGTAGAACTCTAGAAATTAAATTTTAATTAAATGCTTAATCGTATTTGATCTTAAAATCAAACTTCGGTTTATACTTCAAATCAATTTTTATACAAAGCCTAAAACCAGAAAATTTCTATATATATATATATATATATATATATATAGCTTTTATTAATGATCAAATCAAAACCCATAAACCATATATATATATGTATAGCTTTACAAAACCATAGTAAAACATTTCCAAAAATAATTTTATATATTTACCGCGGTGCCTGTATAAAATTTTCTATCCTATGGTCAAGTGATACGGATGTTTATCATTTCAATCCGCAATTTAAAATAAAAAAATGCGGTTGTATATCATTTCAAACCGCAATCCCGAATGAAATGAAAATTCATGATGACTTGCAGTTTATACAATATAAATATAGCATCCATTCATCCAAATATCAATCATCAACCATTATTTGCAATCATCGTCCAATTTAAACAGTCATCGATATAGAGCATATAAATTATACAGGTAATAAATAACAGTTTATATTCAATAATAAATTTAATAACTGTTAACTAGCAGTTTATATGCAAAATAAATTCTAACTGTAAATTTATATGCAATAATTAAAATAATAAACAGTTAAATAAATAAAAATGCAAATTAACTGAGAAGATGAATAAAACATGCCAAACAAATCATATATAAATTTCTACTCATATCTAAAAATCAATTTAACAAACATAAAATATTTTAGAAGTTGTGAGTGGGTTAAAACACTCACCTTTTGAATTTAAATTGGATTTAAATCCAATTTAAACCCAAAATTTCGCAGTCTCCAAATTCATCCAAACCAGCGTCAACCGATCTGAAATTTCAATACGATCCTAACAAAAATAATCTCGCGTGAATCGGACATGGTATGTGAAAATTACACAAGTTAAACGTTAAAGAAATTGTATTGAAAACCAAATAAACTAAAATAAAGAATACCTCTCTTCGAGAACTATGACATATAAATTTTTCTGGAATTTTTAGAGGAGTTTGAATTTTTATTTATATTTTGGACTGTAATTGGATCTAGAATTTTATAGCCATTGGAAAAGAAGAAGTTGAAGAAAAGAACACACAGAGAAATGAAGATAGATGGAGGCTAGGGTTTACACGGCCTATTTATAGACAAAGTGAAAACGAATAGGTAGGCACGAATTATAAACGCGCAAAACGGTTGTTGGCCCACCAGAATATTTCATATTAATTGGATACGTTACGGATTAGTAAATAAATAAATTTCTTCCTCAAACATTTACATTGAATTTTAAACGTATTTACAAATATAAATTTAGACGCTTTATTTAAGTTTCAATATAATTTCATTAAATTTCAAATTCATAAATAATTTCCATTTTTAACTAAATTTCAAATTACCGTAGTAATTATCTTAGATTCTTATTCATTCCCAATAGATTTAACTATTGTAAATCGACTAAGTTTACATGCTATAAATCCACATTCCTATGTATATATAGTTTTGAATTCCATACTATAAATATTTTATTAACATTTCGCAAATACATAAATTGGTATTGCACTGTTACTTAAATAAATAGCCTATACCAATCACAAATTAAATGGGTTACCAAATTTTGGATTGGTTAATAATTATTAATTATTGCTTCATTTCTTAATTATACACTTGCATGGGTTATGCTTGTCTAATTATATTCCCATATTAATTAATGTTTCCAACAAACAATAACCTTTCCTTAGTCCCACCCCTTTTACCAAATATTTCCCTGCAAATAATTCATTTTCCCATACATACTTCCATTTACACCTAAACTTATTATACCTCTTTATTTTCTCAAACAAATTACAATGATTAAACAAATTTAAATGAAAATTTGAGTTGATAGATTCATAGATTCAAATGTTTACTTTATTTCAATATCTACTAAACTTTGAAATTATAACATAGACTTCAAAATAAAATCCTCCACTCTAGTCATACAAGTCTTATTGAAATAAAATGTATCTACCCTATTTTTAGGTCTTGGTTCCTAATATCCACCAGTTTTGACTTAATTTAAAATAGCGTACAAATTACATTACCTTTAATTGCAATAAATCTTATCATTGCCATTTATATTCCAAATGAATAAATTATTAATAGGTTAATTGAATCAGATTTACAACTCAACTTTAAATATTTGCAAATTTTGTCAGTTTGGATTACTTGGTAAATTTAGAATCCCTTAAACAACTTCCTACATAAATTTATTATAGAATAATTCAAAATTAACGTACAATTCCAATTTATGCAGCGATTACAACTTAAATTTCAAGGAATTTATTTATTTAGGTTTAAATCCTATTATTCACTAAAATTGTCATCCCATGTATACAATCCACATTGGTTTGTATTTATTCTATTTACCTCTTTAGTCATAGCGTAAATTTCTCATTAATACACATTAAAGTCCACTAAATTTCAACTGCCTCTTAATTTCCATTTATAAGTCTTAACACCCTAAATTTGACCACTTCTAACATGGTATTACTTCTCATATTAAATGCAACTTTTATTTAGTGTATTAACATTTATTTCTATTTAAATTTCATCAACCAAATTAAACATGTAACTTATAACTATTTCTTACAATCCAAATTATTACACCCATTGTCATATTCTGAATGGAGTCAGCATTTAATTACACAATTTATCTAAATTACATTAGGGCAATATTTAATTCTCTTTGATAATATTAAATCCCCAATTTATTAAATGGAATCAATACATCTTTCTTTATATACTGTACGTCTAAATATCTTAATTATCAAATTTCAACTTATCCCTCAACCCCCAAATAACGTTATCAACAATCTTCATATTATAATTAATACTAACCTTTATTTCATCTTATAGAATCAACTATCTTTATTGACAAACTAACCTACCTTACTGCACAACTTAAGAAAATTAATTGCAAATATGATCTCACATTAGACTTCATAAATTATCAGTTGAAATCTACATAAAACCATTTATTTAATTAAAACCTTGCTATTATACATATTGACTCTTTACATGGAATTAGATTACATTCCTTAATTTCATTAAAACTTTATTTCTCACCTAAATCGCAAAATAGTAAATTTCAATTACTATAGAAATTTTATTTAAGATGAATTTGAATCCCAATCAATTGTTATTGCACTCCTTATTACATTAAATTACATTCAGTTTACACATTTTAGAATTAAATTCAAATTACCTACAAATCTTATTTCATTCATAAATGCCATCATTTACCACATTATTGCATGGTTTCATTTAATTATATTCATGCTATTCATGTTTCTATTAAACTTGCATACATACTTCCGTTATTATTTAATCAATTATTAAACATTATGACCAAATCATCTAACAAAATTGTATAATTTTCCATTTATTAACATTCAGTTACTATTCAACATGTTTAATTCATTAAATAAATCAAATAATTACGCTTGCTTTTCTCATTTGATTTTATAACCTAATATACCATTCATATTAAACCTATTTCATTCAATTCATACCAATTCAGCTAGATTAACTTTACTGTCTAGATTTTCATGCAGTTACTTTTAATAAATCGAATGTTGCATTGGATAATTTTACTGCTTACCTTTCATAAAAAAAATAAAAATTCAAAGTGTACGCTCTCACTACTACCTTTATTAGGATTTATTCCCTATGCTAATATTTAGTTTTACTTACCCTTTATATTTCATCTCTTTTTAAATTAAATTACAAAATCTTAATTAAATTAACCAACTTAAACTGTCGAAATTTACGGGTCGTTACATAGCTGAAATTTTGTGAAATTTTAAATAATTGAATCTTGAAATAAAATTTTTATATTTGGAATACATCTACTTAAACATAGCAAATGATAAATTTTCATCAGATAATATGGAAGTTTATTTTATGGTGTAATTTTATTTAATTTAAATCATTTAATATTTGATGATAATAAAATATTTCTCAAACCTGAATATTTTTCTATAATAAATTTGTAAATCATCTTCCGAGTGAGTCGTCATATTTCGTTTCGTCAAATTTGGACCGCTATTTCTCCGTTTATCTTATTTCCTGCGTTTTAACAACATTTTCGGTACCCACTATCGACTTTTGATAGGCGGTTGTATTGCTGATATCTGTATACCTTCTGATCGTCTTGTCATGCCGATCTATGCATTATTTTAGTTTGTATATTTTGGTGTTCGTTACGCGACGAAGCCGCGAAAACGATTCACCATAACAGTATCAAATTTTGGACCTTTTGTTTTTCTTGTGCCTTTTGATTTTCCAATGTGAGAAATTGAGCAGCCACAAGCATTTATTCTTCAGGAACCAATGCTTGACTCTTCCATTCCCACCGTTCAATAGATGGGCATGTCCTTCAAAGAAGATATAATATATATTAGTTTGTATATAAAAAATCAAAGAAAAAAACTGCTACCACAACAAGAAAAACTTCTTTTAGTTGCAAATATCCGCAGCGTTTGTTAATTAAGTGCAACCATAGGCTCTAAGAGAAATGGAGAAACGCCGAGGTTAATATTTGCTTGTCCCGCTTAAATTTTTGTGAATTTTTTTTCAAATGCCATTCAATTTTCATTTCTTTTACTTCCACTTCACTATAACGCTCTTAGAAAACCCTAAGCTGCCATCTACCTAATCCACCTCCAAATACCACTTCGTTGATCTACTCCACTTTTAAAGCACAAAATCATCATCAAGCAACTAACATAGCAGAAGCCCCAAATCGTCGTATAGCTTCTTCCCCCATTATCTTCTACCCTATCACGAAATAGATAACCCAAAAGAAACATAATTAGAAGAAATCAATGGAAATTCTCCCAAAGTTTAAACTGCCTCTTCCATTTGCTCCACTTGTCGAGCTCTCCATGTCCAATTTCTGCCAAAGTAAATGGTAATTTCCTGCTTTTACCACCATTTCCCTAGTCTTTGCATAATACCTATTTATTTATTTATTTATTTTATCATTAGTGGTTTTCTTGAGGTCTTCAAATAAGCAATTCTGCAAATGTTGAAATTCATGCAACAGGATCCTACAAGTTGAAAGATTCATAGAAACACAATTACACGATCATAAATAGCAAAATTGGATTCACCTAAATGAACCATACTTAGTGTGACGCCCCACCTTTATACCCACGCTAGCCAAGAACACTACGAAGTAATGCTGTCAACTAGCACAGAGAATAAGGCTGTTGAGGAGCGACCATCCGTGTAATTGCTTTATGCGAGCATCGACATGTCAGATAGTATAACATGCAATTCTTTTTAAGTGGAAATCTGACATGCCGACACAAACTCAAAGATATCACACGGTGGCTATAATATCTTCGGAAACAAATATAGAAAATAAGCATAACACAAATCAGTCACAGACAATTCATATCACAAAGGCGGAATAAGATATGAATATTACACTGGAAAGTGTACATCAGAGTAGTGGTCTAAAGAGATCCACAATATCACAAAAGAATGGTTACATGAACTACACAAAAGAATAAGTATACATTAAGGAGTCTATATCTCAAATGTATACAACAAAATAACTACTAATCTAAGTAGTTAACCCAAAAGTCAAGGAGTTAATCCCGGATGAGAAGTCAAGCAGAAGCACCTGTAACATCTCGGTCTGACCCAAGTATTATTTAATAAGAAAATAATAAACGGATCAGTCTAACTATAAATATCAGATGAAACGATATAGAATAAGAGATATGACTAAACACATAATAATCACAAGGCCAAGCTGTGATATATAAGTAGTTGATAATCAACAAGAGATTAATCAATATCGCAAAATCTACACAAGAATCAAAGAAACGTCATACTCCTTATTTCGTTCACCATACCATAAATATTGACGATAATATCAATGTCAATCACAAAAGTCAATGACGCACAAATTCCAGAAGACTACACAAGAAATCCAGAAATCACTAAAGTCAATGACACACAAATTCACCAATGCACAAATATTGATAAAACTTATCAATGGAAATCACGAAAATTGGTGAAACACAAATTCTAGGAATCTACACATGAATTCCAGAAATCACAAAGGGGGGGAGGCCTATCACAAACGGGAGCATAAAGCTCACCAACACGTGTATCACAAACGGAATGCTAATTCCATGGTTGCTATCCATCACAAATTGAGCCGAAGCTCCACAAACGGCCCGAAGACCATGGGTTGCTACCCCACCAATTTGAGTCGAAACTCCACAAAATGGGGTTTAGTCTCCCTCGCAGACAAAGAGACATCGCACATTGCTAGTCTAAATCACAAAGATGATCGTCATGATCAACGAGAAGTGTCAATTACACTAAGCTAGTAAATATATGAGTTTAGCTTCATGTCCCATAACCACTTGCTTAACTTAAATATTTACGAACAAACTGTAGATTTCCACTAGAAAATTGTCACAAGAGATTCAATCGAACAAGTCCAATAATTAACCGACGAAGTAAACGCAAGCGTTTCATACCACTTGTTTTACTAAGCCGTTTAATTAGATTTCTCATACGAGTGAGGTAAAGGTGTGTATATACTAATAGATTGGAAAACGGTTTTATAAACGAATTTGGTATTAAAATAGAGTTGAAATCGTTTTGAGGGAAGAGTTTTGATATTTACTACTAGTATTGAAAACCTTTATATTTTTAAAGTGACAAATCACAAAAATGATTGTAGAACAATCATCCACCAAAATTCACATTCAAAGACGCGAATAAAGATCCGAAGAAATCGATCCGAATTCATCAAAATGGATATTCCCAAAAATTCCAAGAATAGAAGTCATTAAAGTCGTAGCAACAACAAGTGGGAAATAACACGAATCGATGAAATTTGAAAACCAAGCAAAAATATGCACAAATAGGCATAATAAGGCAAATTGGTGCAGGTCAGTCGACTGACACAAAGGTCCAGTCGACTGAACCAGAAGCAGGAAAAATAATTCCCTGCAGTCAGTCGACTGACCTAAGATTTCAGTCGACTGAATGCAGGAAAACAAAGGACCCAAGCCTCTGTTAGCTGCCTTTGGAATGCCTATGTGCTACAGCCAGTCGACTGACCCAAAGGTCCAGTCGACTGACTGGCACCAAGGCTGTTTTCTTAGCCTATGAAATGAAGATGCAATCTTCATCAAAATGCAATCGAGCGAGCACGGTCACTAAGGGTTTATGCAAATCGACTACCCGGTCCAATAAGCTCTTCGATGCATCACCAAAAACAAGTTCAAACAACAAAGCTATGATTTTTGAAGATTGGAACTCAAAACACTAAAATTTGGAATGTTCACAAAACCTATCCAAATCAAAATCAAATACACATGAATATGTGTTAGGAATTCATACCTAACAATCAAAGATATTCATAGACCTAGATGTGAGATTAAAAATCTCACCTTTTCACAAAATCAAACAAGAAGAAGCTTGAAAGCAAATGGAGAATCACTCTCTCTTCAACACAACCGAATTGAGCTTGAATCTAAGCTCAAAAACAAGAACATTCCCAAAATTAGGTTTAGGAATTTCTGAAATTGGTAAGAGAATAAGTTGGAGAAGAAGGAGAGAAGCTTACCAATGGGTTCTTCTTGAGTTTGGAGCTAGGAATTTGATTTGCAAGAGAAACTAGGGTTTTAGAGTTTTTAATTTCCAATCTCTCCCACCATTAATGCTAAGAAAACTGAAAAGAGAAGAGAATGAGGGAGAATGGGGAGAGTGGTTCAGTTTTGGAGTATAAGTTAACATAGGGCTGAGCCCAAAAACCAAACCCAAAGTGAAAAGTAGCAAAAATCAACTTTCTCCAAACATATCGAAGCTTATACTCAAAAGGTCGCAATCGACATTTTAAACTCAATGGGAGTGGTCCCGAGTCCTAATTCGACCGTATGCAAAAAGTAGCTTTTCGGACTAAAATCCGACTAACGATAAAATATTTAAATATAAAATCGATAAATATGCGGGTTGTTACAGTTAGTAACAGGTGATTTGTAAACTACCAATATAATATGTTTTTTTTTTACTATTTTATAGAAATAAAATCCATATTAAGCATTTTTTGACTTGGGTTTTTGCTTTTGATGCAGAATTCCAAATGAGTTCAAAAGTAAGAGCAATATGTTTTTACATGTTGACTACAATTGTTGGAATCTCTTTATTTGTTGTAACGGTGATTATACATCATTTTGTGTTACTTTTTGATTGATATAGAAGAAGGGCTTATCATGCAATTTCTAAAATTTGGGCTTCTACTACAGTCGCTTCATTTTACAAGTTTGAGTTGGTTGGTGTGGAGAATCTGCCATCTTGGGACGTGCAACAATGTTTATCTCCAACCTTCTAAGTTTTTTTGATATTTGTACACTTTAGACTAGTTAGGGATTTCAAGATTATTATCAAGGGAGTATTTTTCTGTTTCCAATTGTTGGATGGGCAATGTTTCTTTTGGGAACTATTCCATCGAGGAGAATGGATAATAGAAGTCAACTGTATTGATTCTATCTTCATGCACTCTTTTATTTGTATATTTATCCAATAAAGCAATTTATTGTAGTTTGTACTTGATGTTTTCTAGACACATTTTCCAAATGATATTGATTTGGACGAACTATTGCATAAGACTGCCCATTAGGTGTGATATCTCAGAATTTCGAGGAATTTTAAATGTGATAATCTACTTATTAAATTATTTAAAATGGATAAAATTGTTATTTTCAAATATAAATAACCAAAATAATTAATAAGGTGATGATTTTAAATATAGTTATAAATAGATTTTTAAATGAAATGATTATTTTCAAATTAAGTTGGTGTTGATTTATAAATGAATTCTAAAATAGAATTATTGTTTTTGAGTTAATAAGGAGTTTATATATATAATTAAGATTAATTTTAAAGATAAAGTTATTATTTTCAAATTTAATTTTTGTTTGTTTAAAATTAATATATAATTTGAATTGATATTAATTTTGATTTCAATTTGAATTTGAATATAGATTTAAATTTAAATTTAATGGATATATGTCTTGAAATTATTTTGGATATAAAATATATGAATAAATTTCTATTTAAATAGAATTTATTTTCCTTCAAGGATATTATTTGTATAAATTTGGAAAGTGTTAATTTAATTTTAAAATAAATACAAAAGGGTTATTTTAACATTTTAAAATGGATTAAAAATATTTTATATGATTTTATATAAATTATGATTGGTTTATACTTTATTTTCTTTTAAAGATTTTATTTATATAAAATTTAGAAAGGATGTATTAAATTACAAATGTATTTATTAATTTAGAAAATTAATATAAAAGCTTTTAATGTCTTTTAAAATAATATAAATGAAACAATACAAGTGTAGCTTTTTAAAACCATGTTAAAAACACATGTAAGTTAAAGAATAATGGGAAATGACAAGTGTAGCATTTGTAAACATGTGTCAAGATTTATTTTTATTTTTCTTTAATTCTAAATTAAAGCCCAACTCACATTTATAAACTCTCATCCTCACTCTTTTATTTCTTTTCCATCTTTATTTCTAAAAAAATTTCAAAGCCATTTTCATCTATCTACAAATCTGAAACTCTTTCCAAAACCAGAAATTTTTGAATCAAAACTGAAATCTTCTTGAATTAAAAACTTTCCCAAACTTAGATCATAAACCAAAGCACTGAAAAACACTTCCTCAAAGAAATCAATAAATTTCCTCAAACCAAAATTTTAAACACTGCAACATTTTTTTCCAGATCTGTAAGCAAACCACCCTTGTTTGTTTTCAGCTTGTAAACACATTTTTTTCCAAATCAAAAGTCTGGAAATATTAAAACCTGAAACCATTTTCAAATTTTAAGCTTCATACCCAAAACCAGATCAAACCTGAAACATTTCCAAAACTCTGTAATCTTTTCAAAACCTGTAATCACCAGAATCAAGTTTCAAAAGTTTTAACCCAAAAACAAATGCAACTGAAATCTGTAATCACCTCTTCAAAAAAAAATCAATACTGTAACATTTCCAACTCAAGTTCAAGAATTTATAAAACCGTTTTATCCTCAAGCAAACTCTATAAACTTTCTTTTCAAATCTGTAAACAAACCTGGAATATATTTCAGATTTGAAGTTTCAAACCAAAACAAATGCAACCCCGTAAACTAATTCCTCCTCTAGCATTTTATTTTTCAAATCTGTAAGAAAAGATCTTCAAATGCAAATCTGTAAACTCCTCAAACTTACGAATCAAAACCAGTAATGTAAAGACCCGGAATTTGGGGCAATATCAATTTAATAATCTGTATTAATAATTTAACTGATTTGATAATTTTCTTTATAATTTTAATTTAAAATTGGTAAATTTAATCTTCTAAAAGTTAATAAATATTTAATCTGGTAATTTTGATCAATATCTGTTTAATAATTTAAAATTTGATAAGAATTATTTGTCAAAGCAAATGAAATTTTATTCTGTTTATAATATATATATATATATATATATATATATATATATATATATTTGTTATATATTGTGAACAAAATATCTTTTGTTTTAAATAAAAGATATTTTCAAATTGTAATATATATGTAAGTATATGTTATAATTTGATATTGTTTTGAAATTTAATTTAGTCTATTGATAATTTGAATATATATGAAAGTATTGTAATTTAAAGCTTTGTTTTAATTAATATTTTCAAAAGTTAATTTAGAATAATTAAATTGTTTGCAAAATAAAAGGTAATTATTTGTTTTTAAATATAATAGCTTAATCAAAGTTTTGTTTTGTTTTCTTTAAATAATGCTTAAATTTAAAATGGTTATAAATGTATATGTAAATGTTTTAATTAGTTTTAGAACATTTTCTTTTAAAGATAAATTTATATTTACATATAAAAGTATTTATTTATAAAGTAAATTTAACATGTAAGTTTATATTACATTTTAAATTTAATAAAAATTTATTTAAAATATAAAGACATGTGTAAACATGTAAATTGTCTTAATAATACATGTAAAGAAATTAAGTATTGAAGTGACATATGTTAGAAAAATAAGCTAACTTATGACAAATGTTGGCAAAATGAACATGTGGCCTTCATCTTTCATTTATTTGAAAATTTAAAACATAAAAGAAAATTATTTCTCCTCTTTCATTTTTCAAAAACTTTCTTTCTCCTTCTCAAATTAATGGCAATTCAGTAAACCACTAACAAACCTGAAATTTAAACACAAAATCAAATACAAATCAACTTCAAAACTGCAAAAGGATTTTCAACTAAAAGCTGCAACTTCAACATGCAAAGGGGAAATATGTATTTAATCAAATTTGCAAATCAACAATGAAGCTACAACTTCAATCTGCAAGCAAAAATGAAATCTGCAATTTCACCTGCATTTCTAAGAAGTATTCAACAACATGCAAAAGAAAGATCAACACTAGTTCAATCTTTTTAATCATCAAATTAAAGCACTCAATTTCAACAGCAAGCAAAAGTATTTTTCAGAAAAATGTTCAAAGCCTGGAAATTAAAAATCTGCTTTGCTTTTAATTGAGGTGAGTAAATAATTTTAAAAACAGTTGATCTAGGTTTTTATTACATGCATGTGATGATCTGAAAATTTTCTTGATATTGCCTGAAATCATTCAGTTATTTATTGAATTTATAGTTATGTTATAACCCTGTGTATATGTAAAAAAAACATCCTGCTTCATCTTTCTTTCAGATAGGCTCAAATCCTTCAGAGAATTTAAATCTTTCACCAAACCCATTGTTTGATTATAATGATTAAATGAAAATTGTATGTAAATGATAGGTAGAAATTTTAAGAGTAGTTTCTGTAATTTTTAAATTACAAATAATTCTAAAAAAAGAAATTACTGTAAACTACTGATGTATGTCAAAAATCAACTTCCATGATTTCTGATTTGGATTTCGTGAATATGTTAAGAATCAAAATGTATGATTTTTAAAGTATACATCATAATTTTTAGTTGAAAAATTGATGGGAATTTGGGTTTTTTTCTAAATGGGGGTTTTCGGCAATTGTCGTTGATCGGCGTGGTGGTTGGGGTTGAGATTGTGGGTGAAGCTTGTTTGGGTGTTGGGGATGAAGGGAAAAGTACCATTGAATTTTTCTAATGGTTGTATTGAGGGGAATTGAGTCAACTAGGGTTTTAACATGGTTTTGGTTTAGTCTGACTGTCGTGATTTTTCGCAACTTGATTATTTGATCGGAGGTGATCATATTTGGGGAGGACGAAGCTTGGGATGTGGTGGTTCTATGATGGGGTCGGCGTAGTTCATCATCGCCGAGTTCGTAGGCCGTAGGTAGTTTTGAGTCGCGTTATTTTCTGCAGTTCGAGCTTGAAGTTTGAAATTTCGATTTTGGTGAAATTTCTTGAATCTGGGTTTAAATTCTTGTTCGAGTGGGTCCAGGTGATCATCGGTGATGGACGCGACTATCTATGACGGCCGTTGGCAGGAGGGCACGTGCACAGTGCACGTTGATGTGTGCACTGGAAATCACGTTTGGGGAAAATGAGATGAAGACCGTGCACAGCTCGCGTTATGCTCGTGTTTTCCTGAGGGGCGATTCGAAGAGAATGTAGATGGTGGGTAACTCGAGGCTAGCTCGGGGATTAGCAGGTGATTGTCTCGGGTATTTGGAGGTCGCTTGTGATTTCTGGTTTGTGCAGTGGGTTGGTGTTTGCAAATTTTAACCTGTTGATTGAATGAATCAAGTTCAAGTTTTATGAAAGAAAACAATTTTTAAAACTTGTAGTTTTAAAATTTTTAAAACTTGTAGTTTTAAAATTTTTAAAACTTGTAGTT
Organism: Allium cepa; assembly: GCA_030765085.1. Lineage (NCBI taxonomy): Eukaryota > Viridiplantae > Streptophyta > Magnoliopsida > Asparagales > Amaryllidaceae > Allium > Allium cepa. Next base: position 269,783,487 of record CM060931.1, on the reverse strand, counting down.
TTAAAATAGATGTTAATCAAACTTATAAAAGTATTAATTAAATTTATTTGCAAATTTAAATGGTTTTAAAGTGACTACTTTTGTAAGTAATTATCTTAATTTAATTCTAGTTTAAAAAGAAGTGATTTTAATTTAAAGGATTAAATCAAAGTCTTAGGTTAAAAAGTTTAAGTAATGGTTTAGTAACTCAAGATTTCAAATTATTTTGAAAGTAAATAAGTTTAAATTGGATAATTAAATTATTTTAAAATTTTAAATTTGATTTCTAAATAACTTATTTTCAAATAAGTTTATTATTATGATTTTGAGAACCAAATTGAATAAATTTGTTTTAAGTTATTGAAATTTAATTTAATTTCAAATAATTTAATTATAAAGATAAATAGGGTTAATTTATCTTTGTTATTAACTTAAGAATACTTGAGTGAATATAATTTGTAATTAAGTAAAGAATTAATTAAGATAAATGCTTTTTCTTAATTAATTAAAGATTTTGAAATATAAGATGTTAATTAATTGTTCAATTAATTTTAAATAATTAGTTAATTGTTTGTTTAATTGTAAATAATCACTTAATTATGGATTAATTAAGTGCGATTACTTAATAAAGTAATTAATGGTTAACTATTGAATGTAATTAAGAATTGGTAATTACTAATGGAAGAAATTAATGGAAATTACTCACGAGAGTAATTAATTTGAAGTGATTAATGGACGATATTAATGTTATCATTTAAGGATTGATTAATATAATTATTTGAAGTTAATTAATCATGGAGTAATTAATTAATTATAGAATTAAGAATTATTTAATGATGACATTAATTATTTGTTAATTAATTAATTAAGGAAGTAATCAAGATTTATTAAGAAAGTAATTAGAAGATAATTACTTATGTAAGTAATTAAGAGTTAATTACTCAACTATTTTAGTTAATTAATTAATGTGATTAATTAATGAAATGTGATTAATTTAAGATTAATTACTAAGGGTAATTAATTAAAAGGTAATTAATTAATTGAGTAATTAATTAAGGATTATTAACTGATGTAATTTAATAATTAAGTACTTAATTAAGTAATTAAAGATTAATTAATTAGATTAATTAATCAAATTAATATAATTAATTAAGATGTTAATTATGATTTGATTAATGAAGATAATTAATTACAAGTTAATTATTTCATTAAAATAATTATTAATTAATAAGGATCATTAGAGATATAATTAATGAATTAATCAAGGTTGATTGATGAAAGTAATTAATTAAAGTATGATTAGTTAATTGTAATTAATTGAAGTTTAATGTAATTAATTATAGTTAAATAACAAATGGAAGTTAATAAACGAACATTAATTATTGTAATTAATGATAGTAATTAAAAGGTTAATTACTGTGTACGGCTAAGGATAATTACATGAATGTAATTAAAAGGTGATTAATCAAGAAAGATTAATTAAGGAAGATCATTAGGAGATGATTAATTTATTTATTTAGAATAAATAAATGAAGGGGATTTAGTTAATCCAATTGATTAAGAGTTAATCAATTTTGTTTGGATGATTGATTGATATTTGGTGATTGGTATTGGATGATCAATTTATATTGGATGATTGATATTGGGTGATTAGTTGATACTAGATGATTTGGGTATGATATCTATGATATGTGACATGTTGCTTTGTGAGATGAATGTTAGATATGAATTATCTATTGTGATAATGTGATTCATCTATCTGTTATATCATCCTGGATATAAGTTAATTGTTTAAAACCCTTAAGTACAACTTGGACATTGAAATGGCGTTTGGTTTCGGCGAAACCGGGATCGGGTTTCCATATTTGGATATCTGAAAACCACATCGATTCCAATTAAACGTTAGGTCGTGAATCCAAGTGGAGCTTTGTGAAGACTCGAGGTGTAAGGACTATACGTCAGTATAACTCTGTTGGTGATTCCGTAATGAGTTTGACGGAATAGTACTTATAGGTTCGAGATGGTGATTTAGAGTGCAAGGGCTATGGTCGTTGACTCTGAGGGTGATTCCAAAATGAGTGCAACGAGATAGTACCTTCGGTTTCTTTCGAACCCGGAACGAACTTATACGGATTGAATGCTTTGGGCACATCATCAGGTGGACGATGAGCATTCTAAGATAGACGTGTCCTATAAAGGCAATCGCAGCCTCAAGCCTCATCAACCGGGAATGGCTAAAACAGGGGAGGTGCAGCAAGGCTTCATGGGTAGGTCCCACTGGAGGGCGAGATTTACCCCTGTCTAGAAGTCCCTTTTTATTCGGCTGTGTGGGCAGTTGGGTCGCGGCCAACTGCGGGGTGGTCTTGTTCGGGACTGTCCAGTAAGGGATGGTTCCGGCCTTGTGTTGCAGGGGAGCGGGCGTACTCCTCGGTACGTTGATCTAGGCCACGTACTGTGATGGGCGGTACCCCAGTAGCCCTGCCATTAATGGAAATCCATTTTCCCTACGAGACCATACGGTTTTGATTGTATTACCCACTTTTGTGGCTAGTAGCTGGAATTTAATCATGTAACAATTTCGGCTATTTCTTATTTACTTGAAAACCCAAGACACATTGGATTTCCTATCAAATGTTTTGGTTAGCGTAAGGTAAAAACTTTTCCAAGTTTATGTGTGGGAAGTCTTACGTGATACCCTTTCTTTTCAAATGTTTTCTAAAGTTAAGCAATTTTAACCCGTTTACTCACACCAGACCCATGTCTGACCCGAGTGTTTATTTTCTGTTTTATTAAACTCTTGGGTACTCATATTATGTATGAGTAGTCAAGAGATTCAGGTTTGCTTGACGAATTCTGGAGGAGATATGGAGCAGGAGGCTTTGACGTGTAGATATATTATGTTTCCTTATGATTGTTGTATCTGTATCTGTTGTACTTGAGTTGTATAATTAGACAGATGTTTATAACTGTCTAATATGTATTGTTTAAGTTGTGTACTCTGATGTAGTATGATACTATGTAATATTTTATGTGATATATTATATTTCATTCGTTCCGATGTGAGTTCACTGATGTTGTTGTGTTTCTTCTTTCTCTTTCTTTTCTTCTTCTATCCCTTTCTTTCTTTAAGATGATGCGATTTCCTGAAGATAGGAAGTCGGGTCGTCTCAGTTGGTATCAAAGCATTAGGTTGAGTGAATATCTAGGCTCTGGAGTGGTGTCTATCTTGAGAGAGCGTACTTGTAATTTATATATATATATATATACATATATATATATATATATCAATATCTACCTGATTTGTTGGGTTATCTGTTCGGATTTTCCAACATAAGTTTTAGAGGTAGATGGAGTAGTGGTGTGTGTGTGTGTGTGTGTGTATGTGTGTGTGTGTGTAACACGACTACCATTGATGGAAGAGGTCCATATGTTTGAGGTTGGAAGTATTTGTCAAGACTGTAGACCTAATACCGTCTCGAGTGAGATTGATAGTTTGGAGTAAGGATTTCTCTGATATCCGAAGGAAATCTTTTAAAGATTCGGAGTTTATCTTTGAAGTAAGAGTTTGGATCTGTTGGAAGTGCAGAAGTAAGTGATGATATCTTGATAACTGCGTGATGGGATGCAATATCCATGGATATTTTTCGAAGATGTTTTCTTTTGAAGCAGTTTTAGTAATAGTTGGGGAGCAGTCTTTACCTGCCGTAGGGAAGATTCGTCTGTGTAGAAGTTGTTTGGACCTTTTGGAAGGAGATTGCCTGTTTTGGAATATGAGACTAAGGTCTATGAGTTGTTTCGCTTCGGCATGGTCTCCTTTGTCTTCCTTAAGAAGAGCGAAATGTTGATGCTTGGTTTGGAACCCGAATTTCTTGAGAGGATGTCTGCCATCTCGAAGGTCCGTTGTGTAGTTTGTTGATGGTTTTGGTTATCGAGGAGCCTCTTGGATTAGAAGTCTTGGTTAGCTGTGGTAGCAGTGCAGTTCGAAGTGTTCGGTGTGCTGTCGAGAAGGTCTTTTAGCTTTGCAGTATCGAGGAAGAGTTTGGAAGCAGCAGAGTGTCCGTTTCTCCGATGGTTCAGGAATCTTGGTGGTTCTTCTATCAGCAGTCCGGGAAGGTGATGAAGTTTTCTTCAAGAGTTAACCTTGTTTGGAGAAGCTTTAAGGCTGTTCTAATTGGTAAAGAAGGGGCAGTTTCTTTGGAATCCGAACTAGGTTGGATCGCAAAAGTGACTTGCTATTAATTTAGGAATTTTTCTTGAGCAATCTTTTGTTGGAGACCGAGGATTCTCGTGTAGAAGTAGGAGCCACTGATGTAATCAGAAGGTTGTCTTCATCTGGAGTCGAGTTCCATATTGTTTTGGTTCCAGAAGCGATTCTGGTAGTTAGCCTGGTAGTAGGTTGGTTCTTGGAGAAGAAGAGTTAGTGTAGTAGCTTAGAAATTTTTGGATTTGGATTGGTCAGATCTAGTTTTTGAGTTTGGATTTCTGTTATAAGGATGTGGGACTGAGTCAGATGAGTCACTCAAATTTTATGGATTTGATGAACAAAGTTTTCTCGGATATATTGGATAAGTTTGTATTCGTGTTCATCAGTAGTATTCTCATATATTTCACAATCAGAGTTGTGCAGCGGAAGCGAGGTAGCGGCTGTGCAAGGAAGGAAGCAAGTTCAGTTTGCTATTGTTTGAGTAGTAGAGCTTGAGTTCTGGATTTTGATGGATCTTGGAAGATTTTTCTGTTGGATAGGATCCAGAAACTGGTTTGCTTTGGTCTAGTTGTTTCTGGAGGCATCAGCATAGGTTGAGCTGATCAGGAAGAAGATTGGCAGCCCGGGATTGTCTGTTGAGTTATACAGATATGAGATAAGGAGTTTGGAATTCGAAGTTGGAGACTTCATTATTGTTAAGATTTCTCTGGTTAGGGGAACAGTAATTGGATAAGATTGAATTGCCAGTTTGGATAGCTGGAATTCATTGTATTTCACGTATCTCTAAGGGAGTACATGTATGATCCATTGTTGGTTGTAGAATCTGCAGTTCAGTTGATTTGGAAGTTGAGCTAGACTTGAGTATAGTCTGACGTTATGTTCAGATTGATGGATCTAGAGATGAGAGGAGCTCTAGATTTTGGTGGTGTTGTTTGTTTAGCTTCTGTAGAGCGAGTCTCCCAGTGATTTATACTTGGGAAACTCGAGATAATATTAAAGATTTATTCTGATTTGTGTCAGGATGATTAGTAAGGTTTGTTTGTTTGATTGATTGCTATGGATGTTAGTAACTGGATGTTAGGTATGCTTTGCTTTTTGAAATTGAAATCTTTGATGGGTTATTAAATTACCTTTGCTTTAAAATTTCAGGGACGAAATTCTTTTAAGGGGGGAGGATTGTAACGACCTGGAATTTTGGGCAATATCAATTTAATAATTTGTATTAATAATTTAATTGATTTGATAATTTTCTTTATAATTTTAATTTAAAATTGGTAAATTTAATCTTCTAAAAGTTAATAAATATTTAATCTGGTAATTTTGATCAATATCTGTTTAACAATTTAAAATTTGATAAGAATTATTTGTCAAAGCAAATGAAATTTTATTCTGTTTATAATATATATATATATATATTTGTTATATATTGTGAATAGAATATCTTTTGCTTTAAATAAAAGATAAATTTTCAAATTGTAATTTATACGTAAGTATATGTTATAATTTGATATTGTTTTGAAATTTAATTTAACCTATTGATAATTTAAATATATATGAAAGTATTGTAATTTAAAGCTTTGTTTTAATTTATACTTTCAAAAGTTAATTTAGAATAATTAAATTGTTTGCAAAATAAAAAATAATTATTTGTTCTTAAATATAATAGCTCAATCAAAGTTTTGTTTTGTTTTCTTTAAATAATGCTTAAATTTAAAATGGTTATAAATGTATATGTAAATATTTTAGATTTTTAAATCTATGTATAAGAAATTATTTATATTTTAATTAGTTTTAGAACATTTTCTTTTAAAGATAAATTCATATTTACATATACAAGTATTTATTTATAAAGTAAATTTAACATGTAAGTTTATATTACATTTAAATTTAATAAAAATTTATTTAAAATATAAAGACATGTGTAAACATGTAAATTGTCTTAATAATACATGCAAAGAAATTTAGTATTAAAGTGACATATGTTAGAATAATAAGCTAGCTTATGACAAATGTTGGCAAAATGAACATGTGGCCTTCATCTTTCATTTATTTGAAAATTTAAAACATAAAAGAAAATTGTTTCTTCTCTTTTATTTTTTCAAAAACTTTCTTTCTTCTTCTCAAATTAATGGCAATTCAGTAAACCACTTACAAACCTGAAATTTAAACACAAAATCAAATACAAATCAACTTCAAAACTGCAAAAGGATTTTTAACTAAAAGCTGCAACTTCAACATGCAAAGGGGAAATATGTATTTAATCAAATCTGCAAATCAACAATGAAGCTACAACTTCAATCTGCAAGCAAAAATGAAATCTGCAATTTCACCTGCATTTCTAAGAAGTATTCAACAGCATGCAAAAGAAAGATCAAAAGCGGTTCAATCATTTTAATCATCAAATTAAAGCACTCAATTTCAACAGCAAGCAAAAGTATTTTTCAGAAAAATGTTCAAAGCCTGGAATTAAAAATCTGCTCCGCTTTTAATTGAGGTGGGTAAATAATTTTAAAAACAGTTGATCTGGGTTTTTATTACATGCATTTGATGATCTGAAAATTTTCTTGATACTGCCTGAAATCATTCAGTTATTTATTGAATTTATAGTTATGTTATAACACTGTGTGTATGTAAAAAAAACATCCTGCTTCATGTTTCTTTCAAACTGGCTCAAATCCTTCAGAGAATTTAAATCTTTCACCGAACCCATTGTTTGATTATAATGATTAAATGAAAATTGTATGTAAATGATAGGTAGAAATTTTAAGAGTAGTTTCTGTAATTTTTAAATTACAAATAATTCTAAAAAAAAGAAATTACTGTAAACTACTGACGTATGTCAAAAATCAACTTCCATGATTTCTGATTTGGATTTCGTGAATACGTTAAGAATCAAAATGTATGATTTTTAAAGTATACATCATAATTTTTAGTTGAAAAACTGATGGGAATTTGGGTTTTGTTCTAAATGGGGGTTTTCGGCAATTGCCTTTGATCGGCGTGGTGTTTGGGGTTGAGATTGTGGGTGAAGCTTGTTTGGGTGTTGGGGATGAAGGGAAAAATACCATTGAATTTTTCTAATGGTTGTATCGAGGGGAAATGGGTCAACTAGGGTTTTAACATGGTTTTGGTTCGGTCTGACTGTCGTGATTTTTCGCGACTTGATTATTTGATCAGAGGTGATCATATTTGGGGTGGACGAAGCTTGGGATGTGGTGGTTCTATGATGGGGTCGGCGTAGTTCATCATAGCCGAGTTCGTCGGCCGTGGATGGTTTTGAGTCGCGTTATTTTCTGCTGTTCGAGCTTGAAGTTCAAAATTTCGATTCTGGTGATAATTCTTGAATCTGGGTTTAAATTCTTGTTCGAGTGGGTTCAGGTGATCATCGGTGATGGACGCGACTATCTACGACGGCCGTTGGCAGGAGGGCACGTGCACAGTGCACGTTGATGTGTGCACTGGAAATCACGTTTAGGGAAGATGAGATGAGACCGTGTACAGCTCGCGTTATGCTCGTGTTTTCCTTTGGGGCGACTCGAAGCGAATGTAGATGGTGGGTAACTCGAGGCAAGCTCGGGGATTAGCAGGTGATTGTCTCGGGTACTTGGAGGTCGCTTGTGTTTTTGGTTTGTGCAGTGGGTTGGTGTTTGCAAATTTTAACGTGTTGATTGAATGAATCAAGTTCAAATTTTATGAAAGAAAACAATTTTTAAACTTGTAGTTTTAATTTTTTTAAAACTTTTAGTTTTAAAATAGATGTTAATCAAACTTATAAAATTATTAATTAAATTTATTTGCAAATTTAAATGGTTTTAGAGTGACTACTTTTGTAAGTAATTATCTTAATTTAATTCTAGTTTAAAAAGAAATGATTTTAATTTAAAGGATTAAATCAAATTCTTAGGTTAAAAAGTTTAGGTATTGGTTTAGTAACTCAAGATTTCAAATTATTTCGAAAATAAATAAGTTTAAATTGGCTAATTAAATTATATTAAATTTTAAATTTGATTTCTAAATAACTTATTTTCAAATAAGGTTATTATTATGATTTTGAAAACCAAATTGAATAAATTTGTTTTAAGTTATTGAAATTTAATTTAATTTCAAATAATTTAATTATAAAGATAAATAGGGTTAATTTATCTTTGTTATTAACTTAAGAATACTTGATGTGAATATGATTTGTAATTAAGTAAAGAATTGATTAAGATAAATGCTTTTTCTTAATTAATTAAAGATTTTGAAATATAAGATGTTAATTAATTGTTTAATTAATTTTAAAGAATTAGTTAATTATTTATTTAATTTTAAATAATCACTTAATTATGGATTAATTAAGTGTGATTACTTAATAAAGTAATTAATGGTTAACTATTAAATGTAATTAAGAATTGGTAATTACTTATGGAAGTAATTAATGGAATTTACTCGCGAGAGTAATTAATTTGAAGTGATTAATGGACGATCACTTAATGTTATCATTTAAGGATTAATTAATATAATTATTTGAAATTAATTAATCATGGAGTAATTAATTAATTATAGAATTAAGAATTATTTAATGATGAAATTAATTATTTGTTAAGTAATTAATTAAGGAAGTAATCAAGATTTATTAAGAAAGTAATTAGAAGATAATTACTTATGTAAGTAATTAAGAGTTAATAACTTAATTATTTTAGTTAATTAATTAATGTGATTAATTAATGAAATGTGATTAATTTAATTACTAAGGATAATTAATTAAACGGTAATTAATTAATTAAGTAATTAATTAAGGATTATTAATTGATGTAACTAAACAATTAAGTACTTAATGAAGTAATTAAAGATTAACTAATTAGATTAATTAATCAAAGTAATATAATTAATTAAGATGTTAATTATGATAAGTAATTACAAGTTGCTAATTACTGTTTATGATTAATGAAGATAATTGATTACAAGTTAATTATTTTATTAAAATAATTATTAATTAATAAGGATCATTAGAGATATAATTAATGAATTAATCAAGGTTGATTAATGAAAGTAATTAATTAAAGTATGATTAGTTAATTGTAATTAATTGAAGTTTAATGTAATTAATTATAGTTAATTAATAAATGGAAGTTAATAAAGGAACATTAATTATTGTAATTAATGATAGTAATTAAAAGGTTAATTACTGTATACGGCTAAGGATAATTACTTGAATGTAATTAAAAGGTGATTAATCAAGAAAGATTAATTAAGGAAGATCATTAGGAGATGATTAATTTATTTATTTAGAATAAATAAATGAAGGGGATTTAGGTAGTTCAATTGATTAAGAGTTAATCAATTTTACTTTGGATGATTGATTGATATTTGGTGATTGGTATTGGATGATCAATTTATATTGGATGATTGATATTGGGTGATTAGTTGATACTAGATGATTTGGGTATGATATCTATGATATGTGACATGTTGCTTTGTGAGATGAATGTTAGATATGAATTATCTATTGTGATAATGTGATTCATCTATCTGTTATATCATCCTGGATATAAGTTAATTGTTTAAAACCCATAAGTACAACTTGGATATTAAAATGGCGTTTGGTTTCGGTGAGACCGGGATCGGGTTTCCATATTTGGATATCCGAAAACCACATCGATTCCAATTAAACGTTAGGTCGTGAATCCAAGTGGAGCTTTGTGAAGACTCGAGGTGTAAGGACTATACGTCAGTATGACTCTGTGAGTGATTCCGTAGTGAGTTTGACGGAATAGTACTTATAGGTTCGAGATGGTGATTTAGAGTGCAAGGGCTATGGTCGTTGACTCAGAGGGTGATTCCAAAATGAGTGCAACGAGATAGTGCCTTCGGTTTCGTTGGAGCTAGGAACGAACTTGTATGGATTGAATGCTTTCAGCACATCATCAGGTGGACGATGAGTATTCTAAGATAGACTGTCCTATAAAGGCAATCGCAGCCTCAAGCCTCATCAACCGGGAATGGCTAAAACAGGGGAGATGCAACAAGGCTTCGTGGGTAGCTCCCACTGGAGGGCGAGATTTACCCCTGTCTAGAAGTCCCTTTTTATTCGGCTGTGTGGGCAGTTGGGTCGCGGCCAACTGCGGGGTGGTCTTGTTCGGGACTGTCCAGTAAGGGATGGTTCCGGCCTTGTGTTGCAGGAGAGCGGGCGTACTCCTCGGTACGTTGATCTAGGCCACGTACTGTGACGGGCGGTACCCCAGTAGCCCTGCCATTGATGGAAACCCATTTTCCCTACGAGATCCTATGGTTTTGATTGTATTACCCACTTTTGTGGCTAGTAGCTGGAATTTAATCATGTAACAATTTCGGCTATTTCTTATTTACTTGAAATCCCTAGGCACTATTATAATACCTCTAGATTTCCTATCGAATGTTTTGGTTAGCGTAAGGTAAAAACTTTTCCAAGTTTATGTGTGGGAAGTCTTACATGATACCCTTTCTTTTCAAAGGTTTTCTAAAGTTAAGCAATTTTAACCCGTTTACTCACACCAGACCCATGTTTGACCCGAGTGTTTATTTTCTATTTTATTAAACTCTTGGGTACTCATATTATGTATGAGTAGTCAAGAGATTCAGGTTTGCTTGACGAATTCTGGAGGAGATATGGAGCAGGAGGCTTTGACGTGTAGATATATTATGTTTCCGTTGTGATTGTTGTATCTGTATCTGTTGTACTTGAGTTGTATAATTAGACAGATGTTTATAACTGTCTAATATGTATTGTTTAAGTTGTGTACTCTGATGTAGTATGATACTATGTAATATTTTATGTGATATAATATATTTCATTCGTTCCGCTGTGAGTTCTCTGATGTTGTTGTGTTTCTTCTTTCTCTTTCTTTTCTTCTTCTATCCCTTTCTTTCTTCAAGATGATGCGATTTCCTGGAGATAGGAATTCGGGTCATCTCAAGTAAGCAAACCTGTAGCAGATTTTTATATGCAACCAGAAAGTTCAATGTCAAGCAACCGTGTCAAGCAAAATTATGAAGTTACAGGGTTTAAATCAAAAGCTTTTCAGTTCTAAAAAGAGATTAGCAAATTCAGTGTTCAAAGCTTTCCAGCTTCAAAGAAAATCCAAGCAATTCAAGTCTCTGCTTTTTAAAAATCTGGTGAGTAAACAAATGAAATTAAAATTTAAGTTAATATACTTCTGTTTGCTTGTGAAGTTTAAGATGAATAATTCTTGGTTGTGCATATATGTGAGTTATCTCTATGATATGAATGTTTGTATATGTGCACGTCTGCTGTATTTTTATATCTTTGTTCTTGGTTCAGGAAATAAAAGTTTGGTCAAGAATTAAAATCAAATCATTCAACGTTTGTTAGGTTTAGAGATACAAACAATATATGTTTGTTTAATCATAAATTTAAGTTTAAAATTTATTTAAAACAATATAGGTTTAAATTTAGTTCTGGAACCAAGGAATCCAGCAACAGTTTAAAATGCATGGTAAAACCAAGTGTTGAATTATGTTGATTCAAGTTTATATCTTGAATTGACTTAGGAAAACATGATTTTTAAAATGAAAATCATGATTTATAATGTTGTATCGGTTGAGTATTTTAAAGATGAATGGATTTGGGTTTCTTATCAACTGTTGATGGCCAAAGGGTCTAGGGTGGTTGGGGCATTGTATGGTGGTGGAGGACTGTGCGGTGAGGCGAGGAAAAATGGAAGATGGGGTGTTTGATCATTGTGGTGTCGGCGGCAAAGAAAATGGGTTTCTAAACCTAGTTTTGGTCACGCTGGAAGATTGGGTTTCTTCATTTTCTCTGGTGCATCGAGAGGCTTGGAATTTTAGGTAACGGTAGCTTAGGGTGTCGGCATGGCATAGCGGAGGGGTAGCAACTCCGATGATCGGAGTAGTGGTTGCAAGAAAATTTCCTGGTAGTGTTTTCTTGTTGCTGTTTCATCTTCCATGCTCAATTTTGATTTGCGAATTGTGAGTGTGTTTGGATGATCGAGCGTTGATGTTGAGGTGATGGATGGTGTGTCGACGTCACCAGAGGGGATGATCGGCGTCGATGTTGATTGTGCAGGTGCACAAGGAAGTTTGGGTGTATGAGTTTGGAATTGGGTAGTGATTCGAACACGAAAATGAAGTCGTGTTTTTGGGAAGATTACTTGAGTCTGAACTCGAGTAATTTGCTGGTTTAGTCCTGTAAGTTTAAAACTTAAATTTTAGACTAAGTTTTAAAAAATGGGTATAAAAGTGGATTGACTTGAGGATAGGCCCGAGTGGCCTTCGGGTAAAACGCTAAGCAACTGTTTAAACATTTTTTAGAATGTTTTAAAATCAAATATTTTTGAAATTTAAAGTTAAATCTAGTTTAAACTTCTATATAAACTTACTTTATGTATAATAATTATTTTTTTAACAATTGGTTATGAAGTTTTAAAAGTTGTTTAAATTAAAATTTTGTTAAATGAAATTTAAAGTGATTTTAAAACATTAATTTAAAATACAAGTTTAAGATTTTATAAAAGTAAGTTTAAAATACAAATTGTAATTAGTTTTGAAACCTCTACTTGATAATATTGATGTTATTTTAAGCAAGTTAAGTTTTGTTAACTTTAAAATTATCAAGTTAAATGATTATTTATTCTAAACTTAATTAGTGATGTAATTAAGTAAAGGTAATTATAAAGTTTTAAAAACGTTAATTGTAATTATGGTATTTATAAGATAATTTTTATCTTAAAATGATTATGGTTAAATGTCTTGATATCAATTAGTTTAATAAAGGGAATTAAGTATAATTAATCAATTTGATTAATTGATTATAAAATATTAATTAAGTAATTAATTAAGAATAATTAATTGGTTTAATTAATAATTAATTAAAGGTTATTATTTAGTTAATTAAGTTTAATTAATTGTAATTAAGGATTATTAATTAAAGATTGTTAATTAATGATCAAAGATTAATTAATTAAATAATTAAGCAATTAAGGATTAATCAGAGGTAATTAAGGAATAACCAAAGGTAATTAAGGATTAATCAAATGTAATTAATTGATTAATCAAAGGTAATTAAGGATTAATCAAAGGTAATTAAGGATTGATTAACTGTTTAATCAATTGATAATTAGGGATTAATTAATTTGTAATTAAGGTTGTGATTAATAATTAAGTTTATTAATTAATAATTAAGGATAATTAATTAGTTAATTAATGATTAATTAATTAATTATAAGATTAATTATGGATTAATTAATTTGTAACTAAGAGATATTGATTAATAATTAAGGTTATTAATTAATAGTTAATGGATAATTAATCAATTAATTAAAAGTTAATTAATTAATTATAAAAGTAATTAAGGGTTGATTACTTTGCATTAAAGGAGATTAATTAATAATTGAGGTTTATTAATCGATAATTAAAGGATAATTAATCTGTGGTTATATATTAATCAATTGATTTATAGGATAATCAAGAAGTGATTAATTAATTAAATGTTTGTAATTAATTAATGATTGTTTAAGCAGGATTAGGAGATTAATTCTTAAGTAATTAATTTAATTTAAGGTGATTAAATTAATTATAACATGGATTAATAATTCCTGTTTATGGATGATTGTTTGTGCAGAATATTTGTACTAGATGATATATGTTGGATGATATATATTGGATGATATCTATTGGATGATATCTATTAGATGATATGTTATGATATTCTATGATATGATATTGGATATATCAGCGATAAATTTGTGATATTTATCTACGTTAAATGCTGTGTGAATTCAAGTATTGAATTGAATGAAATGAATTGTTTTAAACTCTAAAACAACTTGGATCTAAAAGATGGCGTTTTGGATTTCGATGAGACCGGGATCGGGTTTCTAGATTTAGATATTTTAAAACCACATCGATCCAAATTAAGCGTTAGGTCGTGAATCTCAAGTGAAGATGAAGATTCAGAGTGCAAGGGTTATCGTCGTTAACTCTAAGGGTGATTGCAAAATGAGTGTAACGAGATAATGCCTTCGGTTTCGTTCGAACCCGAAACGAACTTGTATGGATTGAATGCTTTCAGAACATCGTCAGGTGGACGATGAGCATTCTAAGATAGATGTGTTCTATAAAGGTAATCGTAGCCTTAAGCCTCATCAACCGGGAATGGCTAAAACATGGGAGGTGCAGCAAGGCTAAGTGGGTCATGCCCAAGTAGGACAAGATTTACCCTTGTCTAGATGTCTTTTTTATTTCGGTTGTGTGAGCAGTTGGATCTGCAGCCAACTGTGGGGTTGTCTTGTTTGGGGCTGTCAGTAAGGAATGATCCCGGCCTTATGTTGCAGAGGATTTAGGGTGGATCCTTAGTACGTTGATCTAGGCCACATACTGTGACGGGCGGTACCCTAGTAGTCCTGCCATTGTATAGAATCCAATCTCCAATAAGTGTCGTACGTTTTGATTGTGCCCAACTATGTTGGAATGTGAGATGTAAGCATTCCGGCTATTTCTGTATTTTACTTGAAAACTCTAGACCCTATTATAGTATCATTGGATTTCCTATCAAATGTTTTGGTTAGCGTAAAGTAAAAACTTACGCGTGTTTATGTGTGGGAAGTCTTACGTGATACCTTTTGTTTTCAAAGGTTTTCAAAAGTTAAGCAACTTTTAACCGTTTACTCACACCAGACTCATGTCTGACCCAGAGTTTATTTCTGTTTTTCTTAAACTCTCGGGTATTCAAATTTTTATGAGTAGCCAAGAGATCAGGTTTTAGCTTTGGCGAATATTAGATAGCTTGAAGCGGGAGTCCAGACGTAGCTATACCTATATTTCGCTGTGTTGTGATTGAAGTTTTTGTCTGTTGTATTTGGAATGTAATGGATTAGACAGGTCTTATAACTATGTTTTGTGAAATGCTGTTGTAATCTGTGTAACTCTGATGTAAATGACTATGTAACATCTATTTGTTATATTATATTTTGTTCTGTTCCGCTGTGAGATTCTGATTTTGTTGAGTTCTTTCTTATTATTATACGTCTTTCTGTGGAATGAAAGGCGGGTCGTCACATTAGGAATAAATTATTATTTTCTGATGTTGTACCAACGACTTAGATCTTTAAAAACACACTGATATGTCTTGCTTTTCTTAAATTCGGCCCTTTCATTACAAATGGAGATGTAAATTACAAAGAGTTAGTGGCAATGATGACCTACATTGTGCGGTTATGCACTAGAAGTAATTCTAAGGAGAAAGAGGCCATGAAAATAAAGAAATTGTTGATTCTCTAAGTTAAATAGGAATGCAGACAACTGATATTTAATAGTATTTATATGAAAAACATGGTCTTTAGCTTTTATGAAGTGAACAGTGTAATGAAATATACTTCTTTAATAGAGTATGCATATATTAAGCTATGCTTACCCCAGGGTCTTTGGCCAATGTTGGTAAGACATGATTTCGATAGACATTGGAAAATTAACTGCCATTCTGTGACTCTTTATTAAGATTAATTTTAAGCGATGATAAAGTAATCAACTTACAGCTCTAGTTTGGGCATAATGGTTATTGAATATATCATTTCCTAGAATACAGAACTGTCTTAAACGCGACATTGAGTTGGTGAAAAAAGGTGCATCTGTATTTTTCTTTGCGGAGGGCATATGGAGCAAGGATGGCAAATTGGGGCCATTCAATGTCTAAAAAAGCCGATTTGCTTTACATTGTTTGTCTTATTTACCTTGTAAACTGTCAAACGTTATCCTAGTTTAATAAACCAAAATTTATTTCAGACCTTAGCATCTGAAAATCTTCAATGTAGTAGTCCTTGACAGTGTCAAAACGGTTCAATACACTCATTATATCTGCATGTACTAAGGTTCAGCTGATGGTGGATCTCTACCTTGAAGCTCCCAGCCCTTGGTTAGAATTCTTCTCCACTCTTGTCCAGCTGTCAGTCTTACAAACGCTTTTTACTTTTTCCTTCGCTGAAAATTTGACTTACACTTGTTTCTCCTTTTCCCACTGCATAGATACTACTGTACCTCAAAGCTTTAGATGTATGTGATAGTACCACTTCAAACTCGCGGTTGCTTTTCTTCAGACATATGGTTTATTATTTGCATTTCTTTCTTAAGACATATATCTTCTAGTATTATTATTTTTAATTTCTTCTAAAATTTGTTATACTATGTTTATGTATAGAAAATTACTAAACTGACAAATTCAACTCTGAAAGTTTAGGAAAAAATCGCCGTTGAAGCGAAAGAAAATGGAAACCTTGATCATCCCCAAAAAAAAGAACTGAAGAAGAAGTTAAATTGATACATGAATTCAAGCTTTGCCATTAAATTAAAGTCCAGACTGATGCCCTTACAAAGGTAATTAGGAGAATCTTATCAGAGCTTGAGTCTTGTTGGGGATTATTTTCCCGATCTCATTGGAGCTTCTTTTCAGTAGAAAATCCAAGTAAACATTAATGGACATCTGGATTTTAATTTCTGGCATCAGACATGGGAGCAATGAGAATAAGAAGCATCTCAATCACAAACATATAATTTCAAATCTGAACTATTAATGTCCAAGAAATTGTCAACACAGCTACAACAACATGGAATCTGGCGTATCGGGTCAGTATGTTATATTGCAAGTGCTATAAATTTACATAAATTCGATAATAAAAATAATCCCATATCTCCGAATGACAAAATTTACACTAATCCGAGTGATAAATGCATGACATGCATCTGTCATTAGAGTAGAGTTCAGCTACCTGGGCATTTACATGTTCACGACTCCTGCTTAAACTAGAGTTCTCCTCCACTCTTGATCTAACCTTCAATTGCACAAACACTTTTTTATTTTTTTATGCATCACAACAGCTCACATATGATTTCTTGCTATACCATCATTTTGTTGTAATGATAAAGCAAATAATGTTGCCAAACACTCTAATGTCTTCTTGATTGTATCCTTGTGCAACTAACCTTGCTTTATTTCTAGTAATGTTACCTTGTTCATCTGCCTTGTTCTTGTAGACCCATTTTGTTCCAATAACAGTTTGATCACTTGGTCTCGGAACTAATTCCCAAACTTCATCGCGTTCAAACTGATTTAGCTCTTCTTGCATTGCAATTATCTAGTAGTCGTCTGTGGAAGCTTCTTTTGGATTCTTTGGTTCGATAGTTGAAAGGAATGCTACGTGGCCCATTTGATTTAGTTGACTTCTAGTTCGTACGTTTGAATTAATTTCTCCGATAATATTTTGAACAGGATGATCTCGTAATATTTTTGGTGGAGTTCTTAATTCATCATTATTAATATAAACAATGTTTTCATCATTTTCAAGATTTATAGTTTACATATTTGTGATGTTATTCGAAAAATCTTCATCATCTTCTATACTTGGTTTTTGTTGAAAATTTTCATCGAAAGACACGTGTAACGTTTCTTCAACAGTATTTGATCTTTTACTAAATACGCGATAAGCTTTGCTACGATCTGAATATCCTAGAAAGATTCCTTTATCGGATTTCGCATCGAATTTTTCAATCTGATCTTTTGTATTTAATATAAAACATTTTGAACCAAAAACTTTGAAATAAGAAATCTTTGGTTTTCTTCTAGTAAAAAGTTCATAAGAAGTGTTTTTCATGAGAGGTCGAATAGAAAGACGATTCAAAACATAACAAGCAGTTGCAACAGCTTCTGCCTAATAATGTTTTGGAAGAGTGCTTCCATTTAACAAGGTTCGTGTGCATTCTTGTAAAGTTCTGTTTTTAGTTCTACAACTCCATTTTATTGTGGAGTTCTAGGGAACAAAAAATCATGAAAAATTTCTTTCTTTTTACAAAAATGGTAAAAAACTTCGTTTTCAAATTCTCCTCCGTAATCACTTCTTATGTTCTTTATCTTCAAACCGTTTAAATTTTGGATTCATTTGACAAAAGTTTTAAAATGCTCGAACGTATCACTTTTATTTTTCATAAAAATGCTCGAACGTATCACTTTTATTTTTCATAAAAATGGTCCAAATATATCTAGAAAAATCATCTACTATTACAAACACATATCTATTGTGGTTTAAGGATTGAACTTGGGTTGGCCCAAATAGATCCATGTTTAGTAATTCAAGTGGTTGTAAAATAGAAATAACTTTCTTAGATTTAAAAGATGATTTAGTTAATTTTCCTAATTGACATGCATCACAAATATGATTGACTTTGAAGTTCATTTTTGGCAATCCTCTAACTAAATCATTTTTAGAAAGTTTGTTTATAGTTTCGAAGTTGATATGGCAGAATCTTTTGTGCCATAGCCGAGGATCATTTTCATTAGCTATTAAACACATATCTGAATTGTGATTGATTTCACATTCAGAATATAGATATTTCTGTCTCTATTTTGTTCAAATATAAGATTTTGATTTTTATCAAAAATGCTACACTTATCTTTAGAAAAAGAAATTTTGAATCCTTTGTCACATAATTGGCTGATACTTAAAAGATTGTGTTTTAAATTTTTGACTAATAAAACATTAGAAATAAAAGATAAATTAGATGTACTGACATTGCTGACGTCGCCTTTTCCAATGATATATCCTTTGGAATTGTCTCCAAAGTGGCAGAGCCTCCATCTGAGTAAGTAATGTTTGATAGCATATTTTTGTCTCCAGTCATACTTTTGAGCAACCGTTGTCGAGTATCCATTTTCCTCTCTTTTTAAGTGGGTCCTCATTCTCTGTAGCCATGAAACAAACATTTTCTTATTCTTTTTCACTATCATTGTTGCTTTCTAAAGAAGAAGAATTTGAGTCATCCCATGTTACTAAAAATACTTTTCTTTTAAACTTGTCCTTTCGATTCTTATTGTGATATGTCTTCTTTTGTTCTGGACAATCTTTTTGCATGTTCCCCTTCTTATGGCAATTAAAGCATTCTAGTATAGATGAAGATGGCTTATTTGCATTGTTGTTGAAGTTTCTTTTCCCGTTGTTTCGACTTCATATTCTGTACTTCAAAAACTTTTTAAATTTTTTAGCAATGAATGCTAAGCCTTCTTCATCCGAGTCCGATTCTTCTTTTTCTGCATGAAATTCCATATTCTTTTTGTCTTGTGCTTATACTCTTTTAGCCTGCAAATTCACTTCATAGGACATTAGATTTCCTATCAACTCTTCTGGTTTCATGGTAGAAAGATCATTAGCTTCTTCAATAGCTAAGACTTTTCTTTCCCATTCATCCGTTAAAGAGTTAAGAATTTTTGAAACAATATCAAAATCGGAGTATATTTCTCCTAGTCCTAGTAAAGAATGATGAATATCTTGAAATCTGGAGTATATATCATTTATAGATTCATCTTGCTTCATCCTAAAGTGATTCTTAAGCATATATATTTTACTCTGTTTAACCTTGTTAGTACCTTCTTGAGCCACTTTATGTGTTCTCCATATTTCGTATGTAGTGTTACATGTACTAACTCGGTTAAATTCATTTTTATCTAATGCACAAAACAACATATTCATAGCTTTAGCATTTGCCGAAGCATCTTGTTTTTGTGCAGCTGTCCATGCAGTATATTCAGTAGTAGGTGTACTATATTCTGCTTATGTAACATTCCATGCATCAAAACTACAAGCTTGCATATAAATATGCATTTGTGTTGCCCAATAGTTGTAATTCATGCCATTGAATAGTGGAGGTCGTGCAGTAGATTGACCTTCAATAAAACTAGTGACAGTGTTAGTGGTAGTGCTGGTGTTATTTTCCATATTAGCAAGATATCAAATAACCGTGTAACAGTTATAAGATGCCTGCTCTGGTACCAAATGAAAATACGGTGCAGATCGTGCTATATGGAATTATATTAAACAAGAACGGAAATAAACAAAGTTACTATAGTAAAGTAAATAAGTAAAATAAAACAAGCGCACCAGAAATTTTTATACTGGTTCGAACTTCCCGTTCTACGTCCAGTCCCAGACTCCTTCTAAAATTTCACTATCAACAAACCTCACTTAACCCGGAGGAACAGGTTTACAACACCTGAACAATAGAACAGGATTACGATGCCTCAACAGCCGAAGAGGACTTCACTCGCCTGAACAGCAGAACAGGACTTCAACTTATACAGAAAGTATTTGACACAGTGTGTTCTCAATAATACGAATTTGTCTCTTGATAGTACAATCTTCCTATAATCTTCTCCTTTTAATATATATATATATATATATATATATATATATATATATATCTGTGTGTGTGTATTTGAAGAATATGGAAGAAATAAATGATTTAGTATAAATTTGAATGCACAAAAGTGTAAGAATCAGAGTAGTATAAGAATAGAAAGAGTTATATCGATTAGGTTGTTAAAACAGATGATTCTAGCTTGTTTATATAGAGTATAAAGAGGTACAATCATTCGTGAATAGTTATCATGAAAGCATATGGACATATCCATTAATAAAAAGTTATATCCCCACATAGAAAAGAAATGTCCATTCAAAAATATAGCAGTTGTAGAAGTTCAGCCGTCTGAAAATTAGAATTCAAACTTTTGAAATTGTTAACGTGCAAAATAGAAAGGAAATAGGTCATTTTTGACCAGATTCAGACACCTGAAATTTCCAATTCAGACGTCTGAATATTATATAAAATTTTAAATTTGGTTACAGATTCAGACGTCTGAATTGGTCAATTCAGACGTTTGAATTTGACCTGAAAAATCAGTTTTGCTCTGTGCATGTGTGTATGTGTACGTGTCGATACATATATCCAAAGGAGAGATTTTAACATCATTTCAATTCTAAACAACGACTCAATACAACATATATGCAGCATGAAGTTCATTTGGTCTTGTAGATATTCCTGCAAAAACAAGTTAGTAGAGAAAATCAACGTATATAGTTGTCATAGTCAAAATAAGTATGAAACGTCGTAAATGAGGTTTCAACATTCTCCCCCCTTTTGACGATGACAACTATATAATACGAGAAATATATATACACATATACTCCCCCTATTTAAAAGCTCGCCCGCCAAAAAGCAAGATAGAATAGATAGACAATATCAACACCTTCTCCCCCTTTGACATCGCAAAAAGGAAATCTAATGAACAACAGATAAAGCAAATTGGACTTGAATTAAAACAAACTACAAATCAGCAACAAATTAAGGAGTTCATGACAGAAAATAACAAATAACGAAATAGTTTGAAATAAAAATAACATCAAAGGAATTCAAAATCTAGGACTTGAGTCACTTCCTACATTATCATCATCATCATCTTCATCTTCACCATTGTTGTTCCCCGAGCTTGATGACCGTTGAAATGGAGCGAGGTTGAAAACTTTGGTAGATGATGACGTAGAGCAACCAATACGTTCTCAAATTTTATTTAGAAAGCCACGAATGGAATTAAAACGTTTTTCAGTTTTCTTTTCAAGATTTACCATTTGGGTTTGAAGCTTTGCTTGGTTTTGGGAAAGGGTGACTAAAGCATTCCTTGAGCTCGAGTCGAAAGAAAGAATCACTATATCATCATTGTCTTCGTCTTCGGAAGGAGGAGCAATCAGTTGAGCATGAGGAACATGATGACGAGGTTGGGGTTGGTTTTTATCACGATTGGCGACCCATTCTTGAAGAGAGATATATGCCAAACTTTCTGGTCGTTTTGGCAAACCCATAACACCCAATGTCTTTGACCCAAGTTCTTTGATTGCTGTGAATTCAGAATCAGGAAAAGGAATGTTAAAATTTTGGAGATCTTCATTATATAAGCACTATAATGAAAGGTCTTATATCGTCGACGATTAACATCCATAAATTCTTCAAAATCACTGAGCCCAATTGATTGGTTGACCATAGCAGATAACATATAGGGCTTGTAAGATTCTTTTATTAACGACTTCATAACTCCCTGTCTATGGAATAACGGATCGAATCAAAGCTCTATGGAGGATACGAGCTTGTGGGTGGAGTTGAATTGAAGTAAGTCTAGTAATATCATCATTCAAGAATTGGTGTGAGACCTCGTCTCTATCATCCAATTTCAAAGAAACATCAATCTCATCTAAATCAGTCCCCGTTGATGGACATTGAAGGATGTCACCAAGTCTAGCAAGTGGTAGATAGATTTTAACTCCACATACTAATGTCCAAATACAATCGTTGCGATTGTGAGGAGTATGATGGTCTAAATTCATATTGGCATAAAACAATTTAACCAAAAGATGATTAATTTTGATATTATTTGCAGCAAAAGAAACAAGAGATTCTAACCCATTTGCTCTTACAACTTGTTGAATCCGATAAGCTTCGAATTTTTCAAATTTTATGAAAGCACCTGGAAAGAAATTAAATCATTTAAGCAAAACGTTGTCTTGCTTGCTCATTCCATAGCCACTGATCGATGTTTTGGGTAGATGATGAAGTAGATGACCGTGGTCTTCTTGATTTTGGAGCCATTTGTGAATATGATGAAGAAAGATTTGATTTTTAATGGGGGAAAAACTGATAGAAGAAGATGAAGAATGAAGATAAAAGAAAGAAAGGAGTTGAATAAAGGGGTAGTTACCTTGAAAATCGTGCAAAAGCAATTCAAATTTGAAAAGCCAGCGGAGTTCAGACGTTTGAAATAAAAAATTCAGACGTCTGAATCGAAGTAAATCGAGTCAGAAAGAAAATAGTGTATTTTAGGCTATTTTCAGACGTCTGAAATTATTGATTCAGACGTCTGAATCTGAAGAAAAAATTCTTCTTCTACAATATTCAAACGTCTGAAACAACTATTTCAGACATCTGAAATATATATGAAAATGTATTTCAGACACTTTTAAAAGAATGGAAAAAAGAAAAGGATTATATTAATATTCTAATGATTTATAATATACAAATATGATCATTCAACAACAAATATAGATAAATGAAATCATTTGTCCGAATCACTTGAAGTCTTGCACTCTTCCGGTTCGATCTTGGTTATCTCCATGTATGGTCGCAATGGAGACCAATATGATTGACGTTCCCAAGAGTTTGGAGAAACCGGAGGACGCTGTGGACTCGGCTCCCATGGATTCGAAGTTGAAGGTTGAACTACATGTTTCTTTGGAGATGTACTGCAGAATTTTGATGCCACTTGTTCAATGAAACTAAGCCGTTTGGCATTAACTTTATGTTCGTAATACATCTCTTGTTACAAATCTAACAGTTCTTTTTGGTAATGTCAATGATGAATGTCGGCTTTTTTTTCTTTTTTCGATGGAGAACAAAAGAAAAGAAATCGTCGATATTTCTTCTTTTCTGAGTATAACCAGATGGTTTGTATGAAGGACGAAGTCTAGCCGGTTCATGTGGTGTTGGAGTAGCCAATATTTCTGTAGAAGATGTAGAATATGATGAGGGTGAGTTGTCTGAGCCAGAATTGTTGTTTGATTCCATGGAGAGTAGGAGAAAAATCATGTTGAATTCCATTGTAATAATTCTTTTGGTAAAATAAAAGAACAGAATTTGTGTGTATAAATGAAAGTAAAAAATTTAAAAATAGAATTTTAGTTAAAACAAATTATGGCTGAAATGCTTTAACCAGTAATATACACATATTTAAAGGCAAAGTAAACAAGAGGTTGATAATGGAATGTATTTTTAGTTACATAAGAAATAAGAGTATTGAAGTGTAAAGATAAGCAGAAAAATTACTATCTCATAAAAGTTATCATAGATTTTTAAGAGAGACGATACCCAAGCTCTCATCTGAGTTTGATAAAAACATTTTCTAAAAGAGGTTTGGTAAAAATATCATCCAACTGATTTTCAGAAGAAACAAAATCCAAATTTATTGTTCCTTTTCAACATTGTCACGAAGAAAATGATTACGAATGTCAATATGTTTTGTCCGTGAATGATTGACAGGATTTTTAGACAAGTTAATAGCATTAGAATTGTCACAATATATAGTTGAATTTGTTAAGTTTATATTGAAACCTTTATGTGTTTGTTGCATATAGATTACTTGAGTATAAGCCAAAGCAGCGGAAATATATTCTGCTTCACATGTAGAAAGAGAAACGCAGTTTTGTTTCTTACTAAACCAAGATACGAGTGATTTTTCAATAAAATGGCACGTACCACTTGTGCTTTTTCGATCTGTTCGAGAACCACCGAAGTCAGCATCACTATAAGACACTAACTCGAATGGACATTCTTTAGGATAAAACAGACCAAAATCCTTGGTGTTAGTGAGATAACATAATATATGTTTCACGGCTCTTAAATGTGATTCCTTTGGATTGGCTTGAAATCTAGCATACAAACAGACACTCATCATTATGTCAGGTCGACATGCCGTTAAATATAGTGATGATCCAATCATACTTCGGTATAATTTTTTGTCAACACTTTTGCCACTGTCATCTTTTTCAAAATGTGTTGTTGTACTCATTGGAGTTGGTTTGGCAGAAGTATTTTCCATTCCGAATCTTTTGATTAAATTATCACAATATTTTTCTTGATTAATGAAGATGCCATTTTGAAGTTGTTTAATTTGTAAACCAAGAAAATATGTTAGTTCTCCCATGTGAGACATTTCAATTCCTTGGTCTTTATTTCAGAGAAGTCCTGACATAACTTGTCATTAGTAGAACCAAAAATGATATCATCAACATAAATTAGAACTATTAAAAGATCTCTTTTCGATTGTTTAACAAAAAAGTGTTTGATCAACTTTCCCAATATTAAATCCCGAAGAAATTAGATATGTCTTTAGTCGATCATACCAAGCACGTGGCGCTTGTTTTAAACCGTAAAGAGCTTTCTTAAGTTTATAAACACGATTAGGAAATTTCTTGTAAATAAATAAGGGAGGTTGTTCAACATACACTTTTTCTTTTATATAACCATTCAGAAAGGCACTTTTAACGTCCATTGGATAAAGTTTGAAATTGTGAAAACATGCATAGGCCATTAAGATCTGTAGTGCTTCTAGTCTTGCAACTGGAGCAAACATTTCTTCGTAGTCAATTCCTTCTTCTTGATTTTATCCTTATGCAACTAACCTTCCTTTATTTCTAGTAATGTTACCTTGTTCATCTACCTTGTTCTTGTAGACCCATTTTGTTCCAATAACAGTTTGATCACTTGGTCTAGGAACTAATTCCCAAACTTCATTGCGTTCAAACTGATTTAGCTCTTCTTGCATTGCAATTATCCAGTAGTCGTCAGTGGAAGCTTATTTTGGATTCTTTGGTTCCTTAGTTGAAAGGAATGCTACGTGGCCCATTAGATTTAATTGACTTCTAGTTCGTACCTTTGAATTAATTTCTCCGATAATATTTTGAACAGGATGATCCCGTAATATTTTTGGTGGAGATCTTAATTCATCATTATTATTATAAACAATGTTTTCATCATTTTCAAGATTTGTAGTTTCCATATTTGAGATGTTATCCGAAAAATCTTCATCATCTTCTATACTTGGTTTTTGTAGAAAATTTTCATCGAAAGACACGTGTGACGTTTCTTCAACAGTATTTGATCTTTTATTAAATACGCGATAAGCTTTGCTATGATCTGAATATCCTAGAAAGATTCCTTCGTCGGATTTCGCATCGAATTTTCCAAGCTGATCTTTTGTATTTAATATAAAACATTTTGAACCAAAAACTTTGAAATAAGAAATCTTTGGTTTTCTTCCAGTAAAAAGTTCATAACAAGTGTTTTTGTGAGAGGTCGAATAGAAACATGGTTCAAAACATAACAAGTAGTTGCAACAGCTTCCGTCTAAAAATGTTTTGGAAGAGTGCTTCCATTTAACAAGGTTCGTGTACATTATTGTAAAGTTCTGTTTTTACGTTCTACAACTCCATTTTGTTGTGGAGCTCTAGGGAACGAAAAATCATGAAAAATTCCTTTCTTTTTACAAAAATGGTCGAAAAATTCGTTTTCAAATTCTCTTCCGTGATCACTTCTTATGTTCTTTATCTTCAAACCTTTTAAATTTTGGATTCGTTTGATAAAAAATTTAAAATGCTCAAATGTATCACTTTTATTTTTCCCAAAAATGGTCCAAGTATATCTAGGAAAATCATCTACTATTACAAACACATATCTATTGTGGCTTATGGATTGAACTTGGGTTGTCCCAAATAGATCTATGTGTAGTAATTCAAGTGGTTGTAAAGTAGAAATAACTTTCTTAGATTTAAAAGATGATTTAGTTAATTTTCCTAATTGACATGCATCACAAATATGATTGACTTTGAAGTTCATTTTTGGTAATCCTCCGACTAAATCATTTTTAGAAAGCTTGTTTATAGTTTTAAAGTTGATATGATAGAATCTTTTGTGCCATAGCCAAGGATCATTTTCATTAGCTATTAAACACATATCTGAATTGTGATTGATTTTCATATTCAGAATATAGATATTTCTGTCTCTATTTCCTTCAAATATAAGATTTTGATTTTTATCAAAAATGCTACACTTATCTTCAGAAAAAGAAATTTTGAATCCTTTGTCACATAATTGGCTGATACTTAAAAGATTGTGTTTTAAATTTTTGACTAATAAAACATTAGAAATAAGAAGTAAATTAGATGTACCGACATTGCTGACATCGCTTTTTTCAATGATATACCCTTTGGAATTGTCTCCAAAAGTGACAGAGCCTCCATCTGAGTAAGTAATGTTTGATAGCATATTTTTCTCTCCAGTCATATGTTTTGAGAAATCGCTGTCGATTATCCATTTTCCTCTCTTTTTAAGTGGGTCCTCATTCTCTGTAGCCATGAAACAAACATTTGCTTGTTCTATTTCAATATCACTGTTGCTTTCTGAAGAAGAAAAATTCGCGTCATCTCATGTTACTGAAAATGCTTTTCTTTTAAACTTGTCCTTTTGATTCTTATCGTGATATGTCTTCTTTTGTTCTAGACAATCTTTTTGCATGTGCCCCTTCTTGTGGCAATTAAAGCATTCTAGTATAGATGAAGATGGCTTATTTGCATTGTTGTGAAGATTCTTTACCCGTTGTTTCGATTTCCTTTTCTGTACTTCAAAAACTTTTTAAAGTTTTTAGCAATGAATGCTAATTCTTCTTCATCCGAGTTTGATTCTTCTTTTTCTGCATGAAATGCCATATTCTTTTTGTCTTGTGATTGAACTCTTTTACCTGCAAATTCACTTCATAGGACATTAGATTTCCTATCAACTCTTCTAGTTTCATGGTAGAAAGAACATTAGCTTCTTCAATAGCTAAGACTTTTCTTTTCCATTCATCCGTTAAAGAGTTAAGGATTTTTGAAACAATATCAAAATCGAAGTATATTTCTCCTAGTCCTAGTAAAGAATGATGAATATCTTGAAATCTGGAGTACATATCATTCATAGATTCATCTTGCTTCATCCTAAAATTTTGAAATTGATTCTTAAGCATGGATATTTTACTCTATTTAACCTTGTTAGTACCTTCATGAGCCACTTTAAGTGTTCTCCATATTTCAGATGAAGTGTTACATATACTAACTCGGTTAAATTTATTATTACCTAATGCACAAAACAACATATTTATAGCTTTAGCGTTAGCAGAAGCATCTTGTTTTTATGCAGTTGTCCATGTAGTATATTTAGTAGTAGGTGATGTATATTCTGCTTTGTGTAACATTCCATGCATCAAAACTACTAGCTTGCATATAAATACGCATTCGTGTTGCCCAATAGTTGTAATTCATGCCATTGAATAGTGGAGGTCGTGCAGTTGATTGACCTTCAATAAAACTAGTGTTAGTGGTAGTGCTGGTGTTGTTTTCCATATTAGCAAGATATCAGATAGCTGTGTAACGGTTATAAGATGCGTTCTCTGATACCAAATGAAAGTACGGTGCAGATCGTGCTATATGGAATTATATTAAACAAGAACGGAAATAAACAAAGTTACTATAGTAAAGTAAATAAGTAAAATAAAACAAGCGCACCAGAAATTTTTATACTGGTTCGAACTTCCCGTTCTACGTCCAGTCCCAGACTCCTTCTAAAATTTCACTATCAACAAACCTCACTTAACCCGGAGGAACAGGTTTACAACACCTGAACAATAGAACAGGATTACGATGCCTCAACAGCCGAAGAGGACTTCACTCGCCTGAACAGCAGAACAGGACTTCAACTTATACAGAAAGTATTTGACACAGTGTGTTCTCAATAACACGAATTTGTCTCTTGATAGTACAATCTTCCTATAATCTTCTCCTTTTAATATATATATATATATATATATATATATCTGTGTGTGTGTATTTGAAGAATATGGAAGAAATAAATGATTTAGTATAAATTTGAATGCACAAAAGTGTAAGAATCAGAGTAGTATAAGAATAGAAAGAGTTATATCGATTAGGTTGTTAAAACAGATGATTCTAGCTTGTTTATATAGAGTATAAAGAGGTACAATCATTCGTGAATAGTTATCATGAAAGCATATGGACATATCCATTAATAAAAAGTTATATCCCCACATAGAAAAGAAATGTCCATTCAAAAATATAGCAGTTGTAGAAGTTCAGCCGTCTGAAAATTAGAATTCAAACTTTTGAAATTGTTAACGTGCAAAATAGAAAGGAAATAGGTCATTTTTGACCAGATTCAAACACCTGAAATTTCCAATTCAGACGTCTGAATATTATATAAAATTTTAAATTTGGTTACAGATTCAGACGTCTGAATTGGTCAATTCAGACGTTTGAATTTGACCTGAAAAATCAGTTTTGCTCTGTGCATGTGTGTATGTGTACGTGTCGATACATATATCCAAAGGAGAGATTTTAACATCATTTCAATTCTAAACAACGACTCAATACAACATATATGCAGCATGAAGTTCATTTGGTCTTGTAGATATTCCTGCAAAAACAAGTTAGTAGAGAAAATCAACGTATATAGTTGTCATAGTCAAAATAAGTATGAAACGTCGTAAATGAGGTTTCAGCAAAAATGTTATGCATTGTGAAAGATCGTTCATTTATCAATTAATATTGTTTGAATTTTACTTGATAATTCATGGCAAATTGTTATGTTGATTATCAACCGTGTTTACAAGTAATTAGCTTTTTCAGAGTGAACACCATCAGCAACAATGGACATGACTTCAATTGTTATATGTATTGTGTTATTTATTAGTACTG
Organism: Allium cepa; assembly: GCA_030765085.1. NCBI lineage: Eukaryota > Viridiplantae > Streptophyta > Magnoliopsida > Asparagales > Amaryllidaceae > Allium > Allium cepa. The sequence goes on along the minus strand of CM060931.1, from coordinate 269,754,144 downwards.
GTTGTGTAAACTTGTTTGTGAATACTTGTGGTATGTGAATTTGCTCATTTTTTCAAATAACTATTATCAAAATGGTTATGGATATTATACTTACGTGATTAATATGTTCTCAGTTATTTGAATATGACGATTATATGATTGAGTGATTGTTGGTTTAAATATGGTAATTATACGATTGTTACTGATTTTTAAATGACTATCATATAATTGGTAGATTTTGTAAATGCTACAGAAAACCTTTAGTAGAGTATAAAAAACACAGTTATACGGAACATTTTGTAGCGTTTCTTAAGGCGCAACCAAAAAAAAATCATACTTTTAGTTGCATGACCTGCAGTAGCATTCTTTAAAATGCTACTAAAAGTATTGGGTGTTTTTTCAACGCTACTAAAGGCCTTTTCTAGTGTAGTGTACATATATTTTTAGCCAAAGCCTGATTTACAATAAAATGGTCTCTATATTTTTGTTTTGAGAAGACAGCAGCTCGTCCTTCTTTTGTTAAGTCTCGACTACCCACCCCAACTCGTCAGCCTCCTTCCCCACTACTAGCAACTGCACCTACACCAGGCCATGATAGCCCACGCGTCTCTTCCCTTGACAGCCAATTCGGCCTCACCTTCACCCACGCCTTATTTGCATGCCACTAGAACCTCCGTATCCCCGAGTCCATCAACCATGCCAAAGCACGCGTCCCCATGCTAGGCCGAACTAGCTTCCCACGCGAGCACACAATCTTCGACGAACAACCCAGACCGCGAGTAGCTCCTCCTCTCCACCTTTGTTGCCGAGAAGCCGACCCTACCTCTCCTTAGCCGAAGCCTACAAATCCTTGACCACTCTCCTCTTCCACCTGCGCCTTCACCGAAGCCATCACCTTTAGCCCAGCCTTTCACAGCTAGACCATCTGCCAAGGCAAGCTCTTGATCCTTTTCTTTGTTTGTTTATACATTTTCCTATATATGATCTATTATATATATAAGTTTATCCAAATTGCAGATAAATTTTTCGTTTATATGTATATACCTAAGTTTGTATAAGTTATATATTTATTTAAGTCATATATGGTCCATTAGATATATATGTAGGTATAGTATATATATTTCGACAAAAATATATATGTTTTATAAGTTTGTAACCTGCTTTGCTATAATATAGTTATATATATATAACTAAGTTTGGTTTCAATTTTATATATATTGTGTTGCCTGTATATATACGTCAGCTTGTAAAAAATATAATGGTATATATGTATATCTGAGTATATATTAGCTCGCATATATAAAGTGGGATAAAATTTTAAAGTATAAAATATGTTAACATGTCAAGTGTGCATATATATATGCATTTGTTTGCATATATGTATATATATATACCTGTGTGTGTGTATTTTCATATACATATGGGCTGCGTATGATTTATCATGACATATACATATATATGTTTGGTTTTAACTTATACATATTTATACGTATATTATATATATATATATACTAGTATGCATATGTTTTGTGTATTTTAAGATATATATATATATATCTGTGTGTGTGTATATATATATGGAAGTTGATTTGGATACATGTATATTTGTTGCACCGTAATTATATAATGTGTTGAGTATAATATGTTTTTGGTTTCATAGATATTTGTTGTGTATGTTTGCTATAACATGCCTATTTAAGTATAAATATTTGTTATATATATATACAGGTAAGTTCATATTGGTTTTATAATAATTATTGAAAATATATATAAGTATTGGTCTTAAGTATAATATATATATATATATATCTTTGATTCTTAATATTTGAGTTTTAAGAATAATTATTTTTGAAATTTTATATTTGTCTTAAATTAAAATATTGGAAATATATATAATAATAATAATGTATATATTTTTAGTTTATATCAAGAATTGATTTGATTTGTTTCCACTAATTCCGATTTATCAGCTTGTCCGTCGAACTCGAGTCCATCGTGCTTTGCTTCGTAATTCGTGCTTGGATCTGTGACTCATTCCATTGTCTATTCTCTCTAGCCTCGAAAGGTGAGAAATCACTCATGATTAACATTCTTATATTAAATTTGATTTTACTTGAAACGACAATTGAAATATGTTGTTGCTAGTATTAATTGCTATATATGATATGCTATTATTTGTAACTGCTCACCTGTGACATCTGACACGATGATCTGTTATTTATATTTTATCTGTTATTGATGATATATGCCTTTTATTGATATAAAATTATTATCATATATGTTCTCAGTCTGCAAGTTCCCTGTTAGTATAGAATTCCCTATGGACTGAAATGATACATATCCGAACGATCATGTAGAATAGGAGAAAATCGTTATGGGTTGAAATGATAAACCTAAGCGATTTTCATTGAATTTGGGTTTTCGGGTTGAAATGATATATACCCATATATATTCAATTACAGATTGAAATGATAAATATCAGTATCACTTGACCATAGGATAGAAAATTTTATACAGACACCATTGTTTTATATATATTTTTTGAAAATGATTTCCAAGGCTTTTAAAAGAAATATATGGTTTTAAATATTGATATTTAGATACTATATATATAAATGTTTTTTTTAAGGGTTTAAATTTTAGATTTTTAAAATTATATGTTTGAAATTTTTTAAGTTATAAGTCAGTTTTGAAATTTTAAATTTTAGGACTTTACTTAATATTTTACTATTTTAAAAATATATAAATTAAGTTTAATATAAAATAAGTTTAATAATAAGATTTAATTTAATAAAGTTTGACCTAATTAATATATATAATATGTTTAAGTATTTATTTAAAATTTTATTTTCAAATATAGAGTTCATAGTTTTTTTAATAAATTTAGGTTGGACAGAGAATTAGAAATTGGTTTGAAATTGTATTTATTTAATAATTATACTCAAATAAGTTTGATTTGAAATTTGTTAAATTTGAGATTTTAAAGATGTGATTTTATAACTTGATTTTTGATTAAAAGTGATTTGAATGAATAATTTCGAATTTACAAAAATAGAATGGGATGTTTAGTTTATTTAAATGTTATTGGAATGATTAAGTAAATATTTCAAAACTAAATAATAGTAAAGTGAATTTGATATATATATATATATATATATGAAATTGTCAAATTTAATTATGTAAATGTTTGAATATTTAAAGCTTTAAAATCCATTGAAATTAAAATGGTTTAATTTGTAGTTTATATCTATATGTGAAAACGATATAAAATTGTTTATTGAGATTTGAATTGAAATGGAAGAACTGAGATTTGAATTAAATGGTATTTTGGAATTTGAGTTAATTAGAATTGATTTGTGGAATTGAATGAAACTATTTTCATTATATAAAGTATTTTAAAATATATTTAAACTATTTTAATATTTTACTTTAGAAATTATTTTATTATGAATTATTTTAATTTATAACTATTTTAATGTACTAATTTAATTTACCATATGAACTATTTTTTTATATAAACTGTTTTATTATATAAACTATTTTATTATATATACTATTTTTATATCTAAACTGTTTAAGTATTATGGATTTCAAAGTGTTGTGGATTTCCGACGTAATATGATTTCCAAGTATTATGATTTTCAAAGTGTTATGGTTTCAAAAGTTTATAATTTCGAAAAAGTTATAATTTTGGAAAGAGTTATGATTTTAAAATATATATTATTTTAAAGTGAGTAATGATCTCGAATTTATATGGTTTTGAATGGATATGATACATTGATTTTGAATACAAACTATTTGAAATAAAATGACCGTGGTGTTATAATAATGTTTGGTTGTTAAAGAGACCAGAATCGATTATTGTCATACTCTCTACCAATACCGAAAACCACTTTAACAACCATGTACGCGGTGGAGATTCCAGAATGAAGTAGGATGGTAGTGACGATTCTATATGAGGTATATACGTGGACCTAACTCCCGTGAGTTAGCTTAAGGCGGCTAAAACACGGGCAATTGATGGGCCGGGTGAGGTAACTCCTTCGATCGGACACACTTCTTCGATACCTTTCTATTACTTTGTGATTGATGGGGTGCAACTTCGAATTTTTAGGAGTGTGGATCGAGTTGGGCGATTGTTGTGGCTTTGTGTGACCAACAGCCCGAAAGTGTAATTGGTATATCTATTCTGGCATTTCCTAGTTATGCCGTGTCACCTACCATATCGAGCCCACTACAAGTTTGTTTTGTATCGTGCCTATGGAGTGCCCTCTGGTAGCCTCCAGTTTACGGGGGATTACGATACTGTATAGATATGGCACTATAAAATGTGTTAAGGGGGATATGAGTAACAATTTAATGTTATTTTAATAGTTTACTTTACTATAGATATATTATAATAGCGTATTGTACTACATAATAGATAGTTCTACGGATCCATAGAGGATGGGTATCCCAAACACCCTCTGAGTTACTTGTATAGTTGATATTTCACTTGAGTTGGATTTATTGATATAAGAATGTTAAACCTAACTCGAGTGTTTTGTGGTTTCGCTTTATGCTCGGGTCAGACTAAGTGTCTCAGCATTAAGACTCACCTTTGAAGTTGGAGCTTCGCTTGGAGATCCATCCATCTATTCATCTTTCAATTATTCAGTTGGCTTCAGTGATATATTCAGATTTTGTTATTTGACTATTGTATTGAGACTTCTATGTATTCAAGACTTTTGTTGTATCTTATTTTAACTCTGTTATATATATTGTAGCTTCATGAACTACTATTCATTTGTTTCCATTACTTATTGTTATATCACTCTGTGTCTGTGATTCTGTGATTGATTCATTTACTGTATATGTTGAGTTTTGCCAAATATAAATTAACAATCTGATATTTTGAGCAATTCAAGTCCGACATGCGTGTATGCGAATGGCACGAAATAGCGGGTCGTTACAGTTGGCATCAGAGCTCTGGTTTTAGGCAAAACTTAGCATATATAGTAAATTTAATTATAGAATCACCTTCGTTCGGACTTGAGTTTCTTTTTCTTTGACTTGATTTCCTTTGAATTTTGGAACTTTCCCCTTCGTCTGAAATCCATTCTTGTCTCCCCATATTCGTATTTTCTTGATTCTGGAGCATCCCATAGCTCCACTGCATGATATGTAAAGAGGTGAAACTTCTTTACAATAGGCATTGATTCACCAGAGATTTCTGTATTCTCGGTTTAGATGCTGCTATCTCTTGCTATGCCCGAATTCTAGCTCTTACGATCAGATGTTGATTTGCCTAAGAATTCTACATCGATCTTATTCTTGAAGTCATGGTTGGCCCAGTTAAGGTCGCCCGCGATTAATATCAGTATATCCACCTTTTCTTGTTTTCTATTTAACCATCTTATCTTCGTTTTGAGCCTATCTTCTAGTTAGAATTCTTTTGATTAGAGTTCCTCTAAACTTGAATCTCTAACCTTGTTTAGAATCCATTCTGGAATCATTGAGTGAGGGAGTGCATTTGTAATTAATATTAAAATGTTTTATATAGTGTGTTGTTTGAATTGTTAAGTTTGAATTTTGGGGTTTCAATCGATTCGTCTGATCATACTTTTAGTTGCATGACCTGTAGTAGCGTTCTTTAAAATGCTACTAAAAGTATTGGGCATTTTTTCAACGCTACTAAAGGCCTTTTCTAGTGTAGTGTACATATATATTTAGCCGAAGCCTGATTTATAATAAAATGGTCTGTATTTTTTTTTTGAGAAGACAACAGCTCGTCCTTCTTTTGTTAAGTCTCGAAAACCCACCCCAACTCGTCAGCCTCCTTCCCCACTGCTAGCAACTGCACATACACAAGGCCATGACAACCCACGCGTCTCTTCTCCTGACATGCACTTCGACCTCACCTTCACCAATTCCTTATTGCCATGCCACCAGAACCTCCACAACCCCGAGTCCATCAACCATGCCAGAGCATGCATCACATGCTAGGCCAAGCTAGCTTCCCACACGAGCACACAATCTCCGCGAATAACCCAAACCGCGAGCAGCTCCTCACCACCTTCTATTGCCAAGAAGCCGACCCTACCTCTCCTTAGCCGAAGCCCACAAATCCCTGACCACTCTCCTCTTCCACCTGCGCCTTCACCGAAGCCATCACCTTTCGCCCAGCTGTTCGCAGCCAGACAATCTGCCAAGGCAAGCTCTTGATCCATTTCTTTCTTTGTTTGTACATTTGCCTATATATATGATCTGTTATATATATATATATATATAAGTTTATGAAAGTTGCAGATAAATTGTTCTTTTATATGTATATATCTAAGTTTGTATAAGTTATATATTTATTTAAGTCCTATAATATATGGTCCGTAGTTATATATATAGTTACAGTATATATATTTTGACAACAGTATATATGTTTATAAGTTTGTAACCTACTTTGCTATAATATAGTTATATATATATCTACGTTTGGTTTCAATTTTATATACATTGTGTTTCCTGTATATATACATTAGCTTGTAAAAAATATAAAGGTATATATATATATGAGTGTATACTAGCTCGCATATATAAAGTGGGATAAAATTTTAAAGTATAAAATATGTTAACATATCAAGTCCGCATATGCATTTGTCTTCATATATATATATATATATATATATATATATATATATATGCGTGTATGTATATTTTCATATACATATGAGCTATGCATGATTTATCATGACATATATATATGTTTGGTTTTAACTTATACATATTTATACGTATATTATATATATATATATATATATATATATGCTAGTCTGCATATGTTTTGCGTATTCTGATATATATATATATATACATATACATACATATATATATATATACATATACATACATATATATATATATGGAAGTTGATTTGGATACATGTATATTTGTTGCACCGTAATTATATTATGTATTGAGTATAATATATGTTTCTGGTTGCATAGATATTAGTTCTGTATGTTTGCTATAACATGCCAATTTAAGTACAAATTGTTTGTCATATATATAGGTAAGTTTATATTGGTTTTACAATAATTAATGAAAAAATATATAAGTATTGGTCTTAAGTATAATATATATATATATATATCTTTGATTCTTAATATTTGAGTTTTAAGAATAACGATTTTTGAAATTTTATATTTGTCTTAAATTAAAATATTAGGAAAAGTATATATATATATATAATAATGTATGTATTTTCAGTTTATATCAAAAACTGATTTGATTTGTTTCCACTAATTCCGATTTATCAGCTTGTTCATCGAACTCGAGTACATCATGCTTTGCTTCGAAATTTGTGCTTTGTAACATCCTGGTATTTTCAACCATTCGCATCCACACATGTCGGACTTGAATTGCTCAAAACATCATATTGTTAATTTTTATTTATCAAAACTCAACATATACAGTAAATAAATAGTCATAGAATCACAGACACAAAGTAATATAACAATAAGCAGCGGAAATAAAAGAATAGTAGTTCATGAAGCTACTATATATATGTATGTATGTATGTATGTATATAGACAGAGTTAGACAAGATACAATAGAAGTCTCGATACAATAGTCAAATACCAAATCAGAATATATCTGCAGAGTCAACTGAATAACTGAAAGCTGGATGGATAGATGGATCACCAATCGAAGCTCCATCTCCAAAGGTGAGTCTCAAAAGCTGTATCACTCAGTCTAACCTGAGCGTAACGCAAAACACAAAACACTCAAGTCAGGATTAACATTCTTATATAAATAAATCCAACTCAAATGAAAATCAACTGAAATATAAGTAACTTAGAGGATGTTTGGGATGCCCATCCTTTAAGGATCCGTGGAACTAACTGCTATGTAGAAATATATGCTATTAGCAACCAAACGACATTATAACACCGTCGTCATTCCAAAATAATTTATACTTCACAACTAAAATATCATATCCATTTCAAAAGCATATCAATAGGATATAAATTTTCACTCCAAATATATCCATTTCCAAAATCATATCACTTTCAAAGTTATAACATTTTCGAAACCAAAATACTTAAAATTATAACACTTTGGAAATCATAACACTTCCCTTTACACAGTTTAGATATTAATAATAATATATATAATAAAATAATTTATAAAATAAAATAGTTATGAGTTAAAATAGTTTATATTAAAATAATTTGTAAAGTAAAATATATAAATAGTTTTAAATATAATTTACAATACTTTATATAATAGATAGTTTCCTCAAATTTCACAAATCGATTCAATTCAACTCGAATTCCAAAAATTCAAATCTTATTCAATCTCAATTCATCAATTTCAACTCAATCAGTTTCTCAATAAACCGTTTCAAAATATATCGATTTCAAATACAGGTTGAACCACAAAATAAACCATTTCTATTATGATATATTTCAAAGCTTTAAGTATTCAACATTTTCAAAACTAAATTTTGATAACTTTATATATATATATATATATATATAGATATATATATATATATCAAAATCAATTTACAATTATGTATATTTTTAAAATATTTACTTAAGAAATCCAATATCGTGTAAATAGAACTTCAAATTTCAAATAACTGGATATTCCTTTAATTAATTTAAACTTGATAAATTTATTTAATCATCTTAACCCAAATCAAGTTATAAAATCATATCCATTAGAAATCTCAATTTCCATAAGTTTCAAATCAATTTAATTAAATAAATTTTTAGTTGAATACCGACCTTAATTTATTATAAATTATTATAAACTCTATATTTAAAAATAAAATTTTATATAATACTTAAACATATTATATATAAATTAAATCAAACTTTATTAAATTAAATCTTATCATCAAACCTATTTATAATAAAGCTAATTTATACATATTTTATAATAGTAAAATTATAAGTAAATTCTTAAAATTTATAATTTCAAAACCAACTTATAATTTTAAAATTTCAAAACATATAAATTTAAAATCAAGAATTTAAACTTTATAAAATACATCTATTTAATATCTTGAAATCAACATTTATTAAACCATATATAGCGTTCCCAAAACCATAGAAACCATTTCAAAATATTTATATATAGACTGATGGTGTCTGTATGAAATTTTCTATCCTATAGTCAAGTGATACGGCTATTTATCATTTCAATCCGTAATTTAAATATACATATACAGGTAAATATCATTTCAACCTGCAATCCCAAATTCAACTAAATGAAAATCGCTTGGGTCTATCATTTCAACCCTTAATGATTTTCTCCTATTCTACAGATCGTTCGGGTATGCATCATTTCAACCCATAGTGAATTCTATACTAGCAAGGAACTTGCAGAGTGATGGTAAATATGATAATAATATAACAGGCATATATCATCAATACAAATAACAGATAATGGTGTCAGATGTCACAGGTTAACATATACAGATAACAGCATACATATAGCAATGTAAATAACTAACAGCAACATATTTCAATTGTCGTTTCAATTGAAATCAAATTTAATAAATATAAGAACGTTAATCATGAGTGATTACTCACTTTTCGAGGCTAGATAGATTTGACAAAGAAATGAGCTACGAATCCAGGCATGAATCTCAATACAAGGCAAGATCGAATGCGAATTTCACGACAAGCTGATAAAAAGGAATTGATGAAACTAATCAGATCAATTTGATATAAATGGAAGATATATACTATATTTCAAAACAATACTCATGACAATATATATACTTATAAACAAATCTATATATCGAATGTAATATATAAACATATGTATACAAACCAACTTTCATAGACTTTATATTCAAATAATATATTATATCTCTTTAAACATAAAATGTGCCAAAATATAAATGAAACTGTTATAAAATATGTATGCTAACACAGTGTAGCAGCTTACATAAATACTAATTAGAGTATATATATATATATTGTATGAAATATGAAAACAAGGTGAGTGAGGCACGAGCTCCTTATATCATATATTTAAACTATGTCTATCCTTACCAATCAATCCAAGGAAAATCACTATATCCGAAAATTTAGAGCAGAACAAAGCATATCTTTATGATAATATATAGTAAAACAACAAATAAGGTAAACTATTATATATTTATATACTTATAACATCTTAAAATCAATATAAATAATTTATTATAATATATATAAAACTTAAAAAGTAACAATTTTTCTTTTCAATCTATGCATATCATATTGAAAGTACAGTTGACATATTATACAACTTAGTAGACTAATATATGCACTGACAATATATAAAACTTACCTATATAATTAATAGGTTATATACACTACACGTATACACGGCAGCTTGTATATATATATAGACTTTTATACATTATACTTGTATAATACTAGCATACATGTAAACATTGAATACACTTTGTATATACATTATATAAACAACTATATATATTTTATAACGCTGTAAAGATAAAAAAAATTTACTTCTAATATATATATATATGTGTGTGTGTGTGTGTGTGTGTGTGTGTGTGTGTGTGCGCGTGTGTAAAAGATTTTGTACGCTAGAATATATAGAACAACAGTATAGTACGAAAATACATACATACATACATACATATATATAACAAGGGAAATCATAACTTACATATAGAAAAAAAGAAAGGAATGGGTGCACAGTGGAAAGCTTTGTTCGGCTGGGAGTAGTTCATTGCTGCTATGCTGTGGCAGATAGCTTGCTCGAGGAAGATGACAGAAAATGATGTGGTGGGAAGCACATCAAAGCACAACATGGTGGTAGAACCGACAAAGTAAGGAAACAATTGCAGGCGAAGGAAATGGAGCATGCATGGACGTGAGCTTGCATGTTGACGCAGCGTAGGAAGCGAATTCGACGATGTAAATCGAATCCGTCCAGGATCTCACACGATTTGCGGAAATAATCGGTGAATCGTTGATAAATCGATGAATTTAAGAATACCGTAAGGTCCAAATCCGTTGATCACGAAGATATCCGACTTTAGCAATCTTCGTCACGTTGATCGCGCACGATACCGTGAGAGAAGATCTTCAATTATTCGAACGTTGATCAAGCGCACTTGATTCCGTGAATTGGTTCAACAATCGTTGATTCGAGCGCACTCGAATATCCGAAAGTGGAGATAGGAGATAACACTCAACTACCAATTTAAATGGAGGCACAAAGCACAAACCAAATTTTTATTCAAAATTCAACAACCTTACAAATGACAACACATCCCTATTTATAGGGACAACACAATACACACAACTTAGTAAGTATACGACTTACAACACAATAAGCGACATAACGGTACAAAATACAAACGACTTAACAAGTTACAACAACATTATACGACTTAACAACAATGTACATCTTAACAGCATAAGCAAGCAGCGACTCAGACAAGTGGCGACTTAAACAAGTACAACATGTCAGCGAAATAAGGGATTTTAGCGACCTAATGAAGCTCGTTCGCGTGACCTAATGAAGCTCGTTCGCGCGACCTAATGAACCTCGTTCGCGTGACCTAATGAAGCTTGTTCACGCGACCTACTGATGCTCGTTCACGCGACCTACTAGAAGAAATTCGTGACTTAGAGAAGCAGATGAGTTAAATTGGAACGACCTACTGGAGCTCGTAGCTCGTTCGCGATCTAGCTGCCGATCGCGACTTAGGGGTTTGCTTATAGCTCGTGCGCGACATACGGAGGAGGAGAAGCAAGCTATGATTTCGCGACCTAGGGCGGAGGAAGGTCGTTCGCGAGGTGGTTCTGGGGTGGCGGCGCGACCTAGGGTAAGTCGCTTGCGATCTTCATCAGTAAGTCGCTCGCGATCTTCATCACATGTCCATTCAAATTTTCCCTTCGTGTTATATATATATATATATATATATATATATATATAGAGGAAGGCAATCTGGAGGTTAGTGGAAATGAGGCATGGGTGTTGGCTCAGGAAGGGACGAGACCATTTGCAAATGGAGAGAAGAAGAAACAGCTTTTCCACAACCCATATATATAAAACTATTGACATACAAGCTGTTGCATTTTTTTATGGCTATGATTTTTAAAATGAAGAAGCCGGCTAGGCTCAATGCACGGTGATGTACAAAGCTTCAGGTGAAAGGCCAAAATGAGCAAACTTATGAAATGTGTAAATATGTTTTTTTTTAAATAAAAATAAAATAAATAAACCGAAAAAAATAATGGTAGACGTGTTTCAGTGAGAACGTTGATTTCTGGGAATTCTAAAAGCCAATGGCTTTTAGTTTAAATGGTGGAATATGAAATGGTGTAAGAAACCAAAAGACACAAACTGGTTACCAAACTGTTACCATTTACACAGATTCCGCTGCATATTGGATTTCAAAATACAAAATTGAATACACCGCAAAGATCAGCATGACGAGACGATCAAAACAGTATACAAAAATCAGTGGTATGATCATCCTATCAAAAGTCGATATTCGGTACTAAAAAATGCTGCAAATCTGCCGAAAATAAGATAAACGGAGCAATAGCAGTTCAAATTTGGAGAAACGAAAGATGATGTCACCCTCAAAAGATGATTTATAAATTTATTGTATAAAAACATCCAGGTTTGGAAAACATTTTATTATCATCAAATATTAACTAATTTAAATTTAAATAAAATTACACAATAAAATACACTGCCATATTATCATATGAAAATTTACCATTTGCTATATTCAAATAGACGTATTCCAAATATTAAATTTTTATTTCCAAATTCAAATATTTAAAATTTCATAAAATTTCAGTTAATTAAATTAATACAATAAATAAAATTTTCGGGTCGTTACACTCTCCTCCACTCAAAACTTTTCATTCCCTGAAAAGGAACGAGGTAGGAGAATAGAAACAACCAAAAAGGAAAATAGATCGAAAGACAAGATAAATAATTAATTTAAAACTATATAGATTCAGTTTAAATTAATTAATATTCAATAATTTGGTTAAACCCATTTTATTATATCCATAAATAGTATTCGATTCAAATTGTTAGTTCAAACTGTCAATTCAGATCAAAAAAAATTTCGTTTAGTTTTAAATTGATTTCCATTCACTTATTTATATAAAGATCAATCACTTACATAATTTGTTTCCATTAAAGATTTAAGTCATTAATGATTCATTTCATAAAATATTAATTAAGCTTCTATTGTCTTACTTAAGTTTATAACCTAATTCGGTTATTGAATAAAAATTTAAGTTTTTGGTATTCGCCCTTGAAAAGAAAAGAAATATTTAAATATCTCTAAAAAAATCAATTAAAACATTTAAGCTCATTCACTTAGTAAAAATATAAGGTATATTTAAAACATCATCGTAGCATTACGCAAAGATTTTTCAAAAGTCTAAAACAATGTTAGGAATTTGTATCAAAACATTATAATAAGCTTTAAAATAAAGTTAGTTAAATCCAATAATTTATTAAATTTATTATTTTTAAAATAAGTATAAACTCAAGATTATTAAACTGAAACTAATAGTATACTTAATATCTTACATTAAATTTCTAAATCAAAGTATAAATTTCATATCTTCATAATTAACTTTACACATTTGTTTAAATGAATATTCAAATCATAAAAACATTTATTATGGTTTAATACTAAATTTCATATAGTAAATAAACCAATAAATTAACTATTAGTACTTCAAAATCAAGTAAATATTCCAAACTGTACTTCCCAAATAGAGATTCAAATTTATTTGTCAAGCATATTACTATAAATAACTTCGCAAATCAAAATTTTCCCGTTTATATAATATCTTTAAATTATACATTTAAAGAAACTTATGTAATGTAACGACCCGGAATTTCCGATCCCGAAAATTCCAGATAGTTAGTGAAAAGAAGAAAGAGAAAGAAGAAGAAATAGGAACAAGACACAGAAACCTCACATTCGCAGCGGATCAAAATACAATATCACATAATAATAGTTATACAAAAGAAACTGTATCAATACATTTACATTTTTCTTTTTACATCAGAGTTACAATATCCCATAAAAACTGGATAGTATAACAACATGTCCAGATGATAACAACAATATCATAGCAGAATACACTCCATACGCTCCTGCCATCCAGCTCGCCTTCTGATCCCCAAAACGTCCTTACCTGAAAATCTGTAATACTCGGTCTGACCCGAGCATTACATCAAAGTAACACCCGGGTCAGGCTGGAAACCAGCGTGAGTAAACCCATATAACATAGAATACAACAGCATACAACTCATATAAACCCGGGTAACTTAAATCAATTTACATCTTCACTAGTTGATATAACATCACTTATTCCATACATCAATTTCTAAGTACCGATACTTAGATTAAATGGTCTCATTCACTTTAACCATTCCATTTCATTCTATTGATTTCACATATCAATTTAAAAAGAATCGAAGTGGTTTCGGGTATTTACTAATAACCGACTCCGGTCTCTTCGAAACCAATATCATCTTAACTTAAATTATTCAAGTGAAATACAACTCAATTTTTAATACAGGTCGTCACATAATTCATCATCAATATATAACCACATCATCACTGTTTAAATCAAATATATCTTATCACCTAGCATCATGAATCACATATTAGGGATAACAATTAATCAAAGGCTTCCAATATCGTTCTATTTATCCCTTAATTAATTTCACAGATTAATTTGTTCTTAACCAAATACAGTAATTAACTTTTGATTACTTCATTAATTAATTTCTAACCATAATTATTAATCACCCTTAATTAATAATATCAGTAATTAACCACCCTTAATTACTTCATCAAATAAATTAATTCTCCTTAATTATCTCTAATTAATCCCTTGATTAATTATACGAAATAATTTATTCCAAATTACTTTCACAATTCCACCTTCCACTAATTACTACCAGTACTTATCATTAATTACTTCAATAAGTAATTATACTTCATCAATTACATTAAGAAATTATTATCAAATTATCAAGTGATTAAAATTAATTAAACTTAATTAATTAATTTAAACCAACTATATTAAACTCCATTAATTACATTAAGTAATTAATTTCTTAATTACTTCCATTAAGTAATTAAACTTATTCCACACTTGATTATCATTTAAATTAATTAGTCTAATTAATTATTAAAATTAACCACTTTAATTAATTATTAAATAATCCTGGTTAATGGCCTTCATTAACCATTTCTAATTATTTTTATTAAGTAATTAACTTAGATTAATTACAATTTATATTATCTTTAATTATCCATTAATTAAAGTCTAATTATTTAATTAATTAACCTTGATTAAAGCTTAATTACTTAATTAATAATTCTTTAATCATTAGTTAAAAATCTAATTAATAATCTTTAATTCCAAATTGATTAACTCTTAATCAATATTCATTAAACCTTAATCAACTAATTAAATAAATTAATTATTCCTTAATTACCTTATTAAATATAATTAATTTCAAAACATTAATTCTTAACTTAATTTTAAGTTAAAACATTCCTTAATTTTGTTTTAAAAAAAACAATTTATTTAAACAAAGTACTTTTGAACTACTTTTAAATTTCATTTCAAATACAAGATTCAAAATGAATAAACTTAAACTTAATCAAAGTTTAAACAATTTTAAAACTTTAAAGATTTGCGAGACAAACAAGTGTTTATCAAATATAAGAAATTCATAGGGTTTGAAACTAATTTCATTTTTAAACTTAATAATTTAAATTTAAACTTTACGTACAAATTTGTTTAAAACCTTCAAATTTAAAACTTCTTTATTTTAAAACTAAAATAATTATTTTAAATCTTTGAATTCCAATTTTTAACTTTAACTTAAAATCTTGCTCACACATTTTTTATTTTTATTTTTTTTTAAAAAAACTTCAGCTTAAATTTCAACTACTTACCTTTATAAGGTAATTTAACAAGTTAAATTTTTAAAACTTTAAATTATATATTTTTTTAAAACAGAGACTTAAGATTAGATCTGAACTCTATAATTTAAGCTTGAATTAGAAACGAAGTTTAAACTTCCTTTACAGTTGAATGGTTCAGATTTTTAAAACAATACTTTAAACAAAACAGGTTCAGATTTATCAAAACCTATAATAACTCTACAACCCGAGACTTAAACTAATGACTTCGAGTTTCCTACCTAACTACTTCGAGTCCTTCTCCCTATAACTTCGAGAAAACCCAGAAAAACTCTACTGCAAACAACAAAACCCCAAAACTCATCAGCCACTACATCACCGTGCATATGCACGGTGACCACCGCCATCCTTGATCATCAAAATTGATCGCGACACGCCATAAACCATCCTAGCATCCTATCACAACCATCAACTCGAGCTACCATCACCAGAAATCGAAGATGATACCCAATATCAAAACCTGGAAATAAAACCAAGTACCCCTTCCAAAACCTGTCAACGGCCAATCCTCACCGTTCCGACCACCTGAGGTCCACCCACTCCGGCCTCGAACCCATCTACACACCAACTTCCCATTTCCCAAAAATCATAGCACTCGATCAACCATCAAGATCAAACTGACCCATTTCATTAAACCCATCAAAACTAGGGTTTAATACTGAATCTCAAAACTGCATCCAATCTAGCCAATTTTAAACCCATTCATGATTTTTCTGAGCATCTCCTATACTTCCTCTATCACTCAGAAGAATCCCAAAGTTTCAGAAGTCATGGATCATAAGAACTTGCTAAAATTTCATTCTTAGTTCAAGTACTAACTGCTACTGAAACTAAACTCTAAAAATTCTAATACTTGATTTAAAAATCAAGTTCCAGTAACTACTTTTAGTTTATGAAACTAGATTTCAATATTCAATATAATTGGTTTTGATAAAAATAAACATGCATAATGTTATCTTCTGTTTCCAGGGTCAGTACCCATATTTTCTTTCTTGAATTTTTTTTTTAACTTAAGAAAATAACAACTTTCTTTACAATTTTCATTTATATCAGGAAACAAATTAAGTGTAAGTACTTAAATAAAAATTGGGATTTCCTAGGACATCAAAAAGAAACAGAACATGCCATTGAAAAAGAAACAGCATGCACATTACTTACATTCATATCAACAGCTATCTATAACATAAGAAAATAGCTATTCTATTTCAATAAACTAGCATGCAACCTATTTAAGATTTTAAAGTTAGAAAAAGTTACTCACAAGCACAAATTTTCAAACAGAATTTAGCATTTAAGGGTAGCAGTTTACTCACATATATTAAAGAGGCAGAGCTTTGAAAAACAGAGGACTTGTAAACTTGCTGCCTTGATTTCCTTTAAAAAAAATTGCAAAGCTTTGAATAATGAAATGCTAGCTTTTGAAAACTTGAAAACCATGGCCTCTGGAACTTGTAAGCTTTTAAAACTTTGATTTACTCCAGATTTACTTGCATGCATGCTTGAAAGATGGTTACAGGCTTTGGCTTTTGAATTGAAAACTGTTTGTAGGGTATTTAATTTTGGTTTGAGAAAGGATTTCAGGCTTATGATAAAAGAAAATGTTTCAGGCCTTTGATTAATGCTTGAGGTTACAGGATTGCAAAAATGTGGTTTTCAGTTTTGTGGCCATGGATTCTTGCTTGGTTTGAAGGAAAAGAAATATGAAGAAGAAAGAATGGAAGTTTATAAAATTTATGATTATTAAAATTAAATAAAAAGAAAATTAGGAAAAATAAGACACTTGTTTAAATTCTTACATTTTTCATTTTTATGTTATACCTATCCTACATTTGTAATGTCCATGCATTAAAATATCTACAATTTAGTGTATATGTATCCATGTCTTTAACCTTCTTTCATTAACCTATATTTACTTTATAGAAATTGAAATAAAATCTCAATTAAATAATTAATTATTATTTTAATATAAATTTTAGAACCAATTTATTCTAAGATGTTTGAATTAGAAAAAAAAACAAACCTTATTTGCCAACTACTATACATACAAAAACAACAATTAATTTATTTGTTTTTGAAAAGATAAATCTTACCCATTTATTAAGATGAATATCTTAACATGTTTACTAGGATTATATTTCCACAATGAATTTATATATGTATATACTTAAGATTTTTATCATTATGGAATTTACACATATCTATTTATAAAATTAATAATTTACTTTAAGATCCATTATTTAGTTCAACTATTATTATAGTTTCCAATCCACTTACATATATATTCAGACATCTTTAATTAGCAAATTTTATTTGTTTTAATTTGCAAATTATTATTTTAATAAAATAAATACTTCTAATTACTAATTAATAGATGTCAAAAATTCAGGGCTATCACATGTAAATTTTACTTGACATGTTCATTTGAAAGCTTCATTTGCAAATCAATTATCTTTAATACTTTTCAAAGCTCATTTGTAAAATTTCTTGCTTCGCTTATAAATACCAATTAAATAGTTACATAACACCTTTATAAATATATGTAACCTATTTGAAAACAATTCTTTACATCATAACTTATAATTACAAAGAAGATATTGAAAACATTAAATCCATAATTCATAAAATATTAATTTTATCTCAAAGATACTTTTCAAACATTATTAATAAATCAGTAATCATTTACTATAAATATGTTTTATTTAATTAATAACTTCTAAAATATTTACATCACTAATAATTTACTATTAAACCATGTAGTAAATAAATAAACAATATTTTAGACATTTTAAATTATTTAGAAAGAAAAATGATCAAAATATCCTTTATATAATACTTTATCGAAATACTTTTATAACTCGATGTCTTAACAGGTTTATCCTCGTTCTTGCAGACTCTGGTCGTACGTTGATCAGGCGTAAGACTATAAATCTCCAAGCACTTAGTAGACCTGCTTTAACACCTAGTGAAAAATAGTTAAAAACGAGTATGAGAAGTACCGCTCAAAATCTAATGTCAAATGATGATAATATGATAGCAGTGGCCCGCTGCTGATCCAGAATTTACGCAATGGACACAAAACTTTCCAAAAGATCCTTCCACCTTTCGGATTCTAGAAAAATATCATAGTCAGTTCGTAAACAAGGGACCATCGACCCCTGCTGCAGCGATACGCTGCTGATTCAATGATTTACGCAATGTATACACTTCCTTTTCGGAAGATCCATAAACAACAGATCTCAGGATCGAAAGCGCCTCCATTGGGTAAACTAAAGAACCATCTACCCTGGAAAAAAATCAAGGAACCCATGAGTTTAAGTCCAGACAACCATATCAGTTCGAATCCATTTCTGAATTCACCCAAGTCCATTAGGGTATATCGGTCGAATCCATTCCTAGATTTTCCAAGTCCATCTGGGTCAAAGCATATCATACCATGCTTCTTCACGGAGGGTACTTCCTCATACCTATTACTTCAAAATATAACATTCCATATATAGTACCCTTTCAAAATCATAGCTTCAAATATCGCACTTATATAAATTCCACTATATATATAAGATTTCGTTTTCAAATAAAGTGCTTTCCAAAATCAATAGTCATAAATATATCAAATCATTCTTATATAAAATCCACTATATAGCTTTATCTCTTCAGAACAAAACCTTCCAAAATCAATAGTTTCAAAATCCCTTGTACTAATATAAAGTTCATCTTATACAAGAATAAAAAAAATTCCAAGATCAATTTTGTTGTATGAAACGCCTTACGAGATTCAAAATTAGAGGAGCCCAAATCGGAAAGAACTCAAATCATGAAAACAGACTCGGGAGGAAGATATGCTAAATAAATTACAAACAGTGAAGATGGATAGCCTTATATTAATCGCGGGTGACCTTAACAGGGTCAACTGTGACTTCAAGAATAAGATCGATGTAAAATTCTGAGGCAAATCGGCATTCGATCGCAAAAGATAGAATTCGGGCATGGTAAAAGATAGTAGCATCTAAACCGAGGATACATAAATCTTCGGTGAATCAATGCCTATTTCAAAGGAGTTTCATTCCTTTACAAATCATTCTAAGATTGGCGGGACAGTCGATTCATTAGAGAAATAAACAGGAGTGGAGTTATGGGATACTCCAAAGTTAAAGAACACGAATAGGAAGACAAAGATGGATTCCAGAACAAAAGGGAAGTCCCAGAATTCAAAGGACATCCGAATCAAAGAGGAAGAGATACAAGCTCGAATTAAAGTAATTCTGTGATTAATTTACTCTATATGCTAAGTTTTGCCTAAAACCAGAGCTCTGAGACCAACTGTAACATCTTGGTATTTTCAAACATTCGCATCCACACACGTTGGACTTGAATTTCTCAAAATATCAGATTGTTAATTTTTATTTAGCAAAACTCAACATATACAGTAAATAAATAGTCACGGAATCAAAAACACAGAGTAATATAACAATAAGCAGTGGAAATAAAAGAATAGTAGTTCATGAAGATAATATATATGTATATATATATAGAGTTAGACAAGATACAACAGAAGTCTTGATACAATAGTCAAATACCAAATCAGAATATATCTGTAGAGTCAACTGAATAACTGAAAGCTAGATAGATAGATGGATCACCAATCGAAGCTCCATCTCCAAAGGTGAGTCTCGAAAGCTGTATCACTCAGTCTGAACCGAGCGTAAAGCAAAACACAAAACACTCGAGTCAGGATTAACATTCTTATATCAATATATCCAATTCAAGTGAAAATCAACTGAAATACAAGTAACTTAGAGGATGTTTGAGATGCCCATGCTCTAAGGATCTGTGGAACTATCCGCTATGTAGAAATTTACGCTATTAACAACCAAACGTCATTCTAACACTGTGGTCATTCCAAAATAATTTATACTTCGCAACCAAAATATCATATCCATTTCAAAAGCATATCAATACAATATAAATTTTCACTCCAAATATATCCATTTCCAAAATCAAATCACTTTCAAAGTTATAACATTTTCGAAACCAAAACACTTGAAATTATAATACTTTGGAAATCATAACATTTTGAAATCATAACACTTCCCTTTAAACAGTGTAGATATTAATAATAATATATATAATAAAATAGATTATAAAATAAAATAGTTTATATAAAATAGTTATGAGTTAAATTAATTTATAAAGTAAAATATATAAAGAGTTTTATATATAATTTAAAATACTTTATACAATCAACAGTTTCCTCAAATTTCACAAATCGATTCAATTCAACTTGAACAAAAATTCAAATCTCATTCAATCTCAACTCATCAATTTCAACTCAATAAGTTTCTCAATAAACCATTTCAAAATATATCAATTTCAAATACAAGTTAAACCACAGAATAAACCATTTCTATTTTGATATATTTCAAAGCTTTAAGTATTCCACATTTTCAAAACTAAATTTTGATAACTTTATATATATATATATATATCAAATTCAATTTACTATTATGTAGATTTTGGAAATATTTACTTAATAAATCCAATATTGTTTAAATAAAACTTCAAATTTCAAATAAGTGGATATTCCTTTAATTTATTTAAACTTGGTAAGTTGATTTAATAACCTTAGCCGAAATCAAGCTATAAAATCATATCCGTCGGAAATCTCAAGTTCCATAAGTTTCAAATCAATTTAATTAAATAAATTTTTAATTGAATACCATTTCAAATCAATTTCAAATCTTTCTTCCCGACCTTAATTTATTAAAAATTATTATGAACTCTATATTTAAAAATAAAATTTTATATAATACTTAAACATATTATATATAAATTAAATCTAACTTTATTAAATTAAATCTTATTATCTAACCTATTTATAATAAAGCTTATTTATACATATTTTAAAATAGTAAAATTATAAGTAAATTCTTAAAATTTATAATTTCAAAACCAACTTAAAATTTTAAATTTTCAAAACATATAAATTTAAAATAAAGAATTTAAACTTTATAAAATACATCTATTTAATATCTTGAAATCAACATTTATTAAACCATGTATTTCCTACCCAAAACCATAGAAATCATTTCAAAATATTTATATATAGACCGATGATGTCTGTATATAATTTTCTATCATATGGTCAAGCGATACTGAAATTTGTCATGTCAATCCGTAATTTAAATATACATATACGGGTAAATATTATTTCAACCCGCAATCCCAAATTCAATTAAATGAAAATCACTTGGGTCTATCATTTCAACCCATAACGATTTTCTCATATTCTACAGATCGTTCGGGTATGTATCATTTCAACCTATAGTGAATTCTATGCTAACAGGGAACTTGCAGAGTGATAATAGATTTGATAATAATATAATAGGCACATATCATCAATACAATTAACAGATAATGGTGTCAGATGTCACAGATGAACAGATAGAGATAACAACATATACATAGCAATGTAAATAACTAACAGCAGCATATTTCAATTATCGTATCAATTAAAATCAAATTTAATAAATATAAGAACGCTAATCATGAGTGATTGCTCACCTTTCGAGGCAATATAGATTTGACAAAGAAACGAGCTACGAATCCAGGCACGAATCTCAAAACAAGGCAAGATCGAACGCGAATTTTATGAAAAGCTGATAAAAAGGAATTGATGGAACTAATCAGATCAATTTGTTATAAATGGAAGATATGTATACTATATTTCAAAACAATGCTCATGAATATATATATATATATATATATATATATACACACACACACACACTTATAAACAAATCTATATATCGAATGTAATATATAAACATATGTATACAAACTAACTTTCATAAACTTTATATTCAAACAATATATTATATCTCTTTAAACATAAAATGTACCAAAATATAAATGAAACTGTTATAAAATATGTATACTAACACAGCGTAGCAGCTTATATAAGTACTAAGTAGAATATATATACTGTATGAAATATGAAAACAAGGTGAGTGAGGCACGAGCTCCCTATATCATGTATTTAAACTATGTCTATCCTTACCAATCAATCCAAGAAAAATCAGTATATCCGAAAATTTAGAGCAGAACAATGCATATCTTCATGATAATATATAGTAAAACAACAACTGAGGTAAACTACTATATACTTATATACTTATAGCATCTTAAAATCAATATAAATAATTTATTATAGTATATATAAAACTTAAGCGGTAACAATTTTTTTTCAATCTATGCATATCATATTGAAAGTACAGTTGACATATTATACAACTTAGTAGAATAATATATGCATTGACAATATATAAAACTTACCTATATAATTAATTATATACACTACACGTATACACGGCAGCTTGTGTGTGTGTGTGTGTGTGTGTGTGTATATACTTTTATACATTATACTTGTATAATACCAACATACATGTAAACATTGAATACACTATGTGTGTGTGTATATTATATAAACAAATATTATATTTTATAACGCTGTAACATAAAAAAAATTACTTCTCATATATACATATGTGTTAAAGATTTTGTACGCTAGAATATATAGAACAACGTTATAGTACGAAATACATATACATATATATAAGGGAAATCATAACTTACATATAAAATAATAGAAAGGAAAGGGTGCACAATGGAAAGCTTTGTTCGGCTGGGAGTGGTTCACTGCTGCTACGCTATGGCAGATAGCTTGCTCGGGGAAGATGACAAAAAATGATGTGGTAGGAAAAGCATGGCATGGTGGTAGTACCGACGAAGTAAGGAAACAATTGCAGGCGAAGGAAATGGAGCATGCATGGACGTGAGCTTGCATGTCCATTCAAATTTTCCCTTCGTATTATATATATATATATATTAGAGGAAGGCGATCTGGAGGTCAGTTGAGATAAGGCATGGATGTTGGCTCAAGAAGGTGACGAGACCATTTGCAAATGGAGAGAAGAAGAAACAGCTTTTCCACAACCTATATATATATATATATATATATATATATATATATATAAAGCTATTGACATACGAACTGTCACATTTTTTATGGCTATGGTTTTTAAAATGAAGAAGCAGGCTAGGTTCATTGCACGGTGATGTACAAAGCTTCAGGTGAAAGGCCAAAATGAGCAAACTTATGAAATGTCTAAATATGTCTTTTTTAAAATAAAAATAAAATAAAGAAACCGAAAAAAATAATGGTAGATGCATTTCGGTGAGAACATTGATTTCTGGGAATTCTAAAAGCCAATGGTTTTTAGTTTAAACGGTGGAATATGAAATGGTGTAAGAAACCAAAAGACACAAACTGGTTACCGATACGGTTACCATTTACACATATTCCGCTGCGTACTGGATTTCAATTATAGAATTGAATATACCAGAGAGATCAACATGATGAGACATTCAAAACGGTATATAAATATCAGTGGTACGATCATCCTATCAATAGTCGATATTCGGTACTGAAAAAAATGCTGCAAATCTGTCGAAAATAAGATTAACGGAGCAATGGCAGTTTAAATTAGGAGAAACGAAAGATAACGTCACCCTCAGAAGATGATTTACAAATATATTATATAAAAATATCCAGGTTTGGAAAACATTTTATTATCATGAAATATTAACTGATTTAAATTTAAATAAAATCACAATAAAATAAACTTCCATATTATCAAATGAAAATTTACCATTTGCTATATTTAAATAGACGTATTCCAAATATTAAATTTTTATTTCCAAATTCGAATATTTAAAATTTCATAAAAATTCAATTAATAAAATAAAAAATAAAAATAAAAACTGGGTCGTTACATGCTTGGATCCGTAACTCATTACATTGTCTCCTCTCTCTAGCCTAGAAAGGTGAGCAATCCCTCACGATTAACATTCTTTTATTTATTAAATTTGATTTCATTTGAAAAGACAATTGAAATATGTTGTTGCTAGTATTTAATTGCTATATATGTATGCTATTATCTATAACTTCTCACTTGTGACATCTGACACCATGATCTGTTATTTACATTTTATCTGTTATTGATGATATATGCTTGTTATTGATATGATATATTATTGTCACATATGTTCTCACTCTGCAAGTTCCATGTTGTATAGAATTACTTATGGGTTGAAATGATACATACCCGAACGATCTTGTAGAACAGGAGAAAATCGTTATGGGTTGAAATGATAAACCCAAGCGATTTACATTGAATTGAATTTGGGATTGCGGGTTGAAAAGTTATATACCCATATATATATTTAAACTACAGATTGAAATGATAAATATCTGTATCACTTGACTATAGGATATAAAATTTTATACAACACCGTTGGTCTATATATATATATATATATATATATATATTGAAAATGATTTCCAAGGATTTTAAAAGAAATATATGTTTTTAAATGTTGATATCTAGATATTATATATATAAATGTTGTTTTTATAAAGGTTTAAATTTTAGATTTTTAAAATTATATGTTTGAAAATTTTAAAGTTATAAGTTAGTTTTGAAATTATAAATTTTAAGATTTTAATCAAAATTTTACTATTTTAAAAATATATAAATTAAGTTTTAATATAAAATAATTTTAATAATAAGATTTAGTTTAATAAAGTTTGACTTAATTAATATATAACATGTTTAAGTATTTATTTAAAATTTTATTTTCAAATATAGAATTTATAATTTCTTTAAGAACTTAGGTTGGAAAGAGAATTAGAAATTGGTTTGAAATTGTATTTATTTAAGAATTATACTCAGATAAGTTCGATTTGAAATTTATTAAATTTGAGATTTTGAAGATATGATTTTATAACTTGATTTTTGATTAAAAGTGATTTAGATGAATAATTTCAAATTTGCATAAATCGGAATGGGATGTTTTGTTTATTTAAATTTTCAATTGAAGTTTATTTAAATGTTATTGGAATAATTAAGTAAATATCTAAAAACTAAATAATAGTAAAGTGAATTTGATATATATATGAAATTGTTGAATTTAGTTTTGTAAATGTTTGAATATTTAAAGCATTGAAATCTATTGAAATTGAAATGGTTTAATTTGTAGTTTATATCTATATTTGAAAACGATATAAAATGGTTTATTGAGATTTGAATTGAAATGGAAGAACTGAGATTTGATTTAAATTAGATTTTGGAATTCGAGTTTATTTGAATCGATTTGTGGAATTGAAGGAAACTATTTTTATTATATCAAGTATTTTAAAATATATTAAAACAATTTTAATATTTTACTTTATAAATTATTTTATTATAAACTATTTTAATTTATAACTATTTTAATATACCAATTTATTTTTTATATAAACTATTTTATTATATAAACTATTTTATTATATATACTATTTTAATATCTAAACAATTTAAGTGTTATGGATTTCCAAAGTGTTATGGATTTCAAAAGTATTATGATTTCCAAGTGTTATGATTTTCAAAGTATTATGGTTTCAAAGGTTTATAATTTCGAAATAGTTATAATTTTGGAAAGAGTTATGATTTTTAAATGTATATTATTTGAAAGTGAGTAATGTTCCCGAATTGATATGGTTTTGAATGGATATGATACTTTGAACTTGAAATATAAACTATTTGAAATAAAATGACCGTGGTGTTGTAATAACATTTGGTTGTTAAAGAGACTGGGATTTGTTATTGTCATACTATCTGCCAATACCGAAAACCACTTTAACAACCATGTACACGGTGGAGATTCCAGAATGAAGTAGGATGGTGGCGACAATTCTATATGAGGTATATACGTGGACCTAACTCCCGTGAGTTAGCTTAAAGTGTCTAAAACAAGGGCAATTGACGATCCAAGTGAGGTAGCTCCTCCGATCCGGCACACTTCTTCGATACCTTTCTATTACTTTGTGATTGATTGGGTGCACCCTCGGATTTTTGGGAGTGTGGATTGAGTTGGCGATTGCTGCAACTTGCATTACCAACAGCCCGGAAGTTCAATTGGTATATCTACCCCGGCATTCCTAGTTGTGCCATGTCACCTACAATATCGAACCCGGTACGAGTTTTTTATGTGTTGTACCTATGGAGTGCCCTATGGTAGCCTCCAGTTTACGGGGGTATTACGGTATTGTATAGACTGTGGCACTATAAAATGTGTTAAAGGAGATGTGGGTAACACCTTAATGCTATTTTAATAGTTTACTTTACTATAGACATATTATAATAGCATATTGTACCACATAGTAGATAGTTCCACGGATCCTTAGAGGATGGGTATCCCAAACATCCTTTGAGTTACTTGTATTTCAGTTGATATTTCACTTGAGTTGGATTTATTGATAAGAGAATGTTAATCCTGACTCGAGTGTTTTGTGTTTTTTCTTTACGATCGGGTCAGACTGAGAGTCACAGCATTGAGACTCACCTTTGAAGTTGGAGCTTCGCTTGGAGATCCATCCATCTATTCAGCTTTCATTTATTCAGTTGACTTCAGTGATATATTGAGATTTTGTTATTTGACTATTGTATTGAGACTTCTATGTATTTGAGACTTCTTTTATATCTTGTTTTAATTCTGTTATATATATAGTAGCTTCATGAACTACTATTCATTTTTTTCGCTGCTTATTGTTATATTACTCTGTGTCTATGGTTGATTTATCTACTGTATATGCTGAGTTTTTCCAAATATAAATTAACAATCTGATATTTTGAGCAATCCAACTTCGGCATGCGTAGATGAGACTATAAGGAAATAGCAGGTCATTACACAACATCTGTCTATTCATATTCAAACAGTATAATAAACAAATTATGCATATAACCAAACTGATCTGTGACAATCACCTCTACTTATAAAATCTCACCCAACTAAACATATAGTAGCAACATATTTAAACAGATAAGAAATTGCTCATTATAGGATCATAGAATATAATTTAATTACTGTAATATGAATTAAAATTACCAATTTAATGATGCTTTGAATCCATGTTGAAGCAATGACTTCCCTTCCTTTTACTATTCCTTATTCGTCAGATTGCAAGTCTGGAATCACTGATCTCTAACTATCGTGTAGTATTATTTTAATTTTAAATATATTTAAGAATTTTAAAGTGGACTGAGAGCTATGTTTTAATCAGTAATGTAGAAGGTAATGGCAGCCAATAAAATGTTTTTATTATTTTTAGAGATACACACATATATAGGGTTTTATTAGAGAGAAACGAGGAACACCTTTTTACCCATTCTCACTTGATCTCAACTCATTATCTCCAAGAAAATTCCCTATGTTTAAGCAATCCCTAAACCTTCCTTAAACATAAATTTTGGAGGCCTAATGATGGGCCTTAAATCCATCTAAGCCCAAGCCAAAATACTATGCAATTAAATCTAATTTAATCGCTTGTCGATATTGTATATCGATCGATATATTAATAATTTTTATAAATATATATAACAATATTTATTTCTCAAATCATATTCAAATTTTGTAATTAAATTTCATAAATATTAATTAATTTATAAAAATTATAAACTAATTAAATCGTTCAGTCTTAAGGGAATTCATCATTTCGGCTGTGTAACTCTTGGGTGTAAATTTGGTCAGCGATTAACATCGAACTATTCTAATGTTAATGTTTACACGTCGCTTAGCATGTGGTGTGACATTATGGCCAAATTTATTGCCTACTCATTTTTGGTAAAAATCCAATTTTAATTTAATAAGCATTACCCGGTTGTGATATTTGTTTACATGAATTCTCTTCGTCAAAACAATGTCACTTTGGACTTATGGAATTTGGTAATGATCAAAATTACAACTTCATCCAGATTCAACTTTATAGTCCAAATACAAAGTCCTTGATTCAATAATAACAATTGTTAACCGAAATGCTCTGGCCGAAGATTATGACTTTGAGCCGACATGAGTTGACTGTGATACTAACCGCATATAACTAAAGAGACGAGTTCTCCCTTGAATAGTGATTCACTTTCAATGCTTCTACTCGACCTAACGATAGTCACTTGATGGACTCCATGCCATAATTTGGCTATAATCAAAGCGGAGCTTTCATATTGAAGATCCACAGTATTTTCCACTCGAGAGAACTGTGTAAATTAGTCACATCGATATTTTCTGTTTGACCTTAGTTATATTAACCAACAAAAAACTATCTAGTGAGTCATTCTATAGTTATCTAATAACTATTAGTATGTAACCCCTAGATGCCCCTAGCAGTCATGAGTAATACACTGCCCAACATTTGGAGAGCATTACGTGCTCCAGCCTCAATGGATGCATCAATATACAGTCTCGATGCATCTTTACTAGGAAAATTTAAAATGGTATATTTGTTTCATTGTGATAAATTACTCACGGTTATAACACTTTGTAACTACTATCACAAAATATACCATTTATTGATTTTTCTATCAAATATACTTTTAATTAAATTAAATAATTAATATAATCACATTATATCAATTATGTAATAGGAAGAAAATACCTTTTATTTTGAAAAAGATTGGTCAACGAGTTAGATATATGTAACAAATTACATAATTCCCCCTAGGACATGCCCCTAACTCTATCAACCTTTACATTATCACTTTAAAAATTGCTTTCAGGCTTTGGAGTGTTAGCTTGTGATGAAAAATCATGCTAACTTTTTAGTTCCATAAGAAGGATCCAAACCTTCGTTCTAATTTATCACTTCTTATATCTTATTCCTGCCAATTTTCTACCAAACATGAAAGGAGAGTCATCCACAAGAAGGAAAACTCAATCTCCTATGGTTGAAGAAAATATTCTTCAAACACCGGCCGAGATGATGAACCAAACAAATTTTGGAGAATCAGCCCCTTCACTTTCTATTAACGAGGAGTTTTGTCAAATGATGCTAGCTTTCATTGAAAATTCCATAATATGCTATTACCAGTCTTAAATGAAGAAGACAGTTGAGGATATGTAAAGAAGAGTTATTTATGCTATTGATGACAAAGGCTAGCCTCCAATAGTTGGCCAGAACTTTGGAAAAATGCAAATTATGAGGGAAGACCTTAAGGCTGAGTAAAAGCACTGCTAATAAGGCAAAAATGTCCCAGGCAACAAAAGGAGTTCAAACTGAAGGACCACCAACACTGAGCACTGAAAGGATAAGCCTTAGTGGGCCAGTAAGAGTTCGACCCAAAAGAATAACTATTGATGTCGAACCCAATGAAAGACTAAATCTTGGCGGCAATCGAAACATGGAACAACTGTAGTTCAAGTTGTTCGACAAGTCAAAATCTCCAAGAAGAAAGGCCCGGTTCTTACATGGAACTAAAGGTAAGGAAGATTTAACCATTTTTTGTTAAGATCATGAGGGCACCATTGACCGTAGGATTTTGAATCCCAAACCACTCTTATGATGGATCATCTGATCTATAAGACCACATTGTCGTATACAAAATATAGATGCAAGCCATCTATACTTTAGATGAAGTCGAGTGTAGGTTTTATGGGATACTTACAGGTCAACATTAAAATGTTTTCAAAACTACCCTCCAAACTCAATCCATTCTTTGGATCAAATAACCAACAAACGTCAACTAATTTATGTTCTGAACATAAGTTTCATGGACTTAGAATTGAATCAGTTTTATGTAAATACTAGATATAATCCAAAGACTCTAATATAGAAACTAATTATATAAGATCAAATGACACTAACGAAACCTAAAATATACATAATTCTTTATATTTTATAATAAGGATTCACACACTTTAAAGAGAAACCATGAGTTTCTTATTAATGTAAAAAAAAGAATTATTAGTAATAACAATTACTTCAATTTTCAATGCTCCATGAAGCGTATAGACTCTACTATATGATAGGATGCTTAAATCCAAAAGAGATTCCAAGGATATTATTGAAATAAAATTTTGGCAGTTGTACTCAAAGGGATATAATCCATCCTCCAAGGGTGTGTCTTGGAAAGAAAGACCAATGTAGTGGTATGTAGTAAGCAACATTTATGAGAACAACATTTTAAATTTCAATTTGGAATTAGCATAATAGGTTTGTTAATCAATGTCCTTAAGTAAACTCGGATTCCACTTGTAAAATTATCACCAAATATGACCTTGAATTTTGGTACGTCTTGGTTGGAATAGAAATTCTGAATAATGATTTAGAAATAGACTATTCACACATGACGATTAAAATGTAAGGACTTCGGTTAGAGCAATGATTGAGTTTGTAAGTGTAGAATATGATCCAAGAACCGATGCGATAGTATCGTTTAATAAGTGTTAGAGGTGAGCAAATATTTGACAAAAATCAAATAGTTTGAATTTTATACGAAACGCAGAGAAAGCAAGTGTTTATAAGAAAGAATATTAAGGGTAGTCAAATATTTCTAAATCAATAATATATGATGTTGGGATTGTCCTAAATGATATACATAGACACAATATTAAAATATTTAATGTGGAGCATATGTGATGAATTCCTTATGCATCGGAAATAGGAATTATCATATATATTATATTGTCTACTATATCGCTATTCTCTTATGTAATTGGTGCAATGAGTGAGTATAAAATACAAATTAATATCCCCAAATATTAGTTTATTCACGAGTATTTGTGAAATACTTGAGAATTGTTTATGGAAACAAAAACTCCGTATCAAGGAGAATTTGGACCCTAACTTTATAGTTGATATCAAATATAGTATGCCAATCCTAAATTTATGTTCAACCTCAGTAATGAATTTTTAATTTAGAAATGTTCCAAATAAGAGGATGTTGTTGATTCAGTAAAAAGTCTAGGTACATCACCTTTAATAGCATCACAATAAAAGAAATACAAATAAAAATGCATATATTTATAGCTAAGGTAAGGCTGATTCCAACTGTTGATAATCCCATGACATTGTTTATGAAAGCAATGTCATTTTATAGATCGTAAAATAAATTAGGCTCAAACGACGTCTAGATACATATTCCAAAAGTTCCCTATGATAAAGGCAGCTTATCAAGAATAGAGATATGTTGGTCGACTGAACGAAGGAACGATACTAAGATTCCATGATTGACCTCAAGTATAAGTGGGAGATTGAAAGAATTAGTGGTATGCCTTAGCATGAATTATGTAATTTGTTTCATATATTTGACTCTGTATTCAGTCTTATTCATAGTAAGGATGTTTATTTTTTTTACATACTTTGTTATATTATTATTAGTTAAGTGATTAGTCTAAAGTATGTCATGAGAAAACCCTTAAGTAATGTTATATGATTGTAGTTGCAAATAGTTGCAATCATGAGTAATGAATCACAAAATATATTGATATTTTGTATTGAACAATCGTAGTCAGGATGTTTTGAGAAAAAAATATAAATTCATGTGTTGAGACCAAAGTGTGTAATGCTCTCCAAAAGTTGGAAAGTGTATTACTCATGGATGTTAGGAGTACCAAAGGGTTATGTGTTTGTGGTTATTATATGGCTATGGAATGACTTATCCGAGAGTTTCCTATTGACTAATAACAACTTCGTCTAATAGGATATCTTAGCGCGATAATGTTATACATTTCCTTTGACTTGAGAATACCATAGAACTTTAATATGAATACTTCACTTTGATTATAGTGAAATCATAGCATGGTGATCCCCGATCAATTGGGTCAGAGTTGATGTATTTGAAGTAAAATACTATTCCATAAAGAATTCATCCCCTTGTTGGTATGAGGTTTGTATCACAATCAACCAAAGTCAAATTATCTAGCTAGGGTAGATAGTTAATAATAAATGTTATTATTGAACCAAGGACTTTGTATATGGACTGATCTAGTTGAATATAGGTAATGTTGGAGTTTGTCCAAAACTAAATTCCATACACCCTAATATGGTATAATTTTGGTGAAGAAAGTATATATAAATTATTGTCACTTGGTACTGCTTAACAAAATATAAATATGATTTTTACCAAAAAGATTTATAAGCGATGAATTCGACCAAATTGTCATACCACTAGCTAAGGTGGTATGTGAACGTTAATATTTGAGTCGTTCAATATTATTGCTGAGTAAATTCACACCTCTGAGTCACATAACCACATTTGTGAATTTTTCAAAAAACCACATGACTTAATTAGTTTATAGAGTGTTATAAATTGATTTGATTAATTAATATTTAAGAAATTTTAATTGTTGATTTATTTAATGTTTTGGGTGTTGTTACGAAATATTTGAATGTATCTATAACGATTATATATGTGCATATTAATATACGATATACGTGCGTATTTAAATAGGGCTGTAAATACTTTTAATATTTTAACCAGCTTTTTAGAAATTAATCCATGCAAGGACGAATCATGGCTGGCCACACATAGGAGAGAGGAAGGCTTGACATAATTGAAAATTGATTGCAAATTAAAGGAGGAAGTTTTAAAGAAAGAAAAAGAAAGTTTCTTAGTCTTTCCTGAAAACGTTATCGTCTCATTCATTTTCTTTTTTCTTTTCTCCTCCTTCTCTTATATATAACTTCCTCTTTCTCATCCATGGCTGAATTTCACCTAAGTAACATAAGATTAAATTTAAAAAAAGTGGTTCGTTCTATTCTACCAATATCGGATGGTGATTTAAGCAATCTAGGAGACAATTCAAAAATCAAAGTTTTACAAAGGATAGGATTTATTCAGGTTTAATTATATCATTCATTCACAATGTTTAACCTTAACCAAATTTCAAACATATACATACACACACACACACAAAGAGATATATATATATATATATACAAATATATATATACATATATGTGTGTGTAAATATTTTATTTCAACCTATTATATTTGAGTGAAAATTGTCCATGCTTTTCATTTATAAAATATGAAATTGGTTTCATATACACATTGAATTTTTTTTAAGTACTAATGTATATTTAATATTGGTTGAAGTAGAATAATAAATATATATGTCTTTGTAAATTTGATTTATTTAAAATATTGGGTTTGATGTTTACGTATTAGAACTTTATATAAATATCATTTATGTTATTTGAGATGGTAAAACACATAGGTTGAAACATTTAGTTAAGTCAATCATGATTTCAAGCTAACATATACTCTAATGTTTAAGTATTTAGCCAAATATATTTGAAACTTGAATTTATTAATTAATTTTGTATCATAATATATATATATATATATATAAACTTATTTTGTAACAAAGTGGCAATATATATTACATACGTGTATGCGTATACACATGTGTGTGTTATATATGTGGTATTACTAATATATGTATGAAAACCATATAAAAATATTATAGTATATCTGAACACATGTATATACTTAGGTATTTATATTTCTGATATGCATATGAATTATATTATGCATATGTAAATATAAAATATATGTGTATATTATTGGAATCGGGCCATCCCACAAAATAAGTTATTGATGAATTTCAATTTTTTTTACCCTATTGGATCTTTATTGGGCCGATGAAGTCCAATTTATTTAGAACATTTTTAAATTTAATTTAAATAAAATATTTATTTCATTTAAATTTTTAACTATTGGATTGAGTTTATTTAACTTATTTTAAATTAAATATAATGATACACATATGTATCATATACATATATGCATGTGTGTGCATGTGTACATAATAATTCGTGCGAGGTATAACATGCCCGTAAATAAATATTATGAACAGACATGTTAGCTTATCTTATATGTATTATATGTTTCCAAATATATGCATGTACATACATACATAAATATATACAAACTTGTTATTTAAATGAGTATTAAAACAATAAAAATATTTACACATATATATAATATATGTATTGCATAACTGCGAAATATTAATTTTGATAGAAATGTGTGATCCTCTAAAGTAGAGGAGAGCACACATGTACATATATATTTCACCAAAAATAAGGTGTTGCCAACATACTTGGCAGATAACAATATCATCACATATCAAAATGATAAAGTCTAAGATAATAAATCAACTACTATAGGTAACTTCTCAAATGAGCTCCGTCAACGCCACTACCCATTACACTTCAGCATTGAACTCCAGAAAGGTCACCGCCTATAGTGAAGTGTTAGAAGTACCCAAAATAAGCCATGGTGCACCCAAATGCATAAATGAGATCAACAAGTGGCCCCGCTAGTCAATGAACGCCTCACAACTAGCTCTAATAATCCGGATCCAAAATATAAAATCTCTCCTACAAAGAATCCTACAGACAGCAACCCTGTAACTCTGTAAACAGCAAAGCCACAATCCTGCAAATAGTAATCCTATACCATCTTCAGTCTAAACCTATACCTGCAGAGACACTAAATAAAAATGTCAGAATAATACAATACATATATATATATATATATGTATATAAATAAAATTTATATACATATGTATGTATTGATTACAAATTATAAATCCTATAGCTTATACTATATAGCAGCAACAAATATATAATACATGCAAAAATAATAGAATGTCAATCTCAATAAGCAAAATACCAATTTTCTTCTAAGTCAAGAAACAGTGGTCATGAAATCAAAAGTCAAATATTTGTATAAAATAAGAATTATTATACTAATATATTTAAAATGACAACATAAAATAATACTAACTATATGTTCCTATGATCATAAGTACATTAGAATAATCTGTAAAAACATCTTTTGAATTCGAATAAATGCTAACGCTAAAGTTATTATTATTAAAAATATTTATTTTCGTTTACATAAATCAATTCTTATTCTAACCTTATTAAGGTAATCTTAAAAATGATTATTATTTGGCAATTTATATTTTGAATTTGAGATCCAATTAAAACAAAATAGAGCAGTTGTCATTACCAAATTATTAATATGATTATCATTATTATTAAGTAATCTATGATTTATTTCAAACCAAATAAACCAACAAAATATAGTAAATAGAGTGTCAAGTAAAAATCTATATTCACTTTTTACTTTAAATCTTAAATTATTATAGTAAAAATGACAATCAGTTACCTTAGTTTTAAAATTACAGTTAAAATTTTTAAGAGTACTATTAAGAATGTAATAAGTATCCATACATTCATAATATATATGATTAATAATTTCTAAATGCAAGTTACAAAATGTACATTTATTATCAATTGGCAGATTCTTTCTTTATAAAAGTTTAATGGTGTTTAGCTTCTAATGAATGATCGGCCACATATGAATCTTAGCTTTTGGTGGTGCGTTTTCTTTCCAAATAAGATTAAAAGAGTTATTAATAATGCCCGAATAATTGAGAAATTTATATAGCGACCTTGAAGTGAATTTCTTGCTTTTATCCTAATCCCATCAATAATATCATTTTCATTATCGATATTCTATAAATTCAATCTTGAACATAATAAAGCATATTGTCTAAGAGTTGTACTTTCTAAGATTCTATTAAAACTAAAGTTCCATGAAGGTCATAATCCGGTGAAAAAACATCTTTAGTTAAAGCATTTTTGAAGTTACAAATTTCAAAAAGTTCGCTAAATTCTATTCTAAGTGGAATGGAAAATAACCAGTGATTATGCCAGAAGGTTGTTTTATTTCTAGAATGTATAATCGTTTTAATACCAAGATTAAAAATAGCATGACGTTTAAAATTAATTTCCAAAAATTAGACAAATTATTATTAACATTAGGTGTAATTTGATACAAATTATAACTACAATTATAATAACGTTTAGAGACAATTTCTTTCAAATAGAATTATCATTTATATCCTTAAATTTCCACAACCATTTCCCTAGTATAGACATATTCAAGTTACGTAAATTAATAACACATGGTCTACCCTCCTTTTTTGCTTTACAAACAGTGTCCCAATTAACTAAACATTTTAAACTACTGTTCGGATTATCACCACTCCTTAAAAACTCCCTTCTTATTTTATCAAAATTTTCTATTACCCAATCTGGAAATAGATGCATAAATATCCAATAAATTGGAAGTGCAGATAAAACAGAATTGATTAGAACTAATCTAACCGCCTTGATAAAAACCAACCATTCTATTTTTAAATTCTATTTTTAATCTTATCTATTATAATTAGCCAGTCATCGTGTTTAAGTTTAGTTGACCTAATCAAAAAACCAAGATAATCAATAAGGAAGTTCATGGTTTTATAATTTAACGTATTAGCTACTAACCCCTCAACCTTATCAATGTCATTTAACACTAAAACCGAACTTTTATCAAAGTTAATTTTATGTCTTAAATGTAGTTCAAAACTGTACAAAATGAATTTAAGTGCAATAATATGTTTAGGTAAATGTGAAGTAAATAACATGGTGTCATCTGCAAACCGTAGAACGAAAATATCATTACGTGTAATATCACCACCTGCACTCCCTAAAGTTTCATTTCCTACAGCTTTTTTAATTATTCTAGCAAAAACGTCAGCGGTTATATTAAACTAAAGAGGCAATAAAGGATCACCTTGTCATAAACCCTGTTTAGATTATATTTTATTTCCTAGTAACCCGTTAACCATTATACTAGAATTACTATTTTTAAGCAATGACATAATCCAACCTATCCATCCATGACTAAAACCTCTAGCCATTAACAAAGCTTTTAGGAAATCCCAATCAAACGAATCAAAAGCGTTCGCAAAATTGAGTTTTAAAGTGCACATGTAATGTTACAACGGTGATTAATGAACTCTGGAACAATTGTAACACCATCCGTGATGTTTTTATCCATACCGACAGCGGTTTGTGAACAATCAATCAAATCATTCATTATTAAATTAAGCCTAAAACTTTAGAAATAATTTTAACTGAGCAATTAATTAAAAATTGGCCTAAAATCTTTCAAATTATTGACACCTATTTTTATGTAACAAAATGGGGTTTGCAAAATTAAATCTTCCTAATTGTAGTTGACCGTTACAAAATTCGTTAAATATATTAATTAAATCATATTTTAAAACATTCCAAAATTGCTTGTAAAATAAAACAGGACAACCATCGGGTCCTGGAGCTTTATCACTAGGCATATCATTAATAGCCTTCAAAGTCTCCTCTTTCGCAAAAGGATTATCAATATCGCTAAGGTTAATTCTAGATTCGATAGGATATAGCTCATTCCATCCAGCGTTTATTATATGCTTGTTTTTATTACCAAAAATATCTCTATAGTAATCAGTAAAGGCCTTATTTAAATCACTTTGATCAACTAATTCAACATTATTCACAAAAATAGAATTTATTGTATTACTACGCTTTCTTTTGTTAGCCATGTTATGAATTTTTTTTGTATTATTATCACCTTCATTAATCCATTCGATTCTAGACCTTTATTTTCACATAACCTCTTCTTTTATTAAAATTAAATTAAGTTCTTCATTTAAATTAGCAAATCCATTCGAACAATGATACGACGAAATAGGATTGCATTTGAAGATGGTGTTGAATACTGGGTATTTTCGACTGTCGAATGTCTCTGCACCGGGTTGCTCCGGTATAGAGATTTTATCACACTTTGTGATGGGGATTCCGGACGTGATTAGTGAATATCCGGATTGCAAGGGCTTCTTTGAAGTGCCTTCGGTTCCGTTCGATCCCGGAACGGACTTGTATGGATGTGTGTCTGACGTTACCCTTTGAGATGTAAAGATGGTTTCTATTAAATACATTTCTGTTGGTAGCGAAGAATTTATTCTCTTAGCTTAACACCCTTCTCTGAGACGTATGAGCTCAAAGGTTATTTTGTTGATGGTTACTAGTGATATATTCCTAAACTGGTAATGTGGCATACGAAGTGCTGCTGATCATTTGTTGATCAAAGCATGACTTTGTGAAAAGTGTAGCTTTATGGAAGAGATATCGTCAGACCTCACACCCCGAAAATGGTCAAAATAGGAAAGATGCGGCAAGGCAATAAGGGTCGCTCCCTTTAGGGTATGTCATTTCCTTCTGGAAAAGGGTGGTATCAAGTATGGAGCCCTTATATTTAACCTTTGTGGTTACTGCAAATACTTTTCTTTGTGCTTGTTCGTGTAGAGGATCATCGGATAAAGGTCGCAAACGACCGGGGGGTGGCATTCTCGAGTAGTAGTTACCTAGTTACTATGACGACCCAGAATTTCTAACAATTTAAATTGAAATAATTAATTGATTTTAAATATTTAAAAAGTTAATTTTTAACTTGAATTTCGAAATATCAATATTTAATTGACAATTAAATTATTGAATTATATAGTTTAACTATTGAATCATATAATTTGAAATTGGTAAAACGTTGAATCTGGAGTTTTAAGTCTGTTAAAAAAATAATTTGAAGGTTTACAAAATTTATATTGATAGCACTGAAGGTAGTGAAAGTGTTAAAATTGAGTTTGGAAGTGTTTTGTTCAGTTTTAAAAATATATCGTTTAAATTAAATTCAAAAATAGCCTTCCGAGGCACGGTCTCGGAATTCGACGAAACCAGTTCTATTAGATCCGTAATAGTTAGTTCTTATCGGATTTTAATTTTCGTAGTAATCGGAGTTGTCGTTTGACCCTGGCAGCTCAAAACGCTTAGAACTATTTTAATCGATTTAATTGATATCTGATCGTTTTCCTGTGTAACTCGCGCATGCGATCAAATTGGCCTCCGAGATACGTTCCATCGTGTTCAGAACGCGGGTAAACCTTGTAATCATCTAACGGCATTGTTAAAAGGAGTTTGAAATTTTAAATGGCAATTAATGTGATGTTTTGAAAGTTTTACAATATAATAAAATTCAAAGTCAAGGGTCAAAGATATTTTCATTTAACTCGTACTCGAGAAGCCTCTCAACCATCTATTTTTAATTCCCCGTCTTCGTCTCTAAGGGATCGAACGCGAAAATGAAATAAATAAATAAAAAAAATGGCTAATACTTTAGTTAAATTTCCTCTTCACGTATGATAAAAGAAAAGTAATAAAGGGCCAACCCCTCTTCATCTTCGTCCTTCTCATGCTAGAGCCGTTCGAAAAGTAGGGTTTTCCCAAATTATAAATTGAAGTCGATCGGTTGATTCAACAGTTTCTAGAGTTTGCAATTTCGTATTCGTGGTTAGGGTTGGTAGAGGGGGAAAGGCGTTGCGACAGTTGCGGTTGTAGTTCACATGGAGGCTGGGGCGTCGAATCGAAGGAAGATGGAATGGAGATCGATATCGCGAGTTCGGGTGGGGAAAGTCTTAGCGTCGCGAGCTCGGTTCGCGTGAAGAGGAAGCCTCTTAGGGGTTTCCGCAGCATGTGGTGGCCGATGGGCGAGGTGTTGGGTTCCTTGCTTGAGCTCGATTCTAATGGCAGGTCGCAACTTTTCTCGATAGGAGGAGGAGTCACGTGAGGTGACACAGTTCTTGTGCGCGCTGCAATGATGGTGCCGTTTGAATTATTGAGGGAAGAGGGCCGCGTGAAGCAGTAGGGTGTCGTGATTGGTAGCTGGAGGAGGCAGTGAGGTATAGCTTGATAATTTTATTCATCTCTGCATTTAGTCAGAAGAAAACAAATTTTATAAATCCATTTCCAGTACATTATATGTAAAGGCAATATATATATATATATATATATATATATATATATTTTTATGAATACGATTTTCGAATATGAGAGAAGTTATAAAAAATTAAAGTTTGAAATCTATAAATTATTTTTATAAATGCGTATGTAGTTTCAAAGGGAAAAGTTCTAGTTTAAATTTAAATCATTAAAATTTATTTATTCAAATTGATCGAATATTAATAAAATCCTTTAATATTTGTACAAGGTCAATAATCATGGAATCAAAATCGAGGATGAAATGGATTGCAAATAAAAGCAAAGGTGAGTAAATCTCATTCTGTTGAATTT
Source organism: Allium cepa (assembly GCA_030765085.1). NCBI lineage: Eukaryota > Viridiplantae > Streptophyta > Magnoliopsida > Asparagales > Amaryllidaceae > Allium > Allium cepa. Next base: position 269,713,276 of record CM060931.1, on the reverse strand, counting down.
CTATTTAAATTTAAATGGTTAAATTTAAATATTTGGTTGAATGGTTGAACTAATTTGATACGCACTGTGAATTGATGATCCATGATTGTGATTTTGGATGATTCTCGAGTTAAGTGTCATTTGACTCGAAAATTGGGGTTTAAGTTGTTTAAACTTAAATCATAAAAATGAATTGTTTCCATTTTAATGTTAATAAAGATTTAATGATTTGCGATTCATTAAATTAATTCAGTCAATTAATGATTGGGGCGATTAATTTAGTAATGAAAGGTTTGAATTAATTAATTAAATAAAGTTAAGTCAATTTATTAAGTTTAATAAATCAGAATAATCAATGGATGGTTTGATAAGCGAATACTTAATGTAATTAATAAAAGATGATTACTTGTGTAGTTAATCAAGAGATTAATTAAGATGATTAATTAAAGAGAAATTAATTTATTTAATGAAGTAAATAAATGGATAGCTAATTACAGATTGAGATAATTCAAGGAAGATCAATATTGTGGTTGAATGAAGTAATTAATGTGGATTAGGAGAAATTGAAATATAATTGGAAATCATTAATTTATATAATCAACGATATAATTAAAGATAGATTAATTAAGATGAATTAATCAGGAATAAGTGACTTAAGAGGAGTTAATTAATACAAGTAATTAAGAATTAAGGGAATTAAATAGTTAATCAATAAGATTACTTATTGATTTGATTAAGTACAATTAATATCGTGAAGTAAATTTTAAGATAATTACTTGAATGAAATTGAAAAATATATTTGATCCAGGGTGATTAATTAAGATGAATAGTGAAGGGTTGACTATTTAATTGGTTTGGAATTAATTAAGATTGAATGAAGGAATCTAAATGAATGTGGTTAGAGATTCGAATTAGAATCACTTGAATTATTTTGTATGTGGTTAAGCATTGCTTATGGATTACTGAATGGTATTGGATGCTTTGGATGAGTTGATACCTATGTTATGAAATGTTATGTATTTCATTTTGATAACTTGGGTTATGATGACATGAGACTCGAAGAGACCGGGGTCGGGTATTGGGAAATTCCCGAAACCACTTCGAAATTTATAAATTGATATGAGAAATCTATAGGTTTACTGAAGTGAGGTTAAGGAATTGGACCTGTTAAACCATGGTATTTAGGAAAATGGATGTGTGGAATAAGTGATGTCTAAAATGAATTGTGGCTTTGTAAATTGATATGAGTACCCGGGTTTTATATAAGTTGAATAGTTAGTATTCCATGTTAGTTGGATTTACTCACGCTGGTTTCCAGCCTGACCCGGGTGTTACTTTGATGTAATGCTCGGGTCAGACCGAGTATTACAGATTTTCAGGCAGGTACGTTCTGGAGCTCAGGAGGCGAGCTGGATGGCAATATCGTATAGAGTATTCTGCTGTATTTATATTATTGTTAATCGGAGACGTGATAATTGTAAATATTCAGTGACTGTATATAATGTGAAACACTGATGTATATTAAATGTAATCGATAGATATAGTATTCTTTTGTAAACTGTTATTATTTATTATATTTTATCCGCTGCGAATGTGTGATGTTTGGTGTTTCTGTTCTTCTTCTTCTATCTCTTTCTTCTTTTTCATAACTATCTGGAATTTTCGGCTCCGAAAATTTTGGGTCGTTACAGTTACAGAGGTAACCCGTCCTTGTATTGGCAGAGAGCTGGGTAGGTTCTCGGAACGTCCCTGCAGAGGCGTACCCATGTGGCAGTAGGAAGTTCCTTAGCCTGACCATTTGTTGGAAATCCAAACTCCAATACGCGTCTTGTACGGTTTTAGTTGTAGAACCTACCATTTACTTATGGTGGTCATCACTGTTTAGATGGTAGCTATCGTAGGCATAGTTCGGAATGTCTATGCTGGCTAAGATTAATATTATACTTTCGAAATATTTTCTGGACTATGCACTAATAATAATATTAAAAAGATTTTTCATATTAAGCATGTTTGATTATCATAAGGAGAAATCTCCTCCAATTCTGCGCTTGCATTGTGTATGTGGCGGGAGGCCTTATGGTAGTTTCATTTTCCAAAAGCATAGCGGATATCTTTTCCTATTCCTTGTGAAAATAACTATTTTTAAGATCTCACACCAATCCCACGACTGACCTTTCTTATATTTGTGAAACGTGATGAGGGGTTCTCGCTTTTTGTTTGGTGGCGAGCGGGAGACTCTTACCCCTACACGTCCTCTTTAAGGGGTTGGTTAGCCGTAAGGCGTGACAGTCGAAAGGCTGGCCGTAAAAGCAAGGGCAGGGTACCATTGTATGCCACGGCGGGGCTGGGGTGGTTGAAAAGCCTACCAGTCGTGATTGGCCGCTGTCGATGGTTGAAAAGCCTAGACCGTTACAATTTGGTATCAGAGCATTTTGGTTAGGCGATAACCTTGGCTCTGTTGGGTGTTACCCATTAGAGATAGAGTCAGCAGTACTCTAGAAGGAGTGTGAGTGTAATAATAGATATGAGAGTATTTGTTAGTGAATATAAAATTGTTTTGTATTGTGTTGACTTATCGGTTGATTGTTTATAAATTCTGGTCGGTGTAGTTTGGCAAACTGTATCGATAGGAGTTTCTAAACTCTTAAACAAGATAAAGCGACACAGTATTGTTCTAAAATAGGGTGAGTGGAATAATTTTACCCAAAACTATTTTCGTAGATAAAGGAAATGATTTCCATAAATTATTATAGTATATATATGGTTGCTTGTTTGTTAGGAATTGATGCTTTAAAGAAATAAATTCGCATACAAATGGAATTTGAGAATATAAACTGTAAATGTAATTTGTAATTTGAAACGGAATTCTAGAGAAGTGTTTGGAAATGTTTTGAAAAGATTTGAAAATTTGGAAATTTGGAAAAGTGTTTTGAAGGGATGAAAGCTCTAAACTCTTTTTGGTCGCTGGAAAATCACTTCGATGATGATCGCGACATCATCGGTGTTCATTTTCGAGTTTCCAGAAGAGGAATTGCTGTCAAATTAATTAAACGAAAAGTTGTTTGGAAAACTGGGTTTGGTTTTGGAAATTCAAAAGATAATTTGAATTGATTTTAAAAATGATTTTTTGAAATGTTGAAAAGATTCTGGAATCTTATAAAAAATAGTCATGGAATAATAAGTTTGAAAACTTAGAAAATTCAGATTAAACTGAAATTAACTTGAGTTAATTTGAATAAAGATGAATTTGAGAAGACTTATAGACTAAATGATTGGAATAAAATCTATTAAGGTAGAAAATAAAATTGTGAATGAATGAATAAATTTGCAATTGCAAGTACATGGAAGTGAATTGAATGTTGAAATTCATTTCGAATTTGTGAGTAAATAGAACTAGAGTTGGAACTGGAAATTGATTTGTGGTAGACAAAGTGAAGTATTAAACTAAAATTAGTAAGTGAAACTAATTGATGATTGACCAAATGGATAAGTTTAAAATGAATTGAATCTAATATTTATAGATGAAACAAAATTGAATTCATATAGAATTGGAAATCTAGTTCAAATATAAGTGGGTATAAACCAAAATGGTGAAATGAAATTGAATTGTGTTTGGGAACGAACAAAAGAATAAAACTGGAATTGAAAACTGAATATCGAAAACCAATTTGAATTGTGTGAAATAAAATGAAGTTGTAAAGTTAGTTCGAAGTGAACTAAAGATTATGAAGGTGAAATAGAGAAATGGTTTGAGATAAAATGAATTGGAACTTGTAGTGAATTAGTAAATAAAACTAATTTAAAATAGTGATATGAATCAGTTGTGAATAAAAGATAGTTGATAAAAAATTTATATTTAGAGGTTAAATTGAATCCAAACTGAATTGAAAGTGTAAATCGAATTCAAATAAAATTGAAAATGCTAGATTGAATGATAATGGATATATAACTTCAATAGTGAAGTAAAAATGGTATAAGAAGTATTCAAACTTTTGTAAAGAAATGTGCAAAAATGATTTTTGAATGTTGAAATTGGACATTATTGATATCAGGATATACAGTTGTGTTAAAAACAAAGAATAAATTGGATTTTGATTCTGAAGATGATTTAAATTGCTCGACAAAAAGGTATGTATTTAAATTTCTATATGAAATTTGGTGATTTTCTTGTCTGGCCGCTTAGTTTTTCATTTTCTTTTTGAAATCTGGGGGCCGTGGTGCCATTTTGTAGTCGTACCGAGCTAGCCGCGTAAAGGAGACGCTGGCGAAATTTTTCGAAAATTTAGGGAGTTAAAAAAATTTTGAGAAAATTTTGAAAGTTTGAAATTTAAATTTAAATTTGAATTGGTTAAGTAAACACGGTTGTTTGGAAACTTATGATTGAATTTGGAGAGTTAGTTGAAGAAACGATGGGTCTTTGATAAAATGATTTGTTTTGGCCAAGTTGATAAAACTGTTTAGTTTTGGAAAGATTGCGAATGGGTTAAGGATCATTTTTCTTAACTAGTAATTTCGTGAAGAATTTCTTTTAAGGGGGGAAGGATGTGACGACCTTGAATTTTGGACAATTGAAATTTGAAAATTTAATTGATTTTAGATATTTGAATGATGGTTCAACTTGAATTTCAAAATTAACTATGAATTTGGCAATTTAATTATTGAACTTAATTTATTGAAGTTGGATAAAAATTTGAATCTTCAGTTTTAAGCCGATTAAAAATATTTTTAAAGGCTTGGAAAATTTATATTGATAATACTGAAGATAATGGAAGCTTCAGAATTTGATTTAGAATTTTTTTTTTTCAGTTTTGAAATTATATGATTTAAATTGATATTTAAAAATAGCCTTCCGAGGCACGGTCTCGGATTTCGACGAAACCAGTTCCATTGGATCCGTAATATTGTATTATTATCCGATTTCAATTTTCGTAGCATTCAGAGTTGTTGTTTGGCAGTACGATAAGCAAACGCGTTGAAAATTATATCAAAATTTAATTTAATAACTGGTTCAAAAAGCTATCTTCTCCATACGATCGAATTAGGACTCGAAATTTTTCCATTGCGTTCAGAATAGGGGCATAACATTGTGAATGCCTAGTGGCATACCTTGATAGGAGTTCGCGATTGGAAGTTGCTTTTATCGAGACGATTAAAATTTATATATATATATATATATATATATATATATATATATATATATATATATATGATCAAAATCAAATCACAGCCACCTTTCTACAGGCTGAAACGTACACGTTTCCTTTGTCTTCCCCTACACGCTACTATCGAATCATGTCCCTTCCCTTCTCTTTTATAATGCGCAAGAATAGATCAAACTAAAAAAAAATTGGGCTCCTTAAATCGAAAGCCATTCTTCTCTAATGTTTGACTCCCTTCTCTCTCTCTTCAGTTTCAAATCGACATTTAAAAAAAAAAGGGGCGAAACGTTTCATTTCAGAAAAACACAATCGAAGAAAACATTAACGGCTGCCGCATTAATTTTGAGTTCAAAATCAAAATCCACTTTAATGGACGCGACTTCCAATCCATAAATCGAGGAGCCGACCGGTTCAAAAAAATAATTCAAAGCGATCGATCGAGCGATCGATCAAGGGGGAAAGGGAAATGTCATCGGCGATGAGGCAAAGAAGTGTGGCGGCGAATCAGGGATGCCGCGCGCATCGCGACCTGCGGTGATTCGCGAAGCTCGCGACATAGAAATTCGCGATCGCTCGATGGCTAGAGAACAATGGGACGGTATCGCGTGTGATCTAGGATTGAGGTCGAGCAAGGTCAAATTGTGAAGAAAAGTTAAGGTAGATTGGGTCATGAAGCTCGGTAATGTCGGGTTTCTGAGGTTGATCACGAGTTGGCTTGATTTTGCGATTGAGTTCGGAGGTATAATCCTTGTTTTAGCTGAGTATTAATTTAGTAATTGGATTAACAGAAAGAAAATAGATTTAAACAGTGAAGTAAATGTTTGTCTTAATATTTATTAATAAAAATATATTAAGGTGGTTATTTGTTAAATTTAATCATTAGTTAAAATTAAATTTTTTTAAACAGTAACCAATTTGTTTAATAAACTTATTTACTTATTTTAACTTCCCAAAACATTTGTTTTTAGGAATTGGTTTAAAATTAAAACTATTAGTTTAAAATCAAATCACGGGTTAATTAATTTATCCAGTAGAAATTTAATTATTCGATTTATTCAAAATATTAATAAAGTTCATTAAACATTTATACAAGGTCAAAACTGCAAAGGAAACAAACTGGAATGGAAAATGGATTGCATGCACAATAAAAAGTGAGATCTTCTCACTCACTCAAGTTTTTCTGACTTAATTTTAAATAGTTAAATTTAAAATTGATTGACTGTGTGCTTGGATGATTAATTTATTGTCAGTTGAGACCCTATGCGCCGCATAATAATGGATGATATTTTATAAATTTCATATACCACGATATTCCACCTCGAAGTGGAATTGGTATTTAATTGTTGTGCTAACATCTATGGATGCGGGGAAACAGGTTGGAGGGATCCAACTGGATTCCTCAAATATTGAATTTGTTTCATACTTTGTGTGTTGATAATCTTTTTGTAATTATATTGTGATTGAAATCATTGAAGGCTAAAATTTAGCCGAATATATTTTTGGTATCGTAGAATACCAGAAATAATAAAATTGGATCTTTAAATTTAGGTAGAAAATCTATAGTGAAACCCTATTGAATAAAATTCCAAAATATGAGGAAAAGTTTGATAAATGTATTTCAAGTAATAATATTCAAAAGGTGAAGAATTTATTATAAAAATACGGTTTTTAAATAATTTGAAAACGATAAAGGAATTTATTTTAAAAACAAATTCGGAAATTGATTTGGTGTTTGAAAATAAATTTGGAAATCAACTGAAAATTTGATTTGGTGTTGAAAATGAATATTTGAAAAACAATTTGAAAATCATATATTAGCGGATGTTTGAAAATCTAAATTCACAATGAAAATTTATAAAGGAAAGGGGAATTTGTTTTAAAATAAATATCGGTTTTTTTTAGTGTGGTAAGAAATCTGCGGATTAGAAGTGTAGATTTAAAATAAATCGGAAAGAATTTATTAATTGATTTTAAATGGACTATTTTGTAATGAAAAGTGAATTCTCCCCTGTAAAGCCGAGTATATTTTCGAAGTAGCTTTTGAATAAAAATTAAAAGTTCTAGATTTAGTTTTAAAAGAATATTGTTGGAGGAATTATTTTTGAGAATTGTTTTAAATTTTTAAAGTAAAGATTTATTTAATTAGTTATAGAAGGGATTATTTTAAAAATCAAAATTTATTTTTTTATTTAAAAAATGGATGTTTAAGTAAGTTATATCTTATCTACTAATTTTATTTAAGAATTAATTTGGATTTGAAGTTCTATATGAGCTATTGGTATAAAATTTTAATGGCTAATATTTAAATGATTTTAAAATATTTGAACTCGGCAAATTTTCAGTGGAATCAAATAAATATTTGGAAATTTATTCCTCGTGAGGAAGGTGATTTGAAATTTGTTTTCAGATTATTGGAATGTGGGAAAAAGTGATCTGAAATTTATTTTCAAAATGGTTGAAGTGTTAAAAAAATATATCTTGCGAAAATATTTTGAAGATAAATAATTGGGAAAAATTATTTAAATCTTGGTGATTGTTGTGAATGTTGATTGATAGTTAAATAACCGACAATCAATATTGGCCTTTTTAATGACATTTGAATTTCGATGCGACCGGGGGTCGGATTCCAAATGGATATTCGAAAACCACATCGAACCCTCGTGATAGTGTTGGATCTTTTATGTAAAAGAACAAAGTGGAAATTTGTTGTGATTTTTTTGAAATCTGATTGAACATTTCTTTTTAAAAAATAAGCGCTCATTATTCGGATTAGCCGGGAGAGGACTTTGTGTCATAAAACCCATTCCGAATAATGATACAACAAAATGGGATTGCATTTGAAGATGGTGTTGAGGACCGTGTATTTTCGAAAGCGAAAGGATTACCTGTCGAATGTCTCTGCACCGGGTTGCTCCGTTATAGAGATTTTATCAGTCTTTGTGATGGGGATTCCGGACGTGATTAGTGAATATCCGGATTGCATGAGCTCAGAGGTTATGTAGTTGATGTTTACTAGTGATATATTCCCAAACCGGTAATGTGGCATACGAAGTGTTGCTGATCATTTGTTGATCAAAGCATGACTTTGTGAACAGTGTAGCTTTGTGGACGAGACATCGTCAGACCTCACACCCCGGAAATGGTCAAAACAGGAAAGATGTGGCAAGGTTATGAGGGTCGCTCCCTTTAGGGTATGTCATTTCCTTCTGGAAAAGGGTGGTATCAAGTATGGAGCCATGATTATTTAACCTATGTGGTTACTGCAAATACTTTTCTTTGTGGTTGTTGGTGTAGAGGATCCCTGGATAAAGGTTGCAAACGACCGGGGGGTGGCATACTCGAGTAGTAGTTACCTAGTTACAGAGGTAAGCCGGCCTTGTGTTGGCAGAGAGCCGGGTAGGTTCTCGGGACGTCTTTCCAGAGACGTACCCATATGGCAGTTGAAAGTTCCTTAGCCTGACCATTTGTTGGAAATCCAAACTCCAATACGCGCCACCTGCCATTTACTTATGGTGGTCACCACTGTTTAGATGGTAGCTATAGTAGGCATAGTTCGGAATGTCTATGCTGGCTAAGATTAATATTATACTTTCGAAATGTTTTCTACACAATGCACTAATAATAATATTAAAAAGATTTTGCGTATTTAGCATATGTTTGACTATCATAAGGAGAAATCTCCTCCAATTCTGTGTTTGCATTGTGTGTGGCGGGAGGCCTTATGGTAGTTTCATTTTCCAAAAGCATAGCGGATTTCTTTTCCTTTTCCTTGTGAAATAACTGTTTTTAAGATCTCACACCAGTCCCACGACTGACAAGGAGTTTATTGTTCCCTTTCTAAACTCTGGGTTCCCACAATTTTTCCACACGGGCAACCTAGAGTCAGGTTATCATTATTCTGGAGCGAAGTCAGAAAAGAGATGCTGTGGAGATTAGGAGCAAGTTGGATGGCGAAGCGTATCACTAGTATATGTTATATTCTTTCCGCTGTTTTGCTGTTGTAACACTCTGATAATGTAATGTGACGTAATGTAATAACTGATATAGTTCTTTGTTTTAAAGATATTCATTTATCTATTATATTTGTTCTGCTATGATATGTGAGATTCTGTTGTTGTTGTTTCTGTTTTCTTCTTCTACCTTCTTCTTCTTAAACCCTAACGGTTCGGTTTTTGGGCATTCGACTGCTCGGCATTTGACACAGTAGATGTATCGATGTCGACTTTCAGGCATCGAAAAATCGGGTTGTTACGTCGCTCATGCTCCTTTCCTTAATACTTCAAATATATCTATTAATTTTCTCCTCCTAACATTTCCTTCAAAAAGAAAATTTAAATCAATTTCTTTTTGTAATCTAGACCTAAGATCGTGATTCTCTTCTTCGGTAAATTTAAAATTAGGGTTTCGAATTCTAAATGCGGAAAACATCCAATCGTCAAATTCTCTTTTCGTAGTTATAACGACCCGGCTTTTCGACCCTCGAAAATCGATACTAATACATCCCCAGTATTTACGTGCCACAAATTTCAATTGCCGAAAAACCCGACCGTTAAGGGTAGAAAGAAATTAAATAAAGAATAGAATCTTACACAAATGGAATAACATATATTATTTCAATATATAATCTTTATAGCAGAAAATTTTGAGTACATGTATCAGAGTTTAAGTTAACATTAACATGAGCAGTTATGAATATCTATCCTTACAAATGCGGAATACAATAGTATATAAGTGTGGTGGAAATGGATAACAATCTTTAGAAGAATCTTCTAACAACATGCTTCGAGCTCTTCCAAAATGCTCTAAACAAAACCTGACTACTAGGTAGCCCAGAAATATAGGGCACTCAGAGTTTAAGGGAAAGAAGATAAACTCCAGGTCAGTCATGATAGTAGTGTGAGAAACTTTAAATACGAGTATTTGGAAAGCAAAGGGTATGCATAAGACCACGCCGCACATAAACACGGAATGTGTTTTTACCTTATGATAACCAAAACATTTCTACGTAAAATCTAGTGATATTATTTTAATGACATTCTTTTAAAAACACTTTTCAAGTAAATTTATATAATCTTAGCCGAAATTTTTACATTATTAAATTTCATCCAACTAAGCCATAATTAAAACCGAAGGAACTTATTGCAGAATGGATTTCCAAATTAATAGCGACGAAAGAGACTACCTCCTGTACAATATATCTCTAGAGGGATGCACCGAGAATCGACATCTTCGAAACCTCTACGAATTAAGACCGGCCTACCCGCAGACCCATCTCGCGGCGGATAGAACCGAATATTATATCGCACGATCGTTCCTAACCTATCTGAGAGCTCACATACCATACACCACATTTTTTTTACCCGACGTCATTGTGGGCACAAAATAAATCTAGAAAGGTGATATCATACCCTAACGGCAGCGAACCACTTAGCCCTGTAGCAACCCCTGTTTCGCAATTCCTCGGGTGTGAGGCTCGAGGTAATGTCTATCTTTCTTAGAACATTTTCACTTAAAATGCCACATTTCTATTTCCAACAATACACTATTGATTTTCATAAAAGTACAACCTCTGATCTCGTACGTCTTAAAGAAGGGTGTTGTATAAGAGGGGTTACCTCCTGTACCATCAAATAGATGTATGTTTCTAGAGATCAATGCACTGTAATCTTAATGCAATGTCAGACATCTATCCATATAAGTTGTCCAGGAACAACACAAATCAAAGGCACTCTCCTACCATATCCTGTTGGGTATTACCCCTAGGATTAGTAGCGAGTACTCCTTGCATACGAAGATCCTAGAGCGAAGGAACCACTGCTATTTATTTATCTTGGAAGCTACACCAAAATTATCAACAAGCAGTCTTTACGTTATGAAGATCCTGCCTTCAACTTCATTGTCTTTAACATGTCTTCACTTTCGAATGTATACATTGGTTTCAAAGTGGTTTTGGGATAAGAATTACCCAAATTCAACCCTGGTTTCTTCAAACCAATCATTGATAAAAAGATGTTAAGTAGGTGGATGATTAATATTCCGTTAATTCGTATCTTTTTGTCCAAAATATCTTCTTAAAGATATATATCTTTTAAAACCATTTCTTTTCAGTATATACGGAATCATTAAACCACTCTTATCAAATCCTTTGATTACTTAAAACCTTTTTAAATCTTGGAATAATTCCAAATCATTTCATTCTTTACTTAGAAAAACATTTCCAAATCATTTATTCAAATCTTAACAAAGATTTCCAAATCATAACTTTTAAAATGAGTTAATAACGATGTTGTTTAAGACATCGATTACTGTAAACCCAAAAGAATTAATTTTAAGTATAGGAGTTAAATTAATTCCAAATCATTAATTTAAATCTTGACAAAAGGTTTCTTATCTCCAATACATATCTTTTTAATAGGTCAATCCACGTTATCTGTGATGGTAGATCCAATTCAGTTAGTATTCGAGTAAAACGGATCCATAGAAATTATATTAATTTTACTCGACATCAATTTCCATATTCAACCTTTACTGTCCGTCGAATAGCGATGAAATCGCCTTTTAAATTCACAAGGATGGTTAGGATTTCCTCCTCGAAATTTAGTATCAAGTATAAGAAGATTATCTTTATACAATTGAAGTTGTATTAAATTTAGAAAAATATTAAATCTTTTATACTTGTCTCGTTTACGACATTTTGACCTTATCTATTCCTCACCCGAGAAAAAAGCCAGGTGAGCCAAGGCACTGGTTGCTCCTAAACATCTCATTAGTTTAAGCACCTCATATCTGAATCCCACGAATAGAAAAATCCAATTTACTCATCGGCTTTTAGAACCAACATTAAATCACTTAATTATAACAGCTTTTCAATAGAAAAGTATTTTTTATTGAAAAAAAAATGAGATTAGTTATAAATCGGTCATAAATCAATTTTCTTTTTCCATTCAAGGAAATAAAATTTTATCTCCGAAAAAAATTAAAATTGAGGAACCATTCACTAATTTCAATTTAAAGACTAATTTAAATTGTTAATGGTTCCAATTTGCCCTGAATTTTGCAGTCTGTCGCCAGAATTTGACTCGTTCGGTGTTTTGATGATCCCTACCTTATTGACCGCAACTTCTGTATTTATTATCGCCTTCATTGCTGCTCCTCCAGTAGATATTGATGGTATTCGTGAACCTGTTTCTGGGTCTTTACTTTATGGAAACAATATTATTTCATTTCATCCGGGAAAAGCCATCTCTTTCTCCACAATGTCTTTGCCATTTGATCCAATAGCGTTCCGTTAGATAGGAAGAGATTTGATAAATACTGATAACTCTCGGATGGAGTATTAGAACGGAAAGATCCATTAGATAATGAACTATTGGTTCTAAGCCATCTTTGGCGATAAATCAACAATTCTTTAAATTATTTAGTTAAACTTTTTAATATAAATTATAAAACCTTTAAATCATCAATAATATACTTAAGTATTTATTTGAAAACATTTACAAAAGATTTGGGAAAGAATACTTAATTTTAAAATAAAGTTATTAAAAGCGTTGCGAATAGTGCTACGAATAGTACTTTTAAGCTTATTTGATCAAAACAATTTTTTTATCATTTAGAAATCCATTTTATAACTCAAAACTCTTTTAAAACATTTTGAAAGATGTATGGAATTTATCATATATTTTTAAAGAATTAAAATATCAATTTTAAAGAATTCATCGCTTTAGTTTTTGAACTACCAAAGCACGACTATTTTGATAACTTGGCTTTCTCATATTTCAAAATCAACTAAACAAAATCTCGATCGTTTTCTTTTGTTTGAAAACTATGATTATAAGAGTTCAAAAAATTCTCAATTCAATGAATTCGGACTTTGATTCCATTGAATAAATGGATTTAACTTTCCACAGCGCGAAATCACCAACTGTTGTTATGCGACGCGCCTATTTTGGACTCAATTTTCATAATTTGTCAAAAATTACCAAATTGGTAAACCTTTTTAAGTTATTTTGAAGGGGTATAATGATTCCATATCACTTTTTAACTTGACTTGGAAGGTGATTTCCTTGTGTAATATCGACATGTATTTAACTTGACTTGTTTACATAGTTAAACAACTATATGAAACAACCAAACTTGATGGTCAAAGCATCATAAACATCCATAGCAATCATATCGTATATATATAGTTTCTCACCTTCTTTGGTTTCTAACTTCTTTAAAAAACTTATAGCTTCGCTACAATCGAATCAAAACCTAAGGAATCGAGACCCGGACCTAGGAATGAGCTCGACCTAACTTGAAAAGAGGCGGAGTGCTTGGCCTTGGTTATAGAAGGTGATGGCTGTGGATTATGAAGGAGGAAAGGAGGTGATTTGCCCTGGTTTTGAAATAGATTGCTTATATATATATATATATATATATATATATATATATATACTTATATAAATTTAATTTCTTTTTGCAACATTTTTCTTCATAATTTTCTTAAGGTAGGAAGCCATGAGAAAGCTTGAGAATGAGGAAGAAGATGAAGTAGAATAGTGTGTAAAATTATGAATGGTGGGTATTTACAGGTAAAATTTGAAAATAAATATCTAAATGCATAATTACACTTTTTCCCCTTTCCCACACCCCTTCCTTCCAAACGCACGACAAAGCCACCCCCTTTTATGATTCCATGTATGTGATGATGATGGTGTGTAAGTGAGTTGATGTTTACTTTTTAGGGTAGAAAATATCTTAGATATTTATAATTTTTACTATATATAAATTCAAATGTAAATGTAAAGTACATTTGCATGTATATATGTATTCGTGTAAATATTAGGGTGTGTACATGCATGTGTATGTTAGATATGTGTCCAAGTGATATAAATAAGATTGAAACAACTTTGAACAATTTTCGTTCGTTAAACCGTTGAAAATCAGGAATTCATTGAATTGTTTTAAACTTTAAAACAACTTGGATCTAAAAGATGGCCTTTTGGATTTCAATGAGAACGGGATCGGGTTTACAGATCTGGATATCCAAAAACCCTATGCATTTAATGCGTTCGGCAGATTCAAAGCGGTGGAGGTGTTGAAAGTCTATATGAGTGGACCGTATAGGATATATATGCAAGTATAAACAACTAACAATATAACATAACTTGATAGATGATAGTAGCAAAGTAAATTAAAGTAATGACACCAGGATTTTATACTGGTTCGGACCTCCCGTCCTTCGTCCAGTCCCGAAGCTCCTCTTCGGAATTTCCTTTCAACTAACCCTCTCTTGACCCGGAGGAACATGTTTACAACAACAGAGTTTCTTTATCAAGGATGTGTTCAATAACACGGATGTTGACTATTAAGTACAATTGCTTCCAATATATATATGGAAGAGTTAATTACAGGTATTTTGATTGCTTAGAGATTAGGTATAAATCAGAGTATAAGAGTTAAGAGCGTAAGTAAGTAAAGTGAGTTCTTCTCTTGAATTCCTGATTCTATTTATAGTGGTGAAGAGATCCTTTGTGTAGTTGCAACTGTTAGTAAGTGCTCTAAGGTTGCTTCTCATGGTAATGAAGAGTTGCAGTGAAGAGAAGCGAACGTGTCCTTTCGGATGTGACAGTAGTTCTTTGAATTTACACAACCGAGTCCAAAATCAGACGTCTGGAAAATATTTCATACATCTGGTATTCATTTTTTTTATATGTTAGTATTTCAGACTTTTGTGTTTATTAACCAGACGTCTGGCTTTCATATATTTTTTATATCCGGATGCTTTTCAGACGCCTGAGTTTATTAACCAGACGTCTGATTCTTTCTGAGTTTCAAACCAGAGGAATCGACCAAACGTCTAGCTAGTGTACCCAGACGTCTGAATGTGTGCATGTTGCTTTATCTGTGTCTGTGTCATCCCTCTTCCACCTCTATCGACTTGAAGTCTTTTGATACCTCTTTTGAGTCTTGTTTTTGTCTCTTTGGTGATGTTACTTTATCAACTACCTGTAAATATAGATATATATGTATATTCGATTTCCATTGTATAGTTGTTATCATCGAACCCATAGAATTGATTTCCTAACAGGAGCAAAAATTCAAAGCGGGGATACAGCGAGGATATAGCGGATGGCTCTAAAATAGCATGTAAAACTCGTACTTAATGTTTTTACAAATCTATAAATGGTAATTAAATGAAAAATTATCATTCAATTGAATTATAATTAATACATAAATAGTTTTAAATAAAAATATGTGCGAATATGCTTTAAATAAACATAAAACTGTTATATATAACATAATTGAATTTAGTAGAATATTAGAGTATTTTAATTTCTGAAAATATATTAAAATTAAATCAAATAAATTAGTTTCATAATTTTTATAATGTATAAATGCAATTTATCGATTCATTTTATTAAAGAAGATATAGCGGAAATAACGGGATATAGCGGAAATAGCGGAGCTTAAAGCGGAAAGGCTATATTTTGGGGCTACATGGAAAAATCATAGCGGTAGAAATCCGCTATGAGATATAGCGGGGTAATAGCGGGTCATTAACTACAGAGCAAAAACCACATCGATCCAAATTAACGATAGGTCGTGAATCCAAGAGAAGATCAAGTTGAAGACTCGAAGTGTAAGAGCTATTTGTCGTTAAAACTTTGAGGGTGATTCCAATACGAGTATAACAGAGATAGTGCTTTCAGGTTCGAGATGGAGTTTTAGAGTGCAAGGGTTATTGTCGTTACCTTTGAGGGTGATTCCAAAATGAGTGTAACGAGATAATGCCTTCGGTTTCGTTCGAACTCGAAACGAACTTGTATGGATTGAATGCTTTCAGAACATCGTCAGGTGGACTATAAGCATTCTAAGATAGATATGTTCTGTAAAGGTAATCGTAGCATCAAGCTTCAACAACCGGGAATGGCTAAAACATGGGAGATGCAGCACGGCTAAGTGGGTAGCACCCAAGTAGGATGAGATGAACCCTTGTCCAGAAGTCCCTTTATATTCGGCTGTGTGGGCAGTTGGTTCGCGACCAACTGCGGTGTTGTCTTGTTTGAGACTATCCAGTAAGGGATGGTTTTGGCCTTGTGTTGCAGGGGATTTAGGATGGATCCTCGGTACGTTGATCTACGCCACGTACTGTGATGGGCAGTACCCCAGTAGTTCTTCCATTGTATGGAATCCAAACTCTAATAAGTGTATTCTGGAATTTAATCATGTAACAATTTCAGCTATTTGTTATTTATTTGAAAAAACCCTAGACCCTATTATAATATCACTGGATTTCCTAACAAATGATTTGGTTAGCGTAAGGTAAAAACTTACCAATGTTTATGTGTGGGGAGTCTTACGTGATACCTTTTGTTTTCAAAGGTTTTCAAAATTAAGCAACTTTAACCCGTTTACTCACACCAGACCCATGGCTGATCCAAGTGTTTATTTTCTGTTTTATTAAACTCTTGGGTACTCATATTATGTATGAGTAGTCAAGGGATCTAGGTTAGCTTTGAAGAATTCTAGAGGAGCAATGAAGCAGGAGGCTTCAGCGTTTGTAGATATATAAGTGGTTCTGTTGTGTTGATCTCTGAGTCGTTGTTTAAATTGTATCTTGTGTTGTAATAACTAGACAAGTGTTTATGACTGTCTAGTATGTGATGTATTATCTGTGTAATTCTGATTAATATTGTATACTATGTAATATTTATGTGATTAATATAATTTATTCGTTCCGCTATTGAGATTATGATGTTGTTTCTTTCTTTCTTCTCTATCTTTTCTCTTCTCTATCCCTTTCCTTCTTAATGATGATGCGTATTTCTAGTAGATGAAAGACGGGTGGTGACAGAATTACTCGATAATCACTTATTATTGATTAATTAATCATAATTAATCAACCCTTAAAAGATTTGAAGTGGTTATGGTTTTCATATGTTTTAAAATATTGCGCTCATTATTCGATTTAGCCGGGAGAGGACCTTGTGTCATATAACCCATTCCGAATAATGATACGACGTTATGGATAGCATTTGAAGACCGGTGGTGAAAATCGGGTATTTTCGAGAATGAAAGGATAACCCGTCGATTGTCTCTGCACTGAGTCGTGCCGGTATAGAGATCTCCATATGTGATGGGGAGTCCGATCGAGCTTGTGAATACCTGGATTTGCAAGGGCTTCTTTGGAAGTGCCTTCGGTTCTGTTCGAGCCCGGAACAGACTTGTATGGATGTGTGTCTGACATTACACTTTGAGATGTAAAACCAGTTTCTATCAAATACATTTCAGTTTGGTGGCGGAGATTTATTCTCCTAGCTTAACACCCTTCTTTGAGACATACGAGCTCAGAGGTTATGTAGTTGATGGTTACTGGCGATACATTCCCAATTTGGTAATGTGGCATACGAAGTGCTGTTGATCGTTTGTTGATCGAAGCATGGCTTTGTGAAAAAGCGTAGCTTTCTGGACGTGACTTCGTCGAGCCTCACAACCCGGTAATGGTCGAAATAGGAATCGTGGTAGCAAGGTTATTTAGGGGTAGCTCCCTCTGAGGGTATGTCCATTCCCTTCTGGATAAAAAGTGATATCATGGTATGGAGCCAGATATTTGCTTATGTTTATTTTGAAAGTAGTATCATAGTATGGAGCCCAGATACTTTACTATGTGGTTGTTGGATTGAGGGCCTCGGATAAAGGTCGGTAACGACCGGGGGATGGCATGCTTGTGTCAGTAGTTACTTCCGGGCAGGGATAACCCAGCCTTGTGTAGCAGAGATCCGGTTAGGTTCTCGGGGGCGTCCCTCCAGAGGCGTTCCATTTTATATGGGAAGTTCCATTGCCTGACCATTTGTTGGAAATCCAAACAAAACAATACGCGTCCTGTACGGTTTTAATTGTATAACCTGCCATGGAATATGGCGGTAACCTGCTATTAAACATGGTAGCTATAGTAGGCACATGACGAAATGTGGTATGCTGGCTAGATTAATATTATACTTTCGAAAGGTTTTCTGCACTATGCACTAATAATAATATCAAAATGATTTTGCGTATCAAGCATGTTTGACTATCATAAGGAGAAATCTCCTCCAAGTCTGCGTTTGCATTGTGTGTGCGGTTGGAGGCCTTATGTTAGTTTCATTTTCTAAAAAGCATTGTGGTTTTCAACTTTTAAATCTTTGTTGTTTGTTTTAAAGAAAACTGTTTTTGTTTGCTCATACCAGTCCCATGACTGACCCAGAGTTTATTGTTCCTTTCCTAAACTCTGGGTGCACATAATATTCCACACGGGAAGTCTAGAGTTGGGTTTTTTATATAATCAAATAGTAGGTGTAGATTCAGTAGTTTTCAGTCTTTGGGAATCTTCTTCAATCTTTGGATGACTGACCTTGCTTAAGTCATCGATGATGGTGGTTCGAGCTTATTGGATTGGAGTCCTTGTTGCTTTTGGGATGAGATTTGGGTTTGGAGTTGCAGATTTTGGATTTACTCTTCATCGAAGATCATATTTGAGTTATCTCTTCCATTGTTATCATATTCAACTGTTGTATATTTGTCTCTGATATTGTTGTATCATGTTGTAACGGATATTATATTCATTGTTGTATCAATGATATTATTCATTTTCTGTCGTTGTGTTGTTATACTTAATGTGTTATAAGCTCCGGCGAGCCAAATTCGACATTTGAATCTGCGGCATTCGAATACAAGTGAAGTACGGGTGCCGATTTTCAAAGGTCGAGTCAGGGTCGTTATAGATTAATTATCCTTAATTAATTACATTAATTAATCACTCCTCAATTAATTATCTTTTAATTAATTATTTGTCTATCCTTAATTATTAATTAATTAGATCACCTTTATTAATAAATCATTAATTAATCCTTAATTATAAATTAATTAACCTTAATATTCTTTAATCATTCTTAGATACTTATATACTTAATTAATATAAAGATAAATCATAAAAAATCTTTAATTAATAAACCTCATTATTAATCATTATAAACCATAAATTTATTCAAGAGATTAAGGTTTAATTAAAATAACATTTTATCTTGATT
Organism: Allium cepa; assembly: GCA_030765085.1. Taxonomy (NCBI): domain Eukaryota; kingdom Viridiplantae; phylum Streptophyta; class Magnoliopsida; order Asparagales; family Amaryllidaceae; genus Allium; species Allium cepa. Next base: position 269,694,087 of record CM060931.1, on the reverse strand, counting down.
TACTCTTTAATTAAAAATAATTTAAAAATAAATATTGATCATAAAATCAAATGACTTGATTACTTTAAACATAACTTTCTTAATTCTTTAATTATTCAAATTTAAATCAGGACAATTATTTTTAAAAATGGGTTTAAAAATGTTTCAAAATTTAAAATTAAAATCTGGTTTTTAAAGCCAAAGCTGTTTTGAAAGTCCAACCCGAGACTCGCTCAAGCATTCCTCGAGTCAACAAGCTCCTCACTTCGGGTTTCCCCTGTGTCAAACCCAAACTAACCCGTGTATATATTTTTTCAAACTTAAAATTTCGTTAAGTGTAAACCCCGATGCCACTCAGAATTGCTTCGAGTCAAACGCTCCATTGCACGCACAAGAACCCAAGTAGCCATCATCTTGTCCACTTACTATGCTTTCCAAATGCACAGAGCATCGTGCGTGCGCATGCACAATCGATTGGATCAACTCCGATCACCGCTGTCGGCCTTAGCATATCGTCGATCATCTTCTTTATCCCCACCAACACCTAGATCTTCGAATTCGATTGAGTGTCAAAAATCAGTAGGTTCGAACACCCATCGAAACCCAACCACCATCAAAATCCCCTCGACGCCGACAACCTAGTTCATCAGAAATAACGTGATTATGCTCAAAGCTACGCAACACCTCAACGCATCAATTCCCCCAGCTTTGATTCACTCCGATCAATCCCTGTTGCTACACGAACATGATAACCAATATCGACCAAATTGGGTTCTAAAACCCTAGAATCTCGCCGCGCTCCCTCCTCGGTGATCAGAAAAAATACTGATCATTTTTTTTCAGTCTCGGCAACCCCCAAGGCACTTTCAGCCCAAAACACGAGCTCTAATTCGTCGCTGATCGGTAGGAAACGAACGAAATACCTAAATTGTTCAACTACCGATATCTCTCTTGATCCCAAAAAAAACTTATGATTTAACTTTTAAAAAATCATGTTTTCTGATAATAAAGCCAATTATATGCCTGAAACAATGAATTATTTCAATCGAGAATTCGATGTATTTTACATTAAAAATAAATTCTTTTATCTTTTCCAAATTATTTTAAAAAAACCATATTTTTAAAATAGATTCTTCACCTTTTGAATATTATTACTTGGAATCCCTTTATTAAATTTTTCCCATATTTGGAATTTTATTCAATAGGATTTCACTATAGATTTTCTACTTAAATTTAAAAATCCAATTTTATTTATTTCTGGTAAACTAAAATCATGTTTTTTAGTTTGGATTTGAATGAGTATTGTGGGGCTGATCAGAATTTGAATTCAGGGTGTTTTTTGGTGATCTCTATGGACTGGGAGGTCGGGGTTCCATCTGATGGTAGTAGGATGATAATTAATATGGAAATTAGATGGTGATTAATTAATTGATTTATAATTAACTAATGGTTAATTACTGAAATTGGTTAAGGGTAATTAATTTGTGTAATTAATTAAAGGCTAATTACTTAATGTAATTAGAGAATGATCAATCAAGGGTGATTAATCAAGATAAATACTTAGAAGAAAATTAAATAATTGATTGGTAATTAATTAATGATTAAGTAAGCAAGATTTATGTGAAGCAAAGTTTTAAACAAAGTGACAAAATCAAGTTTTAAGTATGGATTCAAATTGAATTTGAATCCTAGTTTTAAAATAATTAAAGTTTTAAGGAAATTTAAAATGTTTAAAGTATAATTTAAATGATTTGAATTTAAAATGGATTTGGTTTAAATTCTTTTAAATTCCTTTTATAAGACAAGTATGTCTTTAACATGTGATTTAAAAGGTTTTTGAATTGTTTTTAAACTTTGTTAAAGTTATATTTGTATTCATTTTAAATCTTGAATTTAAAATGAAATTTAAAAGTAAATTTGAAAGTAAATTGTTTTCAAATGCTTTGTTAATGATAATATCATAACTAAGAAATGTTTTTATCTTAAAGTTAAATTAAGATTTAATGATTTGTGATCCATTAAATTATTAAGTTAATTAAAATGGATAATTAATTAATTTAATTAATTAATGATTCGGATTAATTAATTAAGTAATTAAGGATTTAAATTAATTAATTAAGGTTTAAGATTAATTATTTAAAGAATAAGTAAATTGTAATTAAGGATCATTAATTATATAAGATTAGTTGTTAAATTAATGATTAGGAATTAATTAATTAATTCAAGATTAATTACGTTACAGTTAAGCACTTAATTAATTAAATAATTAGAGATTTATTAATTAACAATTTAGATTTATTAATTTGTAATTAATAATGATTAATCTAAGTTTAATTACTTTAGAGAAGTAGTTAAAGAATTGTAAATAGTTAATGAAGGTCATTACAGTGGTAATTAATTAATTAATGGAAGTAATTAAGGGTTAATTACTGTAAGAGGTTAAGAATAATTAATTTGTGTAATTAATTAAGGGTTAATTACTTTATGTAATTAAAGGATAATTAATCAAGAGTGATTAATTAAGATGATGATTAATTAATTGGTTTGTAATTAATTAATGGTTATGTAAGCAAGATTTACTGTTATGAAAGTAATCAATTTAATTTATATTAAATTAATTAGAGATGAAGTAATTAATTTAATTCATTTTAAATTAATTATAGATGTGTGATTAATAGATCATTACTTATGGATGGCTGATTGATATTGAATGCATTGATTGTTTGATATCTCTGATGAGATATGTGTGATATGTAATATGAGATGACTTGGTTGAATGGTGATGATATGGATTATCTATCTGTGTATATGTGAATTATCTATCTGTGTGAATATAGATAATGATTTGAATTGAATTGTTTTAACTTTAAAACAACTTTGACCTAAAAGATGGCGTTTTGGATTTCGATGAGACGGGGATCGGGTTTCCAGATTTGGATATCCGAAAACCACATCGATCGAAATTAACGATAGGTCGTGAATCTCAAGTGAAAATGAAGATTCAGAGTGCAAGGGTTATTATCTTTAACTCTGAGGGTAATTCCAAAATGAGTGTAACGAGATAATGCCTTCGGTTTCGTTTGAACGCACGAACTTGTATGGATTGAACGCTTTCAGCACATCGTCAGGTGGACGATGAGCATTCTAAGATAGATGTGTTCTACAAAGGTAATCGTAGCCTCAAGCCTCATCAACCGGGAATGGATAAAACATGGGAGTTGCAGCAAGGCTAAGTGAATCATGCCCAAGTAGGATGAGATTTGCCCCTGTCTAGATGTCCCTTTTTATTCGGTTGTGTGGGCGGTAAGGAATGGTTCCAGCTTTGTGTTGCAAGGGATTAGAAGTAATCCTCGGTATGGTGATTTAGGCCTCGTACTGTGACGGACGATACACCAATAGCTCTGCCATTGATGGAAACTCATTCTTTCTACGTGCCCTTACGGTTTTGATTGTATTAACGATTTTGTGGCTAGTGTGCTGAAATTTAATCATGTAAAAATTTCAGCTATTTCTTATTTATTTGAAAACCCTATTATAATATCACCGGATTTTCTACCATGTTTTGGTTAGCGTAAGGTAAAAACTTACCCATGTTTATGTGTGGGGAGTCTTACATGATACCTTTTCTTTCAAAAGGTTTTTCAAAGTTAAGCAACTTTAAATTGTTTACTCACACCAGACCCATGTCTGACCCAGAGTTTATTTTCTTTTTTTCTTAAACTCTTGGGTACTCAAATTTTTACGAATAGCCAGGGGATTCAGGTTAGCTTTGACGAATTCTGCAAGAGCAGTGGAGCAGGAGGCTTCAGCGTTTGTATATATATATATATATATATATATATATATATATATATATATATATATATGGTTCCGCTGTGTTGGTCCCTGAGTCGTTAGTTTGAGTTGTATCTTGTGTTGTAATAACTAGACAGGTGTTTATAACTGTCTAGTATGTGTTATATAAGCTGTGAAACTCTGATGTATATGATACTATGCAATATAGTATGTGATTAATATAATTTATTTTTTCCGCTGTTGAGATTCTGATGTTGTTTCTTTCTTTCTTCTTTATTTTTCCTTTCTCTCTCCCTTTCTTTCTTAAAAATGATGCGTTTTTCTGTGGAGAGAAAAGCGGGTCGTTTCATTTGGAGCCGATTTCCAATCACATTTTCATTTATAAATTAATTTACTTATAAATGTAAAAAAATTTATAAACTAATTTCTTATCAATTTCAATTAATTAAAATAATCACATTTGATTTATAAAACCATATAAATTAATATTAAACAATTGTTTATAAAAAGTGTTGTCATATACATCGATAAAGCGATATGAATTTTCTTACATTTTCAAATCAAGTATATATCTTAATAAAACTATTATAAATGATCTACTATCACGTCATAACTAACTAAAATGAATTATTGTCATTTTAACCATGATTATTTTAATAATTATAATAATTATTGAATCATTAGATCTCAATTGAAATCATAAGTCAATTATTAAGTACGGTGCCATTATTGATGATGTCATAAATACTTTTTGTTTTCAAAAATAAAATAGATAATTTTATTTCATATTCTTGTTTAAATGGATAAATAAGTATATGTATCCAGCTCCGTGCGCGACGTCTGATAATTATAGTCATTTATTGTTAAAACGATTTTCAGTCATTGTATCGATATTTTTTTTGAAGTATATATTTTTGTAAATACTTATTCAGTATAAGATTACCATCATTATTTATTGTTCAAGACAATATAATCGACGATGAAAAGTTTATATTTGAATATTTTAAAAATAGATATAATTTATCAAAGTGATAAATTTGCAAGTCGTCACAGTAGTCAAGCTTCTTAGCTAATCATAGGTCTCTCTGCCACACAACACATATCGAACTTCTCTATCACTGCTATTACAGTCGGTTGCTCGCGTTATAATGAAAGAACCAAAAATATTGCTTCTAGATGAGGCTACAAGTGCACTTGATTCGGAATTAGAACGAGCAGCTCAAGATGCTTTGGGTCAAGTCATGGTCAACCGAACCACAATAGTCATTGCACATCGATTGTCAACAATTAGTGGTGCTGATGTTATTTCAGCAGTGAAGAATGGCATGATCATTGAGAAAAGGGAACATGACTACTTACTGAATATTAAGAAGGGAGTTTACGCCTCCTTAGTTGTACTTCACTCTGGTAACGCTTGATAGTTTGAACTGATCTTATCCTACAATTACAATGTTATTATAAATGCATCGCATCTCTATCAATGAATATAGATTTAAAGTGGATAGGTTTAACTCAGTTAAAAGCCTACTTCAATCGCTTAGCTAGACTGGAGGTTTATTAAATTTGTCAGGTCTAGTTTGATTTGATATTTCACCCGACCTTGTTGAATTGACATTATTGGAATCCAAGAGATATCATATTTAATTGCAGAATTACAATAATCCAATGTCTGATTATCCTGTATTTGTCCCTGAGACATTTTCTTTCTTTTAGTAATAGACTCTCCTTATTATAATCAACCGTAGATAAAAAAATTCGGGTCTGTTTGGTTTCGTTTTGTATTTTGAGTTTTGTGTTTTTAATTTGCACTAAAATATAGCAAGAAATAAGAGAAAATTTTTTATAATTCTTAACTATTGCGACGACCAATGGACCACATAAGAGTTGGATTGTTCTCCGTGCTTTTGTTATCTCTTAAAACACGAAAAACAAAATAATTTTGGTTTCTATTTTGCATGTTAATTTCATTTTTCAAGATTATTTATTTTTCAACAATACATACAACGGACACGCTTTTGTATAAACAAAAACACAAAACTAAAAATGACAAGTCAAACAGGACCTTAGGTTGCGGTTGGTTTGTCTTTTTTGTTTTGGATTTTCGTAAATGCAGAAATACGCGTGACTCGTATATAATGTGGAACTAAATTGATTCTTAGAGCCCGTTTAGTTTCATTTTGTGTTTAGTGTTTTCAACCTTCATAACAAAATATAAGAACGAAGGGAGATAAATATAAAATTTTGAACCATTGCGACGATGATGGAAAGACGGTGAAGAGAATGAAAGGGATGTATTGTTTTCCACTCTTTTGTTATTTCACTAAACACGGAAAATAAAATAAATTTGATTTCTAGTTTATATGTTAACTTCATTTTCCAAATCTGTTGTTTTTCAGAAAATAAAGATTTTGTGTGTACTTTTTTTTTTTGCCCAAAAGAACAAAACTGAAAGTAGCAAAACAAGCGGGGTTTTAAATTTTGAAACTGAACGCACGAACAAACATCCGATAACACAAATATAGCAACATCAAACATGCAGTAGTTAATAAATAGGTATTATATAATTAACAATACAAACCCCTGATGAATGGAAACATAGAAAGCACTCACAACATGAACAAAAGATGTAACAAAACAGGATAACTCCATCTTTACATAGTACTAAGTTAACAGAAATAAATCAATCATAAAGTAAGAATTGCTGCAGCAGCAGACCTGAAACAGTCAAATATTAGCATGTTATTAGCAATTTTAGCTCAATTTTAGTTAATGCAGCTGCAAAAACTAGGAAAGGAGTAGCATAGGTTCTTACAGATTGGCAAACAGCTGTATCAGGTATGTAATGTTGATCACATGAATCTGTTTAGATCATCGTGGCTATTGGCTGTATGATGATTTGTTTAACACGTCAAGGTCATCATGGTTTTATTTTTTTTAAACAGGACCGACAACTATACTGAACGGTGGCTGCACACACTTGAATTTTGTTTAAGCTGACATAAAGCTTTATGCAGAATTGGAAGATGATGCTACATGCAAAATGGATACAGTAGGTTTTTGCAACCTGACGTTCATCACATATGCTAGTGGATCTAGTGTCAATCCTCATTTATATACAAGGTGAGTTCAAATCATCCCTTCTATTTACCCCGTGATTAATTTTGCTGGATAACAAAGAAACCTCGGTATTCACACTCACAGATATTGAGTTTACTACAAAGTAGTCACTTGTCAATGATACATTTCAAAATGAAGGCAAAGTATGAATGGCATACAAAAAACTGCCTTTGTTTGGCAGAGTATATGAACCAAAAAAATTGCTCCGTCATTCTTGCCATAAGTCGCCATTAATTTAAATTCGATGCATCATTATCTACTCATTGGTCCTTCATCCTTCAAATCCTAGAGGATATGGTATAGTCAAAGGTGTTGTTAGTGAAGGAAGTACTTTAACTCGTAAAGCTCAAGTCTGTGAATGATAATTTATGCATGTATGCAATATTTGCACAAGTAGTTAAATAAGTAATGCTTTGGTTAATTCCAACAGTAGTGAATGGAAGTATTCTACGTATTGTTTTGTTTGCTATCTAAACAAATTATTGTGCATGGAATACATGAGATTTAAAAGGACATATTAATTGAATGTGAGCATTGCTGAGTCATCGATGGAGCCGTTTTGATGAGTTGAAACAATTAATCAAATCATTGTTTTGCGATTAATTAAATATGAATATAAAATGCATGCATACCTGCATGCATGTAGGGTAAGGTTTGCACCCATACTTCATCGGATTTGAATGAATGACGCATTGGTTATTAATTGGTGTTATTTTTAGAATTTTGGTAGCACCACATTGACATAAGCTTCGTCTAATGGAATAGCTTATTGGTTGATACCCTGTTGGGGTATACTGTTGGGGTATAATCAACTTTTGAAAGCTTGCTATTGGGGTTGCTCTAGTCTTCTCAGACTTCTAATATTTCTTTTTTTCTTAAAAAATTTGCAGGTAAAAGAATTGAAAGCATAAAGGGTGTTGAAATAGAAGCAGTGGCGGAGCGAAGAATGAGGTTGGTGAGGTCACGGTACGAGAAAATATGGGGGGTTGACAATTATTTGAATGAATATAAAATGAAGCATAACAAATCAATTAATAGACATAAATAATAATTTCACATAGTAATATTTTATACAAAAACGATCAACTATTCATCTTTTCAAACTAAACTACCATATGGTAGATTCTAATAATTTAATGATGTCCACGTCGAGTTCTCATTTTTTTGAGAGCGATTGATAACTACATCAATATATCTTTCTCGATATATGCAACACAACTATCATTTAATCATTCATCTCTCATCCGATTACGCGGATTGTTTTTCACTATATTCATAGCATAAAATGTTCTCTCCGCGATTGCAGTAGAAACTTGTAGGATAAGCGATAAAATTATTAGCTTGTACACCAAATTATATATGATATTTTGACAAGTACAATTGTCCCAATGGTTAAGTGATTTGGCTTTGGTGCGAGAGGTCACAAGTTCGTTACTTGCGTAGCGTGATTCAAACGTTTATTGACATGTGATATGTTATCACAGTGATTTGTTGTATATAAGGTACCATTTCAAAAAAAAATTATATATGATATATTTTTTCTCATCAACACAATCATCTTAACCAATAATGCATTTTACAGCTTTGAATCTATTATTGGATTTCATGTCAATCTCATAAATCTCTAACTGATTAGAAATATCCATATATTCTGCTTCAGAAAAATCATCTGGATAAAATTCTAATAAACAAACCAACTTTACTTTATCAAAAGCAGCAAATGAATCAACCGGGCTAAATGCTGACATACAAAGAAGAAGTTCGGAAGTTACCTCATCAAATCGATTATTCAGTTCAATGAGTTGCTTATCTAAACAAAGATAGAACAAATCAACTTGATAATGATGTAATGTGACGACCCGGAATTTTTAGGCATTTGAAATCGGAATATTTAATTGATTTTAAATATTTAAAGTTAATTTTTAACTTGAATTCAAATATTATTATTATTTAGCAATTAAGTTATTGGATTTAATAAACTGAAATTGGGTAAATTGTTGAATCTTCTGTTTTATGCCTGTTAAAAATAATTGGAAGGCTTGTAAAATTTATATTGATAATACTGAAAATAGTAAAAGTGTTGAAATTGAATTTGGAAGTGTTTTGTTAAGTTTTAAAATTTTATCGTTTAAATTGAATTTTAAAAATAGCCTTCCAAGGCACAGTCTCGGAATTCGACGAAACTAGTTCCATTGGATCCGTAATATTGTATTATTATCGGATTTCAATTTTCATCGTGATTGGAGTTGTTGTATGAGCATACGATATATAAACGCGCTGAAATTTATATCGAATTAAATATAATAACTGGGCTCAAGAAAGCTATCTTCTCCATACGATCGAGTCAAGCCTCGAAACCTTTTTCATCATGTTCGTATAGGGATGTACATTATAAACGCCTAGCGGCATGCCTTGGTAGAAGGTCAAGATTTTGAGTTGCAATTATCGAGACAATTTGAATTTAAAATTTAAATTTAAATTTATATTTGGTCAACCATTCAGTTGTATTTCTTTTGCATCAAAACTTTCTCAATAACTCAGATCACTGTTCGCCCACTGTTTCACGCAACATTCCCTTTCTTTCACTCAATCAATCCAACAGTTTATTCAAATATCTCGACCTTGTTTCCTTCTTCATTTCTAAAGCCAGAAAAAAAAGATGGCTTCGTTCGTAAGCTAATGAACGAAAAGAAATAAGCGTACTTCTCGTCCTTCTGTTATTAACCCTTTCGATTTACAAAAAGGAAAAAATGGCCGAGCCCCCTTTCGTTTTCAAAATCGATCTCGTTCATTTACAAAAAAAGGGAGAAACAATGGCCGTTGATTAAAATTTTCGTTCAAATCGAACGCAAATCAATTAATAGCTTCGCCTTCGCTCGATTTTGGGAAGGCTAGTGTTTCGCGTCGAGGCAGGGCATAGGGCCGGAGGCTCTGAAACTTGTTCGACCTGAAGGGAAGGCGATCAGAGTTGCAAGAGAGAAGGCGCACGGGAAAGGGATTTGCTCGCGTGAACGATGCGAGTCGTTCGTGGTCGCAATGGGCGACGATGAAGGGTCAAGTACGCGCGCGCTCGCGCAGGGGACGGCAAGGCTAGGGCTCGCGGTGGCATTCGCGAAGAGGCAGTTAGGTATTGGTCTTTGATTTAATATATATGTTTTTGCGTACTAGATTAGAAACAGTAAGAGGTGAAATTTTAAATTTTACTGAATGCTAAAGTTTTTGTTTTAAAACAGAATGAATTTTTTTACAGTAAAGTGTGTATAGTTTATTTCAATTTAAAGTGTATATGAAGTTGAACAGAGAGAAAAAAAGGGATATATTTACAAATCAGACTTTGAAAAAAATATATAGTAATTTTTAAGTGTAAAGTTATGTAAAATCAGTTTTTCTTTGTAATTTATTTTTAAGTATATGTGTATATGTATTTTCAAAATGGAAATTAAAATAAAATAACCATACCTATATAAATTTTTAATCTACTAGTATATTCTAAAATAATATACTCAGCAGACTAATTTTGTTTAAATTAACTTATCTAAATTATTTAGTTATTAAAATACATTTTAAAAAGAAAATTGGTTTGAACTAAACTGTTGTTAATTAAATAGTAATTAACTATTTGATCAATTCAAATATTAATAAACCATAAAATATTTATACAATGTCAAAGTTATGAAGAAAACAAGCCGGTTAGGGTGGATTGCAAGCTAAATCAAAGGTGAGTTAATCTCACTCATCCGGTTATAATTTAAATTTAAATGGTTAAATTTAAACAATTGGATGATTGATTGAATTGTTTTGATGTGCAATATTATATATAGTAGTATATGGTATATCTTGGAATGATTGATTTCCTGCATTATATAGCGGATGAGACCCTATGCACCGCATTATAGCGGATGATATTATATTTAAAACCATATACCACGATATTTCACCTCGAAGTGGAATTGGTATTTTATATTGTGCTAACATCGGTGGATGCAGGGAAACAGGTTGAAGGGATCCACTTGGATTCCTCAAAATTATTTATATTGTTTAATATTCTCTGTTATGAAGTTGGATCCCTCAAAATTATTTATATTGTTTAATATTCTCTGTTATGAAGTTGGTTCCCTCAAAATTATTTATATTATTTAATATTCTCTGTTATGAATATTCGATATGTTGTGATGAATATTATTGATAATTGGAATATTGAATGTTATAGTTTACTTGAATATATTTCGGTACACTGAGTTAACAAAATATATAAAATTGGATTTTTGAAAAGAAAATAAAAGGAAGAGAATTTGAAAGTGAAATAATTATAGAGAATTTAAATAAATCAAGAATGAACTGGATAAGAATAATAGTGGTTTTAAAATTTTAATAAATAAATTCCGCATATGAAAAGGGGATTTTGAATAAACAGGAAGATAATGAATTTTAAACTTCAGTATTATTATTTAAAAGAATAAAGCATTTATTTTAAATTTTAATATTTAAATTATTGAAAGAAAAAAAATATAAAGAAGAAATTTGGAAAATCTGAAATTGGTATGTTTCAGTTAAAAGATTTAAAATCAAAACGAAAGAAAACAATAAATAAAGTCTACAATTAATGGATTTTGAAATTGAGTAAGTAAAGAAATTTATTTCAAAATGGAGTAAATTGAAAATCAATTTGAAAATTGATTTAAGTGGTTGAAGTTGGAACTTTAAAAGAGAAGTGGGACTTTGGAATTTATAAACTGGGTTTATAAAAGTAAAGTAAATATCAGTATATATTTGGAGAAATAAATCCACGATGGAAACTTATAAAAGAAATGGAAAATTTGTTTAAAAATAAATAGTAATTTAATTTTAAAGTTTGAAGAGAAGTATATTTCCCTGGATAGCCAAGTACTTTTCAAAGTAAATTTTTAAATATAAGTTAAAAGTTTTAATGTCGTTTTAAAAAGCATGTTTTAAAAAAAATTATTATTTCTAAATGTTTAAACTCTGAAGTAAGTATTTTTCAAATCGATTATAGTAGTAATTATTTAAAGGTGACTTGATATTTTGTTCCTAAAGAGAAAATCTAGTTTTATATTTTATAAAGTAGTTTCATTCCTATAATATATATTTTAATAAAGTATTAAAGTAATTTTTAATAAATTATTTTAAAGGATAACTTATAATAAAGTGTTTTAAATTAATTTAAAAGTCTAAAGCTTTGCACTTGGTATTTTCAGTAGAAATAAATGTTTAGGAATTTATTCCATAAGATGAGTGTGTGTCGAAAACTGTTTTCAAAAGGGTTGAAAATGGAAATATATCTTGCGAAGATATTTTGAGGTTAATAAATAATTTGGTGAAATTATTTATGGTTGATGGTTGTTTGTGAATGTTAATTGATAGTTAAATCACAGACTATCAATATTGGCCAATGCGCTGATCGTTTCGAAGAGACCGGGATCGGGATTAATTTCTCGAAAACCACTTCGATCCGGTTTATACGTTTTCGTGGAAAAACGAGTTCGGAGTCGGAGATGGAGCAGTGAAGTGCAAGGGCTAGTCGCTACTAATCCTGAGGATATTTCCAAAATGGATGTAGTAGGAGTAGTGCATTCAGTTCCGTTCGAACCCGGGACGGACTTGTATGGATGAATGCTTTCAGAACATCGTCAGGTGGACGATGGGTATTCTAAGTGAAACGTTCTAAAAAGTAACGCTTAACCTCAAGCCTCATCAACCGGAAATGACTAAAAATCAGAGGTTATGCAGCAAGGCTAGGTGGGTAGCACCCATTTCAGGGTAAGGTCATCCCTGTCTAGATGTCCCTTTTATTTCGACTTAGTGGTGCGGTTGCTGATCCCAACCGTGGGGTGATCTTACTCGGAATTATCCAGTAAGGGGTAGTCCCAGTCTTGTGTTGCAGTGGGTCGGGAGTGATCCTCGGTATGCTGATCTAGACCAGGTACCGTGATAGGTGGTACCCCAGTGCCTAGTCATTAGTTAAAAATTCATTCTCCCTACGTGCCTTTACGATTTTTGTTTGCATTAGCCACTTTGTGGCTAGTAGCTGGAATTTAATAGATGTAACAATTTCGGCTATTTTAATAAGTATTTGTAAATAGACCCTATTATAATATCAGAGGATTTTAATAAAAAGTGTTTTATGCATCGTAAGGTAAAAAACCCAACATGTTTATTTGTGGCGTGGTCTTACGAGATGCTTTTGTTTTCAAAGGATTTTTGAAACTTTAATAATCAATTTGGGTGTTTTTTTCTCACGCTGTTATTCCAGACTGACTCAGGTGTTATTTAAATATAATGCTCGGGTCAGACCGAGTATTATAGAATACAAGAAAGAAGGCTGTGAAGCTCAGGAGACGAGCTGGATGGCGATACGTACTTCCGTACTTGATTATTATTCCGCTGTGTATTCAGTCTTGAGAACAAGTGTATATGACTGTCCAGTTGTATGATATTGATGTTGTTGAACTCTGATGATGTATTCTGGTGATATAATGTATAAACAGATATAGATTTATTTTCGTGTAAAGATCTCTTATTATCTATTATATTTTATTCCGTTGTGATGGTTAGATTTTGATGTTTTCTATTTTCTTCTTCTATCTCTTCTTCTTTAACCCAAATGGTTCGTATTTCCGTTCATCTTAAGTTGATTGATGTAGAATAGTGCTGACTCAAGGGGTACGGATTTGCGGGTCGTTACAGTAAATTTTTAATCATTGGGCCTCTTCTTGATCCACCCAAAAGAAGATAATTATTATCCATATTAGAAGTGAGAATATTATATTTCATTCAAAAAGATCCAACCTCATTCAAAAGTTATCTCATCCACCATGTCTCATCTTATGCAAATGTTCTTTGGATATTTTTACCAACATCAAAGCATTTATAATATATTGATCTTTTCGTTGTAGTGCTTTGCAAAGATTATTAGTAATTGCAAGTACATTCTTGATCAAATGCAAAATAAATATGAAATCGTAAAATTGTAACACTTCTATCAAATTCAAAAGTTCTCCTTTTTTTATCACCCAACGTATCTTCTACAAGATCCATAAGGTCATCAATAACTGAAGGAAACATAACAGTCAAATTAAGTAATGTACCATAATGTGAACCCTAACGTGTATCTCCCGGTCGTTTCAAACTCCACCTCCACCTCCACTCTGTAATAACCCCCAACCACTAGATAATTCACCACTTTCTAGTTGACTAAATATTCTATTTGGTTCTCTCTCTAAGAATGTCTCGACACTTGCACGATGCTCCAACAAGGTTTACCAAATTATTAAGTTAGTAGAAGAACTCGGAAATGTGATCTATATCTTTGGCGACGCGAATAAGTGTTGGTTGGAGTTGATGCGCAAAACAGTGAACATAGAAAGCAGACTTATTCTCATTCAAAATAAGTGTTTTAAGACCATTGAACATAAATTGCATATTACTTGCACCATCACAACCTTGACCATGTAGCTTTGTCATGCTCAATTTATGTTTGCTAAAAAATCTTCAAGTTATGTTTTAAGGGAAATTGATGTTGTATTAAGAACATTTATCACGCCTACAAATCTTTCAACAACACTTCCAGTTTCGTCCACAAATCTTAAAAAATTGCCATTTGCTCTTTAAATGAAGAATCACAAACTTCATCAATTAATACTGCGAATAGTCCTTCGGAAAGTTGTTTTAATATAACATCTACAACTTCCACTGCATACAATGCACAATATCCTTTTGAATATCCAGTGATGTTATTTTAAGATTTTGTGGTGCATTATTTAAAACAACCACATTAATTGCAGGCTTTTCATTAGCTAGCCATTGTAGAAGTTTAGGAAAATTTCCTTTATTCATTGATTCTTTACATTCATCGTGACCACGAAAAAGAAAACCTTGATGTAAAAAATATTGAACGCAAACAAGGGTTGAATCTAAACGAATTTGATAATCAATTTAACTTTGAGTTGATTGTTTTTCAACTACCATCATAAGATGTTGATTTTGATACATTAAATTTTTAGCCTTCATGTATGCAAAAATATGAGCATCTATATTAGCATGAACTTGAAGTCTTTGATAGTTCTTCCATCCAACTTTTGTAATCGTTAAACTGCGATTGATTAAAGCGATGAGCTTTTCCACCAAATATTGTTTGTGGAAATAACCGAGAAGAAGGCTGATAAGGACCTTTCAGTAAATATGTTCTTCGAACTATGTCTTGATCATTTCGATCATAGTCTGAAATTTGATGGTGTAAACTAGGATTAGAAGGAAGTTCCAATGAATCAACCTCAACACGACTTTGATTTACTAAGTTCAAAATAATAGTGTTTGACTATCATTCTTCGGGACACTATCAGTAGGCATAGGAACCATAGAAGAACTAACTTTGTTTGAAATATTTTCAAATGATCCTTTGAAAAATTTTAGCAAATTTGAATAAACAAATTAATTCGTTATAATTTAGGAAATTCAATACCATTTTATTCGGCAAGTTCATTGCCATTTTAGCAAACTCATTACCATTTCAGCAAATTATTTAAAAAAATTCATTTCATCAAACTATTTCAACAAAAACGTTCATTTCAGCAAATGATTTCAACAAAAAAGTTCATTTCACCAACGTATTTAAGCAAAAAAGTTCATTTCAGCAAACTATTTCAACAAAAAGTTTCTTTTCGAAAAAGTACTTGAAGTAAAAAAAGTTATTTCAACAAAGTATTTAAAGCAAAAAAATTATTTCAGCAAACTATTTCAACAAAATAGTTCAATCCAGCAAAGTATTTCAATAAAATAGTTCATTTCAGCAAACTATTTCAACAAAATAGGCCCAATTTAATAAATTCAATTCATTCAAATCAGCAAAAAAATTGGTAGCCAGATTCAAATCTATAGCTCCATTCAAATAAATAACTAATTTAACTAAACCCTAAATAACTACGTTCAAATCAATGCAAACGAAAATTAGGGGTTGTAGATTACCTATTGTCGTCGGCGTGATGTGGGGAAGGGAGGGAGATGATGTGAGAGGAGGGCGAAAATCTTATGCCATGGGGTGAAAAATCTGATATGAGAGGAGGGCGAAATTCTGATGCGAGAGAAGAAATACGCCATTGAAAAAATAGACATGCTGCTTTCTTTTTTTTTCTAATAAATATGCATTTTTGGTGAGGTCACGTGACCTCACCAAGCATAACATGCCTTCATTCCTGAATAAAGGAACCTGAAAAATCGACAAAAGCAAAAGAACCCAAATTATGGCAAAGTATAAAAGACTTACCTAGGTAAGTAAACCATTTGCATGTTTGCAACCTTCCTCCTTCTGAAATGACTTTCTGTTGACTTCACACTATTCCTATGAATTGAAGATTGAGATGAAAATCAAATTATTTCGATAAGGCCTTATGCTAATTCTTTTATACCTTGGATATAAGAGTTTTTTCTTTCGAATCGTCCTTTTATCTGGTACTACAGTGCATAAATCATGGATTCACGGGACTCGGGAAGTTGATGGTAGTAATAGTGCATAAATCTGGATATAAGAGTTTTTTTTCTTAGTGTATCATTGTACATGTTGTACATAGCATTGCATTTTGTTAATTTTTTTATGTGATAAAATGCAGGTCAAAGTTTTTGGTGATGAAAGTAGAGCATGAGAGGACAGCAGCAGTGATAGGGTCAGAAGGAGAAAGTGAGGCAGCAAAGATGATATTAGAAGCCACACCAACGTTTGGTACTGGCATTTTGGAACTTAGGAGGATTGAAGCTGCAAGGAAGATAGCTGTTACAAAGTCGTCCAATGTCGCTTATTTAATCAGGCCCGGCCCACTCATAAGGCAACCAAGGCAAAGGCCTAGGGCAGCCCCTCTCAACGAAGCAACCCCCAGGCGACAGAAAAAAAACAGCGAAAAAAAAGAAACAGCGACAGAAAAAAAAAAAAGCGAAGGAAAGCGAACAGCGGAGGAAAAAAACGAAAGCATACGAAGAAACATTGCGCGACGAACGAAATCTGAAGAAGAGCAGCGACTAGAGGTAGCGGATTAGGCAAGGCAGCCGCACAACAGCACTACACAGGTGAATTTTCGATTTGAATTCGATTTGGGGGCAAATTATTGAATTAGGGTTAAGTAGAAATTCGATTTGAATTCGACTTTTGAATTGAATGTTTTAAAATACACGAAATCGGAAGACTCGGAACTCGCATGTATAGAACAGATGGTTAAACCTGTACTATAAAACTTGAAATCTAGTTTTGAGTTGAAGTCTTGATATAATTTGTGTTTGTATCTGTGTTTTGGTTAAACCTGTAATTAAATTGAACAGTTATACTTTAAAACTTGAAGTCCAATTGAATTATTGATATAATTCTTAGGTTCACGCTTGGCACTTGATAATCAGTTGTTCGCATGTCTGAAAAATGATATTTCCTAGTTGTTGGTATATGGAGTTATGCACAAACTTATAATTATATTAGTAGCCACTTGCTCCTATTGTCAAATGGGTCCTTATCTTTGGTTTCTAAATAATCTCTTCAACATCTTATTTCAATTGTAAAAGGTTATCGTTTGGATTTCCATAGAATTATCAGGATCTGGAGAAAAGATTAATTGTGATTATAATGTTTAATTTGATGTGTGTTAGTGGGGAGACATACTCAGGATATAAGGGCAAAACTTGGTTTCCATGCCAAGCTGCAAATGTTATCTAAATTCACATGAACATGGTTCGTGTATAAAACAATGATAACTGTTTATCCTGACATGTTCTCTTTCCAAATACTAGCTTAAAAATTGAAATTTGTTAACATAAATTCTCGGCTAGTTTGCTGTAGTCAGCGTGAGGTTGGTGATTGCTTCCCATGTTTGTCATATTCTTTCAGTCAAAAGTTACCAGAGCATTTACGTGGGTATAATACTTAAAACTCCATATTCTATTTGACCAAGCACACGAGCTTCTTGATGTATAAAATGGTTTAAGAAGCAAAAACGCCATTTCAGACGGATGAAACAATTTTGACATTGAAAACTTTTTAGAAAACTTAGTCAATGCTTTTGCAAAAAAAATGTGGTTTGTAATCATCACGCCATGTCTACCTAAAGGTCTTAAATGTGATATGTCCCAGACTCAACTTTCATTTGTCTATTGGGGAAATTAATTTATTAGCAGTAGTTGGGCTATAAGGGAGCCGACAGGTCCACAGTTTACAATCTGTTTCACTGCTTGTTTCATTTAAGGTGGAGGTGGCTTACAACTCTATTCCAGCCTAGTTAGTATGTATGTAAGTTTTAATAACAGGTAAGCATTTTTTATTTTTTATGTAAGTTTCTTGTTTCACTTAACAAAAAAATTAATAACTTATGCTATGTTTATTTATGATTTTGAATTTGACCAATTATCATTTCACTCTTATTATAAATAGAGGATAATGACAAAGAATGAGGATGACAAAAATCGTATAAGGTTTCGAAATCAAAATTCCGGAGACAAGAAGGTTAAACAACGAAAAGATAAACTAGCTAAATCATTAGTCGGATCAATTTCCAATTTATTTCAAGCAAAAGCTCAAAACTCTCAACCTTCAACTTCAAGTAAAATTGGAGAAAATGACAGCGGAGATGATCACATTAATAAAAAAGTTGAGGTAGATGAAGATCTTGAATTCATTGATGTAGCACATGAAGATGAAAATATCAATGACATTGCTATGAATGAAGAGGATCATAACGAAGATATTTTCATGGATGATCGTAACAATGAAGTTATTCATGAATATGCTAATGATGAAGTTGTTCTTAATCTTGAAAAAGACGTTGATGTCAATCACGATCCGGGATTGTGGGGAAAGATTACTGACACGAAGCGAATTATGCTTGTTCAACGAGGACCTATTAAAATCGTAAAAGAAAACGTCATGTTTCCAAAAAACAGAGCAAATGGTAGACACTTTACTTCCAAACACTATGTTGGTGGTTATCCACGTGGAGAAGAGTATGAACGAAAATGGTTAGTGTATTCAAATGAATGTGACAAAGTTTTTTGTTTTTGTTGTAAGTTATTCAAACACACTCAAAAAACATCAAAGCTAGCCGAAGAAGGGATAGATGATTGGCATAATATTTCTTCAAAACTTAGACATCATGAAAGCAATCCAATACACATCACAAATCTTATCAAATGGGTTGATTTGCATAGATGGCTCAAACAAAAAGAAACTACTGATAAAAGAATGGAATCTCAAATGATAAAGAGAGACAACGTTGGAAGCAAGTGCTTGTGCATATCATTGGTGTTGTAAAGACTTTATCTCGAAATAATTTACCATTTCGTGGATCTAACGAGAGAATTTATGAAAAAAACAATGGACTTTTTTGTCAACTTATCCAATTTGTTGTCGAATTTGATCCAATAATGGAAGATCACTTAAGACGTGTGGTAAATAATGAAACCAATAATCATTATCTTAGCCACAAAATTCAAAACGAATTGATAGGTTTATTGGCTAAGAAGATTAAAGAAACAATACTTGTAAAAAAATTAAAAGCGAAGTTCTTTTCAATTATCCTTGATTGCACTCCGGATTTGAGCCATAAAGAACAAATGTCAATTATCATAAGATGTGTGGATTTTGATGATGCAAGAAATACAAAAGTGGAGGAATGCTTTCTTGGTTATATTAAAGTGAATGACACATCGGGACTTGGTCTTTTTAAGGAGCTTGAAAATGTGTTGATGGATCTTAAACTCAACATTAACGATGTAAGAGATCAAGGTTATGATAATGGTTCAAATATGAAAGGTATGATTTGCTTCATTATGACTAACAACATTGTTTAATTTTGATTTGTTGATTGATCATATTATTATTAAATTTCGTAGGGAAACACCAAGGCGTTCAAAAAAGACTACTTGATGTTAATCCTATGGCTTTTCATATTTCATGTGGATGTCATAGCTTGAATCTTGCACTATGTGATATGGCCAAATCATGCATTAAAGCTAGAAATTTTTTTGCTTATGTGCAAAAAAATTATACCTTATTTTCCGGTTTAACTCATCGATGGGATATACTTAGAGATTATGTGAAAGGTTTGACTCCAAAAGCGTTATCCGCTACACGTTGGGAAAGTCACATCGAAAGTGTAAAAGCAATAAGAAATCAAGCTCCGGAGCTTAGAGATGCACTAATTGAAATTGCAAATAATTCCAATGATGATATTGTAATGATGGAGGCTAAAGGTTTGTGCCATAATGCTTTGGAGAATTTTGAATTTTTGATTAGCCTATGCATTTGGTATACAATACTTGATAATATTAATCGAGTTAGCAAAATACTTCAACGAGAGGATATGAATATAGAAGATGCCATTGCAAGAGTAAATGAGCTTATTGTATTTTTCAAAAAACTTAGAGAAGATGGTTTTGAAACTTTTATGAATGAAGCTAAGGAACTTGCAAAAAAAGTTGGTCTTGTTGATCCTAAATTTGAAATAAAAAAGAGAGTTGTTCGTAGAAATAAACAATTTGACGAAGATGTGGAAGTGTATGCTCTAGATAACCAATCTCCAAAAGATAACTTTAGAATTACTTACTTTCTTCACATTATTGATCAAGCTCTTTCTTCACTTAAAGAGCGATTTAAGCAATTTGAGCTTTATGAAGGGACATTTGGGTTCCTATTGAATGCAAAGTTCAAAAATAGTGAGTGTGAAGAATTAAGAGAGCAATGTTTCAATTTAGAAGCTTTTTTAAAACATGATGAAGAGTGTGATATTTGCGGAGAAGAATTATTCCATGAACTTCGACAATTGAAAAGAATTCTGCCGTTGGAAATTATAAAATCAATTGACATTCTTGATTTTTTAAAGTCTTATCGTGATGTAAGTGAGTTTTTGAACGTATGGGTGGCTTATAGAATTTTGTTGACTATACCGGTTACGGTTGCTTCGGGGGAAAGGAGTTTTTGAAGTTAATCAAAACTTATCTTCGGACTACCATGTCACAAGAGAGGTTAAATGGATTAGCTATGATTTCCATCGAAAATGAATATTTGGATGTGCTAAATTATGAAGACATAATTGAAGAATTTGCTACGAAGAATGCAAGAAGAAGTTTTTTTGGTTAAAATGATATTGTAGGAGGTTATAATGTAACAATTTGTCTTAACTATATATTTTGTATGTGAACCAAGTGATATGGTGAATATAACTCTAATTTTTTGTTTATGTTTTTTTTAACTTTATATTTGAAAAAATATTGAGCAACAAAATAAATCTCGTCTTAGGCAACCCAACTCATAGGACCGGGCCTGTATTTAATTGGTGGCGGTAAAAACGGAAATAACAATCAGTTATTGCTTGCTGTTAATTCTGGAGGTATGGGAAGGTGAAACTAATAATGCTTCCCTTTTTATATATCAACTTCTTCTTATTTGGTGTTAAACTTTATTTTGTTAAATTAATTTGGAACTGTAGAGAATGGTATTAAGTATCATGGCTATACATTCCTACAAGGCTACATGTTGTGGTTTCTTATGATTGTTTTGATGGTGTTATTGTTATTCTTGTGCTTACATTAATAAGCTTGTTACTGTGGTTTCCATGCTTCAAACTACTAAGGATGGTCATATGTCAAAGTTCATGGAGGTAAGCAAGTGTCTATTATCAATTTTATATGTATATCAAAAGTATTTATGATTTCAAATTGCTTTATTGTTCTTTTTTGCTATTGCAAACTCATCTGCTAGATGGGTACAAGTCAAGTATATAGTTAGTGAGGCCATAATTTAGACTTTCATAATGCGGTTTCTCTGTGCTTTTAGTTCAATGATTCAAATAGTTATTTTATACTAATGTGCAATTTCACATAAAAAGAATGTATATGTATATCCATATATTATAAAATGCAGAATAAACTAGTTATGTACTATATTTCTTAAATTATTTTTGTACAAGTTCTCATTGTTTCTTATTATACTTCTCTATAGGTACATAAGCTTTTGGCGAAGAAACGATAGATTGCCGTTATAAATTGGTACTTGCATTTAATCGTCTTCTATATTACAACATTTTGTTAGCACTAATTGTATAAATTTCTCTGTATGCGGTTTTGGATTTTACGTTAACTTGGTCATTTTGAAACTACTGTATCTATGCGGCTATGGATTTTATTTGAATGTGGTTAGTTTGTTTAAAATATTTTGTATTGAATTTTTTGTATATCGTATTTCATTACGTGATTAATGTGTTTTCGACCGTTTGAATGTGATAATTATATGAGTGATAATTGGTTTTATGTTGAAATATATTAATTATTACTATAGTATATGTTGTGAATAAAATGAACTCGGAACTAAATAAGCTACCATAGAGAGAGAAATTTGTTAAAAAAATCAATAATTTTTAGCAGTCTTTAATAAACACTATTAAAAATACGATGGCAAACAGAAAATGCTACCATAATATTTTGTAGTAGCGTCAACAATATTTTTTAGGGGCTTTTACACAACGCTACAATAAAAAAAAAATTGGTTACGTTTTCAAAACACTAGTATATGTTGCTTTTTGATATCTTTTATGAAAAATGCTGCGGAAAATCTTGGATTTTTAGTTGCACGTTGTATAACGGCATTCTTTAAGACACTATTATAAGTTATGCTAGCATTTTTTATGCGCAACCAAAAATACTTTTTGGTGTAGTTAATAAGAACATGATGTTTCACCTAACTAATCAATAGAAAACAAAATCCTCAATTAATTGCACTCTTGTCGCATTTATAATATATTATTTCAAATACTTAAATGTTATTATATTATGTTTTGAATAGATATATGATATATTCAAAACTATAAACAAAATAAATTTTATTAATTTTATTAATTAAATCAGTATAAAATATTTTAAATGAAATATGTTTTCTTTTTGCATGCATACATACATACATACATACATACATACATATATATATATATATATATATATATATATATATTGTATCAAATGCTAGTTAATAGACTTCATATGCGCATTATGATCTAAATAGTGATTTTTTCTTAAACTTACCCATTTCACTTGTTGCGCAATGGACTGAGTTTCTATAGAAGACATGCGAGTTAATAAAATCAATTGGTAAGAGGAAAGCCTTCACAAAAAGAATGGTCGCCAGGAGCACAACAAAAAGCACCTCGAAGACGGTTCTCGGTTCAAGCCTAGGTACGCCAATTATGCCTTGTTAACTCATGATATGGAAACTATCCATTTTTCCATAAGGGATTACACTGATAGAGTTAGGGTTATTCTCTAAGGGCAATTATGTAATTTATTTTATATATCTAATTCAATAACCAATCTTGTTCGAAATAAAATGTGTTTTCTTTCTATTATATACTTGATTTAATGTGGTAGATTAATTAACTAATTTAATTAAAAGCATATTTAATATAAAGTCCATAAATGGCATGTCTTTGTGATAGTAGTTAAAAAGTGTTGTAACCATGAGTAATTTGTCATAATGAAATTAAACATACTGTTTTAAATATTCCTAGTCAAGATGTGTCGAGACAGGATATCGATACATATATTGAGATTAGAGTACGTAATGATGTTTAAATGTTGGACAGTGTATTACTCTTGGCTACAAGAGGCACTAAGGGATTACATATTAATAGTTATTGGACAACTATGCAATAACTCACATAATAGGTTTCTTGTTGGTTAATATAACTAAGGTTAAACAAAAAATATCGATGTGACAAAATTACACAGTTCTTTTGACTTAAGAATACTGTTGATCTTCAATATGCAAGCTTCACTTTAATTATAGTTAAATCATAGCATGAAGTCCATCATACGACTATAATTGGAGCAAGTGACGGCATTGAAAGTGAAACACTATTTAAGAGAGGACTCATCTCCTTAGTTATACGATGTTAGTATCACAGTCAATTAAAGTTAACAAAAAGTCAAAGTCTCTGGCCAGAGTAATGCTGTTATTAATAATTTTTAATATTGAACCATGGACTTTGTGTTTGGACTATAGAATTGAATATGGATAATATTAGAATTCTGGCCATTACCAAATTCCATAAGTCCAATGTGATATAGTTTTAATGGAGAGAATTGACGTAAATGTTGTCATCACAAAGTAAAGCTTAGTAAGGTAAAACTGGATTTTACTGAAACCAAGTAAGCGATAAATTTAGTCATAATGCCACATTACTTGTGTAACAACCTATTGTCAAGAAGTAATTAATTAATGACAAACTATAATCATTAATGAAGTAAATGGGTTTTGAATTAATTAATATGTGAATAAAGAAATGATTTGGAACTTTGATTGAAAATATTTTATTAAAATATTAATAATTTAATTTGAAAGGAATATTGATTCGATAATTTCTTTGTTTATTTTAAAATGTGATGTTATGAATTAATTATTTGAAATAAATCACTAAAACAAAATTTTATGGTACATAATATTTTAAATACTTGCATTGAAACTTATTTTGATGTTCGAAAGGATTTTACGATATTAAAAGAGTTTAAGGATTATTTAGAAGTGGATTTGAATGGAAAAGAAATAAATAAATTCAATTAGTAAAACAAAGCCCAAACCATATTTATATTCCATGAAAATGAAATAAGCCGGAAGTGTGTTGAAATTGTTTTTGTGAAAGCAAAGAAAATGAAAGAAATGTTTATAAATGAAATAAGCCCACATTGGTTTATTCCAAAAACAAAACAAATTAATAAATAAATTGTTTCATGAAGAGGGCCTCTAGAGAATTCTAACTCTAAAGGTTTCACCCTTAATTATATATGCAACTTAAACCCCCCATGCAACGACCCACCTTTTGGATGGTTCAAATTAAGAATAAACCACGCATGTCAAACTCAAACCATTCAAAAGAGAAGATTGTTATGGGGTAAATAAGAAAAAAAAAGAAAAAAACAAACACAAAATCTCATAGTGGAATGATAAAATATAATAATCAAATAACAATTCATGAAGCTGTTTTACAAATAACATCTGATTACAATTTTACGATACAGGTAAGAGTTATATACCGCATTAATAAATAAATAATGCAGCGGAATAACATGATGCAGTAATATAAATATAATAAATAGCATACAAATCCTTGTCTTCGTCCTCCAGAGAAAAATGGTCTTCAGTATACTGAAAAGCTCAGACAGACCCGAGCGTAATGAAAAGACAAAACACCCACGTCAAAACTAAAAGATCTTGTGCAAGTTAAATCAACAGTAAATAAATATGAGTGTAACGGCGTCAGAGGTGTTTACAGGGTTTGACATCTCCTATCTCGTGTCTAACGTGCATGCAATAAATTAAGGGATGTTAGTGATTCTATTTCTTAAGGATCCGTTAAACTATCTACATATATAGTACAATATGTTATTATAATAGTGTCTACAGTAAAGTAAAATATTAAAATAGCATTAAGGCGTTACCCATATTCCCATTAACACATTTTTATATATTTCCGTAGTCTATACAGATACTGTAAGCCCCACCAAACTGATGGTATACTCTGGGAGCACTCCATAGATACGGTACAAACCAAACACGTAATGGGTGCGATAAGGCATGCGACAAGGCAAGCGAGGCAATGCCCAAGGTAGGATACTACCGTTTTGCAGATCCGGACTGGTGGTAACGCATAGCAGCTGCTACTGCCCACCTCGAAACACACTCTCATAATCAAAATCGAGGGGTGGCCAACAAATCAATCACAAAGTAATATGTTAGCGAAGAAATGTGTCTGATCGGAGGTGCGACCTCACTTGGCTTGGCATGGCTTCTATTTTAGCCACATCAAGCTGACCCGAGGGGGTCAGAGTTACGTTAATAACTCATACAGAATCGTTCGACAAACCATCCTACTTCATTCTGAAATCTCCACCGTGGGCACAGTTGTTAGAGTGGTTTTCGGTATTGGTAGAGAGTATGTCAATATCTGATCTCCAGTCTCTTTAACAACCAAACGCTTATTTCACACCGGATGTTTCTGTCATATTTCCAAAACCGATTCACAGTTGATATTAAAATATCATATTCACTAAAAAGTCATATTATTTCCGAAATCATATTCATTTTCGAAATCATTATCACTTTCGAAATCATATTCACAAAATAAGTTAAACTCTCATTTCAAAAATCATCATATTTACTCAAATTATGTCATTTCACTAGAAAATATCATTTCAAATTCCAACGTAGGTTATAACATCATGTAATCATTTTTGCCTTTAAACTAAAGATTTAAATCTAAATAAGTCAACCTTGCACCGTTGAAATTTCTTAAAATAGTTGGGATAGTCATAAGTAGTTTAAATAGATTAAATTAGTTTTAAAATAGTTTAAAATACTTTAAAATAGTTTAAAGTGGTTTCAAAATAGTTAAAATATATTAAAATAGTTTTAAAATAGTTTTAAATAGTTTTAAATAGTTTTAAATAGATTAAATTAGATTAAAATATTTTAAATAGATTAAAATAGTTTAAAATAGATTAAGTAGCTTAAAATAGATTAAAATGGTTTAAATGGTTTAAAACAGAAAGGAAATAGGTTTAATATTTTTTTTAATGGTTTAATATAAAATGGTTTGAAAATCTGAATTTAAAATAATATATTTTAAACAGTTTATATAAAAAATTAATTTAAAAGTAATATCAAATTAAACTATTTCTTCCATTTCAACAAATCTGGATCATATCCAGCTTTCAAAATAACAAATCGATTTTTATTTTCCAATTCAAATTCTCAATAAAACCATCTATATCTATATAGATTTCAAATCCATGTTTGAAATATAAATTTTAAACCACTTCAATTTAGTAGATTTCAAAGTTTAAATTTCCAAACATTTTCAATAACTCAATTTCGATAAATTACATTTATGTTCCAAAATTCAACTTTGAAATTTTAATTTAAATTCATTTAACCCAATTTCAGTTTCAACTTCAACATTTAAAGAGACTTTCGAAAAAAATTAAATTTATATAAATCATTTTTTATTACAAAACATCATTTAACTAGATTCAGAATTTAAGGATTTAAAATCATTTAATTTAACCAATCCAGTGTCCGCGTATAATTTTCTACCCTATGGTCAAGTGGTACAGATATCTATCATTTCAACCTACAATAAATTTAAGTTTACGGGCATATATCCTTCCAACCCGCAATCCCAAGTTAAAATTCAAAATTCATAAAATCGCTCGAGTCTATCATTTCAACCCATAACGATTTTTCCCTAATCTATCAGAACGTTCGGGTATGTATCATTTCAACCCATGGTGATTTTTCCTAACAATAAACTAAGGGAACTTGCAGTGTGATAACAATATATGTATATAACATCCAGTCATCAAATATCAAATTTTAAACATCCGTCACAATCAACATTCAAATCAACCCATAAATAATAACAATTTGACTGATTATCAATAATAGGTATTAATTGGCAATTAAAAATTCAATATTAAATTAAATGACGATTAAATTCAGTAAAAGTCAGATTTAACTGGAATTACAATTTAAATATATCAAACAGCATTCAATCAACTTCTAATCACATCATAAATTCAATTTAACTAATGTAAGACGATTTAGTAGTTGTGAGTGGGTTAAAATGCCCACCTTTGATTTATTGACGATTTAAAATCCAACTTAAACCCAAAAATTTAACAGTCTCAAAATTCAACCAAACTAGTTCCATAATATCTGGAATTTCGATATGATCCAATGGAACAAATCGCGTGTGAAAACGAGCTCGTATGGAAAAGATACGATGGTTAGAACATTTGAATTTAAATATAAAATAAATAAATAGATTAATTAATGAAGTAAGTGGGACACGTCATCATCACATGTTCGTTTCTTTCACGAGCTCGAGCATCTCCAGAGCATACAAAACCCTAATAGCCGCCACGACTTACCCTAAGTATGAATCACTTACGGCCATCCAAACCACAACAGAACAGCTCCCACTTCCACCTTCTCCTCCCTCTACGGCACCGCGACCTCGCGCGACCATCGATCGATATCAAAAGATCCCGCTGTCGCCACCATGTACTAACCCTAATCGAATTATAGGGGACGATCTAACCATTGATAAGCCTAACAAACTACTCCAATGAACTCCGCGCGTCCCTCTCCACGCGATGGTGCCCTTGGATCGAGACATCACTGACGTTGATCAAACCCCAATGAACGGTCGAGAATTATCCATCAAATTCTAGATACATGCGGACCCAAATCGAAAAACGAATTGCAAATCTGGATTGCGCTCTTCGAAAGCTTTCCAACAATATATAATATGATATAGTTTTGAGAGGTTTGATTTTCGATTTGAATTTGGTTTTGAAATTGGATTTAGGGTTTCTTAACTGGATTTTGGTTTCTTCCATTGAAGAAAGGAAAAGACAGAAGTTGATGTACGTACTGTAATAAGAAATAGAAAGGCTACTAGATTTGAGAAACAAAGTCTATTTATATAGATAAGGCCCGATAAGAATGAATGAATATATCTAATTGCTTCGAAATGACAATAATGAGCCGAAAAGCATGTTCCGTCTCCGAAACAGAAGTAGGTCATCCCATATATCAAAATAGACGTTTTTGATATTTTTGAATTCAATGGAAAAGGTTTCAAGTCCTAATTCCATTTTATGAGAAATTTGCTTTTCAAATCAGCTTATTTCAAACTGAATTAATTAAATTGATTTCTACGCGTTTCGAGCCCGCACGATCAAACAACAAGTCGAATCACTACGAAACTTGAACTCCTGCAATAATTCATTATTATGGATCCGATGAAATTAGTTTCATTGAAATCCATAGACAGTGGCCAAAATGACTATTTTCATGTTAATTAATTAAATTATTATTAAATTTATTTATTCACTTTTAAATTCAAATTGTATAATTATCGAATTTTATCATTTTTGATTACCTCGAAATTTAAAATCTTTTAAAACAAATTTCTACGTCCAATTTAATATTTATTATTGCACAACTTAAAGCGTTCAATTTCAGTTGCAATAAATTCGTTAATTATGATTTAAATTCCAATAAATTTCTTTATTTCGATTTACATTTTATTGTTCAATCAATTATTTCTTTATGGATATAATTAACATTGGTTTACATTTTATTACATAAATATTCTATAGCATCATCCTTAACAAATTAATTGCATTATTTTAATTATATAATATTTTTATCAATTTAACAAATGATAATTAAAGCAATTATTATACACTGATAACCCAATAAATTTATGTACTAATAAATCGATTCCCTAATTCATAGTAACCTATTTCAATTAACAATTTATAATTCCAACATTAGATCCATCATTCAATTGCCTTAATTCCATTAATTACCCATCCCATATTCAAACGGATAAATTAATGAGAAGATAATTAAAACAATCATTTATAATAATAATAATTCACATCCATTATCTTATTATTATAACCAAGGGTTATACATTGCTTACCAAAAATTAAAACTATATTATTTCAGTTAATTACATACAATCTCACCATTAAATACATCATTTAATTTATTTCATTATTTATAATTATAACCAAATTAACCTAAAATTTATTTCAATTGATTTTAATTTCACGAAAATAGTTGTCAAAAGCATTCAAATAATAATATTAAATCATAATCTAATTATTTTCTCATTAATAAATCACAAACTTCAATTTCTTACAATATTAATATTTCAAATTCTTATTAAATTCAATAGTTTTAATTATCATAAAAAATACGAGTCGTTACACCCTAATTTTTATTCATGGAAAAATTTAAACTTCCCACCAATATTCTACCAACTTAAAAATTAAAATAAATTCATGTAAACTCCATAAATCCCTACATTCAAGCCAAGTTTAACACAATTGTCCACACCAAATAATCTGGTGGAGTACGAGTATATCATCTAAGTTGAATTGAAGAAATTTTGTAGAGAGGGTAAGAAGAGGAAAGAAAGGTGGAAGCAAAAGCAAGTGTGATTTACATTCAAGGTGAGTTCTTCTACTCACTACTATGTCTAATTTGACGAATGGATCAATAGTCAAATGCTTATGAGATCAAATTGAGCATTTATAGTATAATGATTGCTCTTCTACATTAGTGAATTGTAACAACCTGCATATTTTACGATTATATATTTAAATGTTTTATTTAAATATAGCATTATTATTTGAATTTAGTCCGAAACGCGAATTTTTGTAAACATTCGAATCCAGGCTCGAGACCAATTTCATTGAGTTCAAAACGACATTTACAACTTGTTTGAGTATAAACATCGATATGTTTGAAGTTGATTAGGGTTTTGGTATTTTCAATTGGACTTTGGGTTATGCTCTAGCCCACTAGCCTAACAAGATAACCCAAACCTCCTACCTAATAACTCCCACTCCACTCCTCCTCATTCATTCATTCCACTCATAATTTCCTAACACTCAAACCCAAGGAAGAATGGTGGGAAGAGGAAATTAAAATTCCTAAGCCCTAGCTTTTCTTAGGAATTCAAATTCAAGTTATAAATCGAAGAGAAGCTTAGGTAGGCATCCTCTTCATCTTCTCCATCTCAATCACTCTTTAATTTTCAGAATTTCCTATAACCTAACTTAGGAAATATTTGCACGTAATAATACATTGAAGATCTTTGAGGTGTAGTTAAAGAGGAATTGATCTTTCCTTGTTTTAGAGCTTCTCATTCCTTGTTTTGAATTTAAAAATGAGTTCCTGAACTCATATCTATGTCCAAAGCTTTCATTATTGTTAGGTATGAATTCCTAACATTTATTTCCTGTTCAATTGCTTTGATTCAAATTGGTTTGGCGAATTTTCCAATATTGATATTTTGAAGTCAAAATCTTTAAAGATCCTATCTTGAATGTTTGGACATGATTATTGGGGTGTATCGAAGAGCCTATAGGGCTTGGTTGTTGTTTGGCATAAATCCCTAGCCTCCATCACTCGTCCATCGCCTTTGAATTGATTTGGCCATTGTTGTCCTAGGAAAATTCTACTAGGCCCAGACAACCAAACGTCTGGTTGGAAATTCCAAACGTCTAGTAGGGTCTTTTGGAAAAGTTTTAAAACGAAAGATAAAAAAGAAAATTCCACAGCCCAGGACTAGGCGTTTGGTTAAACCCAACCAGACGTCTGGTAGGCTTTAGGAATTAAAAAGGAAAAGGAGAAAAAAATTATAAAATTCCAATACCTCGGGTAAGACGTTTGGTCAAACCAACCAAACATCTGGTCCTGTTGAATTTTGCCTATTTTGCCTGTTTTTGAGTGGATTTCCAGTTTTTATCGATTTTTGTTGATCCAGTTAGTTGTTGTCATTTATTATCGACTTTGATGACTTCTTTTTTGGATTTTTGGATATATCCATTTGATGGATTTGATATCAATTTTTAGGGTTTTAATTCACGTCATCGAATGTGGATTTTGATGATAGATTGTTTTTACAATCGTTTCAATGATTTGTCACTTTAAAATTCAAAGGTTTTTATACTAGTAGTAAATACTAAAACTCTTTCACACAAAAAAACGATTTCAACGCCATTTTTAATACAAAGCTTGTTTTTAAAACCGTTTTCTAATCTATTAGTATATACAAACCTTTACCTCATTCGTACGAGAAATCTAATTAAATGGATTAGCAGAACAAGTGGTATAAAACGCTAGCGTTTACTTCATCGATTAATTCTTGGACTTGTTCGATTGAAATCTCGTGACAATCTTCGAGTGGAAATCTATAGTTTGTCCGTATTTAAGTTGGCTAGTGGTTATGGGTCATGAAGCTAAACTCATTTATTTACTAGCTTAGGGTAATTTACACTTCTTATTGATCAATGAAGATCATTTTAGATTTTGACTATCGACACGCAATGTCTCTTTGTCCGAGCAGGGGACTATACCCCATTTTGTAGAGCTTCGTCTTATTTTTATGGGCTAACGACCCGTGATCTTTTAACTGTTTTATTGAGTTCGGTTCGTCAGGCGTATCACTATACTACGTTGTTGTTTCGGCTTATTTGAGTTTTGGGTTCATCGTGCGTATCGCTGTACTACGTCGTTTTCCATCTTATTTGAGTTTTAGGTTCATTGGGCGTATCGTTGTACTACGTCATTATTCCGGCTTATTTGAATTTCAGGTTCATCGAGCTTATTGTTGTACTACGTCGTTGTTCCAGATTATTTGAGTTTTAGGTTCCTCAAACGTATCGTTGTACTACGTCATGGCGCCGTCTTTATGGGTTAGCGACTCATGGGATAACATCTCATTTGTGATACACATGTTGGTGAGTTCTCATGCTACCATTTGTGATTTTCCTCCCCCTTCTTTTGTGTTTTCTGGATTTCTAATTATCAATTTCTAGAATTCGTGTTTCACCAATATTTATGATTTGTATTGATAAGATCTATCAATATTTGTGGCTGGTGAATAAAAATAAAGAATATTGTTTTGATTTCTTATCTGTCTCATAGTTTTTCTTGCAACCCATTTGTATTGGATTTCAAAGGGTTTGACCTTATTCTGGGAATGGATTGGTTGGATAAGCATAAGGCTGTTTTGATTTGTGAAGAGAGAATTGTGACTTTGGAAACTGGATTGGGAAGGATCGTAAAAGTGACTTGCGATAATTCTGAAGTTGACTTGAGTAATCTTTTGCATGGAATCAACGCATCTCCAGGAGGCATAGAATCCATCGAAGTGGTCAGAGATTTTTTGGATGTCTTCGAGGAAGTTAAAGGTTTTCTCCCACATTGGGAGGTAGAGTTTCAGATCGACTTAGTTTCGAGAGCAATACATATTGTTCAGCCCAGTAGAAGGTTGGCGCAGGGAGAGAGAGAGATAGAGAGAGAAAGAGAGAGAAGAGTTGGTGAAGTAGACCCAAGACTTCTTAGAGAAAGGTTTGATCCGACCCAGTTTATCCAGTTGGGGTTATGACATAGTCTTTGTGACCAAGTTGGATGGGTTATTGAGATTTTATGTGGATTATCGGGAGTTGAATAAGTTACTATTAGGAATATGTATCCATTGCCCCATATAGACGATATTTTTGATCAACTCCTTGGAGCTTCAGTTTTCTCCCAGTTGGATTTAGCTTCAGGTTTCCACCAGTTAAGGGTAGCTGAGGACAATATCCACTTGACTGCATTCAGGGGACCCAATTGTTTTTATGAGTGGTTGGTTATGCCTTTTGGGCTAACCAGCACACCTGCTTATTTTGTGGATTTGATGAACCGAGTTTTCCGGGATGTGCTTAATAAGTTCGTGCTCATGTTCATTGATGACATTCTTGTCTACTTCAATTCTGAAGAAGAGCATAAGCGACATTTGGGGAAAATGTTGAGACCTTGAGGAGGCATGTTCTGAAGGCTAAGTTTTTGAAGTGCCATTTTTGGAAGTCGAAAGTCAGATTTTTGGGGCATATTGTATCTAGTGGTAGTATTTCTGCAGATCCAGCCAAGGTAGCAACTATTTAAGAGTGGAAGCAATCGCAGACTCTTACGAAAGTCCGCAGTTTTCTGGGTTTGGCAGGGTACTACAGGAAATTTATTAGGGACTACTCTAAGATTTCTTCGCACTTAACCAAGTTGACTAAGAAAGAAGCAAAGTTTAAATGGACCCCTGAGTGTAAAGAGGCATTCCTGGATTTGAAGGCAAGGCTGACTAGTGCACCTGTTCTAGCTATTCCTGCTGGTAAGAGTAAGTTCAAAGCCTACACGGATGCTTGTGGAGTTGGGTTGGGTGCAGTGCGGATGCAGAATGGGAAAGTGATTGCGTATGCGAGCAGGCAGTTGAAGCCACATGAAAAGAATTACGCTATTCACGATCTGGAATTGTTGGCCATCGTCTTTGCTTTGAAGATCGGGAGATCGTCTTGTTCTTGGTCTAGATTTGATCCAAGAGGAATTTGCGAAGGCGGAGCTAATCAAGAAATGAAAGCAACCGTAGATCGCTAGAAGAGTTATGCGGGCAAGAGGCGGAGGCAATTGGAATTTTAAGTCGGAGATTTGGTTTTATTTAAAGTTTCCCCAATAAAAGGAATGATAGATTTGGAAAAATGAGAAACCTTACCCCCAAGGTATATTGGTCCGTTCCGAGTGCTCTAGAGAGTTGGTACTGTGGCCTGTAGGATTGAATTGCCAGTCCGAATAGCTGGAATTCACAATGTCTTTCACGTATCTCATCTAAGGAAGTACATGTTCAACCAATCTCTAGTTGTGGAGCCAGCAGTGCAAGAAGATTTAGAGATTGAACCAGGTTTTTCTATAGTCAGGCATCCAGTCTAGATAGTTGATCAAGATAAGAAGCAGCTCAGAAACAAGGTGGTGAAGCTGGTCAAGGTGTAGTGGAGTGAGGATCCCAGAGACTGTACTTGGGAAACTCTGGATAGTTTTAGGAAAGCTTATCCGGATTTGTGTCCGGATAGCTAGTAATGTATGCTTGAATGAATTGTTTGTTTGATTGTTGATGTACGAATGATTTGGATGCTTGAATTGTATGAAATAAAAGCTTTTGGATTATTTTGCTTTTACATTTCGGGGACGAAATTCTTTTAAGGGGGGAGGAATGTGATATCCTAGAATTTCAAGCAATTAAAATGTGATAATTTATTTTATAAATTATTTAAAATTTACAAACTATTCTTTTAAAAACAAATAATAATGGGTTGTTTATATATACATATAAGTAGATTTTAATAGAATCATTATTTTTCAAACAAATAAGTTATGTGTTGTTTATATACGTAAGTAGATTTTTAAATTGAATTTGAAATTCAAAAGATATCTATCTTAAAATAAATTGGATTTAAAAAATATATGTATATGGTTTTTACTAGTATATAATTAGTTTTATATTATTTTCTTTAAAATATTTTATTAATATAAACTAAGAAATGTATTTACTAAATAGAAAATTAAATATAAAAGTTTTTATAAAAACATTTAAAAATTAATTAATACATGGAAATTACAAATGTAAGTTAAATATATACAATTTAACAAATGTAAGTGAATTAATACATGCTAATGACTAATGTAAGATTTTTAACAAGTGTCGCCATTTTCTTTTATTTTCTTTTATTTTAAAAATCATAAATTAAGTCTATAATATATCTCTCCACTCCTCTCTTTCATTTCTTCGATATCCTCACTTTCAGAACAAAGAACAAAAACCTGTAACTAATACCAGAGAAAATAAGTAGCCTGTAAACAATATACAAACCAGAAAAAATTTAACAACAACAATTTTCTTCAAAACCACTATCTCAAACCTGAATCATCAAAGCAAAATCATCTAAGTTTTTTTAAAACTTAGACCATCTCAACAACTAAGCAAGCTTCCAACTTCAAACTAAATCAAAGCAAGTTTTCAAGCTAACAAAATTCCTAGTTTCAAGTTTTTCAAAGATCAAGTGATTTCCAATTTCATAAAATCAAAGCATTTCCTGTTTAAAGTTGTATGTTCATCTTTTTCTGGTGAGTAAACATTCTTCTTAAAAACTTAAGTTAATGATAATCTATTGCATGTGAATTTCTTGGAATATATGGTATGAATTATGCTTTGCATGTATGTATAAATGTGATTACTGTATGTAAATATATGTGCATATCTGTGTTCCCCTGTTCTTATTAACAGGGTTTAAAACAAAGTAGAAAATTCAAAATCTCCTCATCTAATCTCTGATAGGCTTAGGAATTCAAACAAGATATGTTTGTTTAAACATAAACTAAGTTTTAAAAATATATTTAAGTATAATAAGTTTGAAATTTTTTTGGAAATTAAGGAAGACGGTGAAAAACTGTAAACATATCAAAATCTCGACTTAAATAATTTATGTTTTCAGGTATATAATCTATTTTGTTTCCAAAAATCATGATTTTAAAAGTTAAATCCAAATTTTTAGTGCTACATCGAGTCAGATAATCGTGGTTGATTAGAAAAGGGACTTTGGGCATTTGCTAGTGATCGGAGGCTGGTGAGGCTTCGAGTTCGCGGCTCAAGGTAGCCGGAAAGATGGAGAGTTTGGGGAAAATGGGAGTGGGATTTATCACTCACCGTGGCGGTGGCTCTTGGTCGGAGTAGGTTTTTGGTATCAGTTTTGGTCGAAGCTGGAATTTTTGAGTGCTGCGTCGTCTCTGGATCACCGGACTCGTTCGGAGGTTGGGGAGTGGAAGTGTGGGTCTTCGGCGGAGCTGTAGTCGGAGTTTCGTGATCTCTGGTGGTCGACAGCATCGGGACGATATGGATCTTAGTTGATGTTTTGCTGTTCCAGTTCGGTCATGTTGCTCGATTTTGATTTTGGGTTCGTGGTGAGGTTTGGGTGGTCGGGATCGGAAGGGAAGGTCGAGGTCGACTGGTGGCGGTAGCATGGGTGATCGGAGCATCACCATTGATCTGTGCATATGAACATGTTCCTGGTTGTGTCAGTATTTTCGAAAGGAGGTTAGGTCTCGAGGAGGTGTTTGCTCGGGGTTTACTTCGGGTGAGCGTGAGTGCTAATTCATGTTGCAGGTTTTAAGTTTTAACAAGTTTAAAAAAAAGAGAAGGGTCATTTTCTCAGGGCTGGACTCGGGTGAGAACCGGGTTGGACCCGAAGTAAAATTTATAATAGTTTTTAAAATGTAAATAAAAGCATTTTCAAACTTTAAGTAAATCAAGTTCAAACTAATTTTTAAATCAAATTTCTTTGTATAATAGTGTTTAAATATTGGTTTAAGAAAATTTATATGATTTATTCTACTCAAATTAATTTAGTTAAACTCTTAAGTTGTTTTTAAACTTAAATGAAATATGTAATTAAGTAGTTTATTAAAAGATAAAATGTTTTAAATTTATATGTTAATGATAATTAAGTAACCGATAAAGAATAATGGTTTATCTTAAAGTTAATTAAGACTTTGGAAAACTAAAGATTAATTAAATTAATAAAGTGATTAATTAATTTAATTAATTAATGATTAAGGATTAATACATTAATAATTAAGGGTTATAAGTTAATTAATTAGAGATTAATTAATTTGTAATTAATAATTAATTAATTAATTAATTAGAGATTAATTAATTTGTAACTAGGATTAATTAATCAAGTAGTTAGAGGTTAATAAATTTGTAATTAAGGATTAATTAACTGGTAATTAAGGATTAATTAATTTGTAACTAAGGATTAATTAATTAGTAGTTAAATTTTATTAGTTAACAATTAAGGTTTATAAATTAATAACTGAAGGATAATTAATCAGTAATTAAAGATTAATTAATTGATTTATAAAAGTAATTAAAGAATGATTAATTAATTAAATGGTTTGTAATTAATTAATGATTAATTAAGCAGGGTTAGGTAAATAATTCATAAGTAATTAATTTAATTTGAGTTAATTAAATTAATTATAATTATAGGATTAATAAATCTTGCTTATGGATGGTTGATTGTATAGAATGTCTGGATTGATTGATATATATAGTATGATAATCTGTGATGTGATATACTTTGGATTGCTGTGATAAAAGTGTATTATTTATCTGTGCTAAATTGCTATGTTATACAAAGTATTGAATTGAATTACATTGTTTAACCTTAAAAAACTTGGCCTTTAAGACGGCGTTAGGATTTCGATAAGACCGGGATCGGATATCAAATTTGATTATCCGAAAACCATATCGATCCAAGTTAAACGATAGGTCATGAAATCTCAAATGAAGATCAAGATGAAGATTCAGAGTGCAAGGGCTGTTATCGTTAACTCTGAGGGTGATTCCAAAATGAGTGTAATGAGATAGTGCCTTCGATTTCATTCGAACCAGGAACGAATTTGTATGGATGAATGCTATCAGACCATCATCAATGGAGGACGATGAGCATTCCAAGATATGTGTTCTTAAAAGGTAATTGTAGCCTCAAGCCTCATCAACCGGGAATGGCTAAAATAGGGAAGGTACACTCAAGGTTAAGTGGGTAGCACCCAAGTAGGATAAGATTTTCCCTGTCTAGAGGTCCCTATTATTTTGGCTGTGTGGGCGGTTGTTTGGCAACAACCGCGGGGTTGTCTTATTCGGACTATCCAGTAAGGGGTTGCTTCGACTTTGTGATGCAGGGGATCAGGATGGATCCTCGGTACGGTGATCTTGACCACGTACTATGACGGGCGTTACCTCAGTAGCCCTACCATTGTATGAAATCCAATCTCCAATAAGTGCCTGTACGGTTTTGATTGTGCCCAACTATGTTGGAAAGTGAGATGTAAGCATTCCAGCTATTTCTGTATTTTATATTGAAAACCCTAGACACTATTATAATATAACTGGATTTCCTATCAAATGTTTTGGTTATCATAAGGGAAAAATTTGTCCGTATTTATTTGTGGAGAGTCTTATGAGATACCTTTTATTTCAAAGGTTTTTCAAGTTAAACAACTTAACCGTTTACTCACACCAGACTCATGTTTGACCTGAAGTTTATTTCTGTTTTCTTAAACTCTTGGGTACTCAAATTTTTATGAGTAGCCAAGTGATCAGGTTGCTTGATGAATTTTGAAAAACTTGGAGCAGGAGTCTTGGCGTATCTATATCTATGTCTATTTCTGCTGTGTTGGAGTCTCTTATCTGTTGTATTTTGGAATGTAATGGATAGATAGGTCTTCTCGACTGTCTAATGTGATGATGTTGTGTAACTGTGTAACTCTGATGTATATTGACTATGTAATAGTTATGTGAAATATTATATTTTTTTCCATTTCCGCTGTGAGATTCTGATGATTTTTGTTTCTTTCTTTCTATCTATTCTTTTTCTACCTATTTCTTTCTTACTGATGATACGTCTTTCTATGGAATGAAAGGCCGGCCGTCACAATAACCCAAACCTCCTACCTAATAACTTCTACTCCACTCCTCTTCATTCATTCATTCCACTCATAATTTCCTAACACTCAAGCCCTAGGAAGTATGATGAGAGGAGGAAATTAAAATTCCTAAGCCCTAGCTTTTTTAGGAGTTCGAATTCAGGTTATAAATTAAAGAGAAGCTTATTTAAGCATCCTCTTCATCTTCTCCATCTCAACCACTCTTTAATATTCAGAATTTCCTATAGCCTAACTTAGGAAATCTTTGCATGCAATAATTGATTGAAGATCTATGAGGTGTAGTTAAAGAGGAATTGATCTTTCCTTGTTTTAGAGCTTCTCATTCCTTGTTTTGAATTTAAAAATGAGTTCTAGAACTCACATCTATGTCTATAGCTTTCATTGTTGTTAGGGATGAATTCCTAACATCTATTTCATGTTCAATTGCTTTTGATTTGAATTGGTTTGGAGAATTTTTCAATTTTGGTATTTTGAAGTCAAAATCTTTAAACATCCTATCTTGAATATTTGGACATGATATTTAGGGTGTATCGAAGAGTGTATAGGGCTAGGTTGTTGTTTGGCCTAATCCCTTGTCTTCGTCGCTTGTTCGATCGCCTCTGAATCGATTTGGCCATCGTTGGTCTAGGCAAATTCTACCCAGGCTCAGGAAACCAGACGTTTGTTTGAAAATTCCAGAAGTCTGGTAGGGGCTTCTGGAAAAGTTAAAAAAAAAGATAAAAAATAAATTCCAGAGCCCAGGACCTCGGGTCAAACGTCTGGCCAAAGCAACAAGATGTCTGGTCCCGTTGAATTTTGCCTATTTGCCTGTTTTTGTGTGGATTTCCAATTTTTATTGATTTTTATTGATCCGGTTAGTTATTGTCATTTATTATCGACTTTGATGACTTCTTTTCTGGATTTTTGGGAATATCCATTTGATGAATTTGATATCGATTTTTAGGGTTTTAATTCATGTCGTCGAATGTGGATTTTGGTGATAGAATTGTTTTATAACCGTTTCTATGATTTGTCACTTTAAAATACAAATGTTTTTATACTAGTAGTAAATACTAAAACTCTTTCACAAAAAAATTATTTCAACACTATTTTTAATACAAAGCTCATTTCTAAAACCATTTTTCAATCTATTAGTATATACAAATCATTACCTCATTTGTACGAGAAATCCAATTAAACGCCTTAGCAAAACAATTGGTATGA
Source organism: Allium cepa (assembly GCA_030765085.1). Lineage (NCBI taxonomy): Eukaryota > Viridiplantae > Streptophyta > Magnoliopsida > Asparagales > Amaryllidaceae > Allium > Allium cepa. Next base: position 269,654,069 of record CM060931.1, on the reverse strand, counting down.
AACGCTTGCATTTACTTCGTCGGTCAATTCTTGGACTTGTTCGATTGAAATATTGTGACAATCTTCGAGTGGAAATCTACAATTTGTTCGTATATATTTATGTTAAGCCAGTGGTTATGGGACATGAAGCTAAACTCATTTATTTACCAGCTTAGCGTAATTTACACTTCTTATTGATCAATGAAGATCATTTGGGATATAGACTAGCGACGTACCATGCCTCTTTGTCCATGTAGGGGACTATACCCTGTTCTGTAGAGCTTTGTCTCATTTTTATAGGCTAATGACCTACGATCTTTTAACCATTTTAATGAGTTCGGTTCATCGGGTGTATCGTTGTATTACGTTGTTGTTTCGGCTTATTTGAATTTCAGGTTCATCGGGCATATCGCTGTACTACGTCGTTGTTCTGACTTATTTGAGTTTCAGGTTCATCGAGCGTATCGCTGTACTATGTCATTGTTCCGCCTTGTTTAAGTTTCAGGTTCATCGGGCATATCACTGTACTATGTCATTGTTCTGGTTTATTTGAGTTTCAGGTTCCTCGAATGTATCGTTGTACTACGTCGTGGAACTGACTCTATGGGTTAGCGACCCATGGGATAGCATCTCGCTTGTGATACACATGTTGGTGATTTCTCATGCTCTCTTTTGTGATAGGCCTCCCCCTTCTTTTATGTTTTCTAGATTTCTAATTATTGATTTCTAGAATTTATGATTCACCAATTTTTGTGATTTGCATTGATAAGCTCTATCAATATTTGTGGTTTGGTGAATAAAAATAAAGAGTATGACATTCTTTTTAGTGTTTAAGAATATTTGAGATATTGTATGATTTTTGTTGTTATCATATATATATTTGTCATATCTCTTATCTTATCTCATCTTATGTGATATTTATAGCTAGACCGATCCGTTTATTATTTTTCTTCTTAAATAATACTCGGGTCAGACCGAGGGGTTTCAAGTGCTTCCACTTGATTTCAGAGCAGGGACCAGCTTCTGACTTTTGGCTAACTACTTTAGCTTAGTAGTTTTTATTTTTATACATTCGAGATAGAGACTCCATGATGTATACATATTCTTTTATCTAGCACTTATGCCTGTTCTTTTGTGATGTAGTGGATCTTGTATGACCACTAGTTTGATGTTCCCTTCTATGTGTTATATTCATATCTATTTCCGCCTTAGTGATATGAATATCCATGACTGATTTTGTGTTACGCTTATTTTATATTTTTATCCAATGGTCATATAGCCACTATGTAGTATCTTTGAGTTTGGATTGGATATGTCAGATTTCCTCTTGACATGAAATGCACGTTATACTATCTGACATATCGGTACTCGCACAAAGTAAGTACACAGAAGGTCGCTCCTAAATTGCCTTATTTTTCGTGCTAGTCAACGACATTACCCCATAGTGTCCTTGGCTAGTGTGAGTATAGAGGTGGGGCGTCACATGAATAGTGCTTTGTTGATAGAATTGATTATATGTGATTATCATATATTATAAGTATGAGATAATAGGAGAGAATAACGCCAACAAGAGTGTGACGCCTAGAAGAGTCGAAGAGTGGAAGGAATGAAATTCATTTTTGATTTTCAGTAACTCAATAGTTGATCAGTCGAATGAACTCTTATTAAGTCGACTAAACATGGGGCTTAGTCGAATAAATTAGTATAAAATCTCAACGAAAAAGCGACACTCCATTTTTGTCTACTTCTTTATGGGTTTAGTCGACTTGGAGCGGTTGACTGAGCTGATGTTATAGTTGACCGAACCAGTATATTTTAGTTTTTCAAGAATTCTTGTTTTTTATATTTTATGTTTTATATTTATATTTCATTAATAATTATTGATATTTATTCTATATTAATGTTAACCCGCCTTTTGGAAAAGCCAGATTTAACCCAATGGATTTTTTAATCATCAAGGCAGGATGCCCGAAGAGATGATTATTTGGATTGGATGTTGGTTATATTTAAAGCTATACACGGTAGCTGGATGGATGACACTCAAAAATAGGCTAAGTATAGAACTAACACTCCCTTGGGGGATCAGTACCTATCCCTGGTTTTGGTCTTAAACTGGTTGGGATTGATATGGAGCGACAAGGAAGGCCCGGTGTAGGCTACATTTCAAATTTCAAGTCATTTAAAGTCTGTATGCTCAAGTTATCAGCAAATTACTTTACTTGTAAAAAGAGATCGATATAGGAGTAATCGATGAAAGAGGGAACGGTAGAACAAGGATCGATATAAAAGGGATCGGTATAAAAGGGGTTAGCTAAACTCAATTTTGTAGCAATGATCGGTCAATAACTTAAAATCTACGCATGTTATCAACATGAAACTTGTAGCAATCTTACTACAACACGTGGAACAACCCTAGGTATCTCTTTCCAATTGGAGGAAGTTAGAGGGATCGTCATAACTCCCTTTGGAGGGATCGACAGAAATCAGAATTCTAGTAATACTACTTCACGAAAAATGCTATATCTTATAAACCGCACGTCATAATTGCATGAAATTTAGGAAGCAAGTAACTAACATCGTGGGGCACCCCTCATAGGGATCGTCGCCCATTTGGACACAATAGGATCGGCACTAATCCCTATTGTGGACTCCAATGGACTTGGAAATTTTTAGGTGGCCTCGTCTTAGTCTTCCGAACCTTCTACCATTATTTCACTCCGATCCATGCACGTCTTTCCCTATAAATATAGCACGCTTGGCATCAGAAAAGGGATCTTCGACATCTTCTTTCTGGTTCTCTTTACCTTCATCCTAGGTTTCACTCTGCCAATTTTATTCTTGGATTTCGAATTGTAATTGTAAACAAACTTTTGTATAATAAAAAGGGTTATTTGGGAGTAGACATGGGCCGAAGTTAGCCAAACCACTATAAATCTTGTCCCTTTTTACTAGCTTTTTGATTATTTTAATTTTGTTCTTCATTTATTTCTCTTCATATTTATATGATTGGATTGGAGATTGGTACTTCTATATTATTAGGTGTTAATGTCCAATTTTGACGCTAACATTATATTTTTTCTAAGAACTATTATGATGTTTAAAACTTATATTATTATAAATTGTTATATGGGTCTCACTTCTTTAATAAAATCATTATAGTTTTCAATACACACACACGTATATATTCTAATATAATTATGTTTAGTAATGTGTGTATTTTTATTTCTGTGTAATGAGAAATTTGAATAAATAGATTAGTGATACCATCTAGTATGAGTCTGTTGGCAACATTTTTTTGGTTATTTATCTAACTTGTTGCATAGAGATATTTGGTGTATTGAGTGTAATCTATGGGCATTTAGTAAACGGACTAGTATGACACAGATGTATGGAATGCCAGTGTGATACTTATTCAGTTCAATGTAAGTATATGTCGATCAAATGATGGGAACTTGGATTATACTTACGTGAGGTGGTGGGCGGAGTATAGCAAGATTATATGCTTAGGGTAAAGCAAGATTATATGCTCGGGATAGAGAAAGTATATATGCTAGGGGTACAACATTATAAATGATTGGATTACGGGGGTGTACCCATTTGTATGCTGACTATCATGAAGTGCCTGGGACATGATTAGGAGTTAGCGAAAGCCAAATGGCCAGTGTTCACCATGGCGGTCTGATCGTGGGGTTGCTCTCCATATTTGTGACAACTTTGTTATATTTGATGCACATCATAGGATTTTAGAGAAAGGCGAAATAGCCTTTAGGGTGATGTAGCCCTATCTCCTTAAGTCATGAAGGCCAACAGTATGTTATCCTAGGGGCCATGATCAAGGTCGTGATCAATTCATAGCATAGTCTTATAGCGTGTTTATGACACACGGTGGATATAGTCATGATACTAGGTTGGTAATTGAACACTATAGGGGTGGATCCGGGCGGTGTAGTCCTGGGCTCGTGGAGCTGGTAGGGTAGCTGTTAGCCTCCCTTTTGGTTTTACACTGAAGGGTATATATGTACATATTATTATACACCTCACCCAAATATTATAGCAGATCTGGGTGAATAACACAGGTGTTCTTGGGGATGGCAAATAGTCATATTGTGGTTTGATTGAGTGGCATAACCTAGACATTATGGGATTATTGGATGGTGTTACCCATACATTATGATTTTATACCCATTATCATTTATTTCTATATAGGGAGATGAGATTATATCTGGATTGGTGTCCAGAGTATAGTGGAGTATCAAGTCCTTTATTGTATATGATTTTGCTGATAGACGGCCTATATTTTATATTAATGATGATATTTTTGTTATTTGAGATCACAAGATATATTTGGGCAATGTCATTTGTTAGCATGACTATACTTGGTGATATCTCACTTATTATTTATTTCTAGGATTTGATTATGATTTATGGATATGAATGATTCACCCATTTGATATTACTTCCTCGATTTATTGTTTGACTTGATTTATATGTGTGACGACAATTTTCCTCTGCATGGTATGTAATTGACATTATAATTATTGTTTTAAATTATTCTGATGGTGTTATTACATTATTATTGTATTTACTCTATATTGAATTCCACACATATATTGACCCTTTGATTTAGATATAGTCTAACTCGTGCATTATTTATATAACGCTTGGATTAGTCGAAGACATTTCAGGTACATGGACAGGGACACCAGCATTTGTTTTAGACATAGAGGAGGCTATTATTCATTATAGCAATTATCATCTTGTATTATATTGTTTGATGTATGTATATTCACGTGATGTATATTAGATATAGCTTGTATATTTTGTATTATATATTATCACTGTGATTCTGACTCTGTATTCTCTACTGTTTACTGTATATTATATTTTTCTATCCTGGAGGCATGCATATTTATTCCTTTATGCCGATACTATGTGCGTTTATAGTAATTTATACCCAATGTTTTAATACGTACCAATGTTAACCCAGGGAAATATTCACATAAGGGCCCCATATCGCCTTATTCTCTGTATTATCTGACATTATTACATTATGATACTCTTGGATAGTATAGGTATAATGGTGGCTGTGTTACAACCAACTAAGTGTAGCACGGACAATAATATTCGAATTGTTCGATGTTCATTACTAATCGTATTCACACCTAAGAATCACACAACCGAAACGTTGAATACTCCTATTTACCATCCAATTTAATTAGTTAGTAATTTTTATAAATTAATTAATACTTATGAAATATTAATTACAATTTATTTGATGTGAATTAAACAATATTAAATAGTGTGCATATAATAGTTATATAAACACCAATCGATACGAGATATTGATACAAGTTTGGATTGGATTTAAATGCAGTAAATATTATTTGGGCTTGAAATAGTTTTACCGCCATATCGAGGCTTAGTTTAAGTAGCTATAGGGAAGCTAATTAGGGTTGGCCATATGATGTTTTAGGGGGAGGAATTTTGAATTCAAAAGGAGAGAACTAGTAAGAGAAAAACAAGGATCTTGATCCTTATCTCAGTCTCCCATTCTTCATTTATTGATTCTCTCTAGTTTTCACTTCTACTAAGAGTTTTGTATTCTTCTTTTCGCTGCTCATATTAGGCCGCCATCATCCTATAGCAAACCTAAAAATCCAAGCATTGATTCTCATAAATTTTCTTTGATTCGATCGTAGGTGGTAAGGCAATTTGGAAGCTAGCGACTTCAGAATTGGGATTGGACTCAAGGAGTCTATTTCTTTGTTTCAACATGTGAACCTTAGGCTTTGGCGAAAGGTACTTTTCTGGTTTATTATTATAGAATAATGTTTATATATTCATTGTTATATATGTTGCTAGTTAAAAATATCACGAATTAGTATACCAGTTGCTACATGCTAATGGTTGTACATATAAGTGCATATATATATAGGTATGTATGTATGCATGTATGTATATATGCATGTATGTATATAATATAATTATTTTGTTATGTATACCTGTATGATGCTCACGACCAAAATAAAAACAATAATTTTTTTATCAAAATAATATTATTAAATGATTATCAAATTAAATCTCAACACAAAATGATTAAATCATATAATAAATATATTTTAACTTTTTAAATTTTTTGGATCATACCTAAAAAGCTTTGGAAATATAAAATAAAACTTATGTATATATATAAATACTAATATTTAATTCAAAATTGATTATTTAAATAAAATGTTTGTATATATATTTATTAATAATATGAAATTCTATATAAATTTATATAATATAAAATATACATTATAGTTTCGAAAATATTTTTTTATATTTTATTGATTCTATACAGTTTTAATTAATTATAAATTTTTAATTAACGATTTAAAACTAAAAATAAAATTTAATAAAAAATTATCTTTTACTTTGGCCAAAAGTAGCAACATTATGTATGTTTATTTATAAATTTTTATTATATATATACACTTATACCTATTTTTAGGTTTATATGTAATATACATTTATACACAGACACATACATATTAATATGATTTTCATTATGGATTTCATACCATAATATTCTGAATTATTTTATAAATTAACATTTGAAATAATTTTATAATTTAATAATATGTATGTATGTTTACATATGTATGTTTGCATTAATTAATGTTTAGTGTAAATAATCTACAACCAATATTTTATAATAATTATATAATTATATTTTACACACATACACAAATATATAAGCACACACACAACAACAAAATTTGATACGTATACATGAGTTGCTAACATGTCTGTTGCAGTGTAAATCTCAATATCTATAAACGGGCATATCAAACCAAGTACTATTATCCTGTTGCACGAGCATGCACACAAATATGCTTATATGATGCACTTATATAAAATATAATAAAAATTACATAAAATTAAACTTGATTCATAAATTTAAATAAGACATTGATTTTATTTACAGAAATTTAGAAAATCTCTAAATGGATTAGACTACATAGGCCTATTAAAGTTCCAATAAGGGAATTTTTTTGAAATTTACCCAATTCCTCCATTACATGCTAGACAGTTCAATAATGGTATTGTAGCCAAACAGCTTATGCGGTCTAATATAGCAGTATCCATGATAACTTTTTAAAGTCTACCTATATAGTAGGTTGTCTACAAAAGTAGTGTCTAAGGTTGAGTTAGGGCAATCAATTGCTCTGCCCTACTTGGCTACTAACCTGACCCAAAATGATACGGTAAGCACGAAATGTTATTCTTAATAAAAAAAGGCCCAACTTGAATTGGGTATTGGGTCTTGGCTAATTTCAAAATTACTTTGAAATTAAAATAAAAGTTTTAAATTTAAAGTTAAATTTAAAATCAAAAAGATATTAGGAATGTTATAATATAGATTTTCAAATTGTTTTGAAAGTTAAAATAAATGTTTTAAGTTTAAAAGTTAAATTTAAATAAAACACATATTATAAAAGTTATAATATAATTTTAAAACTGTTTGACAATGCATAAAATTAATTTCAAAAATATTATTAATCATAAGATTAATAAAATAAACAAATTAATTAAATAAGTTAATTATATATATATATAATATATCATGATATATGTTATGTTATCTTGAATTGTTTAAGACAATATGAGTATACATGTGTGTATAAAAGAATTTTCGAAATTAATGAAATTTAATTAAAATTGTTCAATTAAATAAATTAATGAAAATTGTTTAGTTAAATAAATTAATTCAAAGTTAATTAATAAATTAAATAAAAGGAGAGTTCGGAATAGTGGAGCACCCCAAATGCCCCCTGATTTCCACCACTAGTTTCGATTTAAATAATCATGTTAGTAGGAAGAGAGAGAATGAACTATTATTTAAATCGGAATTAGTGTTGAAAATTAAGGGGTATTTGGGGTGCTCCACTATTTGAGGTGTCACTGAACCTCCTCATTAGATTATATATATAGACACACACACACACACACACACACACATATAAGATACATGTGTGTTACTATAAAGATTGTAATACATAAATATTCAATCAAATAGGTAAAAATTGAATAATGTACAAGTAAATAAAGTGTTAATTAATTAAATATTATTTAATTAATATATTGTTACTATATAAGTTAATTAAATTATAAAACTTATTTAATATGTATGTACAAATTAAAGATAGAATGGTAAAAAACCCTATTAGACCTAAGGAATAAATACATATGTATAGTACATATACCGTGATTTCTAATGTGTCCAATACTTGAATCACGAGGGCATTTCATAAGAAATATATTATTCCATAAATCGATATCACTCAATTTAAATATATTAAAGTTTGTGAATCTTTAATATAAATGTTGTCCTTTACCACTAATATATTAATAGATTACTTTCATTCTCCTTAGTTGTTGAGCTTTCTTCAAACTAGAAATGTTACGTGTAGTACTATTAATTTATAAAATAGATGAGGTATAACAACTGTACATATTTGTTGAGCTTTCCTTAAGATGTGTGCATTATACCTAGATCGTCGCGAAATGGTAGGTACGAGTGAATAATCTCTCTTTATTTGTTAAGCTTTCCTTAAGGTAGAGATGAGATTAGGACTATAATCATAGGGCTAGGAGTTGTAGTGATACAACCGATAAGGAGTAATCCATCATACATGGACCTATGATTTGTTGAACTTTACTCAATGAAAGAATTCTAAGGTATACGAGTCCTAAACCCACTAAAGAAGTCAAAAGACTTTTATATTTAGGATTTTGAGAAACATAAAAGTCTAGTGGGAACCTTATTAGAAAAATAAAATTGCAACATTTAACATTTCTAATATTGTAAGAACATCTGTTGTGTATAAGTTAAACCAATCTACATTGATAAACTTTTGCAATTAATATAATTGATAAAATGTTTATCAATTATAATATTTAAATGAACTGAATTAATATTGACAAACAAAAATATAATTTTCTTTTTGCATGTTGATGACCATGCAAGCGCCTAAGTAAATACATTTTTAATTTGGTTACCTACATGTTTACTTGCCCGAGACCATGTATTGTCTTCAACGTGTTTCTAACTTTAAAAGCAATACAAGGGTATGAATACTTGATTAATTTCCAACCACATATAACTATTACATGGAGAACGGTCACCACTCGCAATGTACGAAACCTCGATGAATGTGATTCATTCAAAATAAGGGAGTAAACTTTAGTGTGAGATCGTGTATTGAATATGATTATTTACAATCAGATCTTCTTGTGTTAAATGTAACACGAGACCAAAAACTACAAGATAGGTATAAGAATTCATTCACTGAAATGTCAGTTTGATCGATGTATGTAAAGAGCAACATATTTGATTTTCTTAAGTGTTAAAAATGACAAAATGCATTTTTATAAAGAGTTCTTTATGATATTATAGTAAAAGATTCCTTTGAATGGTTCGACCAATTAGGAAGGAAAGTGAATGCGCAAAAGTAGATGTATCTTAAGGCATAGTTGACATGAATAGTATGAATAGTAACTTATGCTTCATGGAAAGACATAAGAATCGAGAATTGTAAAATAATAATTGATACTTAACATTGGAATGAGAAATGCAATTTTTATTTCAAAATGTATTTTCAGGTAGAAAATTATTTTCTATGATTTTGTTTCTTTGAGTTTAAGATATTTGATCTGAAAATTCTCAATTTTATACAAGTTACAGTAATGAAATAAATAACCTATATTAAGTAGTTTAATGGAGCATCATATTTCATATGCTATTATAGTAATGATGAAAATAGTAGGAGCATGCTATATGACACTTATTGGTCGCATCAAGTACGAAAATTGTTTAAACGTACCAGAAATTATTTATGAAATAATAATTCTTTTTTAGCATTGACTGGCAAATAGACATGGTTTTCTTTCAATATGTATATTTTAGATATTCGTTATATAATAAAAATATAGTAATGGGTATTTGTGTTGCATTGGAAAATGTAGAAATATCTAAATTTATTTGCAATTATTTTGAAATTATGGACTAATCCATAGTCTTAGGAAATAACTTTGACTATATGATTATGAGTTATATAATACCAGTAAATTATATCTCAACCAATTAAGGGAAAAGTACCCATTCAGTGGGAGCATCATAAGAGTTGATGAACTCTACATATATATATATATATATAAATGTATTCAATTGAAAGTATATTGGTACGAAAATAATACCACATACTTCGTTATGTATATTTTATATATTCATTATATAATAAAACTATAGTAATGAATATTTGTGATGCATTAGAAAATACAGAAATATCTAAATTTATTTGCAATTATTTTGAAATTATGGACTAATCCATAGTTTTGAGAAATAATTTTGATCATATGATTATGAGTTATATAATACCAGTAAATTATATCTCAACCAATTAAGAGCAAAGTACCCATTCAGTAGGAGCATCATAAGAGTTGACGAACTCTACATATTGCTATATATAGATGTATGAAATTGAAAGTATATTGGTTCGAAAATAATACCACATACTTCGTTATATTCATTGAAGAGTTACCATTGACATAGACATGTATTTAATACATGTAGCATGTCTAGATATGCTCATAGAGTGTAAAATGGAAGTAAATAAAAGAATATGCAATAGAAAATAAAATTGATTCGATTTGATCGAATAGGCGAGTATAATTGAAAATATTCCAAATGTACCTAAAATGAGTCACTCATTCCTATGATATATGATATATCGATAAGGAGTATTCGAACTTAGTTCAACAAAGTGGTTAATGGTATGTGAAGTTGAGTTGACTTTTTTCTATAAGGTCGTATGCTTAAGAGTAGTGCACGAGGATAAAATCAATTTCATCGAAAGAATAGCTTACAAAATCATGTAAGATATATATTTATAAGAAACCTCAACATATCCTAGTTCAACAAGTTGGCAGGTTATGCGAGTCAAAAATCTACATGTAATAATTGTATGTGATGGATATTGTATGATTACCCCAAAATAATTTTAGGAACGATGGCCATTAGATATACAATTTATGTTTTGAACATAGGTATTATAAACTAAAACCAAATCAGTTTCATATATAAGGAAATTCATAAAACGTTTATGAATACCTATTCCGTTACACTGAAAAGCAACCGCTGTATCAAGAAATGCTAATTTAATAGTGAAGGAATTTCTTTGAGAAATTATTGGTTGTAAAATGAATTTAAGTACGACCCAAAGATAAAACTAATTACGTAGGATGAAATGAAATTAACCAAATCTAAATGAACAGAACACATTAGAATGCTTACTAAAATTCTCATGCATTGAAGAGAAATATGAGTTTTTTTTATCAATTTGAGAAAGATAATCCCCAACTGTCGGTAATCCACAGCTGTCAGTTAAGCCACTAAGAGTATTGATTCCATGATATGACATGATACATAAATCCAAAGTGGGTTCCAAGTAGGTTATCAAAATATGATTTTGGTAGTTGTACCCGAAGAGATATGACCCATCAACCCTGAATGGGTCTTCAAGAGTAAGAATAATTCAGTTGGAAATAATGAGCAATGTTGAAAAGAATAACATCGTAAATTTCAATTATTCAAATTTGCATAATAGATCCATTATTCAACATGCTCAATTTAATTTTGATTTACTCATAAAATTATCGCTTGGTATGAATTTATACTTTGGTACATATGTGCATAAATAAAAATACTAAACAATGATTTAGAATGGACTATTTGCATAAAACAACCAAGGTGTCTCGAAGTCAGTGGAGGAGATATTGAGTTTGTGGGTTTTTGTATATGATCCAAGGAATTATACGAAAGTATCATCCTACAAATATTAGAATTGAATAAGTATTTTGATAGAAATATCGAATAGTTTGACTTTCATCAAAATGAAGAGGAAGCGTGTTTCCATAAGAAAGGACATTAAAAGGTATATAGATATTTCTAGACTATAAGTAGACAATGTACTGTTTATTGTTCGCGATGTACTTACGTTAAAATCAATAATAGTTTAGTTGTTTAATACTCGATATTGGATTTGTAATTTATATCTATTATATTAGGTATAAAGAATATTGGGAATGTCCCAAAGCGATAGTAAAGGCATTTTATTAAATTGTTTAGTAAGGAACATGTAAGATAGATTCCTTATGCTTTAGTAGTAGAAATTATTATATACATTGTATTGTCCACAATATCATAACTTACTTATGTATTTGATATATTAAGAAATATCAATCCAAATTAAGGTCACTAAATTGTAGTTTAAAGTATGCTTGAGTATTTATGAAATACTAGAGAATTGTTATAGAAATAATGAACTCCTTATGAAGGAGTGTATAAACTCAAAATTCATAAGTGATATTGAGTATTAAATATAAATATCAATTCGTGTTCAAATATTAATTAAGAAGCTTTAAGTTGAAAATTTTCCAAATGAAACATCGTGGCCGATTCAATAAAAAGGTCAAGTTTATTGCCTTGAATACTGACACAGTAAAATCAATGTATAAATATAAATGCACAAATTCATAACTGAATTAAGTTGATTCCAAGTATTAACAATACTACATTATTGTTATAAGATAACAATAAAATGATAAGAGCTCACTAAAAGTCAAAAACATACTCAAAATAGTTCTACATGATAGAAGTAGTTATCAACAACAGAGAGATGGTTTAGATAATAAAACCAACATAGCAGATCCATTCATGATGCATCTAACTCGATCGATTCTCAAAAAAATGATTGAAAGGAAATGATAGAGATTCTATAATTGGCCCCAAGTGGAAGTAGAGATTGATAGGGTTAAAGGATGCCCAAGAGGCAATTATATAATTTGTTACATATATCCAACTCGATAATTGATCTTGTTCAAAATAAAAAGTGTTTTCTTTCTATTATATACTTGATATAATGTGTTATATTAATTAATTGATTTGATTTAAAGTATATTTAATAGAAAATCTATAAATAATCTATTTTTGTGATAGTGGTTACAAAGTGTTGTAACCGTAAGTAGTTTATCACAATGAAAATAAATATACGTTTTAAATAATTCCTGGTCAAGATGTATCGAGACTGGATATCGATATATCCATTAAGACTAGAGTATATAATGCTCTACAAATGTTGGGTAATATATTACTCGTGGCTGCTGGAGGCACCAGGGTATTACATACAAATAATTATTGGGTAACTATTGGATTACTCACATGATAGTTTTCTGTTAGTTAATATAACTACGGTCAAAAAAATATTGATGTGAAAAAATTGCATAATTCTCTTGACTTGATATTACTTTTGATCTTCAATGTACAAGCTTTGCTTTAGTTTTAACTAAATTATGGCATGACGTCCGTCAAAGACTATAATTGGGTCGAGTGGAAACATTGGAAGTGAAACACTATTCAAGAGAGGATTCGTTTCTTCAGTTATATGAGGTAGTATAACCATCAACCGAAGTCAACTTAAAGTTAAAGTCTTTGGCTAGAGTAGTACAGTTATTAGTAATTGTTATCACTGAACCAAGGTATCTGGACTATAGAGTTGAAGATGGATAATATTGGAATTTTTACAATTACAAATTCCATAAGTCCAAAGTGATATAGTTTTGACGAAGAAAATTAGTGTAAATACTTGTCACTACTCGATAATGCTTAATAAAGTAAAAATTGATTTTACCAAAGCCAGGTAAGCATAAATTTGGCCATAATGTCACATCACATGATAAGTGAAGTGTGGATGTTAATATTCAAATTATTCGGTATGAATCATTGGCCGAATTTAAACCTAAGAGTCATACAACCGAAACGCTGAGTACTCCTATCTACCACCCAATTTAACTAATTAGTAACTATTATAAGTTAGTTAAATTAATTAATATTTATGCAATATTAATTAAGAAAATGATTTGCTGTGAATTAAAAATATTAAATAGTATGCATATAATAGTTATATAAATACCAATCTATGCACGATATCGATACGCGTTTAAATTGGATCTAAATGCAATAAATATTGCTCGGGGTTGGAATAGTTTTAAGGCCTAATTGGGGCTTGGTTTAGGCGGCTATAGGGAAGCAAATTGGGGTCAGCCATATGATGTTTTAGAGGGAGGAATTTTAAATTCAATAGGGCAGAACTGGTAAGTGAAAAACAAGGATCTTTATCCTGATTACACTCTCTCATCCCTCTATTTGTTCCCTCTAGCATTCATGTTCATTGACACTTTTTTATTCTTCTTTTTACTGTCATATCAAGCTGCCATCATCGTATAACAACCATAAAAACCCAAGCACTAATTCACATCAATTTTCTTCGATTCGATTGTTGGTGGTAAGGCAATTTGGAAGCTAGCAACTTCAGGATTGAGATTGGATTCAAGGAGTTTATTTTTTTGTTTCAACATGCGAACTTTGGGCTTCAATGAAAGGTACTTTGTCGGTCTATTATTAGATAATAATGTTTAAATATTCATTGTTTCATATGTTGCTAGTTAGAAATATCATGAACCAGTATATCGATTGATTATCACATGTTGATAGTTGCATATATAAGTGCATATATATATATAATTATGTTTTATGTATACTTATATGATGATTGTAACGACCCAGAATTTTGAATAATTTAATTTGAAAATATTTAATTAATTTTAAATATTTGAATGATGGTTTGAATTGAATTTTCAATATAACTTTGAATTTAACGATTAAATTATAGAATTTAATCTATTGAGAGTTGAATAAAAATTTGAATCTTCAATTTTAAGCCAATTAAAAATATTTCAAAGGCTTGTAAAATTCATATTGATAATACTGAAGGTAATAGAAGCTTCAGAATTGAATTTGGCAGTGAATTGTTCAGTTTTGAAATTTAATCGTTCGAATCGATATTTAAAAATAGCCGTCCGAGGCACAGTCTCGGAATTCAACGAAACCAGTTCCATTGGGTCCGTAATATTGAATTATTCTCGGATTTCACATTTCGTAATTTTTGGAGTTAATATGTGAGCACACGAGATGTAAACGCGTTGAAATTTAAATCGAGTTCAATTTAAAATTAAATTTAAAATTTTTGATTAGTCAATAGGTACACGTTATCTTCCCTAAAAATATGCCTAGTATCACGCCAAGAATCACGGGAGAGATCGTGCTAGGTATGGCCAAGCTCGTTTTAAAACACTTCCTCAGTTCAAAATCAAGCAACGAAAGAAAATGGCCGAGCTTTAAAAAAAAAAAATGATTCCGTCTCCCTCATTTCTTGTCCTCTCCCTCATTCGCTCTTCAGATTTAAATAAAATAAAAAAAAATGGCGATGTTTGTTCGAATAAGGGGTAGGAGTTAGGGCTGCCTTAATTCAAAATCGCAATGGCAATTGGAGTTTCAGGCGAGTGACGCGATCGATTGGGGGGGGGACATCGCGCTCGCGTGTGCGAATATTTGGAGGGGCGACTGGCGGCGGGGTTGTGGAAGGGATGCGTCGCGATTTGGTACTCAAACAAGGGGCGCGTGCATAGGAGGAGGAGGAGAGCTCGCGCGATTCAGTGGTGGCCGCGACCTAGCAGTTGCTGATCGATGGGTCGCGCTCGCATAGGGTATAGGTGACGTCGTGGGTTCTCGAGCATCGGAGGAGGCGACTGGATGGGGTTTTAAGCATTCGTTGGCGTCGATGTCGTGTTGGTGGTCGTGATACTCGACTACGTATGAGTAGTAAGGTAATTGCTGTTTTCCAATATATGATGATGGATTTTTATAATTTGTAAATGAATGGAAAAAAAAGGAAAAAGATTTATCATCAGTGAAAATGGAATTACTAGGTTAAAATAAAATTTATTTCATTGAATTTAAAATTTTAAAGCATTAGTTCGAAAACGAAGATTTGTTCAAACAAAATTATTAGATAAATTGAAAGTGTTAAGTAATTTCCATTGAAAAGAAATTGATTTTTCGATTGTCTCGAATATTAATATATTATAAAAGTAGTTTTATTTAATGAAACTTAATTGAATTTTTACAAGAGGTTATTTTATTTAATTTAGTTTTGAAAGTTAAATTTTTAGTTAAATATTTTATTAAAGAAAAAAAATTAGTTGATTTATTTATTTGATGGTAATAAATTGTTTGATAAGTTAAAATATTAATAACCCATATATGCCTATTTCCTTTTACTAGTGAAATTTTGAAATAATGAACTATTGGAAAAAAATTAATTTGTTCTTAGCCACTTAAAAAGGTTATTTTAAAATTTTTAGTTAAAATTGAATTAATAGTTCATTAAATTATTAAAGGAAGTTTGGTTCTAAATTTAATAATTAGTTAAAATAAATTTGTTAAAGAAATTTTATTAAAGAAAAATTAGTTGATTTGAATTTATAAAAAGGAAATTTAGTTCAATTGAAAATTTCTAGTTAGAATTATTTTAAAAGTAAAATAATTAGTTAAAATAAATATGGTTAAGTAAATTTAATTTAAAAGGAAATTAAATTTTAGTTAAATAAATTTATTTAAAGAAGAAACTGGTTTAAACGAAACTATGAGTTAATTTAACTATTAAAATGAAATCACCAATGAATTAAAATTATCAAATGAAAATTTATTATTCGATTATTTCGAATATTAATAAATTGTGTAAATATTTATACTAGGTATAAATCAAGAGAAATCAAGCCGAAATTGGAAATGGATTGCTAATAAAAGCAAAGGTGAGAACTTCTCACTCAAAAGGAATTTTATTGTTTATTTTAAATTTTAAATAGTTAGATTTAAAATTTGCTTGACTGTGTTTATTGAATAATTGAATGATAATTGTTATATATATATATATATATTGGATGTGAATAGACCCTATACGCCGTTAGTAAGCGGAGGTTATTTATTACACACATATACCGCGATATTCCACCTTGAAGTGGAATTGGTATTATATATTATATATAGCAATATATATATATATATATATATATATTGGCATATGTATATATTGCAGTTGATTGATTTCCCGCATTTTTTTTAGCGGATGAGACCCTATTGCGCCATTAGTAAGCGGATATATATTTATAAAATCCCATGTACCGCGATATTCCGTCTAGAAACGGAATGGTATTGTGCTAATGTCTGTGGATGCAGGGAAACAGGTTGGAGGGATCCAACTGGATTCCTCACAAATATTTATTTGATTTCATATATTGTGATATTTGATTTGTTATCATGGATGATATATGATATTGGAAAGTCGTGATTGACTATTGATGTGTTGCATCAATCGGATCCAAATTTGAAGTTTAAAAATAACGATTTTTGATTTCTAAAGTGATTCTTGGAAATATACGTTTATAAAATATTGGAATTGATTCATCTTAAACAAATAAACGTTATAATTTTAATATTATGAAAATAATGATTTTTGAGAAATACAGTTAAAAGTTAATTTTTGAAAATATGGGATTAGTGATTTTATAAAATAGTTTGAACTGGGATTTCTGAATCAATTATAAGAAGTTTAAAAATAGGATTTATAAAATTTTTATTTTATAAATCAGAATGATGAAATTTTAAAAGAGTTTAAAGATGTTTAAAGTAATAATATAAATTGATTTATATTAAAAGATTTATAAGTTGATATTTATAAATTTAGAATATCTTAAATTATAAAACGAGCTTTTATAGGTGATAGAATGATTTGAAAATGAATTTCATAAAGGAATGAAATCTATAGAATTTATGA
This sequence comes from Allium cepa, assembly GCA_030765085.1. Lineage (NCBI taxonomy): Eukaryota > Viridiplantae > Streptophyta > Magnoliopsida > Asparagales > Amaryllidaceae > Allium > Allium cepa. The sequence goes on along the minus strand of CM060931.1, from coordinate 269,636,313 downwards.
AATTTGATTATTTCATAAATTAAAATGATGAAATTATAAGGAGCCGAAAGACGTTTTAAAGTAATAATATAAATTGTTTTATATAAAAGTTTTATAAATTGATATTTATAAATTAAAAATATTGGAATTATAAAATGAGCTTTTATAAGTATTAGAAAGAATTGTGAATGAATTTCACTAATGAATGAAATTTATAGAATTATAACGGTGAAGTTATAAATAGAATTTTATAAATAAAAATTTATAAAGTTATTTAGGAAATAGATGTGGATAAATAAATGAATCTTAGAAGTTATAAGATTTATAGATTTGGGAAGTTTGAAGGAATGATTTTGTAAATAAATAAATTATAAGTATTTGACTTATAATATGAATTTTTAATATATCATTGTGATATGAATTAAGATAGGTTAATAAAAGAATTTATAAAAAGGAGTTGATATAAAATAAATAGAAATAGGATTTATAAACGTTGTTTTATAAATCAGCAACGACTTATTTTGATAAGGAATTGTTGTAATTTATTTATGGAATTATATTCATGTTTTAGACAGTGAATAATTTTTTAAAATAAAATGAATAGAAGTGATGAAATTTATCAACAAGTGTATTCACGTTTTTGAATAGTGAATATTTCGTTAAAGAAATTATTTTGGATGTGATGTTTGAAATAGAATCAAAACGATCTAAAGATGTTTTAAAAGATGTTGAGATTCGAAACCATAGATTTCAACATTTATTGTTGAAATAGATATTTTCGAGAAATAAAAGGAAATGGTGGACTATAACACTGTTGTTATAGTAAATGATTTCCGAAAGGAAATGTTTTGCATAGTATTGGGATTTATATATCCATTTTAATTTCGAATCCCTATACTAGTGATTTTGGGTTGTCGTAACGATGTTTTACGCGACATTCGTTTTGACCCAAATGAATATGATTAAGTGAATGATTTCCTTAAAAGAATGAAATATATACTTAATTTCGATTAGGGTATATTAAATATTTTCTCAGTATAGAAAATAAAAAGATCTGTGAATTACTTATTTTTAATAAGTATAGAAATGCTTTTCCAATATTAAGTGAATATTTGGAATTTATCTTTTTGAAGATAAATTGAAAATGAATATTTGAAAACGAATGGAAATCGTATATTCATAAATATTTTGGAATGTAAATTCAATATAGAATTTATAAATGAAATTGGGAAATTAGATTTAAAAATAAATTTTGATTTATTTTTTTAAGTATGGAAATTATGTTTATATCTTGTAAAGATATTTTTGTGAAATAAATAATTTGGAAAATTATTTGGAATCTGGTGATGTTGGCATATCTATTGATAGTTCAATAACTGACTATCAATATTTACCTTTAAATAGGTATTTGTTGTGATTTGTTTGAAATTGAATGCCACACTTATTTTTTTAAAATAAGCGCTCACTATTCGGGTTAACCGGGAAAGGACCTTGGGGTCGTATAACCCATTCCGAATATGTGATACGTCGTTATAAATTGCATTCGAAGATCGGTGTTGAAGACCGGATATTTTCGAAAACGAAAGGGTTTCTTGTTGATTGTCTCTGCACTGGCTGATCCCTGGTATTGAGATCTCCATATGTGATGGGAAATCCGAACGTGATTAGAGATTATTCGGATTGCAAGGACTTCTTTGAAAGTGCCTTCGGTTCTGTTCGAGCCCGGAACAGACTTGTATGGATTGTGTGTCTGACATTACAAGTTGAGATGTAAAGCCGATTTCTTTCAAATATATTTCTGTTGGTGGCGGAGAATTTATTCTTTTAGCTTAACACCCTTCTCTGAGACGTACGAGCTCAGAGGTTATATAGTTGAAGTTATCAACGATATATTCCCAATTTGGTAATGTGATATGCTGAGTGATGTTGAAATGATCATTGTGTTGATTATTGTGATAGGATCATTTATTTGATCGTCTATCTTTGTGATCATTGTGTTGATCATTTGTTGACCCAAAGCATGGCTTTTGTATAAAGTATGTTTTTGTGGACGTGACTTCGTCGAGCCTCACACCCCGGAAATGGTCAAAACAGGAAAGATGCGGCAAGGTTATGAGGGGTAGCACCCTTTAGGGTATGTACATTTCCTTCTGGATAGAGGTGGTATCATGGTATGGAGCCCAGATATTTAACCTATGTGTTTACCGCGAATTTATTACTTTGTGGTTGTTGGCTATCGGGATCCCGTGAGAAAGGTCGTTTACGATCGGGGGATGGCGTGCTCGTGTCAGTAGTTACCCAGTTAGGGGTAACCCGGCCTTGTGTTGGCAGAGTTCCGGTTTGGTTCTCGGGGATGTCTTTCCAGAGGCATTTCCATGTGGCAATGGGAAGTTCCTTGGCCTGACCATTTGTTGGAAATCCAAAGAAACAATACGTGACTTGTACGGTTTTAGTTGTAGAACCTGCCATCTAATATGGTAGCTATTAGTAGGCATAATATAATGGTACCTATGCTGGCTAAGATTTATATTCTACTTTCGAAATCGTTTTATACACTATGCACTAATAATAATATCAAAATTGATTTGATTTTAATGCGTATCAAGCATCTTTGACTAACATAAGAAGAAATCTTCCCCAAGTCTGCGTTTGCATTGTGTGTGTGGCGGGAGGTCTTATGGTAGTTACATTTTTAAAAAGCATTGCGAATTGATTTTAAAAATATTTCTCTATTTGATTTTAAAGTAAATAAACTGTTTTGAGTTCTCACACCAGTCACATGACTGACTCGGAGTTTATTGTTTTCCTTCCTAAACTCTGGGTGCCCACCAATTTCCACACGGGCAGTTAAGAGTTAGGTTTATCAGGATATTCTGGATATTCTGAAGTTGCTGGAGGCAAGCTGGATGGCATGGCGTATCACTAGTTTATATAGTATTTCTTTTTCCGCTGCACTGTTTGTTGTTGTTGTTGTACACTCTGATGATTTGATGTAATGAAATATAATGTGATGTAATAACTGATATAGTTCTTTGTTTGAAGATTATTCATTTATCTATTATATGTTGTTCCGCTGCGAATTGTGAGATTCTGATGTTGTTCTGTTTTCTTTCTGTTCCGTTCTATTTTAAAATTATGTTCTATTTTTCCTCTATTCTCTTTTCCTTCTATTTTAAAATTTTCTATTTTTCTTTTCCCTCTTCTCTCTATTTTCTGTTTTCTTCTCTCTATTTTCTATTCTTTTCTCTTCTCTTTTCTTAAATTCTTTTTCTTAAACCATAACATTTCGGTTTTTCGGCAACGAAAAATCGCGTACGTTACATTGATCATGACCAAAATAAAAAAATTCTAAAATAATTTTATTAAATAATTTTATATTTAAATCTAAACAAAAATGGATTAAATCATAAAATAAATATATTTTAAATTTTATAAAATTTTTGTTTATACCTAAAAGGCTTTCGGGGACGGTAAAAAAATTAATTTTATTTATTATATATATCACTGTTATTTAATTCGAAATTGATTATGCAAATAAAAGTTTTTGTATATATATTTATTAATAGTACAAAATTCTATAAAAATTTACATAATATAAAATGTACATTTTGGTATCAAATATTTTTTTAAAATTTTCTATTAATTCTGCAAAGTTTTTAGTTAACACATTATTTAAAACCAAAAATTAAATTTAATAAAAAGGATTTCTCTAAACAAATGCAACAACATAATATATATTTAATTATAAATTTTAATATGTTAATTTTATGTTGATATGTAATATATATATAATTCAGTTTGGATTTCATATTATAAATATTCTAGTTTATTTTACAAAATAATTTTATAATTTATTTATTATTATTTTTTGCAAGGCAAGTAGGGTTGACTAGTAATTAACAGATTTATTAAAAAGAGAAACAGAAAAAATGGGTGTAAAGAAGCTTATACCCAAGAAGAGAAAACAGGAAAAAAAGATATAAGGGTAAAACAAGAGAGCAGAGGAAATTAAACCAGAGGAAAAAAAGAAACACAAGAACTCAAGGCAGAGTGTGAGGACAACCCTATTTCATAGCAGCTGCCCTTTCAGTAATGATTCCATGAGCATGCAATTTGTGATATATTCTTTGGATGATATCAGTGCATAGAACAGCAGCAGGTTTGCATATACAGTCAAACATTCTAGCATTTCTTTCCATCCAGACAACGACTTTAAATTTTTTCAAAACCAAGAGAAGCTCTAGAGTATTTTGATCTCTCCACCTTGTGGCTTTGTATATCCGGATCCACTCTTTGAAGTTTTTGTTAATTGGTGGCTACAAACTCCCCTTGGCCAAGACCCTACTCCATAGATCATAGATAAAAGGATAGTTAAAAAATATGTGCATGGTATCCTCCTTATTACAACAAAATGGGCAGAGACTAATAATATAAATTCTCTATGATAAAGATTTGACATCATATGAAGTCCACTCCTTAGTGCTTTCCACATCAACTAGTTGTCCTTCTCAGAGCTAAAGGAGTTCCATACTCGGGAGTCCCACTGGAATCTTAAACTCGAAGGAGCAACAGATATAGCTTAGTAGACCGAAGAAGTGGAATGGTTCTTAGTCTTTACTGTCCAAACATAGTTGTCAAAGCCACCCTGCAAACTAATGCCCTAAATCATATGCCAGACTTCCCTGACTCTGGTACAGCTAGAGTAAGTGAGAATGACAATCCCATCATGAACGTAATCAGCTAGTATTGCATCCATAGGAATGCCCGAGAGTACTATTTCATTATAAGTCAACATATTAGCCAATATCAGGCCTTGCTTGGCCCAAGGCACGAACCAAAACTTAGGGGCCAGAAAGATTTGAACATGAGGTAGGAAAAAGGCCCACAATTGCAATATGGCTCTCCATACTCTAAATTTTTATTTTCGAGGTGATATTTCCTAGACCAAATCACCTAAAGGTGTTCTTTACAGTTGAGCAAGTTATCAAAATGCTTGGAGTAGGTTGCGTGTTCCATATCTTCATATCCTTCATGCCCCGACCTTTAGAGGCATGAGATTTTTCCACTTTTCTGAAGGCTATGGGAACAAGCTTCCTTGAAAACATATTACCAGTCCAAATGAAGTGATTCATAGATTGTATGATTAAGTTAATCAATTTGGATGGCAACAAAAAACATCTACACCAATAAACTATCATTGCTTGAATAATGGACTTTATTATAACCAACCTTCCAGCTTGAGTCATGAACCTATTGACCCAAAGATTCATTATCCTTTTGATTTTATCAAAAGAGATGGATAATCCGCGTAACCTCTTTTCCTGGTAGTTAGAAGGATGCCTAAATATGTAGAGCCTTCATCCAAGGTAGTCAAAGTTTCAATATCATGATGATGAGCTCTCATCGAGTCAGAGACACCAATTATAGAGATTACAGATTTCTGAGGACTAATATGGAGACCAGTGATACTAATTTGAAAAATTCTCAAAGTCCTGTTGATGCCACGTAAGGAGCCTTCAATTGGTTTGGTGAAGATTAGAACATCATCTGCAAATAGAAGAGACGATATAGACGGGTCCTTACACTTAGGATGCAGAGCAAATTACTTTTTTAAGATCGCCTAATTAATCAGCTGCATAAAGAATTCCATAACCATTATGAATAAGTATGATGACATAGGATCTCCTTACCGTGTTTCCTTGTTGCCTTTGAAAAATCCACATTCTTGCCATTGTATACCAAAGAATAGGTGATAGTAGAAATGCTGGTGTAGGTCCAGCTTACGAAGTGACATAGGAAGTTTATTCTCGCCATAATAGGCACTATAGCCTCCTAATGAAGAATAATATAGACGTACAATATTATCTCATGTATTTGTTTATCAGCATATTGGATAAGCTGGTGTAACCCAAAGGCCCAAGGCCTAATATTGTAAAATTCTTTATATAAGTTGTCGTATGTCATACGAAGATAGTATTGTAATTTATCAATATTATTCAATAATAAAAGATCATTTCTTCTATTCTATCTGCGCAAATATCATTCAATGCAAATATTCTCAAATTCTAACATGTTATCAAAGACATTCAAGGCAAAACTGCTTAAAATCCTCAGAAAGTAATACCAATCTCCATCAGAGAAACCTCATCATTTGAAGATCAGTTACCCATCAGTAACATTTCAACATCTGGACAGTGCAAGATTTGTCTCCAGAAACTACTACCTCGCCAAGGGAAGCCTGGATGCACATAGTCTCCTTTCCAGATCAAATCTTGACTTGAGAAAATCAGAAACCAGTCAAGAAATCAAGAATCTCATCAAAACAGAAAAGAAGTAGATGCTATACCAATGGTTTATTAGATTTAGCCTCATCATTTAAACCAAGTTGCAACATACCTGATTTCTACAGAAAAAATATTTCTTGCAATTCTCTGTCCTGATTTCTGACCTTTCAAGCACTTTTTTTATTCAAGAAATATCATCATGGCCGAAGAAATTTCAGCAACATCTAATAATGTTTCTAACCCAACTCAACAAGCCTTAGGTATTGTAGAAAGTTTCTGAAAGCCATCGTTAGCCCCCAAACCCAACTCTTCACTACCCAATTCGAGGAATACAATTATCTCCTCTGGAAAATACAAGTTGAAATTGCAACTAAAGGGTATGGTTTGGAAGGATTTATTCTTGGCACTATTGCTATTCCTCCCAGATTCATTACTGATCAAGAAAATAAGACTGTAAGTAATGAAGAATATGCAAAATATAGGCAAGATAGTCTTATAAGTTCTTAGCTACTTTCATCAATAAATGTGAAATTGCCGCCTTAAGTAATTTGTTGCAGAATTGCTAATGAAATCTGACTGACAATTGAATGAATTTTTAATACTCAATCTGCATCCAGAGTGATGCATTAAAAAAGGCAGTTACAAAAATATAAAGAAAGACAGTTAAACAATGAGAGACTATCTGGCAAATGTCAAGAATATATGTGATATGCTTGAAGCTGGAGGGCATAAAGTTTCCAATATTGAACAAATTTTGACAGTTCTAAATGGTTTTGGTGATGATATGAGGCTGTGGCAGCAGTCATATCCCCTCAAGAAAATCTACCATCTCTTGAGTATGTCCACTCCATTCTCTTTGCACAAGAAGGAAGATTGGATTTCAAGAAACATACAGATACTGACATAACTATTAACTATGCCTCAAATAACAAGAATAGAAATCAAAATTATGGTAATCAACAGTATCAAAGGGGAAACTCCACTTCCAGAAGCAGAGGGAGAGGGAGATGGAATGGTGGTAATAAGCCAAAATGTCAAATATGTGAGAAAGTTGGTCACATTACACCAAAGTGCTATTTCATATTCAGTGCTAACTATATTCCAGAACAAAGCTCAAATAGTCGAAGAAATGGCAACTACAGTGCAAACTTAGCTCAAGTTCAGCAAGAACCTAACAAACAATCTGGTGGCAACAAGAATCGGTACCTGGATGAAACAGCAAAGCCTGAATATATACAAGATGAGGCATGGTACCCAGACTCAAGAGCAACCAATCACTTGACAAGAAAACTTGACAATTTAAATCAAGGCAACAAGGAGTATAGAGGTAAATAGTCCATATTCATGGGAGATGGTAAGCCAATTGGGATCACTCATATTGGTAATGCCTATATGAAAGATGAAAGGCAATCATATCTCAGTAATTTATTAGGAGTACCAAGAATAAAGAAAAATATTATGAGTGTTTCTCAATTTGCACATGACAATAATGTTTACTTTGAATTCTATCCTAAGTATTGCTTAGTTAGAGGCACACTAACTGGTGAAAAACTTTTGCAGGGTGATGCATTTGAATGGGTTATACAAGTTTACTTTGACTAATTACAGAAATCCTATTGAGAAAGTAAAGTGTTGTAGTAATAATGAAATGTCATCTACTGAAAACAACAAAAATGTATTTGATCAATGGCATTACAAGTTAGGTCACCCTAGTGCAAGTGTTTTGAAACATGTTCTGAAAGAGAATAAAATTTCTTTTGACGATTCTACTTTACCATATATCTATACCTATTTCCAAATGGGCAAAAGTCATAAATTAACTTTGGCAGACTCCACAACTGAATACAAGATGCCACTAGAATTGATTGCAACTAATCTCTTAGGTCCAGCACCCATTAGTTCAGATTATGGTTATAAATACTACATATATTTTGCTGACGCACACACTAGATACACATGGATATACTTTCTGAAAACAAAGGCAAAAGCTTATAATGCTGTCATATATTTTATCACACAAGTTGAAAAACAAACTTGTCACAAAGTTAAAATCATTCAAAGTGATGGTGGTAGTGAATATAAATCACTTGACAAATTCTTTTTAGATAGGGGTATAATACATAGGACTGCTTGTCCCTATACCTCTAAGAAGAATGGCCTTGTTGAGAGAAAAACAGACATATAGTTGAAACAGGACTAACCCTATTTGCACATGCATCCCTACCTTTGAAGTTCTGGCCTGACTCTTTTAGTACTTATGTATACTTGATTAATAAACTTTCAAAAAAAGTACTAAAAGGAGTAATTCCAGTTGAAAAACTCATGGGAACCAAACCCAATTATGATAGTCTAAGGACATTTGGGTGTTTATGTTTTTCTTATTTAAGGCCATATAATAAACACAAATTATATTTTAGATCTCACCCATGTATATTTCTAGGTTATGCAACCAAACAGAAAGGATACAAATGTTTGGATAATGTTGGAAAAATATTTATAAGTAGACATGTGGTTCTTATTGAAAAAATATTTTGTTTTGCCTGTACAAATGTTAAAACTATACAGAAAATATATAATCCAAGAGTATCTATTTCAAATGTACCTGTGTATACTGAAACATGAAATTAGACTGAGACTGAAAAGAAGGTAGGTGTCTCTGAACCACAACATATAGTGTTATCTGAACCAGGTTATGGAATAGGAGAGCAGCCTAACATGCATGCTCAGTCACTTGTTGTATCAAGCAATCAAAATCAAGGCATCAATGATAATGGTCATCAAGACCAATTTCTGGACAACACTGATCAGGATGATAACTCGGCATCAATAGACACTAAATTACCAACCAGATCAGGCCATCATATGATAACAAGGTCTAAGAGTGGGATATTCAAACTAAAAATCTACACAACAACAGTCAATATTGATGAGCCAGAATCATTTGAGCAAGCTTGTAAAATGAAAACGGGAAGACATCAATGAATGAAGTGTATCAAGCACCCATGAAGAATAAAACATGGAATTTAGTACATCGTCTAGCAAACAAAAATATTATAGGATGTATATGGACCTATACATTGAAGAAAAATCCAGATGGAACAGTGTCTAGATACAAAGCAAGACTTGTTGCTAAGAGATATACTCAACAGTATGGATTTAACTTTAGTGAAACATTTTCACCAGTGGTGAAGCCAACAACTATCAAGGTTGTTCTCACAATTTCTCTAAGTAAAAACTGGGATATAAGGCAATTGGATGTTAATAATGCTTTTTTAAATGGCATCCTTCAGGAAGAAATCTATATGGAACAACCATGGGGATATAAACAAGATGATCATCATGTGTGCAAGTTGAACAATGTTATATATGGTTTGAAACAAGCACCAAGAGTATGGGTCGATAGACTGAAAGCCACATTTACTACTCTAGGATATCAGTCCACCAAATTAGATAACTTAATGGTTGTCAAAACTTACAACAATCATGTTATTTAGATTCTAATATATGTTAAAGACTTGATTATAACAGGTGATGACACTAGAGAGATCAACAATATCATACAATATCTCAACTAGCAATTCTCTATTAAAGACCTTGGAAATCTCAACTACTTTTTGGGTATTGAAGTTAACATAAAATCAAGCATAGAAATGTTGTTGAGTCAGAAAAAATACATCAGAGAAATACTTGTTAGATCAAAGATGTATGAGGCAAACCTACAGCCTACCCCTATGATCAGTATTCAACAGCTGTCTAAAAATAGGGGAGAATCCATATCAAATATTAAACAATATAGAAGTATTGTAGGAGCTCTATAATACACTACTATAACTAGACCAGATATTCTATTCAGTGTTAACAAAGTTTCAGAATTTATGCAGGAACCACATGATGAACATTCGAAAGCTGTAAAAAGGATTCTAAGATATCGTAAAGGAACTATAGACTTTGGACTAACTTTGGAAGATACAACAACTTAAATATCACAGCATATGCATATGCAGATTAGGCTGCTGATATTGATGACAGAAAGTCCGTAACTAGATACTATATTTACATTGGAGATAATCCTGTGTCTTGGTGTTCTAAAAAACAAACTACTGTCTTTAGATAAAGCACGGAGGCAGTGTATAGGAGTGTTGCAAGTACCACAACAAATATAATTTGGTTATAATCTCTACTGAAAGAATTACAGATCAAATCAACAGTCAAACCAATATTATGATGTGATAGCCAAAGAACCATGTATATGGCAGCTAATCCAATATTGCATGCATGAACAAAACACATCGAAATTGATTTGCATTTTGTTTATGAGCAAATTCAAAGAGGACATCTACAAGTCAATCACACACCTTCGACTTACCAACGTGCCGACGTGTTTAAACGGTCGCGTCTGTTGAGTTTAATTTCAAAAGACCCGCCGCTTGCTAACGGGCCGCACCCGTTCTGTCTCCAAGGGTCGCACCCGATTCCTTCCAACGGTCGTCGCCATAATTCAAATCCGCTACCGTATATAAAAACTTGCTAAAAAATTGCAGTGTTTTTTGTAGCAAAAATAAGGTTTCTTACCCGAACCCGAACCCGACCCGACACGGCACAGCTCGGATCGGTCGGTCGGACGGGCGGGCGGCGCGCGCGCGCGCGCGTGTTCATCCGATTTAGGTCCTCCCTCTCGCACAAAATTACCTGACCCTAAGGGCCAATATAGGGAATGAGGATTTAGTATATATACCCAAATCTTACCTCTTATTTTGCTAATGTGGGACTAATGTATATTTCATTCAAACTCTTTAGGAACTCCAACAATCCCCCACATGAATGATAATATACTATCCCCCGCACAAAGTGGAATATGTCAGACTACATATGGAACATTGCTTTATTAAGGACAAGTAGATATTTCACTTTGAACTTTCCCTAGTCAAAACTCATCGGATATACTTGGCTAATCGGTGAATTTTCTTTTTGAACCGTCAGCCGTTATTGTATAACCAGACAATAAGTTTAACAAAGCATTGTTTCCCTTCTCATCCAATCTCTTGGTTGTGTTCATTTTGGTCCTGAACAATTTCTGGTTCTGCGAGTGTATATAGAGAATAAAAAAGCCTGTAATATTCTCGTAGAGCCGACCCAGCTCGCACTTACATAGGTGATCGCAACCATTAGGAGCATCCTACATATACCCCACTTGTTTTTACAAGATATGGTCATCATTAAAAAACATAGTTTTAACCTTTAAATACCTCTGTAGGCATGCATGTTTATTGTGCACCATAGGAATGGAGTTGGACCAAGTCCAGACAAATGCATTACTTCTTGAGTTACTCATAACTGGTTTGCCTATTGATCCTAGTCCGTGGGATCTCCAGTCGCTAGGATAGGTTTCCGTATAAGGTAACTCTTGTTGGTTTAGGCTTTTAAACCCATTCCCCTCGATGCGCAGTCAATTTTCTCTCTTGATAACCCTTTTGTAAATGGATCCGCTAGGTTATCATTTGTTCTTACATAATCAATGGAGATAGTTCCATTAGAGAGTAATTGCCTAACTGTGTTATGGCGTCGACGAATGTGTCGTGATTTGCCATTATACACAAAGTTTTTCGCTCTACTCAGCCCAGCTTGATTGTCGCAGTGAATACATATGGCCGTTACAGGTTTAGGCCATAAAGGAATATCTTCTAAGAAATGACGAAGCCATTCTGCTTCTTCTCCTGCTTTGTCTAATGCAATGAACTCTGATTCCATAGTGGATCGAGCTATGCATGTTTGCTTCGTTGATTTCCATGATACTGCTGCTCCTGCAAGAGTGAAGACATAACCACTTGTGGATTTTGATTCCTCTGAATCTGCAATCCAATTTGCATCACCGTATCCTTCTAGAACAGCTGGATATTTTCCATAATGCAAGGAATAATTTGTGGTATTCTTCAAGTATCCCAACACTCTCATTAGCGCTTTCCAGTGTTCCTTCCCTGGATTACTTGTATACCTGCTTAGTCGACTTACTGCATAAGCTATATCTGGTCTCGTGCAATTCATGAGATACATTAGACATCCTATTACACGGGAATATTCTAGTTGCATTACACTTTCATTCGAGTTTTTATGCAGTACTTCCGATGGATTAAAAGGTGTTCTTACTCCTTTAATTCCATAATGTTGGAATTTCTCAATTATTTTGTCTACATAATGTGACTGAGATAATTGTATTCCATTAGCCGTTCTTATTATTTTGATTCCCAAAATAATGTCAGCAACTCCTAAATCTTTCATATCAAAATTGTTGATAAGCAGTTTCTTTATGGTCTCTATAACTTTAATGTTAGGACCAAAGATTAGCATATCGTCCACGTATAAACAAACAAACACGTATGATTGTCCAACTTGTTTACAATAAACACATTTGTCACACTCATTTATACGAAAACCATTTCTCATCATGACACTGTCAAATTTTGCGTGCCATTGTTTTGGAGCTTGTTTGAGTCCGTATAGTGATTTTACCAATTTACAGACTTTGTTTTCATTTCCCTTGGACACAAATCCTTCGGGTTGCTCCATGTAGATTTCCTCATCGAGGTCTCCATTTAAGAATGCTGTCTTTACGTCCATTTGATGAATTTCTAGATTGTAGATGGATGCAATTGCTATTAGCATTCTTATTGAGGTTATTCGTGTAACTGGTGAATATGTGTCAAAAAAGTCTACACCTTCTTTTTGACGATATCCTTTGGCTACTAATCTGGCTTTGTATTTATCAATAGAGCCATCTGGTTTCATTTTCTTCTTGAAAATCCATTTGCAGCCAATAGGTTTTATTCCAGGTGGAATGTCAACAATTTCCCAAATTTTATTACTTAGGATTGAATCGATCTCACTTTGAATTGCTTCTTTCCAACATGAAGATTCAGAAGATGACATGGCTTCCTTGTATGTTTGAGGTTCGAATTCTAACACATATGTGTAAAAATCCGAACCAAATGATTTAGAAGTTCTAGCCCTTACACTTCTTCTTGGTTCTACTTCATCACTTTCACGATGAGTTTCATTTTCATGTGGGCTATTTGATTCTTCTCGTGTCCTTTTAGGGACATTATTCCCTTCATTCTTTTTGTGTGGAAACACTTCTTCAAAGAATGATGCATCTCTTGATTCCATGATTGTATTTACATGAATATCAGGTATATCAGACTTGAATACCAAAAATCTATATGCACTACTATTTTGGGTTGGTCCTAAATAGTAACAATCTACAGTTTTTGGTCCAAGTTTGACCTTCTTTGGAGGCGGAACTGGAGCTTTTGCCAAGCACCCCCACACTTTGAGGTATTTAAAACTTGGTTTGTGTCCTTTCCATAACTCATATGGAATTGTTCCTGTTTTATTGTGAGGGACCTTGTTTATTATGTGATTAGACATATTTAATGCTTCCCCCCACAAGTTCGTCGGTAGTCCAGAAGTTAAAAGCATGGAAGTAATCATATCTTTTAACGTTCTGTTCTTCCTTTCGGCTACACCATTTTGTTGTGGTGAATATGGTGCCGTTGTTTGATGAATTATTCCATTTTCTGCACAGAATTGTTCAAACGGCGACTCATATTCTCCACCTCGATCAGACCTCAATATCTTGATCTTTTTATTTAGTTGATTTTCTACTTCAGCTTTATATTTTATAAATGATGTAATTGCTTCATCTTTACTATTTAAAAGATATACGTAGCAATATCGTGTATAATCATCAATAAATGTGATAAAATACTTTTTCCCACCTCTTGTAGGTAAATTTTTGAAATCACATAAGTCGGTATGAATCATTTGTAACGGTTCAGTACTTCTATCAACAGTATGAAATGGTTTCTTAACCATTTTTGCTTCTACACATGTCTCACATTTGTATTTTTTATCTACTTGAAATTGTGGAATTAAATCCAGATTTGCAAGTTTTTTCATCTTTCGAAAGTTTATATGTCCTAATCTTTCATGCCATAATAGAGCATCATACTCGACAACATAAGAAACTTCCTTTTTATTCATTTCAGAATTACAATATACATTATTGTTGCCAATTACGGCTACATTAGCCTTAAATAGGCCATCACACAAGTATCCTCTCCCTATATAGATTCCAGCCTTAGACAAAACAACTTTATCTGATTCGAAGACCATTCGGAAGCCTTTCTTCGAGAGTACAGGTCCAGAGATCAAGTTCTTACGAATGTCTGGAACATGAAGCACATCATTCAACGTAATAGTCTTACCAGATGAGAACTTGAGAATCACTTTCCCGCTTCCCTCAATCATTGACACTGCAGAGTTGCCCATGTACAACTTTTCTTCATGATCGAATTTGCTGTAAGTGGAGAACATGGACTTTTCAGAACACACGTGTCGTGTAGCACCTGTGTCAAACCACCACTGAGAAGGATTCTGAACTAGATTGCATTCTGACACAACTCCAGAAAAATTAGACCCATCGATGTCCATGTTTTCCACAACATTTGCTTCAGAATTATTCTGTTTCTTGTGCCTGCAATCCTTCGCTGCATGTCCAGTTTTGCCACAAACCCAACATTGCCCATTGAACTTCTTGGACTGCTTCTGGTTATTCTGCTTATTTTCTGGCGCCTTCCTTTTCTTATTTTTGTTGAAGTTCTTTTTCTTCTTTGACCCTTCTGCAACGAAGGCCTCTTTGCTTTTAGGTATGGTGACTCCACGATTATCTGCCTCTATCTTCAATCTGACGATGAGGTCTTGCAAGGATATTTCCTTCTTCTTGTGTTTCAAGTAGTTGCGATAATCCCTCCAAGATGGTGGCAATTTTCCAGTGATTGCTTCAACCAAGAATGATTCACCAACCGTGTGGCCTTCTGCTTCCATTTCATGGATAATAATTTGCAAATCTTGCACTTGAGAAGTCACCGACTTTGAATCCACCATTTTATAATCCATAAACTTGTCAACGATGAACTTTTTCAAACTTACATTCTGTGTTTTGTACTTTGTAGCCAATGCATTCCAGAGAGCTTTTGCACTCTTTATTGGCTGGTACACTTTGTACAGGACCTTATCGAGGCAGTTGAGAATGTAGTTTCTGCATAAAAAATCCGAGTGCCTCCGCGCATCAATGTTGGACCAGTATGCTGATTTGTAGCGTTGGTGTTTCCCGGTGTAGGCGGCACCGGTTCGTCTTCTTCAAGATATTTCTGCAAGCCTAGGGTGGTGAGATAGAATAGTATCTGACTCTGCCATGTCAGAAAATCGTCACCTTCACCTTTGAACAGATCTGGTTTGTTCAAATTGGCTGTTTTAATAGTCATTTGTTCCGTTGCCATCTCTGTTTTGTTAAAACAAACAGATAAAAGTCTTAAGATGTTGTTTCTCTATGTCAGAAACGGAATAGCAACAGTTTTAGTATAATCTATACTGTATAATGGCTATTGAACTACAAACCAGTCAATGAAACAGCATGCATACAAACTCCTAACCCAAGTTAGCAGCAGCAACAGATGGAAACAGCAATGATACAATAAAAACTGCAAAAGAAATAGAGCAAACTGAAGTGAACGAAGGCAGTATGATACCGAGATCGTCTGAGGCCTGAAACGTGACAGTTTCCTTAAGACTTTTAGTTGAAGCCACCCAGGATATAGCAGACGATGACTGCACGAAACTGTAATGATTATGTCAGTCCGACGGCAACAGATTTGAACCAGGGAAGAGGAAGAACTGTGACGGAGAAGAGAAAGAAAACGAGTGAATGAATTTGATCAGAATTCATCACTTATTTATAGTGTTTAAACGGTCGCGTCTGTTGAGTTTAATTTCAAAAGACCCGCCGCTTGCTAACGGGTCGCACCCGTTCTGTCTCCAAGGGTCGCACCCGATTCCTTCCAACGGTCGTAGCCGTAATTCAAATCCGCTACCGTATATAAAAACTTGCTAAAAAATTGCAGTGTTTTTTGTAGCAAAAATAAGGTTTCTTACCCGAACCCGACACGGCACGGCTCGGATCGGTCGGTCGGACGGGCGGGCGGCGCGCGCGCGTGTGTTCATCAGATTTAGGTCCTCCCTCTCGCACAAAATTACCTGACCCTAAGGGCCAATATAGGGAATGAGGATTTAGTATATATACCCAAATCTTACCTCTTATTTTGCTAATGTGGGACTAATGTATATTTCATTCAAACTCTTTAGGAACTCCAACAATCCCCCACATGAATGATAATATACTATCCCCCACACAAAGTGGAATATGTCATACTACATATGGAACATTGCTTTATTAAGGACAAGTAGATATTTCACTTTGAACTTTTCCTAGTCAAAACTCATCGGATATACTTGGCTAATCGGTGAATTTTCTTTTTGAACCGTCAGCCGTTATTGTATAACCAGACAATAAGTTTAACAAAGCATTGTTTCCCTTCTCATCCAATCTCTTGGTTGTGTTCATTTTGGTCCTGAACAATTTTTGGTTCTGCGAGTGTATATAGAGAATAAAAAAGCCTGTAATATTCTCGTAGAGCCGACCCAGCTCGCACTTACATAGGTGATCGCAACCATTAGGAGCATCCTACATATACCCCACTTGTTTTTACAAGATATGGTCATCATTAAAAAACATAGTTTTAACCTTTAAATACCTCTGTAGGCATGCATGTTTATTGTGCACCATAGGAATGGAGTTGGACCAAGTCCAGACAAATGCATTACTTCTTGAGTTACTCATAACTGGTTTGCCTATTGATCCTAGTCCGTGGGATCTCCAGTCGCTAGGATAGGTTTCCGTATAAGGTAACTCTTGTTGGTTTAGGCTTTTAAACCCATTCCCCTCGATGCGCAGTCAATTTCCTCTCTTGATAACCCTTTTGTAAATGGATCCGCTAGGTTATCATTTGTTCTTACATAATCAATGGAGATAGTTCCATTAGAGAGTAATTGCCTAACTGTGTTATGGCGTCGACGAATGTGTCATGATTTGCCATTATACACAAAGTTTTTCGCTCTACTCAGCGCAGCTTGATTGTCGCAGTGAATACATATGGTCGTTACAGGTTTAGGCCATAAAGGAATATCTTCTAAGAAATGACGAAGCCATTCTGCTTCTTCTCCTGCTTTGTCTAATGCAATGAACTCTGATTCCATAGTGGATCGAGCTATGCATGTTTGCTTCGTTGATTTCCATGATACTGCTGCTCCTGCAAGAGTGAAGACATAACCACTTGTGGATTTTGATTCCTCTGAATCTGCAATCCAATTTGCATCACTGTATCCTTCTAGAACAGCTGGATATTTTCCATAATGCAAGGAATAATTTGTGGTATTCTTCAAGTATCCCAACACTCTCATTAGTGCTTTCCAGTGTTCCTTCCCTGGATTACTTGTATACCTGCTTAGTCGACTTACTGCATAAGCTATATCTGGTCTCGTGCAATTCATGAGATACATTCGACATCCTATTTCACGGGAATATTCTAGTTGCATTACACTTTCATTCGAGTTTTTATGCAGTACTTCCGATGGATTAAAAGGTGTTCTTACTCCTTTAATTCCATAATGTTGGAATTTCTCAATTATTTTGTCTACATAATGTGACTGAGATAATTGTATTCCATTAGCCGTTCTTATTATTTTGATTCCCAAAATAATGTCAGCAACTCCTAAATCTTTCATATCAAAATTGTTGATAAGCAGTTTCTTTATGGTCTCTATAACTTTAATGTTAGGACCAAAGATTAGCATATCGTCCACGTATAAACAAACAAACACGTATGATTGTCCAACTTGTTTACAATAAACACATTTGTCACACTCATTTATACGAAAACCATTTCTCATCATGACACTGTCAAATTTTGCGTGCCATTGTTTTGGAGCTTGTTTGAGTCCGTATAGTGATTTTACCAATTTACAGACTTTGTTTTCATTTCCCTTGGACACAAATCCTTCGGGTTGCTCCATGTAGATTTCCTCATCGAGGTCTCCATTTAAGAATGCTGTCTTTACGTCCATTTGATGAATTTCTAGATTGTAGATGGATGCAATTGCTATTAGCATTCTTATTGAGGTTATTCGTGTAACTGGTGAATATGTGTCAAAAAAGTCTACACCTTCTTTTTGACGATATCCTTTGGCTACTAATCTGGCTTTGTATTTATCAATAGAGCCATCTGGTTTCATTTTCTTCTTGAAAATCCATTTGCAGCCAATAGGTTTTATTCCAGGTGGAATGTCAACAATTTCCCAAATTTTATTACTTAGGATTGAATCGATCTCACTTTGAATTGCTTCTTTCCAACATGAAGATTCAGAAGATGACATGGCTTCCTTGTATGTTTGAGGTTCGAATTCTAACACATATGTGTAAAAATCCGAACCAAATGATTTAGAAGTTCTAGCCCTTACACTTCTTCTTGGTTCTACTTCATCACTTTCACGATGAGTTTCATTTTCATGTGGGCTATTTGATTCTTCTCGTGTCCTTTTAGGGACATTATTCCCTTCATTCTTTTTGTGTGGAAACACTTCTTCAAAGAATGATGCATCTCTTGATTCCATGATTGTATTTACATGAATATCAGGTATATCAGACTTGAATACCAAAAATCTATATGCACTACTATTTTGGGTTGGTCCTAAATAGTAACAATCTACAGTTTTTGGTCCAAGTTTGACCTTCTTTGGAGGCGGAACTGGAGCTTTTGCCAAGCACCTCCACACTTTGAGGTATTTAAAACTTGGTTTGTGTCCTTTCCATAACTCATATGGAATTGTTCCTGTTTTATTGTGAGGGACCTTGTTTAATATGTGATTAGACATATTTAATGCTTCCCCCCACAAGTTCGTCGGTAGTCCAGAAGTTAAAAGCATGGCAGTAATCATATCTTTTAACGTTCTGTTCTTCCTTTCGGCTACACCATTTTGTTGTGGTTAATATGGTGCCGTTGTTTGATGAATTATTCCATTTTCTGCACAGAATTGTTCAAACGGCGACTCATATTCTCCACCTCGATCAGACCTCAATATCTTGATCTTTTTATTCAGTTGATTTTCTACTTCAGCTTTATATTTTATAAATGATGTAATTGCTTCATCTTTACTATTTAAAAGATATACGTAGCAATATCGTGTATAATCATCAATAAATGTGATAAAATACTTTTTCCCACCTCTTGTAGGTAAGTTTTTGAAATCACATAAGTCGGTATGAATCATTTGTAACGGTTCAGTACTTCTATCAACAGTATGAAATGGTTTCTTAACCATTTTTTCTTCTACACATGTCTCACATTTGTATTTTTTATCTACTTGAAATTGTGGAATTAAATCCAGATTTGCAAGTTTTTTCATCTTTCGAAAGTTTATATGTCCTAATCTTTCATGCCATACTAGAGCATCATACTCGACAACATAAGAAACTTCCTTTTTATTCATTTCAGAATTACAATATACATTATTGTTGCCAATTACGGCTACATTAGCCTTAAATAGGCCATCACACAAGTATCCTCTCCCTATATAGATTCCAGCCTTAGACAAAACAACTTTATCTGATTCGAAGACCATTCGGAAGCCTTTCTTCGAGAGTACAGGTCCAGAGATCAAGTTCTTACGAATGTCTGGAACATGAAGCACATCATTCAACGTAATAGTCTTACCAGATGTGAACTTGAGAATCACTTTCCCGCTTCCCTCAATCATTGACACTGCAGAGTTGCCCATGTACAACTTTTCTTCATGATCGAATTTGCTGTAAGTGGAGAACATGGACTTTTCAGAACACACGTGTCGTGTAGCACCTGTGTCAAACCACCACTGAGAAGGATTCTGAACTAGATTGCATTCTGACACAACTCCAGAAAAATTAGACCCATCGATGTCCATGTTTTCCACAACATTTGCTTCAGAATTATTCTGTTTCTTGTGCCTGCAATCCTTCGCTGCATGTCCAGTTTTGCCACAAACCCAACATTGCCCATTGAACTTCTTGGACTGCTTCTGGTTATTCTGCTTATTTTCTGGCGCCTTCCTTTTCTTGTTTTTGTTGAAGTTCTTTTTCTTCTTTGACCCTTCTGCAACGAAGGCCTCTTTGCTTTTAGGTATGGTGACTCCACGATTATCTGCCTCTATCTTCAATCTGACGATGAGGTCTTGCAAGGATATTTCCTTCTTCTTGTGTTTCAAGTAGTTGTGATAATCCCTCCAAGATGGTGGCAATTTTCCAGTGATTGCTTCAACCAAGAATGATTCACCAACCGTGTGGCCTTCTGCTTCCATTTCATGGATAATAATTTGCAACTCTTGCACTTGAGAAGTCACCGACTTTGAATCCACCATTTTATAATACATAAACTTGTCAACGATGAACTTTTTCAAACTTACATTCTGTGTTTTGTACTTTGTAGCCAATGCATTCCTGAGAGCTTTTGCACTCTTTATTGGCTGGTACACTTTGTACAGGACCTTATCGAGGCAGTTGAGAATGTAGTTTCTGCATAAAAAATCCGAGTGCCTCCACGCATCAATAGTTGGACCAGTATGCTGATTTGTAGCGTTGGTGTTTCCCGGTGTAGGCGGCACCGGTTCGTCTTCTTCAAGATATTTCTGCAAGCCTAGGGTGGTGAGATAGAATAGCATCTGACTCTGCCATGTCAGAAAATCGTCACCTTCACCTTTGAACAGATCTGGTTTGTTCAAATTGGCTGTTTTAATAGTCATTTGTTCCGTTGCCATCTCTGTTTTGTCAAAACAAACAGATAAAAGTCTTAAGATGTTGTTTCTCTATGTCAGAAACGGAATAGCAACAGTTTTAGTATAATCTATACTGTATAACGGCTATTGAACTGCAAACCAGTCAACGAAACAGCATGCATACAAACTCCTAACCTAAGTTTGCAGCAGCAACAGATGGAAACAGCAATGATACAATAAAAACTGCAAAAGAAACAGATCAAACTGAAGTGAACGAAGGCAGTATGATACCGAGATCGTCTGAGGCCTGAAACGTGACAGTTTCCTTAAGACTTTTAGTTGAAGCCTCCCAGGATACAGCAGACGATGACTGCACGAAACTGTAATGATTATGTCAGTCCGACGGCAACAGATTTGAACCAGGGAAGAGGAAGAACTGTGACGGAGAAGAGAAAGAAAACGAGTGAATGAATTTGATCAGAATTCATCACTTATTTATAGTGTTTAAACGGTCGCGTCTGTTGAGTTTAATTTCAAAAGACCCGCCGCTTGCTAACGGGTCGCACCCGTTCTGTCTCCAAGGGTCGCACCCGATTCCTTCCAACGGTCGTAGCCGTAATTCAAATCCGCTACCGTATATAAAAACTTGCTAAAAAATTGCAGTGTTTTTTGTAGCAAAAATAAGGTTTCTTACCCGAACCCGAACCCTACCCGACACGGCTCGGATCGGTCGGTCGGACGGGCGGGCGGCGCGCGCGCGCGCGTGTTCATCAGATTTAGGTCCTCCCTCTCGCACAAAATTACCTGACCCTAAGGGCCAATATAGGGAATGAGGATTTAGTATATATACCCAAATCTTACCTCTTATTTTGCTAATGTGGGACTAATGTATATTTCATTCAAACTCTTTAGGAACTCCAACAATCCCCCACATGAATGATAATATACTATCCCCCACACAAAGTGGAATATGTCAGACTACATATGGAACATTGCTTTATTAAGGACAAGTAGATATTTCACTTTGAACTTTCCCTAGTCAAAACTCATCGGATATACTTGGCTAATCGGTGAATTTTCTTTTTGAACCGTCAGCCGTTATTGTATAACCAGACAATAAGTTTAACAAAGCATTGTTTCCCTTCTCATCCAGTCTCTTGGTTGTGTTCATTTTGGTCCTGAACAATTTCTGGTTCTGCGAGTGTATATAGAGAATAAAAAAGCCTGTAATATTCTCGTAGAGCCGACCCAGCTCGCACTTACATAGGTGATCGCAACCATTAGGAGCATCCCACATATACCCCACTTGTTTTTACAAGATATGGTCATCATTAAAAAACATAGTTTTAACCTTTAAATACCTCTGTAGGCATGCATGTTTATTGTGCACCATAGGAATGGAGTTGGACCAAGTCCAGACAAATGCATTACTTCTTGAGTTACTCATAACTGGTTTGCCTATTGATCCTAGTCCGTGGGATCTCCAGTCGCTAGGATAGGTTTCCGTATAAGGTAACTCTTGTTGGTTTAGGCTTTTAAACCCATTCCCCTCGATGCGCAGTCAATTTTCTCACTTGATAACCCTTTTGTAAATGGATCCGCTAGGTTATCATTTGTTCTTACATAATCAATGGAGATAGTTCCATTAGAGAGTAATTGCCTAACTTTGTTATGGCGTCGACGAATGTGTCGTGATTTGCCATTATACACAAAGTTTTTCGCTCTACTCAGCGCAGCTTGATTGTCGCAGTGAATACATATGGCCGTTACAGGTTTAGGCCATAAAGGAATATCTTCTAAGAAATGACGAAGCCATTCTGCTTCTTCTCCTGCTTTGTCTAATGCAATGAACTCTGATTCCATAGTGGATCGAGCTATGCATGTTTGCTTCGTTGATTTCCATGATACTGCTGCTCCTGCAAGAGTGAAGACATAACCACTTGTGGATTTTGATTCCTCTGAATCTGCAATCCAATTTGCATCACCGTATCCTTCTAGAACAGCTGGATATTTTCCATAATGCAAGGAATAATTTGTGGTATTCTTCAAGTATCCCAACACTCTCATTAGTGCTTTCCAGTGTTCCTTCCCTGGATTACTTGTATACCTGCTTAGTCGACTTACTGCATAAGCTATATCTGGTCTCGTGCAATTCATGAGATACATTAGACATCCTATTACACGGGAATATTCTAGTTGCATTACACTTTCATTCGAGTTTTTATGCAGTACTTCCGATGGATTAAAAGGTGTTCTTACTCCTTTAATTCCATAATGTTGGAATTTCTCAATTATTTTGTCTACATAATGTGACTGAGATAATTGTATTCCATTAGCCGTTCTTATTATTTTGATTCCCAAAATAATATCAGCAACTCCTAAATCTTTCATATCAAAATTGTTGATAAGCAGTTTCTTTATGGTCTCTATAACTTTAATGTTAGGACCAAAGATTAGCATATCGTCCACGTATAAACAAACAAACACGTATGATTGTCCAACTTGTTTACAATAAACACATTTGTCACACTCATTTATACGAAAACCATTTCTCATCATGACACTGTCAAATTTTGCGTGCCATTGTTTTGGAGCTTGTTTGAGTCCGTATATTGATTTTACCAATTTACAGACTTTGTTTTCATTTCCCTTGGACACAAATCCTTCGGGTTGCTCCATGTAGATTTCCTCATCGAGGTCTCCATTTAAGAATGCTGTCTTTACGTCAATTTGATGAATTTCTAGATTGTAGATGGATGCAATTGCTATTAGCATTCTTATTGAGGTTATTCGTGTAACTGGTGAATATGTGTCAAAAAAGTCTACACCTTCTTTTTGACGATATCCTTTGGCTACTAATCTGGCTTTGTATTTATCAATAGAGCCATCTGGTTTCATTTTCTTCTTGAAAATCCATTTGCAGCCAATAGGTTTTATTCCAGGTGGAATGTCAACAATTTCCCAAATTTTATTACTTAGGATTGAATCGATCTCACTTTGAATTGCTTCTTTCCAACATGAAGATTCAGAAGATGACATGGCTTCCTTGTATGTTTGAGGTTCGAATTCTAACACATATGTGTAAAAATCCGAACCAAATGATTTAGAAGTTCTAGCCCTTACACTTCTTCTTGGTTCTACTTCATCACTTTCACGATGAGTTTCATTTTCATGTGGGCTATTTGATTCTTCTCGTGTCCTTTTAGGGACATTATTCCCTTCATTCTTTTTGTGTGGAAACACTTCTTCAAAGAATGATGCATCTCTTGATTCCATGATTGTATTTACATGAATATCAGGTATATCAGACTTGAATACCAAAAATCTATATGCACTACTATTTTGGGTTGGTCCTAAATAGTAACAATCTACAGTTTTTGGTCCAAGTTTGACCTTCTTTGGAGGCGGAACTGGAGCTTTTGCCAAGCACCCCCACACTTTGAGGTGTTTAAAACTTGGTTTGTGTCCTTTCCATAACTCATATGGAATTGTTCCTGTTTTATTGTGAGGGACCTTGTTTAATATGTGATTAGACATATTTAATGCTTCCCCCCACAAGTTCGTCGGTAGTCCAGAAGTTAAAAGCATGGCAGTAATCATATCTTTTAACGTTCTGTTCTTCCTTTAGGCTACACCATTTTGTTGTGGTGAATATGGTGCCGTTGTTTGATGAATTATTCCATTTTCTGCACAGAATTGTTCAAACGGCGACTCATATTCTCCACCTCGATCAGACCTCAATATCTTGATCTTTTTATTTAGTTGATTTTCTACTTCAGCTTTATATTTTATAAATGATGTAATTGCTTCATCTTTACTATTTAAAAGATATACGTAGCAATATCGTGTATAATCATCAATAAATGTGATAAAATACTTTTTCCCACCTCTTGTAGGTAAGTTTTTGAAATCACATAAGTCGGTATGAATCATTTGTAACGGTTCAGTACTTCTATCAACAGTATGAAATGGTTTCTTAACCATTTTTGCTTCTACACATGTCTCACATTTGTATTTTTTATCTACTTGAAATTGTGGAATTAAATCCAGATTTGCAAGTTTTTTCATCTTTCGAAAGTTTATATGTCCTAATCTTTCATGCCATAATAGAGCATCATACTCGACAACATAAGAAACTTCCTTTTTATTCATTTCAGAATTACAATATACATTATTGTTGCCAATTACGGCTACATTAGCCTTAAATAGGCCATCACACAAGTATCCTCTCCCTATATAGATTCCAGCCTTAGACAAAACAACTTTATCTGATTCGAAGACCATTCGGAAGCCTTTCTTCGAGAGTACAGGTCCAGAGATCAAGTTCTTACGAATGTCTGGAACATGAAGCACATCATTCAACGTAATAGTCTTACCAGATGTGAACTTGAGAATCACTTTCCCGCTTCCCTCAATCATTGACACTGTAGAGTTGCCCATGTACGACTTTTCTTCATGATCGAATTTGCTGTAAGCGGAGAACATGGACTTTTCAGAACACACGTGTCGTGTAGCACCTGTGTCAAACCACCACTGAGAAGGATTCTGAACTAGATTGCATTCTGACACAACTCCAGAAAAATTAGACCCATCGATGTCCATGTTTTCCACAACATTTGCTTCAGAATTATTCTGTTTCTTGTGCCTGCAATCCTTCGCTGCATGTCCAGTTTTGCCACAAACCCAACATTGCCCATTGAACTTCTTGGACTGCTTCTGGTTATTCTGCTTAGTTTCTGGCGCCTTCCTTTTCTTGTTTTTGTTGAAGTTCTTTTTCTTCTTTGACCCTTCTGCAACGAAGACCTCTTTGCTTTTAGGTATGGTGACTCCACGATTATCTGCCTCTATCTTCAATCTGACGATGAGGTCTTGCAAGGATATTTCCTTCTTCTTGTGTTTCAAGTAGTTGCGATAATCCCTCCAAGATGGTGGCAATTTTCCAGTGATTGCTTCAACCAAGAATGATTCACCAACCGTGTGGCCTTCTGCTTCCATTTCATGGATAATAATTTGCAACTCTTGCACTTGAGAAGTCACCGACTTTGAATCTACCATTTTATAATCCATAAACTTGTCAACGATGAACTTTTTCAAACTTACATTCTGTGTTTTGTACTTTGTAGCCAATGCATTCCAGAGAGCTTTTGCACTCTTTATTGGCTGGTACACTTTGTACAGGACCTTATCGAGGCAGTTGAGAATGTAGTTTCTGCATAAAAAATCGGAGTGCCTCCACGCATCAATAGTTGGACCAGTATGCTGATTTGTAGCGTTGGTGTTTCCCGGTGTAGGCGGCACCGGTTCGTCTTCTTCAAGATATTTCTGCAAGCCTAGGGTGGGGAGATAGAATAGCATCTGACTCTGCCATGTCAGAAAATCGTCACCTTCACCTTTGAACAGATCTGATTTGTTCAAATTGGCTGTTTTAATAGTCATTTGTTCCGTTGCCATCTCTGTTTTGTCAAAACAAACAGATAAAAGTCTTAAGATGTTGTTTCTCTATGTCAGAAACGGAATAGCAACAGTTTTAGTATAATCTATACTGTATAATGGCTATTGAACTGCAAACCAGTCAATGAAACAGCATGCATACAAACTCCTAACCCAAGTTTGCAGCAGCAACAGATGGAAACTGCAATGATACAATAAAAACTGCAAAAGAAACAGAGCAAACTGAAGTGAACGAAGGCAGTATGATACCGAGATCGTCTGAGGCCTGAAACGTGACAGTTTCCTTAAGACTTTTAGTTGAAGCCTCCCAGGATACAGCAGACGATGACTGCACGAAACTGTAATGATTATGTCAGTCCGACGGCAACAGATTTGAACCAGGGAAGAGGAAGAACTGTGACGGAGAAGAGAAAGAAAACGAGTGAATGAATTTGATCAGAATTCATCACTTATTTATAGTGTTTAAACGGTCGCGTCTGTTGAGTTTAATTTCAAAAGTCCCGCCGCTTGCTAACGGGTCGCACCCGTTCTGTCTCCAAGGGTCGCACCCGATTCCTTCCAACGGTCGTAGCCGTAATTCAAATCCGCTACCGTATATAAAAACTTGCTAAAAAATTGCAGTGTTTTTTGTAGCAAAAATAAGGTTTCTTACCCGAACCCGACACGGCACGGCTCGGATCGGTCGGTCGGACGGGCGGGCGGCGCGCGCGCGCGTGTGTTCATCAGATTTAGGTCCTCCCTCTCGCACAAAATTACCTGACCCTAAGGGCCAATATAGGGAATGAGGATTTAGTATATATACCCAAATCTTACCTCTTATTTTGCTAATGTGGGACTAATGTATATTTCATTCAAACTCTTTAGGAACTCCAACAATCCCCCACATGAATGATAATATACTATCCCCCACACAAAGTGGAATATGTCAGACTACATATGGAACATTGCTTTATTAAGGACAAGTAGATATTTCACTTTGAACTTTCCCTAGTCAAAACTCATCGGATATACTTGGATAATCGGTGAATTTTCTTTTTGAACCGTCAGCCGTTATTGTATAACCAGACAATAAGTTTAACAAAGCATTGTTTCCCTTCTCATCCAATCTCTTAGTTGTGTTCATTTTGGTCCTGAAAAATTTCTGGTTCTGCGAGTGTATATAGAGAATAAAAAAGCCTGTAATATTCTCGTAGAGCCGACCCAGCTCGCACTTACATAGGTGATCGCAACCATTAGGAGCATCCTACATATACCCCACTTGTTTTTACAAGATATGGTCATCATTAAAAAACATAGTTTTAACCTTTAAATACCTCTGTAGGCATGCATGTTTATTGTGCACCATAGGAATGGAGTTGGACCAAGTCCAGACAAATGCATTACTTCTTGAGTTACTCATAACTGGTTTGCCAATTGATCCTAGTCCGTGGGATCTCCAGTCGCTAGGATAGGTTTCCGTATAAGGTAACTCTTGTTGGTGTAGGCTTTTAAACCCATTCCCCTCGATGCGCAGTCAATTTTCTCTCTTGATAACCCTTTTGTAAATGGATCCGCTAGGTTATCATTTGTTCTTACATAATCAATGGAGATAGTTCCATTAGAGAGTAATTGCCTAACTGTGTTATGGCGTCGACGAATGTGTCGTGATTTGCCATTATACACAAAGTTTTTCGCTCTACTCAGCGCAGCTTGATTGTCGCAGTGAATACATATGGCCGTTACAGGTTTAGGCCATAAAGGAATATCTTCTAAGAAATGACGAAGCCATTCTGCTTCTTCTCCTGCTTTGTCTAATGCAATGAACTCTGATTCCATAGTGGATCGAGCTATGCATGTTTGCTTCGTTGATTTCCATGATACTGCTGCTCCTGCAAGAGTGAAGACATAACCACTTGTGGATTTTGATTCCTCTGAATCTGCAATCCAATTTGCATCTCTGTATCCTTCTAGAACAGCTGGATATTTTCCATAATGCAAGGAATAATTTGTGGTATTCTTCAAGTATCCCAACACTCTCATTAGTGCTTTCCAGTGTTCCTTCCCTGGATTACTTGTATACCTGCTTAGTCGACTTACTGCATAAGCTATATCTGGTCTCGTGCAATTCATGAGATACATTCGACATCCTATTACACGGGAATATTCTAGTTGCATTACACTTTCATTCGAGTTTTTATGCAGTACTTCCGATGGATTAAAAGGTGTTCTTACTCCTTTAATTCCATAATGTTGGAATTTCTCAATTATTTTGTCTACATAATGTGACTGAGATAATTGTATTCCATTAGCCGTTCTTATTATTTTGATTCCCAAAATAATGTCAGCAACTCCTAAATCTTTCATATCAAAATTGTTGATAAGCAGTTTCTTTATGGTCTCTATAACTTTAATGTTAGGACCAAAGATTAGCATATCGTCCACGTATAAACAAACAAACACGTATGATTGTCCAACTTGTTTACAATAAACACATTTGTCACACTCATTTATACGAAAACCATTTCTCATCATGACACTGTCAAATTTTGCGTGCCATTGTTTTGGAGCTTGTTTGAGTCCGTATAGTGATTTTACCAATTTACAGACTTTGTTTTCATTTCCCTTGGACACAAATCCTTCGGGTTGCTCCATGTAGATTTCCTCATCGAGGTCTCCATTTAAGAATGCTGTCTTTACGTCCATTTGATGAATTTCTAGATTGTAGATGGATGCAATTGCTATTAGCATTCTTATTGAGGTTATTCGTGTAACTGGTGAATATGTGTCAAAAAAGTCTACACCTTCTTTTTGACGATATCCTTTGGCTACTAATCTGGCTTTGTATTTATCAATAGAGCCATCTGGTTTCATTTTCTTCTTGAAAATCCATTTGCAGCCAATAGGTTTTATTCCAGGTGGAATGTCAACAATTTCCCAAATTTTATTACTTAGGATTGAATCGATCTCACTTTGAATTGCTTCTTTCCAACATGAAGATTCAGAAGATGACATGGCTTCCTTGTATGTTTGAGGTTCGAATTCTAACACATATGTGTAAAAATCCGAACCAAATGATTTAGAAGTTCTAGCCCTTACACTTCTTCTTGGTTCTACTTCATCACTTTCACGATGAGTTTCATTTTCATGTGGGCTATTTGATTCTTCTCGTGTCCTTTTAGGGACATTATTCCCTTCATTCTTTTTGTGTGGAAACACTTCTTCAAAGAATGATGCATCTCTTGATTCCATGATTGTATTTACATGAATATCAGGTATATCAGACTTGAATACCAAAAATCTATATGCACTACTATTTTGGGTTGGTCCTAAATAGTAACAATCTACAGTTTTTGGTCCAAGTTTGACCTTCTTTGGAGGCGGAACTGGAGCTTTTGCCAAGCACCCCCACACTTTGAGGTATTTAAAACTTGGTTTGTGTCCTTTCCATAACTCATATGGAATTGTTCCTGTTTTATTGTGAGGGACCTTGTTTAATATGTGATTAGACATATTTAATGCTTCCCCCCACAAGTTCGTCGGTAGTCCAGAAGTTAAAAGCATGGCAGTAATCATATCTTTTAACGTTCTGTTCTTCCTTTTAGCTACACCATTTTGTTGTGGTGAATATGGTGCCGTTGTTTGATGAATTATTCCATTTTCTGCACAGAATTGTTCAAACGGCGACTCATATTCTCCACCTCGATCAGACCTCAATATCTTGATCTTTTTATTTAGTTGATTTTCTACTTCAGCTTTATATTTTATAAATGATGTAATTGCTTCATCTTTACTATTTAAAAGATATACGCAGCAATATCGTGTATAATCATCAATAAATGTGATAAAATACTTTTTCCCACCTCTTGTAGGTAAGTTTTTGAAATCACATAAGTCGGTATGAATCATTTGTAACGGTTCAGTACTTCTATCAACAGTATGAAATGGTTTCTTAACCATTTTTGCTTCTACACATGTCTCACATTTGTATTTTTTATCTACTTGAAATTGTGGAATTAAATCCAGATTTGCAAGTTTTTTCATCTTTCGAAAGTTTATATGTCCTAATCTTTCATGCCATAATAGAGCATCATACTCGACAACATAAGAAACTTCCTTTTTATTCATTTCAGAATTACAATATACATTATTGTTGCCAATTACGGCTACATTAGCCTTAAATAGGCCATCACACAAGTATCCTCTCCCTATATAGATTCCAGCCTTAGACAAAACAACTTTATCTGATTCGAAGACCATTCGGAAGCCTTTCTTCGAGAGTACAGGTCCAGAGATCAAGTTCTTACGAATGTCTGGAACATGAAGCACATCATTCAACGTAATAGTCTTACCAGATGTGAACTTGAGAATCACTTTCCCGCTTCCCTCAATCATTGACACTGTAGAGTTGCCCATGTACGACTTTTCTTCATGATCGAATTTGCTGTAAGCGGAGAACATGGACTTTTCAGAACACACGTGTCGTGTAGCACCTGTGTCAAACCACCACTGAGAAGGATTCTGAACTAGATTGCATTCTGACACAACTCCAGAAAAATTAGACCCATCGATGTCCATGTTTTCCACAACATTTGCTTCAGAATTATTCTGTTTCTTGTGCCTGCAATCCTTCGCTGCATGTCCAGTTTTGCCACAAACCCAACATTGCCCATTGAACTTCTTGGACTGCTTCTGGTTATTCTGCTTAGTTTCTGGCGCCTTCCTTTTCTTGTTTTTGTTGAAGTTCTTTTTCTTCTTTGACCCTTCTGCAACGAAGGCCTCTTTGCTTTTAGGTATGGTGACTCCACGATTATCTGCCTCTATCTTCAATCTGACGATGAGGTCTTGCAAGGATATTTCCTTCTTCTTGTGTTTCAAGTAGTTGCGATAATCCCTCCAAGATGGTGGCAATTTTCCAGTGATTGCTTCAACCAAGAATGATTCACCAACCGTGTGGCCTTCTGCTTCCATTTCATGGATAATAATTTGCAACTCTTGCACTTGAGAAGTCACCGACTTTGAATCCACCATTTTATAATCCATAAACTTGTCAACGATGAACTTTTTCAAACTTACATTCTGTGTTTTGTACTTTGTAGCCAATGCATTCCAGAGAGCTTTTGCACTCTTTATTGGCTGGTACACTTTGTACAGGACCTTATCGAGGCAGTTGAGAATGTAGTTTCTGCATAAAAAATCCGAGTGCCTCCACGCATCAATAGTTGGACCAGTATGCTGATTTGTAGCGTTGGTGTTTCCCGGTGTAGGCGGCACCGGTTCGTCTTCTTCAAGATATTTCTGCAAGCCTAGGGTGGTGAGATAGAATAGCATCTGACTCTGCCATGTCAGAAAATCGTCACCTTCACCTTTGAACAGATCTGGTTTGTTCAAATTGGCTGTTTTAATAGTCATTTGTTCCGTTGCCATCTCTGTTTTGTCAAAACAAACAGATAAAAGTCTTAAGATGTTGTTTCTCTATGTCAGAAACGGAATAGCAACAGTTTTAGTATAATCTATACTGTATAATGGCTATTGAACTACAAACCAGTCAATGAAACAGCATGCATACAAACTCCTAACCCAAGTTTGCAGCAGCAACAGATGGAAACAGCAATGATACAATAAAAACTGCAAAAGAAACAGAGCAAACTGAAGTGAACGAAGGCAGTATGATACCGAGATCGTCTGAGGCCTGAAACGTGACAGTTTCCTTAAGACTTTTAGTTGAAGCCTCCCAGGATACAGCAGACGATGACTGCACGAAACTGTAATGATTATGTCAGTCCGACGGCAACAGATTTGAACCAGGGAAGAGGAAGAACTGTGACGGAGAAGAGAAAGAAAACGAGTGAATGAATTTGATCAGAATTCATCACTTATTTATAGTGTTTAAACGGTCGCGTCTGTTGAGTTTAATTTCAAAAGACCCGCCGCTTGCTAACGGGTCGCACCCGTTCTGTCTCCAAGGGTCGCACCCGATTCCTTCCAACGGTCGTAGCCGTAATTCAAATCCGCTACCGTATATAAAAACTTGCTAAAAAATTGCAGTGTTTTTTGTAGCAAGAACACGGCACGGCTCGGATCGGTCGGTCGGAAGGGCGGGCGGCGCGCGCGCGCGTGTTCATCAGATTTAGGTCCTCCCTCTCGCACAAAATTACCTGACCCTAAGGGCCAATATAGGGAATGAGGATTTAGTATATATACCCAAATCTTACCTCTTATTTTGCTAATGTGGGACTAATGTATATTTCATTCAAACTCTTTAGGAACTCCAACATCTTTCTTGTCTGAGATATGGCATTTAGTCAAGCAAAAGTTGCCTTGATGAAACTTGATTATCAGCATAAACAAAGGTTGGATAGAAGGATATGGAGGTGGGAAGGTGAATAGCATGAAAATGAATAAATTGACGATGAGATAAAATGGTAGAAAGATTGTAGATGGAGGGGTTAGATAGGACCATAATCCAACCATAAGAGGCATGCTCTAAATTATGAAAAAAATAATCCTATCTAGAGTTGATAGTGTTAGCAGCTTTGATGGTCAAGGCTTTGTTGAGCTTAATCTCCAGAATAGGAAAGATATTTGGTTATAATTAATGATCAAAAATTTGGCTTGAATCACTTTGATTTCATGGTGGGTGCCTCTTGTATTCCAACTACCAAAATTATGTAACATTAATTAAACTAGAGGAGAGGGGGTACTGCTTCTTGTTTTTCTTCCAGCTGAAGAAGTGGCTTTGTTAATCTCTAGCAAAATTTGTTGATAGTCAATAATCTGACCCTTACTATGGTCCATATCCTTCTTATTCTTGTTGTTGTTAATTTTAGCCTTGGAAATAGAAGCAGGGTTGTTAGAGGAGGATTTAGTAATGGGTTTGTCAGAGGTGATAATGGGGTTACTGTGTTTGTAAGGAGTGACGTTACCAATGCTCAAATTAGGAGGGGGAGGAATCCAGCCGAGGGAGGAAATATGTTGAAATATGGGAAATCATCAACAACATTTAATACTATATCATCTGGATTAGGGACCCAAAATGCCTGGAGAAAGATGGGTAGTTGTGGTGTTTTGAGTAAAAACAATGGTATGTCAGAAATAGTTGAAACAACATCATTAGATTGGCCATACACGCTGCTTTCAAGACCCTGAATGTGCAAAAGAGCATGCATATGCACATGCAAATTAGTACCTATTATAGGAGAATTAGCTGCTGGGAATTGCAAGTCATCATTTAATTCTATAATTGAGTGCACAACACTAAGACTAGGCTGAACAACTTGGTGCCCCACTGGGTTAGGCTCATTTGAAAAAGAAAATGTTGTGGTGTTATTAATAGGGTCAATATCATTTGCACCCTTAAAACTTATTTCATCATTTCCCTCAACTTCATTCCCTTCATGCAAGACCTGAAATCTATTACGAGTGATCAGCTCGTCAACCTTAAAAGGAGCTTCAATAGTACTCATCTCATGAATAAGCGTGTCATCTCCATGCTCAAGGTCATTGTAGTCATGCGCATCAAGATGCTCATCTATTTCTTGTTCATTCAAGACTTCCTTCTTCTTAACTTCTACCTGGAAAACAACTTTATCATTCATTTATTTACTTTTACTTCTTGGCTCAACCTTCCTCTACACATATTTATTCATTTTTGTCCTCTTGGCAAAAGGTTTATCAACTGCCCTATTCTTATTCACTTTCACCTTCTTTCCACCTTCCTTATTAACCATTTCATCCTCATTCACCTTAGCACTGAAAAAATTATCAGCTGTGTGACCAAACACTCTGCAACTTCCACAAACTTCGGGTTTCCGTTGATAGTATGCATGAAAAAATTGCTCGGTCCCGTCCTTTATTAAAGGAATTGAAGCGGTAAAATTTATCTCAACAACTCAAACAAAGCAATATAGGTACGGTTGCTGTCAAGCCCATGATACAATAAAGCCCAATATAAATGTTGTATTGTTTGTATTGCCGAAAATAATATAAATAGCAGTGCCTATGTATCATTTTGTCATTGTAATAAAACGATCAGTAATAGCAAATACAACATTTCTATCCTGGTATCAGAGCAAGCCTAAATATTTAGCTCCTTAGAGGTTTTTAAGAGTAGTCCATGATTTTGTGTGCCTTTTAGATATCTTAGTATGCATTTGACAGCTTTCCAGTGTTCGTCCAAGGGCATCTACATGTATTGACATACTTTATTTACACTGAAGTCATATGTCCAGCCTTGTTATAGTTACATATTACAGTGCACCCACCATATTTCTGTACAATTTGATATTGCTCATACGTTCACCTTTGTCTTTTGAAAGTTGTAGATTGCTGATCATAGGAGTTGGCAGTGGCTTGGATAGGTGCATGTTTTCTTTAATAATAATCTCTGATATGTATTTCCTTTGGCTTGTGAATAATTTTATATCTGATTTTTTGGTGACTTCAATCCCCAAGAAGTAATTTGGGTCACCAAGATCTTTGGTTGAGAAGATCTGATTTAAATGTTGGATGGTACTACTGATTTCTTCACTGTTGTTTCCTGTTATAATAATATCATCTACATACACAAGTACGTATGTTGTCCTCTGTTCACTTGTTTTTGTATACAGCGAGTTGTGAAATCTAGTAGAGCAATATCCCAATTTAGCTAATACTTGCTTGAGTTTTTCATACCATACTCTTGATGCTTGCTTGAGTCCATAAATGACCTTGTGAAGTTTGCACACTAGTTCTATTTCTTTTCCTTGTTTGTACCCTCTTGGCTACTCCATGTACACTTCTTCTTGTAGTTCACCATGTTGGAATGCATTATTTACATCCAGCTGCCTTATCCTGCACTCTTTGTGTAATGCTATGGTCAATATGGTTCTTATTGTAGTTTGCTTTACAACTGGAGAGAATGTTTCATTGAAATCAAACTCATATTGCTAAGTATACCCTTTTGCAATAAGTCTTTATACTTTGATATAGTCCCATCTGAGTTTCTTTTGATTTTGTAAGTCCACTTTCATGCAATGATGTTTTTGTGACTTGGTGGTGATACAGGACTCCAAGTTCCATTTTTAATTAATGCTCCTCATCCATGGCCTGTCTCCATTCCTTGTATTTGACCGCTTCTTCATGTGTGTTTGGTTCAGATTGACTTATTGATGCAATATATAAATTTGGTTTAAAGATTACACTTTTGGCTCTTGTGATCATGTGATGTTCTGTTCTTGTAGATATTGTTACCTTGCTTTTTGGTCAAGGCCGGGATATCAATAAATTAGCTAAAAAGGGATGGATGTAAATATTGAAGATCGATTGAAAACAAGGCTATATCGATACCATTAAAATCGAACCAAGCTTTGATTAAGGTGGAAATGATAGGAATGATAAACAAGTCTAGGAGAGGCTAAATTTCAAATTTCATGACAATCGAAGTTCGTATGCTCGAGTTATGGATGGACCAAGGTTCATGGAAACTAGTTCGTATCGATCCCATTTGTATTGATCAAGGTGGATGTGGCTATATACTTCAGATCGATACAACCATATCAAAGGGTTCATGTCCATCGAGATCGATATGGAGAAAGGGAGCCTGGATCGATACGAGGAGCAAAGGGGTATGGGATTTGATGGATACAAAAAAGGCATTCACAGATGGAATATGATGGATACGAAGCATTTTGTATCAATCAATAAGTGATCGATACGAAGGACACACTTGAGCTCAAAATGAATTGGTCAAGTGTACAAGGTTTGGATCAATACGAAAGGAAAATGGGGGATCGATACGAAGAAGGCGTTCGCGGATGGAATATGATGGATACGAAACATTGATGGATATGAATCTACCAGTCTACATTGAAAAATAGCAACTTGGATCGAACATAACTCTCATTATACAAGTCCATATGCTATGAAATTTTCACAGGAGGTTGCTTATTCACTCAAAAACGTCCATGATTGATCTCGGCTTCATTGGACTATTTCTGAATTAATAAAAATTATACTTGGATCGATCAGGATCGATCCCAAACGACTCCGGATTGATCTGGTAGGCCCACCTGCGCATGAGAAGAGGTATTCTAGGTTTTGGGATGGATATTTTCAGATCTGCACATATAAATAGCAAACCAATAGCAAGTAAAAAGGGATCTTCTTCTGCTTTTCTAGGCAAAACTCTGCCATTTTATTTACTGATTTCAAAGGCTTATAACTGTAATCTCAATATAAAAAGAATAAAAGGATCAATTCAATGTGGACATAGGCCAGAGATAGTCGAACCATTATAAATCTCGTGTCTTTTCCCATTTTCTTTCATTTTAATTTGGTTATTTGCTTCATTTTTGTTCTCTACTTTATCTGGATCTGAGATTTATGCTTAGATATCGAGGATTTGCATGCAAACACTGGTGCTTTCGCTACTTTTGGGGTTTGTGACCAATTTTGAAACAAACACTTTGGTGCTTTCATTGAGAAAGACCAGTGTCCGCTATACCAGATATGGAGTTCATATTTGAAAATCTAAAAGATTAGATTTTTGGGAAGCAATGGCTAAGCAATCAATAAGAAGACAGAGAATGGAAAGGAGTCTGCATGAAGGTAGTTAAGAGGCCTCTTCGGGAGCTAATCATACCTCAGTTTTCAGCACCAGAGATGAGATGGAGATGAAGATGGATGCTATGCAGGAAGGGATGCTGAAAGGTAGGAGGAGATGATGCAGAACCTACTCTTACAAGTTGGACAAACTGAAGTGCAAAATCAAGAGAACATAACTGCAGATAATGCTGGAAATAAGGATCGTGAAGCTGAAGCAGCAGGAGTGGAGACAGTTTGGCATCAGGATCAGGAGCATGGAGAAACCGAGGTTCAGGATAGAGTGGGACCATCAAGAATAGTCCCTGAGCTAGGAGGCATGCCCTTGAATCATGTTGGATCAATTCCAGGAAGGGTACTAGGTAGCTCCGTGCAATTTGGCATTGATCGGGATATGGGTTCTCATCCAGAAGGATAGGTTTCAGGATTCCCTTATGGACTCAGGGGGTAGGTTGGAGATTGCAGATAGAGGCTACCACTTGATGATAACGACAGGTTAGAAGACTGATCAAACGGGCTATGAAGGGAGGATTACTGAATAGATATTTGGAGGATGTGAATAGAATCCCCTTTACTCCTACGATTAGGCAAGCTAGGAATCCATCAGATTTCAAACTACCAACGCTGGAGCTGTATGATGGAAGAGCATATCCTGCTGTTCACTTGACAAGAAACATGAGACACATGGAAGTACTAGAGGCATCGGAGAAAGTCATGGTGTGGTCTTCCCTTTGTATTTGACGGATATAGCAGCATTATGGTTCAAACAATTGGAAAGTGGCTCTATTGGCACATGGACGGAGTTGATTGAGAGATTTATGAGGCGATTTCAGATCCACTTCATGAGACCTAAGAATATGATGACTTTAACATCGATGAAATAGTGGAAGGGAGAGTCACATAGGGATTTCTTAACTAGAATCAATCCGGTAGTGGCTTTAGTGGATCGACCCGATCCATCGATGGTTTTGTTGGCAGCAGTCTCAGAATTATGGGTGATTCAGATTCTAAGATACAATTGGAACGTAATCCGCCAATGGATCTCGGGGAGTTTTATCACAAAGCAGAAAGGTTTTTACGCCAGGAAGATGCGAACGCTGAAAGAGAGGGGGGAGAGGCAGAAGTTTATGCGGTAAAAGGCGGAGGTCTGCCTAGGAAGGATTCAAACAAGGACGATAAAGGCAAAAGGAAAATGAACGACCACACTAGCTTATCGAAAAGGTAATATAGAGAAATTTTGAATTATCTTCTTACACGGATTAAAGTGAAACTCTGGAAAGGATTTTCAGTATCGAAGGCCAGCAAAAGGGGAATCCTCAGAATACGAATAGGCATCAGGAAAGCATTGCCTATTTCATGACTATGATGGGCACAACACGAATAATGGCTAGCATTTAAAGGATATCGTCAAGAAGCATGTAAGGAATGGTCATCTACAATAGTACGTAAGGAATCGAGTTATGGTAGTGGGACAAGAGCAGCCACCATCCACCTCAGACGAAGATGGCACTGGATCTAGGCATCGTCAGCTTATTATCAGCTGAATGAATTTATGGCTTTGAATAAGTAATAAACCCAAAGTGATATGGCTAAATCACTTACACATGTATGGGATCAAGGACAATCCTTAGGCATTCTCTGAGATGATGATAAACCATGATGCTCGGGTTTATAAAGTCTTGTTTTCTTTTTATTTTTTGTGGACTCTGGGTCCTTTCGTGGACCTATGGACCTTTGATTTTCTCGGTTGTATGGATTTTTATTTAGTCAGTTGGACTTCATGTTGATTGGATTTAGATTAATGTAATAAATAATACAGGTCATATGATTACGATCCCGACCGGATAGATGGGGTGGCAATCGCAATTTACGAGTCCCTTCGTCAAATAGCGATGGAATGGACTCGAACGCAATACAAAAGTCCTCAACCGAAAATTCAAGGTCGGCGAATATAAAAGTCCTCGACCGGAAAGTCGATGCCGGAGAATACAAAAGTCCTCAACCAGAGAGTCGAGGCTGGAGAATATAAAAGTCCTTGACCGGAGAGTCGGGGCCGGAGAATACAAATGTCCTCGACCGAAGAGTCGAGGCCGGAGAATACATTAGTCCTCGAAGAGTAGAGGTTGGAGAATACAAAATTCCTCGACCGGATAGTCGATGCCGAAGAATACGAAAGTCCTCAACCGGAGAGTCGAGGCCCGAGAATACAAAAGTTCTTGACCAAAGAGTCAAGGCTGGAGAATATAAAAGTCCATGACAGGAAAGGCGAGGCCGGAGCAGGATAAAATGACCCAGTAAAGTCTACGGATTTGGATTTGGACCCGGCGAGGTCCGAACTTGGGAGGGGTTATGGATTTAACTACTGGAATCTGGATATGAATGGATTAAAACTCATTTGACGGGTTCAGATGGATTTGGAATTGGCTAATGTGACGACCCAAATTTTCGAACCAGTTAAAATTGCCAAAAAATCC
Organism: Allium cepa; assembly: GCA_030765085.1. Classification (NCBI taxonomy): domain Eukaryota; kingdom Viridiplantae; phylum Streptophyta; class Magnoliopsida; order Asparagales; family Amaryllidaceae; genus Allium; species Allium cepa. The sequence goes on along the minus strand of CM060931.1, from coordinate 269,596,874 downwards.
GTCCGTTCTAAGACTGCTAATGAAAACTACTAAGTAAATACACCATATTTGATAATTATTCGATATTACTAAATGTATAGGATAAAATTTCAATTTTACAAGTTAGCAGAGTAATCAAGTTAATGTACTAGGTATGCTTATATACAAACCAAATGCAAATAAATCTACGTTGCACAACTCTAATAAGAGAGACAGAAATAGCCATTCCTGCTAACTCAATAAACATGTCAAATGCGGAATAAAATAGTAAGCATGAAAAATACAATAACACAAGATAAACAACAATCATTAACAAATAAACATGAAAGGGTTATATCATTTTAGGGGCTGCATCACTACCACTTGTGACTGCCTACGTACCCCTATCCAATTGGGTATCCAATTAGATACAGGATCAAGCCAACGTAGTTCTCCTACCGCAAATAGAACTCATGGGGCCTACGATGCAACAAACAAATATGCAATTCCCAAAACTACCCACTTAGGCCTAATCTTTAAATTTAGATTTTCAAATCTAACCACCTTTACGAAAATTATCTCTTTGGACTTTATTCTCGAATTCTTATTTCAAAACTTTTGAAATATATATATCCTTTATATTCAAACTATACTTTACTTCGGGATCTTAAATCAAATCACTTTTGAAAAGTTTATTTGGAAATCACAAATACTGTAATAAAACATATCAAACCATATGCAACCAGATCGGGAGGTTTCTCCCAATAACAAGGCAACTGGGTCCCAGCCTTAATACAATCGATAAATAAGTATATCCCTCTATTCTAAGAGCGGACTATACCAAAAACACATGCCTACCTTTTTAGTTACGGGTTATCCGAATCATTGGCAACATAACAAATCATTTTATATCCCCAAGCGATAAATCATTTCACACTAATACTCACAAATACTTTCAAATCTATAATAATTTTCATTTCTCAAATCTGTTCAAACATCATCTTAAAACCATCGGGTTTAGTCCTCGAAATTCTTTCCGTTTTATAAAACACTTTTATAAAACCATTCATTATATAAATCACTTTTATATACTATAACTTAAAAATATTCATTACCAAACATTTCTATTCTTTTAAAGGGAAAACATTTCATAACAATTCCATTTGAAAACCAATTTTCAAAATAATTCATTAAATTGAAGCGAACCAAATGTTACCGCTAAACACCTTATAGTCAAATTGTGAAATAAATCACAAGGTGTTAGTCTATAATTATTTTCTACCGAGCCCATGCATATGGATAATAAATTGCTCATGAACTGGTCGAGCAAAGTCAACAATCAATAATAATAATCAGTGCTCATAAACTGGTCGACCAAAGTCAATAATCAATAAATAATAATCAGCGCTCATAAAATGGTCAAGCCTAATTCAAACAATCAATCAATGAAATAAACACAATAATAAATGATAAACAATGCTTCATTCTATCAAATATTTATAACACTTTAACGGTTTGATATTTATTTTGGAGCATCCAGGCTTTCCCTTCAACATATTTCGTCCCTCGTCCAAGTCTCCTTGGATCTCACAGACGAAACACATGTACTAGTCGTTTCCGCATACCCTATTCAATATTTAACTTCTAAATTTTAAATTCCTTAATTAATCATCCAAACATAATATCAAGCAAGGAAATTAAACCATTTTTCTAGAAAACAAAGTAAACAAACATTTAACAAGGGTTTTCAAACAACTTAACACTTGAAGTTCTTTCAACATAGCAATGGTTTTAATGAACATAAAATAAGAAACAACTTACTTTGTATTCCACTCCGTCAAACTTTAAGGCAAGGACTTAAGATCTAACGCATACTTCCTACCATGCTTCGGAATCAAATGAATTTAAGCTTGAATTCCTCATTCCTAGTGCTTGGCCAAGGCTTGAGATGGAAGTTGGCCGAAAGTATAAAGAAGAAGTGTGGAGCTTTGAACTTGAATTCTCAAAATTAGACCCAAAAAATAGGTCATATTCTCTCTTGTTTTTGACTCTTTTACTCTAAAAATTTGAAAAAATTGTTAACAGAAAAGTTGTTGCAAACTCTTTTATCTTAAATTTAAAAAAAGAATCACTTGATTTTGGTTAATTTTGAGGAAGATATGGTTGAAAGAAAAAGAGCTATTCTTGGATTCACAAAATAAAACCCGAAAATGCACTTCAAAGAATTGAGTTTCAGGTATAGCAAACCTCAAAACTGGAAAAAGTAATCAACACAAAATTTATAACACTAAAATTTGATATGATTTAAAAAAATAATTTCTTAATTTGGATCTGTTACGATCAAGTTATGATCAAAACAAAATGGCCTATTCTCTGGCTTAAAAACTGGGCCAGAAAATGCACTTGAAAGAAGTGGATTTTTGACATGATTATCTTCATAATGAGACAAAGTGTTTAACATGAAAGTTGCAGCCACTGGATAAATACATGATTTAAAAAAAGAAATTTACAATTTGAGTTGGTTTTTAAGAAGTCGTGGCCGAGAGAAGAAGATGCAAAAGGTAGAGAAAAGAGGAGTTTGATTTGAAGAGAATAAACATTGACTTCTTTTGAATATTTTATAAATATTTTGACATTATTTCTTTTTAATTTTTTATACAGCATGAAAGCCATTAAAGGGAAGAGGAAGAAGATGAAGAAGCTTGAGAAAAGAAGAATAAGAAAATGTGAATGAAAGTGAAAAAGTAGGTGGATATTTATAGAAAAAGAAAGAAGTGGTAATTTTACCAAAATAACATCTTACCAAATTACCAAACTAACCTTACTTCAACCTAAAGTAATATCCACTTTTTCAATACTTAACATCACCATTCACATCTTTACTTTATGTCTTAATCCCTCAAGAACTAAGCTAAGTAAAATAATATTATATTGGCTTTTGATGTGATATTGGTTTGATGTTTACTTTTGACTTTTCTTACTTACTTTTGTTAATTCTTACTTAATTTTCTTAATGACTTTTGGAAGTTTTCTAATTTTATTTAGTAAAAGCAAACATGTTTACTGAATTAATTAATACTTTCACTATTTGAATGTATATTACTATATAAGAAAATAAAGGTGCGACGACGTTGTGACAACTTTTAATCTACAAAACGTTGTTTTTCGGCAAAATGTTTTATGGTCACATTTTAACGTTTTAGTTAAACTATTTATTTATGTAAACCAAATTTAAAAATAAATTTGTATAATGCTATTTAAAAATATAAACACTCATAAATTAATCAAGATAATTTATTTAACCATTGAAACATACTTTTCTGAGATCGGCATTTTGTCACTTTTGTCGATATAGGCAAATGTTACTATTTTTATGTATGTTTCTACTTCCATATCCTATCGAATATTATTTAAATCATAAAACCTTTTTTTGTATTTAAAATCACTCTAAATACTGTATTTTCAAGTGGTCAAATTCTGGGTCATTACAGCTAAGGATTTAGTTATTGGATTTGGAATCGGATATCGACTCGGAGCAGTCGTGGATTTGGACAAGGATATGACTATGGCACTTGGATAGAATGGCTTGGTAATGGACTGGATTATGGATCGAATGGTATGGCTATGGGTGGAATATGGATTTCGGATGATGAATTTAAAGCTATTCAAAACACGCCTTCTTATCGTAAGGCATGTTTTGGGGGGAAAATGTTACCCCGTCTTTTGGTCTAGGCCGGGATATCAATAAATTGGCTAAAAAAGGATGGATATAAGGATTGGAGAATGATTGGAAACAAGGCTATGATCGATACCTTCAAAATCGGACCAAGTTCTGATTAAGGTTGAATCAATAGGGAATGATAAACAAGGCTAGGCAACGCTACATCTCAAATTTCACGACAAACGGAGTTCGTATGCTCGAGTTATGGATAGATCAAGGTTCATGGAAAACTGGTTCGTATCAATCCGATTCGTATCAATCAAGGTGGATGCGGCTATATACTTTAGATCGATACAACCATATCAAAGCGTTCATATCCATCGAGATCGATACGGAGAAAGGGAGCTTAGATTGATACGAGGAGCAAAGGGGTGCGAGATATGATGGATATAAAGAAGGCGTTCATGGATGGAATAGAATGGATATGAAGCATTTCTTATCGATCGATAAGTGATCAATACAAAGGACACACTTGAGATCGATACGAAGTGGTCAAGGGTGCAAGGCTTGGATCGATATGAAAGGAAAAGCGAGGGATCGATATGAAGAATGTTCACGGATGGAATATGATGGATATGAAGCATTGATGGATATAAATCTGCCAGCCTACATTGAAAAATACCAACTTGGATCGAATATAACTCTTATTCTACAAGTCCAAATGCTATGAAATTTTCATAGGAGCTTGCTTATTCACTGAAGAACGTCCATGATCGATCTCAGCTTCATTGGACTATTTTTGGATCGATAGGAATTATATTTGGATCGATCAGGATCGGTTCCAAAAACTCCAGATCGATCTAATGGGCCCACCTGCGCATTAGAAGAGGTATTCTAGGTTTTGGGGAGGATATTTTTAGATCTGCACCTATAAATAGCAGCTCAATGGCAACTAAAAAGGGATCTTCTTCTTCTTCTTCTTCTGCTTTTCTAGACGAAACTCTATCATTTCGTTTACTGATTTCAAAGGCTTTTAACTGCAATCTCAATATAAAAGAAATAAAAGGATCAATTCAAAGTGGAATTATGCCGGAGATAGCCTAACCACTATAAAGCTCGTGTCTTTTCCCTTTTTACTTTTATTTTAATTTGGTTTTTTCTTCATTTTTATTCTCTACTTTATCTGGATCAGAGATTTGTGCTAGGATATCAAGGATTTGTATGCAAACACTAATGCTTTCTCTACTTCTGGTGTTTGTGACCAAAACTGGCGCAAATAGGTATCTCCTCCTGATTTCTGTTGGTATGGTTGGATGATTGAGAACATGATGACTGGCTTTCCTTATGTTCTGGATCTCCTTCAAGATTAGAATTGCCTTGAGTTTATTGGATAAAGTGATCAGGAATGTCTATTGCATTGTGACCTGATCTGGTTTCATATACTATGAGTTGTTGTACTTATGTTTTTTGTCTTGCTTTATTCTTCTCCTCAGCGATCCAATCTCAGAGCACATGTATGGATGGGATCGATATACTTATGTTATATATCTTTTGTGTTGTCTTAATTTCCTTATCTGCAAAAGGAAAAACTCTTTCATTAAACGTAACATGTCTAGGTATGAATTACTTACCATTGCTGCTAAGACATTTGTAGCCTTTTTGATTATTAGCATACCCTAAAAAAGTACAAGGAGTAGACCTGACTTAGTTTATGGGTATTGTAGGGTTACGATAGGGGAAGCATAAGCACCAAATGTCTTTAGACTTCTATAGTCTGGTTTTACATTAAATAGTTGCTCAGTTGGGCTTTTGTGCTCTAATACCTTGGTTGGTAATCCATTAATGAGATACACTGATGTTGCAAATGCATCTGATCAAAATTTCATAAGCATGGACTCCTGTGCCGATAAAGTCAGACCCATTTCAATAATGTGTCTATTCTTTCTTTTAACTATACCAATTTGCTTTGAAGTGTGTGGGCAAGTTGTTCTTTGTATAATTCCTTTTCCTTGAAAGTAGTCTTTTAAACTTTTAAATTCTGCACCTCCATCTATTTGAATGATATTTAGATTGCTACTTATTTGCTTTTTTTCTAATGTGATAAACTGGATTACTACATCGTGTGTTTATGACTTTGTATTGAGAAAGTATATTAAGGTAAATCTGGAGCATGCATCAGCAAATGAAAGATAATATTTAAACCCATAATCAGTATCTACAGGAGCAGGTCCCCATAGATCTGCTATTACAAGTTCGAGAGGTCTAGTATTGTTGGTAAAAGAATCAAAAAGTGGTAACTTATGACTTTTGCCAAGTTAACAATGTGTGCATACATAAGGAGAAGGTAAATTTTCAAAAGAAATTTCATTATATTTTCAATATTTGTTTTACAACATTAACACTGAGATGCCCCAGTTTGCAGTGCCATAGATCAAATACATTTTTTCTATTTGCTGTTGTAGATTTTGTGTTATTGCACCACTATTTTCTATCATTTCCGTCTCTCGATCTGTAAGAATTGAATTTGTATCGCCCATTGTCCAATCTACCCTATAATAATACATCTTGACTTAGTAAGTCTTTAATCAAACAGAATTTAGGGTGAAACTCAAAGTATTCATTGTTATCATTAGCAAATTGTTCCATTGATAAAGCTTTCTAGTCCATATCCTCTTACTGCTATTTCTACCTAAAATTTCTGGAGTAAATAGTTGTTTTCATCAAATGGGTGGTAACAATCTGACCTTTGGCTTTGATTAGGGACATGATGGATGATTCTGTTGCAGGTGGTACTCCATTTGCATCAGTCTTGGATGAAGCTAACGAGGCATCATTTTCCTCAGCCATGATAATGATTTACTAAATCAACAAATGATTCTTTCAAATCTTTAATGTCTAAACAAGAAACAAGATGATCTTGGCAAGGCATACAGTAAAAGAAACTATGTGCAGCTATTGATAGCCAAAGGTAAATTCTAATGATGAAAAGCTCCAAGAATTCTTTTTTGATGATCAGAATTACGTAGCCAGTTCACCAGAGTTATGACATGTCTCTGACTATGTGATCTTGGCAGGGCATAGAAGATGTGGGTTAGGTTCTGGAATGCAAATCATATCTCTCGTATGATGAAATATTGATGAGGATCTTGCTTTCAACCAATCTTTCGCTGATGAATTTTTATTATGAGGGGATTTTGGCAAGGCACCATAGTCGTTAGACAATGAGCTCTGATGCAAACTGGGCTACATACCCAGATGATTGAAGATCGACATCTGGGTACTATATTTACCTGGGGATGAATCCCATATCATGATGCTCTGAAAAGAAACCAACGGTCTCTCGATCTAGTACTGAAGCGGAGTACAGATATGTAACAAGCACCACAGCCGAAGTCAAGTACGTTGAATCGCTATTGAATGAACTGGGAATCAGATCCATTAGAAAGCCGATCATCTGGTGTGACAATCTTAGCACTTTGTCGTTGTCCGCTAACCTAGTCCTCCATTCTCATACAAAACACATCGAGATTGATTTGTTTTTTGTATGTGGATATATTCTCAAGGAAAAGTTGGAAGTAAATCATGTTCCAGCCATTTATCAGAGAGCAGATGTATTAACCAAGCCACTGTCATCTGGAAATTTTCTCAAATTATAGTCTGAATTAAAGGTTGAAGATCATGGCGGAAAGAAAGAGGAGAAGATGAAACCCTAGATAAATTTGAGAAGGGGTGTTAAAGGAACTGAAGCGTTCAAATTTATCTCAACAACTCAAGCAAACCAATACAGGTACAAGTGCCATGAAGCCCATGATACGATAAAGTCCAATATAAATGTTGTATTGTTTGTACTATCGAAAACAATATAAATAGCAGTAACTATGTTCCATTTTGTCAATGTAATAAAACGATCAATAATAGAAAATACAACATTTCTTTCTTCCTCAAGCAAAACAGGGAAGCTAGAGACCATGTCAGAATGAGGTGTCACTTGTACCATACACTTAGCAGAGGGTAGCCTCTCCACTTTCTCAGTATTTTCATCTAGACACAAGACACGGCCAATACGCCCAGCCAGCCAGCTTATACCAATAGGAAACCACACAATCATTGGAATATTAATCAAATGAATCCACAAAGGCACAAATTTGACAGTGCTACAAACATTATTCACTGCAGGGTCCCATTCTTTAATGATGAACATTTTATTCTTCATTAAAATCGGACTCCTTCTATAATTTTCCTTCGATCCTCTTTATTAGATAAATGAAACAAAAAAGGTTACCATATGATTTCACTTTTTTGCTACTTTTAAAGTGCCAAATCCTTTTAAGGTGCTAAATCACGGCAATATAAGAAAGCGGTTTATCAAGGAAAAACCTTATAAGGTAGTCCCACTATAGAGAGCGACCAGCATCCAAAATAGCCAGAGGAGGAACTAAAGCATAAACAACAAAAACATTAGTTAGGTAGTTGATATGTACTACCCCGCATTGTGCGGTTTCCACTTGAAAACGGAAGTGTGTACAAGATGACTTTGGGATGAAAGGGGAGGAACGGAGTTAGGAGAAATGAGAGGAAGAACAGGAGGGAGGGAAGATATAGAAGGAGGTAAGGCGGGGTCAGGAGGAGGGTTAGGTTTAGGCTGGATTGGAGAAGCAATCGAAGGGAAGGCCACAAAGGCAAGTGGAGGAGGTGAAGGAATTAAAGAAAGGACATGAAGTAGGAGTGAGGAAATGGAGGGATAGGCGGGAATAGGAAGGACGACTGCCGTTGAAATAAAGAAAAAAGGGGAAGAAATTGAACTAGCCAAGTATAATTATATATATATATATACACACACACACGTATGTATGTATGTATGATGTATGTATGTATATGTACATATGCATGTATTTCAATAAATACATAGTGTATATAATTTACAACAAATATTTTATAATAATTATATATATACATACAATATTTTGATGTACGTATATATACATTTTGACAATCCATTTGAATACATGGGCATGTCAAACCATGTATATATTATCCTGTTGCACAAGAGCATTCACAAATATGTGTATATGATATATACATATATATAATATAATACAAATTATATAAATAAAAATTTATTTATAAATTTAAATAAATATTGATTTTATATAATTGAAAATTTAGAAAAATTCTAAATGAATCATACTACATAGGCCCACTAAAGATCCAATAAGAATTTTTTTAAATCTATTAAATTCTTTTGTTGCGGGCTGGCCCAATTTCAACATATGCACTATAACAAAGGCCTCCTCCCACCCAATCGGAGCGATAAGAGGAGCCCCAAGGCAACGAGAGATATTACAAGTTCTACCAATTTAACAACCGCTCCATAAATGAATTTTGCCACCTAAAACACGTGCTAGACAGTTGATCCATGAAGGTGCATAGTGCAAAACGTAAGGCAACATGTTGAGTAAAGGAATGTCCATCATAATCCTCCCACCTCGCTTCAATGCATAGACGAGAACCATGTAGCTATAAGCAACACTGAAATATTATCAATCCATAAGGGCCCTCATGTGGCCGAGAGTAGCAAAGGGGCCCAAACCCGATATAGAAGGGAGGTTGCTTAAAAAATCAAATATATTCAATAGAGCTTCAGGCCCCAAAAGCCCCCAGGGTAAAAGAAGATGAGGTGGATTCTCCTCTGACCAAACGATTTAATTAGTTTATAATTTTTATAAGTTTATTAAATAAAATAATATTTATGGAACATTATTTATAAATTTAATTTTGATTTGATAGACGAATATTAAATGTATCTAAAAAGTTATAAATACATTAATTGATATAAGATATCGATAAACGTTTTAAATTAGGTTTGAAATGGAAAATGCTTATTCAGGCTTTAAATGGATTTATAGCCAAACAATGGGGTTGATAGGATCGACTAGAATAAAGGGGTTAGAGGCAGTTATTAAATGGGCTAAAGAAGAGTGCAATGAGTGGTTGAGATGGAAGGAGATTAAGTAAAATATATGATCCTAAACTCTCTCCATTCACTACTAGAAAAAGCAGATATAGTGATGCAGATTCTGTGATGGAAAAATCCATGGTTGATTTTGTGATGGATCTACCTCGGGTTTGAGATGTTTATTTTATTTTATGTTTACATAAAAAAGTTCATGCTCAATACAAATTTTTATGACATGGAAAGAAACCCATCGCAAAACTATTACAAATCAGGTACATTTTTGTCATAGATATTTGTAACGTAACTAAAATTTGTGTTGAAATGGTGAAAAATGACACCAGATCATATTTTGACATGCAGTGGCTTATCCTACAAACATTAGCTACGGATCTATCACAAATACTTGAAACATAACTGAAATTTGTAACAAATAAAATCATTATAATAGAATATCTAATCCATCACAAGTCCATAATAATTATAAAAATTATAAAATTCCATCTCAAACTATGAATTATTAATTTAAACCATGTCTTAATTTTTTATTGAGAATAATATATTTCCCTTTTCAATCCACAACTAACTTTATATTATAACTACGTATTTGTAACATTAATAATTAGATATATATTGTATCTTCTAATTTTCATTAAAATAATATATTGTAAAAGAAAATTTGTCTTCAAATTTGCATCAAACTATATTTCTTAACGATAAATTTCTAAAGAAATTATCTTTTATATCACTCATAAAAATACAATTTAGATGAGTGCGTCACTTGTTAAGTATAGAAAAATAGAAGTGGAAATTTGGTACATATCCTTTTTCGTGGAATATATCCCTCCCAATTTCCTTTTTTTTTACATCCCTATTTTCTTTTCCATGTCAGTCTTTACATTTTTACCCTTCTTTATTCTAATTTCTACTTCCTTTACCGAAGTTTTTACCTGAAAATTTCAATTCGCATTAAAATCACATTCGATTCTTTTCAATAAATTATGCATATTTAATTTTTATTTCTTCTCAGTAACTTCCAGTTACGTTTTGCATCTTTTTTGACTCAAATTTAATTGTATCTTGTTTGATTTGATCTTAAGCAACAATAATTCGAATTTAGCTGCGTTCACATTTAAGGTGATTAGTTTTTGGTATATCTCAATTTATTTCAGCTTTTCATATTCTTCTGCTTTTGCGTGAAAATATGAGTTCAAGGTTAGTTTAGTGCGTACGTCCTATTTATTTTTGTTTGTTTAATTTCATATCTACGATTATGTTGATCATTGTTTGTAGCTGTAATTTGTTATTAATGTTATTTTTTGTTTGAACTTTGTTGTTATTTATTATATGTAGGCAATGGTTCATATAATATGCATTTGTGTTTTTTCAGTTTTGTTATGATTGTGATTGTAAGTTGTTGCAGTGGTCATGTTGTTAGTATTATAGTAAATGTATGATTTTGTCGAATTATATGATATCAATGATACGTACAGGTGAAGTTTTATGAAGATGTTGTTGTTATGGCAAATATTTACCACAAAAATATCTGGCGGAACAATTTTGGTTTACTAAATAATTGTTTTGGTAGTTTTTATTATAATAAATATTTTTTTTATGCCGTACTTTTATTATAACATTATATTTGTTTTTTCAGGTCTGATCCTATTGATGTTCTTGTCATTTTTCTATTGGGTAGCGATACTTACATTAGGCTTCTTCGTTTGAGTGATTGTGTGTTGAGATTAAGGTACGATTTTGTGAACATTGGCCTGAGTTAATACCTTGTTCTATTGAATTGGTTTATAAAAGAGATGAAAAGCAAAGAGTTATTGGAACTAATTCTGATTTGCATATATTGTTACTTGTTGCTTATAGTCATGAGGATTTTTTACTTGTTTCAGTTATATCTAAGATGTATAAAAGTATTTTGGCTAATATTGGTTCTTATAGTTCTTCATTTGTTGGTCTTTTGGTGAGCCTGGCTCATCTGCTTCTTTGATGGTTATACCTTCAATTGATTGCAGTTCTAATTTGAAACGGTTGTTAAGAAATTATTTTAACAATCCAGTATTTACTGGGGTTGGTCAAAGATTTTCTGTTGATGTTGAGGAGTTTTGATTATATTTTATGATATATTGTATTAAGAATTGTTATAAATTCAATGTTGTTAAAAATGATAGGGAGCGAGTTACAGCTGTTTGTTCACATGAAGATTTTACTTTTCGTGTTCATGCTTCTCGTAAGTTTAACCTACCAGCTTTTTTTGTTATCAAAACTATGTAGCCTAATCATTCATATGGAGATGGTATTGTAGATGTTTACCATCCAACTGTTTCTAGCAATTTAGTTAAGAAGCAGGTTACTGATTTTGTTTGTTCAAAAACTCTTATGAAAAGAAAAGATATTGTTCATTTATTTCAGACTGAGTATAATATTGTGTTAAATTACTATTTTTTTTATATATATAGGGAAAAGATTGAGTTTGGAAGAAATACATAGCAACGATTTCCGATCATATCATTATTTGAAATCTTTTTTGTGAAGGTATGGCTGAGTGTAATCCTGGCAGTACTGTTGAACATCAAGGTGATTCTATTAGTTATGAATTTGAGAGGGATTTCGTTGGGTTTGAACCATGCAGATATGTATTTGATTATTGCATCCTTTGATTTTTTTGGATGGGACTTTTGTGAAAGGTAGAGGCCAAGGCTGTATTATGTCTACTACGACAAAGAATGCTAATTAAGGTATGATTCGGCTTTAAAAATTATAATATAGTTTATCATATTTTGTGAAATGTTTGTATGTTAATATATGGTAATTTAGGTATTATTATCTGCCTTTTATTTTGTGAAATGTTTGTTATATTTGTCTGGCAAATATTTTCCATGATTTTATGGCAAATATTTGACATAGCTGAGTCAGTTTTTATATTTGATATGTTTGTTTTCTAGTTATTTCATTTGTTAAATTAGTATTATATATGATGTTTGGTTTTAGTCTGCCAACTTTTTTTAATGGTTTAAATTTTGTCTTATATATTGGATGATTTATGTTGTTTGTTAAACTCTTTTTATTTCTTTTAGGTTTTTTTTCAACCGACTTTTTGGGATTGTATCCGGTGAAGATGAAGTTAATTGACATTGGCTTTTGACGAAGATTTAGGAAATGTTATGTAATGATGATCGTTATTTCACTTTTTCATCCGATCGGCATCCTGGTTGTTTGCTTGCTGTTCCTCGAGTTTTTTCAGATTCAGTTCATGGTTCTTATTACTATCATTTGAAGAATAATTTGAAGAGTTTTTTAATAGAAAGATGTCCTTCGGGCAAAAAGAAATGGATTATTTCATTGTTTTATCAAGTGCTCATGGTGCTACATTGGATTATTTAACCAAGCTTTGTCTGAGATTAAAAGTGCTGGTGAGGTAGAAGTTGAAAATTTCTTGCATGCCTTGCCTTTTGAAAAGTTCACTGATGTGGTAATCGATATGGGAAAATGAGTTCTAATTGTGTGGAAAGTTTTAATCGAAGGATATTAGGGGAAAGATATTTACATATCACCGCATGTTTAGATAGAATTCGTTTGAAGCTTATGAAACTTATGTCTGATAGACGTGAGTTAAGTAAAACTTGGAATAGTGAATTGTGTCCTGTTATGGAGAAGTGTTTAAGGGATTTATACCTTGAGAGTATTCAATGGAAATTTACTAGTTCTACTATTGATGTTTATGAAGTTCAGCCGACTTAATCTTTTCATTTAGATTTGAGCGTTCGGCGATGTAGTTGTAACTTAAGGCGGATTTATGGGTTTCCATGTGCTCATGCTATTAGATGCATTCTTGCTTTTGATTTGGATGTTTATTCCTATATTGAGGACTATTTCAAGGTGTCCTTTTTCCGAGCATCGTATTCTGATCCAATTCATCCACTTGTTAATTTTGAAATGGAAGATGCGTTACTTGAAGATGTTGAAGTTCATCCTCCTAAGAGAAGACATGATGCAAGAAGGCCTTTTACTTATGAACGGATTAAGTCAGCTGGTGAAGTACAAACGTTATAATTTGTGTAAGAAATTGGGTCATAATAAAAGATCTTGTTTGTTAAGAAATAAAGTGTAATTTCTATGCATTATTGGTTGAAAAATATATATTGGATATATATTGGTTGCGTATGCATGCGATTAGTCTTGGAATCTGTTAAAACAATATATTTTTATACAATATAAGCTTTATGTTTTGAAGATTGTTAATGTATTATCGTATTCTATTTGATTGAATTAAATATGTATTATCGTTTGATTTATTAATGTACTTGTTTCTTGTTTTTCGTTTATAAGTCATTGTAGTAAATTTGTATGAATGTGAAGTATTACAGGGAAAATATTTGCCTGGCAAATATTTGCTTGGATAATATAGCTAGGATAATATTTTCCCGGATTACATTTTGTTAGTAAAATTTTAAGTAGTTTTGATTCAGATGCAGTTGTCTAATTTTCTCATTGGCTTTGAATGATTGTCAAAACTGTCAGCTGTTTATGTCATAAATTACTATAAAATTTTACAGTTTTGCTATTCACATGTCTTTATTTATGTCACTGAACCACTTTTTGGTCTATCATTTGACTGGAATATTGTAGCTGGGACTAATTTTACATCTATGGCTAAGGTTTTTTTCTTATGTCTATCAAGTCACTTTGCTTTCATCTTATTATTTAATAAAAAATTACATCTTAAAGAATTCTCTTATGGCTAACTGCTCTTTGTTATGAAAATAGTAGCACTTTGTTGAAGCTTTTATCAATGGATCTTTGTCACCCAAATCACAAAGAGATAACTTGGATTAAAAACAAGACGGAATTGAAATCAAAACGTAATAACACAAATTATTCCACCCAACCACCCACTTTATTGATTCACCAAAATTTTGTTTACAATTAATAGAGCTAAGCTAAAGTAAACATAATACCATTGAATCAATAACCAAATTGAGAAAGGGGGCAGGTATCTATATGACTAAAATTGTTTGAGAAAAAGAACAAAGATGAAGAAGAGAAAATTAGCAAATAGTATTTCCACCATACTTTTACCCTCTCTTTTAGTCTCTATTTATATAATCAATTACTTAATGCCCAATTTAACAGTGGATGGCAAAAAATAATTTGATTTGCCAAGTAAAGAGAGAAAATAATATGCGCAGATATGCTTATTAAATAGTGGAAATAAAATTTTCTCTTTTTTTCTTTTGCATATTTATTTCTCTCTATTTGTGATTTTGTATTACCGAAATTTAACACTCCACTTCGATGCAATATCACACATCTCCAACATATCAAGCATGTCATTTCTAGATGTATCATAAGTCCTCATATCTCAACCACACTAAATTACAAACCTCAAGCACCGTCTGCAAGTGATGCATCTCCCACATGAGGTGCACCACACAAATCCGGTCTCAAAAATGTTTGTAATACCACAAAGATCTCCTTCTTGTCTTCATGGATTTTGCAATTCAATATCCGTCTATCACTCGATCTGAGCTTATTACCTCATCACTATCGATCCCTCAAGCATCATCAACACGAAGATCCCAGTATAAAATATGATCCTTAATGCTAGAATCATAAGCAGTGACCACATTAACCTCTCCATCTTGCTGTGGACTAGGTCCTTCAACCGTTACTCGCTTTCCATTGTTGACTACAGAACCAACCAAGCTATAAAGGTTTCCTTCTTCCAATACTCCTCTCATCCTTACACGACCACCTTTCTTCACTCTCAAAACTCCACCTTGAGCTCCATAAGTGCAACCACTGCGATCTAACTGACCGAGAGAAATAAGATTATGCAAACAAGTGGGTACATGTCTTACTCCAGAGACTTCTCTAACCACACCATCATGTATACGAAATCGGATAGATCCAATACTACCAATCGGTAGCACTTCTCCATTGGCTGTCCTAATCATGCCGACACTCTTCTCATAAGAAGAAAAACAATTCACATCTCTGCAAATGTGAAAACTAGCTCCCGAATCCATCTTCTATGACTTATTTTCACTAAAGAGGACATTAAGAAGCATCGCCATCGGTACCTTTCTACAAAACCTGCATGTGCATCACTACTACTATCACCATGCACAGCTTTTTTTGATCTCTTTTATAAGCGTAACACTTGCTGCGTATGTGAGCTTTCTTATTACAATAATGACAAGTGATAACACCTTTACCATTAGCGTCCTTCTTCTTTCAAAATGTATCTTTCTTCTAGTCCCTTGCCACCATAGCCTCACTTTGAATTGATTTCATACCTGACCCTTTTCTTCTAAGCTCCTCATTCAAAAGACCGCTTCAAACAGTTTCTAGAGAGATAGTTCCATTAGCCTTGGAATTACTCAATGAAACAACTAAAGTTTTCCAACTTCCTAAAAGCAAACTCATCAATAAAAGAGCCCATAACTCATCATCAAAATTGACCTTCATATTTGCCAATTGATTTATTACATCTTGAAATTCATTCAAATGCTCTACAATAGACTTCTCTTAATTCAATCTCACTTGTACCAACTTTCGAACTAGAAAAGCCTTACTAGTAGCACTCTTTAACTCATACAAAGATACCAACTTGTCCCACAAAGCCTTCATGGATTCATAACTAGCCATATGATGGAAAAATGAATTATCAAGATATTGGCGAATCAAAGCAATCGCCTTCTTACCCATCTTCTTCCATTTTCCCTCATCTACATCAAAGGGTTTCATTCCATCTCCATCAATTGGATCATGAAGGTCATTGAGGTACATAACATCCTCCATCTTAGGCTTTCAAATATCCTAATTTTTCCCATCCAAAATAGCCATTGTAACATCCCATCTTTTTGTACGTTTAAGAAAATACACGTGTCAACTCAAACCATACGAAAGGGTGGATTGTTATTGGGGTAAATATGAAAATAGAGAAAGAAAAAAAAAGAATCTTATAGTGGAATGACAAAGTATAATAATCAAATAAATAGTTCATGAAGCTATTTTATAAAACATTTGATTATACTCATACAATATAGATCAGAGTTATACATACCAAAGAATAATAAATAATGCAGCAGAATACATGATGCAGTGAAATATAATAAATAATAATAATACAATCTTCATCCTCTAGAAATAAGGTCTTCAAATCCTGAAATGTTCAGGCTGACCCGAGCGAATTGAAAAGACAAAACACTCGAGTTAGAACTAAAAGATATTATGTAAGTTAAATCAATGGAAAATAATATGAGTGGAATGGCGTCAGAGATGTTTACGGGATTTGACATCTCCTATCCAGCATCTAACGTGAGTGTAGTACCTTAAAAGGTGCTCGGGATTCACACCTCTTAAGAATCCATTAAACTATCCACTATGTAGTAATATATGTTATTATAATAATGTCTATAGTAAAATAAACTATTAAAATAGCGTTAAGGCGTTACCCATATCTCCCTTAACACGTTTTTATAATGTCGTAGTCTTTACATATACTGTAAACTCCACTCGCAAGTGGGCTATCAGGAAGCACTCCATAGGTACGACATAAAACAAACTCGTAGAAGGTGCGCTATGGCATGTGAACATGGCACTCGAGGCAATGCCAGGGTAGATATACCAATTGTATAACCGGGCTGGTGGTAACGCATTGTAGCTACTACCACCCATCTCGAAACACACTCCCAAATCAAAATTGATGATTGGACACCAAATCATCACAAATGTCATAATAAGGTATCGAAGAAGCATGTCCGATCGAAGGAATGATGTAACGACCCCAGATTTTTATGAATTTAAATTGATAATTTAAATGAAATTATGAATTAAAATTTGTAAAATTGATTTTTATGAGGCGAGTTTCCCCGATTCAAATAAAATATATATATATATATATCTTAAATCTCATATTAATAAAATAATACAAAAGTAATAAGAGTAAAATAAAAATAGAAGTGCACTTATTTTATAAAGTAAAATAATTCATACTTAAGCTATGAATAAAAATAAGAACATTTATATATATATATAAAAAAAAAATATAATCAATAAGTATTCAAACAAATAAAATAAGAAACAAAATATATATGTATATGTGCATATATTGGGTTTGAAATAAAATAAGAAATAAATGTTTGGGTAAATTTGAATTTAATATATAGGAAATGTGAACTACAAACAAAGTATGTTTATAAAATATAAATCTATGTATAACAAGACATGCAAGTTAATGAAATATTTAAGTTAGAAGTGTGAATAAATTCATACAAGATGAATTATAAAATATAGATTAAACACATTGAACAAAATATAATAACATTTATTGTCATTCATATTACTAAAACAAGTAAAATAATATTTTAAGTTAACAATAGAAATTTATTCATGATGCAAAGTATAAACAAATAAAAGACAAATTACAAAATAACAAGTATATTACCAAGTAAAACTATAACATTGAATTCATTTATATTATAAAGCATATTACAATACAAAGTGAATAAAGTAAAGCAAAACCAGAAAACAAATAAATAAAATAAAATACAAAAATTAAGTACAAACAAACCATAACTAAAATAATAAACTATACATACATAACAAATACATAAATATGCAGGCTGAAATAAAGAAGTACAAAGCAAAGTAATCTATAACAAAGTCTCTAGCAACACAAGAAATAGGTGTGCAGGAAAAAGAAAATAGAACTTGCAAAAGAAATATCATATTAGCCACCAAGTGTACAATACTGCATGGTCAACAAACAAGCAAAGTAAGAAAATGTATAAATATAAACTGTAAAACAGTACAAGTACCTTCATGTTATAAAGCAAAGAATGTATAACCTATCCATACCTCTAGTACACCAAGCTAGATAGTATCAGTCAAGATTTTGTTGATAAGACAAAGAAAATAAAATAACATTACTTGTACAAAATAATAACATCACCTGCATACTCCCCTTATACTTCAACTTTGTTCTAGTTCGTGGCTATAGGAAGCTAAGCAAAACCAGAGAAAAGAATGTAAACATCATCATCTATAAATAAAAAAAAAAAAAAAAAAGAAAGGCAGATCCAAAATTCTTCCTGAGACAAATAGAAACAACTTCAAGTGGATCAAGGTTCCATTCTGAAGCTAAGTAAATTCAGATACAAGTTTTACTCAGATCAAAGCAATGCAGGCTTTCAAATCAAATAATCATTCAACATAAAACATTTTTCAAATCAATCAAAGCCTGACAGTTTGAAGCAAAGAAAAGCTTCAGATCAACCAAACTCTAACTGTAAACTCCTGGATTTAAGCAATGATTTGGAAGGTGAGTAAACTTATCCATTTTAGATCTAAGCTTGTATCCTAGCTGATGAATGAAAGTGCTTGATATAGTTTATATGAATAGTCTAGGTATTCTCTGTTACTTTGGTGGTACAGGGAGCTCTTCTTCCAGTTTCTTTTGAAACTATTAACTAGAAAGCTAAACTAATTACAATTACTTATTCATATAAATGTTAGAACTTTAGATTTGTTGCTGACACAAGTGGTTTATCTTAGACATAGGTATGTAAATTTGTTTTAGGCATTTAATATCATATTATAAACACTGTAACTTTAAATTACAGCAAGAAGGAAATCAATGTTAAAAATTTAAGTATTTTAATCTGTGAATTTGAATTTGTATTTTGATTTAACACTCAAAGTTATGATTTTTAACATAAAAATCTGGATTTATAAGAAAGAATCGAAGGAGCAGTTTCAAAATAAGTCGAAAATGGGTCTTTGTCAATTGTAGGAGATAGAGTTAATTTTAATTCCTGTAAATTGATAGGAGGCAAGTTCTGAATCTATGTGATTCTAGAAAAATGTCAAAACAATTTTCGAAAACATAGATTTGGAGATTTTGATTTAAGTAGGGTTTACTGCCTTCATTTTTCAATGCTCTGTAATTTATAAATTCCGACATCATGAGTCGATCGAGTTGATCGCGATTGGGGGGGAAGGCCGCGTATGTCAATAAGGAAGCCTCGGTGATGACGGCTAGCGATCTCGAGGTCGTGGGCGATGGGGAAGGTGGAATTTCCAGGCCATGGTAATTTCCTGTTTGTCGCGAGTGCTTCGATTTTGCGTCGTTGGGTTTTTGTATGATCTGGGGTCGCCTTCGTGTTCAGGTAAGCTCGTGTGGGTTGTTGGTGGTGTCGCGGTAGGTAGGATCGTCGTTGACGATCTGTGCACGTGCACGTGAAGGGGGTCAGCGTGTCAGTGGAATGGTGCAGAGAAGAAGAAGGGAGGGACTCGAGACATGCTCGAGATTTTTGCAGCTTGACTCGGGGTAACTGGGTTGACTCGAAACCAAAGAGGGGTCGCGTGTGGTTGCCTGGGGATTTAAGTCGTGAAGCTATTAAACTCACCTGAAGTTGAAACTCAAATAACAATATAAAAAAAAAAAAAAAAGAAGAAGAAGGAACGGGTAGTAGAAGAAAGGTAAGGGGATCAGGCTACTTGATGATGCGATCTAGGCCTCGGCCCATTTAGGGGTTAAGCTCATAATTAGTTTAAATTAAGATTTGATTTTAAATTTATTAAGAAAGGTTTTACAAATTTATTTAATTTAAATTGAAAGATGATTAAGAATGTAAATTTATTTAAAAGTATAATTAACTAAGTATTTGAGGTTAAATGAATTCGAAATTAAAGATTGATATTATCAATTTTGTGCTTAACCAAATTTAACTTAAGAATTTTTAATTAACTACTTGAAGTTAATAAATAAATTAATAGTGGTTGATTAATTGATTAATTGAGGATTAATGATTTATAAATTGGTAATTAATGATTGGTTAAGTAATTAGTGATAAAGAAATGGGTAATTAAGTTTCATTAATTAATAATTAAGATTTTAAATTTAAAATCAAGAATAACCAATTAAGTAATTAATTTGAGAACAATTAATTTATCAAGAGCAAATTAATAAATAAAAGTGATCAAGGATAATTATTAATTAAGAAGTAATTAATGATTAATTAAAGGTTAGTTTATTAAATGTTTTAAAATTAATTGATTATAAATTTACCATAACTAGCAAATTTATTCACGAAAATTTATCTAATCAACTTAATCAGATAATTGAATTAATGCTACCAATGGATGCTTAGATTATATTGGATGTTAAACTGTTTGATATCCCTGCTATATGATGCCTTATGATTATCCTGATTTGTGTGTGATCTGAGATGAAATTTATTATCTGTGATATATATTATCTGTGAATCTGTGAATGTATGATAAGCGTTATAGTTTATATCGCTTATCAATTATATTTCTGTGTTTTGATCTGTGATAATTGAATGGTTGTGCACTATTGTGTTGAACCCCTGGACCACACCATACACACACAAATATGGATTTCACGAGGAAATCGATTAAGTCGCAGATTTTTGAAACAGTTAAATTTGAATTTTAAAATTCAAATGTTTTAGAAATGGAATCGGAATAAATGTGAAAAGCCTTTGGAATGGAGTTCAAAATAAAATTTATTATTTTTAAATTACTTGATTAAGTTTGGAATTTAAATAAATTGATTTAAATTTAAATTCAATACTTGAAATTGAATTCTATGATTTGAAATTAGGATTAAAGATATTATATTGGTTATATAGGGATTAAAACACTTTTAGATAAGAACTGAGATTCCAGTTAATTAGAGGGATTTCAAGATTGAATAAGGAAATGATTTTCCTAAGTTATGAATAAATTCTTTTTGAAAGCTATGAATTAAATCTATTTATTTTTAACAGATTTAAATTAATGATTTGTTTAAATCAAATTGAAATGAGATTGTTTTGAAAGCTATAAGTTAAATCTTTGATTTGAAGATTTAACGAGTTAAATTGAAATGGAAATTGATTTGGAAAATCTGTGAAGGAATCTTTTGTTTAAAAGATTAAAATGTGAAAATTGTTTAAACCGTTAAAGGTTGTGAAAATAAATCTTTTTGTTTAAAGATTGAAATGGTAATTGGATTAAACCATTTGAAATAAAGTTTTGAATTATTAAGTTGTGACTTAATTGAAATCCCATTATCCATATGTTTTTGAAATACTGCGCTCACTGTTCGGTTTAGCCGGGAGAGGACCTTTGTGTCATATATCCCATTCCGAATATGTGATATGTCGTTATGGATGCATTTGAAGACCGGTGATGAAGACCGGGTATTTGCGAGAGCGATAGGATGACCTATCGATTGTTTCTGCACCGAGTCGCGCCGGTATAGAAACTCCCTAAGTGATGGGAAATCCGATCAGGATTGTGAATATCCGGATTGCAAGGACTTCTTTGTAAGTGCCTTCGGTTCTGTTCGAACCCAGAACAGACTTGTATGGATAGTATGCCGGACATTACAAGTTGAGATATAAAGCCGATTTCTTTCAAATATATTTCTGTTGGTGGCGGAGAATTTATTCTCTTAGCTTAACACCCTTCTCTGAGACGTACGAACTCAGAGGTTATATAGTTGAAGTTATCAGCGATATATTCCCAGTTTGGTAATGTGACATGCTGAGTGATGCTGAAATGATCATTGTGTTGATTATTTGTGATAGGATCATTTATTTGATTGTCTATCTTAGTGATCATTGTGTTGATCATTTGTTGACCCAAGGCACGGCTTTTTGTACAAAGTGTGTTTTTGTGGACGTGACTTCATCGAGCCTCACATCCCGGAAATGGTCAAAACAGGAAAGATGCGGCAAGGTTATTAGGGGTTGCTGTAGCTCCCCTTAGGGTATGTGCATTTCCTTCTGGATAGAGGTTGTATCATGGTATGGAGCCCAGATATTTAACCTATGTGGTTACTACGAGTTTATTACTTTGTGGTTGTTGGTTATCGGGATCCCGAGAGAAAGGTCGTTTACGATCGGGGAATGGCGTGCTCGTGTCAGTAGTTACCCAGTTAGGGGTAACCCGGCCTTGTGTTGGCAGAGATCCGGTTTGGTTCTCGGGGGCGTCCTTCCAGAGGCGTTCTCAGTGGCAATGGGAAGTTCCTTGGCCTGACCATTTGTTGGAAATCCAATTCCCAATACGAAACCCTGTACGGTTTTAGTTGTAGAACCTGCCATTTACTTATGGTGGTCACCACTGTTTAGATGGTAGCTATAGTAGGCATACGATAATGGTCGTATGTTGGCTAAGATTAATATTCTATTTTCGAAATGATTTACTTCACTATGCACTAGTAATAATATCAAAGAATTCTTTAATGCGTATCAAGCATCTTTGACTATCATAAGGAGAAATCTCCTCCGATTCTGCGTTTGCATTGTGTGTGTGTGCGGGAGGCCTTATGGTAGTCTCATTTTTCAAAAGCATTTCGAATTGACTTTAAAATCTTTTGTTGATTGTTTAAAGATAAACTGTTTTTGTTGCTCACACCAGTCCCACGACTGACTCGGAGTTTATTGTTTTCTTTCCTAAACTCTGGGTGCTCATTATTCTCTACACGAGCAGTCTAGAGTTGGGTTTTTCAGATAGCTAGATTTAACAGATTATCTAGAGTTAGTTCAGTCTTTGGATCGGACCAGACTTGCTAAGCTTGGTGCATCGTTATTGGAGATTCAAGCTATTACTGGATTAGTTCTTGGAAATGGAGTTGCAGTTTCTGGAGTTCTTCCTTGAAGATTATCTTAGAGTTATTAGTTCCGCTGCTAGATGTTATCTATTTTTCTTTTCCGCTGCTATTTTATTGTATCATATCTCTGATGTATATTGATATTTATTGGATTATCTGTATCAGATATTGTATCAAAGCTGTATATCAATGTATTATTCTTTTATTCCGCTGTGTTATTTACTTAATGATTGTTATAAGCTCCGGCGAATCGGATTTGAACGATCGAATCTATGACATTCGAATACGATTTGAAGTATGGATGTCGATTTTCGAGCGGGCAAAATTCGTCTCGTTACATTTGGTATCAGAGCTAAGGTGAAACTTTAGCTCAGGAGTGTAACACGTTAAGTAACTCATTATAGATAGGGTGAAGTATCCCTAGAATGAGTGTATCTCTAAGATATCCGTTTGAATGCCTCAGTAAATTCTCTCACTATCCGCAGATAGTAAGTATGAGTGCAAGAAGAGAACGAGATAGGGGACAGGGAAATACGACTATAATTAGTCGATACTCTGTAACAACAGTGGAAAAGGAAGTTTTGGTATAATAAGATGCCTTAAGAATTGTTATAGAAAATCTTTACTTCGTATTTCATCAATTTCTTATCATTGTTGGATTTAAACCGTAATGAATAAGAATATGATTTGAAATTTGAATAAATTAAAAATTCAATTTGAGTTGAAACTGGTTAATGAAATATAATGATAGATTTGAATTATAACGATAAAACGATTTGTTTAAAACAAAATTTTGGATTTCTGTTATAACTTCTTGGGTAGAATAAAATCTGAAATATAAACTTGTTGTATTTCTCAACTTATAAAATTCTAAACTTAAGATCTTAATATTTGGATTTTGATTTTAAATTGTAGAGAACAAACAGCGTTAGCCGAGGAGGAAAAGTCAGGAGAGTGGGTGATTATGCTTCATCCAGTAGGGTACGAGATGATGAAGGTGAGTCATCAGTTCATAGGGAATTCCCAGTGGAGCCTGTAGTGCAGCCCCGACCACCAGTAGAAGAAGGAGAAGATGAAGAGGAGTTTGAAGAAGAAAACGAAGACGAATTCAAAAATGAATATGAAGGGGAATTCGAAGAAGAAAATGAAGAAGAGTTTGAGGTAGAAGAACCTGAAATGGAAATAGGTTCCGATGGTGATGAAGAAATTCATTGGAATTTGGATCATGCCATAGAAGGCGAGGAGCTGAATGGTGAAGGTTTTATTCAGATAGACTCTGATCCAGAGTATGATTATGTGACTGACAATGACGTGGAAGTTAGAGATATGTCAGGGCCCGAGAGAGAGAGCTCTGATGGTGATGATTTGTAGTTGGTTAGATTAACTTCTTTTTGGATATGGTGCATCTATGTACGCATTTTGAGCCTAGAATCTTAGTGAATGTTATGTTTGCTAGTAAGAATATTATAAGTAGCAGTTAATATGAATATATTATGAATTACCTGAAGAACCCACTATGTTTACTAGTATAGTTTGAATTGGCATTAGTCTATTCTGTGTATGTATAATTCATGAAATGAACTGCGCAATTTCGAGGACGAAATTCTTTTAAGGGGGGAAGATTGTAACGACCCCAGATTTTTATGAATTTAAATTGATAATTTAAATGAAATTATGAATTAAAATTTGTAAAATTGATTTTTATGAGGCGAGTTTCCCCGATTCAAATAAAATATATATATATATATCTTAAATCTCATATTAATAAAATAATACAAAAGTAATAAGAGTAAAATAAAAATAGAAGTGCACTTATTTTATAAAGTAAAATAATTCATACTTAAGCTATGAATAAAAATAAGAACATTTATATATATATAAAAAAAAAAAATATAATCAATAAGTATTCAAACAAATAAAATAAGAAACAAAATATATATGTATATGTGCATATATTGGGTTTGAAATAAAATAAGAAATAAATGTTTGGATAAATTTGAATTTAATATATAGGAAATGTGAACTACAAACAAAGTATGTTTATAAAATATAAATCTATGTATAACAAGACATGCAAGTTAATGAAATATTTAAGTTAGAAGTGTGAATAAATTCATACAAGATGAATTATAAAATATAGATTAAACACATTGAACAAAATATAATAACATTTATTGTCATTCATATTACTAAAACAAGTAAAATAATATTTTAAGTTAACAATAGAAATTTATTCATGATGCAAAGTATAAACAAATAAAAGACAAATTACAAAATAACAAGTATATTACCAAGTAAAACTATAATATTGAATTCATTTATATTATAAAGCATATTACAATACAAAGTGAATAAAGTAAAGCAAAACCAGAAAACAAATAAATAAAATAAAATACAAAAATTAAGTACAAACAAACCATAACTAAAATAATAAACTGTACATACATAACAAATACATAAATATGCAGGCTGAAATAAAGAAGTACAAAGCAAAGTAATCTATAACAAAGTCTCTAGCAACACAAGAAATAGGTGTGCAGGCAAAAGAAAATAGAACTTGCAAAAGAAATATCATATTAGCCACCAAGTGTACAATACTGCATGGTCAACAAACAAGCAAAGTAAGAAAATGTATAAATATAAACTGTAAAACAGTACAAGTACCTTCATGTTATAAAGCAAAGAATGTATAACCTATCCATACCTCTAGTACACCAAGCTAGATAGTATCAGTCAAGATTTTGTTGATAAGACAAAGAAAATAAAATAACATTACTTGTACAAAATAATAACATCACCTGCATACTCCCCTTATACTTCAACTTTGTTCTAGTTCGTGGCTATAGGAAGCTAAGCAAAACCAGAGAAAAGAATGTAAACATCATCATCTATAAAAAAAAAAAAAAAAAAAAAAAAGAAGAAAGGCAGATCCAAAATTCTTCCTGAGACAAATAGAAACAACTTCAAGTGGATCAAGGTTCCATTCTGAAGCTAAGTAAATTCAGATACAAGTTTTACTCAGATCAAAGCAATGCAGGCTTTCAAATCAAATAATCATTCAACATAAAACATTTTTCAAATCAATCAAAGCCTGACAGTTTGAAGCAAAGAAAAGCTTCAGATCAACCAAACTCTAACTGTAAACTCCTGGATTTAAGCAATGATTTGGAAGGTGAGTAAACTTATCCATTTTAGATCTAAGCTTGTATCCTAGCTGATGAATGAAAGTGCTTGATATAGTTTATATGAATAGTCTAGGTATTCTCTGTTACTTTGGTGGTACAGGGAGCTCTTCTTCCAGTTTCTTTTGAAACTATTAACTAGAAAGCTAAACTAATTACAATTACTTATTCATATAAATGTTAGAACTTTAGATTTGTTGCTGACACAAGTGGTTTATCTTAGACATAGGTATGTAAATTTGTTTTAGGCATTTAATATCATATTATAAACACTGTAACTTTAAATTACAGCAAGAAGGAAATCAATGTTAAAAATTTAAGTATTTTAATCTGTGAATTTGAATTTGTATTTTGATTTAACACTCAAAGTTATGATTTTTAACATAAAAATCTGGATTTATAAGAAAGAATCGAAGGAGCAGTTTCAAAATAAGTCGAAAATGGGTCTTTGTCAATTGTAGGAGATAGAGTTAATTTTAATTCCTGTAAATTGATAGGAGGCAAGTTCTGAATCTATGTGATTCTAGAAAAATGTCAAAACAATTTTCGAAAACATAGATTTGGAGATTTTGATTTAAGTAGGGTTTACTGCCTTCATTTTTCAATGCTCTGTAATTTATAAATTCCGACATCATGAGTCGATCGAGTTGATCGCGATTGGGGGGGAAGGCCGCGTATGTCAATAAGGAAGCCTCGGTGATGACGGCTGGCGATCTCGAGGTCGTGGGCGATGGGGAAGGTGGAATTTCCAGGCCATGGTAATTTCCTGTTTGTCGCGAGTGCTTCGATTTTGCGTCGTTGGGTTTTTGTATGATCTGGGGTCGCCTTCGTGTTCAGGTAAGCTCGTGTGGGTTGTTGGTGGTGTCGCGGTAGGTAGGATCGTCGTTGACGATCTGTGCACGTGCACGTGAAGGGGGTCAGCGTGTCAGTGGAATGGTGCAGAGAAGAAGAAGGGAGGGACTCGAGACATGCTCGAGATTTTTGCAGCTTGACTCGGGGTAACTGGGTTGACTCGAAACCAAAGAGGGGTCGCGTGTGGTTGCCTGGGGATTTAAGTCGTGAAGCTATTAAACTCACCTGAAGTTGAAACTCAAATAACAATATAAAAAAAAAAAAAAAATAGAAGAAGAAGGAACGGGTAGTAGAAGAAAGGTAAGGGGATCAGGCTACTTGATGATGCGATCTAGGCCTCGGCCCATTTAGGGGTTAAGCTCATAATTAGTTTAAATTAAGATTTGATTTTAAATTTATTAAGAAAGGTTTTACAAATTTATTTAATTTAAATTGAAAGATGATTAAGAATGTAAATTTATTTAAAAGTATAATTAACTAAGTATTTGAGGTTAAATGAATTCGAAATTAAAGATTGATATTATCAATTTTGTGCTTAACCAAATTTAACTTAAGAATTTTTAATTAACTACTTGAAGTTAATAAATAAATTAATAGTGGTTGATTAATTGATTAATTGAGGATTAATGATTTATAAATTGGTAATTAATGATTGGTTAAGTAATTAGTGATAAAGAAATGGGTAATTAAGTTTCATTAATTAATAATTAAGATTTTAAATTTAAAATCAAGAATAACCAATTAAGTAATTAATTTGAGAACAATTAATTTATCAAGAGCAAATTAATAAATAAAAGTGATCAAGGATAATTATTAATTAAGAAGTAATTAATGATTAATTAAAGGTTAGTTTATTAAATGTTTTAAAATTAATTGATTATAAATTTACCATAACTAGCAAATTTATTCACGAAAATTTATCTAATCAACTTAATCAGATAATTGAATTAATGCTACCAATGGATGCTTAGATTATATTGGATGTTAAACTGTTTGATATCCCTGCTATATGATGCCTTATGATTATCCTGATTTGTGTGTGATCTGAGATGAAATTTATTATCTGTGATATATATTATCTGTGAATCTGTGAATGTATGATAAGCGTTATAGTTTATATCGCTTATCAATTATATTTCTGTGTTTTGATCTGTGATAATTGAATGGTTGTGCACTATTGTGTTGAACCCCTGGACCACACCATACACACACAAATATGGATTTCACGAGGAAATCGATTAAGTCGCAGATTTTTGAAACAGTTAAATTTGAATTTTAAAATTCAAATGTTTTAGAAATGGAATCGGAATAAATGTGAAAAGCCTTTGGAATGGAGTTCAAAATAAAATTTATTATTTTTAAATTACTTGATTAAGTTTGGAATTTAAATAAATTGATTTAAATTTAAATTCAATACTTGAAATTGAATTCTATGATTTGAAATTAGGATTAAAGATATTATATTGGTTATATAGGGATTAAAACACTTTTAGATAAGAACTGAGATTCCAGTTAATTAGGGGGATTTCAAGATTGAATAAGGAAATGATTTTCCTAAGTTATGAATAAATTCTTTTTGAAAGCTATGAATTAAATCTGTTTATTTTTAACAGATTTAAATTAATGATTTGTTTAAATCAAATTGAAATGAGATTGTTTTGAAAGCTATAAGTTAAATCTTTGATTTGAAGATTTAACGAGTTAAATTGAAATGGAAATTGATTTGGAAAATCTGTGAAGGAATCTTTTGTTTAAAAGATTAAAATGTGAAAATTGTTTAAACCGTTAAAGGTTGTGAAAATAAATCTTTTTGTTTAAAGATTGAAATGGTAATTGGATTAAACCATTTGAAATAAAGTTTTGAATTATTAAGTTGTGACTTAATTGAAATCCCATTATCCATATGTTTTTGAAATACTGCGCTCACTGTTCGGTTTAGCCGGGAGAGGACCTTTGTGTCATATATCCCATTCCGAATATGTGATATGTCGTTATGGATGCATTTGAAGACCGGTGATGAAGACCGGGTATTTGCGAGAGCGATAGGATGACCTATCGATTGTTTCTGCACCGAGTCGCGCCGGTATAGAAACTCCCTAAGTGATGGGAAATCCGATCAGGATTGTGAATATCCGGATTGCAAGGTCTTCTTTGTAAGTGCCTTCGGTTCTGTTCGAACCCAGAACAGACTTGTATGGATAGTATGCCGGACATTACAAGTTGAGATATAAAGCCGATTTCTTTCAAATATATTTCTGTTGGTGGCGGAGAATTTATTCTCTTAGCTTAACACCCTTCTCTGAGACGTACGAACTCAGAGGTTATATAGTTGAAGTTATCAGCGATATATTCCCAGTTTGGTAATGTGACATGCTGAGTGATGCTGAAATGATCATTGTGTTGATTATTTGTGATAGGATCATTTATTTGATCGTCTATCTTAGTGATCATTGTGTTGATCATTTGTTGACCCAAGACACGGCTTTTTGTACAAAGTGTGTTTTTGTGGACGTGACTTCATCGAGCCTCACATCCCGGAAATGGTCAAAACAGGAAAGATGCGGCAAGGTTATTAGGGGTTGCTGTATCTCCCCTTAGGGTATGTGCATTTCCTTCTGGATAGAGGTTGTATCATGGTATGGAGCCCAGATATTTAACCTATGTGGTTACTACGAGTTTATTACTTTGTGGTTGTTGGTTATCGGGATCCCGAGAGAAAGGTCGTTTACGATCGGGGAATGGCGTGCTCGTGTCAGTAGTTACCCAGTTAGGGGTAACCCGGCCTTGTGTTGGCAGAGATCCGGTTTGGTTCTCGGGGGCGTCCTTCCAGAGGCGTTCTCAGTGGCAATGGGAAGTTCCTTGGCCTGACCATTTGTTGGAAATCCAATTCCCAATACGAAACCCTGTACGGTTTTAGTTGTAGAACCTGCCATTTACTTATGGTGGTCACCACTGTTTAGATGGTAGCTATAGTAGGCATACGATAATGGTCGTATGTTGGCTAAGATTAATATTCTATTTTCGAAATGATTTACTTCACTATGCACTAGTAATAATATCAAAGAATTCTTTAATGCGTATCAAGCATCTTTGACTATCATAAGGAGAAATCTCCTCCGATTCTGCGTTTGCATTGTGTGTGTGTGCGGGAGGCCTTATGGTAGTCTCATTTTTCAAAAGCATTTCGAATTGACTTTAAAATCTTTTGTTGATTGTTTAAAGATAAACTGTTTTTGTTGCTCACACCAGTCCCACGACTGACTCAGAGTTTATTGTTTTCTTTCCTAAACTCTGGGTGCTCATTATTCTCTACACGAGCAGTCTAGAGTTGGGTTTTTCAGATAGCTAGATTTAACAGATTATCTAGAGTTAGTTCAGTCTTTGGATCGGACCAGACTTGCTAAGCTTGGTGCATCGTTATTGGAGATTCAAGCTATTACTGGATTAGTTCTTGGAAATGGAGTTGCAGTTTTTGGAGTTCTTCCTTGAAGATTATCTTAGAGTTATTAGTTCCGCTGCTAGATGTTATCTATTTTTCTTTTCCGCTGCTATTTTATTGTATCATATCTCTGATGTATATTGATATTTATTGGATTATCTGTATCAGATATTGTATCAAAGCTGTATATCAATGTATTATTCTTTTATTCCGCTGTGTTATTTACTTAATGATTGTTATAAGCTCCGGCGAATCGGATTTGAACGATCGAATCTATGACATTCGAATACGATTTGAAGTATGGATGTCGATTTTCGAGCGGGCAAAATTCGTCTCGTTACAAATGACCTCACTTGGCCCAGGTGTAGCTCATGTTTTAGTCATCTAAGCTGACTCACGGGAGTCAGGGTCACGTCATACCTTATACAGAAATCATTCACCAAACCATCCTACTTTATTTCTGGAATCTCCACCATGTACACAGTTGTTAAAGTGGTTTTCGATATTGGCAGAGAGTATGACAGTATCTGACCCTGGTCTCTTTAATAACCAATCTCTTATTTCCCATTGGATGGTGATTTTTCATTTCAAAAGTCGATTCACAATTGATATCAAAATATCATATTCTCAAAACCATAATACTTTTGGAATCGTTTTTACTTTCAAATCATATACACTTTGAAATCATAGTTTGAAATCATATTTCCTGTCAAGAAGTCATAATTTCTTCCATAGACATATTTCCAAAATAGGGTAAACCTTACTTTAAAATCATCGTTTTCAATTTATTCTCTTGTAAAACAGAGCATTAAATTTAAACACTTCCACTTTACTTAGTCTGGAAATTTAGAAATAGTTTAAATAATTATAAATAGTTAAAGTAGTTATAAATAGTTTAATTATACATTAAAAATACTTTTAAACTGATTTAAGATAGTTAAATGGATTTAAATTGGATTAAGTATAATTAAAATAGATTAAATAGCTTTAAAATATGTTAATTATATTTAAATAAATTAAAATGGTTTAAAACAGATCAAAATACCTTTATATAGTTAATATTAGTTAAATAGTTTAATAACTTTGAAAAATCTAAATAATTAAAAATTTTAAAATAATATATTCTTTTAACATAGTTTATATTAAAATATAAGTTTGGAATTTATATCCAATTAAACTATTCATTTCATTTCAACACATTTAGGCCAATTTCAATTTCCAAATCAACAAACCAAATTTCCCTTTTCAACATACACTTGATTTTCCAAAAATACTTCAATTTATATAAATCAATTTAATCCCATTCAAAGATTAAGGTTTTTAAAATCATTTAATTTAACTAATCCGGTGTCCGTATATAATTCTCTACCCTAGGGTCAAGTGATATGGATATTTATTATTTCAATCCGCAATTTTATATCTTACGGTTATATATATTTCAAACCGCAATCCCGAATGAAATAAAAATCCATAATGAATTTGGAGTTTATAACGATATAAAATACAACATCCATTCAACCAACATTAACAATCAACATCCATCACACTCATCATCCAAACCATCAATAAATATCAATATAGAACTGATAATCGATAACAAGTATTTAACCGGCAATACATATTCAGTAATAAATCAAATAATGATCTAATAAATTTGAATTAACCGAGATGATGATTCAAAATATACCACACAGCCATAATTAAATTTCTAATCACATCATAAATTAATTTAACAAACATAAGAAATTTTAGAAATTGTGAGTGGGTTAAAACACTCATCTTTTGAATTTAAATCGAATTTGAATCCAATTTAAACCCAACATTCAACTAGTCTCGGAATTTGTCCAAACTAGCATCAAAATATCTGGAATTCTGATTTGATCCCAGTGGAACAAATCACATGTAAATCGGACATCGTATGTAGAAGTTATTCGAGTTAGATCGTTTGAAATAAAAAATTAAATAAATTAAAATAAAAAGAGACTCACCCAACATGATGCCGCCATGTCACTCCCACTACCACTTTGTTCCTGAATCAATTCACGTGATACTCACGCGAGCCGCCATCACGTTCACAGGCTGTCGCCGACCATCGAGGTCGCGCCCATGCTGGACGACCACGCACCGAACGCCGGTCCCTCCCTCATGCTCCACGACGCCGGCGATCATCGATCGTGAACACCCCAGGCGCCACCACTATATCACAACCCTAATCGAATTTTAGGCGATGATCCACTCGTTGATTTTCCAAACAAAACACGCTGATGCAACCCCCTCGGTCCACTCTACAAGATTGCATCATTGATTCGTCCATCAGTTGCAGTCGATCACGACGAAAAAAACAACCAAAATAGTTCTTCAATTTCTGGACAGACGGAGGTTCAAATTGGAAAACGAATTACAGATCTGAGATGCGCTCATTGAGAGCTTCAAATCGACATATAATTCGATATAGTTTGTGGTGTTTGATTTTCAATTTGATTTCTGATTTGGATTTGAAATTGGAGACTAGGTTTTGTCTGACATTGGAATGAAGAGGAGCAAATAGAATTGTACGTATAGAAATGAGGAATATGAAATGATTAGAGTTTATAACGAGGTATATATAGACAAAGATGGAAACAGAAAGAATGGCCAGATTGATTGAACGATACATGACCCGAAAAGCCTGTTTCGACTCCGGAACGAAAATGGTCAACCCATATATCAAAACAGATGCTTTCAAATATTTTAAACTCAATGGAATATGTTTCAAATTCTAATTCCATCGTATGGAGAAGTTATGTTAAATTCAGCTTATTTCAAACTGATTTCAATTGATTTCAATTAAATTGATTTTTAGGCGTTTCGAGCCCGTACGATCAAACGACAAGTCCAATCGTTACGAAACTTGAAATCCTATAATACTTCTTACGGATTCCGATGAAACTAGTTTCGTAGAAATCCAAGTCGGTGGCCAAAATGACTATTTTCCCATTAATTAAATAAATAAATATTAAATTGATTAATCACTTTCAATTCAAATTTTAATTATTTACAACTCCTATCATTTTCGCTTACTTAGTAATTTATAACTCTTTATAACAAATTTCCATATGAATTTCATGCAACCAATTTCGAAGTTTAAATTTCAATTTCAATATATTTATAGATTATAAATTAAATTCCCAATAATTCAATTAAGTTTTCTTTCCATTTATTTTTCAATCAATTTCATCTTATGGTATAATTATCATAGTTTGTATCTTAGTGCATTAATAATTCCAATTTCATCTAATTTCCATTAACGTAGTATTTAATTGCATAAATTTACAATAAATCCTTTGATTATAAATTGAATTCCAACAGATTGTTTCTTGTAGTAAATTGATTTAACTCAATTCTAATCCTTTATTTTAAATCAATTATTATTCTATAAACAAAGTTACATTAGTTTTACATTCCATTACATTAATATATCCCTATTTACATTTTAAATTTGTATTAATGACTATATTTCAAGATGTGTAGTTTTGTCAATTACACACATTAATCAAGATTTTAAATCCAATTAATTATTTTATCTTAGTTCCATTCTTTTATCAATTATTACTTTATGAATAAATTTACGTTTCTATTTATTTTATTACATTTACACCTTCAGTTATTGCATTAATTCTCTTCAACGTAACATTAAAGTTCATTTAATTCTAATTGATTTCCTATTTTAACTTAGTAGACCAATTAAATAGGTAACTTACAACGATCGTTACCAAAACTTTTAATTACACTTATGAATTTGTTATTCACAAACAAATATTACAATTCTTATATAATTTTGATTTTATTCATTGGTCATTTATTTCATAACTATTCCATTTATTAATTCAATGTTTATGTTTGTCTTCTCATATCAATTTGTATCCAAGTGTAACATTTATAATATTTCATTCATTGGAATTTCATTCAAGTTATTAACAATTAACTTGCATTTATATTGTTACAATTCATTCTAGTTATTATTTTCATTAACAATTCACTAATTTTTATTTTCTTCAATGGTAAATTACCAAAATCTTATTAAATTAGCAAATCTAATTATCAAAAATACGGTCGTTACAGCCATCTTTGAAAACAAAATCATATCCGACATCGATAATTTTTAAAATCAAAATTACTCTAAGCTTCGCGATGATCTATGCTCCGATACCAAGCTGTTATGAAAATAGTAGCGCTTTGCGGAAGCTTTTATCAACGGATCTTTATCACCCAAACCACAAAGAGATAACTTGGATTGAAAACAAGATGGAATTAAAATCAAAATGCAATGACACAAAATATTCCACCCAACCATCCACTTTATTGATTCACCAAAATTTTGTTTATAATCAATAGAACAAAGCTAAAGTAAACAAAATATCATTGAATCAATAATAAAATTGATTAAGGGAGCAAATATCTATATGGCTAAGACTGTTTGAGAAAAAGAACAAAGAAGAAAAGGAGAAAAATAGCAAATAGATTTTTCACCACACTTTTATGCTCTCTTCTAATCTCTATTTATATAATCAATTACTTAAAGCCCAAGTTAACATTAGATGACAAAAAATAATTTGATTAGCCAAGTAGAGAGAGAAATAAACATACTCAAATATGTCTATTAATTAGAGGAAACAAAATCTACTCTTTCTTTCTTTCGTATATTTATTTTTCTCTATTTGTGATTTTGTATCATCAAAATTTAACATTCTTATCTCTTAATTTTTCCTTGGTTTGTTGGCGATCCTGAGTACTGATGGTATTTTTTGTGTGTTATTCTATCAGTACTCAAATTAAAAGGAGTGGCGGCTTGACCGTTGTTGCATATATTGGCATCTTTCTTTCATCTCCAATTCCTTGAGAAAAAATTAGAAAGAAAGCCAATGTACATTTACAAAATGAATGTAAAAGTAATGGCTTTTTTACATATTGTGTGGCAAAAACGATGTGTATGTGTTCCTTAACCGCCATGTTGAGGTGTGGAAGAAATTCATGCCCAATGGATAGTTTAGGTCTGTCTAGATTTTGAATATACGAGTCTAAACATCTTGACTTGTACATTAAATTGAATGCATGAGTCTGAAAGAGAAAACATGGATCTTAGGAAATGAGAATAATGTGCTTGAGGAAAAGGAACCGAGTATGTATTTATGCACTGTCTGGAACTGGAATTAGAGAAAAGTGATTTGAGATATTTATGTATCTGTAAAGTCATGTTTACTTTAGTATTGTTTTATTAAAGTTATTTTTGCATGTGAAGTATAAGAATATGTTAATGTATTATTACGTTGTTTAATAAGTTGTGTATTTACACATAATTTAGAACTTTAAAATGTTGTAAACTCATTTTCAGTTAATAAGAACTTTGTATTTGTGTTAGTAGTTTTTGGTTTATTGCAGTTTATTTGTGTATGAAAATTATAGTAATATGTCAACGTACCTATAAGATTCCGCATCAGTTCAAATAATATTGTAAATGTCATAGTCTGTGTCTAATTCTACGATTGAGTCTTTGATTGATATAATGATCGAGCTTTTGACCAAGCTCATAATATAATAATTGAGATCATGACTGAGTCATTGACCGAGACCATGATTGAGCCTTATACAGAACTTTTGTTTGAGCCTACGATCGAGCATCGATCGATCCTTTTACCGAGCCTATGACTGATCTCATCATCAAACCAATGACGGAATTCTCCATAGAGCAATGGAAAATATTTGCCTGGCTAATATTTATTACATGACTATTTAGTGGTCTTTAGTTGAATTTCAAGTTTCAACTGTTAGTGTCTTTGTATGTTTTTGTATATATCTAACAATTAGTTGTGCGTGTTTTCAAATAGAACATGTTTTCTTATTAGCTTAAAATGTTGGTCAAAAGAGTCTGTCCTTGAATCCTAAAAAAGAAGATATATTTTGACCTTCTCTTAGTATAGAAATAAAACAGTCCATTTATTGATGTTATTGAATCAATATTCAGTCCTATTCCTGAACCATATTTGTAAGGCAAGGATTGTTCTGTTTTATTGCAGTTTATTTATGTATCTATAAAGTCATGTTTACTTCAATGTTGTTTTATTAAAGTTTGTTTTCGTATGTGAAATATAACAATGTCAATGTGTTATTATGTTATGTAATAGGTTGTGTATTTACACACAGTTCAAAACCGTAAAATATTGTAAACTCATTTCCAAACAATATGAACTTTGCATTTGTGTTAGTAGTTTTTGTTTTATTGTAGTTTATTTATGAATGAAAATTATAGCAATATGTCAATGTACTTATAAGATCCTGCATCAGTTTAAATAATATTATGGATGTCGTTGTCTTTGTCCAATTCTATGATCGAGTCATTGATTGATTCAATGATCGAGCCTATTACTGAGCTCGTGATATAATAACTGAATTCATAACTAAGTCATTGACCAAGACCATGACAAAGCCCTATATTAAATGAGCCCATGATCAAGCCTTAATGGTGTTAAATTT
Source organism: Allium cepa (assembly GCA_030765085.1). Classification (NCBI taxonomy): domain Eukaryota; kingdom Viridiplantae; phylum Streptophyta; class Magnoliopsida; order Asparagales; family Amaryllidaceae; genus Allium; species Allium cepa. Next base: position 269,559,680 of record CM060931.1, on the reverse strand, counting down.
TGGTGATACAAAATCACAAAAAGAGGGAAAGAAATATGCAAAAGAAAAAAGAGAAGATTTTGTTTCCCCTAATTAATATACATATTGAGTATGTTTATTTCTTCCTCTAATTGGCTAATCAAATTATTTTTTTCCATCTAATGTTAACTTGGAAATTAAGTAATTGATTATATAAATAGAGATTAGAAGAGAGGGTAAATGTATGGTGGAAAATCTATTTGCTAATTCCATGTTCTCCATCTTTGTTCTTCTTCTCCAACAAAATTAGCCATATAGATATTTGCTCCCTTTCTCAATTTGGTTATTGATTCAATGGTATTTGTTTATTTTAGCTTTGTTCTATTAATTGTAAACAAAATTTTTGGTGAATCAATAAAGTGGGTGGTTGGGTGGAATATCTTGTCTTATTGCTTTTAATTTCAATTCCGTCTTATTTTTAATCTAAGTTATCTCTTTGTGATTTGGGTGACAAAGATCCGTTGATATAAGCTTCCGCAAAGCGCTGCCATTTTTTAACAACAGATTGGTATCAAAGCACAGAACATCGCAAAGCTTAGAGTAATTTTGGATTGAAAAATTATTGATGTCGGATATGATTTCGTTTTCGAAGATGGCTATTTTGGATGGGAAGAATTAGGGTATTTGGAAGCCAAAGATGGAGGATGTTCTGTACCTCAATGATCTTCATGATCCGATTGATGGAGATGGAAAGAAGCCCTCTAATGTAGATGTGGGAAAATGGAAGAAGATGGATAAGAAGGCGATTGCTTTGATTCGCCAATATCTTGATGATTCAGTTTTCCATCATGTGGCTAGTTGTGAATCCGCAAAGGCTTTGTGGGATACGTTGGTATCTTTATATGAGTCAAAGAGTGCTACTAGTAAAGCTTTTCTGGTTCGAAAATTGGTACAACTGAGATTAGATGAAGAGAAGTCTGTTGCAGAGCATTTGAATGGATTTCAGGATGTAATAAATCAATTGGCAAATATGAAGGTCAATTTTGATGATGAGTTACAGGCTCTTTTATTGATGAGTTCGCTTTCAGAAAGTTGGAAAACTTTGGTTGTTTCATTGAGTAATTCCAATGCTAATGGAACTATCTCTTTGGAAACTGTTCGAAGCATTCTTTTGAATGAGGAGCTTAGAAGAAAAGGGTCAGGTATGAAATCAATTCAAAGTGAGGCTATGGTGGCAAGGGACTCGAAGAAAGATACAATTTGGAAGAAGAAGGATGCTAATGGTAAAGGTGATATCACGTGTCATTATTGTAATAGGAAAGGTCACATACGCAGCAAGTGTTATGCTTATAAAAGAGATCAGAAAAAGGCTGCGCACGGTGATACTAGTAGTGATGCACATGCAGGTTTTGCTGAAGGTACCGATAGTGATGCTTCTTATGATGTCCTCTTTAGTGAAAATAAGCCTTGGAAGATGGATTCGGGAGCCAATTTTCACATTTGTAGAGAAGTGAATTGTTTTTCTTCTTATGAGAAGAGTGTCAACATGATTAAGACATCCAATGGAGAAGAGCTACCGATTTGTGGTATTGGATCTATCCGGTTTCGTTTGCATGATGGTGTGGTTAGAGAAGTCTCTGGAGTGAGACATGTACCCACTTGTTCGCATAATCTTATTTCTCTCGGTCAGTTGGATCGCCGTGGTTGCACTTATGAGACTTGAGGTGGAGTTTTGAGAGTGAAGAAAGGCGGTCGTGTAAGGATGAGAGGAGTATTAGAAGAAGGAAACCTTTATAGCTTGGTTGGTTCTGTAGTCGACTATGGAAAGCGAGTGACGGTTGAAGAACCTAGTCCACAACAAGGTGGAGAGGTTAATGTGGTCACTGCTTATGATTCTAGCATTGAGGATCATATTTTAGACAGGGGTCTTCATGTTGATGATGCTCGGGGGATCGATAATGATCAAGTAATGAGCTCAGATCGAGTGATAGACGAGTGTCGAGTTGCAAAATCCACAAAGATAGGACATAGATCTTTGTGGTATTACAAACGTTTTTGAGGCCGGATTTGTGTGGTGCACATCATATGGGAGATGCATCATTTGCAGTCGGTGGTAGAGGTTTGTAATTTGGTATGATTGAGATATATGGAGTTGTGATAGATCTAGATATGGCATGTTTGATATGTTGGAGATATGTGATTTTGCATCAAGATGGAGTGTTAAATTTTGGTGATACAAAATCACAAATGCAGGGAAAGAAATATGCAAAAGAAAAAAAGAGAAGATTTTGTTTTCCCTAATTAATAGGCATATTGAGTATGTTTATTTCTTCCTCTAATTGGCTAATCAAATTATTTTTTGTCATCTAATGTTAACTTGGGCATTAAGTAATTGATTATATAAATAGAGATTAGAAGAGAGGGTAAATGTATGGTGGAAAATCTATTTGCTAATTCCATGTTCTCCATCTTTGTTCTTCTTCTCCAACAATTTTAGCCATATAGATATTTGCTCCCTTTCTCAATCTGGTTATTGATTCAATGGTATTTGTTTATTTTAGCTTTGTTCTATTAATTGTAAACAAAAATTTTGGTGAATCAATAAAGTGGGTGGTTGGGTGAAATATCTTGTCTTATTGCTTTTAATTTCAATTCCGTCTTATTTTTAATTCAAGTTATCTCTTTGTGATTTGGGTGACAAAGATCCGTTGATATAAGCTTCCTCAAAGCGCTGCCATTTTTTCACAATAGATGGAGTATTTTCCCGAGCCTATAGCTGAGCTTATGACCACTCTGATGATCAAACCAACAACTGAATTCTTCATGTAGCAATGTCAAATATTTGCCTGGCAATTAGATGACAATTTAGTGACATTTAGTTTAATTTCAATTTTTCGTTATTAGTATCTTTATTTTTTTTATATCTCTAACAATTAGTTATGTATATTTTTAAACAAAACATGTTAGCTTATTATCTTAAATGTTGGTCAAAAGTGCCTATCCTTGATCCTAAAACGAAGTTATATTTTGACATGTTCCTATCATAGAAATAAAACAGTCCATTTATTGATGTCATTAAATCAATATTCGGTCCCATCCCTTGACCAAATTTGTAAGGATGGGATTTTTTGCTAATTTATAGATCTATGGCTGAAGATTTTTGTTTGTGTTTATATCTTGTTCAGTTTTTTAGTCTTTGCTTCATCTTCTTCTTTAGTGAAATATTTTATCTTTAAGCTATATTCAATGGCCAACTAATGTTATCTCTTATTTTTTTATTGTTTGGTTGGCAAACCTTTCTAATTTGAGTACTGATAGTGTTTTTTGTGTATTATTTTATCAGTGCTCAAATTAAAAGGAGTGCCGGCTCGATAACCACTTTATTAATTGCGCTCCTCCTTTTGCTTCATTCTTTTCAAGGAAATTACCTCTTTGAAATACTACATATCATAGGGAGTTTCATTAAAGGGTAAGATAACTATCAACATATTTTGTCACTGTTATTGTGAAAAGAGCACAAGAAATTATTTCTAATGATGCAGCTTTATGATATGAGTTGCATCTTATTAACCTATTTATTCATTCATTTGACATGAAATTTCATAGAAGTAAGCTAATATTTTTTTATTACCAATTGCAATATTGCTACGGAGTTTCCTTTGAATGACATCGTTTACTCAAAGCTCAGTGTATAGCATTTCTGTCTAATGCTAAAATGTGAGAAGGCAGTGTGAGAAGGATTGTTGTAGAATCATCACTACTTCATTGAACTTCATCATTTATAAATATGTTGACATATATAAAATCAAACACTTTGGTCACAATGATCAAATGAGGGTTTTTGAAAATGAGAGTAATCTGCTCAAGCAAAAGGAAATTCAAAATGCATTTACACATAGTTTCGAATTGGAATCAGAGGAAAGTGATTTGTGATATTTATGTTGCTCTAAAGTTGTTTCTACTTGAATGTTGTTTTATTAAAGTTTATTTTTGTATGAGAAATGTAATGGTATATTAACGCTTTAATATGTTGTGCTTTAATATGTTGTGTAATAGGTTGTGTATTTACACATAGTTTGGAATAGAAAAATGATGTAAGCACATTTCATTTCTAGCTGTATGGACTTTGTATTTGTGTTAGTAGTGTTTTATTGAAGTTTATTTATTTACGAAAATTACATAAATATGTCAATGGAATTAAAAGAAAATACAGTAACTTTTACAAATTTGTCAATTAATATGGTGATATTTTGTTGATAATCAAATATATGGTGGCAAATATTTGTCAAGAAAATACTTGTTATATGACTAGTTGATATGAACTTTGTATTTATGTTAGTAGTTTTTTTATTGAAATTTATTTCTTTATGAAAATTATGCAAATATGTTAATGAAATTTTAAGAAAATACAGTAATATTTTACAAATATTGTCAATCAATGTTGTGATATTTTGTCGATAATCAAATATCTGGTGGTAAATATTTGCTAGGTAAGTACTTGTTGTATGATTGTTGATATTAACTTTGTATTTGTGTTAGTAGTTGTTTTATTGAAAGTTATTTCTTTAAGAAAATTATTTGAATATGTCAATCAAATTATAAGAAAATATGGTAATCATTTACACATGCTATCAATCAATAGGGTGATATTTTGTTGATAAACAAACATTTGGTGGCAAATATTTGGGTGAAAAATATTTAGTAAGTTGTTTTAATGTTTTTCACTACAAATGTGTGTTAATCAGATGTAGTTGGTTAATTTTCTCATTAGTTTAAAATGTTGGTCAAAAGTGTTTATCATTGAATCATAAAAAACAGTTATATTTTGACCTATTTGTAATATACGAACAAAACAATTCAGTATTAATATCATTGGAGCAGTTTTTTGTCCTATCTCTTGACTAGTTTCTAAGGATTGGATTTATTTGATGGTTTGTAGATGTACGATTGAGATATTTTTTATTTGTCTATATATATTTCTTTTTTTTCTCTTTTTTTCTTTTCATATTCTTCTTTACTGAAATACTGAAAATTGCTTTCTTTAAACTTTGTTCAATGGTTGGCTATTGTTCTCTCTTATTTTTTCTTGTTTGGTTGGGAATTCCTTTTAGTTTGAGTAACGACGGTGTTTTTTGTGTATTATTCTACCAGTGCTCAAATTAAAATGAATGCCGGCTCGATAGCCTCTGTACTTATTGGCTCCCCACTAACTGCTTCTTTCTCTTTAAGGCTTGGGAAATGAAGAATTATTAACCTATCTTTCTTTGCTTTCCAAGCCCTAGCCATTGTCCCATACTTCAAGTTCAAGTCTACGAAAATGCATACGGATGATTCGGATGAAAGAGAAGAGTTAGAGTATTTATGGAGATAATACAGCAATGACGATTCAGCACTTATTGATTTTGGAAAGGAAAACACAACTTATCTCTTATTTTAAGTAACAGATTAAAGTAAAATGAAATCTTCCTCCATCTTTATAGCAAAAACACAGGCATTCAACTCGTACAGCTTTCCTATTTGGTCTTTCTTGTACACATTTTAAACTTAACCTCTAATTCTCCTGCATAACTAAAATGTTCATATGGCAGATTCAGAAAGTTATAGTCATGTTTGTGAATGAAATGTTAGTGAATGAAAAGAGAACTTATTTTTTTTGGTAGTTATTGGTTTATTGAAGTTTATTTTTGTTTGAAATTTATAGAAATACATCAATATAGTTATAAGAAACGCAGTAATCTTTTTAAAATTTAAATTTTTGGCTAGAAACATTGGCTAAGAAAATATATGTTAGGAAAATAAATGTTCATGGGAAATATTTGGAATGAAAAAGTTTTGACCATCTATATGTTTTATAATTTTATTATATGAAAAAAACAACATTTTATCTAAATATTCCATATTATATTTCAGTTAAAAAACATATGCAACATTCGAAATCTGATATGAAACTTTGTATGTAAACATACAATAGTCATAATTAAACATTAAATAGGTGTTTTAAGAACGATTCATGTCTAAGATCTAATATCGACATCTAAAAGCAAATAATAAACACTCGACATATAGAAGTTTATTACATTCATTATTTGTACAGTCCTATTCTAGCATAATCCGCAAGCAATTTCATAGTGTCGGGATCTTTTTTCCAGTCATGATCTTCGTCCATGATGACGTCATAAGCGATGTAAGCTTTTAGTTTATGTATTTCTTCTTCTTCATATAAATCCAACTTTCCTTCAATTTGTATGTTATCGGACAAGTCCTCCATAAATCGGATGACAAATATTGCACAAACAATCCTGCATCAGTTTAAATTTTTGTTTAATGTTGTTAAGTTAACTTTTGGAAAATTACAATTTTATACTTACGAATTGCGTTTTTGTTATGGATAATCCACAAATTTGTCTTTGTTGTCTTGCAGTTCTGCTGGTTTTTTCCCATTTGTTTGATAAGTAGATTTTAGAACAACCATTATTACATTCCTCTGTAACAGTAACCAAGTTAGTATATATTAGCTATGAGGCAAATATTTTTCACTATTAATTATTAATACATTTAAAATTTATCACTAAATTTACTTGCTCTTTGTGTGGAGGGGTGAAGGTTTTTTTCCTCGATCATAATGAATCATAAGGTTTCCATGTTTTGTTAACTGCATTGAATTCCAACAATGTATAATGATTCTGGCTGTGTAGTGGTATCAATATTTTTCTGCAATTTATCGCTTCTTCTTTCAACACTTTGACTACCAATGATTCATATATTGTTTTGAAATCTTTAATTATTAATACCTATGATTACATATTAATTAGTTTTGAAACTTTCAAGTGACATTTGTTTAAATTTTAAATATTTAATACCGCTGCATAAGATTTTAAGTATATTATGTGTTCATGAATTGTCTTTAGTCTTACTGCTGAGTACCAATCGATAACCTACATAGAAATAAGATTTATATATTAGTTTCGTTATTTTCAGTCAATAATATTATATTGATTATATATTTGAGTCAATGAATTTTGTTGAATAGCTTGTTAGAAATATTGACTCCTCTCATTTCAATGTCTTTTTCCTGGTTATAGCATGCAACATTCCTATTTTAATAAACAGGTAAAGTATATTAGTAGGTGTTATAATAAGAAAGTTATAAATAATTGTTTGGCATATACATTTTAGGGAAACAATTAACAAGCAAATATCTGCCTAGAAATTATACATTTCTGCACGTTTGTTTGTATATTAGTATTTTATATTTTAATAAAATAACTTACTTATTTCCTTCTGCTTGATAAAAAACATCAAGCTCATCAATCTGTTCACTTATGAGCCATTTTTTTGCAATCTTTCTTTTTCGAACCAATATTTTTACATCTTCTTTCACTTCAGTCCTATCATGATTCGATTGTTTCTGATGTGTTTTCAATTCCAGGAGTTTTTTCATCTTTTTTGCGAACCTTACTTCTATGCGGTTTCTTTTGGTAATCTCTTTTTTCCAACTTGGATACGCGTAATCTGGATCTTTTCTTCGTCTATTACGTTCTTTTATTCTTTTTATGAAGAAAGAAGGAGAAACTTTTGTTATTTCTCTTTTCATATTTTTCTTCTCTTTTTCTTGCTTGATTTCGAATACTTTAGCTTCTTTTTGTTGAACCTTTTGTTTGTTATATAAGCTTAGAAATATTTGTGTTAATCCCAAATTGAATGACGAAGAATCTACTTCTGGTGTTTCTTTCTTCTCATCATATGCTATAGTTGTATACTTAGTATATTTTTAATATTTGAGATAAAATATTTTATATAAAGTATGGATTTGTTTTAAAATATATACCTTTCATTTTTTTTACATTTTTATCTTGATGTTTTTCTTTAATTAAATCTTTTGATTTTTCATCTGGTTTGTCAAAAAATATAAATTGTTATATAATTTGTTTGTTAGCATGTAAGTGACAAATATTGTTAGTCCCTGAGAAGTTGGTTTTGATGACAACAACCTTAGAATAAGATTATAAAATATAAATATTAACATTATTGTTTAGATATATATATATATATATATATATATATATATATATATATATATATATGTATATGCAGGTATATATACAAGTACCAAAGATGAAGGCTGTACAGTATAGAGGTTCAAGAACTGATAAACTCAAGATCGAAGATATCAAGATTCAAGACTCATGAGTATCAAGATTATCAAGAGTTCAAGATTTCAATATAAGTAATTTAGTTAGAAATTTTGTTAAAACTTCTAGAAAAGCACTGACATCTTAAATCCATTTTATTCGTGGAATGGAATCCACTTCGAGCCTGTTAAAGGGATGGAACCCCAAGTAGGATGGAACCTATGAAAAATCTAGTGGAACATTGTTTTGTATCCACTAACTTTTATTCAAATGTTTTACAAAATTATATCTTGTTTTCAAAATGATTTCAAAATCTTCTTTTTAAAATCAAAAACATCCATCCTGGTTTTAAAATACTTTTAGCCTCAAAATAATCTTTATATGTCAAATTATCCTTGGTTTTAAACTATCTTTTAATTATAATATTTTTAACTTTTAATATTTATACTTAGATTTAAATATAAAATTATAGTAAAATTTTATATATGCCAAAATATTATTCTCTATACGTATTTATGTATTTTAACTATAGTTAAGTATATTTATAAAGTTTAAAATAGTTTTAATACAAGATAGAGTTATTTTCAAAGAAAAACAAATTACCAAAAATAACTTAGGCCTATCAACAACCCCAAGGAACCCTTGTCGACAAGGTGACAATTTATTTCAAAAGTTTGAATTTCAAAGGAAGTGTCTATTCGTCATATCCTTTCACGAATGGACATGGTTGTTGTTCTACTATAAATAGGGGATATTTTAAACGAATTTATATTTATATATTCTCTGATTTCGCTCCTCTTCTTCTTCCACATTTCTTTATACACATTTTTACCATTACTCTGCCAAAATCACCATTGAATCTAACTAGATCATCTCTGGTTTGATTCTCTATCACTATCTCAACAAGATCCCAGTGCTATTCAGAGTTATAGACTTCTTTGTAATCAATCGAGTGAGAAAATGTGCGAGTGTAGCATGGAAAATCAATCGGGTGAACTTATTGCCCGTAAAATCAAGTATCTCTACCCAGAGGATTGTGAATCTAGAGCAGTGTACCTCGTGGCCTTGAAATCGAGGGTGTAATTGTAAGAATTGATTTTGAAAGGAAATCTGTACTTGTGTTGCGGGACCGAATGTTGGGTAACTCCGAACCAGTATAAAATTCGGTGTGTTCTTTCCTTTATTACTTTTACTTTATATCTGCATCTGTGTTTGATTCTGTAATCATATCTGTGTCTGAATATTGCATACATTTGTGTTCAAATTAATATAAACTCAAAAAGAATAAGTAATTCCTTTAAACACTATTCACCCCCCCTCTAGTGTTAATTCTAGCCTTAAGATCTGTAATCCGCATTTCTCACAAATATTTGTCTAGAAAATAATTATCTAGATGATATTTAACTATAATTTGTAAAATTTTACCTTTTTGACCTTTCTTTTTTCTTTTCTGTAAACTCTATTTATTGGCCATTTTTTACCACCTTTGGTGAGACAGCTATTTCATATTGGCTTGTTGTTTGATCATAATCGTCCTTGTCGTCATTATAAGCAGTAGCGTCATCTTTATCCTGATAAGCATGATCATCAATTTTGTTTTCATATTGATCGGATTTTTTTCTTCTGCTTATCATTATTAGTAGCAAAATGACCTTTATCCTAATCAGCTTCATTTTCAAGTTTACTTTCAAATTAATCATCTTTTCTTTTCTCTCCAATATCACTATCACCTTTTCTTTTCTCTGAGTTTTCAACATCAGCATTTTTACTCTTATTTGCATGACTATCAACTTTATTTCCTTCACCATTTCCATCATTACAATCAATATTTGTATGAACATTGTGTTTATCACATTTATTGTTTCCATCAGCACATTCAGGAGCATAATTTCTATTACCTTCATCACCATGAGCATCCGTATGTTTTATTTCATTATTTATAATGTCGTCATTGCATTTATTGCCATCTATGCTTTTATCATCATAAACTTCATCAGCATTATCTTTAGGACTTACAACATCATCAACATCAACAGGATTACGAACATTACCAACATTTGTATTAAAAGCATCATCATTTACCATGCTTTCATTCCTTTTATTATCAATTGGAATATCAACATTAATTGATTGCTCATCATTAAATTGATTATTGTCATCTTCATGAAGCTTATAATCTTTATCATACTATTTCTTTTCCATGCTTTTTTTTTCAGTTCGTCATTTTCTTTTTCAAGATGTTTTTTTTTGATGTTTTAGATCTGCATTCTTCTTTACCAGCTCTTTATTTTCTCCTTTTAGATTTGCATTCTTTTTTTCAGCTCTTTGTTTTCAGATTTCTTTCTCCTTTTTCGGCTTCTTTACTTCCAATTCTATGTCTTTAGTTTTTAGTTGACATTCTCATATTTTTTATAAACATATAAGTTTTTTCCATATGAGATTTAGCTTATGCAGTTTTTATCACTTTTTCCATCTTTATTTTTCCTCCGTTCTCTACAAATTAGGAAAAAAAAAATTAATTTTCATATTTTCTTGGAAAATTTTTACCTGGCAAATGTTTGCTTAGCAAATATTTTCCAGTTAATTTGTAACAACCCTAGATTTTTTTGCATATAATTTAAATTTGAGTTTATTTTATTTTGAAATTATTTTAAACTTGTTTTATTTCAAACATTTCATTTTTAAATATAAATTTTTATTATTATATGAATTATAATTTCAAACTGGTATAAATTGAATATTTTCCTGAAAAATGGATTTGTGGCCAAAACTGGTCAAACTTTGACTTTTAAATTTTAAATTTAAATATTTGAATTCTTGAATTTTATCTTTGATTATGAAAATAGATTTAATATCATGAATATTGCTTTTCGTTTCGTTGAAATTGGATTTAAATTGTGAAAGTTATACCCTTTACAATATTGTGTGTATATAGGGTTATTTAACAATATTCTTTGTTTTAATTTATATAAATGATATTTTTACTTGATATATCTTATTCTAATTTTTATATTTATGTTATATTATGTATATTTTTACTTTTAAATATTTTTAAAGTGATGTTTGAATTTTTTCAAAGCTTATTGAATTTATTTTCTATTTTAAAGCCTAGTTTCTATTTTCTTTGCTATTTTCCTCATTTAAATTTTATTTAATTAAAATTTATTTATTTATTTTGTGAAGGCGTGTTTATTTTGTGTTTTTATCTTTATTTTTAAATATTTTCCAAGTCTATATAATTTTTTCAAAATTTATTCTGTTTATTTTCAAATTTGCTTGACTAGTTTGCATTTTCTAAGCTATTTTCTTATTTTTACCTTACATAATTAATAATTATTTATTTATATTTTATATTTTGTTGCATTTTCGAAATCTTTACTGAAATTATGATTTTTCTCAGTAATTTAAACTTATATAAATAAATAAAGGTAATGTAAAAAGGTTTTGACTTTTGGTTTCCAATGGCCCTTTATCTCCCACCTTTTCACATTTCAACCTTACTTTTCATTCAATTGGCCACATCTCCTCATTTCTTCAGCCGCCTATTTTTTTTCATTCATGTAAAACATTTCTCTTACCATCTGAAAAAAATTTCAGCCTCCGTCATCTCCATGAGTTTGGTAAAATTTTTTTCTTTTTCCATTGTTTTTTTTTCTTGTTTTTCTACTTGTTTATGTTGATTGTACTTGCCTTCTCTTCTACTTCAGGTTCTGCCCCACCACTCCAGCCACCATGGCCGCCTCCTCCACCACTTGAACCACCCACCACCTCTTCTCTAGCCCCAAGCCACTGGCCATGCCCAATAGTTGATCAAACTCCACCTAAATCTACACAAACTTCACCTATATGCACCATAGCCAACACCTATGCTTTCATCACCTTCAACCACCCCTTGGCCGCCACCTACTCCACCTCCACCACCCATGGATGACCTGAAACCCACTGCCACACCATCCTCCATCCCACTACAGACCTTGCCATGGCTGTCCTTACTTAGACCGTGACCTTTGTCACGACCCGTCTTCCACTTACCAGAAAGAAGTACCATGAATTAAGAAAAAAAGGGATAGAAAGAGAAAGAAAGAGAAGAAAGAAGAAACAATAACAGAATCTCAACAGCGGAACGAATAAATTATATTAATAATCAAAAGTATTACTTAGATATACAACAACTATCAGAGTTACACAGATTTTACAACTCAACTAGACAGTTATAAACACCTGTCTAGTTATTACAACACAGTACAAAACAACTCAAAAAAACGACTCAGAGATACCAACACAGCGGAAAACTAGATAACTACAATGTAGAAGCCTCCTGCTCCATTTTCTCCTCCATAATTCGTCAAAGCTAACCTGAATCCCTTGGCTACTCGTAAAAATTGAGTACCCAAGAGTTTATGAAAAACAAAAATAAACTCCGGGTCAGACATGGGTCTGGTGTGAGTGACAGGTTAAAGTTGCTTAACTTTTGAAAAACCTTTAAAAAGAAAGGTATCACGTAAGACTTCCCATACATAAACATGGAAAAGTTTTTACCGTATGCTAACCAAACATTTGATAGGAAATCTGATGATATTATAATAGTGTCTAGGGTTTTCAAGTAAAAAAGAAATAGCCGAAATTGTTACATTATTAAATTCCAGCTACTAGCCACAAAAGTGGGTAATACAATCAAAACTGTTGGCACTTATTGGATTTTGGATTCCATACAATGGCAGGGCTACTGCGGTACCGCCCATCATAGTACGTGGCCTAGATCACCGTACCGAGGAGTACGCCCGTTTCCCTGCAACACAAGGCCGTAACCATCCCTTACTGGATAGTCCCGAACAAGACAACCCCGACAGTTGTCATGAACCAACCGCCCACACAGCCGAATAAAAAGGGACTTCTAGACAGGGGTAAATCTCGCTCTCCAGTGGGAGCTACCCACAAAGCCTTGCTGCACCTCCCCTGTTTTAGCCATTCCCGGTTGATGAGGCTTGAGGCTACGATTACCATTAGAGAATACATCTCTTAGAATGCTCATCGTCCACCTGACGATGTTCTGAAAGCATTCAATCCATACAAGTTCGTTCCGGGTTCGAACGAAACCGAAGGCATTATCTCGTTACACTCATTTTGGAATCACCCTCAGAATTAACGACGATAACCTTGCACTCTGAATCTCCATCTCGAGCCTATAAGTGCTATTTCCGTCAAACTCATCATGGAATCACCCCCAGAGTTATACTGACGGATAGTCCTTACACCTCGAGTCTTCACTCTTCCCAAGAGATTTCACGACCTATCGTTAATTTGGATCGATGTGGTTTTCGGATATCCAAATATGGAAACCCGATCCCGGTCTCATAGAAATCCAAAATGTGTCTTTTAGGTCCAAGTTGTTTTAAGTTTTAAAACAATTAAATTAAACTATCTATATACACACAGATAGATAATTTATATCATCACAATAGATAATCATCACCATAGATAATCCATATTATCATTATCAGAAGATAATCCAATTCATCATCACAATGCAACCAATGCATCCATATCACACAACATTACTAATCTCATTTCTGAGATTCAAACCATACAAGGTAAACCATATCATCCATATATAAACAAGGATTAATAATCACACCATATATATAATTAATTTAAAATGAATTAAATTAATTATATCATCTCTAATTAATTTAAAGTAAATTAAATTAATTACCTCAATCTAAAATCCTGCTTACACAACCATTGATTTCAAATCAATTAATTAATTAATTAATTAGCCACTAATTAATTCTCTTGATTAATCACCCTTGATTAATCATCCTTTAATTATATTCAAGTAATTAATTTCACAATTTAATTATTCTTAATCAAATACAGTAATTAACCTTTAATTACTTTTATTAATTAATTATTTATAATTAATCACATTAATCCTTAATTAATTGTATTAATTAATTATATTATATTTAAATTATGATTCAACATCAAAAACTGTTTGAACATTTCAAAATTTAAAAACTTCTTTTATTTTCAGAACATGATTCAAATTTGAATCTTGTTTCCAGATTTAAACTTATGTTTAAATCTTCCATTCCAATTTTAAAACCTTATCTTCAAATTCAATTTAATTAAACTCCTTTAAAGTTATTAAACATTTTAATTTAGAAAGTTTGAATTAAATTTAAAAACTGGAATTCAAATCTCAGTTTGAAAACTCTACTTCTAAAATTTAAGTTTTAAATTCCTGTTTAAAATAACCTACTCCAGATTTAAAAAAAACAAATTGAATTAGAAAAACTGCAGGTTTCTCTGAAACCTGTAAATTTAAAAATACCCGAGACTCCCCATTATTTACTTCGAGTAAAACTATCTACAACTTCGAGCAAAATCTTGAATTTCCCGTGTGTTACCCGAGCACAACAAGTCTACGAACCCAACAATCCACCCTGACTCCATCTTCTTCACCGTGCACATGCACGGTGGTTCTGGCCACCTCCGGCCACTACCCAACTAACGAGCTAGTCGCCGACCATCCTTGAATCACTACGCGACCATCAAAACCCCTCAATCCACTCGAAATCAAATTCGAGTATCCCTAAACCAAAACCAGTCAACAGTATTGCAACCGGAACCCCCACTTTGTCAACGGCTCGCACTCGCCTCTTCGGTCACCAGAGAACTGTCACCACCGACCATGGCTTCCCCTAAACTCCAGCTTCAATTTCCCAAAGTTGTGTCAAACTCGATCCACTACAACCACCCTGCTGATCAAATCACTGCCTGCCCCCAAAAACTAGGTTTACAACTCAATTCCAACAATCACCATCACCACAGTGATCTTCCACTAACCTCCTCATTTTTTCCTATGTCACTGACCTCTAATCCATCACCAGAAACAAGCATGACCACCCCGACTCTTGAGAGCTTCAGCAAAACCCCAAAAATCAATTTCCAGTAAAAACAAAACTGCTCTTCAATTCTACCCTTAAAATTGGTAATTTGATTTTTAAAAATCATGATTTAAGATAAGCATTTATAATTTAATCCTGAATTCATGATTTCATAAGTTTGAATTTTCCCAAAATTTAAACTTTACTGCTTATTTTAGATTACAGAGCAAATTACAGTTAATTTAACTTAAGTACAATTTAAAGTTTTCTTTACAATCAAACAATCAGATATTATTTGAATCTTAAATCCTAACATAACTTGTTTAAAAAGAAAAAAATGGATTTTTATTAAAATCTGTACTTTTGAAGTTAAGCACAGGAAGGAACATTTACACAGTACATACATTCTATCATTAGTATGCATATATACAGTAATGTATTTAAGATCATATACACAGGCAGATTGATCAACATGCAACTCATATACACATACACAAACATACTTATTTAAGCAACAAACTTATATTTAAATTTTTAAGAGTGTTACTCACCTGATGTTTGAAAGACAGAGCACAAATTTGAGTTGCAGATTTTTTTTTTAACTTGAGCGCTTGCTGTGCTCTAGACTTGCATGCAAGTTAAAGAAATTTGAATTTTGCTGTTAAAAACTTGCATGCAGGTCCAAGTTCCAGATTGCAGAGGCCAAACCCAATTTTAAAAAATGCAGGCCATTCAAAACTTGCTTCAGATTTAACTTTTATTCCCAGGCAAAAGAAATGCAAAGGCTACTTGTTTGATTATGCAGGCAAATCTTTTGTATTTGAAAATGGTTTACAGAGGATTTGCTTGCTGTGATTAAGGAGGGGTTTCAGATTTTGATAATGCTTGCATGCTTTAGTTTTTGAAAAGAAAAATGCACAGGCTTTTAGAACAGGTTGAAGAAAAATGATTTTGCAGAGGATGTTAATTATAGATTTGAACATGATTTTATTCTTGGTTTTTAATAAATTATCAACTGAAACTTTTGTCTTAGCCTTTGAAAAAAAAATGAAGATTTAGAAAAGAAGAATGAGGGAATGAAGAAAACATGTTTTATAAGTGTAATTGATTTATTTAAAAATCAAAAGAAAAAATCAAAAATAAAAAGGACACTTGTAAAAAGAAATAACACTTGTTACATTAATCTCTTATCCTAAGTACACTTGTCATAATTACCACTTAGATTAATAACATGTGTCTTAAGTAATTTAGTTTATTTTTGTTTAATTAAAAGGTAATTAAAAGGAATAACAGGGTGTTTGAAGGTAAATGCATGAGTGTGTTAGTGCTTTGGGTCGCTCTTAAGCATGAAATTTTAGGTGGAATGAGAGTTAGCAAGCATGAATTTTTAGACCATCAAATTGAACCATGGACTCCGTAGTTCCTTTTGTTTTGGGGTCAGATTGTTTATTTTTCTTCATGTTGTGTTTTCTTTTTTTAATAAAGCTGGTAGGGGCCCAGATTTCAACCCCGCTTACTCTGCAAAAAAAAAAAGGGTAATTGAACTCCTCTTTATTTATTAAATACATATAAAGTAGTTTCATAAATAAATGTATATGTATTTCTTTTTAATGAAATAAAACAATTTATATAAAAATGAAAGCTTATTTACAAGATTCATATATGTTTATTCATTTGAATTTCAAAATGAATTCAAATTCAAATGCTATTTATACATTTAAAAATTCCATTTAAAACTAATTTATCATCATATTTTAATTTTAAATAATAAATAATATTGCCTTTTTAAACATATCTATATTTATATATTTATTACTATGTTATTTGAAAGTAACATATTTATTGATATAAATAATTTATAAAAGGAATTATAAATTACATATCTTATTTGTCTTAATTAAAAGAATTAATGTTTAATATATAAATTGTATTTTTAATTTTTTATATGTAATTCCAAATTATAATTATTAAGCTATATTCAAAAAGAAATAAAATAAACTTTTGTTTATCTTATTAAAATTTAAATTATGTTTTAAAATATATTTAAACACTTTAAAACAATTGCTTTAAGTATTTTAAACCAAATAGTTATTTATTTAATAGTTTGAATAGTTATTTATTACATAAAATAATAAATTTCCAATTTATCAAAATGAATATTAGAATTTAAAAACAAGATTTTATTTGTTCATTAAACTTCAAATCAAAACTTATTTATCTATAATATATATAAATATATATATATATATATACATTATAAATAGAAAACAATTTATTAGCTTTTAAAAGATAAAATTTACCAATTAAACATTTATTTAATTGGATTATTAAATCAAGTAAATTTTATTGACAGAATTTATGAAATCAATTTAATTTTAAATACAGATTATTAAATTGATATTGCCAAAATTTCTGAGATATCACATTCCTCCCCCCTTAAAAGAATTTCGTCCCTGAAATTTAAAAGCAAAGGTAATTTAATAATCTCATTTAAGATTTAATTTAAACATAAGCATATCAATCATATGCTAACAACCAAAGCAACCAATTTATCTAATCAAACAATTTTAATTATCCGGACAAAATTCTGGATAAAATCTTCTCGAGTTTCCGCAAGTATATACATACCGGGATACTCGCTCTACAAAATACAAACAATCAAAACTACGAAGCTACAGAGCTCCATCTCATCAAGATCTACAGAACTAGACAAGATATCATACTACAGACGAGTCTGACTCAACAACCAAACCTTCCTGAACAGCTGGTTCCACAACCAGAGATAACTCATACACGTACTCCCTCAGAGATACGTGAAATTCATTGAATCCAATTATCCAAACTGGCAATTCAACTCTTGAAAACCAAACACCAATCCAACCAAAACACATAAGAGATCCAAAACAAATCTCCGACTCTGGAATCCAAATTGCTTCGTCTCTTAACCATAAAACTCTTCATATGATCCTGGGCTGCCCATATCCAAACTGATCATCTTAACCTTAGCTGATGTCCCCAAAAGAAACAAGCTGGACCAAACAATCCAACATAACTCTACTCTTCAAATCTCAGAAGAACAACTCACTTCTTCTGTAGAAAACAAATCATAAACATTCCCAAACTGCTTTCGCTGCACAACTCTGATCTGGAAAAGAAGAAACTGCTGATGAAGAACACGAGCATAATCTGGACAATCACATCCCAGAATATGGTTCAACAGATTCATAAAAGAAAACTCAGAAGTTCCACCAATCCTGAGCTACCTCACCAAATCCTATCTCAAGAAATCATCCTTCTACTAGTTGAACCACTATCTCCACTCCTGGAATCTAGACGATAAGAAAACTCAATCTCCCGATACAAACAAACCTCTGACTTCTCAGAAGATATCCAGAAAAATCTCAGATAACACAAGAGAACACTCAAACAATCGCAAGTCACTTTTGCGATCAACACAGACCAATTCCCAAAGAAACTATTCTCCCTTTCCAAACAGAACAGCTCACACTTAACTAACCAATCCACCGAAGAAACAGATCCATTCTGCTGCATCTGAACTCAACCTTCAGAAAATGCTAACCAGAAGACTTCCTGCTGGCACACAGAACGCTCGGGGCTGAACTGCTGACACCAAAGTCAAAGACTTCTTAATCCAAAACTCTTCGAGAAACTCGGACCTCAAAGCCAAACACAAACAACCAGCTGGACTCTCAGCCACATCATCGAAACAGACACACTTCCTAACTTGTTCCAAAGAAAACATCTTCAGAAACATCCATATTTACTGCATCTCATCACGCAGCTACCACTTCCTGACGTATCAAAATACCATCACACACTTCTGCCAAATCGACAGATCCAAACTCAACTCATCCATCTTCAAAGATAGACTCCGAACCTTTACAGGTTGCCTTCAGAGATCGATGAAATCTCTACACCACTGCACAACCTACTCGAGACGGTATTAGATCTACAGTCTCGACAGATACACTTCCAACCTCAACATTCAAACTCCAACCAATAGTAGTAGTCGTGTTACACACACCACTACCTTATCTACCTTTATAACCTATATTGGAAAAACCTGAACAGGTAACCCAACAGGTAAGTAGAAATATATAAATATATATATATATCAAAACTACAAATACGCTCTCTCAAGATAGACACCACTCCAGAGCCTAGGTATTCACTCAACCTAATGCCCTGATACCAACTGTCACGACCCATCTTCCACTAACCAGAAAGACGTATCATGAATTAAGAAAGACAGGGATAGAAAGAGATAGAAAGAGAAGAAAGAAGAAACAACAACAGAATCTCAACAGCGGAACGAATAAATTATACTAATAATCAAAAGTATTACATAGATATACAACAACTATCAGAGTTACACAGATTTTACATCTCATATTAGACAGTTATAAACACCTGTCTAGTTATTACAACATAGTACAAAACAACTCAAACAAACGACTCAGAGATACCAACACAGCGGAAAACTAGATAACTACAACGCAGAAGCCTCCTGCTCCATTTGCTCCTCCATAATTCGTCAAAGCTAACCTGAATCCCTTGGCTACTCATAAAAATTTGAGTACCCAAGAGTTTATGAAAAACAAAAACAAACTCCGGGTCAGAGATGGGTCTGGTGTGAGTTACAGGTTAAAGTTGCTTAACTTTTGAAAAACCTTTAAAAAGAAAGGTATCGCGTAAGACTTCCTACACATATATATGGAAAAGTTTTTACCTTATGCTAACCAAACATTTGATAGGAAATCCGATGATATTATAATAGTGTCTAGGGTTTTCAAGTAAATATGAAATAGCCGAAATTGCTACATTATTAAATTCCAGCTACTAGCCACAAAAGTGGGTAATACAATCAAAACCGTTGGCACTTATTGGATTTTGGATTCCATACAATGGCAGGGCTACTGGGGTACCGCCCGTCACAGTACGTGGCCTAGATCACCGTACCAAGGAGTACGCCCGCTCCTCTACAACACAAGGCCGGAACCATCCCTTACTGGACAGTCCCGAACAAGACAACCCCGACAGTTGTCGCGAACCAACCGCCACACAGCCGAATAAAAAGGGACTTCTAGACAGGGGTAAATCTCGCTCTCCGGTGGGAGCTACCCACGAAGCCTTGCTGCACCTCCCCTGTTTTATCCATTCCCGGTTGATGAGGCTTGAGGCTACGATTACCTTTACACAACGCATCTCTTAGAATGCTCATCTCCACCTGACGATGTTCTGAAAGCATTCAGTCCATACAAGTTCGTTCCGGGTTCGAACGAAACCGAAGGCATTATCTCGTTACACTCATTTTGGAATCACCCTCAAAGTTAACGACGAAAACCCTTGCACTTTGAATCTCCATCTCGAGCCTATAAGTGCTATTTCCGTCAAACTCATCACGGAATCACCCCAAGAGTTATACTGACGGATAGTCCTTACACCTCGAGTCTTCACTCTTCCCAAGAGATTACACGACCTATCGTTAATTTGGATCGATGTGGTTTTCGGATATACAAATATGGAAACCCGATCCTGGTCTCATCGAAATCCAAAACGTGTCTTTTAGGTCCAAGTTGTTTTAAGTTTTAAAACAATTAAATTAAACTATCTATATACACACAGATAGATAATTTATATCATCACAATAGATAATCATCACCACAGATAATCCATATTATCATTATCAGAAGATAATCCAATTCACCATCACAATGCAACCAATGCATCCATATCACACAACATTACGAATCTCATTTTTGAGATTCAAACCATACAAGGTAAACCATATCATCCATGTATAAACAATGATTAATAATCACACCATATATAAAATTAATTTAAAATGAATTAAATTAATTATATCATCTCTAATTAATTTAAAGTAAATTAAATTAATTACCTCAATCTAAAATCCTGCTTACACAACCATTGATTTCAAATCATTTAATTAATTAATTAATTAACCACTAATTAATTCTCTTGATTAATCACCCTTGATTAATCATCCTTTAATTATATTCAAGTAATTAGTTTCACAATTTAATTATTCTTAATCAAATACAATAATTAACCTTTAATTACTTTTATTAATTAATTATTTATAATTAATTACATTAATCCTTATTAATTATATTAATTAATTACTCTAATCACTTATCATTAATTAATTAATCTTAATTAATTATTCCTTAATTACATCATTAATTATATTAATTAATGATTCTTAATTATATTTAAATTAATTAACTTCATTAAGTAATTAACCTTAATTATTAATCACCTTGATTAATTTACTTCAGTAATTAATTATTCTTAATTACTGCATTGAGTAAATTGACTACTCCTAAATTAATTATATTTAAATAATTATATCATTTATTAGTAATTAATTACCCTTAATTAATTACATTATTTAATATTTTCCAAATGACTTAATCAATAATTACTTAGATTAATTATACCAAATAATAAATTATTAATTTCTTTCTTAAAGAAATTGTCCTCCATAATAATTACACAAGCAATTAACCTCAATTCTTCATACTTTAAATAAATTACATTCTGTAATTACTCATTTTAATTACAAAGTAACTATACTTAACCAAATACCATAATGATTATTTAAATTTAATTAATCTAATTAATCATCAAAATTAATTACTTAAATTAATTAATAAATAATCTCAAGTTAATGACCTTTATTAACTTATCATCAATTTCTTTAATTACCTTACTTAAGTATTTAACCATTTATTAATCACACATTTATTAATACTTAGTAATCATTTAATTAATCACTAATTATTAATTTAATTGAGTTTTTAGCTTAATTAATCTTAACCTCTTGATTAATTAATTTCCAATCATTAATTAAAATCTTAGCTTATTTAATAAATGTTCTTATTTCCAAATTTTAATTAATCTTAATTAACTAACCTTAACCTTAATTAATTAATTCAAAATCCTTATTTAATTATTTAAATAAATTAATCAATTATCCATCTAATTACCCTATTAATTTATCAAACCAAATCATTAAATCTTTGATTTATTTTAAGTAAAACATTTCTTATTAATAATTTCATTATCATTTACAAAGCAATATTCAAAACAACTTACTTTAAAGTTTGTTTCCCAAATTACATTTTAAAATTTAAATTTAAAATGTAAACCAAACTTAACTTTATCAAAGTTTTTAAAAACATTCCAAAACCTTCTTAAAACTTATGCTAAATAATTTCTCATTTTATAAAAGGAATTTAAACCCATACTTATTTAAGATTCAAATCATATTTAAATTATGATTCAACATCAAAAACTGTTTGAACATTTCAAAATTTAAAAACTTCTTTTATTTTCAAAACATGATTCAAATTTGAATCTTGTTTCCAGATTTAAACTTATGTTTAAATCTTTCATTCCAATTTTAAAACCTTATCTTTAAATTCAATTTTATTAAACTCCTTTAAAGTTGTTAAACATTTTAATTTAAAAAGTTAGAATTAAATTTAAAACTGGAATTCAAATCTCAGTTTGAAAACTCTACTTTTAAAATTTAAGTTTTAAATTCTTGTTTAAAAAAACTTACTCCAGATTTAAAAAAAAACAAATTGAATTAGAAAAATTGCAGGTTTCTCTGAAGCCTATAAATTTAAAAATACTTGAGACTCCCCTTTATTTACTTCGAGTTAAACTATCTACAACTTCGAGCAAAATCTCGAATTTCCCGTGTGTTACCCAAGCACAACAAGTCTACAAACCCAACAATCCACCCTGACTCCATCTTCTTCACCGTGCACATGCACGGTGGTTCTGGCCACCTCCGGCCACTACCCAACTAACGAGCAAGTCGCCGACCATCCTTGAATCACTTCGCGACCATCAAAACCCCTCAATCCACTCGAAATCAAATTCGAGTATCCCTAAACCAAAACCTGTCAACAGTATTGCAACCAGAACCCCCACCTTGTCAACGGCTCGCACTCGCCTCTCCGGTCACCAAAGAACTGTCACCACCGACCATGGCTTCCCCTAAACTCCAGCTTCAATTTCCTAAAGTTGTGTCAAACTCAATCCACTACAACTACCCTGCTGATCAAATCACTGCTTGCCCCCAAAAACTAGGTTTACAACTCAATTCCAACAATCACCATCACCACAGTGATCTTCCACTAACCTCCCCATTTTTTCCTATGTCACTGACCTCTAATCCATCACCAGAAACAAGCACGACCACCTTGACCCTTGAGAGCTTCATCAAAACCCCAAAAATCAATTTCCAATAAAAACAAAACCGCTCTTCAATTCTACCCTTAAAATTTGTACTTTGATTTTTAAAAATCATGATTTAGGATATGCATTTATAATTTAATCCTGAATCCATGATTTCATAAGTTTGAATTTTCCCAAAATTTAAACTTTACTGCTTATTTTAGATTACAGAGCAAATTACAATTAATTTAACTTAAGTACAATTTAAAGTTTTCTTTACAATCAAACAATCAGATATTATTTGAACCTTAGATCCTAACATAACTTGTTTAAAAGAAAAAAATGGATTTTTATTAAAATCTGTACTTCTGAAGTTAAGCACAGGAAGGAACATTTACACAGCACATACATTCTATCATTAGTATGCATATATACAGTAATGTATTTAAGATCATATACACAGGCAGATTGATCAACATGCAATTCATATAAACATACACAAACATACTTATTTAAGCAACAAACTTATATTTAAATTTTTAAGAGTGTTACTCACCTGATGTTTGAAAGACAGAGCACAAATTTGAGTTGCAGATTTTTTTTAACTTGAGTGCTTGTTGTGCTCTAGACTTGCATGCAGGTTAAAGAAATTTGAATTTTGCTGTTAAAAACTTGCATGCAGGTCCAAGTTCCAGATTGCAGAGGCCAAACCCAATTTTAAAAAATGCAGACCATTCAAAACTTGCTTCAGATTTAACTTTTATTCCCAGGTAAAAGAAATGCAGAGGCTACTTGTTTGATTATGCAGGCAAATCTTTTGTATTTGAAAATGGTTTACAGAGGATTTGCTTGCTGTGATTAAGGAGGGGTTTCAGATTTTGATAATGCTTGCATGCTTTAGTTTTTGAAAAGAAAAATGCACAGGCTTTTAGAACAGGTTGAAGAAACATGATTTTGCAGAGATGTTGATTATAGATTTGAACATGATTTTATTCTTGGTTTTGAATAAATTATCAACTGAAACTTTTGTCTTAGCCTTTGAAAAAAAATGAAGATTTAGAAAAGAAGAATGAGGGAATGAAGAAAACATGTTTTATAAGTGTAATTAATTTATTTAAAAATCAAAAGAAAAAATCAAAAATAAAAAGGACACTTGTAAAAAGAAATAACGCTTGTTACATTAATCTCTTATCCTAAGTACACTTGTCATAATTACCACTTAGTTTAATAACATGTGTCTTAAGTAATTTAGTTTATTTTTGTTTAATTTAAAGGTAATTGAAATCCTCTTTATTTATTAAATACATATAAAGTAGTTTCATAAATAAATGTATATGTATTTCTTTTTAATGAAATAAAACAATTTATATAAAAATGAAAGCTTATTTACAAGATTCATATATGTTTATTCATTTGAATTTCAAAATGAATTCAAATTCAAATGCTATTTATATATTTAAAAATTCCATTTAAATCTAATTTATCAACATATTTTAATTTTAAAATAATAAATAATATTGCATTTTTAAACATATCTATATTTATATATTTATTACTGTGTTATTTGAAAGTAACATATTTATTGATATAAATAATTTATAAAAGGAATTATAAATTACATATCTTATTTGTATTAATTAAAAGAATTAATGTTCAATATATAAATTGTATTTTTAATTTTTTATATGTAATTCCAAATTATAATTATTAAGCTATATTCAAAAAGAAATAAAATAAACTTTTGTTTATCTTATTAAAATTTAAACTATGTTTTAAAATATATTTAAACACTTTAAAACAATTTCTTTAAGTATTTTAAACCAAATAGTTATTTATTTAATAGGTTGAATAGTTATTTATTAAATAAAACAATAAATTTCCAATTTATCAAAATGAATATCAGAATTTAAAAACAAGATTTTATTTGTTCATTAAACTTCAAATCAAAACTTATCTATCTATAATATATGTATATATATACACGTTATAAATTGAAAACAATTTATTAGCTTTTAAAAGTTAAAATTTACCAATCGAACATTTATTTAATTGGATTATTAAATCAAGTAAATTTTATTGACAGAATTTATCAAATCAATTTAATTTTAAATACAGATTATTAAATTGATATTGCCAAAATTTCCGGGATATCACACCTTAGTTGCATGGAATTCATGTTATTTTGCCTTATAGTTGTAATCCATGCACATATATCCTTGCATCAACTTTGCACCATCTTTTCCTATGCTAGGCCGACCTCTTATGAACCCAAACCAGATCCTAGTCTTTGCTTTGGCCATGCAAACCTGATCTATATCTGAAGCATAGGTAGTTGAAGGAAAGTGCAAGTGGTATGGAGATGATTTATGAATTCATCTCTAACATTGTTTAATTGTATATTTTAGTTTGAAACTTATGTTATATATATTTGTTTTGTTTGAATGTATCCAAGGCTATTAATCTTTGGCTCTCCACTCTCAAATCATATTCATGCTATCGTGCCTCTGAAGATCTTAGTTTGTGTGTTTCAGTTGTCGTCTCCAGCTTATACTGTGAGTAATTCTCACCAGACGATTTGTACTTATATAACTAGTAAACTGACTCCTTTTGAATCTGTAAAATGCATTATCATATTACACCTGCTATATTATGATCATATAATGTTCACCCATGCTTAAACACCTGTTATATCATATGTTACTATTATATTATGCCGTTCTGTTATTTTTATCAGTTTATCACACTGCAAGTTCCCTTTAGATTAGAATCACTATGGGTTGAAATGATACATACCCGAACGGACTTTAAAATAGGGGAAAATCGTTATGGGCTGAAATTATAGGCCTGAGCGATTTTCAATTTATTTCATATACTTGGGACTGCGGGTTTGAAATGATAAAAACCGGATTTTCTTTGTAAATTCCGGGTTGAAATGATATATTACCCGTATCATTTTACCTAGGCTAGAAAATTATATACAGACCCGTAATTAAAATATATTTTTCTAAATTTTTTAAAATATTTTAGAAATGTAATTATTATAATATTTTGATTTAAAATTAATTAAAAAATAATTTTTGTAATGTATTATTAATTTTCTGGAAATTTATAAGTTAAATAAATTATGGAATGGTTAGAAAACTTGAATGCAAGAGTTTTTGGAAATTTTGATTTAATTATAATTGGAAATTAAATTAAATATGGAATTATGATAAATTTGTGATAATTTCAATTTAAAATGAATTTAAAGTGATTTTATAATATATTAATGATTTTTGAATAAAGAAATGAATTATTATTTAAGTTAAAATTTTGAAATATAACCAAAATGGGAATTTGTGAATTTGGCTTAAAAGTGAATTTTAAGTTAAGTAAATAAAATTGAAATTAAGTTATATTTTGAAATTTTAAACTTAAGTGTTAAGTTGAAATTTAATTCAATGAATTTAAAATTGAATGTTGAAATTTAATAAGTGAATTATTATTAAATCTTGATTTTTGAATGGAAATTTAACTTTATAAAATCATGAACTTAGGGAAAATTAAATGATGTTTTTAAACGTGAAAATGTATGATTTTATAAGTTAAAAATGTTTAAATAAAAAAATATAATTGGTTGTGAAATTTTATTGAATATTTGAAGTTAATTAACTGCATTTTTGAAATGTTATTAATTGTAATGTAAATGATATTACAGCATTTGTAAATGTTGTAGTTGATGATAATGAACTGAAAAGCTAAATTGAATTAAAGGCTATTAAAGCATTTTTTTAAGTGCTATAATTGTTGAATTTAACTAAGTTATTTCAAATTTAAGTAAACCCTATTACAGCATTTTTAAAATGCTGTCTTTAGTTAAATTGAACTGTTTTGAATGTAACTTTCCGTAGCATTTCTGAATGCTGCGAAAAGTGAATTTTCACTATTTTGATAAACTTAAGTGAATAAATGAACTTTGAAAGTTGAAAATTTTATAAATTTCATAATTTAATTATTAAATATAATAAATTCATTTTAATGATTAAAAATAATTTGAAATATAAACTATTTTGAAATGTGAATTGAATGGTATTTTAAATTGAATGAAATGAATAATGATTTGAAATGAAGTTTTATAAAGATATGGTATTTTGATGTATTGAAATGATTTGAAAGGAAGTTTGTAAAGATATGATATTTTAATATATTGAAATGATTTGAAATGAAGTTTTGTAAAGATATGATATTTTGATATATTAAAATGATTGGAAATGAAGTTTTGTAAAGATATCATATTTTAATATATTGAAATGATTTGACATGAAGTTTTGGAAAGATATGACGTTTTTGAAATGTTTTGGAATTAATTTAATCTTTATTTTGATAAAGATTTGGATTTGAAATGATATTCTGTTTTGAAGTATAAATACCATTTTAAATTATAACTACGAGTTATAATAACGAATGGTTGACAAAGAGACCGGGATCGGATATCTGGGTTCTCTCTGTCGATACCGAAAACCACTTTAACAACCGTGTATGCGGTGGAGATTCAGAATGAAGTAGGATAGTGGCGACGTTCTTGAGGTATATTACGTGAACCCAACTCCCGTGAGTTGGCATAAGGTGGCTAAAACAGGAGCGATCTCGGGCCAAGTGAGGTCATTCCTCCGATCGGACACATTCCTTCGATACTATACTCTTACTTGTGATTGATTAGATGGACATCCTCCGATTTTGATATGAGAGTGTGTTCCGAGGTAGGCGTATGTGGCTGTTGCGTTACCACCAGCCCGTGTGCGTAATTGGTATATCTACCCTCGCATTGCCTTGTGTGCCGTGTCACCTACCATACCGAGCCTTTACTTGTTTTTCTCCCGTAGCCCGTGTGGTATCCTCTGACAGTCACCCGGTGTGGAGATGTCATGATATTGGATGGACTGCTGGGACTATTATGTGTGAAGGGTGATATGGGTAGCCCGGAACGCTATTTAAAAGTAAGTTTATTTTACTGTAGACATTATTATAACAGTGCAATATTACTATATAGTAAATAGTTTAACGGATCCTTAGAGGATGGGCGGTCCCAGGCATCCTTTAAGTTACTTGTACCTTATTACAGTTCACTTGAGTTGGTTTACATTATATAAGTATATATTGTCCTGACTCGAGTGTTTGTATTTTTATTTACGCTTGGGTTAGCCTGAGTTATTCACAGATTTGGATTCCACTTTCTGAAGATTGGAATCGTTGGAGATTATCTGCTTATCTAGTTTTATCTATTCCAGTTCTGTTGTTCTATTTAGCTTGTACTTGGTTATCATCTTGAGACTTCTGTTGTACTTTATTTATTCTGTTGTATTTTATTTAACTCTGATATATTTACATAGCAGCTTCATGAACTACTATTTCTTTTACTTCCGCTGCACTATTATTACTCTGTGTCTGTGATCTGTGATTATTATTTACTGTATATTCTGAGATTTATCAATACAACGCGGTATTTTGAGCAATTCAAGTCCGACATGTGCGGATGCGAATGGTTGAAAGTACCTCTTTGTTACATTATATTGTCTACCTACTATTTTTCATTCTATATTTTTAGTGCATTTCTTTGTGATGTTAGTAAATTTACCTTTTTTGTCAAGGAAGCACTTCATTTTGCTTGGGGTAAGTTGCAGAATTGTCCATTTGGAAAATGTTGAATCATTTTCTTTATAAGTTGTTTTCAAAGGAATAATGTCCGAGATATCACAAAAAACACTGCATATAGAGGTAATAGATATTAGTTTATTCTGTATCAGTAATTATGAAAGATAAAATGGGTTATTAGAGTTTACCAAGAGCAGAGTTACACATGCACGTATTTTTCTTGGACTTCCTTTTTTTTCTTACTTGCTCCATCAAATGTTTTCCAATTGTTGCCGACCAAGAAATATTTTTTATTTGCTTCAAATTATAAATATATGGTAGCAACACCAAAGGAAATGCTGTGTTTGGGTTGGAGAGTAAGAAAGTTGAAATCAAATACATTATACCAATCTTGCAACATCATTTTCTTTTTGGATTTTTGAAGCTAATCGAATGCTTAATTGTATATCTTTTGCTTTGGTCATTCTTGAATCCAGAATGCTTTTAATTCAGCGTGAATTTTTCCTATAAATGAGATGCAGCGTTGATTGTGATGCC
Organism: Allium cepa; assembly: GCA_030765085.1. Lineage (NCBI taxonomy): Eukaryota > Viridiplantae > Streptophyta > Magnoliopsida > Asparagales > Amaryllidaceae > Allium > Allium cepa. Next base: position 269,530,297 of record CM060931.1, on the reverse strand, counting down.
TTCATTTGGAAATCCGAAAATTGTAGCAATATCACTTTCTTTTAAAGTTGCTTTGACATCTTCAAATTTAAAACCAGTTGTCTTCAACTGAGAAGCATTCTATTATTATATCTATTAGAACTGATTCTTTTGCTATGTCATCAGATTTTATTGCTCTTTCAAAGAATGGAGTGATGGTATTGAAGAATGGAGTTTTTTTTCAACAATTCCATATGTGATTGTAGATGTAGCTTTTCTTTTAATAAATGTTATATCAAGCATGGAAAGACCTAAAACCACTTCTATAGACTTCTACATTGTCTTTTGAGGTTTCAATTTCTTTTGGCTTTTCTTCTTTTTGTTTCTTCACTGGTATTTTTCTACTTGCACTTCTTGTTGCTGGATATTTCTTTTTAGGGATGAAAGATGAACATTTTGTGATGGTATATACTCTAAAGATTTTGTATTTGAACTTGTTGAAGTTTTCATTTTGTGAAGGTTTATATCATGATGATTCAGATTTTTCAACTGTTGGAGATTCAAGTTTTGATTATGATTCATGTATTTCATGAGATTCAGGATTGGAAGATGATTTAGTTAGTTTCTTGATTTTATCGGTTGATGGTCTTTTTTTAGATACCCCAATTTTGTGTTTTCGTCATGGTTGCCGTAAGGATTTTAAATTTGTGAAATTAGTGTCACATACATAGGTATATAAACATACATACATATAGAGCTGTACATACATACATATGATTAGCAAATATTTTCCTGGTATAATTTTGCGTGGGTAATTTACCGTTATCTCTCTTTTACTTTACTCTAATCTACTTTTCAAACATTTTTAAGCTTTGCAAAACTGTCTTAATTTAGATAGAAGTGAAAGTTTGGAATTGCTTAGCAAATCATATTGGAAAACAATCATATTTATAATTAATGATGCTTATAACCGATTACAATTTCTCATCATTTCATATTGGTCTTACTGGTTGTGCATTTGCGTGTTCTTCGCAATAGCCAATTGATATTTTCGCAAACTGAATTGTTTCGCAATAAAAGTTATTTTCGCAAATTGAAAGAGTAAGAGTAATTTTCTTAGTTACTTAAAAAGATGAATTTAGTTTATCAAACCGACAGGGAGTTTTATCTTCTGCTGACCAAAATAAAATATTCTGAACCCAAGATAATACTTCACTTTTCTCCGTTCGGTTATGTGGCTATCTCCCGTTTTCTCCTCTTCGAGTTCCTCTCAAAACGTTTTCCTTTTAATTTTTGGATCTGCCAAAGATTTAAGATCCTACTCAAACCCTAGATCTGCCTTTTCCTCCTACCTTAACTTCTCAAATTTCCAACAAACTTCTCATCGCATCAGACCATCAAGAGAAGTTGACGCCTCCTGAAGTGTCGTTACTTCCTCCCAGATCCAGTACTGCCACCGTGCTTCGACGCTTCCACTTAAGCATTCTCATGTGAGTTTTGTTAGCATATTGATCCATTTCCTGTTTGGGTTGGGCTTTTTAGCCTTTTTTTCTTGTTTATGTTTTCTATCTATATAAACCTATCTCTGTAACCCTAATGTAATCAATCTATTTTGCTCAGCCGTCTTGCTGAATAATATGAATTATCTTTTTCTTCTTATTTGATTTTACAAACGTTTTACAAATGTTTACATGGTATCAGAGCCAGGTTCCTGTTTCTGCCTGCTGCCTCGTCGCTGTCTTGTCTTCCTGCTGCCTCGTCGCTGTCTTGTCTTCCTACCTCAGCCCGAAACCCTAGCCTGGTATCACCACCTGCTCCAAACCCTAGCATCCACTGAAACCCTAGCTTGTCGTCGACCTTGTCCCAAAACGCCAAAGCCCCGTCCCCAGCCTGCTGATCTCCCAGACCTGCCGAAACCCTAGTCCCCAGCCTGCCCCAGCCTGCCGATCTCCCTGCCAAAACCCTAGAACCCCGAAACCCTAGCCTGCCGAAACTCTAGCCCAATTGATACCTGTCTCGACCTAAAGCAGTCGCTGACTTCAAAATATGGCAGGAGGTGATGATTCATTACAGGCTATTAGTGTTCATTTAGATGGAAAAAACTATTCTTATTGGAGTTATGTCATGAAAAAATTTCTGAAAGGAAAACAGATGTGGGGATATATCTCTGGTGTTATTGTGCCTCCTGAAGCTGCTAATGTTGAATCGATGGAGAAATGGGATACCAACAATTCAAAAATCATCACTTGGATTAATAATTCTGTTGAGAATAAAATTGGTATGCAATTGGCTAAGTATGATACTGCTAAGAAAGTTTGGGACTATTTGGAGCGACTTTTTGTGCGTTCTAACTTTGCCGTTCAATATCAAATAGAGGCTGATATTCGGTCATTGTCTCAGAATGATCGAAATATTCAAGATTTTTATTCTGAAATTACTGCTCTTTGGGATCAATTGGCTATGACCGAGGTTGCTGAGCTTAGGTCATTTGCTCCATATATCGCTCGTAGGGAGGTACAACGTCTTGTTCAATTGTTGATGGCTCTTCGACCAGAGTATGAGCATTGTCGTGCGTCCATCCTACATCGCACTCCTTTACCTTCTGTTGATTCTGTTCTACATGAATTATTAGCTGAAGAAACTCGCTTGAAGTCTCAAACTGAGAAAGTTGCACAGACTTCTTCTGCATCTGTTTTTGCTACAGGGATTTTACCAATCCCATCTCAACGCAACAAAATAAGTATCAAGAATGGTCGTGATTGTAATTATTGTAAATAACCAGGCCATTGGAAAAATCAATGTCCTGAATCATTGGCTCGTCAAAAAAATCAAAGTTTTAAGCCAGGTGATAGATCACAACAGCAACAACGTGGTAGCCAACAACAGTCGTCCTTCTCTACTACACAAGGACATGGACAGTCACGAGGTAGTTCCCAGCCTAAGACTACTGCATTGGTACATCCTTCTGGTGAATCAGTTGTGGATTCCTCTAGACACTCTTGCAGAACAGTTTCAGAAGTTCCTTGCTAGCCAGTCTTTGTCTCAAAACATGACTACTCCTCAATCTCAGCACTTTGCCATGTCAGCTCCCTCCATATCAGGTTTGAATTCTCCTTTGTGGATTTTGGATTCTGATGCCTCATATCATATGTACCATGATTGTTCATCATTTATATCTATGTCTTTTGATTCTCGCTCACCTTCTATTTTGACTGCTGATGGCACACCTTTGCCATTAACAGGAATCGGTACAATTCAAACCACACACGTTTCCCTCCCAAATGTTTATTGTATTCCTAAATTAACTATGAATCTTGTGTCGGTCGGACAACTTTGTGATCTTGGATATCTTGTTCATTTTTCTTCTACCACTTGCTCTGTGCAGGATCCCAACTCCAAGAAGTTGATTGGGACAGGCCGTAGGCAGGGCGGTCTCTATGTTTTGGATGACTTGCATATTCCAAGTCATGCCGCTGCAGCTAGTATTGACCTTTCTTCTTTTCATTTAACTCCATTGTCTTCTAAGTTTTATTTGTGGCATTCTAGACTTGGTCATGTTTCAAGTTCTCGTCTTAAATTCTTGTGTAATTCTGGTGTTTTAGGAGATTTATGCTCTCATGATATTTCAGATTGCAGTGGTTGTAAACTTGAAAAATTTTCTGCTTTGCCCTTTAATCAAAGAATTTCTACTTCCACTGCACCTTTTGATTTAGTTCACTCTGATGTTTGGGGTCCAGCACCCAACCCCACAAAAGGTGGATGCAGATATTATGTCTCTTTTATCGATGACTATACTCGTTATTGTTGGGTTTTTATGATGAAACGTCGTTCTGAGTTTATTGATATATATATTGACTTTCAAGCATATGTTAAAACACAACACTCTGCTACTGTTAAATGCTTTCGTTCTGATTTAGGGGGGAATACACTTAGGGAGACCTTTCTAACATATTCACGGTTGATGGTACTTTGCATCATACTTCCTGCACCGATACTCCGCAACAAAATGGTGTTGCTGAAAGAAAACATAGACACATTGTTGAAACTGCCCGTTCTATGATTCTTTCAGCTAGCGTTCCAAAAGAATTTTGGGGAGAAGCTGTTCTTACTTCCGTTTATCTTATTAATAAGATCCCGATTTCTCATAACTTTGGTATTTCTCCTCATGCCAAGTTGTTTGGTCAAACTCCTGATTACTCTCACCTAAAAGTGTTTGGTTCCACTTGTTTTGGTCTTCGTCCACACGTAGAACGTACAAAATTATCTTCACGTATTGCTATATGTGTTTTTCTTGGGTATGGTTTTGGATAAAAAGGCTGTCGCTGTTATGATCCTTCTTCAAATAAACTATATGTTTCTCGTCATGTTTCCTTTATTGAGCATATCCCCTTCTAATCTATTCCAGCTAGTCCTCATAGTATGACTAAGTCTGATCTTATTCACATTGATCCATTTCCTGCTGATAACTACTCTGATTCACCACCTCTTACCATTGATACACCGTCATCCATACACTCTGTTCCTCCTCCTTCTGCAGGTGACACTTTATCCCATGCTACTACGACTGCTCAAACACCTCCTGTGATGACTGATCCTGTTCAACCTTGCTATCCCACTCGCACACGTAAATCTACTCAATTATCTGATTTTTCTTACTCTTGTCACTCTCGGGCTTTTGCTTCATTTCTTGTTTCCATTGACACTTTCTATGAGCCTTCTTCTTACTCGAAGGCTGTTCGTTCTCCTGTGTGGCAACGTGCTATGTCTGAGGAAATGCCTGCTTTAGACAAAACTGGTACCTGGGATCTTGTATACCTTCCTACTGGAAAGAAAACTATTGGCTGTCGATGGGTATGTAAGATTAAAACCAAGTCAGATTGTTCTATTAAGCGATACAAAGCTCGTTTAGTTGCTAAAGGATTTGCCCAAGAGTATGGCATGGATTATGAGGAGACATTTGCTCCTGTGGCTAAGATGACATCTGTTCGGGTTCTTATTGCTGTTGCGTCCAGTCATCAGTGGGACATCTCTCAAATGGATGTTAAAAATGCTTTTCTTAATGGAGATCTTAAGGAAGAAGTTTACATGGTTGCTCTACCTGGTGTTTCTCATGCTCCAGGTCAGGTTTGTAGGCTTAAGAAAGCTCTATATGGTCTTAAGCAAGCACCACGTGCTTGGTATGAGAGATTTTCGAATGTTGTTACATCACTTGGTTTTACCTCTAGTTTCCATGATTCAACACTTTTTGTCAGATTAACTTCTGCATGCCGTATTCTTCTTCTACTATATGTAGATGATATGATCATTACAGGTGATGACAGTAATGGTATTGTGAGCATTAAAGCCACATTGTCTCGTTGTTTTGATATGAAGGATTTGGGTCATCTACGTTACCTTTTAGGCATTGAAGTAGCTTCCTCAGAAAAAGGCTATCTTCTTTCCCAGTCCAAATACGCTACTGACATTATTCATCGTGCTGGTCTTACTGATACACGTCATGTTGATTCACCACTTGAGGTAAATGCACGATATACTTCGACCGATGGGGGTCCTCTTTCTGATCCCACTTTATATCGTTCTATTGTTGGTTGCCTTGTATATCTGACCATCACTCGTCCAGATATTGCCTATGCTGTTCACATTGTTAGCCAGTTCGTATCTTCCCCTACCTCTGTTCATTGGGCTGCTGTTATGCGCGTTCTTCGTTACTTGCAAGGAACACTTTATCAGAGTCTTTTGTTCCCATCGACCTCATCTTTGGAGCTTCATGCCTTCTCTGATGCAGATTGGGCTGGTGATTCAACGGATAGAAAATCCACAACTGGCTTTTGTATATTTTTAGGTGATTCCCTTATTTCATGGAAGAACAAGAAACAGGATGTTGTTTCTCGGTCTTCCACTGAGGCAGAGTATCGTGCTATGGCCTCCACTACATCTGAGATTATTTGGTTACGTTGGCTGTTGGAGGATATGGGTGTTTCGATTTCTTCTCCCACTCCTATGTATTGGAGCGCTATTCAAATTGCTCACAATACTGTTTTTCATGAACGCACCAAACATATTGAGATTGACTGTCATTTCAGTCGGTATCACTTGCTGCATGGAACTATTTCTCTGTCTTTTACTTCGTCATCGACGCAACTTGCTGATTTCTTCACGAAGGCTCACACTATCGAACGTCATAGATTTTTCATTGGCAAACTCTCGATGCTTCTTGCCGTACCATCGCGTGTTTGAGGGGGGATGTTAGTACATTGATCCATTTCCTGTTTGGGTTGGGCTTTTTAGCCTTTTTTTCTTGTTTATGTTTTCTATCTATATAAACCTATTTCTGTAACCCTAATGTAATCAATCTTTTTTGCTCAGCCGTCTTGATGAATAATATTAATCATCTTTTTCTTCTTATTTGATTTTAAAAACGTTTTACAAACGTTTACAAGTTTAATTGACTAATTGTGTAATTTATTGTTGATTCACTTATTGAGTTTCAACCTAGTTGATGAGGACTTTCTACCTTAGATTGCTATAAGTTTTGGATTATTCGTTAATTATGGTATGTTCGTTCTTCTAAAATAAAACCGTACTCACAAAAGTCTACTTTTGTTGATTTAGTTGTGCCAAACAATCATTTCTTCCTTGCCCTAAATGTGGCTCTGTTGAAAAATATTGAATTACAGTAATATTGTTACATGGTGCAGAAAATTGATGCAATAGGGAGCTTCGGTCACCTAGATTTATTTTGTACTTTAATTTTGTACTCTAATTCTCAACTGAAAATAATTTAATTTTATTTTAAAATTTTGCACTAATTCTCAGCTGAAAATAATTGAAGCCTGACTTGGAGGAATAATCCGCCGCTTAATGTCAAGTAGAAAATTGGTTCTACTGCATCATCATTTAATGGTCACCACATACTATAATGTTTTACAAATGAACTCAATATGAAATCAAAATTATGTAATAAGATGTATATTTCTACGGATTTTCATTTCAATAAAAAGAAGATCAGGCCATGATTACAAGTTTTGTTCATAGTGCATATTTTATTTATTTGTGCATAGCGTGCGATTTATTAATTTTTTACATATCAGCAAGGCGAATTTCAATATTATAGAAATAATCATATAAAAGAAGATAATTTGATTCTTCAAAATTCAATGTGTATTGTGTATTTAATTATTATTTTTGGTTTTCTCTTCGTTTATTGTATGTTTAGGCTTTGATTTTGTCCCCAATTAGCACCCACTAGAAACAAGGAAATCAATTTAAGACCCTTGATCAAACTTCTAACTCCTAAACAAGAAAACACTCGAAATTTAAGGTTGAACCACCAATTTCAAGTCTAACAAAATTGTGTTCATTATTTGTTACTACAGTTCTTTACTTTCTGTTGTGCTATCTATGTTCGATTTTGTTGCCTCGTTCCGAAAATAGGATTTTATGATGGACTATGACCATTTGTCAACCTTTTCCTTTCTTTTTTCGATGTTTTACGTTAAATTTGTTCCTTGAATTTATTTTTAGCATATTTTGCAATATAAATTTGATATTCGGATCATGTCTTCAAATTTTGAGGTGAAAATTAGCAGAAGAGTATAAGGTTAGATTCAAGGATATTTTTTTTTTTTTTTACAATAAACATATGTCAAGCCTTTTCAGTATATGATTTTAAACTTCATTTTCTTACGTGTGAATACAGCTTCAGTATGACTAAACCTTTTCATTTCAAGTGCTCCTTTGCTAGCTTTTACAAGTGAACCTACAGATAGACAGGTGTAACTTTTAAATCATTCAATCTTTGTATGACATTACACTCATAATCCCAATATGTAGAGTTATGTCTGCATGTTTTTGAGTTTTTCTTCTTTCACATATCAAATATGAATTAGATTAGGAGGCAGTATGTAATCTTTAGCCGGATCCTTGGTTTTCCATAAAGCTGAGGTTTTACCGAGGCAACAGTGATTTAGCCGGATCCTTGGTAATCATGTGGCTGATCCCATTATGACTGATGTAAAGCCTAACTCTAATATGAAGGCCAGGTGCACGCTCAATCAACTTTTATACACATGCACAAAATAATTAAATGAAGCACATATATTTATGTAATACTAATTCATTATAAATGGTATATGAAATCGTGATAGGAAAGTTAGTGCATGGAAAATATACAGCGAAGAATGCATACTATTGCATGTTTAGAGTACAAGGACGTAGTGCATGAGTTGCCACACTAAGCATGCTATTTTCGACTCCATAAGTCAGAGGGAGATGGTGACGTCCATCGGTCCATGAAGGCTGGGAATGCTGGAGGTGCGGTCTGGATTGCTGTGGATGAAATGAGTTAAATGTTGGAGGAGTTTATGGGAAATGTGCAGGCTGATATGTGCAATAGGGATATTGAGCATTCCCAGCAGCGTGGAAAAAGCAAGGAACGGGAAGAATCCCCATTTTTATTTTCTTCCTCACGCTCCAGCAGTGAGAATTTGAGCGTGGGGAAGAAAAAAAAAAGTGGCGATTCTTCTCGTTATTTTATGAGCGTGGATCCCTAAACGGCTTTTAGAAAAACGTTTAGTTTTTAAGTGGTTATCTGAAAGCCGTTTGGGTAAAAATATTTTATTTTTTTAATATTTAATGTGCTAAATGGTTTTCTGAACACCATTTAAGGCATTCCTCAACTTTTTTAAACTACATTTGCTCCTGGATGAGTGGAAATTCTTTCCATTTTTATTCTTCTTCCTCATCTTGAATTTAGCCACTGTGCTTGGAATGCTCGGAGTGCTAGGACTGTTGTCTTGCGGTGGATCATTAGGCATTCTTATTACTTCAGTTTAGTTTGTAGGTTTTAGTATGTTGTAATAACTGCAGCTACTTTTATTATATCATTTATATTTTTTGTTTTACATGGAATATCATGCATGCACCACTGTAAGAATATGATCAGTAGTGTAGGGTAGTTATCATTAGAGCTTGACGTCATCTTTTCCGTTTCGATATCTAAATCAACAAGTTTAAAGTTAGTTATGAAATATTTGTTTGATATGTGCATTTTGTTAGTTGAAAAAATCATATCGAAAGTGCACCTAACCCGGTTTATTGACGCACGCGCCACTTACAGGTATCTCGTTTTGTGGTTTAATTATTTGGGAGACGTTAAAGATAGATATTTTTCTGCATGTTGTTTGGCTCGTATTAAATATCTTTGATGATACAAGAAATAACAGAAGGGAAATGAACGATTGCTGGCATTGACGACCATCACATGCAATATATATATATGTATATGTATATATATATATATATATATATATATATATGTATATAAACCTTACAGGCAAGCATGGATGTGATATGGTGTTCTAACTAGTATAACCGCACAACGGTGGAGAAACCGACCGTTCGATTGTATAACTTTGATAAGAAATATACATTTAAAAAATTTGTTAATATTACATAAACATTAAGTGATAATATGTTGGAAAAGAATAAATTGAGATTTGAATCTGAAAATATGAATTTCAAATTTAAATATTAATCAAAACATTCAAAATTGTCGATTTGAAATTGAAAATTTTAAAATTTTAAAATCATAATAGATTTAAATTTGAAATCTTTGATGCGCAAAATAAAAGGAGAAAGTTTAGGCAAACCGCGATGAGACAAGATTCACGTTTTTAGAGAAACCGCGATGAGACAAGATCCACGTTTTTAGAGAAACAGCGATGAGACAAGATCCACGTTTTTTTAGCTTTAGGAAAATTAATTTTGGCTAGTAGAAGTAGGCAAACCTCCCTATGGTCGGTTTGATAAAGTTTCAAGTATGGAGTTCATAAAAAAAACATTCCTTCACAAATTCAGATTATTTTTCGCAAAGAGGGAGATGCAAACTCGTTATCCTCATCTCTACATAGTAAAGATGTTTTTGAAAGTTCATGAACGGACCAAAATGTCATTGCTTTTATCAACCATTAATATATAAAAAACTTCAACCCTGTTTAGTGTTTTTGATGATGTTACAATCATTTCTATATAAATTGTTTATAAATGGCTATGAATTTTGAATTATACATTTATAGTATCAAATGTTTTATTAACATATGTGATTAAAGAAAGCATTATATTGAGTCCACGGTAGTAGCATAGTGGAGAGGGTTGCGCTTGACCGGTAGAAAGTCGGGGGTTCGATCCCTGTCTTGCTCGACCACTCCCATAAGTTTAGGAGTGGTGTCCCTTCTAATCCAACAACAAGGTTGGGGATGTAAGCTCCTTACTGGGTGGGCTTGCCTCCTTTCTAGCGGTGGTCAAACCAGTCAGGAGGGGCTCTACCCTTTTAAGTAAGGTTTTTATAAAAAAAGATTTTACCAATGGATCTTACAATATATATCCGTAGATATTGATATGCAAATAATTATTGTTAAATATATTATCATAATTTATTGAGCTGAAACCGATGAAAATTATAGTAATTTATTTTAAAAAGTACGCAACCACACGGTCGGTATTTCCACCGTTGTGCAGTAAATTGTAATTGAGAGGGACCCAATTATTTTCAATTAATAGGATGTGGATCAAAATTTAACAAAATAGAATTTAAGATTACTTATAATTATCTATTTCATTAAACACAAATATATTTTATCATCACCTTCAATCTCCATTTCACCGTCGCTTATAATTCCCTCCCAAAACATTTTGTTCCCTTCAAATACAACCTAATATTCTGCCCTATGGTATCAGTCAATTCCCAATCAATCTTCGCGACTCCGCACTTGATTCCCAATCAATCTTCGGTTTGCACCGCACTCCAACTCTGCTGCCGCTTCAGCTTCACTCTGCCGCATCGCACCACCGCTCGGTCTCGAGTCCAGCATAGCATGGGAACCACGACGTCGCACAATTTTGTTCGGCTCCGTAATTTCTAAAGGCAAATTGATTCAATTAGATTATACAGTGATTGATTTTTAGTTAGGTTACTACTGTAATATATATACTGTAAAGCGGTTTTACTATGATCATAGTTATTGCTTTGGAGATTACTATGATTAATGTTGTTGCTTAGGAGAGTAAAAAGAAATTTACTTACTAAAATGAACAAAACAAGTATAATCTTCATATTGATTTTAGTTAGATATTATACTTAGCATTGTGAGCAGCTTTTTGCAAGTGCCAACATAATTTAACAAACATAATTGTAGTATAGAGCCAATAAACTCCTGATACCAAGGTACATTGCTCATATAGCTTGAAACTGAAGTTCGAAACTAAGATTTTGTAAACTAATGAATCCATTTGAGAAAGAGTTTAGGAACAAAATAGGCATACAAAAATAATAAAGCAATGTAGAAAACAAAATGCATATACAAAGCGTAAGTTTCAGAATTAGCTGTGTATTGCAAATCTGCAAGTTTAGACATTTGCTTAGTTGCTTTTTGTCCCCTCTATTTGATTCTAATGGTAATACGAAAACTTTTATTTTTATTTACTTTTCTTCATCACATTACAATTTATATGTTAAAATGCTTTTCTGTATCTAAATTGAACGTTTCAGGTTTTCTTTCATTGTTTATGAATTATACAAGCAAGCTATATGAGTTTGCCCCTTTCCTGCGTAGTCACCGTATTGAATAACATGATTGTTATTTGAATTAACGATAATGTATAACATGATTTTGTAAAACTAAGCACAAAAACTGATATGATTTTTTATCTCATATGTTTTTTTAGTTACTGTAACAATCCATTTACAAGTTATTTATAGCCCTAAAATAAAAGAAAACTGTAACAATCCTGGTTTAAGTGATCACATGTGATATTGAGAATAATAATGACGTTGGAAATTTAAATTGTTTATTTGAAATAAACAATGAATTTCGGGAATAAAAAGAGAAAATAACGTTTTGACATTTCATTATAATGGTTTGAGTTAATAATAAGTGGAAGATGATTTTTATTTGGTGATAGTGCAATACTTTTATTAGTTATTGTCATTTGCTTCTTTTAATAATTTTTAAAAGGAGTATGTGATTTTTAAAGAGTGTTATATTAAATAAAAAGATGAAATTGGGTTTAAAAATATGATTTGGTCATAAAATTGAGTTTAAAAATATGATTTGGTCATAAAATTGAGTTTAAAATGATTGGCTACATTTTAGTACACAAGAAGATTAATTTTGTGTAATTTTTGGAGTTAAAAATAGTGATTTATGCAATTATAAGTGTAATTGGCTATTTATTCAAAAATAAGGGTTTTTAATAATAAAATATTTTTATAACCTAATTTATTTTTTTATTAAGTACAAAATACTTTAATTAACATGTAAACAAGGCTTCATAATTTTATCATGTGAAAACTTTGAAATATTTGATGTTTGTTTAAGAACGTAAGTGTTTACTAGTGTATTAAGTGTTAAAACTAAGTACTTGGGCAAATTCTTTTATTATTGTGTCTTACTTTTAGCCTATAGAAGTGAGAAGGAGATATTCTCCTTCCTTCTACGAGCATTTGTTTTCACTTATCGTAAGTTTCAGAAAATTAAAGTAACTTCAAAAGAAAAGAGAAAACATTCCCCTCTTCAAAACCCTAGGCAAATTTCCCAAATTAAATTCAAATCTTTGTGTTTTTAGAATTGAATTGGAGCTAAATCAACATGTAATCAAAATCTAAAATTATTTATTCATCACAAGTTTTGAAATTGTTTCTCTGTTAACAATTCTCTTTCGCTATTGCATGTCTTTGTTTCCTGTTAATACAGGTTTCCGAGGATCAAATTCGAGCAAAGCTTCTACCTTTCAGCGGATAATCCAAGGTTTTTGCTTTCATATATCAAGGTGAGTTATAAAACTCACAAAAGCTAGCCGAGTCGCCTAAACAGTGAATAAATAAGCTTCTATTTGTATATCCTTGTAGTTGTTCTGTTCAAAAATCTGATTTATAATACTACTTTGAAAGCTTATAACTTTTGATTCCGAAAACGAAATGCTGCCGGATTTTTTTTGATTTGTAGACCATTTTTTTTAGATTAAGCACGCCAAATTTTAAGTCATTTTGATTTATGCTGCCGAACTTTAATTCTGAGCATGTTTTTGTCCAGATTTTTACAGTGAAAACACTGACTGGGTTCAATTTTGAGATATCATAACTTTCTCATAATTTGTCCAAATTGCGTGATCTTTTTTTGTTTGAAAGATAAAGTTTTGTACAATAAGCATACCAAATTTCAAGTCATTTAGACCTATATAACTTATAGAAATATGCTGCCGAACTTTGATTCGGAGCATATTTTTGCCCAAATTTTTATAGTGGAAACACTGCCTGCGTTTAATTTTGAAACATCATAACTTCCTCATACTTTTTTCAAATTGCACGTATCTTTTTTTTTGAAAGATAAAGTTTTTTACTCTAAGCATACTAATTTTCCGCTCAATCCGAAGTAATTTGGTCCTCTTTTTTATGCCTGAAAGTTGAACCCAGAACGGTTTTCATGCCTGGGCAAATTTTTTTTTTTGAACTGTTGCAAACATGGGCTGAATACATCTTTGAGACAACGTAACCTTTTCATTTTGTATCGGAATTCATTGATTTTTTTTCTTTGTTTGAAAGCTGAAGTTTTCTAATACGTGCACACCAATTTTGAATTCAATCAGACATCGTTTGGCCACATGTTTCATGTGCTAAAGTTGAACCTAGAGAAGATTTCAGACCTGTGTATTATTTTGCCTATGCATTTTTTGTGCTTTTTTCGTTCGACTTTTGACTTTTACTTTATGTTTTTGTGATATTTCTGAAATATTTTGAGGGCTATGATGCCTATCAACGGGCTAGCCAAGTTTTGATGAATTTAAAATTTAAAATTGAATTGAATTTGAATGACGGTTTTGAGTAATTTTTTTGATTTCGAGCACGGATTTTTCAAACAGTTTTGAAATAATTTTTAAAATTTATGGGTATTTCAAAATAATTATTATATAATATTTCAAAGTATTTTCAAGTGTAAAATCTATTTATTCTCAATAATAAGAGAATTTTTCAAATATGGTTTTCAAGTTATTTCGAGAATTGGTTTTCAAAGCTTGTTTTCGAAAGTAAATTATTTATATATAAATTACATGTTTTTGCACATTTCGAGCGAATGAGAAGGAGAATTAAATGGTTTGGTAAAACACGTGGTATGGGACACGTGCTATTATCTTATCGGTTGACTCCCGACTTATCCGTTTAGTCGTTTTGACCTGTAGGTCGAGTTTACCGACGAGAAGAGGTAAACTTTTTACTGCTTTGAGTGTGAAATTTACTAGCAGTTAGTAAACCGTTTAGTGCGAACATGTGGTATGGTATACACGTTAACACTGTTCGGGTTCCTATCCGAAAGTTTGTGACACATTTGTCTAAGAGACGTATTTTCCAGTACTAGACCTTCAGATCATTTTTCCTTCGGGATGTTTGTCTAAGAGACATATTTGTCCATTGCGACGTATTTGTTCTTGGGGACGTTTGTGTAAGAGATGTATTTGTCCATTGCGACGTATTTGTCCTTCGAGATGTTTGTCTAAGAGACGTATTTATTGTCCTTTGGGACGTTCGTTTTAAGAGACGTAGCGCCTTATTTTGAGAGAGCAGTACTTGACGAGCTTCGATCATACGCACGTGCTATATCTTTGAGATGATTTCATTGATGTTTGTGATTTTCCTAGTGTATCGCTCTTTTTCGAAATTGGTCCTTTGAACCATTCGATATATATTTAATGCGATTACCTTTCGGGAATTTGAACTCTTGGAAGTTCTAGTTTTGAGATTTGAATTGCCAACACTGGCGTATATGAGATTTGCCTTTTGGCGTATACTTGAGATTTTATTCTCCTCTTTGGGGATATATTTTCCTTGTAGCGTGCTTAATATGAGATCTCTTTATGCATGTTTTGAGTTTGCCAAGATGACGAGTTTATGTTTTTCCCCTAAACCATATTTGATGTTTTATGAATGTCGATGATACGAGGATCGCTACTTTTAGCGTTTTGTGGGTTATTTATCTCTTTTGAGATTATATGTTTGTGTAGTGATACCATATTATCACTTGGTATAATCATACGCTTTAGATTGTTCCTTCCCATTTGGGAATATTATAACATTATCCTTATGCTCATATTATCGCTTATCCTTGTAAACTGATTTGTTTAGCTAGACTGACCTGTGTATTTTATACACGGGTCAGACCGAGGTGTTTTAGGTTAGGTACATTTAAACTTAGCCGATTCTGCTTCCGCATGGACTATTCTGCTAGCTATTTTTGTTATAGTTTTTTGTGCAGTCCTTTTTGTTCCTACTCTGATATGTATATCCTTTTCACTCGCTTGTATATTGTGGTTGCTATACCATTTGAAATATATCATTTTGTGTACTCTGAGATGTATCTGTACATGTATATATATGTTGATTTACTGTTTAGTGATGTGATTTGCATTTGAGTTATTTTATTTTGTCCTGATAGATCCTACAGCCACCTATGCCTTTGTATTAAGTATTTATTGGATAAGTCGATCCACTTGAGAGAAAAAAATATGGCATTTGTCGACGTATTCAATAGATATTTAAGACAATGCTATATATGGTCGCTTCTATCCAGCCATATTCTCCACATTAGCAGACAATATTATCTAGTAATACTCTTTGTTAATGTCGGTCTCGGGTGGGGCATCATAGCTTTGTATCAGAGCTGAATTCAGAACAAAATATGATAAATACAGAACATAAACACATATTACAGTACATCTAAGTGTTATATAAGTGTTACGAATCCCTTATCATCGTGTCCTATACCTTATCGTGTCCTTTGAGATAGACGTTTGGGTTATGCCTAGGAATAAATTTTATTCCGTAGTATTCCATAATAGAATTTATAATATCTTATCTTAGAAGTAATCCTAACTGTGATTGTTCTATTCAAGTCCTCTTCTATACGGGTGCTTGACACTCATTCGTATTGGAGGAATTTGTTGATGCTTTTGGAGTTCTTGTCTTGTTTTTCTGTTAGGATTGCGAATCCTATTGAGAGGATTTGCAATATTTGGCGTGATGTATGAGAATTTTGGGAATTGTTCCTAGTAGCTTATCTTTTCTTGCGAATTAGCATGCTATCTTCTATCTAGAGTTTAGAATGATTTGAGATTGAGTGGCTTGTGTATTATCAAGCCGCATTCTGTGATCCGAAGGGTCTTATATTTAAGTATCCTAATTTTGGCTGATTTGTTGTTTCTCGTTCTTCGGAACGTTAATGATGATTCTAATGTATCTATATTCACTGTTGAGTTTCGAGATGTTGACGATATATCTCGAATTCCAGTCATTATGACCTTGTTGATTTCTGTGAGTCTGTTCGTATTTGTTACCCCATCAGGCAATCGAGAATTGTATTGACCTCATTCCTAGATCATAGCCTTTTAGTCATCCTTCCACGAGATGTCCGCTAAGGAAATGAGGTGATTCATTAAATTTAACCGACGTTGTCGTTCTTGCCTCCTTTTGAGATGTCCTCTTTGGATACCTAATTGTTGATATACTTTGTGAAATTACTTCACTCGAAGTAATGATATGTTGTTAGCGTTCTTCTTCTTATTCGAGAAGATATCTTAACCTTACTCTTATATCTCGTTGATCTCTTTTTAATCTATTAAGTGGAGCTAGGGTCGTTCCTCAGCTTGACCATACATCGATTTTCTTAAGTTATGAGTTCCGGAGGATGACGTTCCTCTTATCGCATTTCACACTCGTATGGTTCTTGTGAGTGGTTCGTTACACCGTTCGGAACAATGAACACTCCAGTCTATTCCATCAATGTTGAGGATCGAGTATTCTAGGAATATCTAGATGAGCTCTATTTGTGTTCCTTGATCTTGAGAATAAGTAATAAGTTGTGTTTTCAAATTTTTCAAAAATTGAAGATATGTTTCTAAGAGAAATCGGATTTTATTTTTAGGAAAAACAAAGAATATTTTGAGTATAATAAATGAGGTATTTCTTTTTAAATAAAATGAATTTTATGTTGGGTTATCCATCTAGTGCTTTAAGAATTCTGGTTGAATCCTGGTTGATGCGTCTGGCCAACGATATCGATATGGATTTCCTAAATGTTGTGATGAGACAGTCAGACATGATAAATTGAGTTTTAATAAGTAAAGTTTGAAAATAATTAATATGGTGGAGTATTTTTTATTTTAAATGTTTAATGAAGTCAGTGTACCAGTTGAAGGAGTAGTGAGGCAGTTTTGATCGTTTGATCAACTTTACAGCCAAACGATGGGGTCATTCACTTCAAATCAATGGCGAGACAATACCCTTATATTACTGAAATTTGAGAAATTGAATATGGTAATTTGGGTAAGTAAAAGTAAATAATTCTAATCAAGTGTATGTCTTAATTAGAAGAAAATGTCATTTGATGCTTTGATTAACAAAATGTTGTAATTATAGTAAAAGAATATTTTGGTTTGGAAAATTAAAATATTAACCGAATATTTTAGTACAAGTTATTAATTATAATTATAAAATTTGTTTTGACACTATTTATTTGAGTAATATTAGAGGATAGATATAAAACTCTATCTTAAGAGAAAATAAAGAAGTGTTGTTTAGAACATTTAGTATAAATTTCTGAGCTAGTTTTGTTTTAAACTTAAATGGTACTGAAACTTGTGGGTTTGAAAATGGCGAAATTCGTTTGATAACAAGTTGAATTAAGTATCAACTTTAATTAGTTTCATGTCGATAATTAGATGGAAATTTAATTTTTGTGACTGGTGGAAATGTGAATTTGGATTGTTTTGATAAATGAGCAATTCACGTAGTATAATCATTTTAAATCATGAGAATAAATTTTAAAAATTTATAGGTATCCCAAAAAATTATTTTTGTGGATAATCAATAATCATCTTTTGATAATGAAAAAGATTAGTTAACTCTTCCGAAATGAGTTTTCATAATTAGTTGTTTTTAAAAAGCTGGACTTTGGAAAAGTAATGAAAATATTTCCACTTAATGAAATGTTTTATGATGATTACATAAGTTGAACATGATTTTGTATGTCTTAGCTTCCGAGGAATTTTTTTTAATAAATTATATAGTAAAAAGCTTCTTTAAAAATGTAATTTGAAATTAAAATGGATTGGGTGAATTTCAAATTTCAAATTGATTTTAAAAGATGAAATTTCATGTAGAAAAGTGCTATACTAAAACAACGATAGCTTCAGATTTATACCTCCAAATGAGATCACTCTTTTTGTAAATGAAAGTGCTTCCAATAAGCTATGAATCTTCTTTTTAACACTTTGGAAGATTGTGCTTTTTATTCAGTCTAAAATGGGTTTGAAAATAGATGGACAACTCTGTCCTATTATGAAAATTTCTAAGATTTAAGCTGAAAGTAAATTTAACATAACTTTCAAACCGTAAATCAAATTTTGATTCTTTGTATTACTGGAAAGCATAGACCGAGTAGAACAACTTCTATTTTATACAGTTTTTTAGATTTTGTTGTTTGCTGGGTCAAAACCGCTCTTTTTTACAGTAGGTCTAAAATAAAAATTGTTCTATTTCCCTCAATAGTCAAGTATAGCATTTCTTTTTTATGATCATGAACTAATATCATCTATTTAGTTAAGTATAGGTGAAAAGATAGTTGGAATATATTTTGAGCAAAAAGATTGTATATATAAGTTTGTGCAAAACCGCTTTAAAATGCTAAAAGGGAAAGGTATGTTTTCGGATTAATTTTAAGAGTTAAATGATATATATTTTGCGTTTTCGACCTAATGGTCGATATATATTATTTAAATCATTTTTATAATATTGTATACGACCATATGTACAATGGAGACTGTCGATTTTTCCGAAAATTTCTAACTTTAGAAACATATGTGAAAATATATGTTACCAATTAAAATTTGTGGAAGAATTAAAGAAAAAAAACTTAAACTTTATTTCCTCTAATGAAGAGTAATCAATTTAAATTTAAAATCTAAGTAAGAAGCTTTGGAAAGTTTCAAGTATAGCAATTTTAGAATTTTAAATCTTGAAGATTATGGGTTCGAAAACTTTAAAAATATTTGATTAGTGAGTGTGTAACAATCCGGTATTTCGCATCAGTTTATAATTGACATTAAACGATTAATATTTTCGCTAATTACCAATTGAAGTTTTTTTAAATTGAGTTAAAATTCTTTTATAAAATTGTTAAAAAGATTGATGGGTTTTGAAAATTTAATAGCGGCCCATGTTTTTAATCGGGCCGTGATAAATTTGCAAAACATATACCCGTCCCCTTTCTTATTTTCGTTCGTTCGAAAAAACCCTAAAATAAAAATCAAACGAAGGATAAAAATGGCGGCCTCTCTCTCTCTCGTTCGTTCAGAGATTTGGGCTTTTCAGTGCTCGATCGAACGAAGATTTCTGGCCTTGCTTTGGCGATCGATGCCTTCTCCTCGCTCGCGGCTGCTCCTATTCGATTCGAATAAGGTGAGTGAATTATCACTCACATCTAATTCATTCTTAAGTGTTATGCTTCAGATGTTTGATTTTGTTACAATGTTGATGTTTTATCCGACTTTGTTAATTTGGTATGATTTGTTGGCCTCGGCTTCGATGTTTTGACTTGTTTGATGTTAATTCTAACTTGCTTTGACAAGGTTAATTTCACTGTGGTCTCGGCACTTGCTTGTTTAACTTCGACTTTGACCTTGTTTGACAGTGTTCATTTCCTTTGTAGTTGGCTCTGGCCATTTATGTTACCCCTGTAGCATACTTGTCTGATAATTTAAAGTTGGTCGTTTGATTATATTCGAATGACTGTGATTTTCCCTGACTTGTTCATATGCGTATACATTGAGATTTCTTAGTGCTCACGGTTTTGACCGAATTCCTTGGTCATCGTGACTCCGACTCGATTTTGAACTGTATATTATTTTTGGCTTTTTTTTTTTTGAGCTGTTCGTTTTCATGGTCATCACTGTTCGATTTTGGTTTGACAATATTGAGTTCGTTCGTGACCACCACGATTTCGATTCCTGTGACTTTGGTCATTTGAATTGAGTATGTTGATTTATGTAAATATTTTGGACTGCCACTAAATGTATACGTATGTGTTCATATGTATATATTAGCGTGTGTTTCCTTTTTACTCTCGCACTTGGTTGCACTTGAAATCTTATTGTTCATCTGGGTATTCTGCCTTGTGAGATCTGATTTTCGTGCTCCTTCACCTCTGATCTGTAGACTATCTCCATATGTATGTATATGGACGTGTGGCTTATTGTTTTATTGAACTGAAGTCATGTAGCGTGAGTACAGTTCCTTTCTGGTTCATGTTTTCACTGTGCATATCACTGCCTGGTTTTGTTTTTATGTGGATTATTTGATGGCATTGATTTTTGGTGGTCACTTTGAATTGTTGTTGACTTGATTTCTTTATGCGGTCCTGTTGACTTGAAGTCTAATCTTCAGGTGGCTTGACTTTGAGTTGTATGGTCTGGACTTAATTCATTTGTGATTTTACCATTGTTACATTTTGGTTTGTGGCTTGTCCGGTTTGATGTGTCATGTACTTATTCACTCGAACCTGATTTGAGATTATCGGTATTCATCCCTTGCCTGTTGCATTTGCAGTGTCTTCATTTGTGCACTGCTATGTATTGGTTTCTTGACGTATTGATTTTAGCTTGCTTCTGATTTTACTGAACTTTGATAGTCTCGACTAATTTGTTTCGAGACAGCTTTTGTCGCATTGTGATCTTGTGGTGGCTGTAGTTTTTAGTTGCAGTTTTCCCTTGTATTCATTTATGCAGTTGCTCTTCTTGGCCTGCATTGCATTGATGCAATTGGATTTGTTTTTCTAATAAACTTGAGTTGAATCCGTATTTCGGGTTTGACCTTGTGCTAGCGTTGCGAATTTATTTGAATTGCAATTGAGTTGAACCTGATTTTTCCTGGGTTTGACCTTGTGCCCGCTTGTGTACATCATTACTGTAGTGGCAAGGCAGTGCACGCAAGCGTGAACTGCAACCACACGGAATTGAGTTTTTGGGTACATTATCACTGTAGTGGCAAGGCAGTGCACACAAGCGTGAACTGCAGCCACACGGTATGGCTTTTATGATATTCTATCTTGTTTTGATTTATTGATCTTTTGCATATTCCATATGCTGTAGTGGCGAGGCAGTGCACGCGTGCGTGTACTACAGCCCTACTCGAATTAATATTTTAATTGATATTTCAATGGTTTAAACTGTTTTGTTTATTTAATTCAATATTCTGAATTGTATTTTGATTTGGTTTAATTAGCTGATTTGTTGTTTAACACTGTTACGTGTTATATTTATCGTCATCCGATTTCTTTATTTAAAGATCGGATAGGCGAAATTTATTATGACTATCGCCTATTGATTATTTAATTATTATTGCTTCTGTGCGTTAATAACTAAGTTTGAATCAGACTGACCCGTGTATTATTTCTTTTGAATTTAATACTCGGGTTAGACCGAGTATTTACAGGTTATAGATTTTTAGCTTTGGGTTGCTGCTAGAGCTATGAAGTCTTTTCATACTTTTTGGAGTAGTCCTTGTCTTATTATAGGATGTTGTATATTCATGTATATTATTCACGATAATGTACTTGTATATGTAACTTCCAGAGTCGACAGATGTAGTTGTATCATATGAATTGTATCACATGTATTGTAACTGACATCAGTTATTGTATATATGAAACTTTCCGTTTTATCTGTGTTCCGCATTTATATTATCTGTGTTATTATTATATTTACTGTCCTAATCTATTATGAACCATCGTAGTTCGTTTTATAGAATTGGGGTATGTCGATGGGAGTAAATAAATCAGAGATGAAAAATGAAAGAATATATATACCACTCCTATCGAGATAACCTATATTAGTGTAAGGCCTAACTATGGATGGCCGCTCCTCAACAGCCTTATTCTCCGCGCTAGTTGACAACATTACACCGTAGTGTTCTTGGCTAGCGTGGGTTTAGAGGTGGGGCGTCACAGAGTGACTGTTTAGAAATCTACTTCTTGAGTCTTATTTTGCCATTGTGCAATTATTTTATGACTTGCATTTATGCAGTTGTATGAGTTTGGTGGTGTTAGGGTAAAAACCACTACCTCTAGTTGTCAATTTTATATCGGTATGAATCCCTTCATAGTGTTATACGGAAAGTCATATCGATTATCCTCTTGTGGGGTGGAATTCGGGATAAAGTTGTGACTAAATTCCGACTCTGTTCGTGAAGCTTCTTAGGAATCGATCTAACCAGATTTATCTATTGTGTAATATCCTATCCATGTTTTGCTTCGAAGGTGAAACGCCTAAGAAATATGGATGTATTGCTTGTAGGGCTCGCAAATCCCAGTAGTTCCATTTTGGAAACCATAGAATTAATCGAGCAAGCTTTATCTTGGTATTCTACCATTTTATTTTGAGAGTGAGAGAATTTTTAAACTCGAGCTTGTTTATTTATCTTTTGCTTGATGAAATAATTATGTTAAATATAGCTTTTTTCTAGAAAATTGCACGGACGTAATTTTTATAAGGGGGGAGTCTGTAACAACCATTGTTTAAGTGATTACCTCTAGGTATTAAATTATAACGGTGGTTATAATTTAATATTGAGAATAATAATAATCTTGAGAATTTAAATTGTTTATTTGCAATAAACAATGAATTTTTGGAATAAAAAGAGAAAGTAATTTTTTGGATGGTTTGAGTTAATAATAAATGGAAGATGATTTTTATTTGGTGATAGTGCAATAATTTTATTAATTATTGTCATTTGCTTCTTTTAATAATTTTTAAAAGGAGTATTTGATTTTTAAAGAGTGTGATATTAAATAAAAAGGTAAAATTGGGTTTAAAAATATGATTTGGTCAAAAAATTGAGTTTAAAATGATTGGTTACATTTTATTACACAAGAAAATTATTTTTGTGTAATTTTTTGAGTTAAAAATAGTGATTTAAATAATTATAAGTGTAATTGGCTATTTATTTAAAAATAAGGGTTTTTAATAATAAAAATATTTTTATAACCAAATTTATCCTTTATTATGTAAAAATACTTTAATTAACATGTAAACAAGGCTTCATAATTTTATCATGTGAAAACTTTGAAACATTTGACGTTTGTTTAATAACATAAGCGTTTACTAGTGTATTAAGTGTTAAAACTAAGTACTTGGGCAATTTCTTTTATTATTGTGTCTTAAGCCCAATTAAAACTTTTAGCCTATAGAAGTGAGAAGGAGATATTCTCCTTCCTTCTACTTTCACTTGTTTTCAATTGCCGCAAGTTTCAGAAAACTACAGTAACTTCAAAAGAAATGAGAAAACATTCCCTCTTCAAAACCCTAAGCAAATTTCTCAAACTAAATTCAAATATTTTGTGTTTCTAAAATTGAATTGGAGCTAAATCAATAGGTTATCAAAATCCAAAACCATTTCATCAAAAATCAAGTTTTGAAATTGTTTCTCTTTTAACAGTTCTCCTTCTCTATTGCATGTCTTTATTTCAAGTTTATACAGGTTTCCGAGGCTCAAATTCGAGCAAAGCTTCTACCTTTCAGCAGATAATCCAAGGTTTTTGCTTTCATATATCAAAGTGAGTTATAAAACTCACAAAAGCTAGCTGATCTGAGCTCAAAATCTCCTAAACAGTGAGTAAATTAGCTTCTATTTGTATATTCTTATAGTTGCTGTGTTCAAAAATCTGATTTATATTGCTACTTTGGAAGCTTATATCTTTTGATTCCAATAAAGAAATGCTGCTGAATTTTTTTAATTTTGCAGACCATATTTTGTAGATTAAGCATACCAGATTTCAAGTCATCTCGACCTATATAGCTTATAGAAATATGCTGTCGAACTTTGATTCGGATCATGTTTTTGCTCAGATTTTTATAGTGAAAACACCGACTGTGTTCAACTTTGAGACATCATAATTTTCTCATACTTTATTCAAATTTCATGATTTTTTTGAAAGATAATTTTTTTACTATAAGCAGACCAAATTTCAAATCATTTCGACCTATATAGCTTATAGAAATATGCTGTCGAAATTTGATTCGGAGCATGTTTTTGTCCAGTTTTTTACAATGAAAACACTGCTTGGGTTCAACTTTGAGACATCATAAATTTATCATACTTTGTCCAAATTACGTGTTTCTTTTTTTTTGAAAGATGAAATTTTACTCTAAGCACACCAATTTTCAGCTCAATCCGAGGTAGTTTGGTCCTCTTTTTATGCCTGAAAGTTGAACCCAGGATGGTTTTCAGGCCTGGGCACATTCTTGTTTTCGAACTGTTGCAAACTGGGTTGAATCCATGTTTGAGACTGCGTAACTTTTTCATTTTGTGTCAGAATTCATTGATTCTATTTTTGTGTAAAGCTGAAGTTTTCTATTATGTGCATACCAATTTTGAGTTCAATCAGACATCGTTTGTCCACCTATTTCATGTGCTAAAGTTGAACCTAGAGAAGATTCCTGACCTGGGCATGCCTATGAATTTTTATGTTCTTTTTCCGTCCGAATTTTGACTTTTACTTTATGTTCTTTTAATATTTCTAAAATATTTTGAGGGCTATGATGCCTATCAATAGGCTAGCCAAGTTTTGATAATTTAAAATTTAAATTTGAATTGAATTGGAACCGATTTTGAATGATGACTTTGAGTGATTTTTTTGATTTCGAGCATGGATTTTTCCAAACAATTTTAAAATAATTTTTTAAATTTATAGACATTTCAAAATAATTATTATATAATATTTTAAAGTATTTTCAAGTGTAAAATCTATTTATTCTCTACAATAGGGGAAATTTTCAAATAGGATTTTCAATTTGATTTCGAGAATTGGTTTTCAAAGCTTGTTTTTGAAAGTAAATTATTTTATATATAAATGACATGTTTTTGCACATTTCGAGCGATTGAGAAGGAGAATTAAATGGTTTGGTAAAACACATGGTATGGGACATGTGCGTTTATCTTATCGGTTAATTCCCGACTTGTCCATTTGATCGTTTTGACTTGCTGGTCTAGTTTACCGATGAGATGAGGTAAACTTTTTACTGCTTTGAATGTGAAATTTACTAGCGGTTAGTAATGAAAGTATATAGGACCGTATAATATGGATAAACAGTAATACATAGTATAGATAGTAAATAATGCGGAATATAAATGCAGTAAGTAAAATGACACCAGAGATTTTATACTGGTTCGGAGCACCGTCCTACGTCCAGTCCCAGACTAACTTATGGCTTTAACTAACAATAACCTCTCTTAACCCGAAAGAATAGGTATACAACACCTGAGCAACAGAACAGGATTTTTGCCTCAGTAGCAGAAGAGGACTTTTCCTTGCCTGAGCAGCAGAATAGGACTTTAACAAAGTATAAACGAAGTTGACTTAATGTGTTCATGATAACACTGGTTTGTCTATTAAGATTACAAACTTTCTATAATCCATTCCTCAAGAATATAAAGAGCATGTGAAGATTTAAAAGGAAGAATATTGCTAAGAATCAAAGCATATATAATATAATTCAAAGATTCAAAGCAATGGAGAGTACGAATGCACTAGAATAATCACAAGAGAGAATATAGAGAATTAGAATCAGAAAATTGGTGATTATGAAGTGAGTGATAACTCCTATATATAGTTTTGAGAGAGATGCAACTCTTAGTGAAGAGTTTCAGCCAAGAGAGACATCTATTCATGCAGTGCATCCCTTCATGGAAGAAGATGTCCATTTAGAAATTTTGCAGTTGAAGCCGGTTCAGTCGACTGGTATATTGGGTCAGTCGACTGGTGTTTGAATATTTAAAAATTCAAAAATATTTGCAGTTTCAAAATTATGAACAGTGTTCACTGCTGTGCATAGGCACAGTCAGTCGACTGGCAAGAACAGTCTATCGACTGGCTGTGCATAAATTGCACAGTGAACTCTGTTTTGTAAAGAAAATTTAAAATTGAAAACTTGAGGATTGATTTTAACATATGTCTAAGACTCAACATCTATAATAGTTACTTTAAGCCTAGAGATCCTCTGTTGTCTTCTTTTTGTCATGAATGAATGCAAATTCTTCTTTAGCTTCTGAACTGTCTTGTCATGAATCAAAACTAGTAATTCAACATTCTCCCCCTTTTTGATTGATGATAACCTGTATATATATGTTGGAGAGAAAATAATTCTCCCCCTGAATGTATGATATCTTTTTCTGCATCAAATATGTTAGTGCACATACTTTTTCTCCCCCTTTTTCATCGACAAAAAGGAGATACAGCAAACCAAAATATATAAAAGAAAAGTGCAGAAATATATAAAGGAGAGACTATTTAGTACAAGTCTCAATAAATAAATAAGTTTCAATAGAGTTTAATATGTTTAAATTGTCAAAAGAGTTATAAATAATTCATATCCAACTTACGAAAAGAACCTACTCATCTTCCTTTGGTACAGGCTCCTTTTCGGGTCTAGAAGTTCCATGAGCACCACTTACTGTGCCACTAGTATCACTACTAGTATGCTCTTCGGAAGTTGACCATGTAAATCTTGGTTCTGAACGTTTACCGTGTGCTATTGAAGAAGCAGTTGTGGAAGACGAACATGAAATTGCATCCCATAGGATAGAAAAGAATCCTTTTACTTTGTCTAATTTTTTATCTACTTTCTTTAAACGAGATCCTAGTATTTGTTGATTTCTAGAAAGGATCTCGATGGATTCTCGCAAACTAGTTGATTGTGCAAGACGAATATCGTCGTCTTCTTCGGGATGAGACGTTCGTTCTTGAATAGTTGGTCTGCCTGATTGACGTTGATGTTGCTGACGTCATTCTTCATAGGAGGTAAATGTAAGAGGAGCTGATGGTAGTTTCATGAGGCTTATTGTGCGAATGTTGATAACTCCAATGGAAGAAGTTTCGGATTCTGGTTGAGGTGTTCCCACATTTAAAAGCAAGCACGTTATATATTCACCGAAATAAATTATTCTCATGTTACCGTTGTTGAAGGAGAGAAGCTCATCCAATATTCGTCGTAGCCAATTTATTTGAATTCCTCCCCATATCGCATATAGAGCTTTAAAATTTTGTAGGTAGATAAGTTCATATGACCTTGTTCTTGGAAGATACTCCGCATTAAAGCTTTGTGAAGAATTCTAGCTTTTGGTCGAAGGAGAATAGATTTTTGTTCCGTCATATTATCTCCCATAAACATATGACTAATTCGACCCCTTTGTCGAATATTACATTCGACATCATCTAGTGGAATGCCATGATTGCGAGTTTGAAGTATGTGTGCCATTCGATCCAAGGAGAAAAATACTTGTTGACTGCACACTAAACTCCAAACACAATCATCCCTATTCGATGGACATTGGTGAGGAAGATTTAAATTAGCATAGAATTACTTTACCATGAGGTGGTTGATCTTGAGAGAATTGACATTCAAGTCAAGTAAAGATTACAATCCGAATCGACGCATAAGTTCTTGTAAACAATAAGCCGCGAAATCGCTGTAGACCATAAACGAACCTTCAAAGATCCTTGAGTTTTTCATTTTATGCCATCTAGTTACAGCCACATCATTGTATAGCCATTGAGCAATTTGGGCATCGGTAGGATCGACGGAAGAAGAGCCTTGTCTTTGACGTTTTGGAGGAGCCATTTGATTGAGTTTTTAGTGAAAAATTGAGTGTATCTTGGAATTTAGGGTTTGTGGGCGAAATAGATTTGAGTGAAAACTGAGAAGAGTAAAGTGAAATTTGGGAACAAGGTAAGTAAATAGGGAAGGTGAAGGCAGTTTTCACACAGCCAGTCGACTGGTAAAAACATTCAGTCGACTGGTGTACATTAATTTGCAAAAATTTTGAATAGCCAGTCGACTGAACGTTTTAGGTCAGTCGACTGACTGGTTTCCCGAGAGTTTTGAAACCCTGCATTCAATCGACTGACCTTTAATTTCAGTCGTCTGACTGGAAGTAAAAATTGCAGTGAAGCTAACAAAACAATTTTTTTTATAAATAATCAAAAATATAATTGAAATACAAATAATCAGAACAATGATACACAAGAAATGATAATTATTTTGGAGTTTTTGGTGAGCATTCTTGTGGTTCAACCTTGGTATTCTCAACAAGAGGTTGCAAAGGAGACCAATAATTTTGGTATTCCCATGAGTTTGGAGATGCCGGAGGTTGAGGCGGAGATTGTTCCCAGTTATTCCAGCCGGATGAATTTGCCTGACGGGATGTTGAAGGTTGAACAACATCACGCTTAGATGATTTGCCAAAAAACTTAAGTGCAATAGATTCTATAAGGCTTAGACGATTTGAATTCATCCGCTGTTCGTAAAACATTTCTCTTTGTAAATTGACTTGCTCCTGTTGATAGTGATGGATTTCATCAATTTTTGTTTTTGTTTTTGGAGAAAGAAACAACGATCTTCGAGACCTTTTTGGTTTTGGTGAAAAACCGGTGTGATATCTTCCTAGTTCATGAATAGGAGTAGGGGTTGGCAATGATGGTGTCGAGCTACTAGATGAATCATAGTTACTCGAAGAGGTTGGTGTAGAAAAGGATAATTTTGAGTTAGAGGAATTATGAGAGTTTAGGGAGGCCATTGAGAAGATTATAGTTTGTAAAGATTTTGTAAAAAAAATTGTAATGATGATTAATAATTGAGAAGGGGCAGTTTATATAGTTGAATATGAGCTTAGAATGAATGGTTATAGACCTTCAAAAGTTAATAACCAGAGATTAAAATAAAAAATAGTGGGGCAGAATAATTTAAGGATATGAAAGATATATGGTTAAGAAAGTATGAAGTATATGACTTAGCAGGAAATGCAATCATAGCATGACTAGTAAGCTATGGAGTTACCTGCTAGGAGACCCAAGTTCAAGTCCCGGTGGCTATGTTATTTTGTATTTTTTAACGAAAATATTCAGAATAAGTAGAACCAATCTTCTATATGAAACAAAAAACAATCATAGCTCAAATGGTAAGAAGTATTTGAAAACATAAGAGTGGTTATGAGTTCAAGTCTTGCTAGAGTCATAAAAATTTTGTTTTTGTTTTGATAAAATTGAGTGAAAGATATATATAAATATATTTTTCCAAAATGTGTTATTAGAAGCTACAAATATATATATATATATATATAAAAAAAAATTTATAAATTTTTAAAAGAAATAATACCAAGCTCTCGTCTTAAATTAACAAAAGTATTTTTGTTTATAGGTTTTGTAAATATATGTGCCAATTGTTTATCAGAGGAAACAAATTCTAGATTTATCAAATTCTTTTCAATATTATCACGAAGAAAATGATGACGAATGTCAATGTGTTTTGTTCGTGAGTGATTAACAGGATTTTTAGATAAATTAATAGCACTAGAATTATCACAGAAAATAGTTGATTTAGTTAAATTAAAACCAAAATCTTGTAGTGTTTGTTGCATGTATATAACTTGAGCACATGCCAGAGCGGCAGAAATATATTCTGCTTCACATGTCGATAATGAAACACATTTTGTTTCTTACTAAATCAAGATATAAGAGATCGTCCAATAAAATGACGAGTCCCACTTGTACTTTTTCTATCCGTCCGGCTTCCTCCAAAATCAGCATCACTATATGATACCAATTCAAAAGGACATTCCTTTGGATAGAATAGTCCAAAGTCCTTGGTTTTATTAAGATACCGTAATATGCGTTTCACTGCTCGTAGATGTGATTCTTTGGGATCTGTTTGAAATCGTGCACGCAAACAAACACTCATCATTATGTCAGGTCTACTAGCTGTTAAATATAGTAACGATTCAATCATACTTCGATATAATTTTTGGTCAATACTTTTTCCATTTTCATCTTTATCAAGATGTATGGTTGTACTCATAGGAGTTGGTTTGGTAGAAGTATTTTTCATACCAAAGCTTTTAATTAGATTGTTACAATATTTTTCTTGATTAATAAAAATACCATTTTCTAGTTGTTTTATTTGTAAACCAAGAAAATAATTTAACTCACCCATATGTAACATTTCAAATTCATTTGTCATTATCTTAGAAAATTCTTGACAAAGATTTTCATTTGTAGATCCAAAAATTATATCATCAACATATATTTGGATAATTAAAATATCATGCTTATTTCTTTTAATAAAAAGAGTTTGATCAACCTTTCCAATTTCAAAACCAGAATTTATTAAATAACTTTTAAGACGATCGTATCAAGCACGAGGTGCTTGTTTCAAACCGTATAAAGCCTTTTTGAGTTTATAGACATGGTCAGGAAATTGTTCATGTATAAATAAAGGTGGTTGTTCAACATAAACATTTTCTTTTATAAAACCATTTAAAAAGGCACTTTTGACATCCATTTAATATAATTTAAAGTTATGAAAACATGCAAAAGCTAGTAAGATTCGTATTGCTTCTAGTCTAGCGACTGGAGCAAACGTTTCTTCATAGTCAATTCCTTCCTCTTGATTATAATCTTGAGCAACTACTCTAGCTTTATTTCTAGTAATATTTTCTTGTTCATCTGCTTTATTTTTGAAAACCCATTTTGTACCAATAACTGATTGATCACTAGGTCGTGGAACTAAATCCCAAACGTCATTTCTTTCGAATTGGTTTAGTTCTTCTTGCATAGCGATTAACCAGTTTTCATCAGTATATGCTTCTTTAATATTTTTAGGTTCAATATGAGAAAGAAAAGCTACATGACCCATTTGATTTAATTGACTTCTTTTCCTAACAGATGAATTTAGTTCTCCAATAACATTAATAGAAAGATGATCTCTTAATACTCTAGGTAGAGCTCTTAATTCATTATTATTGTGAGCAACGTTTTCATTAATTTCAAAAGTTGTGGTTTTTGTATTTGTGGTATTATCAGGGAAATCTTCATCATCTATTATACTCGGAGTTGGTTTAAAATTCTCATCAAAAGATACATGAAGAGTTTCTTCGATGATATTTGTTCTTTTATTATAAATTCGATAAGCTTTGCTACGATCTGAATATCCTAAAAAGATTCCTTCATTGGATTTTGGATCAAATTTACCAAGCTGATCTTTTGTGTTTAACATAAAATATTTCGAACCGAAAAATTTAAAATAGGGAATATTTGGTTTTCGTCCATTAAGAAGTTCATAAGGAGTATTCTTAGTTAGTGGTCGAATAGAAACACGATTCAAAACATAACAAGCTGTGGCAACTGCTTCAGTCCAAAAATGTTTTGGTAACGTACTTCCATTTAACAAAGTCCTTGCACATTCTTGTAAGGTTCTATTTTTACGTTCTACAGCCCCATTTTGTTGTGGAGTTCTAGGAAACGAAAAATTATGGAATATTCCTTTTTTCTTACAGAAATGTTTAAAGGCTTCGTTTTCGAATTCACCTCCATGATCACTTCTTATGTTTTTGATTTTCAAACCTTTAAAATTTTGAATTCTTTTGACAAACGATTTGAAATTATAAAAAGTATCACTTTTAGTTTTCATAAAAGTAGTCCAAGTATATCTAGAAAAATCATCAACAATTACAAATACATATCTACTGTGATTAATGGATTGTACTTGTGTTGGTCCAAATAAATCCATATGCAGTAATTCAAGTGGTTGTAAGGTTGAAATAACCTTTTTAGATTTAAAAGTTGATTTAGTTAATTTTCCTAACTGACATGCATCACAAATATGATCTATTTTAAAATTCATTTTTGGTAGACCTTTTACTAAATCATTTTTAGAAAGCATATTTATAGTTTGGAAATTAATATGATAGAATCGTTTGTGCCATAACCAAGGATCATTTTCTTTGGCTATTAAACACATATCTGAATTATGTTTTATTTTCATATTCAGAACATAGATATTTCTGTCTCATTTCCTTCAATAAGATTTTTTTTGATCAAAAATACTACATTTGTTTTCAGAAAAAGTGATTTTGAATCCTTTGTCACACAATTGGCTGATACTAAGTAAATTATGTTTTAAATTTTTGACAAGTAAAACATTTGAAATAAGAGGTAAATTTGAAATACCATTGTTGCTCACATCGCCTTTGTCGATGATATATCCTTTAGAGTTATCTCCAAATGTGACGGAGCCTTCATCTGTGTAAATAATATTTGATAGCATATCTTTGTCTCTTGTCATATGTTTTGAGCAACCACTATCGAGTATCCATTTTCCTCTTTTCTTGAGTGGGACCTACAAAAATATAATATAATATTGGTACCCACCTTTTTAACAGGGTCTTAAGAGTTAAATCTTAGGAAACCAAACCCAAGAGGCTCAGTATCCCATTTAAAAATATAATCTTTATTTTTATGAACAGTTTGTAAAAAGGTGTGTATATATTTCTTTCTAATCAAACTGTTGTTTGTTTTAGGAACCCAAATTTTTATACTTTTTGAGTAAGAATTCCCTTTTGTTTGAACTTTAGTAGGATTAATATTTCTCCTAATTTTCTTTTTAGACGGAGATGTGTTTTCTTAACATATCCTAACCCTTTCTTACTTGACATAGATTGAGAGTTATCAATAATTTTTGATAATGTTTCTCTTCCTTTATTAAAATTCGAAACATTTTTGGTGATGCTTTCTAACTTAGTTTTGAGACTAGTATTATCTAATTCTATCAATTTTATTTTTGTTTTTAGTTCATGATTTTCAGAAACAAGAGCATCATTTTTCTCTTTTTGAGTTTCAATTTCTTGACTCAAGAGAGTGAGTTGGGAATTGATATTAGAGAACGATTCTTGTAATTTTTCAAGTTCTTCCTCAAATATTTTCTTCTCATCTTTAAGCATATCTCTTTCGAATTCTGCTTTGTTTTGATATTCACGAGTCTCCCTATATTTTCTTTTGAGATTTTTTAGAGTGTTAACAAGCTCCGAATTTATCTCAATCATATCATCAAAAGTAAAATCACTAACCTCGTTTTCAGTAGCCATGAAGCAGACATTTGCTTGCTCGTTTTCACTGTCACTACTGTTTTCTGATGAAAAAGTGTCTGAATCATCCCATGTTACTGAAAATGCTTTCTTTTTCTTATCTTTTTTGTCTTTGAAATATTTCTTCTTTAATTCTGGGCATTCCTTCTGGACATGACCTTTCTTATGACAATTGAAACATTCTAGAACTGAGGATGATGGTTTGTTTGGAAAATTCCTTTTTCCATTATTTTTGTTATTTTTTCGAAATTTCAAGAACTTTTTGAAATTTTTGGCAATAAATGCTAGATCTTTTTCATCCAAATCTTCATCTTTTTCTTCTTCAGCATGAAAAGCTATGTTCTTTTTATCTTGTGCTTGTACTCGTTTTTCCTGCAAATTCACTTCATAGGAAATTAGATTTCCTATTAACTCTTCAGGTTTTATGGTAGAGAGGTCATTAGCTTCTACAATAGCCAAGACTTTTCTCTTCCATTCATCTGTTAAAGAGTTTAGGATTTTTGATACAATATCAAAATCAGTGTACTTTTCTCCTAATCCTAATAGTGAATGATAGATATCTTGAAATCTAGAGTACATATCATTGATGGATTCATCTTGTTTCATTCTAAAGTTTTGAAACTGATTTTTGAGCATGGAGATTTTTCTTTGTTTGACCTTGTTATTTCCTTCACGAGTGATTTTAAGCGTTCTCCATATTTCATAAGCAATTTGACACATGCTAACACGATTAAATTCATTTCTATCTAGTGCACAGAATAACATGTTCATAGCTTTAGTATTGGCAGTAGCATCTAGTTTTTGTGTGTTTGACCAAGTGGAATATTCTCCAGTAGGAAGAGTGTATTAATTTTGTGTGATATTTCATGATTCAAAACTATTTGATTGCATATAGATTCTCATACGAGTAGACCAATAATTATAGTTTAAACCATTAAAGAAAGGAGGTCGTGTAGTGGATTGACCTTCAATAAAACTAGTGTTAGTGACAGTGTTAGTGGTAGTGCTGGTGTTATTTTCCATATTAATAGGATATCAGATAACTTTGTAACAGTTATAAGATGCCTTGCTTTGATACCAAATGAAAGTATATAGAACCGTATAATATGGATAAACAGTAATACCGAGTATAGATAGTAAATAATGCGGAATATAAATGCAGTAAGTAAAATGACACCAGAGATTTTATACTGGTTCGGAACACCATCCTACATCCAGTCCCAGACTAACTTCTGGCTTTAACTAACAATACCCTCTCTTAACCCGGAGGAATAGGTAAACAACACCTGAGCAGCAGAACATGATTTTTGCCTCAGCAGCAGAAGAGGACTTTCCCTTGCCTGAGCAGCAGAACAGGACTTTAACAAAGTATAAATGAAGTTGACTTAATGTGTTCTTGATAACACTGATTTGTCTATTAAGATTACAAACTTCCTATAATCAATTCTTAAAGAATATAAAGAGTATGTGAATATTTGAAAGGAAGAATATTGCTAAGAATCAAAGTATATATAATATAATTCAAAGATTCAAAGCAATGGAGAGTATGAATTCACTAGAATAATCACAAGAGAGAATATAGAGAATTAGAATCAGAAAATTGGTCATTATGAAGTGAGTGATAACTCCTATATATAGTTTTCATAGAGATGCAACTCTTAGTGAAGAGTTTCAGCTAAGAGAGACATCTATTCATGTAGTGCATCCCTTCATGGAAGAAGATGTCCATTCAGAAATTTTGCAGTTGAAGCCGGTTCAGTCGACTGATATATTGGGTCAGTCGATTGGTGTTTGAATATTTAAAAATTAAAAATATTTGCCATTTCAAAATTATAAACAGTGTTCACTGTTGTGCATATGCACAGTCAGTCGACTGGCAAGAATAGTCAGTCGACTGGCTGTGCATAAATTGCACAGTGAACTCTATTTTGTAAAGAAAAATTTAAAATTGAAAACTTGAGGATTGATTTTAACATATGTCTAAGACTCAACATCTATAATAGTTACTTTAAGCCTAGAGATCCTCTGTTGTCTTCTTTTTGTCATGAATGAATGCAAGTTCTTCTTTAGCTTCTGAACTGTCTTGTCATGAATCAAAACTAGTAATTCAACAAGTAAACCGTTTAGAGCAAACGTGTGGTATGGGACACATGTTAACACTATTTGGGTTCCTATCCGAAATTTTTGACATATTTGTCTAAGAGACGTATTTGCCAGTACTGGACTTTCGCGTCATTTGTCCTTCGTGACGTTTTTCTAAGAGACGTATTTGTCCATTGCGACGTATTTGTCCTTGGGATATTGTCATTCGGGATGTTTGTCTAAGAGACGTATTTATTGTTTTTCGGGATGTTTATCTAAGAGACGTTGCGCCTTATTTTGAAAGAGTAGCACTTGGCGGGCTTCGGCCATAAGCACGTGATATATCTTTGAAATAATTTCATTAATGTTTGTGATCTCCCTAGTGCATCGTCCTTTTCCGGAATTAGTCTTTTAAACCATTCGATACATGTTTGTGGCGATTACCTTTCGGGAATTTGAACTCTTGAGAGTTCTATTTTTGAGATTTGAATTGCCTACACTGGCATTATGTGAGATTTTCCTTCTGGCGTTTACTTGAGGTTTTATTCTCCTCTTTGGAGATATATTTTCCTTATGGCATATTTGAGATGAGATCTCTTTATGCATGTTTTGGGTTTGCCATGATGGCGGGTTTAGGTTTTCCCCTAAACCATATTTGATGTTTTATGAATGCCGATCATACGTGGATCGCTACTTTTAGCTTTTATGGGTTATTTATCTCTTTTGAGATTATATGTTTATGTAGTGAGACCATATTATCACTTAATGTCATCATACACTTTAAATTGTTCCTTCCCATTCGGGAATATTATCACATTATCCTTATGCTTGTATTATTGCTTACCCTTGTAAACTGATTTGTTTAGCTAGACTGACCTATATTTTTATACTTGGGTCAAACCAAGGCGTTTTAGGTTAGGTACATTTGGATTTAGCCTTTTTTGCTTCCGCACGGACTATTCTGCTAGCTCCTTTTGTTATAGTTTTTTATGTAGTCCTTTTTGGTTGCTAATCTGATATGTTTATTCTTTCGACTCACTTGTATATTGTGATTGCTTACCACTTGACATGTATCATTTTGTGTACTCTGTGATGTATCTGTATATGTATATATATGTGATGATCTACTGTTCTATGATGTGTTTTGCATTCAAGTTATTGTATTTTGTTCGGACTAATCCTATAGCCATCTATGACTTTGTATTAAATATTTATTAGATATATCGATCCACTTGAGAAAAATATATGACATTTGTCAACGTATTCAATAGATATTTAAGACAAGGCTATAGATGGTCGCTCCTACCCAACCCCATTCCTACATTAGGAGACAGTATTACCCAGTAATACTCTTTGTTAATGCAGGTCACGGGGTGGTGCGTCACAAAAACTCTCTCTCATCTTATTTACACATGTGGCAAAGCCACAACCATTGAATGAGAATAGCTAATATATCATCACCCCACCTCAAGTTGGAGGATATGTGAGGCTATCCCCAACTTAGACAAGATATCATGAAGTTGCACACCAGTCAATGATTATGTTAGGATATCAGCCAACTACTTCTTCGTTGGCACATGAGTCGGAGAAATCAAACTCTCTAAGAGTTTTTCCCGATCAAAATGACAATTAAGATCAATATGTTTTTTCTTTCATGGTAGACTGTATTTTTGCAATATAAATAGATGCTTGATTGTCACATTTTAGATCTATTAGAGTGAAATCTGTTACCCCCATCTCATGCAAAAGCCTGCTCAATAAGTCAATTCTGCACATACTCTTCTCATAGACCTATATTCAGCTTTTGATGACAGTGACACTATCTGTTGCTTTTTTTACTTCCAAGAAATAGGACTCT
Organism: Allium cepa; assembly: GCA_030765085.1. NCBI lineage: Eukaryota > Viridiplantae > Streptophyta > Magnoliopsida > Asparagales > Amaryllidaceae > Allium > Allium cepa. The sequence continues at coordinate 269,493,386 of CM060931.1, read as the reverse complement.
GATCCAAGAATACAATAAATCTACTTATTTACCTCCTTGTATGAGGATAAGCAGCCCAATCTGCATCATAGAAAGCTTGTAGTTTGGGAGAAGGCGAATTATTGAGCAAGATACCGAACTCTAAAGTCCCTTTCAAATATCTTAGTGTGTGAACAGCTGCATCAAAATGAGGCTGCTGTGGAGCTTGAAGATATTGACTAAGGAATTGAACAGTGAAAGCAATATCTGATCTTGTGCGCATCAGAAAATTAAGCCTACTAATAAGACGTCTATATGTGTAGACAAAAAATCACCTTTACCATGTGATAATTTGTAATTCAACTCTAGAGGTGTGACCAGTGGTGATGCTGAAGTACAACCAAACTCATCCAAGAGTTCTTCTATGAATTTTCTCTGTGACATATCACACCCCGTGAATGAGGGACAAACTCAATTCCCAAGAAGAAACAAAGATGGCCTAAATCCTTATTTTTGAACTCGGAATCCAAGAAAGTTTTCAAAGAAGAAATTTCTGATAAATTGTCTCCAGTGACTAATATGTCATCAACATAGACCACTAGAAAAACAAAAGTGGATTCTTATGAAATAAAGAGCAGTCATTGAGTGATTGTTGATATCCAAATGATTTTAAAGGAAGAGATAAATGAGCATACCACTGCTTCGAGGCTTGCTTTAGGCTGTAAAGCGATTTCTTTAATCTACAGACTAAACCTTGATCTGAAATAGACAAACCTTGTGGAAGTTTCATGTAAACTTTTTCATGCAATTCCCCATAAAGGAATGCATTATTTTCATCAAGTAGAAATACATTCCACTTCTTCTTAATTGCCAAAGAAACTAGCTACGCATTGTTGTTTTCTTTACAACCGAGGAAAAAGTTTCTGTAAAATCTATTCCTTCTCTTTTTGTGTAACCCTTGGCCACCAAACGAGCCTTTAATCTCTCTATACTGATACCTGCCTTTTCCTTGATTTTATAAACCCATCTACAAACCTATAGGCTTCTTACCTTTTGGTAATGGCACTAAATCCCAGGTTTGGTTAAGCTATAAAGCTTCAAACTCTTGAGACATTACAGAAATCCATCTAGAATCAAGAGTAGTCTTTTCATAACTGACATGCTCCTTTTCTAAAGAAACAAGATAAGGTGCAAGAGTGTGGAATGCAAAGCATTGAGGATAAATATTGGGTAAGTATAAGAACAAAAGGAAGGAGATGAAAATGAGATAGTGGTAGAACTACAAACATAATTATCCAAATATAAAGGCGGATAAGTGACTCTTGTAGTTCTTGGAAGAGGGGGATCAACAACAGGTAAAGTGAAGTAGGTAAAGTGGAAGGCTCAACTGCGGAAGTAGGTAAAGGTTGAGTAACCGGGGAAGAAAATGTTCTTCTGCAATAGGGGACCGATAAGGAAAAAGAGGTGTAGGATGTGAAGATTTGTTTGCAAGAAAATGGTAGATGGATTCATGAAATATCACATCTTTGAAAATAAAAACTTTTTAGAATCCATATTGAGGGGCTTATATCCTTTCTTTCCAAATGGATAGCCTAAGAAGACACATTTCACCGCTCTTACTTCAAATTTGTCTCTCCCATGCTTTAAAGAAGTATAGCACATACAACCAAAAGATTTAATGGATTTGTAATTAGGTCTGGTTCCATAAAGCAACTCATATGGGGAACGATTCTTTAAAAGCTTGGAAGGAAATCTATTGATGACATGTGTAGCCGTCAGAACACACTCTCCCCAAAAGGGCAGAGGAATAGCAGACTGATGCAAAAGTGCTCTTGAAGTCTCTAGCAAACGTCTTGCTTTCTCCGCACAACACCGTTCTACTGAGGTGTAACTACACAAGAGGTTTAATGTAAGATGCCTTTCTGTTTCAAAAACTCAGATGATGCAAAACTAGAATCAAGTTCTAGTGCATTGTCAAATCTGATAACTGTGACTCATTGCACAAATTTCCTTTCAGACATTGCAACGAAATTCATGACAATATCAAAAGCACTACCCTTAGTGCTAAGCAGAAAAGTCCAAGTTGCATGACTAAAGTCATCACCAATAGTTAAAAAATATTTTATCCATTTTATGTAGGCGTATGATAAGGTTCCCATATATTTATATGAATAAGCTGGAAAACATGTTTAGTATCAATTTTACTCAAAGCAAAAGGCTGTCAATTTGTCTTTCCTTTGCACAAATTTCACAAGCTATAACAAAATCCATATCAAAATTATCAAAAATAGAAAATTGCTACAGCTTATAAGCTGGAGGATGACCAAGTCTAATATGCCATAACAAGAAATTATTTGGAGGCTTATATGTAGCTTACATAATAGTAGAACCTGAAACTTGTGCAGAGACTGATCCAAGATGTAGAATGTATAATCCTTTGTTTTCTTTACCAATTTCCTATTGCTCGCTCATTGAAAGGCCCTACATAATGCAACTACCTTTTGTAAATAGGAAGCTACAGTCGTTCTGCTCAACAACTCTTGCAACAGACAATAGGTTGAATTTTAAGAAAGGAACATAGAGTACATTCTCAAGCATAATTCGATCAAATGGATTAACTCTTCCTTCAAATTTTACCACCAACTTACTTCCGTTTGGAAAAATTACAAAATATGGAACTTGCAGCTTAGTGGTTGATGACAACAAGGTCATATCACAACACATATGATTACTTGCTCCACTATCTATAACCCAGTATCCAATACTAGCAAAAGGAGAAGAGATTATACCAGCCATAGTGAATTGTGCATCTACTTTGATAACACTAGCTAATCCACAAACTCCTTGATTCTTGGATGAGTTCAGAAGATTCATAAGCTAAGCATACTGAACACTTTCAAGTCCTGGAACATTAGCTATTTGTTGTCCTTGAATAGAACCAGGTGTGACCTCTTCCTGAACAGCAGCTATTATCTTGCTCTTGAACTTGGTGAATTTGAAATTTGGTGGAAACCCATGGAGCTTGAAACACTTTTCTATCAGGAGACCAGTCTTCTTACAATAAGTGCAAATCCTAATATCATTAGGTTTTTGACTTCCTACTTGTACTACAGCTGCAACAAAGTCGCCCTTATGTGTATTAACACAAAAAGATGAAGTTTCAGGCAAGAGTTTAGAAGCTGCACTTGCTCCTCTCTTCTCTTCTTCTACAACAAGAATAGAATATGCATATGAAACCTTTGTAAAGGATGCATCATGAGGAGACTTCCTCTGGCTGTTGCATAGGTATCATCTAGCCTCATAAGAAATTGAATGCGGCGTTGCTCATCTTCCTGGTTACTCACATCCTGGATAGCATCACATTTATGGCAGCATGCTTTCTTCTTCAGACTTGCCAATTTGTCCTAATAGGACTTGGTCTTGGTAGAATAAGTAGAAATTGGAGCAGATTTTTGAGAGATCCTTCCTAATTCTCTCTGAATTGAATATAACTGAGCTCCACTCGATACTCCAAATCTACCTTTTAACTCATTCCAGATCTCCATAGCCAGTTAAAAGTAAATTACGCTGCTATGAATTTCTTGCCTTAAACCGTTCAACAACCATAAAATTACATGATCATTACATCTCTCCCAATTCCTTACTAGATCTGACTCTGTACTAGATTTTGCATGGCTTCCATCAATGAAACAAACTTTATTATTCACAGATAGCACAATCATAACAGATCTACGCCATTCGCTATAAAAATTTTCATCAAAAACATAAGAAATGAGGAGAGAACATGGATGATCTGATGCGTGTACCTATAGTGGATTGCTTGTATCTGCGATTGAGTTTCCAAATCCAGATCGAAGCAAATCGCTTTGAATAGAATTAGAATCCTCCTTATTTGCTCGATCGCGATGAAGAAAAGCGTCGGAGATGATGAAAAGAAGAAATATCAAGAGCCGATAGATTTGTGCTCCAATACCATGTAAAACTAAGCACAAAAAACTGCCATGATTTTTTATTGTATATGTTTTTTTAATTACTATAATTATCCATTTACAAGTTATTTATAGCCCTAAAAGAAAAGAAAACTCGCTCTCATCTTTATTACATACGTGGAAAATCCACAACCATTGATTGAGAATAGCTAATATGTCATCAAAATTTAATGTATTCTTGCAATATCTCTAGATTAATTTGTGTTTCTCCATTGTTATGCCCTGGCTTTGGTTTTTTTTGAGTTCTCTCACCACATTTGATTAAAGTAGTAGTTTCTATGCACTACCAGATATTGTTTCTATGCACTACTGGAATATGTTTCTTTTGAAAAAAAAATTATTTATCAAACATGTGGGTCCTACTTGCAATTGCTTGACTTTCGATAAAATAGCATGCGTATCAAAAGAAAATGTTTCTCAATTTTTGGACATATATCCTGACATTGGAACTCGGTTTTTTAAATGAGTTGGAAACTTTGTCAAAATTGTGTTCACAACTCAATCAAAACCGAGTTAAAGTTGTGCTACTCCATTTTCAAACTGAGTTGCAATTCGCGACTCGGTTTTAAACTGACTTACAATTGTAGCTCGGTCTTAAAACTGATTTGCAACTGCAGCTCTTTTTTAAATATAAGTGTAAAAATATTATAAAACTAAGTGATGATACTATCTATAGCGAGGTAAAAACATGTCATGGTCAAAAATAAAGGGAACTGAAAGCTATATATAGATTTACGAAGACATGTTTGGGTTGATTGGATTTCTATCTTAATGATAGTGTATATTTACTGGCTAGATATCATGTTGCATGTAATGAATGGTTCACTGCTATTTGAGATGAGAACGATGAGGATGCAGTGGAGGTTCCAGAAAAGCAACAAACATTAATTTTTCATGCTTTGAGCCCATTAATTGCAAAGGGACGTGCATATCCTGGCGGTAACCTACCGGATGAGGTAAGTAATTTTATGATTAACAGATTTGTTACTTAGTGCATAACTGATAATGTTCCATACCAACATATATGTAAAATTTCATGTTATTGAGGTGTATTTTTTTAAAGAAAAAACATGTTAATTATAGATCGAATTACATGCTGCGTAAGGATGAAAGATGCAATTGAATGGAAGTATAACAACGGAGGATTTACAATCTAGTCTTATTGCCTTAACAGAGGAAATGCAACGTGTCGAGGCTTAGGCAATGAAGTTAATTCAATAATCCGAGACAGAGCATCGAAGAACTGAGAAGGAGCATGAGGCGCATCGTCAACGGATTGAGGAAGAGCTTGAGACATATCGATGACAGATTGCAGAAGAGCACGAGATTCATTTGCGGTGTATTGAGGATGATTGTCGACATGATACTGGAAAGGGTAAAGAGTTGGAAATTAGATTGATGCAATTTGTCAAACAGAGATTGTCACAATTCGCACCTTATTGATTCGTGGTATCATTTTATTATTCTGGGCTTAGTATGATTAATAGATTTTAGGTAAGCATATGTTTAATATAAAGGTATGTTTTTTGGTAGCACATTGAAATTCATGCATTGTGACTTGTATTTTATTGGTTAATAACCATTTGTACGATTTCTTTCTAGTTTATATTAATCTTTTGTCTATGCATTTATTATTATGCTCTTTCGATATAGTCTTCGATGAAATTTGTTCTATAATATTCTCAAGTAATAAATATATTGTTTGAACATTCGAACGAAACAAGAGAATACAACAAACAACCCATAACCTTTATTTGTTATGGATTTGTGGCGGAGCATATAATGTGTTATGCACATATTTTTTTCCAAATAATTTCATGTGACAAATCCATGGTTATTTCTTGATTTTTGTACAATAAATTATTATGGATTTATGATAGAACACATTAGTACTAACTAAGTATCAAAAACTAAATCAAAAATTTATCATTATTTGTGATGGATTAGCAAACAAATATTTATTATAATTATTTTGCCTCAAAATTATGAAAAATAAAATTTGTTACGCACCGTGGCAAATCCGTCGCATATTATGTTGATTTTTCATTACTGTTTTGTTTGTGATGGATCTGTACTTGTGTTTTAGTGAGGGAACTATCCATCACAAATTTACGTGTAGTAACAGATTTGTGGTGGATAATGTTGTTACTAAATCAGATTTTTCTTGTAATGTTTCCTTCTCCTATTTAAACATCTTTTCCTCCATTCGATAAGGATCTTTTGGATCCTCCGTCTACATTCCTTTGCTGGCCAGCCTACCCTCACCCATCTCTCTAAAATCCTAAGCTCAAATCAAATTAATTTAGTTGCTATCTGATAGCTGAAGGTCAATGGTTCAAGGACTAGTAATCTGCCGAATCGGAAAAGGTATCAAGGAGGAGAGTTCATCCTTTCAAGGTGTTCTTTAAGGCTTTGGTTCTTAGGTATAATTTCCATTAAATTATAGTTTATAATATTTTGAATAATATTTCATTATGTATATACTATAATTATATTGTTAGTTAGGTGACGATTCTGATATGTATTAATGATGCCATAAGTTAGTTTGGTTATATATATGTAAATACTTATAAATTAAAAAAAAATCATTTATCAGGTCTGCGTAGCCACCTATTATATATAATTAATTATTATTTTATCAATATATATGTATATATATATAATTTAATTATACATATATGATTTTTATTTAACTACTATATGATTTTATGGTTAAAATTAATCATACAATTTTATACAGATACCTTTACAACATAGAAATTTCAGATAGCAAAAAATTAATTTTTATAATTATGGATTATTACTTAATATTATTTAAATCAATATACTACATAAATAAATCATATAAAATAAAATATGCTACAAAAATTATTTTATATATTTTATAGAATTAGCACATCAAAAAATAAGCTCCGTCCAGAAAATAAAAATAAAAAAAATCATTTCTGCTATTTTGAAAATTATTGTTATAATAGGTCAAAAATTAATAAAAACTAAGAAATTACTGAACGAATGTGGAAAAAATTTCAAACTACAAAATATTATATACGATTTGCTAAAAATTTAAAATTTGGAAAATAAATTTTTATTAATATTTTACGTAATTTCAAATGAATATTCAATTAAATATTAATATTTTAATATAATAAAATTAATAATAACTTTTGGTTGTGTTGTACACATGATTTTGAATTTATAAAAAATTTAACTATGTTAATATATGTATATTATTACTATATTTATCTATTTACTAGTTTAGATAAATTATTTTATCATTAAATATATTATTACATATATTATTACAATTTAATAAAAAACAGTATATATTATTTTTTAATATTTAAATAACTTATATATATTTAAACAAATATATTATAATATTATACATATATATTATTAATATTTTATTTATAAATTATATGTATGTATGTATATAGTTTACATTTATATAAAATTATTTAAACAAACTTAACATATATATATATATATACGTATATATTTGTAGTATTTATATATATGTGATCATTTATATACATACATACATATATTTGACAACATGCATTACATATCGGATGAGCTAACATGTCCGTTCGATGTAAATACCAACATCTACACACGAGCATGTTATACCTTACATGGTTTAGCATGTTACTCATGCACACATAAATTTATGTATTGATACATATGTGTATATTTATGTGTATTAGTGTATAAATTAAATAACACTATAATAAACTAAACTAAAACAAGAGATTTTATTTAAATAAAATTTCTAAATATTCTAATTAAATTAGATTCCATATGCCCAATAAAGATCCAGTAAGAGAACTTTTTTTTGAAATTCACCCATAACTTCCGTTGCCGCCTAATCTAGTTCCAACAATGGGATCAAAGCCCAATAGTCTATGCAATCTAAATTAGTCATGTTAGAGTTAACTATTAATCTCGCAACATAAAGATCATCCCTGATAGAAAAGGCCTAAATTTGAATTGGGTCTTGGGCTAATTTTCAAAATTGTTTGAAAATTGAAATATAAGATTTTAAATTTAGAAGTTAAATTTAAAATAAAATAAATATATCATAAAAGTTATTATATAATAAAAAATTTCAAATTTTTTGAAAATATTATAAATTAGTTTCAAAATTAAAATTTATTAATAGAATAACTAAATTAATTAAATGAGTTAATTAATGAAAATATAAACGTATTATATATTTTGATATATACTATGAAATTTTAAAATGTTTAAGATATCATAAGTATATATATAATATTATTTTTCGAAATTAATATAATGTAATTAAAATTATTCAATTAAATAAATTAATTAAATATTAATTAATTAAATAAAAATGCACATTTATAAGATATACATGTTATACAATAAAGGACATTGTATATAATAATTATTAAATATAAATGTGATATTAAATTAATATAAAATTAATTAAAATGTTAATTGATCAAGATTAATTAAATAAGACGTAACTAATATAATATATACATAATGCTATTATATAAGTAATACTAAATATAAAAGTTATATAATAATAAAAATTATATACTATGCATATAAAATTAATTAAATTGTTAATTGATTAAGATTAATTAAATATGATTTAATTAATATAATATATACATAAAACTATTATATAAGTAATATGAAATATAAAAGTTATATAATAATAAAACTTATATAACATGAATGTATAAACTAAATGTGGAACTTTAAGAAACCCCAAACAAACTTAAGGAATAAATACATATGTAAATATACATGTATCATATTTTAGATGTATCCGACACTTGAATCATGAGGGTATTTCATAAAAATTTCATTATTCCATAAATCGATATCACTTAATATAATATATTGAAGGTTATGAATCTTCAGTATAGAGTTGTCTTGTATCATTTATATATTAATATATTACTTTCATACTCTTTAGTTATTGAGCTTCCCTCAAGTTAGGGATGATATGTGTAGCACTATTAATATATTAAACAGACGATGTAAGATACTACATGTATTTGTTGAGCTTTCCTCAAAGTACATGCATTATACTTAGGCCGTTGAGAGATGATAGGTCCAAGTGAATAGTCTCACTTTACTTATTGAGTTCTCCTCAAGGTAAATGCAGGATTATGACAAGGTACCACGGGTTAGGATTTGTATGAGATACAACCTATACAGAGTTATCCATCATATGCAAGTCTATGATTTGTTGAGCTTTCCTCAAGGTAAGAATCACAAGGCATACAAATCCTAAGACTCACTAGTGAAGTCTAAAGACTTCTATGTTTTGATTCATGGTTTGGTGAAATATAAAAGGCTAGTGGGAGCCTTATTAGGAAAATGAAATGATATCATTTAATCTCTCTAATATTGCAAGAATATATGCAATACAATGTTATAATAATCTACATTGATAATTTTTTGCATTTAATACGATTACTAAAATGTTTACCAATTAAGATATATAAATGGACTGAATTGAAGCTTGACAAATAGAAATATAAGATATACTTACTAATAAGTATTTATTGCATGTTAATGTTTCAATATCCATGCAAGCGTCTGATTTTACAACTACTAAATACATTCATAATTTGGTTGCTAACGTGTTTATTTGGTCAAAACCATATATTGAATTCCATAAGTTTTGAGCTCAAAAGTGATACGAGACTATGGATATTTGATACATATACAATCGCATATAAGTGTTTAATGTGCGCGGTCAGGATTCTTAATGTAAGATACTTCGATGAAATTAGTTCAACTGAAATAAGCTAATAAACCATAGTGCAAAATCGAATATTCAATTGATTGATTATAATAAAGATCACATTGTGTTAAAAGTAACACAAGACCAAAACTATAAGATAGATCTAAGAACTCGATCAGTGAAATGTCAGTTTGATTAATTTTTGTAAAGTGCAACATATTTGATATTCTTAAATGTTAAGGATGATTGATTGTGCTTTCAAAAATATTTCATTATGATGTTGTAGTAAGGGTGTTCTTTTGAATGGTTCGACCATTTAAAAAGAAAAATGAATGTATAAGTGTGGATGTTGTTTAAAGTACACTTAGGATGAAGAGAGCGAATAGTCACTTCTAATTCATAAAGAAACATCGAAATGAGAATTGTAATAATGATAATAATTTATACTTAGTATTGGAAATATGATTTCTACTCCAAAATGTATTTTCATATAGAAAATTATTTTCTATGAGATTTAGTACTTTGAGTTCGAGATATTTGATCAAAGAACCCTCTGCTGTAATTAGTTGCAGTATATGAAATAAATAATATATATTAAGTGAACGACGGGCCTTCGAGTTTAGTATGCTATTATACTAATGGTGCAATGTGAGAGCAAGCCATGTAGCACATACCGATTACATCAAATTATGGAAACTATTTTCGTTTAGATACCAAAGATTATTTATGAAATAATGACTATTTTTTGTGTTGGTTGAAAAATATACATAGTTGTAACGACCTGCCTTTTGGATGGTTTAAATCGACAATAAACCATACATGTCAAACTCAAACCATTCAAAAAGGCAAATTGTTATGGGTTAAATAAGAAAAAGTAGAGGAAGAAAGAAAAAAATACAGAATCTCGTAGCGGAATGAAAAAATATAATAATCAAATAAACAGTTCATGAAGCTATTTAAAAATAACATTGATTAAACTTTTATAATACAGATCAGAGTTACATAAAACGAGAATAAATAACAAATAAATGCAGCGGAACAATATGATGTATTAGAATAAATATAATAAATAATAATAGTACAAAATCTTCGTCTTTATCCTCTCGAAAGCGGTCTTTGATAAACTGGAAAGCTCAGACTGAACCGAGCAAATTGAAAAGGCAAAACACTTGAGTTAGAAATAAAAGATCTTATGTAATTTAAATCAACAGTACATAAATTTGAGTGTAATGGCGTCGGAGATGTTTACGGGAATTGACATCTTCTATCTAGTGTCAACATAAGTGCAATAACTTAAGAGATGTTCGGGATTCACATCTCCTAAAGATTCGTTAAGTTATCTACTATTTAGTACAATACGCTATTATAATAGTGTCTACAGTAAAGTAAAGCATTAAAATAGCATTAAGGCGTTATCCATATCCCCCTTAACACATTTTTATATATTCCTATAGTCTATACAATACCGTAATTTCTCTATAAACTGGAGGGCTATCAGAGGGCACTCCATAGGTATGGCACAAACCAAACTCATAGAAGACGTGATATGGCATGTGAACACAACACTCTTGGCAATACCATGGTAGATAGACCAATTGCGGATCCGAAGTAGTGGTAACGCATAACAGCTACTACCGCCCATCTCGGAACACACTCCCATAATCAAAATCGAGGTTGGTCACCAAATCATCACGAAGTCATAATGTAGTATCGAAGAAATGTGTCCGATCGGAGGTGCGATCTCACTTTGTCCGGCGGGCTCCTATTTTAGTCGCATCTAAGCTAACTCACGGGAGTCAGGGTCACGTAAATACCTCATACCGAATCGTTTGCCAAACCATCCTACTTCATTTCTGGAATCTCCACCACATACACAGTTGTTAAAGTGGTTTTCGGTATTGGCAGAGAGTATGACAATAGCCGATCATGGTCTCTTTAACAACCAAACGATTATTTCACAGGGGTGGTTCTTTTACATTTCAAAGTCAATTCACAATTGATATCAAAATATCATATTCTCAAAACCATATCATTTTCGAAATCATATTTACTTTCGAAATTATATCACATTTGAAGTCATATCACTTTCGAATTCATATTTCCAAATAGACTAAATCCTCATTTAAAATCATCATATTTCTCAAATATGTCATTTAAATCCCAACTTATGTCATAACATCTTTTAAACGTATTCTCCTTAAAATCGAGGATTTAAATATAAAACTTCCACTTTACAAAACCTAAAATTTAGAAAATAGTTTGAATAGTTTAAAATAGCCTTTAAATGATTAAAATACTTTATATATAGTTTAAATGGTTTTTAATAGCTTAAAATAAATTAAAATAGTTTAGGTGTGTTTAAGATAGCTTAAATTTAATTTAAAACATATTAAATAGATTTAAATTAGATTAAGTAGTTTTAAAATATATTAAGTAGATTCAAAATAGATTACATAAGTTAAATTAGATTAAGATAGGTTAAAATAAGTTAAATTAGGTTAAATAGACTAAAATAGGTTAATATAAATTAAAATAGTTTAAATTCATTTAAAATAGTTTAAAATAGTTGAATTAGATTTAAATTAATTTAATAGTTTTGATAACCTTAAAATCAGGATTTTAAAATAATAAACCTTTAAATCGTTTATATTAAAATGATTAATTTTGAATTAATATCAAAATTTAACCATTTCTTCCATTTCAATAAATCTGGACCTTATCTCGATTTCAAATCAAAACCCAGTTCCAAATCTTAAAATATCAATTTTAAGCTATTCTAATTTCAATACATTTCAATCTTACAAATTTCAAACATTTCAATGACTCAATTTCGGTAAGTTCGTTTGTACTTCAAATTCAACTTTAGAATTTCAATTTAAACCCTCTAAGCAATTTACTTAACACAATTCCAAATTTTCAAATTTAATCTTTTAAACAATTCATTTAAACAATTTAGTTTATATAAATCAAATTCTATTTCAAAATATGATTTAGCTGAAATCAAAATTTAAGATTTAAAAATCATTTAATTTAACCAATCCGGTGTCCTATATAATTTTCTACCCTATGATGGAGTGTTACAGATATTTATCATTTCAATTCGCAAGTATTTAAATTTTATGCGTATATATCATTTCAACCCGCGATCTCAGATTAATTACAAATACATGAAATCGCTTGAGTTTATCATTTCAAATCATAATGATTTCTCCCTAATCTATCAGATCATTCGGTTATGTATCATTTCAACCCAGGAACTTGCAATGTTATAACAATATAGAAATATAACATCCAGTCATCCAATATCAACAATCAATCATCCATCACAATCATCATCCAATTAAATCGATAAACATCAATAGATAATAGATTATCATTAACAAGTATAAAATGACGAATTAAAATTTAGTATTAAATTAAATAACGATTAAATGCAACAAAAGCCATATTTAACTGGAATGATAATTTAAACGTACCAAACATCAAACAATCAATTTCTAATCACACCATAAATTTAATTTAACTAACATAAGATAGTTTAGGAGTCGTGAGTGGGTTAAAACACTCATCTTTGAATTAGCCCATAAAAATCCAAACAGAAGCACGCAAAACTCAGTAGTCTTCAAATTCAACTAAATCAATTTCATGTTGCCCTGAATTTAAATATGAATCCAACAGAAGAAATCGCACGTGAATCAAAGTTTATATGCAAAAGATATTCACGCTATAAGAAATATTATTAAAATAATAATTAGTATGCATAAAAAAATAAACAAATTTTAATATTTTTGTTTTTCTCAAGATGAAGCTTAAGGAAAAAGATTGAAAAACAACTAAGATGAGGACGGGACATGTACGAAAAATGAAAAAAATCCTGTTTAAGAAAAGAAAGCTTATGGATTTGCAAGAATAGGCTTTTGAATATGAGGTGTCAGGAGATAAAAATGCAAATGAAGAAATAAGCTGCATGTTATTTATAATTAGGAAATGAAGGTTGAGGGACTATAATAAATGTCACATTTTATTTTGAAAGTTTTGGGCATTAATAATGCATAAAGAAATATACGTAGGAATGAAAAAGTTTGCAAGCCAAAGGAAAGTAAAATTTTGTATACGTAAAAATGTAGTGGAAACAATTAAATAAAACCTAAAAGTCTAGGTTCGGGTATTAAATAGAAGGAGAATGAACGGATCAAGTATTAATAATAAGGTAACAATTTTTCATGCAACAATTAATAACAAAATAAATGAAAAAACCATGTACATCGCACAAGCTTTTGAAATTCAATATTTTTTTGAAATGTAACCAAATTAACTTCATTAACTCGAATAATATTAAAACATATTTATATTTTTATCTATGCATAATAAAAAAAATTAAACCTACCTTAAGAATGATAACGTTCAATTTGGTTTTCCCAAAATGATCTTTTATTTCCATTAAAACATCCTTTTTGTTTAACACAAAATGTGTGTTTCTTCGATTAAATTTATTAATTGCAATCAAAGTTTTCTTTCCCATTTGATTGAATTATTTCAATTACATTAATTGTAATTACTTACAAAGTTAAATTTCAAAACAAACAACTAAAATGGATGAAAAGTAGAATAATTGTTTATGTAAACACGTTTATAAATTTATTGTTTATACACAAGAGTACTAAATAACTTAACGAAATTGATTATTTTTCTATTCTGTTGATCAATCTTTAAGTAAATCACAATTCAAATAGACATATATTTCTTCCTTTAAAATCAATCATTCTATTTTTTATTTTGATGAAATTAAACCTACATTCACGAATGAAACATTCATTTTATTAGATGTAAATGTTCTTTTCATTACATCAAACTTACCATATATTTTCACAAAACATAAGCTATTTTTAATTGCACCTATCAATTTACAATTCAGTATTCTCTCTCCTATTAATTGAAAATTTTCAATTACATTAATTTCAGTTGATTAAGTTTCAAAATGGACTAAATGAATGTATTGAGAAGTAGAACAATTATTTTCTATCTAATAGTAATTTAAACATGTTTATACACTATTGGATACAAATAAGTAATTATACATTTCTTACTATGTAGTAATTTCTCATATCTACAATCAATCTTTCAGCTACCAAACATTTCATATAAATAAACACATGTTTACTCCTTTACTAAACTTATTTATTTTTATTCTTTTATTTTGATTTACACTCCTACTATTAAATCAACCAATACCTTATGAAATTATTAACATAGGTTTCTATTTTATTATCCTCATTTTCTATAATTGACGCTTTTTCTTTCACTAACCACAATATTTAATTGCATTTAGTTCCAATTAATTATATTCTAATTCCAATAAATTGGTTTAATTAGATTTCAATCTTTTATTCAATCAATCATTACTTTATGGGCATAGTTAACATTGATTTACATCTTATTGCATTAATATTCTACAATTATCATCTTCTACAATATTAGTTGTAAATTTCAATTATTTTGAATCGATTTTCTCATTAATTATAGTTTAAAACCCCAATGAATTAATTTATCTTGGTTTCACTTCTTTTTAGTAAATCAATTACCTACCTTTTGAATGTAACTGACATTTCCATACATCTTGTTGCATTCACCTTTTTCCAGTTATCGTCTTAACCCATTTTATGTAACATTTAATTTCGTTTAATTATAACTGATTAAATAAATTGCTAACAAATGAAAATTGTCACATTTTCTACATTTAATAACATTTGTAAGTTTGTTACGTACGCAGAAATGTCATAACTACTTATATAACACAAATTTCATCCAATTACAATTTATTACATATTATTTCATTAATAAATACCACATTTAAATTATCAGTTATTCTTTTAATCCAATTATCAATTAATACCCACCTTATTACAAAATTTGCAATCTATAACCAATTATAACTCTTTAATCATTTCAATTAATTGAGATTACATTGTCGGTTACCTTAAATTAATATTATTACATTTCATTCTAGTTATATTCTTATTATTAAATCATAAATTTTTATTTCTTCCAACATTAATCATAAAATATTTTTAAATTAACTATTTTTAATTATCAAAAATTATGGGTCGTTACACACTTCCCCACTCAAAACTTTTCGTCCTCGAAAAGGAAAAAGAAGGGATAAGGGATTTATATATCTTGTTCAAAATATTAAATTTATAAACAATAAATTTACATAATTGAATAATTTAAATAAAATATATCAATTTAAAATAATTAAATCCTTTATATTCATGTTAACAAAAGTTTGAAAAGCATTTCACAAAAATATCTAAATCCAAAATTCATGGAAAATTTGGGCAGAGTCTCCTTTGTACGGAGAGGTCTGGAAGAAATAATAATATCGATAATAACAACATGTATCATGTATTTCAAAATAAAATATCCTAAACCATGGAAAAACAATATACTATCACTAGAAAACCGTAATCTAAAAATGTAGCTATTTTCCGGGCAAACAAACGCTTATTTATGAAACCAAAAGCAGTAGCTATTGCTTCCACAACTTGTATTTCACTTATATAATCCAAAGAAGTTAATAATTATATAAAAGAAAAATATTTAAGTTGTTTCAATAAATAACAAATAAAACAACACAACACAACAATAACAATTTGCAAACAATAGTACAAACATCATTTCCACCAAAAAATCAATCATCCATCTATAGCAACCAAAACAAATAGTTTGTTCGAGCTCAGAACTTCTAATCATGTAAAATGATAAATAAACTATGAAGTAACAATACACTCAACAGTCATAGATAAAACTTTGTAGACTATTTATACATCTCTATACAAAATAGAAGTATCCTTTCCCAACCAATCCATAAGCCAAGCAAACAATAATTTCAATGTTATTTAAGTTTGTTTCCCCTTTTTTTTCTCATTTCAGATCATTTATTGTTCTTTTCTCATTCATATAATGCTTAATTTCATTAATTTACATTCATTCTTACTTAAAAAGGTTCATTTCTCATTTATTCATACAATGCCATTTTTCTTTCATTTTGTTACTTTACATTCATTGCTTAAATAAGTTATTTCTATTTCAGTTTTTGGATTATCTATTATTAAGTAAGTTTCTTTACAATTTAATTCACCACTAATAGATTATTTCTTTTTCACATTCATTCTTTCACTTATATATAGTTTTACTGAATATTACATCCATTTCTAAATCATTTTAATGTTTTCTAAAGTTATAATCATTCAATTAATACAGTACTCACTTAAATTATAAATGGCTTCAACATTAACTTAAATTTATAATTATTTACTTACAGTATTCACCTTTTACTATTCAATCTGATTATAAATAGCTAAAAATGTTAACTTAAGTTTACAATCTTTTTTCTTACATTATTCACTATTCTATTACATTTGATTAGTAATATCTCAAACAATTAACTTAAGTTTATAACAATTTATAATATCAAAATTCTTATTCATAAAAGTAATTCCATTGAACACTTTCGTTTACTAAAGTTTACATGTATAGTATTCTATTACATATTCCTATTTAACATTACAACTTTTTATATTTTGGTAAGCTATATATATGTCTTTTAGAATGAAATGGAATGTTGCACGAGTTCGTCTTATTCATTCTATAAATAAAATGTTCAGTGGTTATCATTTCTCATTTTCATATCCTTTTGATTTACAGTTTACAAAGTTTCAATTTCTTTTAATTTCATTAATCACTTAGCATTTAGTTTCTAATTACACGTATTAAAAGTTTCCAATTGTTAAAATAGTCAAGGTTTCACTTCATTATAATAATTGAAAATTTGAATTTACAGAAAAATAAGAACTAAATACCGAGTTCCATTTTCAAATCATTTCAAAATAAAATAATAATAATCATATCTCTTATATATCCAAATCCTATTTCAAAATTTAAAATTAAGATTTTTTGTCAAAAAAAGTGTGTAGTGAAACTACTACAGTAGCCTTCCCACTTTGAAACTCGAAAATGAACGTAGATGATGCATGCACTCATCATCGAAATTATTTTCCAACAATAGAGAGGGGAGTACAGAACTTATTTCCTTTAAAAGTTTTTTTAAAACTTTCTCTCAAATCAAATTAAAATATTTATATCGAAAAACACTTCCAAATAATACTAATATTATATTCCAAAATCTTTTGAAAGAAATTTTCAAAATCCCAAAACTTTAGCTCTAAATTTCCAATTTGTATTTCCATTACTTGTAATTCCTATTTTACAATCAAATTTTATAAAATTTTACTACCTAATAAACAACATATTACATCTAGCTATATCATTTATTGAAATTATCCTTTTATACACAAAACATATACTTGGTAAAATTATTCATTTACTTATATTTCAAAACAAATATTGTGTCGGTCTGCCCTACTTAGTGTTTGGAAATCACTATCAATGTCATAGCGTCCTATGTACTGACCGGAATTTATAAATACTAAGCTGAACAAATTAACACAATACAAAAATAACACAATACAAAAAACTTTTATAGCACTAACAAATACGTTCACTTATATACACACACACTCAATGACTCATTCTAGGGTATTACTGCCCTATTTCTAATGAGCCAGACCCCACAAAGCTAAGGTTATCACTAACCAATGCCCTGATACCAACTGTAACGACCTACCTTTTTGGATGGTTTAAATCGATGATAAATCACACACATCAGACTCAAACCATTAAAAAGGGCAAATTGTTATGGGGTAAAAAAGAAAAAGTAGAGAGAAAGAAAAACAAATACAGAATCTCCCAGCAGAGTGACGAAGTATAATAATCAAATAAATAGTTCATGAAGCTGTTTACAAATAACATTGATTAAACCTTTATAATATAGATCAGAGTTACATAAAACAAGAATAAATAATAAATAAATGCAGTAGAACAACATGATGCATTGGAATAAATAAAATAAATAATAATAGTACAAAATCTTCGACTTCATCCTCCAGAAAGCATTCTTCGATAAACTGAAAAGCACAGACTGACCTGAGCGAATTGAAACAAAATACTAAAGTCAGAGCTAAAAGATCTTATGTAAGTTAACTCAACAGTACATAAATATGAGTGCAATGGCGTTGGAGATGTTTACGGGGTTTGACATCTCCTGTGCACTGTTAACGTGAGTGCAATAACTTAAGAGATGTTCGGGATTCACATCTCCTAAGGATTCGTTAAACTATCTACTATGTAGTACAATACGCTATTATAATAGTATCCACAGTAAAGTATTAAAATAGCTTTAAGGCGTTACCTAATCCCTCTTAACACATTTTTATATATTCTCATAGTCTATATAGTACCGTAATTCCTCCGTAAACTGGAGGGCTATCAGAGGGCACTCCATACGTATGGTACAAACCAAGCTCATAGAAGGCGCGATAGGGCGTGTGAATACGACACTCGAGGCAATACCAGGTTAGATATACCAATTGCGGATCCAGACTAGTGGTAATGCATAGCAGCTACTACCCCCCACATCGGAGCACACTCCCATAATCCAAATCTAGGGGTGGCCACCATATCATCACGAAGTCATAATATGGTATCAAAGAAATGTGTCCGATCGGAGGTGCGACCTGACTTGGCCCGACGTGGCTCTTGTTTTAGTCACATCTAAGCTGACTCATGGGAATCGGGGTCACGTAAATACCTTATACAGAAACGTTCGCTAAACCATCGTACTTCATATTTGGAATCTCCACCATGTACACAGTTTTTAAAGTGGTTTTCGATATTGACAGAGAGTATGACAATATCCGATCTCGGTCTCTTTAACAACTGAACGCTTATTTCACACCGGATGGTTCTTTTACATTTCAAAGTCAATTCATAATTGATATTAAAATATCATATTATCAAAACTATATCATTTTTGAAATCGTATGTACTTTCGAAATTATATCACATTTGAAATCATATTACTTTCGATTTCATATTTTCAAATAGACTAAATCTTTATTTAAAATCATCATATTCCTCAAATATGTCATTTAAATCTCAACTTATGTTATAACATATTTTAAATGTATTCTCCTTAAAATCGAGGATTTAAATATAAAACTTCCACTTTACAAAACCTGAAATTTTTAGGTAATATATTAAATAGTTTAAAATAGCCTTTAAATGGTTAAAATACATTGTATATATTTTAAATGGTTTTTAATAGTTAAAATAGATTAAAATAGTTTAAATAGGTTTAAGATAGTTTAAATTTAATTGAAAATAGATTTAAAATAGATTAAGTAGTTATAAAATAGATTAAATAGATTCAAAATAGATTACATAAGTTAAATTAGAATAAAATAGGTTAAAATAAGTTACATTAGGTTAAATAGACTAAAATAGGTTAAAATAATTAAAATAGTTTAAACTGATTTAAAATAGTTTAAAATAGTTGAAATTAGATTTAAATTAATTTAATAGTTTTGAAAACCTTAAAATTAGGATTTTAAAATAATTAATCTTTAAATCATTTATATTAAAATAATTAATTTGGAATTAATATCAAAATTAAACCATTTCAACAAATCTGGACCTTATCTCGATTTCAAATCAAAACCCAATCTCAAATCTTAAAATCTCAATTTTAATCTATTCCAATTTCAATAGGTTTCAAAATTACAAATTTTAAACATTTTAATGACTCAATTTCAATAAGTTTCGTTTATACTTCAAACTCAACTTTAGAATTACAATTTAAACCCTTTAAGAAATTTACTTAATACAATTCCAAATTTCCAAATTTAATCTTTTAAACAATTCATTTAAACGATTTAGTTTTCATAAATCAAATTCTATTTCAAAATATCATTTAGTCAAAGAAAAAATTAAAAGATTTAAAAATCATTTAATTTAACCAATCCGATGTCCATATATAATTTTCTACCCTATAGTCGAGTGATACGGATATTTATCATTCCAATTCGCAAGTATTTAAATTTTACGGGTATATATCATTTCAACCCGCAATCCTGGATTAGTTACAAATCTATGAAATCGCTTGAGTCTATCATTTCAACTCGTAACGATTCCTCCCTAATCTATCAGATCGTTCGGGTATGTATCATTTCAACCCAGGAACTTACAGTGTTAGAACAATATTGAAATATAACATCCAGTCATCCAATATCGAACAATCAAACTTCAATCACAATCACATCCAATTAAATCAATAAACATCAATAGACAGCTGATTATCATTAACAAGTATAAAACGATGAATTAAAATTTAGTGTTAAATCAAAAAACGATTAAATGCAACAAAAGCCATATTTAACTGGAATGACAATTTAAACGTACCAAAATCAATCAATCAATTTCTAATCGCACCTTAAATTTAATTTAACTAACATAAGATAGTTTAGTAGTCATGAGTTCGTTAAAACACCCACCTTTGATTTTAGCCCATAAAAATCCAAACAATAGCGCAAAACTCAACAGTCTCCAAATGTAACGACCTGCAGTTCCGTACCCCTTGTTTCGACACTGTTCTCCATCAATCCACTCAAGATGAACGGAAATACGAATCATTTGGGTTAAAGAAGAAGAGGTAGAAGAAAAGAAAACAAAACAACATCAGAATCTAACCATCACAGCGGGATAAAATATAATAGATAATAACTGATCTTTACAAAAAAGAAAACTATATCTATTCTATACATACATCATCAGAACACATCATCAGAGTTCAACAACATCAATAACATACAACTGGACAGTCATATAAACCTGTCCTCAAAACTGAATGCACAGCTAATCAACACAGCGGAATATTTAAAAGAAGTACGGAAGTACGTATCGCCATCCAGCTCATCTCCTGAGCTCCATAGCAACATATCCTATATTCTATAATACTCGGTCTGACCCGAGCATTATAGTTATATAACACTCGAGTTAGTCTGGAATACCAGCGTGAGAAAATCACACTCAATTTGATTATTAAAGTTTCAAAATCCTTTTGAAAACAAAAGCATCTCGTAAGACCACGCCACAAATAAACATGTCGGGTTTTTACCTTACGATAGCTAAAACATAAAATCCTCTGATATTATAATAAGGTCTATTTACAAATAATTATTAAAATAGCCGAAATTGTTACATTTATTAAATTCCAGCTAATAGGTATACAAACAAAGCCGCAAAGGCACGCAAGGAGAATGGATTTCCAACTAAGGACTAGGCACTGGGGTACCACCTGTCACAGTACGTGAACTAGAACACCATACCGAGGATTACTCCCAATCCACTACAACACAAGACCGAGACTACCCCTTATTGGATAATCCCGAGTAAGATCACCCTACGGTTGGGATCATCAACCGCACCACTAAGCCGAATAAAAAGGGACATCTAGACAGGGATGACCTCACCCTAATGGACGCTACCCACCTAGCCTTGCTGCATAACCCCTGATTTTCAATCATTCTCGGTTGATGAGGCTTGAGGCTAAGCGTTACCTTTTTAGATCGTTTCACTTAGAATGCCCATTGTCCACCTGACGATGTTCTGAAAGCATTCATCCATACAAGTCCGTCCTGGGTTCGAATGGAACCGAAGGCACTACTCCTACTACATCCATTTTGGAATCATCTCAGGATTAGTAGTAACTAGCCTTGCACTTCACTGTTCCATCTTCGACTCCGAACTCGTTTTGTCCATGAAAACGTACAAACCGAATCGAAGTGGTTTTGAGAAATAAATATTGATCGCGGTCTCTTCGAAACGATTAGCGCATTGGCCAATATTGATAGTCGGTTATTTAACTATCAAATAACATTCATAAACAACCATCAAACAATAAATAATCTCCCAAATTATTTATTATCCTCAAAATATCTTCGCAAGATATATTTCCATTTTCAACCTTTTTGAAAACAGTTTTCAAACCACACTCTTCTCATGGAATAAATTCCCAAATATTTATTTCCACTGAAAACACCAATTTCATATTTCCACAAATTTCTTATTTTCCTTTCAAATAAATTTAAACTTTGAATTTAAAGTAAATTTCTTTATTCCTTTAAATAACATCACTTAAGTTTTAAAATTCATTATTACGCTGTTTATTCAAAATTCCCTTTTTCCATACTCGGAATTTATTTACTAGAATTTTAAAATCACCTTCATTCTTTTCCAATTCATTCTTCAATTTATCCCAAATTTCAATAACCACTTTACTTACAAATTCTATCTTTTAATTTTCTTTTCAAGAATCCAATCTATATATTTTTGGTAACTCAGAATATCCAAATATATCCAATCAACCCGTAGCATCCATCATTTCCAATTATCAATATAATTCCCAGGATATTAAATAATCATAATAGAGAATATTAAATAATCTAAATAAATTTTTGAGGAATCCAGTTGGATCCCTCCAACCTGTTTCCCCGCATCCACAGACGTTAGCACAATATAAAATACCAATTCCACTTCGAGGTTGAATATCGCGGTATATGGGTTTTAAATATAATATCTTCCGCTATTATGCGGCGTATAGGGTCTCATCCGCTATATAATGCGGGAAATCGATCACTCCAATATATACTATATATACACTACTATATATAATATAACACATCAAATTAATTCAATCATTCAACCAATTACTTAATTTTAGCCATTTAAATTTAAATAATAATCCAGAAGAGTGAGATTAACTCACCTTTGATTTTTGTTTGGCAATCCATTTCCATCTCGACCATTCCTCCAAATTTTAGACCTTATATAAACATTAGATGGTTTTTATTAATATTCGAATCAAATGAACAATTAAAATTCCCATTTATAAATTTAATTAACCAAAGATTTTATTTTAAACTTAATAATTTAATTTTTACAGATTTTTCTTTTAATAAAAATACCCTTAGTAATTAAAAATAATTGAATAAGTTAATAAACAAATCTATCTCCATAATTTATTCATTTTTTTCCTTTGAAGCTAAAGAAAAAAAAAGAAGAAAAAGGGATGTTAAAAACCAGATTTTTATTTTTACAAAGATATATATATATATATATATATATATATGTTAAAGGAAATTGGTTTAAAATTTAATTATTAGTTAAAATTAAATTAATAAATGGTAATTAACTGTTCGATTCGTTCAAATATTAATAAAATCCATAATGTTTTTATAAGGTCAGAAACGTGAAGAAAACAAGCCAATTTGGTGTGGATTGGAAAAATCAAAGGTGAGTTAATCTCACTCATCTAGGTTATTTAAATTTAAATAATTGATTCATTGATGGAATTGTTTTGATGTGCAATATTATACATTGTAGTATATAGTATATACATAGCCGAATAAAAAGGGACATCTAGACAGGGATGACCTCACCCTAATGGGTGCAACCCACCTAGCCTTGCCGCATACCCCTGATTTTCAGTCATTCTCGGTTGATGAGGGTTGAGTCTAAGAGTTACCTTTTTAGATCGTTTCACTTAGAATGCCCGTCGTCCACCTGACGATGTTTCGAAAGCATTCATCCATATAAGTCCGTCCCGGGTTCGAACGTAACCGAAGGCACTACTCCTACTACATCCATTTTGGAATCACCTCATGATTAGTAGCAACTAGCCTTGCACTTCACTGCTCCATCTTCGACTCCGAACTCGTTTTCCCCACGAAAACGTACAAACCGGATCGAAGTGGTTTTCGAGAAATAAATCTCGATCCCGGTCTCTTCGAAACGATCAACGCATTGGCCAATATTGATAGTCGGTTATTTAACTATAAATAACATTCACAAACAACCATCAAACAATAATAATCTCTCCCAAATTTTTATTATCCTCAAAATATTTTCGCAAGATATATTTCCATTTTCAACCTTTTTGAAAATAGTTTTCAAACCACACTCTTCTCATGGAATAAATTCCCAAATATTTATTTCCACTCAAAACACCAAGTACAAAAATTTGATTTTTAAAACAATTTAAAGCACTTTATTTTGAAATTTTCTTTAAAACATTTAAATTAAAACTACTTTAATACTTTATACAATATAAAACCAAATTTTTATCTTTTTAAAACATAATACCAAGTCTCCTTAAATAAGTACTACTATAATGAATTTGAAAAATACTTACTTTAAAATTTAAACATTTTAAAAATAATAAATTTTCTAAAACATACTTTTTAGAACAACTTTAAAACTTTTACTTAAACTTAAAGTTTGCTTCGAAAACGTACTTGGCTATCTAAGGAAATACTCTTCTCTTTCCATCTTTTAAAAATAAAACACTATTTATTTTTAACCAAATTTACACACCACCGTGAATTTATTCCTCCAAATATCCACTGATATATTACTTCACTTTTATAAACCAAGTTTATAAGTTTCATAGAATGAACTTGCCTTTTAAAAATTCCGATTCCCAATCTACCCCATTTGAAATAAATTTCTTTACTTACTCAATTTCTTTCAAAATCCATTAACTTTAGATTTTATACCCTAATTATGATTTAAAATATTTTTAACTGAAAACACCAATTTCAGATTTCCACAAATTTCTTATTTTCCTTTCAAATAAATTTAAACCTTGAATTTAAAGTAAATTTCTTTATTCCTTTAAATAAAATCACTTAAGTTTTAAAATTCATTATTACGTTGTTTATTCAAAATTCCCTTTCTCCATACTCGGAATTTATTTACTAGAATTTTAAAATCACCTTCATTCTTTTCCAATTCATTCTTCAGTTTATCCCAAATTTCAATAACCACTTTACTTACAAATTCTATCTTTTAATTTTCTTTTCAAGAATCCAATCTATATATTTTTGGTAACTCAGAATATCCAAATATATCCAATCAACCCGTAGCATTCATCATTTCCAATTATCAATATAATTCATCCCAGGATATTAAATAATCATAACAGAGAATATTAAATAATCTAAATAAATTTTTGAGGAATCCGGTTGGATCCCTCCAACCTGTATCCCTACATCCACAGACGTTAGCACAATATAAAATACCAATTTCACTTCGAGGTGGAATATCGCGGTATATGGGTTTTAAATATAATATCATCCGCTATTATGCGGCGTATAGGGTCTCATTCGCTATATAATGCGGGAAATCAATCACTCCAATATATACTATATATATATACTACTATATATAATATAGCACATCAAATTAATTCAATCATTCAACCAATTACTTAAATTTAGCCATTTAAATTTAAATAATAATCCAAAAGAGTGAGATTAACTCACCTTTGATTTTTGTTTGGCAGTCCATTTCCATCTCAACCATTCCTCCAAATTTTAGACCTTATATAAACATTAGATGGTTTTTATTAATATTCGAATCAAATGAACAATTAAAATTCCCATTTATAAATTTAATTAACCAAAGATTTTATTTTAAATGTAATAATTTAATTTTTACAAATTTTTCTTTTAATAAAAATATCCTTAGTAATTAAAAATAATTGAATAAGTTAATAAACAAATCTATCTCCATAATTTATTCATTTTTTTCCTTTAAAGCTAAAGAAAAAAAAGAAGAAAAAGGAATGTTAAAAACCAGATTTTTATTTTTACAAAGATATATATGTGTGTGTGTGTGTGTTAAACGAAATTGGTTTAAAATTAAATTATTAGTTAAAACTAAATTAATAAATGGTAATTAACTATTCGATTCTTTCAAATATTAATAAAACCCATAATGTTTTTACAAGGTCAGAAATGTGAAGAAAACAATCCAATTTGGTGTGGATTGGAAAAATCAAAGGTGAGTTAGTCTCACTCATCTGAGTTATTTAAATTCAAATGGTTAAATTTAAATAATTGATTGATTGATGGAATTGTTGTGATGTGCAATATTATACATTGTAGTATATATTATATATTGGAATGATTGATTTCCCGCGTTATATAGCGGATGAGACCCTATGCGCCGCATAATAGCGGATGATATTATATAAATCCCATATACCGCGATATTCCACCTCGAAGTGGAATTGGTATTTTATATTGTGCTAATGTCTATGGATGCAGGGAAAACATGTTGGAGGGATCCAACTGGATTCCTTAAAATTATTTAGATTGTTTAATATGCTATGTTATGAATATTTGATATTCTGTGATGAATTACATTGATAATTGGAATATTGAATGCTATGGTTTGCTTGAATATTTCGGTACAGTGAGTTATCAAAATATATAGAATTGGATTTTTGAAAAGAAAATAAAAGAGTGAATTTGTAAGTAAAATAATTATAGAGAATTTGAATAAATTTAAGAATGAATTGGAAAAGAATAAAGGTGATTTTAAAATTTTAATAAATAAATTCCGAGTATGGGAAATGGGATTTGAATAAACAGAGAAATAATGAATTTTAAACTCAAGTGATGTTATATCAACAAATAAAGAATTTATTTTGAAATTCAAGGTTTGAATTTATTTAAAGGATAAAGAAGGAAATTTGGGAAATATGAAATTGGTAATTTCATTTAAAAAGATTTTTAAATCATAATCAAGGAATAAAAATCTGAAGTCAACGGTTTTGAATAAATTGAGTAAGTAAAGAAATTTATTTCGAAATGGAGTAAATTGGAAATCAATTTGAAAATTGATTTAAGTGTTTAAATTTGGAATTTTATAAAGAGAAGTGAGACTTTGAAATTTTTAAATGGGGTTTATAAAAACAAAGTGATATATCAGTGGATATTTGAAGGAATAAATTCATGGAGGGAATTTATTAAGGGAATGAGAAAATTTGTTTAAAAATAAATAGTGATTTATTTTTAAAGGATGTGGAAGAGAAGTATGTTTCCCTGGATAGCCAAGTACGTTTTCAAAGCAAATTTTTAAATATAAGTTAAAAGGTTTAATGTGGTGTTGAAAAGCATGTTTTAGAAAACGTATTATTTCTAAATGTTTAAATTCTAAAGTAAGTATTTTCTTTTAATCAATTATAGCAATACTCATTTAAAGGTGGCTTGGTATTATGTTTTAAAAATTAGAAATTTAGTTTATATTGTACAAAGTAGTTTTATTTTGAATATTCTTAAGTATATATTTTGAATAAGTATTAAAGTAATTTTTAATTTAAATGTTTTAAATGATATTTTATAATAAAGTGTTTTAAATTATTTTAAAAATCTAAAGCTTTATACTTGGTGTTTTCAGTGGAAATAAATATTTGGAAATTCATTTCATGAGAAAAATGTGGTTTGAAACTGTTTTCAAAGGGGTTGAAAATGGAAATATATCTTCTGAAGATATTTTGATATTAGTAAATAATTTGGTGAAATTATTTATGTTTGATGGATGTTGTGAATGTTAATTGATAGTTAAATAACCGACTATCAATATTGGCCAATGCGCTGATCGTTTCGAAGAGACCGGGATTGGGATTAAATTCTCGAAAATCGCTTCGATCCGGTTTGATCGTTTTCGTGTGGAAAACAAGAGTTTGGATTCGAAGATGGAGCAGGGAAGTGCAAGGGCTAGTCGCTACTAATTCTGAGGATAATTCCAAAATGGATGTAGTAGGAGTAGTGCCTTTGATTCCGTTCGAACCCGGGACGGACTTATATGGAGGAATGCTTTCAGAACATCGTCAGGAGGATGGTGAGCATTCTAAGAAATGTGTTCTAAAAAGGTAACTCTTAGCCTCAAGCCTCATTAATTGGGAATGACTGAAAATCAGGGGTTATGCAGCAAGGCTAGGTGGGTAGTGCCCATTAGGGTGAGATCATCCATGTCTATATGTCCGTTTTTATTTCGGCTTAGTGGTGTGGTTGTTGATCCCAACCGTGGGGTGATCTTACTCGGGATTATCCAGTAAGGGGTAGTCCCGGTCTTGTATTGCAGGGGATTGGGAGTAATCCTCGGTACGGTGATCTAGGCCACGTACTGTGACAGGTGGTACCCAGTGCCTAGTCATTAGTTGGAAATCCATTCTCCCTACGTGCCTTTACGGTTTTGTTTGTATACCTATTAGCTGGAATTTAATAAATGTAACAATTTCGGCTATTTGAATAAGAACCTGTATATAGACCTTATTATAATATCAGAGGATTTTAATAAAAGTTTTTAGCTATCGTAAGGTAAAAACCCGACATGTTTATTTGTGGCGTGGTCTTACGAGATGCTTTTGTTTTCAAAAGAATTTTGAAACTTAATTAATCAATTTGAGTGTGGTTTTCTCACGATGGTATTCCAGACTGACTCGGGTGTTATTTAACTATAATGCTCGGGTCAGACCGAGTATTATAGAACACAGTATATGTTGCTGTAGAGCTCAAGAGGCGAGCTGGACGGTGATATGTACTTCCGTACTTGATTATATTCCGCTGCGTATTTAGTTTTGAGGATAAGTTTATATGACTGTCCAGATTGTGTGTTATTGATGTTGTTGAACTCTGACGATGTATTCTGATGATGTATATATATAAAACAGATATAGTTTTCTTTTGTGTAAAGATCTGTTATTATCTATTATATATTATTCCGCTGCGATGGTTAGATTATGATGTTGTTTTGTTTCTCTTCTTCTGCATCTTCTTCTTTAACCCAAATGGTTCGTATTTCCGCTCATCTTGAGTTGATTGTTGAAGAATATTTCCTATTAGCCAATATTGATAGTCGGTGATTTAACTATCAAGTAACAATCACACACAACCATCAAACTATAAATAATTTCCCCAAATATGTATTAACCTCAAAATATCTTCACAAGATATATTTCCATTTTCAATCCCTTGAAAACAGTTCAAACCACACACCCCTTATGGAATAAATTTCCAAATATTGATTTCCATTGAAAACATCCAAGCCAAATACTTTAGATTTATAATAATTTAAATTAAAGCTATTTACATACTTTATTTGAAATATATATATATATATATATATATATATATATTTAAATGTTTCAAATAAAACTGCTTTGTAAAATATAAACTATTTTCTTCAAAATAAAGTTAAGTCATACTAAATTTTAAAATAAAGTTATGAAATCCTAGACAAGTTCTTCAAATAAAACTTTAACCAAACTGTCTTTACAATAAAACTAGTTTGTAAAATATAAATATTAATAATATTCTTTTAAAGCATATACCAGTTAACCCCTTTAAAATAATTACTACTATAACTAATTTAGTAAATATTTACTTCTGAAATCTTTACAACTTAAATAAGAATTTTCTTTAAAACCAATCTTTTAAAATCAAATTTAAAACTTTTAACTTTTACATAGAAATCTGCTTTAAAACGTACTTGGCTTTTCAGGGAACTACACTCCCATTTTCAGAACAAACCGAAGAACCGTTTATAAATCCTATACGATTTATCCCAATTCAAATTTACATTTAAATCCCGTAAATTCCTCCAACACTTTAAAAATAAACCTTCAATTATTTTTAAACACATTTCTATTTCCTAGAATATCACTTTCAAAATATATGCTTAAATTATTTAAAATAAAGCTACCAGAAATTACTTAATTGAAAATAATACTTAAGGAAATATATAGAGGTTTTCTACGTAATTTAAGCCAAATTTAACTTTTAAAATAAAGTTATTAAATCAAATATTTATATTGTAATTTCCTTTTGAAAACTTAATACCACTTTACTTTTTAAAATAATTAAATATCATGGTTACTTAAATAAATGTTTACTTACACTTTAAACAATTAAAATAATATTTTCTTTCTACAATATTCTAAACACATTTTAAACTGCCTATTTATATTTCGAAAGCTTTTCTTTAAAACATACTGAATTTCCAGGAAAAAGTACACTTCCCATCCTTTAAAAACAATCTTACAATTATTTTTAAGCAATTTGCACTTCTTATAGAAATTCCCACCAGAATCCTATACTTTCAATATTTATCCACGATAAATATTTCACTTTATTTATAAACCAAGTTTATAAATTTTCATTTCACATTTCCTTTTAAATCAAAATTTCAAAAACACTTCAAATTCCGAACCAATTTCTTGAATTTAATTTCCTTAAATTCATTACTTAAAAATTTCCTTTCATTTCCTTTTTACTCCTATTTTAATTTATTGATATTTTAAAATACCAAATTATATTATCCAACCATAACACAGCATAACAAAATTCCAAATCAATCTATCACAGGATATCAATGAAATATATCATAGAATATAAATAAAATTTCTATTTGTGAGGAATCCAATTGGATCCCTCCAACCTGTTTTTCCCTGCATCCACAGATATTAACACGACAAATAAATATCAATCAAATTTGATAATAATTTTCATATTAAACTAATCAACCAATCATTTAAATATTAACTATTTAAACAGCTAAAATTCCAAACGTGAGTAAGATTAACTCACCTTGAATTTGTTGAGCATTTAAATTTTGAATTAAATCGACCATGATCGATTTGACCTAAAATTTCTTTAGCTCTGATCATCTCCAAATTCGCTCTACATCGTAGATCGCGTCGCTGCGATTCCGGCGCTTCTCGTTTCGTCGAAATCTGATAATGTATGCAAGAGTTATTTAGTTTTAAAGATTTGTATATAAATTTAAACTAAATTCTTTTTTTTAACAAGCTACCAAAATTTTATGTGTTCCATTACCCTTTTATTTAATTTAGCTTACGCTAAATTCATTTCCAACAACTCTTTTTAAATTTAGTTGAGTGAGCATTTACTTCATTCAGTATCATTTCAACTAAATTAAATTTTCTTTCAATTCGATTCTTTTCCAAATTTAATTCAAGTTTAACTAAATTTTATTTAGCCAAATTAAATTCATTCCACTTCCTTTACTACATAAATAAGAATTGAATTTCATTCAATATTATTTATAATGCAACTGAATTTTGATTTCAATTCAATCCAATTTTAACTCAATTTCTCTTAGTTTAAGTTAAATTCAATTTGATCCAATTTTATTTCTTCTTTTATATAAGTTCAAGCCTTATTTACTGACTTAAGTCTTTCACCTTTTATATTTCATTTGCCTTATCTCAATTTACATTTCACTTGAAATTCAATTCTTAAACTTTCCATTCTTTTTATCATAACATTCGACCATTTCTATTTAGGTTTTACAGTTCACTTCCTATTCATAATTTTACCAACTTATTTATTTGAAAGCTCATATTGCCCATTTTAGTCATTTCCGTCTTATAATCACAATTCTAAACTATATATATACACCACTTAATAGCTTAAGGATATAAATTTCCATTACACAATTATAACTCACAATTACAAAGTCATTTTACATTTCAATTTTATCCACTTTAAATTCGATCTCAATTTCAATTTTATTTAACTTGTCCCAAGTTAAATTCAAATATACTTTATTCACTTCCATACACTCAAATTAAATTTTAAACTCAGGATTAAAATTTCAAATTTCCTTTCTTATTTATATCAACTTCACTTAATAAGTTCAGTAGTTGATCTATCTTAACTTTTCACATTATTAAATAGAATTTCCAGAATTCAATTACCTGGTTTATTTCAAAACCATTTTGAAATAATAATCAACACATACCCACTTGGTATATCAAATCAAATCTCCAGATTCCAAAACAACTTGTTTTTACCAAAACAAATTTCCCTTTTGAAATTTCTAAAACACCTTGTATTTTAAACAAAAGTTTGGGAATTTAAAATCTTTGATATATTGCTTCACTTTTATAAACCCAGTTTATAAATTTCATAGTCACATTCTCCTTTAAATTTCCAATTTCAAACACTTAAATCAATTTCCAAATTGATTTCCAATTTACTTCATTTGAAATAAATTCCTTTACTTACTCATTTATTTCAAAACCCATTGGCTTTAGATTTTTATTCCTTATTTATGATTTAAAATTTTTAACTGAAAACATCGATTTCATATTTTCCCAAATTCCTTCTTTATCCTTTTAAATAAATTCAAACCTTTAATTTTAAAGTAAATTCTTTATTCCTTTAAAATAATATCACTTAAGTTTTTAAATTTATTATTTCTCTGTTTATTCAACATCTCCTTTCCTCATACTCGGAATTACCTATTAGAATTTTAAAATCACTTTTATTCTTATCTAATTCATTCTTAAATTTATTCAAATTCTCTATGATTATTTTACTTAAAGATTCATTCCTTTATTTTCTTTTCAAAAATCTAATTCTATATATATTGATAACTCGGTGTACCAAAATATATTCAAGCAAACCATAGCATTCAATATTCCAATTATCAATATAATTCATCACAGAATATCAAATATTCATAACACAGAATATTAAACAATCTAAATAATTTTGAGGAATCCAGAAGAGTGAGATTAACTCACCTTTGATTTTGTTTTGCAACCCATTTCCAAACCAGCTTGTTTCTTCAAAATTCTTCACAATTTAAACCTTGATCAGAAACCATCATTCTCCTTGCATAGTCATAACTATGATAGAGAATTTTTGTGGTGGGGATTACTCATTAGAAATAGAGTCCGTAGTACTCTAGAATTGAGTATGAGTGTATTAATAGATACGAGTGCATATTTGTTAGTGTATATAAAAATTGTTTATACCGTGTTGACTTATCGGTTAAGTGTTTATGGATTCTGGTCGATGTGTGGGACACCACGTCATCGATAGGGGTTTGTAAACTCTTAAACAAGATAAACCAGCATAGTATTGTTTTAAATAGGGTAAATGAAATAATTTTACCCAAATTATTTTTGTATATAAAGGAAATAATTTTCCGTAAAATTATTATAGTTATATATGGATGCTTGGTTGTTAGGAATGATAATTTTAAATTATTATCATTAATGTGTAAAATTGAATAAGAAATTGAAATATTAACCAAAGTTAAGGAATAAATTAATAAAATAAATGGGATTTGTAAATGTGAATTACAAATGTGATTTATAATTTTGAAATAGAATTCCAGAGAAATATTGAAAATGTTTTTAAAAGAATTTGGGATTTGAAATTTTTAGAAATTTAAATTCCTTTGAATTTGAAAATGGTTTTCAAAAGTTATAAAGAAGTAACAGTGGTAGTATTTCGAAGATATTTTTGAATTGGATTTGAAATCTAGTGAGATTCGGGATTTAAAAATATTTGAAGGGATTTTAGAAAGATAAAAGCATTGAATTCTTTTCGGTCACTAGAAAATAATTCTGACGATGATCGCTATTACCTGGAGATTTGACTAGACAACTAAGTGCTCGGCATTAGCATACTGTTCGGCGTTTATGAGTCGTTCGGCATCCAAATCGTTCGGCATTAGAGAACGTTCGATATTCAGGAACGCTCGGCATTTAGGGGTGTTCGGCATTAGAAAGCGCTCGGATTCCAGAGTCGTTCGACACTTATGATTCGTTCGATACTCAAGTTCGGTCGACATCTATGGGACGTTCGGCATGCGAGAGTGTTCGGCATGCGAGAGCGTTCGGCATTGAGAGACATTTGGTATTGTACATCGTTCGACATCTATGGACGTTCGGCATAGCAGAGTCATTCGGCATTCCATACTGCTTGGCAGCCAAATCTTGTTCAGCACAAATACCTCGTTTGGCATTCAGGATGTTCGGCAACACTTTGTTCGGCATGATTTCATACTGCTCGGCATTCAGGGTGTTCGACATCCAGGGTGTTCGGCATTAAGGGTGTTCAGCAGCACTTCATTCGGCATGAGAATGTCATCCGGCATTCAAGGTGTTCGGCATCACTTCGTTCGGCATGAGAATGTCTTTCGACATTCAGGGTGTTCGGCATGAGAATATCGTTCGGCATTCATGCCTTGCTCGACATTTTTTCCGTTCGGCCTCTCTGGATCGGCACACAGAGATCACTCTATTTGGGCCAAGCTACTTAACTACCTGGCTCACCAAGGAAGTCCAACCCATTCTCGCCTATAAATAGAGAGGCATGGGCATAGTGAAAGGGACCTTTTTTGGGGAACACCGGGGAGACTATGCCGCATTCAAGACTTATCCTTTTTGCTTAGCAATTGTATTCAATATAATTGGTATACGGATTGTATCTGTAATTGATTATTGAGAAAAGCAATAACGATTAACGTCAAGTGGACGTAGGCAATTACGCCGAACCACTATAATCTAGTGTTCGTATTTTCTGCATTTAAATCTACATATTATCCTCTATTTAAATTTACTCTCTTCATTAATCTCTCTACACAATCTCTCTTAAGGGTGTTAATGACCACTTCTGGTGCTAACATTTTGATGCTTTCACTGAGAATCGAATTCTCAGGACGATAGAATCTACTTTGTAGCTACTGGATTGAAAAATCCCTCGAAGGAGATCCAAATCATTCAAAAGACATCTGTTGGTTCTACTCAAAGTTACAACCAACAACTCTACCATGGGGAGACCACGAACTAGATCGGCCTCTCACAATGCAGATGTCCATGAAACTGCTAGTGTACAACAGATAGAACCTAGCAACCAACCAGCAATTCAAGGCACAGGAACATCCTCCCAGAACCAAGCGGAGGTCATTTCCCAAACAGAGTTCAATGACTTGATAAGAGTACTCAGGGAAAGTAGAAGGTAACTTGCTAAGCAGATCCAAGCTAATACTAATCTCATGACTCAGCTTTCCCAGCAGCAGCATTAGAATGCTGGAAGTAGTCCTGCTCCTTATTCTGAATCTGATTGCTCGACCTCAGCTGATGAACCTCCTAGGCGTAGACTCCATAGGGATGAAGCTGCACAAGCAGGTTCTATCGATCGATCCGCCAGGGATCGGGCACGTGATGAGACCAGACGTCCGGATCACCAAGACCCAAATCAAGCGGGACATCAACCCGCACGGTCCCGTAGATCGGAACCCAACCTCCCACTCTCCATACAAACTCCGGATTTATCAGCCATGGTCAGGCAGCTGATGAGAGATAACCAAGGCCTGACCAATGAAGATTGGGGAGTGTCCAGGAGTCATACTCCCTTCATAGATGTTATCCTACAAGCTGAGTACCTCAAGAAATTCAATATGCCGACTATCCCAGCCTACGAAGGGAAGACTGACCCTAGGCAACACGTGATGAGATACCAAAGGAATGTGGATTCGGCAAGGGAAAATGACGCAACTAAGTGTAGGTGTTTCCCAATCACTCTGTCCAGAATCACCACTATGTGGTTTACTCGACTTCCTCCGCGATCTATATCCAGCTTCGACGAGTTGGCAATGGAATTTGTCGAACAATTCAGGATACATGCTACCCGTCCAAAGGACGTTATGTCATTATCAAGCGTAACCTAAGCTCCGGGAGAGTCTTTGAAAGCGTACTTACAGAGGTTTTATGTTGCCGCCACTGAAGTTAGCAATCCTAGCGACCATGCAATTTCGATGGCGGTAATGCGAGGTGTAGATCCACATTCGGAGTTTGGAGATTGGTTGGCAGGAAAACCCCCGACTACATTGGAACGATTCTATGCCAAAGCTCATCAATTCATACGTAGGGAGGAGGCTCGATGGGACGAGATAAGGCACCAGGGCCTGTTCAGGAGACTGTGAAAAGTAACATCGCCATGAAGTAGTCCGGCGATAGTTTGGGAAAGTTCAAGTCAACGTCCAGAACAAGCCTGGGCAGTCTAAAGGATCCGGATGTGGCAATCCCGGAAAGAAAAGAGAAGCAGGGAAATGGAAGCCAAGGATTCCGACCCACAATGAATACGCCCCGCTGAATACTTCTCTTGAAAACATTTATCCATCTACCTGTAACACCTTTGAATACAGAAAACCGCGCCCAAAGGAGTCCACTGAAGAACAGAAACGGACAGGGAAGTACTGTCGCTTCCATGAGACCAATGTGCACAATACTGAGGAGTGTAGACACCTCCATGATGCCATAGAAAAGTTGATCAGACAGAAAAAATTGTAGGAATTTTTCAAAAACCCACAAGATGGAAGACAAGGAACGTCAGACCCCGGACGCGGGCCGGCTCCACGCCAACCAAAACAACCTGCTCGGACTGTGGGTATATTGATCATAAACACTATTGTCGGAGGACCTCATCCTGCAGAAAAGAATTGGCAGAAGATGGAACGATATGCTACCTCCTTAAGGCATGCAGATTATGAATGTTGTTCGAATGTGGAAGATGGATCCCCTGCAAAACAACAACGCATGATGACTGACGGTATAGTGTTTAGGAATCGAGAAGCGGATAAGGTGGAGGCTCCTACTATCGACCCAATGGTTATATCTGCAACAATCGGGCCAGCTTACGCGAAAAGAATCTTGATTGGTTGTGGAAGCTCTGTCAACATCATCTTCGAGAAGTCTTATGACCAAATGAAGATGGAAAAGAAAGATTTGAAAACATGCAAAGCCCGTATCCACAGCTTTAACGGTGCTGCAACCGACGCGTTGGGGTATAAAGAACTGCTAGTTGAACTGGGGGAAGGTGAGCGTAGGAGAGTGCGAGTCCTACCGTTCCTAATAATGGATGTTGACTCTCCATACAATGTCTTTTTGGGTCGTCCAGCCTTGGCAGAATTTAAGGCTGCTTTGGCCCCATGGTGTTTGACATTAAATTTCCGACGGAGAAAGGAGTCAGTGTTGTACATGGCGATCAGGCAACCGGTCGTGCATGTTATGTGGAAGAACTGAGAGAAGCTCAGCGGAGAGAAAAGGGAAAGGTTGCGGACAGCTCCGTCCACATCCTAAAGATTGATGATTGACAAGTAATGCCCGAGCCCTGGCTTGGGAAGCATTCTCGGATCCTTAGAGACATAGATCCGAGAGATGATGATGGGGAACCCGGGGAAACAAATGCAACACCGGCTGAGCTGACAATCGACAATCCAGTCAACCGGGATGACCCATCATGAGTTCTTAAGATTGGATCACAACTCGACCCCTCAGTGGCCGAGGATCTTACTGATTTCCTCTGGGCGAATTTGGACGTTTTCGCTTCTGATATGTGCAGGATTTCTCCAGCAATTGCGAGTCATACGTTGAACATAGACCTGAAACACGTTCCCTTAAAACAGAAAAGGAGAGGTATGGACCCTGAGAGGCCCGCGGCTCTCAAAGAGGAGGTGGACAAACTCAAAGCCAATGGGTTCTTCCGCGACGCCTTCTACCCTGAATGGGTATCTAACCCAGTGCTAGTAAAGAAAGCAAATGGAAAGTGGAGAACTTGTGTTGATTACTTCGATCTGAATAAAGCATGCCCGAAGGCTAGTTTCCCTTTACCTAGAATCGACCAGCTCGTCGACTTTACCGCAGGACACGAATTATTGTCATTTATGGATGCGTATTCAGGATACAATCAGATCCCGATGCACATTCCAGACCAAGAGCACACCAGTTTTATCACAAATATGGGGCTATATTGCTATGTAGTAATGCCCTCTAGATTGAAAAACGCGGAGGCAACATATCAACGCCTGGTGAATCGAATGTTTAAGGACCAGATTGGTAGAACGATGGAAGTCTATGTGGATGACATGCTTGTGAAGTCACAACAGTCAAACGACCACCTCCGAGACTTAGCAGAAATGTTTGATATACTCAGACAATACGGTATGAAGATCAACCCCTTGAAGTGCTCTT
This sequence comes from Allium cepa, assembly GCA_030765085.1. Taxonomy (NCBI): domain Eukaryota; kingdom Viridiplantae; phylum Streptophyta; class Magnoliopsida; order Asparagales; family Amaryllidaceae; genus Allium; species Allium cepa. The sequence continues at coordinate 269,455,114 of CM060931.1, read as the reverse complement.
TTGGCGTGGCATCAGGGAAATTCTTGGGTTTCATTGTGAATGCACGTGGAATTGAAGCTAATCCGGAAAAGATTCAGGCTATTCGAGACATACAAGTGCCCAGAACTATAAAGCAAGTACAAAGCTCGAACGGAAAGGCGGCAGCGCTGAGTCGATTCATATCTAGAGCTACAGACAAGTGTATTCCTTTCTTCGACCTGATAAAGAAAGGAAAAAGAAATTTTGAGTGGACGTCCGACTGTGAGGATGCATTCCGAGCTCTGGTAAGACATTTGGAGAGCCAACCAGTGCTATCGAAACCAATAGACCATGAAATGTTGTATGTGTACTTGGCAGTATCCTAACATGATATCAGTACGGCTTTGGTTCATGAAGAGGACCGAGTTCAAAAACCAATTTACTATGTTAGTAAACGTCTGACGGGGGCAGAAAGAAACTATCCTAAGATCGAGAAATCAGCCTGTTGTTTGGTGATTGCATCACGCAAGATTTGCCCATACTTCCAGGCACACTCGACAGTGTTTACACTGATTAACCCCTATGACAGGTACTCTAATGACCGGAAACTTCCAGAAGGATGTTAAAATGGAATATCGAGTTGAGTCAGTTCGATATTACCTACTTGCTGCGAAGGGCCATACAAGGGCAAGCGCTAGCGGATTTCATCGCTGAATTCACCATGACAGACGAATCAAACGACCGCAATGTCATACATCCCGTCCGATGGAAGATGTACACCGATGGGGCATCTAACGACCGTTGTTCGGGGGTTGGCATAGTTCTGGTAACTCCTGAAAACCGATCAGTTTGCTATGCTTTGAAGCTCGAATTCACAGCAACGAATAACAAAGCCGAGTATGAAGCATTGATCGCCGGTTTAAGACTCGTGAAATAACTAGGAATAAGATCGTTTGAAATTTTATGCGACTCGCGACTAGTGGTTTATCAAGTGCATGGAGACTACCAAGCAAGAGGGTAGAGACTTGCCCTGTATTTAGCCCAAGTTCAGGTGCCGCTAGCGAATCTCGAGTATTATGATATTTCACATGTTCCACGTGAACAAAACATAGTAGATGATTCATCGGCAAAATTTGTAAGCACTGGCGATGCGCAGTGGATGAGATTATTTCATGTTAAATCCTTACATGTTCCGAGCATAAATATAATGGAGGTAAATTTCATGTTAGAAACAGAAATCGAGAAGGAGTCATGGATGACCCCATTCAAGCTGTACTTGTTATATGGGGCCGTGCCCAAAAGAAGGAGCGAAAGACGAAAAGTCATTCGTAAGGCTTCTCGTTATGTAATGCAGGATGGGATAATGTATTGGAGGGGATTCTCGACCCCATTGCTTCGGTGCATTGCCCATGATGAGATAAAACTAGTCCTGACGGAAGTCCCGGAAGTGAATGTGGCGACCATACCGGGGGGCAGACGTTAGCAAAGAAAATCCTCCGTCGGCAGAACTCACACAAATGGTTAGTCCTTGGACATTTGCAATATGTGGGATCGATATATTCAGTTCCTTACCCCTATCCAAAGGTGGTGCAAAATATGCGATTGTTGCGGTCGATTACTTTACCAAGTAGGCAGAAGCAGAGCCTTTATCCACTATCACCACCAAGAAAGTCATTAATTTCGCGGTACGAAATATCATAAGCCACTTTGGCCTGCCACGAACCATCGTTACAGACAATGGAACTCAGTTTGAAAGCAAAGAGTTTAGGGAATTTTTCCAAAAATATGGTATTGAGAAAAAGTTTGCAGCGGTTGCTCATCCGAAATCTAATGGACAAGTAGAGGCTGTAAACAAGATAATCAAATCCATATTGAGAAAACGTTTGGAAAAGGCTAGAGGCAAGTGGGTGGATGAGCTTCCAACAGCACTTTGGGCTGATAGAACCACCAACAAATCCACGACTGGCCACACTCCATTCGCATTAGCATATGTCATGGAAGCTGTCATACCCATGGAACTTGATGTCCCATCACATCGGGTAACTTATTATGACCCTGAGTCAAATCGAGATCTTTTGCTGGAATCGTTGGACTTCATAGATGAAAAATGCGAAGAAGCCAATTTAAAAGCGGCCGCTTACAGGCACCGAGTTGCTCAATATTATAATGAAAAAGTTCGACAGAGAATCTTTGGTGTGGGTGATCTCGTTTTGAAACGAATTTTCCCAGTTCCATCACACATGAGCCCCGCATGGGAAGGTCCATACGTCATCGAATGGAAGCTTGGAGAAGGAACTTTTAAGCTAGAGACCGTCGATGGTGCGATACTCCCTCGAGCATGGAATGGTGAACATTTGCGGCATTATTACACTTAGTTCATTTCTATCATATTTTAGTTGCATTTATTTTCAGCAAGTTTTTATTCCTAGTTTACGGCATGTAAAAGACAATTTAGTTTATTTGCATTAATAAAGGCTTGAAGCCATTTCTTTTTCCCATGAATTGTCGATGTTTCTGTGTATGATAACGTTGTAACAAATGAATAAGAGATACATTACTCTGTTTGACGTACGAATGAGTATAAACGATTCAAAATCTCCAAGTCCCTGGAGTGCAGACTGGAGTACTCTAAGTCCCCAGAGTGCGGACTCGAGTATAAACGATTCAAAATCTCCAAGTCCCCGGAGTGCGGACTAGAGTACTCTAAGTCCCCAGAGTGCGGACTCGAGTATAAACGATTCGAAATCTCCAAGTCCCCATAGTGCAGACTGGAGTACTCTAAGTCTCCAGAGTGCGGATTCGAGTATAAACGACTTGAAATCTCCAAGTCCCCAGAGTGCGGACCGGAGTACTCTAAGTCCCCAGAGTGTGGACTCGAGTATAAACAACTCAAAATCTCGACATCACCGGAGTGCGGACTAGAGTACTCTAAGTCCCCAGAGTGCGGACTCGAGTATAAACGAATCAAAATCTCCAAGTCCCCGGAGGTCGGACTGGAGTACTCTAAGTCCCTAGAGTGCGGACTCGAGTATAAACGACTCAAAATCTCCAAGTCCCCGAAGTGTGGACTGGAGTACTCTAAGTCCCCAGAGTGCGGACTCGAGTATAAACGACTCAAAATTTCCAAGTCCCCGTAGTGCAGACTGGAGTACTCTAAGTCCCCAGAGTGTGGAGTCGAGTATAAACGATTCAAAACCTCCAAGTCCCCAGAGTGCGGACTGGAGTACTCTAAGTCCCCAAAGTGCGAATTCGAGTATAAACGATTTAAATTTCCAAGTCCCGCGAAGGCGGACTGGATATAAATGACTTGAAGTCATCGAGCCCTTGGCGTATGAATTGGAAAATATTCTAAGTCCCCGAAGCGTGGGATAAAAGAATGGGCAAATACCAAAGAAGTTGTCATCTTTTTTGAAGATGAATCGAGAAGTTCACGTAACTCGCAGTAGCTCGGGTTTTGACCACGGTTATACCAAAAAACCAAACAATAACTGTCCTCTGAGAGGGAAAAGAACTAAGTTTTATTCGTCACAAGTAATTATATTTACATGAACTACGAAAACAAAAATAATTACATAATCTAAACTAGATCTTGTTGAACGAGAGCGAAGACCACTTCTTTGACTTCTTCGACTTTTTGCTCGATGACTCCTCCTCTGTACGTTTACCCTTGATAGCTTTCTTTGACGGGGGAGTGATAGCTAAAGAAGTATGAGGAACATCCATGGTTTTGGACCTGCTTGGGAGAATGACCTTTAACGGCTTATTCAAAGGATCGTCCGTGTCCATAACTTAAGGTTCGACCTTGATCTTGATCGTCTTTTCCTTCTCTTTATCAAGCTTCTCCTTCATGCCCAGTTCGGATGTGTGCTCAGAGACGCCTGTAATTTCAACATCATAACTCCCATCGATGGGAGAGGAAGTCTCAGATTTGTCCTCGTCAAGCGCTTCGATCACCTCAGCATCGGGACCGGGAGCTTCTCCTGCGTGAGTGGCTTCACTCGTTTTTTCTCTAACCTCCTCGGCGACATCGCTCCTTGGAGTAGGCTCAAGATCAGAACAGCCTGCATAAAATCACGAAAAGCAAGTGTTAGAATGCGATAGCTTCTGATGAAAAATGAAAACTCTTGGAATGTTATAGTAAAAGAATTGTTGACCAGGTTCCGGCTGGCTCTCAGCCGTCGGGGGATCTCACCCTCTGGAATAGGGGACAAAACATGAACACCAAGGCCGGGGTCCTCCGGGTCATAACCGATGTGCTGTTTAAAAGGATCGAGTATCGGCCGACCGGCCGGCTGGGTAGGCACACGAGCTGGATACTCAATTTCGAATGGACCGGCGATAACTTCTTCCCTTTTGTTGAGGGAGGAGCCTTCGCAATAAATGGCTTTAGCCGTTGATAGGTCCGAAGGCTCATTTCCCTTAAGGAATTCTTTTAGCAAGGCCTCCTCAGCAACCTCTTCGATATCATGTCCGGCCTTCTTGATTTCAATTAGAGTCTCCCATGCCTTGGCCAAGGATTCGAGATAGCCCTCGCTCAGAAAAGTTAAGTCTCGGTGCATGAGAACGCGGGCATTGAATTCAGCGATAAGCGGGTCGAACATGGTTTTGACCTCTTCTCTACCTTCTTCCTTGCCCGCCTCAAGACGGGATTCGATTTCCACAGATGCTATCTTTTTGTCCTCTTCGCGGGCTTCATTATTCAGCGCCTCAACTTTTGAAAGCTCGCCCTCAAGTTTCGCCTTTAGGAGTCGCGTTGCAACAATCTCGTCGCAATACCGTTGCGACTCCTCTTGGGCAGCAATCTTCTCTTCTTCCTCTTTGTTGAGTCGCTCCTCAAGTTCTTTGAATCGAAGGCGGAATGCATCCCTCTCGTTTTGCATCGAGTCTTTGTCTACTCGTCGATTTCTTTTTTGCAAGATGATTTCAAATGAGTTACGGCTTCGGCGGTATCTTTGGCGCTCTACTGGACGGCCTCCGGCTGAGATTTGTAAGACGCAATCTCTTCGTCCTGAGCTTTGATAATGTCTTTGTCATGAATAGCCTCAAGCTTCAGGCGATCAATCTCATGTTGGCGTTCTATGGAGACTTCAGACACTTTCTCTGCTAGATGAACAAACACGTCATGCAAACATAGACGTCGTTGGTGCAGGCGATAGCGCTTTGCTTGGCATCTCCAGGAATATGATGGATCATCGCGAGAAACTCCATCAAAGCAGATTTTTAGGAATTTAACTTTAATCTCGGCCAGTTTCTCCGATACTGATGGATTTGTTGCTAGAACAGAAGGAGATAGCTTCAAAAGTTCAGCTCTCTTGTAAGGATCCCGGGACTGTCGGGTGGAGGAGGAATCAGAGTGTTGATCACGGGGAACATCAGATTGCGACCCCTTATGGCCGTGCTTATCTTTGCTTTGCCTCGAGTGAGAAGGGGGATGTTGGTAGTATTTGGGCTGATAATACGTTTTCTTCTGAGATGATGAGTCCCGAGAATGATAATCCTTATCGCTATCACCATCTCTGTCCCGACATTTTTCAGAACCTGAGTCCCGTCCAGAGTGATGGAAGATAGATGACCCGCGGACACGATCGATTGCGTGTGTACGCCCCATGTCACCTGCACAGAATTTAAAAAGACAACGAATTAGCAAAGAGTAGCGTGACGACGGAAATTTAAGTACAAGGTGAAGTGCACGCGTTTGTGAGTGTCCTAGTGTTTCCCCCCGACGGGCCAGTTTCTTTACTAATGGGATTTTTTCCTCACTGATTTTGGGCTTGAACGTCTGCATCGCCTCTGATGGGCGAGTGAAGTTTAAGTGCCTCAGGATCATCGAAATCATAATTAAGTAAATCGTCAGGTATCGAGAGGTTCGAGAGGCCCTTTAAAGAACTTTCTAAACGTTGTGAGGAAGCCTCTTTCTCTGTTGGAATAAGAGTAACTTTAGAGGTTGCACCAATTTTTTCCCTCCTTATCTTGTACGTCAGTTTCTTTTTCCTCTTCAAAGGGGAGGATGACGTTTCGATGTCATGAACTTCAACTAATGGGTTCTGAGTAGGACCAACGTTCTCATCTTGTGCTTCGGGTGTTTCATTTTCTTTGATTTCTCCTTCTTCTAGTGCGCCAGGAGCATTGCGTGTTGAACACTCAGCTTGTTTTTTCCCTTTACTGGAGGCGGGCCAGGGTATGGAAACACCCTGAGGAAGGCTTATCCGACGGCCTTCTGCCAATAGTCCAAACCTCAAAAGTGACTCATTTGAAACGAGAGTTCGGATGTCCCGTTCGTCGGCAGGAAGGGGCTCTAATAGCTTCAACGGCATCAGAATATCCATGGCCATCAGCACGTGGATTGATATCTGAAAAGATGGAAAAAAGAGTTAGAAGAGGCACGGCTTTGACCAAGCACAATATCGATCCAGAGAAAAGCCTTACTTCCTTCCACCCATCTCCTCGCGAAACCAGGAGGGCAGCACACATAAAACCATTCCTGCTTGTACAGGGCGAACTTGCTGCATGCCTCAGTTAAGATTTGGCATTTGTGGTGCGGCTCGAGAAACATGAAAGAGGGGCTATCTCTCCGCTTCTTGATCATATATATATATATATATATATATATATATATATATATATATGTGATGTCACCCGGGGTTGGAGGCCTGGAGAGGACATTCATGAAGAGGATGTAGGTACCGTAAATGAAGGCATGACCGTTCGGGTGCAGCTGTGACGGGGCAATGTCAATGTACTGCAGCACGTCCCGAAGAAATAAGTTGAACGGTGGCACACTGCCGACCCAGCACATAAACTTATTACAAGCTGTATATCCAACTGGGGGAAAGTGTGGACAATCGTGCCCCGATGAAATTAATACGTCGTCGAAGGGGATTCCGTGGACCGAGCATATCCGACGGAGTGCACTTTCATTGATCTTCGAAGCCTGTGAATCGACCAGGTTGTCCAAGAAAATTGATGCCTCCAGGGTGTCGGGAACTAAGTTATGAGCAGGAGAAGTCGACGAGTTTGAAGTATCTGCGACTCCTTGTTTGGAAGACGACCCAGGTCTATCTGAGATCGTGGAGGAGCTATATTTTTTAGACATCTTTGGTAGAAATTGAATCTCGTAGAGTACCTGTTTGAACTATACTTGAAAAACAATCGACGTTAGACTTAACAACACAAGTACTCCCCCCTTGTGGTGTGTGGACTAGTGTGATAATTCAAGTAAAAGTGCTGAGAAATTGAAAGTCATGGAGTTAATGGTATAAAGTTGAGCTTCGAATCGTCGCCTTCGAAGCCCGCCATCGCTGACCATCTCCAAAAACCTACCCTATGGTGTTTTCAATTTCGGACTCAAATATTGGCGCTATATGTTAGAGGAGATTATCCGTTTTTGTCGATATAGGTTCAGGCTTGTGACTACTGAAACTAGGAAGTTATCAGTCCAGATTAGTTCGATATGCTAGTTTACTTAGGTCCTTGTCCTTGTCCTTTTTTTGTCATAAGATTAGGCAAAGTAAATGTTGATCAGCTTAAGTATCATTCAGCCAAACTATTGGTTGGCCTAATTATCGTTCGGCCTAATTATCGTTCGTCCTAAATCTTGATTGGCCTATGTGTCGTTCGGCTAAACTATTGGTTGGCCTAAGTATCGTTCGACCTAATTATCATTCGGCCTAAACCTTGATCGGCCTAAGTATCGTTCGACCAAACTGTTGGTCGACCTAAGTATCGATCAGCATTCGTGCCGTTCGGCTTAAGCGCTGTTCGGCCAAAATATCGATCGGCATCTTGTCCATTCCCCACTACCTTCCAATTTTTCCACTCCAATTTCGTTCGGCATGGGGAGGTCATGCCGAACCATGGCCGTATCAACCTACACCAACAAGCCTAATCTCTATCTCCATTCTCATGCTACTATAGGACCGCTCGGCATTGAAAGACCATGCCGAGCCGCTACAATGCACCTTCCACCTTTCTCTTCTCCGATCCATCCACCTCGAAACCACCTAAGAGCATACTAAGTTCCAACCCTAGAACACGACCGAGCCCCAATTCATCACGCTTATTCACACGCCCCTCACTCTCTACGATCTATGAAAGGTTCACAAATTCGATTAATATCTAATGTCTCCTAATTTGAGATGGTGATCAAAAGCTTCTTACCGAAGAGTACGGAGAGAGATCAAAGATCTGTGAGTTAGGATTGAAGGTTGTTAAAACTTAACTTAGGAAAGGCATGATGGATTCCAGAGAGGTAAGTTGCAAGTTCTTGAAAACTAACGGAGGTAAAAAGTGAAAAGAGAAGAAGAAGGAAAATGCCGACTTTTATAGGAGAAGATGGGATGTCGAAGAGACTATGAATGGTAGAACCGGTCAAGGCTACATCGTTCGGCATCGGCATACAAAGCCGTTCGTCGTACATGGAGTATTCGACTTCGGCTATACTGTTCGGCATTAGCATAGTGTTCGGCACACATCACCTCACCTGGCAATCAAGGGAAGTCACCATTGAGGAAACTAAACCACAGCTCTGAGCAAAGCACAGTGGTCACGTGATTCAAAGTGCACCACGTTCGACCACGTGATGCACTTTGGGAGGCAAGTGTTACCTGGAGATTTGACCAGAAAACTAAGTACTCGTCATTAGCATACTGTTCGGCATTTATGAGTCTTTGGGCATCCAGATCGTTCGGCATTAAAGAACGTTCGACATTCAGCAATGCTTGGCATTTAGGAGCGTTCGGCATTAGAAAGCGCTCGGCTTCCAGAGCCGTCCGACACCTATGATTCGTTCGGCACTCAAGTTCGGTCAACATCTATGGGACATTCGGCAAGCGAGAGTGTTCGGCATGCGAGAGCGTTCGACACTGAGAGACATTCGGTATTGTATATCGTTCGGCATCTATGGACGTTCGACATGGCAGAGTCATTTGGCATTCCGTACTGCTCAACATCCAAACCTTGTTCAGCAAAGTACCTCGTTCGGCATTCAGGATGTTCGGCATCACTTTGTTCGGCATGATTCCATACTGCTCGGCATTCAGGGTGTTCGGCATTCAGGGTGTTCGGCATCACTTCGTTCGGCATGAGAATGTCGTACGGCATTCAAGGTGTTCGACATCACTTCGTTCGGCATGATAATGTCGTTCGACATTCAGGGTGTTCGGCATGAGAATATCGTTCGGCATTCTTGCCTTGCTCGACATTTTTACCGTTTGGCCTCTTTGGATCGGCACACAGAGATCACTCTATTTGGGCCAAGCTACTTAGCTACCTGGCCCACCAGGAAAGTCCAACCCATTCTCGCCTATAAATAGAGAGGCAGAGGCACAGCGAAATGGACCTTTTTTCGGGAACACTTGGGGAGACTCTGCCGCATTCAAGACTTATCTTTTTTGCTTAGCAATTGTATTCAATATAATTGGTATACGAATTGTATCTGTAATCGATTATCGAGAAAAACAATAAAGATTAACCACAAAGTGGACGTAGGCAATTACGCCGAACCACTATAAATCTGGTGTTCGTATTTTCTGCATTTAAATCTACATACGATCCTCTGTTTAACTTTACTCTCTTCATTAATCTCTCTACACAATCTCTCTTAAGGGTGTTAGTGACCATTTCTGGTGCTAACAATCGCAACATCATCGGTGTTCATTTTTGAGTTTTCAAAAGGGGGAATTGCTACCTGGATGTTTTGGATTAATGTTTGTTTGCAAAATTTGGTTTGGTTTTGAAAATGCAGAGGAATGGTTTGATTTAGATATATATGTTTTCGTAATTGAATTTGGAACATTTTAGTAATGGTTTAAACTCTGGAGTTGGTTTGAAATGTTTTGGTATCTTGGAAAGTGAAATAGAAATCTAAACTCGAATTATAAATTAAATTGAACTTAAGTAAAGTAATAAAGCGATTTTTGAAGATAAAAATCAAAGATTGAATTGTAAATTGGAAGTGAGCCAAGTGAATAATTAATTATTTAATATGGAAATGGGACACTAGTTGGATAAATAAAAATTGAAAATTGAGTTAATGATGGATTTGTAAATAAAACCCGAGTTATAAATAGAAATTCAACTTGGAATTGTAAGTGAATTAAACATGAATTAAATATGGCATTGGATATTATTTTAACGAATTGAGAATGTAATTAAAATTTAAATGGATTAGGAGAATGGCTAATTGACTTAAATGAGTCGTGAATGAATTGAATTTGGAAATTAAAATTTGTAATGAATGAAACAAAAGAACTAATCAAATAAATTTGTAGAGTGAAATGAGATCTGGTAAGTTTAAGTGAAAAAGAAAATTTATTCGCAAATGAAGTGAGCTTAAGTTTTGAAGTTGGAATAAATTGAAGTAAATTAACTTAAGTTAAAATAATTAGAAGCTCAACTTCGAGTAAGAATGAAAGTTCATTAAATAAAAGTTTGGGTTAAATTAATTTGGGAAGTGGTTATTAATATAAGAATCTAATATTGTCAAGCTCAATGAAATGATTTTAAAATGTATGGTTGGTGAATAAACTAGAAATAGGATGGAATTAAATATAAATGAGTTGGAATCAATTGGATGTGGATAAAAACTAAAATGGATATTCTACAAAGTGAATATCGTCAAATTGCATAGAATAAATTAGTCGTTCGACTTAAACGGAAGTAAATAAAATTCTATGAATTGGTAGAGGTAAATAAAATTGATTTTTGGGATCAATTGAAATAAAATGTGAGTTGTTTGGCTTAAAAATGAATTGAATGTAAGCAATTGAGTTGCAAACCATTTAAATTGAATGAAGTTGTATACAAATTGGTTGTAAACAATTAAAATTAATGTCAGAACCCTATAAATTGCTTATAAATATTGTTTAACCTGCATTGCTTATAGAAACTTGTATGTTTGCTAGTTAAATGTTGTTAAATTACATAATTTTGGCACTTACATGTTTAAATTAAGCAAGTACAGGTACCGGGAAGCCGTTTGGCTAGATTTTGGGCTCGCTAATTGCTAAATAAATGAGCCGTTTGCTTAAAAATGCTAAATAAGGTAGGCCTACGCAATAAAAATAGGAAATATGAACTGTTTTTGTTTTTTCGACCGTGTGGGTCGATGTATATATATTTATATCTCTTGTCAAATTGTAAAACTCCTCCGTACAAAGGAGATTCTGACAAAATTTTTCGAAAATTTTAGAAGAGTATTTCCCTAGATAGCCAAGTACGTTTTCGAAGCAAATCTTAAGTATAAGTAAAAGTTTTAAAGTTGTTTTAAAAAGTATGTTTTAGAAAATTTATTATTTTTAAAATGTTTAAATTTTAAAGTTAGTATTTTCAAATTCATATAGTAGTAATTATTTAAGGAGACTTGGTATTATGTTTTAAAAAGATAAAAATTTAGTTTTATATTGTATAAAGTATTAAAGTAGTTTTAATTTAAATGTTTTAAAGAATATTTCATAATAATGTGTTTTAAATTGTTTTAAAAATCTAAGTTTTGTACTGGGTGTTTTCAGTGGAAATAAATATTTGGGAATTTATTCCATGAGAAGAGTGTGGTTTGAAAACTGTTTTCAAAAGGGTTGAAAATGGAAATATATCTTGCGAAGATATTTTGAGGATAATAAATAATTTGGGAGATTATTTGTTGTTTGATCGTCGTCCGTGAAGGTTATTTGATAGTTAAATAACCGACTATCAATATTGGCAAATGCGCTGATCGTTTCGAAGAGACCATGATCGAGATTTATTTCTCGAAAACCACTTCGATCCGGTTTGTATGTTTTCATGGGGAAAATGAGTTCGGAGTCGAAGATGGAGCAGTGAAGTGCAAGGGCTAGTCGCTACTAATCATGAGGTGATTCCAAAATGGATGTAGTAGGAGTAGTGCCTTTGGTTCCGTTCGAACCTGGGATGGACTTGTATGGATGAATGCTTTCGGAACATCGTCAGGTGGACGATGGGCATTCTAAGTGAAACGATCTAAAAAGGTAACGCTTAGCCTCAAGCCTCATCAATCGGGAATGACTGAAAATCAGGGGTTATGCAGCAATGCTAGGTGGGTAGCGCCCATTAGGGTGAGGTCATCCCTGTCTAGATGTCCCTTTTTATTCGGCTTAGTGGTGCGGTTGCTGATCCCAACCGTGGGGTGATCTTATTCGAGATTATCCAGTAAGGGGTAGTCCCGGTCTTGTGTCGTAGGGGATTGGGAGTAATCCTCGGTACGGTGATCTGGGCCACGTACTGTGTTAGGTGGTACCCCAGTGCCTAGTCATTAATTGGAAATCCATTCTCCCTACGTGCCTTTACAGTTTTGTTTGTATACCTATTAGCTGGAGTTTAATAAATGTAACAATTTCGGCTATTTTAATAAGTATTTGTAAATAGACCCTATTATAATATCAGAGGAATTTATAAGAAATGTTTTAGCTATCGTAAGGTAAAAACCCGACATGCTTATTTATGGCGTGGTCTTACGAGATGCGTTTGTTTTCAAAAGGATTTTGAAACTTTAATAATCAAATTGGGTGTGATTTTCTCACGCTGGTATTCGAGACTGACTCGGGTGTTATTTAACTATAATGCTCGGGTCAGACCGAGTATTATAGAATACATGATATGTTGCTGTGGAGCTCAGGAGACGAGCTGGATGGCGATACGTACTTCCGTACTTGTTTTAAATATTCCGCTGTGTTGATTAGCTGTGTATTCAGTTTTGAGGACAGGTTTATATGACTGTCCAGTTGTATGTTATTGATGTAGTTGAACTCTAATGATGCATTCTGATGATGTATGTATAAAACAAATATAGTTTTATTTTGTGTGAAGATCAGTTATTATCTATTATATTTTATTCCGTTGCGATGGTTAGATTCTGATGTTGTTTTGTTTTCTCTTCTTCTACCTCTTCTTCTTTAACCAAAATGGTTCGTATTTTCGTTCATCTTGAGTTGATTGATGGAGAATTGTGTCGACTCAAGGGGTACGGAACCATAGGTCGTTACAGTAAATTTAACTAAATCAGTTTATGTTGTCCAAAATTTAAATATGAATTCAATAGAAGAAATCGCACGTGAGTCAAAATTTATATGCAAAAGATATTCATGCTATAAGAAATATTATTAAAATAATAATTAGTATGCATAAAAAAATAAACAAATTTTAATACTTACGTTTTTTTTAAGATGAAGCTTAAGAAAAAGATTGAAGAACAACTAAGATGAGGACAGGATGTGTACGAAAAATGAAAAAAGAAATCAGGTTTAAGAAAAGAAAGCTAATGGATTTGCAAGAATAAGGGCTTTTGAATATGAGGTGTCAGCAGAAAAAAACGCAAATAAAGAAATAAGCTGCATGTTATTATAATAAGGAAATGAAGGTGGAGGGACAAAAATAAATGTTACTTTTTATTTTGAAAGCTTCGGGCATTAATAATGTATACGGAAATATACGTCGGAATGAAAAAGTTTGCAAACCAAAGGAAAGTAAATTTTTATATATGTAAAAATGTGGTGGCAAAAATTAAATAAAACCTAAAAGTCTAGATTCGAGTATTAAACAGAAGGAGAATGAACATATCACGTATTAATAACAAGGTAACTATTTTAAAACGTTCATGCAACAATTAATAACAAAAGAAATGAAAAAACCATGTACATCGCATAACCTTTTGAAATTCAAATTTTTTTTTTTTGAAATGTAACCAAATTAACTTCATTAACTCGAATAATATTCAAATGCATTTAGGTTTTTATCTACGCATAATCAAAAAATTAAACCTACCTTAAAAATGAAAATGTTCAATTTTTTTTCCCAAAATGATCATTTATTTCCATTAAAACACCGTTTTTGTTTAACACAAAATGTATGTTTCTTTTATTAAATCTATTAATTGCAATCAACATTTTCTTTCCCTTTTAATTGAAATATTTCAATTACATTATTGACAATTACTTACAAAGTTAAATTTCAAAACAGACAACTAAAATGGATGAAAAGTAGAACAATTGTTTATGTAAACACGTTTATAATTTATTGTTTATACACAAGAGTAATAAATAACTTACCAAAATTGATTATTTTTCTATTCTTGTAATCAATCTTTAAGCTAAAACACAGTTCAAATAAACATATATTTCTTCCTTAAAAATCAGTCATTCTATTTTTTATTTTGATGAAATTAAACATACATTCACGAATGAAACATTCATTTTATTAGATGTAAATATTCATTTCATTACATCAAACTTATCTTATATTTTCACAGAACATAAGCTATTTTAATTACACCTATTAATTTACAATTCAGTATTCTCTCTCCTATTAATTGAAAATTTTCAATTACATTAATTTCAGTTGGTTAAGTTTCAAAATTGACTAAATGAATGTATTGAGAAGTAGAACAATTATTTTCTATCTAATAGTAATTTAAACATATTTATACACCATTGGATACAAATAAGTAATTATACATTTCTTACTATGTAATAATTTCTCATCTCTACAATCAATCTTTCAGCAACCAAACATTTCAGATAAATAAACATGTTTACTCCTTTACTAAACTTATTCATTTTTATTCATTTATTTTGATTTACACTCCTAATATTAAATCAACCAATACCTTATGAAATTATTAACATAGATTTCTATCTTATTTTCCTCATTTTCTACAATTGACGCCTTTTCTTACATTAACCACAATATTTATTTATATTTAATTCCAATTAATTGTATTCTAATTCCAATACATTGATTTAATTAGATTTCAATCTTTTTATTCAATCAATCATTACTTTATGGACATAGTTAACGTTAGTTTATATTTTATTGCATTAATATTCTACAATTATCATCTTTTACCATATTAGTTGCAATATTTCAATTATTTTGAACCTTTTTCGATTTTCTCATTAATTATAGTTTAAAATCCCAATAAATTAATTTATCTTGGTTTCACTTCTTTTTAGTAAATCAATTACCTACCTTGTGAATTTAATTGACATTTCTGTACATCTTGTTGCATTCACCTTTTCCAGCTATCATCTTAAACCATTTTACGTAACATTTAATTTCATTTAATTCTAATTGATTAAATGAATTAGTAACAAATAATAATTGTCGCATTTTCTATATTTAACAACATTGGTAATTTTGTTATCTACACACAAATGTCATTACTACTTACATAACACTAATTTCATCTAATTACAATTTATTACATATTATTTCATTAGTTAATACCACATTAAATTATCAATTGTTATTTTAATCAACTTATCAATTGTTATTTTAATCAAATTATCAATTAATACCCACCTTATTACAAAATTTACAATCTATAACCAATTATAACTCTTTAAACATTTCAATTAATTGGAATTACGTGTAATGCAGTTATCTATTACCATAAATAATACTATTACATTTCATTCCAGTTGTATTCTTATTACTAAATTACAAAACTTTTTTAAATTAATAATTTTTTATTATCGAAAATTATGGGTCGTTACAATAGTTATATGTGAATATTATGAATATTTGTTACTAATTAATTATATCTCGAACATTCAAGGGCAACGCACCCATTTAGTGGTAGCATTATAAGAGTTGATGAACTCTTCAGTTTAATACATGTATGTGTATGCAATTATAAGTCTATTAACACCAAAATGGTTCCACATACTTCGTCACATTCGCTAATGAGTCATCACATACTTGGACATGTGTATTTGATATGAATGTATAAGTGATGATAAGCCATAAATATAAACGGATGTACACAATGTTATATATGATAGAAATGATTCGATTTTATCAAATGGGTGAGTATACTAGAAGGATTCCATACATACCTAAAAGTGAATAAAGATTCAATCTCAAAAGCCGCTCCTTCCTATGATACAATAAGAAATAATAAAATTTTGTTGGAAAAAGTACGATTAGTTACAAGTGAAATTGAGTTAATTTCTTTCTATAAGATGTACACTTAAGAATGGTACACAAAGTTAAAATTTATATCATCCAAAGAATTGTTTACAAAACCATATGAGATATGGGTTTATAAGAAACCCCTGCATATCCTAAGCCAATGAGTTGGCTGGTTGTAGTAGTCGGAGAATGCACGTAATAATTCTATGTAGCAATCCTGTATAAATCATCCCAAGACAATTTTGAGAAGGATAGTCATTAGATGAATAATTTATATTGTGGACAAAAATATATGATGAAGTAATGCAAAAAAAGTTTATATAAGGCAATTCATAAAATGCTTATGAATGCTCATTCCGTTGCATTGAAAAACAACTGTTGTTTCAAGAAATATCAACTCGTAGCAAAGGAATTTGTTTAATTGATTATTGGTATAAAATGGATTTGGATATAATCTAAGGATAAAATTAATTACAAGAGATGAAATGGAATTAACCAAACCTAAATGAACACAAATATATTAGAACGTTTAATGAGTATTTTTATACCTTAAAGAGAAACCATGGGTGTCTTATTAATGTTGATAATAAATAATCCTGGATTGATTAGTTACACAATTAAGAGTATTAACTCTATGATATAGTACAATGTGCAAATCCGAAATAGATTCCAAATATTATTAAAATATGGTTTTGATAGTTTCGTCCGAAACAATATGCCTTTTGGCCATACGTTTTTAAGGGAAAGACAAATGTAGTTGGAATGCAGTGAGCCACATTCATAAGAATAATACCGAAAATTTCAATCGTTGAAATCAACATAATAGATTCACCATTCAATGTGCTTAAGTAGGTTCGGATTTTACTCACAAAATTACTGACTAATATGACTTTGTGTATCGGTAGTATGTGTTGAAATAGAAAATTCTAAATAATGTAAGAGTAAACTATTTACACATAATAACCAATGTGTCTCGAAGTCAGTGTAAGCAATATTAAGTTCATAGGTTTCTTGATACGATCCAAAAACAAATAGGATAGTGTCATTTAGAAAAACATCAAAATTGAACAAGTGATTTGATAAAAATATCGTTTAGTTTAATTATCAATCAAAACAAAGAGGAAGCATGTGTTCATAGGAAAGAAATTTAAAAAGTATATAGATATTTCTAAACCATAAGTAAACAACACACAACTAATTTTTAACGATATACCTGTTTTAAAATCGTTTTTATTTATTCTAATATTCAACGTTGGATTTGTAAATGATGTATTTTATAATAGGTATAAAAGATATTGGGATTGTCCTAAAATGATGTGCAAGGACACCTTATTAAAATGTTTAATACAGAACATGTAAGTTGGGTTCCTTATTCATTGACAAAAAGAATTATCAAACATGTTATGTTGTTAATAATATCATGATTTGTTTAAGTATTTAATACATGAAGGAAATATCAAATTGAAATTGATATAACAAAATGATAGTTTGAAGTGTTCGTGTATTTTGAAAATACTAGAGAATTGTTTACAGAAACAACAAATTCCTTATGAAGGAGTGTTCGAACTCAAAATTTATAAGTGATATTGAGTATAATATGTTAATAATAAATTCGTATTAAGAATCTTTAATTTGGAAATGTTCCAAATGAAAGACTTTGACTGATTCATTGGAAAATACCAAGTACATCGCCTTGAATAATGTCGTAATAAAACAATGTACATATATATAAATGCACAAATTTATAACTTAGCCGATGGTAATTCAAAATTTCGATAATCCCATAACATTGTTATACAATAACGCTTTCATGATATAGTTCATAATAGAACTTAGAGCTTATTGGAAGCCGAGAGAAACTCTCCGAATTATTCCATAGAATAAAGGTAGTTTATTAACGTTGGAGCGAATTGATTGATAGAATATAGAATTAAAACATAATAGTATACCCGTTCACTAAGGGATCGACCTAGTTGGTTTTGAGAATACTGACTGGAGAAGGTGGAATAAGAATCCATAATTAATCCTAAGTACAAGTGGGAGATTGTTAGAGTTATAGTATGCCATAGGGAATTATATAATATCTAACCCGATAACCAATCTTGTTCGAAATAAAAAGTATTTTCTTTCTATTGTATACTTGATATAATGTGTTATATTAATATTATTTTGATTGAAAGTATATTTAATAGAAAACCGATAAATGGTATGTTTTATGATAGTATTTACAAAGTATTGTAACCATTATTAATTTTTCACAATGAAAAAAAACCATTTTAAATGTTTCTAGTTAAGATGCATCGAGGCTGGATATTGATGTGTCCGTTCAGATTAGAGTATGTAACGCTATCCAAATGTTAGAAAGTGTATTACTTATGACTTCTGATGGCACCTAGGTGTTACATACTAATATTCGTTGGATATACATAAAACGACTCAACTCGATAATTTCTTGTTGGTAGATATAACTAAGGTCAAATACAAATTATCGATATCACTAATTTACAAAGTTCTCTCGACTAGAGAATACGATCAATCTTCAATATAAAAGCTTCATTTTGATTATAGTCAAATCATGTGACGAGATCCATCGAATTACTATAGTTGGGCCGGTTGCGAGTGTTGGCAATGAAACACTATTCAAGAGAGGATTCGTCATCAGTTATACGAGTTAATATCATGGTCAACTCAAGTAAACTTAAAGTCAAAGTCTCTAGTCAGAGCATATCAATCGATAATAATTGTTATTATTCAACCAAGAACTTTATGTTTGGACTACATAGTTGAATATGGATGATACTGGAATTTGACCATTACCAAATTCTGCAAGTTCGAAGTGATATTGTTTTGACGAAAAGAATTAGTGTGAATAAAAGTCACAATCAGGCAATGCTTAAAAAGTCAAATTGGATTTTACTAAAACCAAGTAAGCTGAAAATTTAACCGAAATACCAGGTCACCTGATAAGTGATGTATGAATGTTAATATTTGAATAGTTCGATGTTGATCGCTGACAAAATTTACATCTGCGGGTTACACAACCGAAATAATGAATTCTCATTTAACCAAACGATTTAACTAGTTTTTAATTTTTATAAATTAATTAAATTAAACAATATTTATGAAATATTATTTATAAATTTGATTTTGATTTGATAGATGAACATTAAATGTATTTATAGAATTTATAAATACATTGATCGATATAAGATATCGATAAGCATTTTAAATTAGATTTAAAATGCGAAAAATTTAATCGGGCTCTAAATGGGTCTATAAACCAACACAGGGATGATAGGATCAACTAGGATATAGGGATTACAGGCGGCTACTTGATGGGCTATAGAGGAGTGAAAACGAGTGGCTGAGGTGGACGGAGGTTGAGTAAAAGATATGATCCTAAACTCTCTACTTTCCTTTCTCTATTTAAACATCTTTTCCTCTATTTGATAAGGATCTTTTAGAGCCTCCATTCTACATTCCTTTGCTTGCCAACCTACCCTCTTCCATCTCTCTAATATCCTACGCTCAAACCAAATCAATTTAGTTGTTATCTGATAGATAAAGGTCAACGTTCAAGGACTAACAATCTACCGAATCAGAAAAGGTTTCAAAGGAGGTTTCAAAAGGGATTTCATCTTTTCAAGGTGTGCTTTAAGGATTTGATTCTTGGGGATGATTTCCATTGAATTATAATTTATAAATAAATGATGCTTCATTATGTATATATTATTATTATATTATTAGTTAGGTATGATTCTGATATATGTTAATGTTGTCACAAGTTAGTTTGGTTATATGTATGCATACACTTATAAATAAAAATATCAATTATGAATAATATATATATATATATATATATATATATAAAATCTGTGTAGCCGCCTAATATATATATATATATATATATATTAGTTATTATTTTATTAATGTTTGAATACACATACATACATATATGGTTTATATTTTAATTACAATATGATTCTATAGTTAAAAGTGGTCATATAATTTTATATATATAACTATACGACAACAGTAATTTTCGACAAAAAAAATTAAACTTTGTAATTATTTATTATTATTTAATATATTTTAAATAAAGATATTGTATGAATAAATCATAAAATAAAATATGTTACGAAATTATTTGTAAAATTTTATTAAATCAACTTATCGTGGTATTAATGTAAAATACTATTTGATCTAAAAAAATGTGAATTTTTTTTTCAAACTTCGAAATATCATATATAATTTACTGAAAATTTAAAATTTTAAAAATTGTTTTGTAAATAATTTTTTATTAATTTTTTGTATAATTTCTGATGAATATTCATTTAAAATATATTTTGAAATAATAA
Source organism: Allium cepa (assembly GCA_030765085.1). Classification (NCBI taxonomy): domain Eukaryota; kingdom Viridiplantae; phylum Streptophyta; class Magnoliopsida; order Asparagales; family Amaryllidaceae; genus Allium; species Allium cepa. The sequence goes on along the minus strand of CM060931.1, from coordinate 269,434,877 downwards.
AATTAATACTAATTTTTTTGTGCTGTACACATTATCTGGAATGTAAAAAAACTATTAAATAATATATATTTATAAATTATAACTATATTTATATGTGTACACATATATTATTTTAAATAATAAAAAAATTATTTTATCATTGTATATATTGGCACATTTGTTATTGATAGTTTACATTTTTTTATTTATTTAAATAACTTGTTTATATTTAAAAATATATTATAATATGCATATATATGAGTAACATTTTAATTATTAATTTTATATATGCATATATATATATATGTATGTATGTATGTATGTATGTATTTAAATATTTTACATTTATATAGAATTACTTAAACAAACCTAACATATACATATATATATATATAATATTTATATATAAGTAATAGTTTATATACATACATATATTTGGACAATATACAATACATGTCGGATGAGCTAACATGTACGCTGCAGTAAATCCAATATCTATACACCGGGATGTTATACCTTGCATGGGTTATCATGTTACACATGCACACACGTACATGTATGTATATCATACATATTCATGTATTTATTTGTATTAAGATATAAACTAAATAAAACTATATAATCTATAAAGTTGAACAAATTGAGGGATTTTATTTAAATAAAATTTAGAAATTTCTAAATGAAGTAGACTTCAAAAGCCCAATAAATATTTGAAATTCACCCATAACTTTCATTGTGGGCTAATCCTATTCCAACAACGGAATGAAGTTTTATTATATAGTAAGAGTTGGTAATACTCAACGGTCAACCTAAGAGAGGTCTAGAGCCCCACAATGCTTTTACTCATGTCAGGGCCATCCGTAATGGGAAAGTAGCCGAGGAAACAGTAAACGCATCACCCTACACCCCAAAAAAGCGAGTACTATGCAACGCTACAGTTTGTGCCAGGAAGGGGAAAATTAGGCATGTAAGTTGATGAGACCTTTCATAGTTTTATGAAACCGATTTATAATACATTTATCATGGCTAATTTATAGAATACTTTGTTATCACGTCCAATTTATAAGACCTTTATCAAAACCATAGTATGAAATGCACATTTTATTATAATTTGTAAATGTAGAATAACTTCTATTTATAACTACTTTATTACCATGACTAATTTATAACAACTATCATTTATCAAAACCATAATGCTAAACACAATTATTCTTTAATGTTGTACCTTTTGATCTCCAAAGCCTAATGGTTGAAGATTCTTATATTTCAATTTGAATTGAATATATTTAACTTCCCGCCCTAGTAAATCTCATCATCCTTATGGAAAATTCAAATTTAACTTTGACATGTCCAACGACTCAGTTGTGGCTTAAAGTAATGTTAGAAAAGTAATAATTCCATTCCCATTCAAGCAAGCAAAATTGTCAAAAGAAAATAAACTCGCATTTGAGATAATTTGATTCATGGTTAACGATACTAATGTCGGTATGACGAGATGCCAGTTTAAATCTTTGCACTATACCTGATAAATATTAATTTCTTATTTTTATAATGAAAAAATATTTTGAGCTTAATAGTATAATTATTTCTCCATATTATGATTTTTATCTCAGAATTGTCTAGGATCACTAGCTCAACTTACAAGTGGTATGATGCTTTAGACTAAAGTCTAGATGTCATGAATTTGAACCCAGCAAGACATCAAAATAAGGATTCTACTTGAATAAAATACCTCTTTTACTATCAAAAAGTAATCATAATTTTAGAAAATATTCATGTTCAAAATAAACAACTACATAGAAGTTTTCAGTTTGAATACTCATCATTGAAACCTTTATATTTGTATACCATTAATTATATGATAGAAAATTTCTTCTGCTTGCAATAAAAATATAAGTTGGTTTATCAAATATCACATTATATAACTATATCACATTTCAATTTTGAAAGAAGTAAAATAATAATAAATATATCATTTAGAGAATGATATAAAACTTTCAAAGGTTGATATAAAACTTTCATCTACGAAATATATAGATGATTACATAACATTTTTTCTTCACAAGAATAGGATAACCATATATGATTGGCTTGTGAAATTGTCATTTTGATCATCCTAAAAGCACATATAAAATTACTTCAATATTCTAAGAATATCCAATATTTTTATAATAAACAGAATCTTCTACTGGTAATAAAGAATGTAATTAATTTTTGCAAATATCATATTATTTAACTATATCACATTTCGGTTATTTAAAGGAAATAAAATAATAATAAATATATTCATTATTGATTGGCATAAAAATTTCTACAATGAAATATACAGCTATAATATATGTGTGTGTACTTCACGAGGATATAATGACCACACATGATTAAATTGTGAAATTGTCATTCCAATCATCCAAGAGCACATGAACTTACTTGAGTATCCTTAGAATATTAACAACACAACTGAAACAAACAAAACAAGAACAAATATATCACTGAACCCGTCCAAAAGTACATACACACTTATAAAATGTCTTTGCATATAATGTGTGCTTATTTGATATGCTTAAGTTAATAATGCCCTTACCAAAATACAATCCACTAAGACAGTGGTGGGCATACACGCTTACATATAAGTTATAAAGCCTCTACTTTCACATATAAGAAATCAATAAAGGCACACTAACGACACTTTGACTTCGTTACCTGATTCAGATAATTCGAACTCCCTACATTTATCAAGCGCGTGCATCCTGCATTCTTATGCAACTTTCAAACGCATAGAGAACGCATCATGCACAGAGCCAATGCAGTCCATGCTAGTAGCTTACCCTACAAAGAAAAGGTTGTCTAGAGGAGTCCTTAGCCACTCAAGCAGATTATTTGAGTTAAGTTAATTTGCACTTGATTTTATGAGACCTTTTAGTTAAATTTAATATTTAAACATTACTTATCATGAGAAACGAGAGAAAAAAAGTTATGCACAAATCATTCCACATCCCTTGCGCATTTGAGCAAGCATGGAAAGAACTTGAGCGTGAAATATGAATGTAGATATAAACAAAACCATGATATCTCACACCTGTCAATATATGATCCAAATGTACCAATGTAGTAGTGAGCATCGACTCATAAAAGATCATAGGCTAAAGAAGAAAATTTAATAGGAAGAGAGTAAGAAAAAAATGTATTAATCGTAGTTAACTAGAATATACTTGTATTGTTACTAAGACCATTACCAACAATCTACTCTGTTCAATGCATTCTCTCTCATCGTTGGCAATTAAGCGAACGAGCGGCAAGACCAGGTAAGGGGAACTAGCCAGTGGCTGATGGGAAAATAGGTTATAACAGCAAAGCCTTTGCCATTATAAGTCTATAACGAAAAAAAATTTAAACTTATGACGGCAAAAGCTTTGCCGTTATAAACTTATAACCTAAACACCAAACCCTGGCCGCCACTATCCTTTTCAATCCTTCTACTTTAATTTCAACCGGTAACAACCCAATTTCCACCATTTTCGACCTCCAACCATCCAAATCCGCTAGCTTATCTTCAAATTAAAGGTCATTTTTAAGACATACACTCGAAGAGATGTCCAAATTGCTTTAAAAATTTGCCAATAAGTTCGTGCATGGAGAAAGCGGTAGCAGCGGCGTCGGCAATGCCGGTAGGAGCGGCGAAAAACGAAATATCGTACTGTATAGGCAAGAGCAAGAAGTAAAAGATCTGCTTGAAGCCGTCGAAAATCTTGATAATCAAAGTGGAGGCGAAGAAGAAGGCGGTTGCCGCGGTCGCGAAGGCCGTAGGGGTGGTCGAGCGGGTAGGACGTGTAGGCTGTAGGGCAGATTTCCGCTAGACTAGTCGAGCTTGATGGATTTTAGGATCTGAACCTTAGAGCGGCGAAATTGCCTACACTTTTCAACTTTCGCATACTTATAGATAGCGAAGTACATGTCAGGACATGGACGAATTGGCTGTAAGTATTTCTTTATATGATTAAAATAATTGAAGTATGTTGTTAGTTTAAATATATAGTATGACTTCGTTTAACTTTAACAGTTGTGAAATATCCATTCACGGGGTTCGTTAGCGAACACGCTTAGATATTTTCATGCACATTTGGCAAATAAGGATAGAGTCGTAACACTATTACACAGGATTGGATTCCATAATTTCTTAGGTTATCTAATGAACTATTTACCTAAATAACCGGTTAATTTATCACTCCGTAATTTAACTTGTTATGTACTCTACAATTTTAGGAATCACAAATGTTATAAAAGGTGATGTACAATTGTGTATGGCTATTGCTTTATGGTGGTATAAAACCACCTACACGTTCCACTTTCCTTGTGGTGAGCTAGCAATTACACTGCTTGATTTATCTTTGTTTACCAGCATTAGCATTGGAGTAGCTGATTTTCCATCGCTTCCATTCGATGATGCTCAATGGCGTGATCCTAAATGTTTTTATGATCTTCTTCCTCATTTTGATGCTTTCGCTGCATCATATCAGGCCTGAAGCACTACTAGAGTCAGCGCTATTCGTCTTACCATGGACAACATACTCAGTCATTACTCTTCTGATGATGATCTAAAGCTTGCATGATTATTTGTCCTATACCTCATGGGTAACCTATTTTCAGCACATCGAGCAGTAGTTTGGTTGTTGGGTTTATTGAGGTCGTATCTGATTTTGATTTCATTGGTGCTATTCTATATGACTGGGGTATGCCTATTCTTGCATACTTATATCGATGCTTCGACATACAGTGCACCATTTCAGATGCACAGGTTTCGTTAGTTGGCTTCCGAGAGTTATTATAGTACTGGTATTTTAAGTATTTCAGGAATTTTCATTTAGTCACTTTGACTTCTGACGCGTCTCCTTTTCTCCCATCTGTCATTTTGGTGCGCGAACAACCGAGGGCCGGGGATAATGAATCCCACTATGTCTATTCGGTTGCCCATAAACAAATTGATTTGAGGATGTACAGACATCAGATTATATGGTATCCATTTAATGATAGTATATCTTTTGGCAATGATTTTATAGAGATTGCTAGGATGCTTGCCGGAAGGAGATTTCCACTCCTATCTTATCCTTCGGCGTTTGATGCGTATTGGTATCTTAGTGAGAGGTGTTGGAGATAGTTGTACGACTGTGATACTATTCCTGATGATCCACATCCTCGTACCTATCGATGTATGATTTACCCGTTAGAGCAGCTAGACCTAATGAGGGCAGGAGGTTGGTAGCCGGTCGAGGGATTTATTATTACCGGTTAATCATACGTTGACTTCTGGAATAGATTTTACACTGGTTCTACTGATACCATTACCCATGTAGTGAGGATTGATTTAGTCGGTCCTTCTTCTATACAAAATGGCATACATCCCCCAGTTGTCGGGGATCTTACCCAGCCCAGTCAGGGTTACCGTGCACCCAATCATGTGACGGTTGTTCCCACTTCGGATCGACCATGGTAGTTCCTATCATTGGACCAAACCGTTATGTTGATGTATATAATTCTCCAATGCATGATCATTACCCAGATCCGAGCCAGATATCCTATGCTAATCTATATGATATGCAGATAGGGATCAGACATACATGATATATAGAGCATAGGCATAGCTTAGACTACTATGATGGTGAGCTACGTCGGCAGGCACATGTAGCAGCAGACTGTAGGCATAGTTGGAGGAAAAGCGCATGTACTATGATTATTTAGCTAGTCCGAGCGGTGGTGGAGATGATGATGATGAGATATATCGTCGACATCGTACACGTCCATGTATAAATGAATGATCTTATATATTGTAGTACATTTCTGTTTCTATGTTCTTTCTGTATTTATTCTTTTTTTCTAATGTATTATATACCTACTGTGTTTGATTTGTTTATTGATGTTATTACATTATGTTTCTGCATAGTTGTTGTTATTATTCACGTGCTATGTTGTATGATATATCTGTTGTATTCATTTTATGCATTGATGTCATCATTTTTTATGTTTATGTGTTTTTGGCAACCGTGAATCACTGAAACTGTATTCAAATGAACTAACAGCATTGAAAGTCATGTTATTTGACTAACACTGTAAATGTATTTATATAATAAATAGCTAATGGACAAAATGGATTATATAGGACAGATGGGAAGATTTGAAAATGAAGGTATTGGATTGTAATTATGAATATTGATTCGCATGTTTATTGAAAACTAATACAAGCTATTCAATTCGTTTGAAAGGTGGGCAGTTAATGTTTAAGTTTATTTTTTACCATGTTTTTCTGTACTAAATCTAGGATATTTCCTTTGCTCTCTTCTTCTCATAATTACTAGTTTGCCATTTTCCGCTTCCCTTCTATATATACGCATACTGGTTCACATCTGCTTCTTTACAATCATCTACTCCATCTTCACTACTATCAACATCTTCCTCACATTCATTTACATCTCACACGGTTGTCATCTTGTCCTTCGTCTATTGAGTCTGATATAGGAGGCTACGAGCCTTCAAAAAGTGCATGAATTGATGAGGATTGGATTATCGAGTATCAAGAGCAGCACTACGAGGACATTGGAACCTAGTTCCCAGATCTTAGCCAACTAAGACTCTAGGAGGACGTTCAACCTACATATGAACAACAGGTTGGGCACCATCCATATTAAGCAGAGATAAGAGTTCCTGCAAACATACAGGAACGTCGGGAAGTTCCTAATGAATGGTTTCAGATGGAGAAGGACGTTAACTCTCCTCCATTACTATATTGTGTTTGAGGAGTGTCAGTTGCGTATTCTGCCATGCGAAGCGAAAACGACACTGGACGACGCCATTATAAATGCCATAACTTTCCAATTGGATGTGGTTTATGGGAATGGATTGATGATCCATTCCTTTGTCAAGCAGTGGAATATGCAAACGAACTAGAACAAGAACTAGCCATGCTACGTGACAGGCTGGGTGCATTGAAATTTCAGCATGGTGGTGGGCATAACTAACATGCTGAAGTATATACTTTGTTTTCATTGTACGTTTAAGTATGTTGTGGTCTACTGTAGTATGTTGAAGTAGGTCGTATGATGTTGTATGTTCCAGATTATTATTCGTTTAAGTATGTCTTTTGTTGTATGTTCAAGTATGTTGTGGCATGTTTAAGTATGTTGAAGTACGTCCTATGTTGTTGTGCATTTAAGTATATAATTTGGTCTCCAAATTATATCGAACATACACAACTCATATTACTATAGATGGACATGCATAAAACAAATACAAATCATAGAATTCAAGTTCCCTAAACGAATACTCATGGACATAAGCAGACCTAAGACAGTTGCACAAACACATAGACATATATCGTTCGTTGACACAGTACTCACTTGAACTGTCTAATATAATTTACCCATAACTCGTACGTAGCATGACCAACAAACTGTGTTTAGTGATCCATAATATACAGGGAGTCAAAACTTGATCGGGTCATTGGAAATACATTGCCGCGTTCCACCTCGATTATAATTCTCTGATACCTCTTGCACGCTCTAGTAAATGTAATGAATGTACTTCTGGTATCCGAATTTTGTCTTCTTAGCCTACATTCTGGATGGTTGTTGTAAGCTTCATTGACGGTGATCCAAAAATCTTCATCGACCTCCTCTTCCATGTGTCTTGTATTGGCCTGAAGTGTAAGCTTTGATCAACACCAAATAATCATAGGGAGTCCATGTTTGATTTGCCATTTGCAATCTTATGAACCTCCCATGTCAATACTTAGTGTATAAATAGTAACCATAGGCACAATAGAAACCAATCAATGGCCTCTGCAAACGGACACTGTAGCCATTACTGCCATGTCAATTCCAACTGTGCTGCTACACTGTAGCTATTATAGCCTCTGCAAGCGTACATTGTAGCAGCTACTGTCATGTCATTTCCACTGTAGCCATATACACTTTATAGCCTATACACTTTATAGCCCATACACTGTAGCCATATACACTCATATTACTGCCAATTCATTATAGCCTCTACAAACATACACTTTATAGCCCGTATTCTGCACTTTATAGCATGTATACTTTATAGCCTGTAAACTTTATAGCTGGTACATTATATACATAGGCTGTACACTTGCATTATAGCCTGTATACTTGCATTATAGTCTGTATACTTTGCACTTTATTTTTTTTGTCTTGTAGCATATGCACTTGCATTATAGCATATCATTTTTTTCCTATAGCATGTACACTTGCATTATAGCCTGTAAGTTGTAGTTTCTAGCATGTGCACTAGCATAATGAACTAACAGCATTTTTTGTCTTGTACAATGTACACTTGCGTTATAGGCTGTAATTTGTTATTTGGTAGCATATGCACTTACATTATTTCCCAACTCTTTATATGATGTCATATACCTTCCTACAGCTATATATATGTGCATTTTGATCAAGTCCAACACATCATTGTAGCAAAATAAACAAACTAATAACTCAAATTACATATTGCTCGACAACCATGGATCCTAACCAATACTACCAGTACCACCAAGACATGAACCAAAGCTACGACAATGAACCAGAAATGGATGACGAGATGGTAGAGTTTCAAAATTAACAAGCACCAGTCGGATATTCTTACATTTTTGGTGAAGGATCTACAAGCAACCATCATGGTAGTATACTTAGACGGATTGACTGACGATATAAGAAGGACTATAAGGATGGACATGGAAGGCTGATGAGGGACTACTTCATTGATAATCCGACCTACAGTATAAATTTGTTCTGCCATTGATTTCGGATGAGCCCAGATGTTTTCTCTAAAATTTATCTTAATCTTCATGAAAATAACCCATATTTCATTTATAGGCTAAAAGGAGCACTAGAACCTGGACATTCTCCCCACATAAAAATCTCAACTGCTTTACATATGTTAAGCTACAGAACAGCTGGTGATCATATGGATAAATATTTTAGAATCTCATCATCAACAACAATAGAGTACATGAAGGAATTCTGTAAAATAGTTATTGAACAGTTCGATGAGAAATACTTACAAACACTGAAACCAAATGATGTACGCAGGATACTAGCAAGAGGAGAAGCTAGAGGGTTTCTAGGTATGCTTGGAAGCTTGGATTGCATTCATTGGGCATAGAAAGACTGTCCAACATGTTGGAAAGGAATGTTCATAGGATACAAAAAGGTGCCGACAATGATCCTTGAAGCGGTTGCAACTGATAAGTTATGAGTTTGGCAAGCTTTCTTTGGAGTACTAGGTTAGTTAAACGATATAAATGTTTTAAAATAGTCATACCTATTCTCTGAACCGTCTAACGAAATTTCAACGAACGTTACATATAAAGTTGGTGAAGTCGTGCATCAAACTGGGTATTTCCTGGTCCATGGAATTTATCCAAAATGGAGAACTTTAATACAAGGCTTTAGAGTACCAAAAAACGACAACACTACAAAAAAACCTACCTTTAGTTGCAACTATTTGTAGCGACTATAGTGTAAGTGCAACAAATATTACCTTTTCCATTTTTTTGTTTAATTTTAGTATTGTTTCCTTACTTTATATCGGTAAAAACTTGTTTTTTCCACCTATTTCCCTCTATGGCTTTCTTTTTCCCTCCACTGTTAAATTTTTTCGTTTTTTCAACAAATTTTCCCTCCTCTCGCTCATTTCAACCGTCCTATCCACTTCTGCATCGTCGCCGCATGCTACTTCATGGAACAGCTCCCATCACGCTACATCGTCGATGAGCTCCCGTCCACTTTGCCTCCCCTCCGCTTTGTTCACAAGCCCTGAATCTACAAATTAGGTAATCGCTGTATAACTTGTTTGGGTTTTGGTAGATTACAAATTGAGAAAGATCTTTAGAATATGCAAGAGCTAATTGTAAGCACCTCAAGCATGATCTCTGTGTACTTTAATTTATTTTGCTTTGTTTAATCACCGCAAAAGTATCTTAAATTCATGAAAATCATCTTCCTTGTATACTAATAACAATTAATCCATAATATGTCAACAGAAGCATAAAAGGAAAAACGTAAATTAGAGAGAAATTAAGTGATTACGACGCGGAGCAGTAGGAATACGTTGTTATGTCAAAATATGTTGCTTTTACAGCTACAAAATGTTTATGTGATTAGTTTGAACTGAAATAGATATTTATTACAGTATATTAGAACATGGGATAAAATTAGTTTGAGAAAGTGATTGTTGAAAAATCATGTTTGGTACACAAAGCTATTAGGTATGTTTGACAATTACAACAAATTAAATGTCAGGAGAAGATACCAGGAGAAATGAATTAACCATAATATGATTTTGATGAATTAGTCATGTAATATCAATGTACCATAGGAAATGAAATTTCTATGGTTTGAAATTACAACATGCTTCTGCTTCAGTTTAAGATGTTTGTAGTTTAATACTATTGTATCATTAATTAATGAATAGTTATGTGCTACGGATCATCGATGGAAATATTATTATTACAACCACTTAATTTTCATTTTTATGCATAAAATAAACATATAACACAAATTACATACATAACCAAATAGATTTGTTGAGATTTACCCCTTTTGAGTTAAAAATAATAAGGTTGGATCTTCAAAAAGAAAGAACACTACAATAACCATCAACACCAATTAATTAACAAAAGAACGGTGTTAAAAATGTTGCATGTTTAAATCTCTGTCCCAGTCACATGAAAACCCAAACTAGTGTCATTTGGTATAACTGACAGTATATCGTTCGTTGATATTATATGATTTTTAGGGTGCATATTTTTGTTGATATATTATTGCTTAAAGAAATCACCTTTGTCCCATATAGATAGGCAATGTAGAAATTTTATTTGCTTTAATGTATTGGATATATTACCAATCAAAGTTTTCCACTTTACTTTCTCAAAACAAACAACATGTAGAATATAAATAAACAAACAAGGAATTTGAATATGTTGTATAAAGGGACACAACCATGGTGTGAAATATTGACCGATGAGCAATATTGGAATTTATAAATAGACGTTAATTTCAAAACTCATTTGGTGTCCGAATACACATATTTATTGATAATTAGGGCTGCTCCTCTAAGCATCTTTGGCAACTACATCTAAAGCCATAGTCTGCAAGTAGAGCTTGTCTCTCCTCATAAGGTAGGCCCTCATTGTATAAGATATAGTAAACTACAATGATTTAAGCAAATATTTGGTTACAGAATATAAATAGTGTCATTCTTAAACAATGAGATATGCCATAATGATTGATAAATAATTAATACTACCTCCTATCCTGCAGTAATAAGCCGATTTACAATGAAATATCCATAACGATAAAATTAAATTAACTACTAGTAACAAATAGATGTAGAAACACATTCTCAAATTTTACCCAATCCCTTTCAAATGAGAAGGAATTCAATATTTTATTTCACTTTTATATTCCTTTCCCACTTGCTTTTAGGTATTCATTTTTAGTCACTTTCATTTCATAAAGGAAAAACATGTTTTTAAATTATTTTATATTTCATTCCATTTTGGTATTGAGAATAGCATATGGGTTAATTGAAGAGCACCAAGGTTTTCTAAATATATTTTAGAATTTTTTGACAAACTTATAGCTTGGGCTATGTTTAAAAATTTCTTTTTCAATAACCGTTGTAGCTTTTGACGTATGTATAATTTATACTTTGAAGGTATACTTGATTGCTTTTAGCGCCACACCTTCTTATTTTTTTCCTTCTTTCATCAAATTGAATAGGAAGTGGGGTAGAAAAAAGAAACATTTGAGCATAACATGAGTGAAATATTCTCCCTATGTGATGAATATTGTGATTATTACTGAAAAATATCATACAAATAGAAAACATCGATTATGTATTTCATAGCGTAGTAAGTGATACAAATATAAAAATATTAAGCAATTAATTTATTTTTCTTGAGCGATGATTAATGCCATAAACCTTCACAAGATTAGATGCTCCATAAAAGATTACATCTATCGTGAATGCTGATGTTGGAAGGAAGATCCCTAAAGACATATCATTTACCATGCTTCGTACAAATCATTAGTTGGTTGACTGTACCATGGTGGACACGAAGGATTGAAAGTTACATGGATGGCTAGAATTACGACATCTTAAAATTATACAGTTGATACCTAGGAAATCAAGAAAGAAGACGCAAATTTTTAAAGGAATGACACAAATTTTAAAATTTAATCAAAAACACTGAATCTTATATTATGATGTCATTCAGATAAAATGGAACTTATATTAAGTATAAGAACAAAATTAATAAAAATTTAACATTATATAAGTATAATGCTATATAGACTTAGCATTATTTATGTACAATGATATATTAATTTGGTATTATTTTAACTATGAAAATATTATTTAGTTTTAACGTAATTCATTCAACTCTAGTTTAATTTAACATTCCATCTAATGTTGTTATAATATAACATTCTTTTTTATTAGATTTTATATCAATATTGAATTTGCAGTATTTCATATTAAATCTTAAAAATTGTGTCACTCATCCTAAAATCGGTCTCCATTTTCTCTTGTAATCTCATATTGCGGGGGATAATATATATGCACATCTCTTTTCTTATGCATCCTTTAAACATCCCAACCAACTAGCTAGACTTAATTATGAACTTCTATCAGTGCTAGTAGGCTGCCTGCTAAAAATTACAAATAAAAAACCAAAGGAAAAAAATGAATAAAAACCACCGATGGTATGAGTCCCCATCATTTGGCAGTCTTATAAATGGTATCCTGTTCGGTATTCAAAAGTTTCATCGATTTGAAGCGAGTCATTTCAAGCATTTGTAAATTATTGTGGACATAGATGTAAAATGCATTCACAGTGCCTTTCTTTCAAATGATAATTCAGTGCAAATATCAACGAATAACATTTTACAACAAGTTAGTGAAATATGTTCAATATTTTCAGTAATAGACTGATTTGCAAATGTCAATGAATAACATATCGATATAAGATATAATGCTTTTAGACATAGTTGTTAATGATCATTATGCTAAGGATATGACCAATATGGTTAATGATGATGAAATATGTTCATTAGGACGATACTCAAATATGTAGACGACCATAGTTCATAAAATTTGCAAGGGAGATGGATGTTTATGGTTAAAAAATAGTTATCTGAACATGCAAAGCCTGACTGTGATTACATTATGGTGTATAACTAGTTTGACGGGTTTGTTTTGTTGTTTGTTGTTTACTTGTTGGGGTGAAAAAAGTATCTTGTTCACAATTTACAAGTTTAGATTATCTGTCATCCTTGTTTTGTTTGATAGCTTGTACGTAAAACAATTATAGTATACACTTATTTGTTCCATACATCCTTGTTTTGTTTTATAGTTCGTCGGCCTGGTTTTGTTTTATCAACCTTATCTTATTTTTAATTACAATATACACTAATATGTTCAAGTTTTTCTTTGATAGCTTGTGCAATGTTATATAAGGCTTCTCCCCGTTCGAACATATAAAACGGAATAAAACATATAAATGGATGAAGTGAAAATGGAGATGTAAAGGAGATGTAATGGAACAAAATTTTCCAAATTCTGTTTCTTAATAAAAAAAGGTGATGTACATACTTCACACTACCAAATAGTTGATGCAAAAATAGTGGATAATATAAAATGAAAGCTTGTGTTTGTAATTATATATGGAATCTTAGATTAATATTAAGTATTTTGTTGTTTGATTATAACAGAAAATCAAATTCTACATCACAGTTTGGAAACTTATTTGATTGCCTATATTGCCGATGGAAAAAGATTGGGTGTATCTATCCAGGTGATTATATAATGCTTAACTTAAAATGTATTTTGAGAATTAACACACACACATATATATTAATGTTAAAAGTCATTTTTTAATGTTTTTAATTTTTGTCATAGGACTAGTACAGAGTACTGGCAAGGAGCTTTGAATTTCGTGCGTGTGGCAAAAAGAAATCTAAGCAATATAGGAAAAAAATTGTGCCCATATTTAGATTTTCGAAATCTTAGTCGGCATGATGACCACATCATTGTTGAGAATTTAATTATAAATGGAATGGATTCTACATATAAGAGCAGTAGATGGTAGTGCCATGGCGAGCAAATAAATATAGATAAAAAAATCCGTTTGACACATTTGACTTGTTCAAGATGATTCACTATGAAGATGAAGATTTTGATTTGTTTGCTGATGATACAGATAACTATGATTCTATAAGAAGAGAGGATGAGCTACTTAAGAATTTGGAAGATGCAAAAACTCCATTGTATCTCGGATGCACAGACCATACAAAATTATCCACCATCGCCGTCTTATATAATCTTAAATGTGAGACTGCCCTATCCGATAGTGGGTTTGACAAGCTGTTGAATGTGTAACAATTGTTTGTGCAAAAGGATAACGTACTTCCCAAAACTTTACATAAAGTAAGAATTTTCTTAAAGCAGTTGACATGTGTTCCTAAAAGATACATGCTTGTGAGAATGACTGTATTCTTTTAGAAAATAATGCAAAGATTTAGAAACTTGTCCAAAATGTAGTTCTTCAAGATGGAAGATAAATCAAGATACCAAGGAGACTATAAGGTGTTCCAATTAAAGTGTTGAGATATTTTCAATAATTTCAAGATTTATAAGAATGTTTAGATCTCAGAAGATGGATGAAGATTTAAGATGGCACTTCAATAATAGAAGCAATGACGGAAAAATGCATCATTCGGTGGATTCTATGGCATGGAATATGGTGGATGAACAATGGAAATAATTTTCAGCAAATCCATGCAATCTTAGACTTGGCTTTGTTACAGATGGATTCAATCCATTTTCTATGTTGAGTTCTAAATATAGTTGTTGGCTGGTAATGCTTGTGATATACAATCTTTCACCTATATTGTGTATGAAGAAAGAAAATATTTTGTTAACATTACTTATTCCCGATGCAAAGCAGCCTGGGAACGACATTGATGTATATTAGGCATCTTTCATTGAAGACTTGTATTATTTGTGGAGTAATAGAGTTGATGCATTTAGTTTAAAATTATTTAAATTGGAAGAAATTTTGCTATGGACAGTTGATGATTTTCCAACTTACGGAAATCTTGCTGGATGTTGTGTGAGGGGAGAAAAAATTGTCCATTATGTGATGTTAATACTCATCACCTTGGTTGAATTATAATCGAAAGAATGCCTACATTAGTCATAGAAGATATCTACCTATGTCAGATTCATGGTGGAAACAAGAGACTTGGTTTGATAACACCGTGGGAATACGTAATGCTCCTAGAATTTGTAATGACCCGAAATTTTTGACCTCGGATATTCGACACTAATACGTTCCTGTAGAAATGCCGAGCATCCAAATGCTGATAATTTCAGATTGTTTGAGAAAGAAGAAGAAGGTAGAAGAAGAATAGAAGACAATAGCTTTTCACATTCGCAGCGGATTAAATATAATATCAATAATATCATTTATACGAAGAAAGATGAAATTGTTACTATAACAACAATACATCAGAATTACAACCATTACAAATTAACTAGATGGCTATATCAACCTGTCCCAGAATACTATCAATACAACTCTAAAACACAGCGGTAAACTCCTTACGTTCCTGCCATCCAGCTCGCCTCCTGAGCTTCAGAACGCCCTAACCTGAAAAGCTGTAATACTTGGTCTGGACCGAGCATTACATCAAAGTAACACCCGGATCAGGCTGGAAACCAGCGTGAGTAAACCCATCTAACATGAAATACTAATGGATAAACTTATTTAAAACCCGGGGTAACTCGTACTTCCCTACAAGTTCAAAACTTGTTATAGTCAACCCTTATTTCACAAAGCCATAACTAAGTACCACTACATAGTTTCAATGGTCTAGTTTACTTAAATTATTCCTTTCCGGCCTATTGATTACACATATCAAATTTATAAAGAATCATTATAGTTTTCAAATCGAAGTGGTTTCGGGTATTTACTGATAACCGACCATGGCCTCTTCGAATCAAATGTCATCTTTAATCCAAGTTGCTTAACTGGAAACAATTCAATTCATATTTAGAGTAACATATTTACATAGCAATTCCATTACCGATAGATAATCCATATTATCACAGTTCAACTCACACATACCATCTCACATAGCATCACAAATCACATATCAGAGATATCAATAACCCAAGGCATTCAATATCATTCAATCATCCATAAGCAAGATTAGTCACACCATTTCTAATTAATTTGAATAAACTAAATTAATTACTTCCATCACTACACATCCTGCTTACTTAACCATTAATTAATTTCAATCCAATTAATTAATCATTCCTTAACTATCCATATTAATTAATCTTTTTTAATTAATTATTCTTTATTAATCATCCTTGATTAATTATTCCTTAATTACATTTGCACCAATTAATTATTTTTTATCCACTTACATTAATTGACCTTTAATTATTTTCATTAATTACATTAATTAATGATCCTCTAATTATTTTCATAACTTAATTACTCTTTTTAAATTAATAACATTTAACAAGTAATTATATTCATTAATTTACCTTGATTAATCACATGCGGTAATTAACTATCCTTAGTTACTTACATTACTCAATTAACTCCTTGATTAATCACATGAAGTAATTAACTATCCTTAATTACTTTAATTAACTTAGGATAATCCATCATCTTAATTAATTACTTAAACATTATTAAATATCGTTTGAAAATCACGTAGAAATATAATAAAATAATTAACTTATTATACAATAATTTCAAACCAAACAACTCAAATTGATAACCATTTGATTTATAATCTTATACTTGAAACTTGTTCAAATATTTAACCTTGAAACATTGCTGACATTTCTTTACTTTGAAAACCTTCATTTCTATGCTTTTTAAAACTTGTAAAACCATTTACCTACCATAATATACAAACGCTTTGGTACAGACCCGAACCAAAACTTCAAAAACCCCGAGACACCCGATACCCTCTCCTCTGCTCTTCACTCATCTTGCGCCCTCATGAAAAACTCGAGACTGGCTTGAAGGAAAACACCAACGCACCCGAAGCTCAAACCGCACAGCCACGACCATAGATACCCCGGATATATGTGCACATGCACAAATCATCGGCATCGTTTCGACCATCAAAGCCACCGTTGGCAAGTCGACATTGACCTCGCCTACTCTTTCCACCATCTAGATCGACATCCTTCCCTACGAATCCAAAAATGAACCAAACGATTAGGCCTGGAACCCAATCCCATTGGAAAACACCACTAGCCAACGCCTCCGACTCCCGGCACCCACGTGGACCAACTCAGTGCAACGCCATGACTCCCTGCTTCAATTTCCCCCACATGCGATCCACTCCAGTCCTCCCATGACCTTGCAATTTCCTTTATTTCGTCGTTGAACAAACAGGCGAGTTAAAGCCTAGTTCACCGACGTCCAATCACCATGGGAATCTAGAATTCTTTCGAGTATTTTTCCCGATATCCCCTCCTTATAAACTCCCTTCAGCGTCACTCACGACCACCCAAACTAAACCGACCATCAGAAAAAGCTCGAAACCCAATTATCATTCAACTTTCGATATCTCTTGATTTAAACGCTTAAAAATCATGATTCTTTTTCTAAAAATCTTATATTTTGAAAACACAACTGATTATGTACATGAATCCTCCAATTATTTATATCGAGATTTCGACATTATTTAAGTTCCACTGTTTTTCTTCTTTTATTCAGAATTAACTTTAAATTAAACTTAAAAAATAAATTTTAAAATTGATATCTTGTTATAACAAACAAATTTTGTTTATATAATGAAGACTAAAGAGAATCTGGGAAATAGAATTTGGATTTTTGATCAAATTTTTGAAGCTATACAATATGAACCGAACAAACATCCTTTATTCAGGCATGCACACCCACTCAATTATATAGATATACATATAATTCATATTTAAAAAATCATATAAACATTTATCATACTTCATTTCAAGTTCACAGCATGCAACAAGATTTTAAACAGATTAAAAGATTTGTTTGCTCATCTGATATTTATAAACAGGGAACAACTTTAAATTTTTATCTGGAACCAATCTATTTTCATTCGAAACTGAGTTGATATTAAAACGATCTGATGCTTGAAACATGCTTTTGCTTTAATCTTGAAATAGTTGAAAACTAAAATTGTTTGATTTAAGTTTCTTTTAAATTTTGAAAATGAAAAATGTTTAAACTGAAAACTCATAGCCAGGTTTTCTCTACTTTTATTTATAATTAAATTCTAAAAGAAAATTTAAGTTTGCCACTAGTATTCATTATGCTAACACTAAGCTAACAAATGTCAATATATGTTATCCTTAGCTTCCACTTGTATTTTACATGCTTTATATGTTTTGAAATATTAAAACTTATTTTAAATACCTCTTATGTTTTATGTGTTTAAACTTTCTATTTTATTCATTTATATATAACTTAAAAGAAAATGATATTTTTTTTCCAACTTTACACTTTATAAATAATTTATATAAATATATTAGTTCTAAAAACATAGAGTTTTTTAAATCTAATTTATTTCTAAGATGTTTAAAATTGAATTTCAAATCCAAATTTTATTTACTACAAATTTTATTTAATAAGGCAACCATATCTTATTAGAAGATTATAAAAAATTCAAAATCACACCATTCTTTTAATATGTTATATATGAATGGTAACGATCATATTTTATTTTGCTTTGAAATAGAAATTTATATTATCAGAATTTATTTTGTTCAACTTCATCTACATACATATCCAAATATATTCTAATTATCAAAGTTTTATTTGTTCAATCAAACAAAAATCAGTATTCAATAGTGAATAATCAGTTAATTACCAATTTTCAGATGACCAAAATCTGGGTTATCACATTCCTTCCCCCTTTGAATCTTTTCATCCTTGAAAAGGAACGAAGCCCCAATTTATTCAATACTTAAAATCAGACAAATTACTCTTTGAACATTTTAACTAAAAGCTCTTTTTATTTAACATTTTTTAAAACACTTTAAAATCCATATAATATTACCAAAATAGTTTTATAAAATACTTTTCATAACTCGATGTTTCAACAAGTCCATCCTTGTTCTCACAGAAATTTGGTCATACGTTGATCAGGCATAAGACTGAAAATCTATAAGTACTTGGTAAATCCGTTTCCAACATCCAGTGAAAATATTTAGAAAAACATTTTTTTGAAAGTATAGAAAACGTTTTTGAAAAATAGATGAAACATCAATGGTGAGAATGCTCTGGAAATCGTCACCCCCTCCATGGTCGTAGTTAACCGATGGTTACGTTGCCATCCCGACAAAATCCATAGATAACTGTAGGCACTCCACGCCTCTCAATTATGCCATGGAACCCGCCACAGATCGCAGTTACATCTCGGGTTACGTTGCCATCACGGCAGAAGTTCATGTAACTATAGGCATCGGCGCCCTCGATTTTCGCTGCCAAATGAAACTTCACTACTCCCACATAGGTCGCAGACTATATCAGTCAAGTCCCAACGTAGCCTTAGGATCTCACGACCTCTCGACATTCGCTATGTCTCCATAGGTCGCAGTCTACCGATGTGACATTGCTATCATGGAAAAATCAAACGTAGACTGTTGGCTCTCATGGCGCACACGACTTCCACTATGGTCCATAGTAGATCGCAGTGACATCGTGTTACACTATCGTCACAGCATAACCCAAATGTCTTTGTAGGAATCAGCGCCCTTGATTTTCGCTACCCACTACACACAATCCTCAGGAACTTCTGTTTGTCCGGACTTCCTCCCAGGGTTCAGTTTAGAGCCTCCCTCTTAGGGCTCAAGGCAGACCCACCCCATGGATCTCCTAATGAAGTTCATTCCAATGGAAGCGCCATTTTCCCCAGAGCCAATCTCAAAACACTTTATACTACTTATAGTATCTTTCAAATCATACCCTTTATGATTTACTTCAAAATCTTTTTTACACAAAATCAATATCTCAAATTGATAGTTCCAAACTTGGCTTTCCAAACTTCCCAAAATTGATTTTTTCAAAAAAATCAAAAGCCTTTCCAAAATCCATAGGTTGCAAAACCTTTTTCCCAAAACCATTCTCATAAAACCTTTCATATATATATATATACATATATATATATACACACACAAAACTTATCCTTTCCAACGTGAAAATAATCTTTGGATCACTTATATAGATTCCCCTTTTATACTTTAAATAATTTCAAAAACCCTTTCTTCTGGTTTTAGATTCAATCACGAGGGAGCTTATCATATATAACATATATATATATATATATATATATATATATATCTTCATTTATACCAAATCAAATATTTAAATTTGATTTTCTCTTATAAAGTTACTTACCACATCACTTATTTTTTTCAGAAAGCAAATTTCAAGAGATAACAATCTTCCGCCTTTATTCATATATATTTCTCAAAACATACCTTTCTTTTCAAAAATCAATTTTCATTTCTTTCAAAATTTCAATATCAATTTCCTTCAAGCACGTACGATGTACACAGATCATTTGTATGTAATTTCAAATCTGATCGCTCACTCGATCACACAATTTCACTTCCGAACTAGTATCGTCCACCTGATCTCCTAATGCGAACTCGGATCTGGTTTCTTGATCAGAAAACCGTCATTCTCCATGCATAGTCATAACTATGATACAGAATTCTCAAAAACAACCAAAAATCGATAAATAGGGTTCGACGTCGAAAATCGAGTGAAAAATCTCAACTCGGACCTGTAACGACCCCAATTTTGAATTAATATTTAATTGATATTTAATGTAAATTTTGAACAAATTTTGGAGTAAAATCTGAATTTGACTTTAGAATTTGTTTTTGAAATATTGAATTTGTATTTAAAATTCGAACTAATGACTTAAAAAAATAATTTGGATTCAAGAATTATTACTTATGTAAATTAGTAAATTGATGGTTAGTTTTAATAGCAGTTTTCTTTTAAATAAAATGGAATAAATTTTATCAATACAAAATACAAGTATAAAATCTAATTGTAAAACATGTTAATATAAATTAATGTTTGATAGTTGAACTTCAAAACAAATATGTATCTATGAAGCTTACTAAAGAAGATAATGAAACAAAAGAAAATATCCATAAAACAAATGACATAAGTTGTAAATAAAATAAGAAAACAAAAGTACTTACTAATATCTTCTCCACCAAAACAAAGCTGCAGCCACCAAGTTTAATAAATGTAGCATCACTTCAATAAAAAGACTAAAACAAACAAAATATATGCAAAGATATGTATTAGTTATAAAACAAAACAAAACCAAAACATAAGGTATGTAATAAGGCAAAGCAAATGCATTCAAGTATGATTTAAAAGTATCAGTACAAACAAATAAATGCAAATATCTCTAGCACCCCACAAAATCTTCTCAATATCATTTCCAGCTGAGTGAGAAGAGGCAAGGGTACATAAGCAATTAATGCAACATACCTTATGCATTTAATACAAACATCTCAGCCATGCTCATTGTATAAATAAAGATATACCCTGTATACTTCATCTCCATATAAACATCAACTTCATCTCAGTCTCGTATATTCTAAACTGAGAAAAATCTGAAGTGATACTATCTAAAACTCAAACAAACTTCCCCTTAAAACAACAATTCAAATCAAACCCAGAGATCAAAGAGAAAAAGAAAAGAGGCTTCAGCAAACAAATTCAAAGCCAGAGTCAAAGAACTTTGGCAATCTCCATCTAACAACTGTGAGTAATTTTATCTTTTTAAAATACAAATCTGTTGCTTGTATATCCGAGAATAAGCATGGTAGTATTTACATATATATATATATACATATGTATGAGTTTTTTTGGGAATTGATGTGGTATGCAGGCTATTGTTCTCTGTTTTAAAAGAAAAAACTCTGGACATAGGTTGCTTCGAAAAAAAATCAAATCATTTCTCTTGATCCAAGTATGATTTGAATTCAAGCTTAAAACAAAACTTGGTTGTTGAATCATAAGATTTAATCTAAAAAATTTAGTTAAGTCAAAATGAATTAGTATTATCTCTGGAAACTAAGAAAACTAAGAATAACTTTGTATCAGTAAAAATTCTAGTTACTTAATTCATGAATTCAGGTAGGTAACTTGAATTCGTATGCTTTAACTTGATTTTTGAAGCATAAATCATAATTTTTAGAGTTGGATGTTAAGAGCAGTTCGAGTTTGTTTAAATCTCGTTCTATCGTCGATCTCTGATGATCTACTGGTTCGTGGAGCTCGGGGTTTTGTCTGGAGGTGGTGGAGTCCATGGCGCTGCTAGGAAAAATACTCGGAGTGGTCACCGATGATCGGGGAAGCGACGGTGGCAAGTTTCAGTCCCTAAACCTAGTTTTACTGTGGCTTTGTTTTTGGTTTCGTTTGTCGGCTAGGATTGACCGAGTGCCACGCGGTTTTGAGGGAAGGTAGAGGGGAGATGGACGAAGCTGCGGCCGGAATTTGGGTAGCCTCCGGAGGTCGGAGCTGCAAGCGCGGCGCGATGACAGGTTTTAGGGGTGAGGTCTGTTTGTGTTCCAGGAATTTGAGTTTATACTCGAATTTGAATTCGAGGGGGAATAGGAGATTCTGATGGTCTGAGATGGACGCGAGGGTGAAATTCGACTTGTTCGACGACGAGGCGATGGCTGGAAGCAAGCGACGGTGATGTACACGTGCAAGCACGTTGCTTAGGATCTGGGTGAGGTTTAGCAGAGAGCAGGGTTTGTGCCTCGAGTTTTTACTTGAGGGATTTCATGATTTACCCGAAGTAGATCATGTCCAGACTCGAAACAAATTCGGGTTGCTCGAGTATAGTTTTGGTTTCAGGTTTTTGATAAAACCTGTCACTGTTTTGTTTTTTTAGATAAATTTGAATTTAAACAAAATTAAATGAAGTTAAAAGTAGTGACAATAGATTTAAATAAGTTTAAATCCAGTTTTAAGTTAGTTTCAAATAAACTTTGAATTTAAAAGTTTTAAGACGAAATTTGATTTTTAAATCAAAGTTGTAAATATTTATAAGGTGGATTTTCAGATTTTAAACCTATTTTTAAAATTTAAATTAAAATCTAAAAACAAGACTTAAACATGGCTTCAAGTTTAAAAATCTGGAAATTGAACCAGTTTTCAAATCTTAAGTGTTTTAAAAAAGTTTAAATCAAATAGCTTTGTTAAAAGTGAATTTTTTTTTCAAATAAATGAATAACTTGATAAAATTCTTTATAAAAGGTTTCCTTTAATAATTTGTATGAAAAGTGATGAAGTGTTTAACTTAAAATTTGGAAGTTAAATAATTAATTTATTTTAAAGCTCGATTTCTCTTAATAAAATTAAGTAGATTAGTTTAAAAGGCTTTCTCTTATATAAGTAATAAATGTTATTTACATTTATTTTTAGGGATTATAAATTAAATTTTTTAAATTAGGTTAATGTTTAAAAGAATAATCATTTTGAATCTTAAATTCAAAATGGAATCTAAATTTAAATTTAAAAGTGTAATGTTTTAAATATGCACTTAAATGTTAATTAAATCATAAGTAAAGGAAATAAATCATATTAGGGATAATTAAGGTAATAAAATGATTTAATTAATATGGTAATTAAAGAATGATTTATTTAATTTATAAATAAGTAATTTAGATTTAATTTATAATTAGAAATGACTAATGATGAATTAATCCAAGACAATTTTCTTGAGAAAGTAATTAAGGAAATGTTATTAGTTAATGAAGATAATTAACTAGAGATTATTAAGTAATTAAATTAATGTGATTAATATTGATAATTTATTTGATGTATTAATTAAGATAATCAATTGTAAATTGTTAATTACTTAATGAAAGTAATTAAGGGGTTAATTACTAATTGTAACTTAAATTGGATATTTTGATTTATTTATTGATAAAGATTAATCGATAATTAATGATTTATTGATTGGTATGAGATGATCGCTTAATGGTAAGAAATTAAAGATTTAATTTCCTAAAATGATTCGATTAAGGGGTAAATTAATTATGTAATTGGTTTAAGGGTTGATTAAATTAATATGATTAATTAAGGATAATTTAATTTATTAAAGTGTTTGATAAATTTATTGATATCAAATGATTTGTAAGTAATTAATCAAGATTGGGTAATTAATTCGTAAGTAATTAATTTACTTGGAAATAAATTGAATTGATTAGGATTAACGATTAATTAATTCTACTTATAAATGACTATTGAATGCTTGGCCTTACTTATGAAAGATTGTATTATATGAGATGCCTTGAATTGATTGTCCTATCTGATCTGTGATATTTTGTTCTATGGATTGAGCTGTGTATAATTTATTCATTTATTGATGATACATCTGTATATTATCTGTGAATCTGTGAATGAGCGATAAGAGTTATAGTTATATCGCTTATCAACTATGTTGTTGTATTTGAATCTGTGATGAGTGAATGATGTTGCACTATTGTGTTAAACCCTGGACCACACTTATACACACACAAATATAGATTTCACAAGGAAATCGATTAAGTCACAGATTTTGAAATGATTTATAAAATTGAATATTTAAATTCAAATGTTTTGGAAATGGATTGGGTTTAAAGAGAAAAGCTTTAGAAATGGAATTTCAAAGATGAAATTTATTTTGGATAACTTGATTGACTTTTGAAATTTAAATATTTTGATTTAAATTTAAATTCAATATTTGAAATTGAATTTCATGATTTGGAAAATAGCGTTTAAAAAGGCTATTCAACTTATAAGTGAGTTTATATGGGTTAAACTATTTTAAGGGTATTGATCTGGAAATTTGAATTTAAATTCAAAGGCTTTA
Source organism: Allium cepa (assembly GCA_030765085.1). Taxonomy (NCBI): domain Eukaryota; kingdom Viridiplantae; phylum Streptophyta; class Magnoliopsida; order Asparagales; family Amaryllidaceae; genus Allium; species Allium cepa. The sequence continues at coordinate 269,409,918 of CM060931.1, read as the reverse complement.
ACTCGTGTAAATAAAATTGGATCTTTCTGAAACAAAAAAACTATTTGTTTTCAAATAATAAAAGCTTTCATATAGGAAGTGAACTTCCAAATTGTGTTAAAAAGGATTTCAATTTAAAAATGAAAATGATTTCCCAAGTTATCGAAACTGTTTGAAAGCTATAAGATAAAATCTTGATTTAAAGATTAAAGTGAATTAATCCAATTAAGATGAAATTGTTTTGAAATCCGGGAATGAACCTTTGTGGAAATGGGTGAACTTAGTGAAATAAATCTTTTGTTTAAAGGATTTGAAAATGGTAATTTGTTTAAACCATTTGAAAGAAAGTTTTGAATTATTAAGTTGTGACTTAATTGAAATCCCATATCCATATGTTTTAAATGTTGCGCTCACTATTCGGGTTAGCCGGGAAAGGACCTTTGGGTCGTATAACCCATTTTGAATATGTGATACGTCGTTATGGATAGCATTTGAAGACCGGTGGTGAAGACCAGGTATTTGCGAGAACGATAGGATGACCTATCGATTGTCTCTGCACTGAGTTGCTCCGGTATAGAGATTCCCTAAGTGATGGGAAGTTCGATCGAGATTGTGAATACCCGGATTGCAAGGGCTTCTTTGGCAGTGCCTTCGGGTCTGTTCTAAATCCAGAACAGACTTGTATGGATTGTATGTCTGACATTACATTTTGAGATATAAAGAAGATTTCTTTCAAATACATTTCTGTTGGCGACGGAGAATTTATTCTCTTAGATTAATACCCTTAGAAGTTATGTAGTTGAAGTATCAGCGTTATGTTCCCAACTTGCTAATGTGGCATGCTGAGTGTTGCTGATCATTTTATGATCAAAGCGTGGCTTTTGTAAAAAGCGTAGCTTTGTGGACGAGACTTCGTCGAGCCTCACAAACCGGTAATGGTCGAAACAGGAATTGTGCGGCAAGGTTTCAGGGGGTAGCTTCCCTAGGGTATGACCATTCCTTCTGGAAAAGGGTAGTGTCATGGTATGGAGCCCTGATACTTACTCATGTGGACACAGTATATTTATTTCTGTGTGGTTGTTGGTTTAGAGGCGCCTCGTATAAAGGTCCCAAAGGGCCGGGGGTGGCATATCTGAGGTTTTGTATATTCCCCGGGAAGGGGGGTAGCCGGCCTTGTTTGGCAGAGATCCGGTTTGGTTCTCGGGACGTCCTTCCAGAGGCATTTCCATGTGGCAATAGGAAGTTCCTTGGCCTGACCATTTGTTGGAAATCCATTCTTCAAATACGTACTTTGTACGGTTTTAGTTGAATTACCTGCCATCTACTTATGGCGGCGCCCCACTGTTTGGATGGTAGCTATAGTAGGCATACGATAATGGTCGTATGTTGGCTAAGATTTATATCTTTACTTTCAAAATGATTTTTTCTACACTATGCACTAGTAATAATATCAAGTGTTTCTTTTTAATGCGTATCAAGCATCTATTACTATCATAAGGAGAAATCTCCTCCGATTCTGCGTTTGCATTGTGTGTGTGTGTGTGCGGGAGGCCTTATGGTAGTCTCATTTCTAAAAAGCATTGCGAATTGATTTTAAAATATTTCGTTGTTTTTTTTTAAAGATAAACTGTTTTTGTTGCTCACACCAGTCCCATGACTGATCCGGAGTTTATTGTTTCTTTCCTAAACTCTGGATGCTCAAATTTTTTCTACACGAGCAGTCTAGAGTTGGGTTTTTCAGATAGTCAGATTTAGTAGATTATCTGGAGCTAGTTCAGTCTTTGGATGTGGACGAGACTTGCTTGTCTTTGCGTATCGTGATGTTGGATCGAGCTTCTGCTGCTAGAGTTCTCTTTTGAAGACTATCTTAGAGTTATTTGTTCCGCTGCTAGTGTTATCTATTTTTCTTTTCCGTTGCTATTTTATTGTATCATATCTCTGATGTATATTGATATCTTTGATCATTGTATCAGATATTGTATAAAAGCTGTATATCAATGTATTATTCTTTTATTCCGCTGTGTTATTTACTTAATTGTGTTATAAGCTCCGGTGACTCGGATTTGAACGGTCGAATCTACGACATTCGAGTACGATGTAAAGTATGGATGTCGATTTTCGAGCGTGAAAAATCCTTATCGTCACATTTGGTATCAGAGCAAAGGTTAAACTTTAGCTCAGGAGTATAACACATTAAGTAGCTCATTAGAGATAGGGTGAAGTATACCCTAGAATGAGTAATCCCTAAGATATCCGTTCGAATGCTTTAGTAAATTCTCTTACCATCCACTGATAGTGAGTATGAGTGCAAGAAGAGAACGAGATAGGGGACAGGGGAATACGATTATAAATGGTCAATGCCCTGCAACAGTGGAAACAAATCTTTCTTTATCAATTTCCTTTGATTCGTTCCCAAATTCTTTTGATGCGTCGTGACATCTGCAGAAAGAAGTTTCAATGTGATGATGGCCTACGAATCATTGTAGGAAATCCTTACTTCGTATCTTCATCGGTTTCTTATCAGTTTTTGATTTAAACCTTAAAAAAAATTGGAAATTTTAAATTGAGTTAAATTGATTAATAGAATATTAAGGATAAATTGAATTGTATCGATAAAACGATTTTGTTTAAAACCGAATTTGAAATTTTATTGTAATTTCTTGGGTATATCGAAGTCCGAAGAGGGACAAGTTGGTATATATTTTGAGATATTCCGACTTGAGTTTGGAATCCATATCTGATGTATGGAAATTATGGAAAATACAAATTCACATATCAATTGTTTGGATCTCGATATATTCTACGAATGGTTAGTTATCCCTTCGGACTAACCAGTGCCTTGCATATTTCGTAGATTTGATAGCCAAGTATCCTGTGTAGTATTGCATGGGTTTGTTCTCATATTGTCGACATTCTGATTTAGTGAGTCAAATGCAGAATCAATATATCTAGTTGATCTCGAAAGATATTTCTCTTTTATCTATCTTTGTTGTTTTCGTGCCTGCAAATTTCAAGGATGAAATTCCTTTTAAGGGGGGAAGTTTGTAATGACCCCAATTTTGAATTAATATTTAATTGATATTTAATGTAAATTTTGAACAAATTTTGGAGTAAAATCTGAATTTGACTTTAGAATTTGTTTTTGAAATATTGAATTTGTATTTAAAATTCGAACTAATGACTTAGAAAAATAATTTGGATTCAAGAATTATTACTTATGTAAATTAGTAAATTGATGGTTAGTTTTAATAAAGTTTTCTTTTAAATAAAATGGAATAAATTTTATCAATACAAAATACAAGTACAAAATCTAATTGTAAAACATGTTAATATAAATTAATGTTTGATAGTTGAACTTCAAAACAAATATGTATCTATGAAGCTTACTAAAGAAGATAATGAAACAAAAGAAAATATCCATAAAACAAATGACATAAGTTGTAAATATAATAAGAAAACAAAAGTGCTTACTAATATCTTCTCCACCAAAACAAAGCTGCAGCCACCAAGTTTAATAAATGCAGCATCACTTAAATAAAAAGACTAAAACAAACAAAATATATGCAAAGATATGTATTAGTTATAAAACAAAACCAAACCAAAACATAAAGTATGTAATAAGGCAAAGCAAATGCATTCAAGTATGATTTAAAAGTATCAGTACAAACAAATAAATGCAAATATCTCCAGCACCCAACAAAATCTTCTCAATATCATTTCCAGCAGAGTGAGAAGAGGCAAGGGTACATAAGCAATTAATGCAACATACCTTATGCTTTTAATACAAACATCTTAGCCATGCGCATTGTATAAACAAAGTTATAGCCTGTATACTTCATCTCCATATAAACATCAACTTTATCTCAGTCTCGTATATTCTAAACTGAGAAAAATCTGAAGTGATACTATCTAAAACTCAAACAAACTTCCCCTCAAAACAACAATTCAAATCAAACCCAGAGATCAAAGAGAAAAAGAAAAGAGGCTTCAGCAAACAAATTCAAAGCCAGAGTCAAAGAACTTTGGCATTCTCCATCTAACAACTGTGAGTAATTTTATCTTTTTAAAATACAAATCTGTTGCTTGTATATCCGAGAATAAGCATGGTAGTATTTACATACATACATACATATATACACACACACACATATGTATGAGTTTTTTTGGAATTGATGTGGTATGCATGCTATTGTTCTCTGTTTTAATAGAAAAAACTCTGGACATAGGTTGCTTCGAAAAAAATCAAATCATTTCTCTTGATCCAAGTATGATTTGAACTCAAGCTTAAAACAAAACTTGGTTGTTGAATCATAAGCTTTAATCTAAAAAATTTATTTATGTCAAAATGAATCAGTATTATCTCTGGAAACCAAGAAAACTAAGAATAACTTTGTATCAGTAAAAATTCTAGTTACTTAATTCATGAATTCAGGTAGGTAACTTGAATTCGTATGCTTTAACTTGATTTTTGAAGCATAAATCATAATTTTTAGAGTTGGATGTTAAGAGCAGTTCGAGTTTGTTTAAATCTCTTTCTATCGTCGATCTTTGTTGATCTACTTGTTCGTGGGGCTCGGGGTTTTGTCTGGAGGTGGTCGAGTCCATGGCGCTGCTAGGAAAAATACTCGGAGTGGTCACCGATGATCGGGGAAGCGGCGGTGGCAAGTTTCAATCCCTAAACCCAGTTTTGTTGTGGCTTTGTTTTTGGTTTCGTTCGTCGGCTAGGATTGACCGAGTGCCACGCGGTTTTGGGGGAAGGTAGAGGGGAGATGGACGAAGCTGCGACCGGAATTGGGTAGCCTCCGTTGGTCGGAGCTGCAAGCGCGGCGCGATGACAGGTTTTAGGGGTGAGGTCTGTTCGTGTTCCAAGAATTCGAGTTTATACTCAAATTCGAATTCGAGGGGGAATAGGAGATTCTGATGGTCTGAGATAGACACGAGGGTGAACGTCGACTTGTTCGACGACGAGGCGATGACTGGAAGCAAGCGACGGTGATGTACACGTGCACGAGCACGTTGCTTAGGATCTGGGTGATGTTTGGCAGAGAGTAGGGTTTGTGCCTCGAGTTTTTACTTGAGGGATTTCATGATTTACCCAAAGTAGATCAAGTCCGGACTCGAAACAAATTTGGGTTGCTCGAGTATAGTTTTGGTTTCAGGTTTTTGATAAAACCTGTCACTGTTTTGTTTTTTTAGATAAATTTGAATTTAAACAAAATTAAATGAAGTTAAAAGTCGTGACAATAGATTTAAACAAGTTTAAATCCAGTTTTAAGTTAGTTTCAAATAAACTTTGAATTCAAAAGTTTTAGGAGGAAATTTGATTTTTAAATCAAAGTTGTAAATATTTATAAGGTGGATTTTCAGATTTTAAACCTATTTTTAAAATTTAAATTAAAATCTAAAAACAAGACTTAAACATGGCTTCAAGTTTAAAAATATGGAAATTGAACCAGTTTTCAAATCTTAAGTGTTTTAAAACAAGTTTAAATCAAATAGCTTTGTTAAAAGTGAATTTGTTTTCAAATAAATGAATAACTTGATAAAATTCTTTATAAAAGGTTTCCTTTAATAATTTGAATGAAAAGTTATGAAGTGTTTAACTTAAATTTGGAAGTTAAATAATTAATTTATTTTAAAGCTCGATTTCTCTTAATAAAATTAAGTAGATTAGTTTAAAAGGCTTTCTCTTATATAAGTAATAAACGTTATTTACATTTACTTTTAGGGATTATAAATTAAATTTTTTAAATTGGGTTAACGTTTAAAAGAATAATCATTTTGAATCTTAAATTCAAAATGGAATCTAAATTTAAATTTAAAAGTGTAATGTTTTAAATATGCACTTAAATGTTAATTAAATCATAAGTAAAGGAAATAAATTATATTAGGGATAATTAAGGTAATAAAATGATTTAATTAATATGGTAATTAAAGAATGATTTATTTAATTTATAAATAAGTAATTTAGATTTAATTTATAATTAGAAATGACTAATGATGAATTAATCCAAGACAATTTTATTGAGAAAGTAATTAAGGAAATGTTATTAGTTAATGAAGATAATTAACTAGAGATTATTAAGTAATTAAATTAATGTGATTAATATTGATAATTTATTTGATGTATTAATTAAGATAATCAATTGTAAATTGTTAATTACTTAATGAAAGTAATTAAGGGGTTAATTACTAATTATAACTTAAATCGGATATTTTGATTTATTTATTGATAAAGATTAATCGATAATTAATGATTTATTGATTGATATGAGATGATCGCTTAATGGTAAGAAATTAAAGATTTAATTTCCTAAAATGATTTGATTAAGGGGTTAATTAATTATGTAATTGGTTTAAGGGTTGATTAAATTAGTATGATTAAGTAAGGATAATTTAATTTATTAAAGTGTTTGATAAATTTATTGATATCAAATGATTTGTAAGTAATTAATCAAGATTGGGTAATTAATTCGTAAGTAATTAATTTACTTGGAAATAAATTGAATTGATTAGGATTAAACGATTAATTAATCCTACTTATAAATGACTATTGAATGCTTGGCCTTACTTATGAATGATTGTATTATATGAGATGCCTTGAATTGATTGTCCTATCTGATCTGTGATATTTTGTTTTATGGATTGAGCTGTGTATAATTTATTCATTTATTGATGATACATCTGTATATTATCTGTGAATCTGTGAATGAGCAATAAGAGTTATAGTTATATCGCTTATCAACTATGTTGTTTTATTTGAATCTGTGATGAGTGAATGATGTTGCACTATTGTGTTAAACCCTGGACCACACTTATACATACACAAATATGGATTTCACGAGGAAATCGATTAAGTCACAGATTTTGAAATGATTTATAAAATTGAATATTTAAATTCAAATGTTTTGGAAATGGATTGGGTTTAAAGAGAAAAGTTTTAGAAATTGAATTTCAAAGATGAAATTTATTTTGGATAACTTGATTGACTTTTGAAATTTAAATATTTTGATTTAAATTTAAATTCAATATTTGAAATTGAATTTCATGATTTGGAAACTAGCGTTTAAAAAGGCTATTCAACTTATAAGTGAGTTTATATGGGTTAAACTATTTTAAGGGTATTGATCTGGAAATTTGAATTTAAATTCAAAGGCTTTAACTCGTGTAAATAAAATTGGATCTTTCTGAAACAAAAAAAACTATTTGTTTTCAAATAATAAAAGCTTTCATATAGGAAGTGAACTTCCAAATTGTGTTAAAAAGGATTTCAATTTAAAATTGAAAATGATTTCCCAAGTTATCGAAACTGTTTGAAAGCTATAAGATAAAATCTTGATTTAAAGATTTAAGTGAATTAACCAAATTGAGATGAAATTGTTTTGAAATCCGGGAATGAACCTTTGTGGAAATGGGTGAACTTAGTGAAATAAATCTTTTGTTTAAAGGATTTGAAAATGGTAATTTGTTTAAACCATTTGAAAGAAAGTTTTGAATTATTAAGTTGTGACTTAATTGAAATCCCATATCCATATGTTTTAAATGTTGCGCTCACTATTCGGGTTAGCCGGGAAAGGACCTTTGGGTCGTATAACCCATTTTGAATATGTGATACGTCGTTATGGATAGCATTTAAAGATCGGTGGTGAAGACCGCGTATTTGCGAGAACGATAGGATGACCTATCGATTGTCTCTGCACTGAGTTGCTCCGGTATAGAGATTCCCTAAGTGACGGGAAGTTCGATCGAGATTGTGAATACCCGGATTGCAAGGGCTTCTTTGGAAGTGCCTTCGGTTCTGTTCTAAATCCAGAACAGACTTGTATGGATTTTATGTCTGACATTACATTTTGAGATATAAAGCAGATTTCTTTCAAATACATTTCTGTTGGTGGCGGAGAATTATTCTCTTAGATTAACACCCTTAGAAGTTATGTAGTTGAAGTATCAGCGATATGTTCCCAACTTGGTAATGTGGCATGCTGAGTGTTGCTGATCATTTGTTGATCAAAGCGTGGCTTTTGTAAAAAGCGTAGCTTTGTGGACGAGACTTCGTCGAGCCTCACAAACCGGTAATGGTCGAAACAGGAATTGTGCGGCAAGGTTTCAGGGGTAGCTTCCCTAGGGTATGACCATTCCTTCTGGAAAAGGGTAGTGTCATGGTATGGAGCCCTGATACTTACTCATGTGGACACAGTATATTTATTTCTGTGTGGTTGTTGGTTTAGAGGCGCCTCGTATAAAGGTCCCAAAGGGCCGGGGGTGGCATATCTGAGGTTTTGTATATTCCCCGGGAAGGGGGGTAGCCGGCCTTGTTTGGCAGAGATCCGGTTTGGTTCTCGGGACGTCCTTCCAGAGGCGTTTCCATGTGGCAATAGGAAGTTCCTTGGCCTGACCATTTGTTGGAAATCCATTCTTCAAATACGTACCTTGTACGGTTTTAGTTGTATTACCTGCCATCTACTTATGGTGGCGCCCCACTGTTTGGATGGTAGCTATAGTAGGCATACGATAATGGTCGTATGTTGGCTAAGATTTATATCTTTACTTTCAAAATGATTTTTTCTACACTATGCACTAGTAATAATATCAAGTGTTTCTTTTTAATGCGTATCAAGCATCTATTACTATCATAAGGAGAAATCTCCTCCGATTCTGCGTTTGCATTGTGTGTGTGTGTGTGTGTGTGCGGGAGGCCTTATGGTAGTCTCATTTCTAAAAAGCATTGCGAATTGATTTTAAAATATTTCGTTGTTTTTTTTAAAGATAAACTGTTTTTGTTGCTCACACCAGTCCCATGACTGATCCGGAGTTTATTGTTTCTTTCCTAAACTCTGGATGCTCAAATTTTTTCTACACGAGCAGTCTAGAGTTGGGTTTTTCAGATAGTCAGGTTTAGTAGATTATCTGGAGCTAGTTCAGTCTTTGGATGTGGACGAGACTTGCTTGTCTTTGCGTATCGTGATGTTGGATCGAGCTTCTGCTGCTAGAGTTCTCTTTTGAAGACTATCTTAGAGTTATTTGTTCCGCTGCTAGTGTTATCTATTTTTCTTTTCCGTTGCTATTTTATTGTATCATATCTCTGATGTATATTGATATCTTTGATCATTGTATCAGATATTGTATAAAAGCTGTATATCAATGTATTATTCTTTTATTCCGCTGTGTTATTTACTTAATTGTGTTATAAGCTCCGGCGGCTCGGATTTGAACGGTCGAATCTACGGCATTCGAGTACGATGTAAAGTATGGATGTCGATTTTCGAGCGCGAAAAATCCTTATCGTCACATTTGGTATCAGAGAAAAGGTTAAACTTTAGCTCAGGAGTATAACACATTAAGTAGCTCATTAGAGATAGGGTGAAGTATACCCTAGAATGAGTAATCCCTAAGATATCCGTTCGAATGCTTCAGTAAATTCTCTTACCATCCACTGATAGTGAGTATGAGTGCAAGAAGAAAACGAGATAGGGGACAGGGGAATACGATTATAAATGGTCAATGCCCTGCAACAGTGGAAACAAATCTTTCTTTATCATTTTCCTTTGATTCGTTCCCAAATTCTTTTGATGCGTCGTGACATCTGCAGAAAGAAGTTTCAATGTGATGATGGCCTACGAATCATTGTAGGAAATCCTTACTTCGTATCTTCATCGGTTTCTTATCATTTTTTGATTTAAACCTTAAAAAAAATATTGGAAATTTTAAATTGAGTTAAATTGATTAATAGAATATTAAGGATAAATTGAATTGTATCGATAAAACGATTTTGTTTAAAACCGAATTTGAAATTTTATTGTAATTTCTTGGTTATATCGAAGTCCGAAGAGGGACAAGTTGGTATATATTTTGAGATATTCCGACTTGAGTTTGGAATCCATATCTGATGTATGGAAATTATGGAAAATACAAATTCACATATCAATTGTTTGGATCTTGATATATTCTACGAATGGTTAGTTATCCCTTCGGACTAACCAGTGCCTTGCATATTTCGTAGATTTGATGGCCAAGTATCCTGTGTAGTATTGCGTGGGTTTGTTCTCATATTGTCGACATTCTGATTTGGTGAGTCAAATGCAGAATCAATATATCTAGTTGATCTCGAAAGATATTTCTCTTTTATCTATCTTTGTGGTTTTCGTGCCTGCAAATTTCAAGGACGAAATTCCTTTTAAGGGGGGAAGTTTGTAACGACCCCAATTTTGAATTAATATTTAATTGATATTTAATGTAAATTTTGAACAAATTTTGGAGTAAAATCTGAATTTGACTTTAGAATTTGTTTTTGAAATATTGAATTTGTATTTAAAATTCGAACTAATGACTTAGAAAAATATTTTGGATTCAAGAATTATTACTTATGTAAATTGGTAAATTGATGGTTAGTTTTAATAACAGTTTTCTTTTAAATAAAATGGAATAAATTTTATCAATACAAAATACAAGTACAAAATCTAATTGTAAAACATGTTAATATAAATTAATGTTTGATAGTTGAACTTCAAAACAAATATGTATCTATGAAGCTTACTAAAGAAGATAATGAAACAAAAGAAAATATCCATAAAACAAATGACATAAGTTGTAAATATAATAAGAAAACAAAAGTGCTTACTAATATCTTCTCCACCAAAACAAAGCTGCAGCCACCAAGTTTAAAAAATGCAACATCACTTAAATAAAAAGACTAAAACAAACAAAATATATGCAAAGATATGTATTAGTTATAAAACAAAACCAAACCAAAACATAAAGCATGTAATAAGGCAAAGCAAATGCATTCAAGTATGATTTAAAAGTATCAGTACAAACAAATAAATGCAAATATCTCTAGCACCCACAAAATCTTCTCAATATCATTTCCAGCTGAGTGAGAAGAGGCAAGGGTACGTAAGCAATTAATGCAACATACCTTATGCTTTTAATACAAACATCTCAACCATGCTCATTGTATAAACAAAGATATACCCTGTATACTTCATCTCCATATAAACATCAACTTCATCTCAGTCTCGTATATTCTAAACTGAGAAAAATCTGAAGTGATACTATCTAAAACTCAAACAAACTTCCCCTCAAAACAATAATTCAAATCAAACCCAGAGATCAAAGAGAAAAAGAAAAGAGGCTTCAGCAAACAAATTCAAAGCCAGAGTCAAAGAACTTTGGCAATCTCCATCTAACAACTGTGAGTAATTTTATCTTTTTAAAATACAAATCTGTTGCTTGTATATCCGAGAATAAGCATGGTAGTATTTACATACATACATACATATATATACACACACATATGTATGAGTTTTTTTGGAATTGATGTGGTGTGCATGCTATTGTTCTCTGTTTTAATAGAAAAAACTCTGGACATAGGTTGCTTCGAAAAAAAAATCAAATCATTTCTCTTGATCCAATGATTTGAATTCAAGCTTAAAACAAAACTTGGTTGTTGAATCATAAGCTTTAATCTAAAAAATTTATATAAGTCAAAATGAATCAGTATTATCTCTGGAAACCAAGAAAACTAAGAATAACTTTGTATCAGTAAAAATTCTAGTTACTTAATTCATGAATTCAGGTAGGTAACTTGAATTCGTATGCTTTAACTTGATTTTTGAAGCATAAATCATAATTTTTAGAGTTGGATGTTAAGAGCAGTTCGAGTTTGTTTAAATCTCGTTCTATCGTCGATCTCTGATGATCTACTAGTTCGTGGGGCTCGGGGTTTTGTCTGGAGGTGGTGGAGTCCATGGCGCTGCTAGGAAAAATACTCGGAGTGGTCACCGATGATCGGGGAAGCGGCGGTGGCAAGTTTCAATCCCTAAACCCAGTTTTGTTGTGGCTTTGTTTTTGGTTTCGTTCGTCGGCTAGGATTGACCGAGTGCCACACGGTTTTGGGGGAAGGTAGAGGGGAGATGGACGAAGCTGCGACCGGAATTGGGTAGCCTCCGGTGGTCGGAGCTGCAAGCGCGGCGCGATGACAGGTTTTAGGGGTGAGGTCTGTTCGTGTTCCAAGAATTCGAGTTTATACTCGAATTCGAATTCGAGGGGGAATAGGAGATTCTGATGGTCTGAGATAGACGCGAGGGTGAACGTCGACTTGTTCGACGACGAGGCGATGGCTGGAAGCAAGCGACGGTGATGTACACGTGCACGAGCACGTTGCTTAGGATCTGGGTGATGTTTGGCAGAGAGCAGGGTTTGTGCCTCGAGTTTTTACTTGAGGGATTTCATGATTTACCCAAAGTAGATCAAGTCCGGACTCGAAACAAATTCGGGTTGCTCGAGTATAGTTTTGGTTTCAGGTTTTTGATAAAACCTGTCACTGTTTTGTTTCTTTAGATAAATTTGAATTTAAACAAAATTAAATGAAGTTAAAAGTCGTGACAATAGATTTAAACAAGTTTAAATCCAGTTTTAAGTTAGTTTCAAATAAACTTTGAATTTAAAAGTTTTAAGAGGAAATTTGATTTTTAAATCAAAGTTGTAAATATTTATAAGGTGGATTTTCAGATTTCAAACCTATTTCTATAATTTAAATTAAAATCTAAAAACAAGACTTAAACATGGCTTCAAGTTAAAAAATCTGGAAATTGAACCAGTTTTCAAATCTTAAGTGTTTTAAAACAAGTTTAAATCAAATAGCTTTGTTAAAAGTGAATTTGTTTTCCAATAAATGAATAGCTTGATAAAATTCTTTATAAAAGGTTTCCTTTAATAATTTGAATGAAAAGTTATGAAGTGTTTAACTTAAATTTGGAAGTTAAATAATTAATTTATTTTAAAGCTCGATTTCTCTTAATAAAATTAAGTAGATTAGTTTAAAAGGCTTTCTCTTATATAAGTAATAAATGTTATTTACATTTATTTTTAGGGATTATAAATTAAATTTTTTAAATTGGGTTAATGTTTAAAAGAATAATCATTTTGAATCTTAAATTCAAAATGGAATCTAAATTTAAATTTAAAAGTGTAATGTTTTAAATATGCACTTAAATGTTAATTAAATCATAAGTAAAGGAAATAAATTATATTAGTAATAATTAAGGTAATAAAATGATTTAATTAATATGGTAATTAAAGAATGATTTATTTAATTTATAAATAAGTAATTTAGATTTAATTTATAATTAGAAATGACTAATGATGAATTAATCCAAGACAATTTTCTTGAGAAAGTAATTAAGGAAATGTTATTAGTTAATGAAGATAATTAACTAGAGATTATTAAGTAATTAAATTAATGTGATTAATATTGATAATTTATTTGATGTATTAATTAAGATAATCAATTGTAAATTGTTAATTACTTAATGAAAGTATTTAAGGGGTTAATTACTAATTGTAATTAAATTGGATATTTTGATTTATTTATTGATAAAGATTAATCGATAATTAATGATTTATTGATTGGTATGAGATAATCGCTTAATGGTAAGAAATTAAAGATTTAATTTCGTAAAATGATTTGATTAAGGGGTTAATTAATTATGTAATTGGTTTAAGGGTTGATTAAATTAATATGATTAATTAAGGATAATTTAATTTATTAAAGTGTTTGATAAATTTATTGATATCAAATGATTTGTAAGTAATTAATCAAGATTGGGTAATTAATTCGTAAGTAATTAATTTACTTGGAAATAAATTGAATTGATTAGGATTAAACGATTAATTAATCCTACTTATAAATGACTATTGAATGCTTGGCCTTACTTATGAAAGATTGTATTATATGAGATGCCTTGAATTGATTGTCCTATCTGATCTGTGATATTTTGTTCTATGGATTGAGCGTGTATAATTTATTCATTTATTGATGATACATCTGTATATTATCTGTGAATCTGTGAATGAGCGATAAGAGTTATAGTTATATCGCTTATCAACTATGTTGTTGTATTTGAATCTGTGATGAGTGAATGATGTTGCACTATTGTGTTAAACCCTGGACCACACTTATGCACACACAAATATGGATTTCACGAGGAAATCGATTAAGTCACAGATTTTGAAATGATTTATAAAATTGAATATTTAAATTCAAATGCTTTGGAAATGGATTGGGTTTTAAAGTGAAAAGCTTTAGAAATGGAATTTCAAAGATGAAATTTATTTTGAATAACTTGATTGACTTTTGAAATTTAAATATTTTGATTTAAATTTAAATTCAATATTTGAAATTGAATTTTATGATTTGGAAACTAGCGTTTAAAAAGGCTATTCAACTTATGAGTGAGTTTATATGGGTTAAACTATTTCAAGGGTATTGATTTGGAAATTTGAATTTAAATTCAAAGGCTTGAACTCGTGTAAATAAAATTAGATCTTTCTGAAACAAAAAAACTATTTGTTTTCAAATAATAAAGGCTTTCATATAGGAAGTGAACTTCCAAATTGTGTTAAAAAGGATTTCAAGTTAAAAATGAAAATGATTTCCCAAGTTATCGAAACTGTTTGAAAGCTATAAGATAAAATCTTGATTTAAAGATTTAAATGAATTAATCCAATTGAGATGAAATTGTTTTGAAATCCGGGAATGAATCTTTGTGAAAATGGGTGAACTTAGTGAAGTAAATCTTTTGTTTAAAAGATTTGAAAATGGTAATTTGTTTAAACCATTTGAAAGAAAGTTTTGAATTATTAAGTTGTGACTTAATTGAAATCCCATATCTATATGTTTTAAATGTTGTGCTCACTATTCGGGTTAGCCGAGAAAGGACCTTTGGGTCGTTAACCCATTCCAAATATGTGATACGTTGTTATGGATAGCATTTGAAGACCGGTGGTGAAGACCGGGTATTTGCGAGAACGATAGGATGACCTATTGATTGTCTCTGCACTGAGTTGCTTCGGTATAGAGATTCCCTAAGTGATGGGAAGTTCAATCGGGATTGTGAATACCCGGATTGCAAGGGCTTCTTTGGCAGTGCCTTCGGTTCTGTTCTAAATCCAGAACAGACTTGTATGGATTGTATGTGTGACATTACATTTTGAGATATAAAGCAGATTTCTTTCAAATACATTTCTGTTGGTGGCGGAGAATTTATTCTCTTAGC
The DNA here is from genome assembly GCA_030765085.1 of Allium cepa. Classification (NCBI taxonomy): domain Eukaryota; kingdom Viridiplantae; phylum Streptophyta; class Magnoliopsida; order Asparagales; family Amaryllidaceae; genus Allium; species Allium cepa. Next base: position 269,394,883 of record CM060931.1, on the reverse strand, counting down.
TTAACACCCTTAGAAGTTATGTAGTTGAAGGTTATCAGGGATATGTTCCCAACTTGGTAATGTGGCATGCTGAGTGCTGCCGATCATTTGTTGATCAAAGCGTGGCTTTTGTAAAAAGCGTAGCTTTGTGGACGAGACTTCGTCGAGCCTCACAAAACGGTAATGGTCGAAACAGGAATTGTGCGGCAAGGTTTCAGGCGTAGCTTCCCTACGGTATGACCATTCCTTCTGGAAAAGGGTAGTGTCATGGTATGGAGCCCTGATACTTACTCATGTAGACATACTATATTTATTTCTGTATGGTTGTTGGTTTAGAGGCGCCTCGTATAAAGGTCTCATAGGACAGGGGGTGGCATATCTGAGGTTTTGTATATTCCCCGGGAAGGGGGGTAGCCGGCCTTGTTTGGCAGAGATCCAGTTTGGTACACGGGACGTCCTTCCAGAGGCGTTTCCATGTGGCAATGGGAAGTTCCTTCGCCTGACCATTCTTTGGAAATCCATTCTTCAAATACGTACCTTGTACGGTTTTAGTTTTATTACCTGCCATCTACTTATGGTGGCGCCCCACTGTTTGGATGGTAGCTATAGTAGGTATACGATAATGGTCATATGTTGGCTAAGATTTATATCTTTACTTTCGAAATGATTTTTTCTACACTATGCGCTAGTAATAATATCAAGTGTTTCTTTTTAATGCGTATCAAGCATCTTTGACTATCATAAGGAGAAATCTCCTTCGATTCTGCGTTTGCATTGTGTGTGTGTGTGTGCGGGAGGCCTTATGGTAGTCTCATTTCTAAAAAGCATTGCGAATTGATTTTAAAATATTTCGTTGTTTGTTTTTAAAGATAAACTGTTTTTGTTGCTCACACCAGTCCCATGACTGATCCGGAGTTTATTGTTTCTTTCCTAAACTCTGGATGCTCAAAATTTTTCTACACGAGCAGTCTAGAGTTGGGTTTTTCAGATAGTCATGTTTAGTAGATTATCTGGAGCTAGTTCAGTCTTTGGATGTGGACGAGACTTGCTTGTCTTTGCGTATCGTGATGTTGGATCGAGCTACTGCTGCTAGAGTTCTCTTTTGAAGACTATCTTAGAGTTATTTGTTCCGCTGCTAGTGTTATCTATTTTTCTTTTCCGCTGCTATTTTATTGTATCATATCTCTGATGTATATTGATATCTGTTGATCATTGTATCAGATATTGTATAAAAGCTGTATATCAATGTATTATTCTTTTATTCCGCTGTGTTATTTACTTAATTGTGTTATAAGCTCCGACGACTCGGATTTGAACGGTCGAATCCACGGCATTCGAGTACGATGTAAAGTATGGATGTCGATTTTCGAGCACGAAAAATCCTTATCGTCACAGGATCGATATACTATCTCGAAATTCTGTGCTCGAATCTAGATCAAATCATGAATAGAATAATATATGTACAACCTACCTATTTATCTTTATTGATCATTAGCTAAATCAATTCTCTTTTCTATTCTGCTTCATTTTGATTCTATTCCCTCATCCCCAATTGCCCCCAATTTCCATTTGGGTTAACACTTCAGTTCTTATCTAATTGGTATTCTATTATAGACAGTTTGCACTCTAACCAACTTGTATTAAGACAATAACTTGAAATTTTTTAAAATATATAACTAGCTGTAAAATAGTTATTAGTTGCAAAATAGAGTAGAATAGTAAAGTAATTATAAAATAGTCAAATAGTTCCAAAAGTAGTAAAAGATAGTTTTGGGTTTTAAAAAGAAATTTTTTATAGTAAATAGCTAGGAAAATAGATTTAAAACAGTTTATATTAAAATAATTTATTTTAAAAAAATAGTTTAGAGCCAAACTGTTCAATTCCCAATTTCCATTTCTAATCAATTTCCAATTCCACTTCCATTTAAATTGATTCAAATTTAATTCAATTTGAATTATCTGCAATTCCTATCCCAAATTCAAATCAATTCCCATTTGAATTTCAAGCTTATTCCACTTCAATTTCGCTTCAAATTAATTCAATTCAAATTTTCCATTTGAATTTTATGCTTATCCATTTTCAATCGCAATTCTAATTAATTCAAATCAAATTCAATTTGAACTTATTCTATTCAAATCTTAACTTAAAACCATCTCGAATTTCATATATTAGAGTCAAATTTTTAAATGTTGATTTAATCCTTTAAATCAAACCAAGCTTTTTTTTAAATTAACAACTTAAATCCTTAAACCATTTGATCCTGAGTCCAAATTTCAAAATTCCATCTAATTTCCTTTATTTAACTTATTTCAAGATTCAAATAAGATTTCAAAACTTATTAAATGATTTAATCTTCAGAATCCAATTTATTACCTAATTTTATCTTCAAAACCCATTCTTAAACAATTTTAGTTTGCAAGTTCATTTTTAACATCTGAATCTTCAGTTCAAAGTGATTCCCTTTTCATATGTACAAATCTTATTTCTATTTTATTTCAGTAATCGATGTATATTACCTCAATCCATTTCCTAATTCCATTAAAATAATCCAATTCACAGTTTTCATGGATTATTAATAACAACAGGATGATATTAAGATAAGTCAAAATAAATAAATATCCAAATTATTTAAAACATTCATCAATAACATCCAATTCCAATTTCCAAATCTCAAACCCATTTTGAGATCATATACTCCTAAATCAAATCAACCATTTAACTTTCCAAGTTAAATCTCAATTTCACATTGAAATTTCTATTTCAGATTGTAAGTTTAACTTATTTAACTTCCCCTTAGTTAAATTCACTTCAATTTAATCCAGTCAACTTTACCCAATTTGAATTCTCATTTCAAATTTTAAACTTCATATTAATAATCTTCCCACTTAAAAGCTCAAAAACTTATCATTTTGGGTTTTCATATCACATTCCAAGGAAAAATTTAAACTCAACACTTAGAGTTTATTTCAAATCATCTGTGATATTATATATCCCTCATATATACATATTTATTTCCATTTTACACCAAGTTATACCTTAAATTTTAAACCACCCTTGGTTTTAATTCAAACAAATTTTCTTTAAAATTTCCAAACAGGCCCTTTTTATTCAATTACATTGTAAACAATACTATCATATATTTTTTTAAACACTTGAAACAAATTCCTAATTTTCTGGACTTAGATTTAAAACTTCACAATTTAGATCATCTTTATTTCCAATTTATAAGTCATACTCACGCAAATGTTTACTTCTCTGAACATTTCATTTTTGCTTAATCATTAACAAACATTTCATTATTAAGATACAACAAACATTTTAGGATAATAACCAAGGTTATCATATCTGAAAACCAATTCATTATTATCTTATTCTAAAAATGCTTCTACAAATTCAGGATTTTTATTTCAGTTTGGATTTATTTCAAACTTATCTTCATTCAATTTTAATTTGGTTGTATTTCTATTACCACTTAATTCTTACTATTACTTTAACTCAAATAATACAACAACCAATTATCTTAATATATAGTGGTTAGAAAAATTATTGCTTTATATACAAACTTATAATCTTAAATAAAAATCATTTACTTTTAAAACCATTTTAAAACCTTTATATAAGAAAATAACAAGTACGCTCTTTTATATTTATTACACTCAACTCATTCTAGGGTACCATTGACCCTATCCTTAATGACTATTCCCACCAGAGTCAAGGTTCTCGCTTAACCTTCGGCTTTGATAACAAAATGTAACGACCTGAAATTTTCGACCTCGGATATTAGACTCTAGTACGTTCGCTGTAGAAATGCCAAGCATCCAAACGCCGATAATTTCAGATTGTTAGAGAAAGAAGAAGAAGGTAGAAGAAGAACATAAGACAATAGCATCCAACATTCGTAGACGAATTAAATATAATATCAGTAATAGCATTTATACGAAGAAAGCTGAAATTGTCACTATTACAACAATACATCAGAATTACAACCATTACAAATAGACTAGACAGTTATATCAACCTGTCCCAGACTATTATGTATAAAACTCTAAAACACAACGGTAAACTCCATACGTTCCTGCCATCCAGCTCGCCTAATGAGCTCCAGAACGCCCTAACATGAGAAGCTGCAGTACTCGGTCTGACCCAAGCATTACATCAAAGCAACACCCGGGTCAGGCTGGAAACCGGCGTGAGTAAACCCATCTAACATGAAACACTAATGCATAAACTTATTTAAAACCCGGGGTAACTCGTACTTCACTACAGGTTCAAAACTTGTTATAGTCAACCCTTATTTCACAAATCCATAACTAAGTACCACTACATATTTTCAATGGTCCAGTTTACTTAAATTATTCCATTCCAGCCCATTGATTGCACATATCAAATTTATAAAGAATCATTGTAGTTTTCAAATCGAAGTGCTTTGGGGTATTTACTTATACCCGGCCCCGGTCTCTTCGAATTAAATGTCATCTTTAATCCGGTTGCTTAAGTGGAAATAATTCAATTCATATTCAGAGTAACCCAAGGCATTCAATATCATTCAATCATCCATAAGCAAGATTAGTCACACCATTTCTAATTAATTTAAATAAATTAAATTAATTACTCCCATCATTACACATCCTACTTACTTAACCACTAATTAATTTCACTCCAATTAATTAATCATTCCTTTAATATCCATCTTAATTAGTCTTCTTTAATTAATTATTCTTAATTAATCATCCTTGATTATTTATTCCTTAATTATATTAAGTAATTAACCTTTAATTAATTATACAAACTAATTATTTTTATCGACTTATATTAATTAACCTTTAATTATTTTCATTAATTACATTAATTAATGATCCTATAATTATTTTCATAACTTAATTACTCTTTTTAAATTAATTACATTTAATAAGTAATCATATTCATTAATTTACCTTGATTAATCACATGCGGTAATTAACTATCCTTAATTACTTACATAACTCAATTAACTCCTTGATTAATCACATGCAGTAATTAACTATCCTTAATTACTTTAATTAACTTAGGATAATCCATCATCTTAATTAATTACTTAATCATTATTAAATATCATTTGAAAATTACGTAGAAATATAATAAAATAATTAACTTATTATATAATAATTTCAAATCAAAGAACTTAAATTGAAAAACATTTGATTTATAATCTTATACTTGAAACTTGTTCAAATATTTAACCTTGAAACCTTGCTGACATTTCTTCACTTTGAAAACCTTCATTTCTATGTTTTTAAAACTTGTAAAACAATTTACCTACCACAATACACAAACACTTCGGTACAGACCCGAACCAAAACTCCAAAAAACCTGAGACACCCGATCCCCTCTCCTCTTCCCTTCCTTCATTATACTCCCTTACGAAAAACTCGAGACTGACTCGAAGAAAACATCAACGCACCCGAAGCTCAAACCACACAGCCACGACCATAGATACATCGGATATATGCGCACTTGCATAGATCATCGGCATCGTTTCGACCATCAAAGCCACCATCGGCAAGTCGACATTGACCTCGCCTACCCTTTCGTCCATCCAGATTGACGTACTTCCCTACGAATCCAAAAACGAACTAAACGATCGGGCCTAGAACCCAATCCCATCGGAAAACACCCACTAGCCAATGCCTCCGACCTCCGAAACCCACGCCGACCAACTCAGTGCAAAGCCACGACTCCCTGCTTCGATTTTTCCCACACGCGTCCACTCCAGTCCTTCCATGACCTCGTAGTTTCCTTTATTTCAACGTCGAACAAACAGGCGAGTTAAACCCTAGTTCACCAACGTCCAATCACCACGGCAATCTAGAATACTTCGAGTATTTTTCCCGATATCCCCTTCTTACGAACTCCTTTCACCGTCACTCGCGACCACCAAAACTACACTGATCATCAGAAAAAGCTCGAAACCTAATTCTCATTCAACTTTCAATATCTCTTGACTTAAACGCTTAAAAAATCATGAATTCTTTTCCTAAAAATCATAGATTTTGAAAACACAACTGATTATATACATGAATCCTCCAATTATTTACATCGAGATTTCGATATAATTTAAGTTCCATTGTTTTCTTCTTTTATTCAAAACTAACTTCAAAGTGAACATAAAAAATATATTTTAAAATTGATATCTTGTTATAACAAACAAATTTTGTTTATATAATAAAGACTAAAGAGAATCCGGGAAATAGAATTTGGATTTTTGATCAAATTTTTAAACCTGTACAATATGAACAGAGCAAACATCTTGTACTCAGGCATGCACACCCATTCAATCATATGCATACAATTCATATTTAAACAATCATATAAACATTTATCATACTTCACTTCAAGTTCACAGCATGCAATAATATTTTAAACAGATTAAATGTTTTGTTTACTCACCTGATATTTATAAACAGAGAACAACTTTAAATTTTTATCTGCAACCAATTTGTTTTGATTCGAAACTGAGTTGATATTGAAATGATTTGATGCTTGAATATTTCTTTTGCTTTAATCTTGGAATAGTTGTTTGATTTAAGTTTCTTTTAAATTTTGAAAATAAAAAATGTTTAAACTGAAAACTCATAGCCAGGTTTTCTCTACTTTTATTTATAATTAAATTCTAAAAGAAAATTTTAGTTTGCCACTTGTATTCATTATGCTAGCACTAAGCTAACAAATGTCAATGTATGTTATCCTTAGCTTCCACTTGTATTTTACATGATTTATGTATTTACAAATATTAAAACTTATTTTAAATATCTCTTGTGTTTTATGTGTTTAAACTTTCTCTTTTATTTATTTATATATAACTTAAAAGAAAATGATATTGTTTTCCAATTGTTCACTTATAAATAATTTATATAAATATACTAGTTTTTAAAACATAGAGTTTTTTTTAAATCCAATTTATTTCTAAGATGTTTACAATTGAATTTAAAATCCAAATCTTATTTACTACAATATTTATTTAATAAGGCAATCATATCTTATTATAAGATTATAAAAATTGCAATTCCACCATTCTATAAATATCTTATATATGAATGCTAACAATCATATTTTATTTTGCTTTGAAATAGATATTATCAGAATTTATTTTGTTCAACTTCATCTATATGCATATCCAAATATATTCTAAGTATCAAAGTTTTATTTGTTCAATCAAACAAAAATCGGTATCTCTATAGAGAATAATCAGTTAATTACCAATTTTCAGATGACCAAAATCCGGGTTATCATTGAATTTTAACTAGAAGAAATATTTATGTATTGTTAAAAGATTTTACAAATGATTTTAGGAAAGAGAAAGAAAAGAAAAAAAGGAGGTGGAGAAACAATAAGAAAAAGACCACTATGATAATCCATAACCTGAAAAAGAGAAAGAGGAAGAGTACCCATGATATGGAAGATGAATGTGATAAAGATAATGATCCAACAAAATTGGAGCTATCGGGTGGAAAAATAGATCAATTTTCTTTGATTTGCCATATTGGAAGGTTAGTGATTTTTTAAAAAAAATTTAACAATAAAATATATATTAAATTATGTGTTACATTATTTATACTTATAGGAACTACTGTTAAATAATAATTTAGATGTAATACATGTGGCAAAAAACATTGGTGAAAGCATATTAGGCACAATGTTGCATGATAAAAAAATCAAAAGCTGGAACCAACTTCAGAAAGGATTTAGAGAATTGGGGAATTCGGCATGAGCTCGATGCACAACCTCGTGGGAAGCAAACATATCTTCTGCTGGCTCCTTATACGTTGTCAAATTCTGATAAAATATATTTTACAAAAGATTGTACGATTTCAAAGGACCCGATGGTTGTTGTTCAAATTTGAAAAGTCGTATATCATAAAATTAGTGGCTTGAAATCACATGATTAACATGTTTTCATGCAACACTTGTTGTCATAACAATAAGGGGCTATTGTCAAAGAAATCAAGAAAAGTAATAATTCGCTTTAGTTCATTTTTCAACAAATTATGTCAGCGTGTCCTTGAAAGGGAGAAGTTGCAACAAATCAACGTTGAGATTATTGAAATTTTGTGTGAGCTTGAAAAATATTTTCCACCATCATTTTTTGACATAATGGTACAAATGTCAATTCATCTCGGTAGAGAAGCGCTAATATGTGGCCTAGTTCAATTTCGTTGGATGTACCTATTTGAGAGATATATAAAGACCTTCAAAGATTATGTAAGAAACTATTCACGACCCAAGGGATGTATTGTAGAATCTTATCACGCATATGAATGCATGAGGTTTTATTAGTAAATTTTTAAAGAAATTAGGACATGTTGAGGAGAAAGCAGCTCGAAATGAAGATTATGAAAGCAGTGTAATACTTGAAGGACGTCCAATTTCAATGTATAGTTACACTATCCTCCCATGAGAAAGTAAGTGCTCATTTAGCCGTGTCAATGAATATGACCATGTGTAACCATTTTTAGAGTAAGTATACGTTACATTATTTTTCAATTATTTGGATGTGTTTGTACTAATAAATGTAACTTTGCATGCCTTCTTTTATACTAATTTGCATTTGAAGAAACTACTAAATTCAAGCAAGCATATGGAAAGAAATTCAACCTTACCTTGGGAAATGCATACAATTTCTTTGCTGATTGGATTAAAAAAAGGTTAAATGATTATTTAAATATAATCTCATTTGCCTAAGAATATTACTCTAAAATATCTGCTGTTACTGAAATTTTTTGTAGACACCTATGAACTCTAATGATCACAATGAAATGTTAAATTGGATTTCATACGGTCCGAAGAATGATGCCTTATCTTATAAAGAATATATCATCAATGATCAACGGTTTCAAATAAAAGATGTAGGGAGAGAAACTCAAAATAGCGGAGTGACTTATGATGCGACTACCATGTGTAGAGCAAGTGCAAAAGATATATTTCAAGTAGTTGATGCGGTCACCTGTTATGGAATTTTGACTGATATAATTTTATTACATTATCATGTGTTTTTATTCCCGTTTTAAGTGTCGTTGGGAACATGTAGGAAATGGAGTAAAAGTTGATGGCGATGGTTTCACTCTAGTCAATTTACATCAAAATCAAGCATAATTTTCTAAAGATCCATATATCCTTGCATCTTAGGCGAAACAAGTATTTTATTCAAGAGAAATGAATTATCGAGTTGGTAGGTTGTTATGAAAGCACCATCAAGAGGTTTTCATGATTTAGAGACAAATGGCTATAAAGAAGCTATCAATGTCGTGGAAAATTGCAATGTAACCGATACGGATGTTGAAGATGTTAGTTATGTTAGGAAGGACTACAAAGGCATATTTGAGTAGTTTAAGCATTTTTTATTACGAGAATTGTTTTCGAGTACATGGACATGTCATTCTTGTTTGTTTTTCAATTGTCTGCTCATAAGATCAATGTTTGTTGTGTAGAAAATTATGTTACAATTAGGATAAATGTGATTATTACTTATGTCCAAATTAGACAAATGTATTTATTATATTTGGGAACCAATTAATATTTCACACATGCAGTTATTGAGGTATTGATTTATCATAGAGATCTACAGGCTTGAAGGCATACTCAATCTTCATCATGAAGGTATCCAAGTTGTCTTTAATTTTATTTTAGAATTTTAGAAATTGCATATGTGTTGATGTTTTCCATAATTTCTACATTTATGATTGAAAATTTTCAACTATTCAATACAAATATATTTTTGATAGTATAGCAGTTTTTTTAATTAAAGTATATTAACTACTTTCAAAAAATACATGTTTATCAAAAATGTTTAATTTTGATTAACCTTTGTTAATCCCTCATAGACAATTAGTCTCTAATATAAACCCACTAACTAGCATCCTTCTAATGATTTTTTACAACCTTTAATACTGCCTGTTATATTTTAGATGTCTGTTATTTTTTACAGCATCTAAACCCTGCTATTTATTACACTCTCTAAACCCTATTATTTTTTACATTATGTCTATTCTAAACCCAATGATAATCTTTGTTAATCCCTATAATTTTTTACACAGTGTAGCATCCTTCTAATGTATTATCAAAAAATACATGCTTTTTATTTTTTACAACAGACATACATACTACCTCTGATAGTCACGTCTGTCATGTTCATTCACATAATTAAAAAAACTTATTAATGTCAACACCTTCATCAGTAAATCTACATGTTATCTTCATGATGTCCAAATTTATTACTGTCGGTATTTGGGATATTGGGATATTGGTATTTCTAAGGTTATAATAATGTATACATACTGTCAGCAAATTTCTATGGTGTCTAAATTCTTTACTGTTAGTATTTGAGGTACCGGTATTGTTAAGGTTATAATAATGTATACCGTATTGTCAGTAAATCTCTATGGTGTCTAAATTCATTGCTGTTAGTAAATCTCTATGGTGCAATCAAGTATTCGGAGATGTAATGTCAATTCACATCCCTACTAGCACTTAATGTGAACTTTATCATTCAAAGACGACTAACGGATGCAGTTACCAGCAGGTTTATTCTATACCTGCTCATGTTTGATTTAGAGTAGCAGTGCGGATGTTTAGTTACCATAGGTAAAACTAAATGCTCTTGATGTGCATACTTGAGTAAACTTGACCTTAGTAAAACAACAATATATATATATATATATATATATATATATATATATATATATATATCACTTTCAGTTTAGGAGTGACTATGGTATACATATTAAACGTTTCATCCTTAACTAGTTTAAATATGGTTTTTGAATCTTGGTTACTTTGAGTATCCATGGTTGCATTATCATGTAGCTTACAAATACAAATATTTTATCTATTTTGTTGGATACACACAACTAATTTCAAAGTAGCAGACTAGAGATTACATGCATTTAGTACTGAGTACTGCCCCCTTACGACATGGTAGAAATTAATATCATTTAAGACATTGAAAAGCCGAAGGATTTATAAGTATTCTAATGTCATTTAAAACATTAATGGGTCAATCAACTTTGATAGGCATTCAGTAATTGGTAGATTTTGATGTCATTTAGAATTTTTTTCACCATTTGTTTTCCTACATGGTAAATTCTATTTACAATTGGTTCCATGATATTTTTGATTTCGGCTGTCTTTACTTCTAATTAAGACATAAGTAAGTATTTCGGCGCCCACCACACCAATACATATTGCAATGAATGTGTGATAAAGTGTGATATAGAAGCCTACATATGCCAATCATATATTTGTCGGTGTAATGATACTTATTAATATTATCGGATAATGTAAACAACAAATATTTGAATATGATGCCTACTAGTAAGCAGATTATTTGATTCTTGATCACTATGTGTATCCATGGTTCCATTATCATGCAGCGTACAAATACAATATTTTATTTGTTTTATTAGATACACACAGCAAATTTCAAAGTGGCGGACCAAGCATTACACACGTATTTAGTACTGAGTACCACCCTTACGACATGGTATGAATTATATATAATTTGATATCATTTAAGACACTAAAAAGCCGGAGGATTTAGAAGTATTCTGATGTCATTTAAAAGATTAATTGGTCAACCAACTTTAGTAGGCATTTATAAGTTGATTTCATTGAATGCAATGAAAGGTCAACCAATATATCATAAAGACATTATTATTTAGGTCTACTTAGACGAACTATATTTTGTCCATCAATTACGAGATAGAATTATCCAGATTAAGTTTCAAACATTTAGACGTGATCAAGTAGAAGAGTTTTATAGACATGTGTATCCACGGTTGCATGTATCCATTTCTAAATGTTGTCTAAATTACACTATATTGTCAACACCTTTATCAATAAATCTCCATGTTGTCTATATTCATTACTGTCATTATACATTTTATGTTTGTACTATTCTACCATCTCTCTGCGAAATTTGAAGTATGAAACTGTTAGATCACTTACAACTATTTTCATAAATTTTTCTAGTACTTATAGTGTTACATGTATTGTTGTTGTGTTGTATAGTTATATATATTTTATGTTTATTCTTGATAGTTTGATATTTTCTAACTATGATTTTGGATCTCAATTAAATATGTGATGACCTTAACATTGAAATTGATTTTGCCAAATGTTTTTATAGAAAAAGGATATACATACAAGCAGTATACACACTCGCCAACAATTGAAGAACAAGAAATCCCGAAAGTATAAGCCAAAGGTCAAATACATTATGCCAACAGACAAATCTTTCCATGTAGAGAAGGAACAAGAATTAGGGTACAAAATGCACGAAGAAAATGAAATGCTTGAAGAAAATAAAATGTGTGAAGGAAATGAAATGCCTTTTGAAGAAAATAAAATGCGTGAAGAAATTGAAATGCCTTGCGAAGAAAATAAAAGCGTGAAGGATACGAAATGGCTTGTGAAAAAAATGTTGCTGCCGAGATGGAAATCAAAATGCCAATCGAAGCTGAAACTGCAAATATACATGTAAAAAAAATGTGATAGAGGACCAATGAAAGTAAAAAGACTTCCATTAAATCTTGGGAATCGAATTGAAGTTGAATTCAATAAGGCAGCCGCACCAATAGGATAAGGCTCGATACATTTATCTTCTTATCTCGGACCGCTAGTATGGGAGCATGTTTCGGTTACACTTAGCGATTGGTGGCTTTTAAGCGATGAATTAAAAACAGTCTTGTGGGATTCCATTTAGGTATGAAAAATTACTATTTTTTTATATAATAAAATATTTATTTACATAAATAATCTATTTAGAAACCGTCCTTTAAATTCATTTTAATATGAAATAACACTAGTTTTCCTACTGATTTGTAGGCTAGATTTAAAGTGGACGATGAATGGAAAAAAACCTCCATATTTCAACAAATGTGAACTATTTGGAGAACCTCAAAACGTATTGATTCAAAAAATAATTAAAACAACGACGAAAGTGGAAAGACTTGCTTTGAAACCTTACAACATCAACAACGTGAAGGAGTGGACAAAGTTTATAGAGGAGAAAACAAGTTTGGAGTTTAAGGTAAAATTTCTCGCTGATAAACATCTTTTTGATTAATCCAGCAGGTATGGTTTCTCTGGTTAATGAAATGATGAATATAAGGAAGGTAATTGACAGAAATTGACTACGAGTACTAGAAACGAACCTCCATATAATTATTTAATAAATCAATCAACCTCTATATAATCCTGTATTGCTTTATGATATATTAACCGAGTTGGCCAAGCATTGTAAAACTTGAGTGGTTTACTATTGCTCACCACTGTCATTTTTGAGTTTGATAAGGATGGGTGAATGGTCACATATTCGATTATCTGTAATGAAATGACTTGTCATTTTAAAATTAACATTAGATATGTGATTCTTGAAAATTCTAAATCTGAAAATCATTCTGGAAAAAATGAATGATGATATGCAAGAAAATAAAAAGAAATATATTCGAATATTATAGAGGAAAAGGCTTCAGAAAAAAATCGTAAGAAAGTCTTTGGGTTTCCATGGTATATTAATGGAGGAAAAAAATTGGAATGAATAAAAATAATAAAGTGCAGGTAGATAATAAAGCGTATGTATATTTAAACAATGGAATAATAGAGTCAAAGAGCATGATCAAGTAATGTGATGAAGTGTTATTAAAAATGATGGCGTACTTCAACACAAGGAAGAAATGGATTGTGCAGTAATATTTTTTTAGAGGTATTTGATGGAAGCTATCACTACTACAAAAAGTGCATATTGCTTCGCCCTATTTGCATCAGTTGAAATAAAAACTGATGCAAATAGAACTATTTGCATCTGTTATATCTTAATAACCGATGCAATTGGTACGTGAAAAGCAATAGGTAATAAAAAAGAATCAAATTTGCATCAGTTGTCACCAACAACCGATGCAATTGGTATGTGCAAACAGTTTTAATCGCATCGGTTTTAAATTCAACCGATGCAACTACGTTAAATTTTGTTTCCCCCGCGTTAACTTTTGTTCGCCGCAAATCATTTTTGTTTGCCGCTAAAATTTCAGTTCTTAGATTTTCATTTCTCTATCAAATTTTCATTCCATTCGCAAATAATTTTTCAGTCCCCCTAAAACCAGATCTTTTCATCTCCACCTTCAGTATTAATTCCAATCGCGAAACTGAGATACATCTCTCTTTCTTTCTCCTCCAATTTCTCCCTTAAATTTTAAAAGAGGCATGGCTTCTCTATTTCTTCTTCCTTGGATGCTTTTGTTCATCATCGCTCTTTCATCTTCATCCTCGGCTCTGTCTACAGTCATCACATATCTCCCTGGCTATGTCGGTCCTCTTCGATTTCATCTTGAAACCGGGTACATTAATTTTACTTTCTTTGTTTTAATTTTATGTATGAAATATGTTTCAGTTTTCAACATATACTTCTTTTGGACTATCATAAGTTACTACCATATCTTTTAAAACAAGTTTGCTTTTACTTCATTTTTATTTAATTTCATATGATTCAGTATTCGGTAACAATATAAACTTCATATTCTTTTGGGTTATCAGTAAGTTGATACAAAATTTAAATACGATATTCCTCTATCAAAAGTGGAGTTTCACTCTTAAAAAAGAAAGCATTCAATTCGTGGAGGCTATGTCTGTTTTCTGCAACGCTTATGGATATTTACAATGCTTTGGTTTGAGATTGTGGATGCCCACTTGAACTTGGTGAAATGCACAGTCGAATTTCTAGTCTTTTCCTTTTTATTTCATCATATTAATTATAAGTTTTCAAACCATGATAGTGTTTGTTTATGCTATGTGTTTTTATCTTCTTCCATGTTCTTTATTGCAAGCTTTAGCAATAGAATTATCAAGTTATTATATATGACACTAAACTTCCAGTATGTTTTACAGTGTTGCTCTTTGGCCGTGATGCACATTTTCAATTTACAGGTATTTGGTCATGATGCACATGTTTCAATTTACAGGTATTTTTTAATTCTTTTTTTTCTTGCACATGTTGAATATCTTCATTCTTGTTTTTAACTTGGATGTTTTATTTTTTAATTTTAGTTTAGTATATTGACTTTAATGTTGAGTTGTGTTCATTCAGCTTTCTGAAGTTGTCTTACCTGCAAAAAGATTGAGGTAGGAGATGAGTCGAAGTGATGTCTGCTTATGGCGAAGCAGATTGACTGGGTTGCGGATTTGAAAGAGGAGTAAAGCAGTTGTTATGGAAGATGTTTGGTGGTTCTGTGATATGGTTGAGGCAGTTTCAGGTGATGTTGTGGAATGGAGTGTAGTAGTTGGAGGTGCACAGCTTGTTGTATGAGAGTTTATGTTTTGAAGTGAAGTTGTTTTGGAGAAGGGGCAGAACTGCCAGTATAGGTGGCAACACTGTGTGCAGGCAGCGAGATGATGAGATGGTGGTTCACCGTCCCACTGTGTGCAGAATGAAAATAATGAATCTGAAGATAAGGTGAGTATAGGAGTTATTTCAGGATAGGAGGATGAGTCTTCTTCCAACAGCGAGGTAAAGTTACTCTTTGTTATATTTTATGCCAATTGAATAAGAAATCGGGACCATTTTTCATTTATAATGCTATGAATTAGAATTTATATATTTGAGATATAATCTATCCAATACAAATCAAATATAGTAAGCTAGTTAAATAAGAACGTACCACAATATACTTCTAATCCTAATATGCTGGTTGTTATTATTTGATAACTAACATCTGCCAAATCTACTCCTCTAAAAAAATATTATATTTCAGCATAAAATAAGTAAATGCTTATGAAATATAAGGGATTTATTTAGTTGTAGATGAGGTTTATAGCCTTTTGTCAAGACAAATCACCGAGTTTTATACTAATGATACCTACATTGTAATTTTGCACGTTTAAGAAATACTCATGCTATTGCTATTACTGGCCTGGTTAAAGAATATTAAAATAGCAGCTATGAAAATATATTTTACCATGTTTCAGGTCAACTCTTCACTTGATGATCAGTTTGTTCTTGTTCCTATTGGTGATAAATGTTATTGATTATTTAATTGCATTTAATATATTAGGAAAGATCCCTGGCATTCCTACTTCGTAATGCCGTTTTAATGCACATTTAATATCTTGAGTTATACAGCTTCAGATGTTACAAAATTTTAAAAGCTGATGTTTCCAAATAATTTGATAACAGGCAGCATTCCATCAGAGTGGTATTGGCAGGTGGTCAGGCAGCATTATCAAATGATGGCTGCAAGGAAGTAGACAGTGGTGGACAGAGAGAGTGAATGTTGAAGTGTGGGTTGCAGAAGCTTGTGGTTTGGTGGCAGCAAGTTGTTGAGTGCACTTTTTACTGACATCAAGACATTTTTATGTTTCTATGTAGGATGCCTCAGTGTTATGTAGCAACCATGCAGTAACTTCAAGCCTACAAATTTTAGGTCCAACTCTTGTATCCAATTTCATCCCAGTCAACAATGATACTCAACATTTAATTTCCCAAGCAGATGACTTTGTTTCAGATCCAAATTGGCAACCTAATTTCAATTTCTAGAATTCAACCCACCAATTATTTAATTCTCCCCAACCCAAATAATTCTTAGGGCCTTCCATCGTAGCCCAACCTCTGACCCAATCGTATTTTCAACAGGCATACCTGAAAAATTTCCTAACTTATTTTTATCGAATGAATATGGATCTATTCAGCCCATTAGGCATACCTGAAAGATTTCCAAGTTTTATCCTTAGTTCTTGTATGTTGACATATATGATCTATTGTCACATCATAAGAACATTATTTTTAACGTCAATTATAAAACATTGCTTATTTTTTCTGTAGTTATTTCACTCAAGAATAAACTATTTACATGTTAAAATTAGCTTATGTATCTGCTTTTTTGTCAAGTTTATATTCCTTCAATTTTCAAATCACTATTCTCAGTTATGGGATATTTTAACTTTATTTTCAGTTTTGCTTCCAGCGTCTGGATATATGCATAAGAACGCTACTGTAATTTCCCTTTAAATTATTATTTTACTATTATTTCAGTCTTCAAAGACAATCATTAACCCAACTTCATAAAAAGTGAATGTTGAAGTAGTGAGTGGTTTGAGATGAATGTTATATTTAAGGATGAAGAGATGAACAGAGAAGTGGATGTTGACGACAGAAGTTTATGGTTGGAGGCAGCAAAAACTTGATGTTGTGAATATGAAGTGAATGTTTGGTGTGAGTAAGGAAAGTTGTGGTGTATGGAGTTGTGTAAGTTGTCAGCAGTAGTTTGTTGTCAGGTGTGAAATGCAGAGGAGTTGCAAGGTGAGTGGAAAATGCGATGATATTGTGATGAATGCAGTGGTTTCTCTGATGGCTGAAGGTTGACAGTGTTGGATCTGTTTCAGTTTGCAAAAAAACACATTTCTCTTGCAAAGCTATTATTCGTTCATGTTTCCAGCTCCAGCCTAGCTTGCAAAATCCTTCAACTAAACCTGTTTATAGTAGACAGGTAAAATCAATATGCAGAGATAATTTTAATTAGCATATACATTTCCAGATTATTAATACTTAAACTTATTTCAAGGATGCCTATTAGAGTAAATTGTTTTATTGAATAGTGCAATAGATCTAGTTCAATAGTTGTCATGGTTGAGTGGCTTTGTTTCACATTTTAGAATAAAAAATAATGTCTTTCTGATATATTTTTCACATCTTACAGGCAGGTATTTTGCTCTAAAAGTTCCCTGAAATGAAGAGTATGACACAAAAGTGCATGCGTGTTCATTTGCAGTAAGGTATCACCTGGAAACCCGTATTATCTTCTTAGAAGTTAATATATAACACATGAGATAATATTTTGGGCTACATTCTACTAATTTGTTATTAGATAGATAGCTGTACAAACAAATGCCTAAATATATGTATTCATGATCCAGGAGGAATATGAAGCAAATGATGATATGGGTAAGCTGGAATGTGGTCATAGCTATCACGCCTACTGTATCAAACAGTGACTTCTGCGTAAAAGTGCTTGCCCAGTTTGTAAGACTGCAATAGCAAAAAGGTAGCGGTTGATTGCCCATTTTCGACGGTAATTATATCAGCGTGCAATAATAACTTATTATCATTATCAAAATTAATGTGAACGGACGGAACTAGTATTGCTAAGGGAAACAGCAATGGAGCAAGAACTTATTATCATTATCAAAATTAATGTTAACAGAACTGGTATTGCTAAGGAAAACAGAGATAGGAGAAGGCAAAATCCATGAATTAACAGGGACGTTCTTTTTCCAATCGTCTCCAAATGTCTAGTGCAAAAGCAACTCTTTCTCCTCATACTATGTTTTTATCACTCAACAAACACCATACTATTGACTGGAAATTTGAGAAATGCTGAAAACTTGCAATGAATGCCATCTCTATATAAATTGTACTACTTTTTTCAGTTCAAATTTAAAAGAATCATGTAATCATGTTTCTTCTATCACATATATGAATTTCAGATAGCGATAACACATGAAAACTTTATCCAGATTTATGTTTAAATTTATCGAATGAATATAGACAAATGAATAGAGATGGCTACTTGCTCATTCATTGTAGGAACATGGTATGTTCATACATTTACCATTCACTAATCTGTTTTTTCATTGACTTAGATGGATCTATGGAATCAATGTAGGCGTGGTATTGGTCCGACAAAGGGCCTATTTGCTTATCTTACTCTTGGAAGTTATTACTTAATTGGAGTTCCTGCTGGGCTTGTATTCAGATTGGTTTATGACCTTCAAGTTGAGGTATGTCCTAATCATATCTACTTGATATTAGAGAAGCAACATGTGTATATGTGTCAAACAATTCTCAATAGTATTCTTGGTTACATAATTATGATCACAAAATCAATTGACAAAGAAAGCATTATAGATGTGTAATCATTAGTATTATAACCTGTTTGTGTTGGCTAGCTTCAGTAGTATGACAGTATTGTTAATTGTTGGTGATTGTAGTCAATTTTTTTTAAGTTTGTTCCTGACTTTCTATAACAGTGTTGTCATTTTTTAGCTCTTTCTTAATAATATTTTCTTGCTATGCAGTTAAAGAGGGTCATGGAAATTTATATGATATGGACATTGTACATATTGATTTTGAAATAAAAACCCCATGACATGTAGTACTTGTTCCTGTGAAATCAATAGTTTCAATTCTGCCGAGGTCTGGTACTTGAATGATTTTTATCTTTCCTACTGTTTTTATTTGTTTATATTTTTACAAAGAGAAAATTTGATTTTCGGCATATGCTTTGAATATTTTTAGCTACATGATTATTAAGTTCACCAGGACAAAGTATGGCTCGGTGATGTGTAGTTTATATCTTCTGCAACATTCAACGTACTATTTGATCATGTAAATTTTTCTACAAAGACCCTAAATTAGAGATGTGCGTGCAGCATATTGATTTTTTTTGTATGATCTGAATATGGTTAGCTAAATTATCTCAAATTTTCAGCGATTCAGCACACTTACTACTAACTTCATTGAAACAGTGCAAAACGATATTACTCAGAGCATGAGGGTGTTCTAACTGATTGGCTTGTTGAGGTATATAAATCCTTTATTTTCCAGTTGCCATTTTCCCCCTTGCAATCTAGTCCTAAAATTCAGAGTTGTGAATAAAATTCACCTCAGATATGTATGCTACAGCTTATGTTATATAGTTTGTTATGGTTCATTCAATTCATTGACAATAGAATAATATTATCTGTGGACATTATTGTTTTGGTTGTCAACTAATTCTAGTTTGTTTGTTAACCTACTTTCTGATTTATATAATAAATTATTTTTGTGATATTGAAGGAATGCAACAATGGAAGGTAGGGAACTAATGTGACAGGCAGGGTGATGATGTTGTGGTTTGTTTGAGATAGTGGTTGTATGCAATTTGGAGCAGTAGGAGTTGATCGGACAAGGGTGTTGTGTGGGGGTTTATGGTGATCAGGTATGTGCAGTGAAATCTGCAGTGTGAAATGTTTGATGAATGGCTGTTTGTAACTGATGGTGGTGGATTGTTTGTGGAGGAGTGATATGTTGTGTAGGCAAGTGGATGGTCTGACAGGGTTTGAGCAGGGTGGCAGCAGATGGTGGAAGGCAATGGTTCAGGTGAAGCTGCAGTGGAAGTATTGACAGTAGGGTAAGTGATGTACAAGGTATGGTGAATATGGTCGAAGTGGTTCAGGCAGAAGCGAGGCAGGTAAATGGTTGATAGATACTGTTGTTTGAAATGTGAAGATGCGGTATTAGTGAAAATGAAGTATTAGTGAAAATGTGAAGATGTGCTTGGTAGACAGTGGGATGAAGTATTAGTGAAAATGAAGGTTGTGGAACTGGAAACTGAAGATGTAGTGAAGTTATAAGTAATTGTAGTGAATGTTGCAGTGTGTTTTGTAGAGGTGGAAATGATGGATGAACTGGGGTATTTGCAGTGAATAGCAGTGATATATGAGGGATGGTTCGCCGATGATGGTTGAACTGTGGGTAGTGAATAGTGGATGATGTTGTTTTGTGGTGATCAGGTTGTGGCAAATGGTAGATGAATGAAGATGCTGTTGTGGAGTGGTAGTAATGACTGTATGGGTGAAGCTTGTAGTTGCTAGTGACAGAGATGTGTGGAGATAGTTGATGTGGTGGCTGAAGTTGCAGGCGATGTTGGATTGTTGTTCTCTGGTGAAATGTGTTGCAGGTGTTGAAAGTGCAAAAGGCAGGCAGAATTGAAGTGTTGACAGTGGGTTTTGAATTGAAGTGATGAAGTGTTGACAGTGGGTTGTGGAACTGATGATGTAGAATGGATATTGATGGTGATGGCGTGCCTTGTAATCAGCTGATGATTGGTGGATGAAGTTGTTGTTCCGATAGAGGATGGTATTGGCAGAGACAATGAAATGTATTGGGTATATGCAGTGATATGAATTTGTTGAAAGTGGTTGTATGAACTTGCGATGTTTATTTTGGTATTATGTTATTCAGTTTGTATTTGCCTTCAAATTTAATTTTGAATGATTGTAATATTGCGTTCAATAATTGTTTGTTATAATCAATAATATATATATATATATATATAGTCTATTTGAGTACTGTAATAATGGTTTCTGAGAATGGCTTTTTTGCATCAGGTATAAGCAGCTGATGCAATAGAGGGGTTAGTTTGCATTGGTTGTTATAAAAAGCCGATGCAACAAGTTCCTTTGTTGCATCGGTTTTCATTACAACCGATGCAACATGGGGGCTGTGTCCAAGCAACCAACCATGATATTTTGCATCAGTTGTTAGTAACAACCGATGCAAAAAGGACCTTTTTGCATCGGTTTCAGAACTGATGCAAAAGTGTTAAGCCTGTTGCATCGGTTGCATATGCATCGGTTGTTGAACTGATGCGAAAGGGGGGTAAACAACCGATGCAAATGACCTGTTTTGTAGTAGTGTATAACTTTTAATTTTCATACATCAAATTAGGAAATGTGTCATAAATATTGCTGGAAAATAAATTTTCATTAAAAATGTATATCCTAGTTAACTATTCAAATAGTGACAATTACACTAACAATACAAGGTTATTATTATAAATATAGGATTTATAATCACAGTCGCAGAAGTTGTGGTCAATTGTTTTGAAAATACCTATCATTGTAATCTCTATGGTCAGTGGTTTCTTTTCATTCTATCAGTGTTTAGACACATTAATATTGACTTATATGCTGGAAAATTATTAACAGTCCATCATCTATTCTTTCACTTGGGTTACTATGTTTGTTAGGAATTTTGTATTGATGGTTAAGAAAGACATCGGTTGAAAAAATGACATACAAGTTAAAGTAACAAAATTACCTTCATTTGCAACATCAAGGTCTCAATTATGCAACAAAGATTTGGAATTAAAATGAAAGAAGTGCATCTAATGTGTGCTATAAAGTATCAATGAACTTGATTTGTTATAAATTGAATATAAGGAATCATGTGGGACCCTACAACTTGAAATTTACACTACTACAAAACATGTCATTTGCATCGGTTGTTTACCCCCTTTTTGCATCAGTTCAACAACCGATGCATATGCAACCGACGCAACAGGCTTAACACTTTTGCATCAGTTCTGAAACCGATGCAAAAAAGGTCCTTTTTGCATCGGTTGTTACTAACAACTGATGCAAAATATCATGGTTGGTTGCTTGGACGCAGCCCCCATGTTGCATCGGTTGTAATGAAAACCGATGCAACAAAGGAACTTGTTGCATCGGTTTTTTATAACAACCGATGCAAACTAATCCCTTAATTGCATCAGCTGTTTATACCTGATGCAAAAACGCCATTCTCAGAAACCATTACTACAGTACTCAAATAGACTATATATATATATATTATTGATTATAACAAACAATTATTGCATGCAATATTACAATCATTCAAAATTAAATTTGAAGGCAAATACAAACTGAATTACAAAATACCAAAATAAACATCGCAAGTTCATACAACCACTTTCAACAAATTCATATCACTGCATATACCCAATACATTTCATTGTCTTTGCCAATACCATCCTCTATCGGAACAACAACTTCATCCACCAATCATCAGCTGATTACAAGGCACGCCATCACCATCAATATCCATTCTACATCATCAGTTCCATAACCCACTGTCAACACTTCATCGCTTCAATTCAAAACCCACTGTCAACACTTCAATTCTGCCTGCCTTTTGCACTTTCAACACCTGCAACACATTTCACCAGAGAACAACAATCCAACATTGCCTGCAACTTCAGCCACCACATCAACCATCTCCACACATCTCTGTCACTAGCAACTACAAGCTTCACCCATACAGTCATTACTACCACTCCACAACAGCATCTTCATTCATCTACCATTTGCCACAACCTGATCACCACAAAACAACATCATCCACTATTCACTACCCACAGTTCAACCATCATCGGCGAACCATCCCTCATATATCACTGCTATTCTCTGCAAATACCCCAGTTCATCCATCATTTCCACCTCTACAAAACACACTGTAACATTCACTACAATTACTTATAACTTCACTACATCTTCAGTTTCCAGTTCCACAACCTTCATTTTCACTAATACTTCATCCCACTGTCTACCAAGCACATCTTCACATTTTCACTAATACTTCATTTTCACTAATACCGCATCTTCACATTTCAAACAACAGTATCTATCAACCATTTACCTGCCTCGCTTCTGCCTGAACCACTTCGACCATATTCACCATATCTTGTACATCACTTACCCTACTGTCAATACTTCCACTGCAGCTTCACCTGAACCATTGCCTTCCACCATCTGCTGCCACCCTGCTCAAACCCTGTCAGACCATCCACTTGCCTACACAACATATCACTCCTCCACAAACAATCCACCACCATCAGTTACAAACAGCCATTCATCAAACATTTCACACTGCAGATTTCACTGCACATACCTGATCACCATAAACCCCCACACAACACCCTTGTCTGATCAACTCCTACTGCTCCAAATTGCATACAACCACTATCTCAAACAAACCACAACATCATCACCCTGCCTGTCACATTAGTTCCCTACCTTCCATTGTTGCATTCCTTCAATATCACAAAAATAATTTATTATATAAATCAGAAAGTAGGTTAACAAACAAACTAGAATTAGTTGACAACCAAAACAATAATGTCCAGAGATAATATTATTCTATTGTCAATGAATTGAATGAACCATAACAAACTATATAACATAAGCTGTAGCATACATATCTGAGGTGAATTTTATTCACAACTCTGAATTTTAGGACTAGATTGCAAGGGGGGAAAATGGCAACTGGAAAATAAAGGATTTATATACCTCAACAAGCCAATCAGTTAGAACGCCCTCATGCTCTGAGTAATATCGTTTTGCACTATTTCAATGAAGTTAGTAGTAGGTATGCCGAATCGCTGAAAATTTGAGATAATTTAGCTAACCATATTCAGATCATACAAAAAAAATCAATATGCTGCACGCACATCTCTAATTTAGGGTCTTTGTAGAAAAATTTACATGATCAAATAGTACGTTGAATGTTGCAGAAGATATAAACTACACATCACCGAGCTATACTTTGTGCTGGTGAACTTAATAATCATGTAGCTAAAAACATTCAAAGCATGTGCCGAAAATCAAATTTTCTCTTTGTAAAAATATAAACAAATAAAAACAGTAGGAAAGATAAAAATCGTTCAAGTACCAGACCTCGGCAGAATTGAAACTATTGATTTCACGGGAACAAGTACTGCATGTCATGGGGTTTTTATTTCAAAATCAATATGTACAATGTCCATATCATATAAATTTCCATGACCCTCTTTAACTGCATAGCAAGAAAATATTATTAAGAAAGTGCTAAAAAATGACAACACTGTTATAGAAAGTCAGGAACAAACTTAAAAAAATTGACTACAATCACCAACAATTAACAATACTGTCATACTACTGAAGCTAGCCAACACAAACAGGTTATAATACTAATGATTACACATCTATAATGCTTTCTTTGTCAATTGATTTTGTGTCATAATTATGTAACCAAGAATACTATTGAGAATTGTTTGACACATATACACATGTTGCTTCTCTAATATCAAGTAGATATGATTAGGACATACCTCAACTTGAAGGTCATAAACCAATCTGAATACAAGCCCAACAGGAACTCCAATTAAGTAATAACTTCCAAGAGTAATATAAGCAAATAGTCCCTTTGTCGGACTAATACCACGCCTACATTGATTCCATAGATCCATCTAAGTCAATGAAAAAACAGATTAGTGAATGGTAGATGTATGAACATACCATGTTCCTACAATGAATGAGCAAGTAGCCATCTCTATTCATTCGTCTATATTCATTCGATAAATTTAAACATAAATCTGGATAAAGTTCTCATGTGTTATCGCTATCTGAAATTCATATATGTGATAGAAGAAACATGATTGCATGATTCTTTTACATTTGAACTGAAAAATGTAGTACAATTTATATAGAGAGGGCATCCATTGCAAGTTTTCAGCATTTCTCAAATTTCCAGTCAATAGTATCAATGTTTGATAATACCAAAATTATTGCCATGACAGCCACTTGGTAGACTATGTTTTGGTACTAGGTAGACTATGTTTAGGAGATTAACGAGGAGAAAAAAAACATAGTATGGTGTTTGTTGAGTGATTAAAACATAGTATGAGGAGAAAAAGCTGCTTTTGCACTAGACATTTGAACAGGATTGGAAAAAGAACGTCCCCTGTTAATTCACGGATTTTGCCTTCTCCTATCTCTGTTTTCCTTAGCAATACCAGTTCCGTTAACATTAATTTTGATAATGATAATAAGTTCTTGCTCCATTGCTGTTTCCCTTAGCAATACCAGTTCCGTTCACATTAATTTTGATAATGATAATAAGTTATTATTGCACGCTGATATAATTACCGTAGAAAATGGGCAATCAACCGCTACCTTTTTGCTATTGCAGTCTTACAAACCGGGCAAGCATTTTTACGCAGAAGTCACTGTTTGATACAGTAGGCGTGATAGCTATGACCACATTCCAGCTTACCCATATCATCATTTGCTTCATATTCCTCCTGGATCATGAATACATATATTTAGGCATTTGTTTGTACAGCTATCTATCTAATAACAAATTAGTAGAACGTAGCCCAAAATATTATTTCATGTGTTATATATTAACTTCTAAGAAGATAATACGGGTTTCCAGGTGATACCTTACTGCAAATGAACACACATGCACTTTTGTGTCATACTCTTCATTTCAGGGAACTTTTAGAGCAAAATACCTGCCTGTAAGATGTGAAAAATATATCAGAAAGACATTATTTTTTATTCTAAAATGCGAAACAAAGCCACTCAACCATGACAACTATTGAACTATAAATTAAATGATTTATAAAATATTGCACTGTTCAAAATAGCAGTTGGATATATAACAACTATTGCACTATTCAATAAAACAATTTACTCTAATAGGCATCCTTGAAATAAGTTTACGTATTAATAATCTGGAAATGTATCTGCTAATTAAAATTATCTCTGCATATTGATTTTACTTGTCTACTATAAACAGGTTTAGTTGAAGGATTTTGCAAGCTAAGCTGGAGCTGGAAACATGAACGAATAAAAGCTTTGCAAGAGAAATGTGTTTTTTTGCAAACTGAAACAGATCCAACACTGTCAACCATCAGCCATCAGAGAAACCACTACATTCATCACAATATCATCACATTTTCCACTCACCTTGCAACTCCTCTGCATTTCACACCTGACAACAAACTGCTGCTGACAACTTACACAACTCCATACACCACAACTTTCCTTACTCACACCAAACATTCACTTCATATTAACAACATCAAGTTTTTGCTGCCTCCAACCATAAACTTTTGTCGTCAAAATCCACTTCTCTGTTCATCTCTTAATCCTTAAATATAACATTCATCTCAAACCACTCACTACTTCAACATTCACTTTTTATGAAGTTGGGTTAATGATTGTCTTTGAAGACTGAAATAATAGTAAAATAATAATTTAAAGGGAAATTACAGTAGCGTTCTTGTGCATATATCCAGACGCTGGAAGCAAAACTGAAAATAAAGTTAAAATATCCCATAACTGAGAATAGTGATTTGAAAGTTGAAGGAATATAAACTTGACAAAAAAGCAGATAGGGGATCATTTACAATACATAAGCTAATTTTAACATGTAAATAGTTTATTCTTGAGTGAAATAACTACAGAAAAAATAAGCAATTTTTTATAATTGACGTTCAAAATAATGTTCTTATGCTGTGACTATAGATCATATATGTCAACATACAAGAACTAAGGATAAAACTTGGAAATCTTTCAAGTATGCCCAATGGGCTGAATAGATCCATATTCATTCGATAAAAATAAGTTTGGAAATTTTTCAGGTATGCCTGTTGAAAATACGATTGGGTCAGAGGTTGGGCTACGATGGAAGGCCCTAAGAATTATTTGGGTTGGGGAGAATTAAATAATTGGTGGGTTGAATTCTAGAAATTGAAATTAGGTTGCCAATTTGGATCTGAAACAAAGTCATCTGCTTGGGAAATTAAATGTTGAGTATCATTGTTGACTGGGATGAAATTGGATACAAGAGTTGGACCTAAAATTTGTAGGCTTGAAGTTACTGCATGGTTGCTACATAAAACTGAGGGGTGCTACATATAAACATAAAAATGTCTTGATGTCAGTAAAAAGTGCACTCAGCAACTTGCTGCCACCAAACCACAAGCTTCTGCAACCCACACTTCAACATTCACTCTCTCTGTCCACCACTGTCTACTTCCTTGCAGCCATCATTTGATAATGCTGCCTGACCACCTGCCAATACCACTCTGATGGAATGCTGCCTGTTATCAAATTATTTGGAAACATCAGCTTTTAAACTTTTGTAACATCTGAAGTTGTATAACTCAAGATATTAAATGTGCATTAAAACGGCATTACGAAGTAGGAATGCCAGGGATCTTTCCTAATATATTAAATGCAATTAAATAATCAATTATATTTATCACCAATAGGAACAAGAACAAACTGATCGGCAAGTGAAGAGTTGACCTGAAACATGGTAAAATATATTTTCATAGCTGCTATTTTAATATTCTTTTACCAGGCCAGTAATAGCAATAGCATGAGTATTTCTTAAACGTGCAAAATTACAATGTAGGTATCATTAGTATAAAACTCGGTGATTTGTCTTGACAAAAGGCTATAAACCTCATCTACAACTAAATAAATCCCTTATATTTCATAAGCATTTACTTACTTTTATGCTGAAATATAATATTTTTTTAGAGGAGTAGATTTGGCAGATGTTAGTTATCAAATAATAACAACCAGCATATTAGGATTAGAAGTATATTGTGGTACGTTCTTATTTAACTAGCTTACTATATTTGATTTGTATTGGATAGATTATATCTCAAATATACAAATTCTAATTCATAGCATTATAAATGAAAAATGGTCCCGATTTCTTATTCAATTGGCATAAAATATAACAAAGAGTAACTTTACCTTGCTGTTGGAAGAAGACTCATCCTCCTATCCTGAAATAACTCCTATACTCACCTTATCTTCAGATTCATTATTTTCATTCTTGCACACAGTGGGACGGTGAACCACCATCTCATCATCTCGCTGCCTGCACACAGTGTTGCCACCTATACTGACAGTTCTGCCCCTTCTCCAAAACAACTTCACTTCAAAACATAAACTCTCATACAACAAGCTGTGCACCTCCAACTACTACACTCCATTCCACAACATCACCTGAAACTGCCTCAACCATATCACAGAACCACCAAACATCTTCCATAACAACTGCTTTACTCCTCTTTCAAACCCGCAACCCAGTCAATCTGCTTCGCCATAAGCAGACATCACTTCGACTCATCTCCTACCTCAATCTTTTTGCAGGTAAGACAACTTCAGAAAGCTGAATGAACACAACTCAACATCAAAGTCAATATACTAAACTAAAATTAAAAAATAAAACATCCAAGTTAAAAACAAGAATGAAGATATTCAACATGTGCAAGAAAAAAAAGAATTAAAAAATACCTGTAAATTGAAACATGTGCATCACGACCAAATACCTGTAAATTGAAACATGTGCATCACGGCCAAAGAGCAATACTGTAAAACATACTGGAAGTTTAATGTGATATATAATAACTTGATAATTCTATTGCTAAAGCTTGCAATAAAGAACATGGAAGAAGATAAAAACACATAGCATAAACAAACACTATCATGGTTTGAAAACTTATAATTAATAGGATGAAATATACAGGAAAAGACTAGAAATTCGACTATGCATTTCACCAAGCATCAAGTGGGCATCCACAATCTCAAACCAAAGCATTGTAAATATCCATAAGCGTTGCAGAAAATAGACAAAGCCTCCACGAATTGAATGCTTTCTTTTTTAAGAGTGAAACTCCACTTTTGATAGAGGAATATCGTATTTTAATTTTGTATCAACTTACTGATAACCCAAAAGAATATGAAGTTTATATTGTTACCGAATACTGAATCATATGAAATTAAATAAAAATGAAGTAAAAGCAAACTTGTTATAAAAGATATGGTAGTAACTTATGATAGTCCAAAAGAAGTATATGTTGAAAACTGAAACATATTTCATACATAAAATTAAAACAAAGAAAGTAAAATTAATGTACCCGGTTTCAAGATGAAATCGAAGAGGACCGACATAGCCAGGGAGATGTGTGATGACTGTAGACAGAGCCGAGGATGAAGATGAAAGAGCGATGATGAACAAAAGCATGCAAGGAAGAAGAAATAGAGAAGCCATGCCTCTTTTAAAATTTAAGGGAGAAATTGGAGGAGAAAGACAGAGAGATGTATCTCAGTCTCGCGATTGGAATTAATACTGAAGGTGGAGATGAAAAGATCTGGTTTTAGGGGGACTGAAAAATTATTTGCGAATGGAATGAAAATTTGATGGAGAAATAAAAATCTGAGAACTGAAATTTTAGCGGCAAACAAAAATGATTTGCGGCGAACAAAAGTTAACGCGGGGGAAACAAAATTTAACGTAGTTGCATCGGTTGAATTTAAAACCGATGCGATTAAAACTGTTTGCACATACCAATTGCATCGGTTGTTGGTGACAACTGAGGAAAATTTGATTTTTTTTTTATTACCTATTGCTTTTCACGTACCAATTGCATCGGTTATTAAGATAGAACTGATGCAAACAGTTCTATTTGCATCATTTTTTATTTCAACTGATGCAAATAGGGCGAAGCAATATGCACTTTTTGTAGTAGTGTTAAAATACAGTACATCAATTTATGAGTGATCTTAGGACCATACAACAAACTATGCCGCTCTGTTCTAAGTTACATTCGAGTTAATTTGAATTTCTGTATCATTTAGTATTTAATTGTTTATAGTTAGAACTTGTTCTGAAACTATGCCGCTTTGTTCTAAATTGACCATGAGACCGTGGTCTTTATTTGTTGTATAATTAGGATTTTTTACTCTGCATTATTTCTGTTATCATAAATAAAACACCCAAAATTATAAGACTATGACCACCTGATGTGTTGACATTGCTTTTTTGGGTTTACTTCCATGCACATATTTTAAATTTGTTGATATTTGTGTTGATAAACACATATCATCTAAGTACATGTAGTTGTACCATGCAACAACTCTGTGCATTTCTTCGTCTATGGCATGCTTTCCCATTTCCTGAATTCGAAATTTTTTTCTTTCAACTATGGCATCCTCTGATTTTGTTTATCCCCTACCTTCTTTCGGGCATGAAGTAAGAAATATTTTGCCATTAGGAAAAACACAATTGCTGCACACAACTGGACATAGAGGAATCGCTAGATTGATCGACAATTTGGTTAGTTAACTAATTGTAGCATTATATACCCAGTTATTTAATTAACTATCGACTGATTTATTCAACATCTTTCTAAATGTAGAAAAAGAAAAGTCAGAATTCATTGTCTGTATCTAGAGTTGATGTTTGGGTTAAACTCGCACTAAAAAAAATGGCGGACCAGTGAACACGGATGTTGCAAATATTCTTGTAAGGATATTTGAGTTTGTCAACAACTAAACATTGCGATAATTTTATCATCGAATATAGCTTATGTGTATACTAATTTATGTAGGAGGATATTAAAACAATTGATCATGCAAGACAATCCGACTTGACAAATAATGTCAAAGAGTATTCAGTTGTACAAGTATTGGCGCACAATAAACCAGGATGCTTAAGAGTACTAGGAAGGGGCTACATCTTAACCAAGCTAACTTTGTCACAACGTAGATATAGACAAATAACTCAATGTTAGAAAAGAATTTCAAAAATGGAGAGTACGGTACACATGCTAATGAACAAGCTGGAAAATCTACCTCAGAAGGTCAAATTATTGCATCATTGATTTTTCATGAATTTCTTTAAATTTCAAAATTTAAACGTTTAACTATTAGTGCTGATATTTTTTGCTCTGACAGGGTATAGACAGTTCGAAAGAAGGGAGCACACATGAAATGGTAGAAATCACTTCAATTACTGATATAACATCATTTGTAGGTTAGTTTTAATCTAATAATCAATATAATTTTTATTTAGAAGTTCAGAATTAAACCTTTAATCTTTGCTATTGCAATTTTCGCTTTGACAGGGTAAAGAAATTTCAAAAAAAGGGAGCACAATTCCAATGGTAAATCACTTATATTACTGATATAACATCATTTGTAGTTTAGTTTTCAAGCCAATAATTAATACAATTTTTTTTGAATAATTGTAGGACAATGACAACATATGTGAGTTATTGAATTAGGATGGAATCGACGAAATTATTGCCGAAAGTACTGTCCGCTAATCCAAATGAGGTTGTCAATGACATTCATATTGGATCAAATGCTATGAAAATTCTTATAGATTGTGTAAATAAAGAAGATGTTTAATTATGGAGGCCTGCACCAAGTTTGTCACTATTAGGAGAAGCCGAGAATAAGTCGGTAGCATGGCCTGCTAATTGTGCTGTTGCACTGTGAGGATACTTGGAGGATGACATTTTGGTAAATTTTATAATTTACGATAACTATTTGAAATTGTCTACATACCTTTTCCCATTAAATTTATTGTTTTTTAGAGTACAACTAGTAGCGTAAATAAAAAATGCAAGCTTTATGATTGGAATGAGGGTGAATTATTAGCTGCAGAAGGAAGATTTTGCTCTGGTGGGTCAAAAATGATTGTAAATGGTATTCCGCTTGGTCCATTAGCCGTTGTTGTAACAACCCGCATATTTATCGATTGTATATTTAAATATTTCATCGTTCGTCGGATTTTAGTCTGAAAACCTACTTTTTGCAAACAGTCGAATTGGGACTCGAGACCCCTTCCATTGAGTTCAAAATGTCGTTTGCAATCTTTTTGAGTATAAACATTGATATGTTTGGAGCTAGCTAATAATTTGACCTTTTTCACTTTGGGTTTGGGTTTGGGTTCAGCCTACTAGCCAACTTAATACCCCAAACTGAACCACTTCTCTTCATTCATTCCCTCTTCCTTATCTTTTCAGTCCTAAAGAGAATAATGGGGGAAAAGAAAAGGAATTAAAATCCTAAGCCCTAGTTTCCATTTGCAAATCAAGTTCTAGCTCCAAATTCAAAGAGAAGCATTGGTAAGTATCATCTCCTTCTTCTCCAACCATTCTCTCTTTGATTTTAGAAAATTCCTAAACCTAATTTGGGAAATGTTTCTCTTTTAAGCTTAGATTCAAGCTTCTTGTGTTGAGATTGAAGTGTGGTTGATCTTCCCTTGTCTTTAAGCTTCTCATTCTTTGTTTTTGGGTTAAAGGTGAGATTTTTATCTCACATCTATGACTGTAATTATCTTTGGTTGTTAGGTATGAATTCCTAACACTTATTCATATGCATTTGCTTTTGGTTTGGGTTGAATTGGTGAATATTCCAATTTTTAGTGTTTTGGGTCCAAATCTTTAAAACCCTAACTTTGATGTTTTGATCATGTTTTGGTGATGCATCGAGGAGCATATAGGGTCGCGTTGCCTATTGGCATAAACCCTTAGAGCCAATGTTCGTCCGGTTGCATTTTGGAAGAGTTTGCTCTTCATTTGGATAGGCTGAAAACAGCCCAGGCATGGTTTAGTCGACTGATTTCTCTGTTTAGTCGACTGAACCTGGAAACAGAATGTTTCCAGGCATGATTCAGTCGACTGAATTCTCTGTTTAGTCGAGTGAACTGGAAACAGAGAGTTTTCAGGCAGAATTCAGTCAACTGAAAATCTCTGTTTAGTCAACTGAATTTGCTGTTTAGTCAACTGAAAATCTCTGTTTAGTCAACTGAATTTGCTATTTCAGCCCACTTTGCCTTTTGGGATTGAATTTCCAATTTGAATCGATTCGTGATGATCCTATTTGTTGTTATCATTTATTATGACTTTGATGACTCCTTTTTAGGGATTTTTTAATATCCATTTCGATGGATTCTTTATCGGTTTCTTTGGATTTGATTCACGTCTTCGTATGTGGATTTTTATGATTGATTGTTTCTACAATCATTTTTATGGTTTGTCACTTTAAAATACATAGGTTTCTATACTAGCAGTAAATATTCAAACTCTTTATCAAAGATTATTTAAACTCTATTTTCAATATCAAACTCGTTTATAAAACCGTTTTCCAACCTATTAGTATATACAAACCTTTACCTCACTCGTATGCGAAATCTAATTAAACGGTTTAGTAAAACAAGCAGTATGAAACGCATGCGTTTACTTGTCGGTTAATTCTTGAATTCGTTCGATTGAAACTCTTGTGGCAATTTTCTAGTGGAGATCTACAATTTTGTTCGTAAATATTTAAGTTAAGCTAGTGGCCATGGGACATGAAGCTAAGCTCATATATTTACTAGCTTAGTGTAATTGACACTTCTTGATGATCGATGATGATCATTTTATGGTTTAGACTAGCATTGTGCGATGTCTCTTTGTCCACGTGGAGGACTGTACCTCATTTTTATTGAGCTTTGGCTCACCAGGAGGAGCTTCGGCTCAAAGTCCGCAATAGGGGACTATACCCTGTCAGGAGGAGCTTCGGATCACCAGGAGGAGCTTCGGCTCAAAGTCCGCAATGGGGGACTATACCCTGTCAGGAGGAACTTCGGATCACCAGGAGGAGCTTCGGCCCAAAGTCCGCAATGGGGGACTATACCCTGTCAGGAGGAGCTTCGGCTCACCAGGAGGAGCTTCGGCTCAAAGTCCGCAATGGGGGACTATACCCTGTCAGGAGGAGCTCCGACCCATTTTGATAGGATTGGCCATCCTTTTCTTGTGATTTCTAGATTTCTAATTATTGATTTCTGGAATTTATGTTTCACCGACTTTTACAATTGACATTGATATATATGTCATTTTTTGTGGCTTGGTGAATTAAATAAAGAATATGACATTCTTTTTGTGCTATGAGATTCGTGAGATATTTGTATGATTTTCCTTTGTTGATTTTCTAATGTATACTTGTCGAGGTATGATATTTTTGGTTATCATACGTTTTTATTGCATCTCTTCTTATATCTCATTTTATCTGATAATTATAGCTAGACTGATCCGTTTATTATTTTCTTCTTAAATAATACTCGGGTCAGACTGAGATATTGCAGGTGCTTCCTCATGACTTCCTATCTGGAACCATCTTCTGACTTTTGCTTAACTACTTTAGTCTAGTAGTTTTTGTTGTATACATTTGAGATATAGACTCCTTGATGTATACATATTCTTTTGTCTAGCACTTGTATCTATTCTTTTGTGTTGTTGTGGATCTTGTTTGACCACTATCTGATATACACTTTTATGTGTAATATTCATATCGATTTCCGCCTTTGTGATATGAATTATATGTGACTGATTTATGTTTTGCTTATTCATATATTTGTTTCCGAAGATATTATAGCCACTGTGTAGTAGCTTTGAGTTTGTATCGGTATGTCGGATTTCCTCTCAAAATGAATTGCATGTTATTCTATCTGACATATCGGTGCTCGCACAAAGCAATTACACGGATGGTCGCTCCTCAACAGCCTTATTCTCCGTGCTAGTTGACGGCATTACCCCGTAGTGTCCTTGGCTAGCGTGGGTATAGAGGTGGGGCGTCACAGCTTGGTATCCGAGCCAAACTTCGGAACAATGTAGAATAATTTAACAAGGATCATCGTCCTAAGTCCATCTTAGGAGTCGTGCTTTAGATTTAATTCGAGTCTTCGTACCGATTCATCCTATTTTCTTTATGATTCCTTGTTTTATCTATCAAGATTGCTTGATATTTATTTTGAGAATAACTTTTATTCTTCTTTCTTTTTTAAAGAAGAGAAATGGTTAGATCAAATCGTCCCAGTGCCGGACAATCTAGTGCTACTCCCCAGGATGGAGTATTTATGTCTGCACAGCAGCTTCTTGATCTTGTAAAGAATGCTTAGTCTGCCGGACCCATTCCCGAGCCTACTCATCCTAGATCTGGTTTTGCACGCTTGTGCAGAGACTATACCGATTTGGGTGGAAGGCCATTCAAGGGATCCGAGGGTGTTATAGAAATTCAAGCTTGGCTCAAATCATGCGATCGCATCTTTATTCGCATGAATCTTATTGATCTTCATCGAGTCCAAGTGGCTTCTAGCATGCTCCAAGAAAGAGCGTTAGATTGGTATGAGCTCTTAACTTCGGAGATTATCGAAGCGGATCTTACTTGGGAGCAATTCCGGGAACGATTCGAACTAAAATTTGTGCCGGAGGCTGAAAAGGTAACTTTGGCCAGGCGTTTTATTGACCTTGTTCAAGGTGAATCTTCTGTGATGGACTACGTCGCATCTTTCAAATATCTTTCTAAATACGGGGTTGAATACATTAGTACCCCATTGAAGAAAAACCAGAGATTTGCTTATAGCTTGAATAAGAATCTTAAGAAGCCATTACTCCTGAAACTAGATGTTTCATTTGATCAGCTTATTGATATCGCTCTTCGTCTTGAAGAGGTCGATAAAGAAAGTGATGTCGAGGTTTGCAGTGCCAAACCGATCTCCAACAACAACAAGAAGAGGCATCCCTTTATTAGGTTCGAAAGTCCTAATCCTAACAAGAAGGTGAAGCAAGTGACTTCTATAGCAAAGACTCCCATCCCTAATCGTGGAGAATGCTACAATTGTGGCTCTAGGGACCACTATATAAATAGGTGTCCAAGGCCTATTTCTTGCCGCTATTGCAAAAGTGGGGATCATTATATATCTTCGTGTCCTAAGCGTCAAAGCAAGGGAGAAGGGAAGCTGCAAGCCCCTAGCAACTCTTCTCTTGGTCATGGTATTTCCTAATCAATCCTTGATTTCATTTGTTTTGTGATTATCCTTTTCGAGTTCTCGTTGATATGAATCCATCTCATTATTTTGTATCAAAAGAACTTGTTGATTTTTTTTCCTTTAAAATATTTTGGGCTTGATGACTTCTTTGAGCATTGCGAATCCGGATTGGTGGATCCGCAACACTCAATTTGCTTTTTATTGATGTCGAAATTATTTTATGTGATTTTTCTTTCCGAGCCGATTTTTACTTATGATTCGGAATTGACTTTTGTAAGGATTGGCTTAATTATTATGAAGCCATATCCTTTGTCCCGTGTGGACCATCTTCGACATTTTCAATCTGTTAAGCAGATTTCTATTTTTCCTTTGTGATTTTGATTCCAATTTGATGGCATCATTTTATTCTTTAAGCTCACATGATGAGGAAAGTGTAATTTCTCTCATTCATGTAGTTTGAGAATTTTTTGGTATTTTTGGAGTTTGTCTTTGGATCATCACCTAAGCAATATCTTGTGTGGTGTTAAGGTCTTTTCAGCTCGACCTTGCCACCGGTTTTCATTTGCTACGAGTTGCGGCAGTTAGCATTCCACTTACCGCATTCCACAGTCGTTATGATTCTTATGAATGAGTTATTATGTCATTCAGTTTGCCCATCTTGTTTCATCCATTTTATAAATCGAGTATTCTATGAATATATCGATAATTCCATTCTTGTATTTATTGATTTTGGATTAAAATAGAAATTTAAAATTTTGCAAATATTTTTCATAAGATTTATTTATAAGTACAATTGGATTTTGATCTTAAACGAGCAAAGAATATTCTCAAAACTTTTAAGAGATATTTTCATCATATAGAAGATGATTTTGCGATTGTATTGCCCGTTGAGTGCTTTAAGAATTCTGGTCGATGCGCTTGATCAACGTTATCGATAGGAATTTCCTAAATGCTTTGATGAGACAATCAGACACGATATATTGACTTGTAAAATGTAAATTTTTCTAGAAAGATTTTTAGATTAAGATAATTGTAATTTTGAAAGTTTTAGCTTTTCGGGAAAGAAGATTATTTGAAAGAACTCTTTTTCGATACTCTTATTCTTGTGATTCCCGAGGGGAACCAAGACTTTATCTTTTGTACCGATGCTTATCGTATTGGTTTGAAAGTCGTTCTCTTGCAAAAGAGAACGTTCTATCATTTATGTTTCTAAATCATTAAAGCCTATCGAGACTAGATGTGCCATTCATGATCTAGTGCTCGCGGCTATTGATTTCACTTTTAGAATCTGGCATCATCATTTTTGAATGAGAAATTTGTTCTCTACCCCGAACATAAATCTTTGGAATATTTATTTTCTCATAAGGAACTTCATGTTGACTCGAGTTCCTGGCATCTTATGATCTTTTGATATTCTTTTATTCTCAGAAGGAAAATCATGTTGCCAATGCCCTTAGTTGTAAGCAACAAGTGGTTGTCTTTTTGATGATGTCTGAATGGAATGATCATTTTACCAACATCGGACGTTTTGATATACTTCATTTTATTGAGCTTCATCTCATTTCCTTATGGGCTTGCGTCCGATGTTCTTTTATGATGTTCGGTTCATTTGACGTACCGGTTGTACTACGTCGGTATTCCAAAATTATTCGATCTTTGGTTCATCTGGCATACCGTTTTTATACTACGTCGTTGCACCAGCTCAATTTTCTGTTATTCATGACATTTTCTCACGTCTTTCTACTATGGAAATGCCTTAGGGAATCCGATTTTTATTCTTGAGCCCGGTATTATTGAAGAAAGTGAAGTTTCACCAGATTTGACTCAGGAGCAATATTCTATTCGCATCATTGCTTCGGAGGTTGAGCGCCTTCGAAATAAAGATGTTCTTTTTGTGAGAGTTCAATGGTTCTCAAATCATAAGGATTGCTTTTGGGAATCCAGAGAATTCGACGTGCGAACCCGTTCGGGCTTACTCTTTCATGCTCTTTATGGTGAACTTCCTATTTCAAATTTCTTTTGTGTTGATATGCTTTTATGGTTGTTACACTTTATTTTCTTCTTAAGCATTGCGAGCACGCAATTTCTTTAAGGAGGGGAGTCTGTAAAAACCCGCATATTTATCGATTGTATATTTAAATATTTCATCGTTCGTCGGATTTTAGTCCGAAAACCTACCTTTTGCAAACAGTCGAATTATGACTCGAGACCCCTTCCATTGAGTTAAAAAAGTCGTTTGCAATCTTTTTGAGTATAAACATTGATATGTTTGGAGCTAGCTAAAAATTGACCTTTTTCACTTTGGGTTTGGGTTCAGCCCACTAGCCAACTTAATACCCCAAACTGAACCACTTCTCTTCATTCATTCCCTCTTCCTTATCTTTTCAGTTCTAAAGAGAATAATGGGGGAAAAAAAGAATTAAAATCCTAAGCCCTAGTTTCCATTTGCAAATCAAGTTCTAGCTCTAAATTCAAAGAGAAGCATTGGTAAGTATCATCTCCTTCTTCTCTAACTCATTCTCTCTATGATTTCAGAAAATTTCTAAACCTAATTTGGGAAATGTTTCTCTTTTAAGCTTAGATTCAAGCTTCTTGTGTTGAGATTGAAGTGTGGTTGATCTTCCCTTGTCTTCAAGCTTCTCATTCTTTATTTTTGGGTTAAAGGTGAGATTTTTATCTCACATCTATGACTGTAATTATCTTTGGTTGTTAGGTATGAATTCCTAACACTTATTCATGTGCATTTGCTTTTGGTTTGGGTTGAATTGGTGAATATTCCAATTTTTAGTGTTTTGGGTCCAAATCTTTAAAACCCTAACTTTGATGTTTTGATCATGTTTTGGTGATGTATCGAGGAGCATATAGGGCCGGGTTGCCTATTGGCATAAACCCTTAGAGCCAATGTTCGTCCGGTTGCATTTTGGAAGAGTTTGCTCTTCATTTGGATAGGCTGAAAATAGCCCAGGCATGGTTTAGTCGACTGAATTCTCTGTTTAGTCGACTGAACCTGGAAACAGAATGTTTCCAGGCATGATTCAGTCGACTGAATTCTCTGTTTAGTCGAATGAACTGGAAACAGAGAGTTTCCAAGCAGAATTCAATCAACTGAAAATCTCTGTTTAGTCAACTGAATTTGTTGTTTAGTCAACTGAAAATCTCTGTTTAGTCAACTGAATTTGCTATTTCAGCCCACTTTGCATTTTGGGATTGAATTTCCAATTTGAATCGATTCGTGATGATCCTATTTGTTGTTATCATTTATTACGACTTTGATGACTCCTTTTTAGGGATTTTTGAATATCCATTTCGATGGATTCTTTATCGGTTTCTTTGGATTTGATTCACGTATTCATATGTGGATTTTTATGATTGATTGTTTCTACAATCATTTTTATGGTTTGTCACTTTAAAATACAAAGGTTTCTATACTAGCAGTAAATATTCAAACTCTTTATCAAAGATTATTTAAACTCTATTTTCAATATCAAACTCGTTTATAAAACCGTTTTCCAACCTATTAGTATATACAAACCTTTACCTCACTCGTATGAGAAATCTAATTAAACGGTTAAGTAAAACAAGCGGTATGAAACGCTTGCATTTACTTCGTCGGTTAATTCTTGGACTCGTTCGATTGAAACTCTTGTGACAATTTTCTGGCGGAGATCTACAATTTGTTCGTAAATATTTAAGTTAAGCTAGTGGTCATGGGACATGAATCTAAGCTCATATATTTACTAGCTTAGTGTAATTGACACTTCTTGATGATCGATGATGATCATTTTATGGTTTAGACTAGCATTGTGCGATGTCTCTTTGTCCACGTGGAGGACTATACCTCATTTTTATTGAGCTTTGGCTCACCAGGAGGAGCTTCGGCTCAAAGTCCGCAATGGGGGACTATACCCTGTCAGGAGGTGCTTCGGATCACCAGGAGGAGCTTCGGCTCAAAATCCGCAATGGGGGACTATACCCTGTTAGGAG
Organism: Allium cepa; assembly: GCA_030765085.1. Taxonomy (NCBI): domain Eukaryota; kingdom Viridiplantae; phylum Streptophyta; class Magnoliopsida; order Asparagales; family Amaryllidaceae; genus Allium; species Allium cepa. Next base: position 269,354,912 of record CM060931.1, on the reverse strand, counting down.
GAGCTTCGGCTCACCAGGAGGAGCTTCGGCTCAAAGTCCGCAATGGGGGACTATACCCTGTCAGGAGGAGCTCCGGCTCATTTTTATGGGATTGGCCATCCTTTTCTGGTGATTTCTAGATTTCTAATTATTGATTTCTGGAATTTATGTTTCACCAACTTTTACAATTGACATTGATATATATGTCACTTTTTGTGGCTTGGTGAATTAAATAAAGAATATGACATTCTATGAAGACCCGCAAATCCGTACTCCTTAAATATACACTAATCTCCATAGATTAACTCAATATGAACAGAAATACGAATTCTCATTTTTTAAGAAAAAGAAAAAGGTAGAAGAAGAGAGAAAACGATAGAAATAGAGAGAAAAGAAAATAGAACGAAACAGAAAGAAAACAACAGAACAATATCAGAATCTCACAATCGCAGCGGAACAACATATAATAGATGAATGAATAATCTTTAAACAAATAACTACATCATTACTACATTACATCACATTTCATTACATCATATCATCAGAGTGTACAACAACAACAACAAACAGCGGAAAAGAAATACTATATACAAGTAATATGCCATGCCATCCAGTTTGCCTCCAGCAACTCCAGAATATCCTGATAAACCTTAACTCTTGACTGCCCGTGTGGAAATTGGTGGACACCCAGAGTTTATGAATGAAAACAATAAACTCCGAGTCAGTCATGTGACTGGTGTGAGAACTCAAAATAGTTTATTTATCTTTAAAATCAAAATAGAGGAATATTTTTAAAGTCAATTCGCAATGCTTTTAAAAATGAGACTACCATAAGACCTCCCACCACACACACAATGCAAACGCAGACTTGGAGGGGATTTCTTCTTATGTTAGTCAAAGATGCTTGATACGCATAAAAAAGAAACATTTGATATTATTACTAGTGCATAGTGTAGGAAACATTTCGAAAGTAGAATATAAATCTTAGCCAGCATAGGTACCATTATATTATGCCTACTATAGCTACCATATTAAATGGCAGGTTCTACAACTAAAACCGTACAAGTCTCGTATTGTTTCTTTGGATTTCCAGCAAATGGTCAGGCCAAGGAACTTCCCATTGCCATATGAGAACGCCTCTGGAAGGACGTCCCCGAGAACCAAACCGGATCTCTGCCAACACAAGGCCAGGTTACCCCTAACTGGGTAACTACTGACATGAGTATGCCATCCCCCGGTCCTTTGGGACCTTTATCCGAGCGCTCGTAATCAACATCACACCATAATAATAAAGTGTTTCAACATGAGTAAGTATCTGGGCTCCATACCATGATACCACCCTTTTCCAGAAGGAAATGCACATACCCTAAAGGGAGCTACCCCTCATAACCTTGCTGCATCTTTCCTGTTTTGACCATTCCGGGGTGTGAGGCTCGACGAAGTCTCATCCACACAGCCACGCTTTATACAAAAGCTGTGCTTTGGGTCAACAAATGATCATAGAAATGATCACAAAGATAAACGATCAAACAAATGATCCTATCACAAATGATCAACACAATGATCATTTCACAGCAACACTCAGCATGTCACATTACCAAATTGGGAATATATCGCTAATAACCTTCAACTACATAACCTCTGAGCTCGTACGTCTCAGAGAAGGGTGTTAAGCTAAGAGAATAAATTCTCCGCCACCAACAGAAATATATTTGAAAGAAATCATCTTTACATCTCAATTTGTAATGTCATACATACAATCCATACAAGTCTGTTCCGGGCTCGAACAGAACCGAAGGCACTTACAAAGAAGTCCTTGCAATCCGGATATCCACAATCCTGATCGGATTCCCCATCACATATGGAGAACCCTATACCGGAGCAACTCGGTGCAGAGTCAATCGACAGGTCATCCTATCGCTCTCGCAAATACCCAGTCTTCAACACCGGTCTTGAAATGCAATCCATAACGACGTATCACATACTCGGAATGGGTTATACGACCCCAAGGTCCTTTCCTGGCTAACCCGAATAGTGAGCGCTTATTCAAAAATAGTGTGGCATTCAAATTCAAACAAATCACAACAAATACCTTTCAAAGGTAAATATTGATAGTCGGTTATTGAACTATCAATGGATATGCACAACATCACCAGATTCCAAATAATTTTCCAAATTATTTATTTCCCCAAGATATCTTTACAAGATATATAATTTTCACACTTCAACAATTTGAAAACAATTTTCAAATCACTTTTCACCTTTACCACTTTTGAAAACAAATTTCAATCATTTTCCCTACGCGGAAATACTTTAATTTCAAACATGGTTCATTTAAACCAATTAAATAAATCCTTAACGATTTACTTTATATTTACGTTCAAAATCCGTAAATTAATTCCCACACTTCAAAAATAAATCAACGTTTATTTTTAAACAAATTCCCCCTTTTATTATAAATTCCATAGTGAATTTACATTCAAAATACCTATGAATATACGATTTCAATTATTCATTTTCAATTTATCTTCAAAAAGATAAATCCTCAAAACATTTCATTTCACATTGGAAAACATTTCCATACTTATTTATTAATAAGTAATTCACAAATCTATTTATTTTCAACACTTGGAAAATATTCAATATACTTAAATCGACATTAAGTATATATTTCATTTTTTAAGGAAATCATTCTCTTAAACATATTTATTTGGGCCAAAACAAATATTGCGTAAAACATCGTTACGACAACCCAAAATCACTAGTGTAGGGATTTGAAATAAAAATAGATATATAAATCCCAATACTACTCAAAACATTTCCTTTCGGAAATCATTTACTATAACAACAGTGTTATAGTCCACCATTTCCTTCTATTTCTCGAAAGCGTCTATTTCAACAATGAATGTTGAAATCTATGGTTTCGAATCTTAACACATTTAAAAACATCGTTAGATCGTTTTAATTCTACTTAAAACATCACATCCAAAACATTTTCTTTAACATATTATTCACTATTCAAAAACGTGAATATACTTTGTTAACAAATTTCATCATTTCTATACATTTTATTTCAAAGGATTATTCACTGTCTAAAACGTGAATATAACTCCATAAATAAGTTATAATAATTTACTTATCAAAATAAGTCATTTACAGATTTATAAAACAATGTTTATAAATTCCATTTCTTTTTATTTTATAACAACTTCCTTTTATAAATTTCCTTTATTAACCTATTCAATTTATAACTCAATTATATACCAAAAGTTCATATTATAAGTCAAATGCTTATAATTTATTTGTTTGCAAAATCGTTCCTTTAAACTTCATAATTATAAATCTTATAACTTATAAGATTCATTTATTTACCCAAATCTATTATTTTAATAACTTTACAAATTTTATAAACCTGCTGCTTATAAAATTCCATTTATAACTTTACCGTTTATAATTCTATGAATTTCATTCATTTGTGAAATTCATTCACAATTCATTCTAACACTTATAAAAACTCGTTTTATAATTCAAAATATTCTAATTTATAAATATTCATTTTATAAATCTTTTATATGGATCAATTTATATTATTCTTTAAAACGTCTTTAATCTCCTTTATAATTTCATCATTTTGATTTATAAAATAATCAAATTTCATAAATCCTATATTTAAACTTTTTATAATAAATTCAGAAATCCCAATTTAAACTATTTTATAAAATCATTAACCCCATATTTTCAAAAATCAACCTTTAACTATATTTCTCAAAAATCATAAGTATTATAACATTAAAATTATAACGTTATCTATTTAAAATGGATCAATTCCAAAAATATTTTATAAACGTATACTCTTCAAAAATCACTTTAAAAATCTTTTAAAATTCCAAAATTTGGCCCAATGATGCTACACACCAAATAGTCAATCACGACAACAACGACATCATATATCGATATGATAATCAATCAAATATCAAAATATCTGAAATCAAATAAATACTGTTGAGGAATCCAGTTGGATCCCTCCAACCTGTTTTCCTGCATCCAAAGATGTTAGCACAATACCAATTCCGTTCCAGTACGAAATTATCGCGGTATATGGGATATAAAATATTATCCGCTTAATAGACGGCGCAATAGGGTCTCATCCACTATATACTGCGGGAAATCAATTCCAAGTACATAAATAATACCAATTTCACTGTTTATGAAATATTCGCGGTATATGTTTTTAATAAATAACCTCTGCTTACTAACGGCGCATAATGTCTATTTTAACAATCAATAGATAACAATCATCGTTAAAACATACATTCAACAATTTTAAATCTAACTATTTAAAATTAAAATCGAAACCGATTCGATTGAGTGAGAAGTTCTCACCTTGATTTCAATTTCGTTTTAGCGATTTATTTCGAATAAAATTAAACGGACGTTTAATTTTACCCGAAATTCTCACTAATTCCAAACGACTCCAATCCATTTCCATAGCGTAGTGCTCGTTCATACGATTCCAACGCAACTGGTTTCGCGCATTTTCGACCTCGTATGAAAAAGATATGAATTTTTAAAGATACACGATTTTTTATATATAAATTTACAACAATTATTATTATTTTCTAAACCTACACTTCATCACAGCCTTCCATCTTACTGCTTGCAGATCACCACCGTTCCTGACCTTCTTCTCACGCACGCGTTCCACCTTCAGGAAGAAAACACGCGCACGCACCCATAAACCCTAATTAGGGTTGAACATCGCGGCCTCCACGATCAACTTCAGGTCGATCAACGACCATCAACATGCTCGTCTCCATCTCCTCTACTCTCGGCCGTAACATGGGTGAGCTCGGCTGCCTCTTCCTCCTCGAAAGTCGTGCGCAACTACAGGACTTCTAGCTTGATTTGCCGCCAATCCGAAGCACTAGAAATGATCTTAGCCGTTGGATGTCTAGCTCTTGACGAGCTCTACAAGTTTGCTTCAGAAAGTTTTACGAATTGAAGCATGGATTTGAAGATAATTGGAGGAGAAGATTAGAGATTTCTGGCCATTGATTAATTATGGAGGCGGCGGCTCTGAAGAAAACCCTAGGCCTTTTTTTTCTTTGCAAATGTGAAGAGTAGAGGGGCTTATATAGAAAATATTCTAATTTACTATTCACCCGGAATTTTCGAACTCAAAACGAAGCGTGCCGGTTGGCGTTCCTAAGGTTTACCCCGCGTTTCGAACACAATGGAACGTGTTTCGGGAGCTAATTCGGTCATCTGTACGAGTTATGGCAATAAACGTTCGATTTGAAATTAAACCGATTAAACGATTTTCTAGGCGTTTTAGCTTGCACCGGACAAACGGTAAATCCGATTGATATGAAATTTGAAACCATACAATAATATCACATTACGGATCCGATGAAACTAGTTTCGTCGAAATCCGAGACTGTTTGAAAAATGGCTATTTTAACTCGCCAAATTAATATTAAAAACAATTTCGATGTGTTTCGAGCTGCCACGATCAAACGAAAACTCCGATTGCTACGAAAATTGAAATTCGGTAATAACAAACTATTACGGATCCAATGGAACTAGTTTCGTCCAATTCTGAGACTGTTCGAAAAACGGCTAATTTCACTAGTCGATTAAATATTAAAATATTCAATTTTCACAAATTAACTTTTAATTCGATTTTAAAAGTTCTATAACATCATTCTAACTCCAATATGATAAAATAAAATTTTATAAATCATTTTCAATCATATTTAACCCAATTTTCAATTATTTCTATAATTTAACATATTAAATTATCAATTTAAATTACCCAATTAAATCAAATTATTCGAAATAAAATTTATTCGACTTATAAATTTCACTTATTAATATTTAAAATTAATTAAATATTCAAATTTTAATTAACAGAAATTCTGGGTCGTTACACATTCTTTTTATGCTATGAGATTCGTGAGATATTTGTATGATTTTCCCTTGTTGATTTTCTAAGGTATACTTGTCGAGGTATGACATTTTTGGTTATCATACGTTTTTATTGCATCTCTTCTGATATCTCATTTTATCTGATAATTATAGCTAGACTGATCCGTTTATTATTTTCTTCTTAAATAATACTCGGGTCAGACTGAGATATTACAGGTGCTTCCTCATGACTTCCTATCTGGAACCATCTTCTGACTTTTGCTTAACTACTTTAGTCTAGTAGTTTTTGTTGTATACATTTGAGATATAGACTCCTTGATGTATACATATTCTTTTGTCTAGCACTTGTATCTATTCTTTTGGTTTATTGTGGATCTTGTTTGACCACTATCTGATATACACTTTTATGTGTAATATTCATATTGGTTTCCGCCTTTGTGATATGAATTATCTGTGACTGATTTATGTTATGCTTATTTCTATATTGGTTTCCGAAGATATTATAGCCACTGTGTAATAGCTTTGAGTTTGTATCGGCATGTAGGATTTCCTCTCAAAATGAATTGCATGTTATTCTATCTGACATATCGGTGGTCGCACAAAGCAATTACACGGATGGTCGCTCCTAAACAGCCTTATTCTCCATGCTAGTTGACGGTATTACCCCGTAGTGTTCTTGGCTAGCGTGGGTATAGAGGTGGGGCGTCACAGTTGTGGTTTGGGTAGACTATACCAATAAAGGAGATACTTTCTTGTGGCGACCCACAACTAATATGTCATGCATTAAAGAGGCCATTGGTAGGAAAATAGCATGGACGAAATCAAAAGTTGTAGTTGAAAAAGCAAGTTTTGTGGCTACTCCTTGCAAAGCTAGAGCAAGCATTGTGACTTCTCCTTGTAAGGCTACAATAACTCCTTAGGTAATTTTGTTGTCCCTTGTAGTGTTTCTAGATTCCCAATATAATATAAAACCCAAAAATACGATAATTCATGCAATTTTGCTTATCTAACAGAGTGCAAATCTGGTAGCACATAGTAAATGCAAGTTGATTGATGTGGGTGAAAAGGGACGAGTGGCAGCTGAAGGAACTATCATTTCAACTGATCCAACTGTGATGGTTCACTTTGTTTCATTAGGAGAAGATGTGGTAAAAGTTTGGGTAAGGTTTGTGAAAGTCAATGACAACTTGTTATGGAAACCCACATTAGAGTGTACATACATGGAAGATGCATTTGGTACTACCATAGCTTGGCCGACCACATATGACATTGGGGAATCAATTTCTAGTATGTATTAGTTGGTACTTGTATGCATCTCTTATACACACACACACACACTCATACTCAAATTCTATGTCTGTGTTGTGTAAATTACTTTGATATTATTTTCTTGAAAGTAGCAACTGATCTTTTCCGAGCTAACCGAGACTCATACCCACTACTGCTTGGGGTAACATTTGTTATAAGAATAAAACCAGTGATAGTATATATGTCATGGTCTTTTATTGACTCATAACAAATATGTCTGTTATAAGTTTCATTTGAGTTTTAACATGACCAATAACATTTGTTATAAGTTTCACATTAGTTATAAGAATAAAAACCAACAATATGTCAGTCATGGTCATAAAATGAGGCAGATCTTCAACGGTGAAGTACGTAGTTTCCTATCATGTTCCAATTATAGGAAAGTCTAGTTCACAACTGCATACTGCCTCATACAGGCTAGAAGAAAAACATATATTAAAACCTCTCATGTTGAGTGCATCAAAAGTAAAATGTTGTGTTAATTGAGATATCATTGGTATACTCCATACTTTGGTATCCCACATAACTAAAATTCTCCCCTTTTTCTGCATTGAGTTGTTAGTCAATAAATCCTAATTTACTGGGATTTTATTTTTGAAAAATAATCCAATTTGCGTCATACAATTTGTTTACTACCAATCCAACAATAGTTGGCTTAAAATAGTTAGGAGCCCAAGCACATCATTCATTTTGTTTGGCGTGTTCATGTCCTTAACATTCAGGTGATCAAACTCATTTGACATTGGAGTAGCTCCTCAGATTTCTTTTAGGAGGAGCATATGATAAGTGTAACTTTCGTACCTTTAAGTTGTGGAGGTAATTTATATTTTTAGTAACGTATGATGAAATATCAATCATCCTCATGTTGTCGTTCATTAGAAATTGGCTTAGCCACATTATGTAGAAATCTTTTGTACCCATAGTGCGTGGTAATTTTGGATTTAGAAACTCCACATTATCTCGCATTTATGTATTTAGTTGTTTTCCTTTTGGCATGTATGAAGCATAAGATGCATTTTCCACTCGTATATTATCTAAATGTGCAGAAGTGTAAGTTTCCTGACCTTGTAGATTTTTTGCATGTATATTTTTATATCATGACAGATAGACATACTGCCTCTAATACTCATGTCTTTCATGGTCATTCATATAATTGAAAAAATTTCATTAATGTCAACACCTTCTAACTAAATCTCCATGTTGTCTAAATTTATTACTGTCAGTATTTGGGATATTGTTATTGATAAGGTTATAATAATGTATACATACTATTAGTAAATCTCCATGGTGTCTAAATTTTTTACTGTCAGTATTTAGGATATTAGTAAAACAAAAAAAATTTGAAATGCTACTTTATATACAACATGCCACTGGGAAACATATCACATGTCAGTAATGTATACCATACTAGCAGTAAATCTCCGTGGTGTGTAAATTCATTACTGTCGGAAAATCTCCATGGTGTAATTAAGTATTCAGATATGTAATGTCAATTCACACCCCTGCTAGCACTTAATGTGAACTTTATCATTCAAAGAACGACTAACAGATGCAGTTACCAGCAGGCTTGTTCTATACTTATTCGTGTTTGACTTAGATAAAGTAGTGTGGATGTTTAGTTACCATGGGTAAAACTGAATGCTTATGATGTGCTTGCTTGAGTAAACTTGACCTTAGAAAAACAAAAAATTATATATATGTATATATATATATATATATGTGTGTGTGTGTGTGTGTGTGTGTGTGTGTGTGTGTGTGTAAATTCACTTTTAGTTTAGGAGTGACGATAGTACGCATATTCAACGTTTCATCCTTAACTAGTTTAAATCTGGTTATTTGATTCTTGGTGACTATGTGTATCCATGGCTACATTATCATGTAGCTTACAATTAAAAATATTTTATGTATTTTATTAGATACGCACAACTAATTTCAAAGCAGAAGATCAGACATTACATGCATTTAGTACTGAGTACTGCCCCTATGACATAGTAGAAATTATATGTAATTTGATATCATTTAAGACATTGAAAAGCCGGAGGATTTAGAAGTATTCTGATGTCATTTAAAACATTAATTGGTCAACCAAATTTGATAGGCATTCATTAATTGGTAGATGCTGATGCCATTTAGAAGTTTTTCATCATTTGTTTTCCAACAAGGTAGATTCTGTTTACAATTAGTTTTATGATATTTTTAATTTCGGCTGTCTTTAATTCTGATTGAAACATAAGCAAGTTTTTGGTTCCCACTATACCAATACATATTGAGATTAATGTGTGATAAAGTGTGATATAGAAGCCTATAGATGCCAAATGCATGGCACCAAAACAAACAGGATGCTTTGGTTTCATATATTCAATTATATATATGTTGCGAAATATTTGATATGACAGCTTTTATGCTGCACTAATAGAAACGTGAACTGTATTTGCGTTTACTTGCGTTAGAATTCAAATTTGATTTGTCGAATGCTTGAATGGTTCAGACGAACATATGGAAAAGGCTGCAAATTAATGCGGCAAATTGATGCATATATGAAGGATAAGAGCAACATGTAAGATCACTTTTGAGAGATAATGTTCATATTCCTAGTATATATTTATCAGTATGATGATACTTATTAATATTATTAGATAACGTAAACAGAAAAGATTTGAATCAAATGCCTACTAGTAAGCAGAATTGTTGATTATAGTTCCAGCTTCAACATCCTTTTTATTGGAAAGTATTAAAAGGCAAGCTTTAGATATCTGAATTGTTTGCTTTTGTTATATGGACTTTTAATCAAGTTGTTCTATTTATAAGTTGTGGCGATTTATAAGTCGTCAACTTGATGAATATTTATTCTTTCATAATGAACACTGTTTCGAATAGTTACACTTGTCGATTGCTTCTTTTAAGATATCATGGTAAGTGCAACGTGAATATAAAATTATCAGGACTTGTATGTAATTCTTACTGTTGACCGTTATACTTGTGTACATGTAATTAGCATTTCTGAAGTGAAAAACAACCACATCAAAGAATTGTCAGTAATTAAGCCATAAACAAGACTTTAACTTTTATATATTATAATATTTTGTTCGTACTAGTTATGTAGACTTATTTATGAACAGTTGTGGTATGTGGATTCGCTTATTTTGTTGAAATACTATTATTGAAATGATTATGGATATTATACTTGATTATATGATTAATGTATTTTCTCAATTATTTTAACATGGTGATTGTCGATGTTGGTTTGAATATGATAATATTATGTGATTGATTGTTGGTTTTAATATGGCTATTATATATAAGTGATTGTCGGAAATGATACAAACTATTAACAGTAAATACCACCGATTAAAATGTGCTTTACATCAATCAATATATTTTAGTAGGATTGCAAATGTGCTATGGAAAAAAAGAAATTTAAAAAAATACTGTATTAGAACTAAAATGCAAAGAAAAATATATATAACAGCATAGTAAAATGCTACAGAAAAGAAATGAAGTGTGCGGGTAACACTTTGGTTGCATTTCGTAGACGCTGCCAAAGAAAAATTAGGGTTTCGAAAATGCTTCAATATGTATGTTTTTGGTAGATAAAAGTCAACTAAAGCTTTAAGACTTTTATTTGCATGTTGTGTCGTAGCGTTTACCGAAACGCTGCTAAAAGTTTGAGCAGCGTTTTTTCTACGCTATGAAAGGTCTTTTCTGGTGTGGTGCAAAGATAGCTATTTCACTGAAAAAGTAGCAAGCTACAAAAAGGACATTGAATGACCATTCAGTTTCTTGCAAGCAAGGTTTCATATTTTATGAAATCTTGCTTTATTTCATAACGCAAGAGTTCTATCTGAAATTATGTATGTTTGTATAATAGTTCATAATATAATTGTAGAGTCCGAAAGAGGTGGGTATAAAAATCAAAAGACTAATTACCCGGACTTGTTTTAAGGGTTTTAACAAAAGACCCGATATAAACATAAACTCAATGGAAGAATATGTTGCCATGGTATACCATACTGAAGATCAACTTGCACACTTTCAATTGCGTGACCAGTTGGTGGACCATTTGTGGGCACATAGAGCAAAAAGTATTAGGAATCCTTAGGCATTGATTATAGCAATTGTTTCTGCAATATTATTGGTTTGTTTTTTGTTTTCTGGTTTGTTTACTGCATTATGTTGATGATGTTTTATGTTTGCAAGTTTGATTACAATATTATCTTTTAAGATTTGTATGTTGACCATTATGTACTATTATCATGGAACTTTTTTAACAAAATGATGCCTGACATTAGTTCAAAATACATAATGGTACAATAAAATTATATCAAGTACATAAACTGTACACACATAAACCAAAAGATATTTAGAGATACTAAAGAGATTCTACACAAGTACACATCAACCATTACAATGCAAACACACATCTAAAACTCATCCCTATAAGTGCTGCTTTCGCTTCCACTGCCTCTAACTTTCTTATACGTTTTCAACTGCTCGGTTACTAGTTCTTGCTATAAAGGAGAAAGCTTGCTAAAATCACTGGTCATCAGTTTGATATAATTCTTCTCACGCATCAACGTTTTCTTCTCCTCATTGGCTCGTTTTTTGAATTCTCGATCGTCTATGATAGCCTTCTGAAACTAAGCTTCGTTGTGGGTTCTTTGAGTTGAAAAGTTGGCTTTGTGCACTCTTGTTTCTCTAGCAAAAGTCTCTAAAGTTTCTACAAATCCATAGAATTCCGCACTGCGCTGCTTTGACTGAATTGACTTGTTTCTACCAAGAGGTCGTCCGTTACTAATTCCGTATAATGGAGATCTTTCCTGCAAACTTGGATCGCTTCTTGGACTTGGATCGGAGTAGTTCATTCTTTTGGGTTTGTTTTGTTGCTCGAACATGAAGTTGTTCGGATTCTTCCATTTCAGTAAACTAGACAGAAGCTCAAAGCACTCTTGAAATTTGAATGGTCATCCGTACTGTAGCTGATAGACCTTACGTGATTCTTCAATCTGTAAAATAAATCCAAAAGTGTATGGATATATAAAACTACTCAAACACATTACAGTACCAAAGAAATTTAAAACAATGTTGTACTTACAATGTCATAAGGAGCCGCACCACTTTGCTGCCTATTCTGCAATATAATAAGTATTGCCAAATTGGCCTATGCGACATTCATAACCCGATAACCTTCTCTTAGCGATCTCCATGTTCTCTTCAACGGTTCCAAGGTATTGTAAACTCCGCAACTCTTTCCCAAAAATTTTGACCTTTCATATTATTACCAGAAATACTATCTTGCAAAATGCCTATCCATGATTTAGCAAGTTAAACATACTACTCAGAAGTAAACTTAACTTGCTTTTTTCTACCGTCGATTGTCGTTCCTTCCTCTTCGATATTTCGTCCACAATGTCTTCTATGCCAGGTTCTGTCTCTATTGCAAGTGAATCTCTGCGTCATCTATATAAAATGCCACTTAAAGATTTCCACTTTTTCTTCTTTTTTCTATATTCTGGGCTAGGCGGCGCAAGAAACTATGCAGCTACTTCTTTATTGCATTCTCAGTATTTATTGCATCCGCCTCTTGGATTTCATCTTCCTCCTCCTCCAAACTATCAACAGTTTCTTCATTTGTAGGAGCATTGCGTGCATAAGAAAATTGCCTTTATAGATTCTGCGTTGCTTCACGGTCACGAATCTTTGACTGTTGCGTATTAAGACGATGTTGCATTTGGCCGTTCTGTATCATCAAAGACATGTACGACGAATGATCGACGTATGCACCTAATGGAGAACGTTGTTAGTAATATTGTTGCGGGGCAGTAGAATGAATAGGATGAAAGTTAGGAGGAGCGAGCGGTTGGTAAGACCGGCTATATGAAAAGCTTGAATACGATGAATATCCGTACTCAATGTGATGGACGAAGTGTTTGTTGTTGGTATAATGGGCGTTGGATGGAAAATCCGGTGGAATGCAGATTGGGCGTGGGTTTCTTACCATAACTTTTTTTCGGACCGTTTGGATGAAGAAGATATTTTCAAAAGTAGAGGAAGAAGTAAATGATAAGGTTGAATAGAAGGAGGAAAAGATGGAGTGGAGGAAGATATAGAAGGCAATTCGAACGTTGTAATGTATCCGTTATTGGGCAACGACTTAATTTTTATAATGGCAAAGACATTGCCGTTAAAAAACTCAATCTTTGTTCAGTGAACCAACCACGAGAATAGCTTCAACTAGCCACAAACTAGGCATAACGAAGCAAACAAGTTACATCTGCTTGCTTTGTGGTTTGTTTGGTAACTGAACAAGTCATTGTTGATTGCGCCCTAAGGTATCCTGTAATCTAGTTATTTATCCATTCTTATTGGTCCTTAACTAGGTGACAAAGCATGGTTATTCTATTATTCTTTTAACGTGATTGGTTGTGCATTAGCCTATATGAACGTGAGATAATCCTATATTCTTTTCACACCAATCAAAATGAAAAGCTTGCTCTTCTTCTTTGTAATTTTAATGCATTTCGTTGGAAAGAGAAATAAACATCTGATCAAATAATGAAAATTAAGCTTTAGTTGGATTTTCTGAAAAATAAATAACGTTCATAACTAGGAAGGTGAAACACATCAAATAAAAAAGATGGAGACAACTAATAGATTTGGTTCAATTGGTTGATGGTTGGACCAACATTCACTAGCTTGAAACATGTAACCTGTAATAAGAATCCAAAGTATGTATTTGGAGGTCATCTATTTTCCTAAAGCATACAAGTGACGCTCGATTCCGGGATAATTTAAACGAGGGATAAAAAAACTATTTTGTAAATATTGGATAAACCTAAAATTTATGATCTGTACTGTTGGCTGAGCCAAATCAACCCTTCAATAAAGTACTACCATATATAAAGTTGGATGAAAGGAACAGGGAAAATTCTATCCATACACCGTAAATTACTACAAAGACACCGAAAAATTTACTAAAATCCAATACACCATTTTTTTACTACACCACATAGAGTACAAAACTGTCCTTAATTTGGAAAAAAAAAAACAAAATCCTTATGTCATTTCAGTAACTTTCTCTCTCTCATGCCTTAATCTAAATAATTCTCAAATTCATTTTTGTAAATTTCAATTTTCAAATTATAATCTATAAATGAAATTAAAATTTATTCAATCATTTATATATACCAAATTAATTTAACTTTTGAATATTAAAATGTTAAACTAGTTCAATTTTGATGTAAATTTAAACTAGATTTAGTTTAAATAAAAGACAGAGAAGTATTCGTCTTCAATGAATCACGTTGGTTTTGGTAATAATTTTAAAATTTATTTGTTATATTTAATTAGCAGTCAAAAATGTAAAAATTGACTGCATGAAACTACATGAAAGTATAAAATAGAATTTGATGACTAAAAGGAATTTCACTTTAATTCAGCTTATGATGCGTAGAAATTTTAGTTACTTTATGAATAAATTATATTGGTTATACTATGAATTTGTGATTCTTTAATATTTATTTTCTTAAAAGAGGCATTTTTGGCTAATATTTTATAAAAAAAATTATGGTGTAGATAAAGCAATTAGTGGTGCATGAATAGAATCTACCGAGGAAGAGTGGTCATATTATTGTACAATTGATTCAACATCAATCATTGGTGAATAAACAACGAAGGCTTCTATAAATGAATTAAATCAGTTCAATTCCTCTATCCTCATGTCCAGTGTCTTCAAACATCCAGTTTGATCTCAACCCTAGTCACATAATCTAATTATTGATTGAATCCCCATTATACCATTAAATAGTGGGTTGATATAAAAATAAATGATTGGGATGAACTTGAGATCGAAAGACAAGTGAAATAAGGACAGAGGAATTAAAGTCGAATAAAATTATATAGTCCATCCACCGAAACCAATAAAAAGCTTGAATTCCTTCCACCTTCAACCATCAAATGGGTGGAATTGTCCCCCTTTTCTCAAAAGAAAATAAATCTATAAACGGTGGCATATAAGTTTCAAAAGCCCTATTTTTTTTTCTTAAACAGCATTTTGATATCCGTTTAAAGTATAAATGGTTTTCAGAAAACCATTTAGGAACTTACGCTCGACAAATAAAAGGCAAGAAACTCACACTTTTCTTTCTTCCTCGTGCTTAAATAGACGTTGCTGAGACGTAAGAATCACAAAAAATTGGAGTTTCTCCCGTTTTCCAGCAAATTATTTCCGCTGGAGATAACTCCAAATTACTATATATCATCATAACAATTGTGGGACATGGACCATAGATCTCTGTGACTACAATTTCTAGGATAAATTGCTACTATTTTTTACACTTTAATTTCTTAAACATGAATTTTTCTGCAATTTTTCACACGAACATAAGTCAACAAAGTGCAATCCGCAACAAATGCAACTGCTTATATACAATACAACACATTACACATTAGCCATGCTACTCCCTTCAGTATGACCTTTTGCATCGATGAACATATTACTGATCGACGGTGCCTTAACCATTCCAATATTTTGTCCTTTTTACATCTTTTTTACGGGGGTAAGAATGCTACTGTTCTCCATGTTTATGCTATTTATACTCTTGATTCTTCCTTTTTCTAGATGATATTCATAGAGTAAGTAACCCACAAGTGTGCTTGCTGCATCTCCATCCTCCTCCATTCACTCTACTACATCTTGAACCTTCCATTATTACTACCGCAGGTCTCCTTCTTATGCTACTTTTCACATCAGTTGTTACGCTTATAATGTTTTACATTTGATATGCTAGGGCCCCGCACCACTCAACAAGTGGATTTGGGCCTATGGAGGAAATAGCATTGCTTCGACGAAGAATATTGAGAACCCAAACCAAGAACCATTGACGAATGGGGTTTATCAGAAGATGAAAATGGAAAGTCTTTTTCTTAAGAAACCTTGGGGGTTGACATTCACTAGAGGTATGACTTGCCTTCCATTGAGCATTACGACATGGGCACGGTCGATTCACTAGCTGATTCCTCTTATTCATTTGGAAAATTCACCTCCAATGCCTCTTCGTCCACTCCTGTTTATGGAGTTTTCCAAAGTCATGGCGACCTGATAAACTGATACCACAAACGGTATTAAAATACATTGGCGTCTATGTAAGTCGACATCCAATATATCATTATCGCTTCGATCACTTTCCGATTAATGAAATAAGAATACAAGGCTTTATGAAATCCAATCAATTAATCTGATAGTTTTCTATATTCATTAGCCATCTGTTAATGCACCCAAGTTTAGACTTTCTTTGGTAATAGTTAGTACTATGATATCAAGTACTAACTTTGGTGCCTTACAAGTTGACATTTCTGATATCTATTGTTTGTGCAGCGGATTATGCAACTTATTTATAGATGAAGTACATGTGGTCCAACTGCAACGCCAAACCTTTTTGAGGCAGCAAGATATTTACGTCAACATGAATTAATACATATGATTTGTTTGATTGATGGTAAAAAGTGCAGGTTATGTAAGATTACACTCCCAAAAAGTTTAAATTTATATGATGTATAAAGTATTGCATAAGTTTACATAATTGGATTTCGTGGGAATTAGTTTCATGAGCATTGACATGGAGAACTAAAAAAGAAAGAAATGAACAAAATGTGTTGCTAATTCTTGCTCGCGTTAACAGAAATGCCATTATTTTTCTTCCACTAACAGATTCCGTGCTAATGACACAAGCCTCCACACACTGAATGATCATTCTGTATTTGAGTTGAAAGTTTCGAGTACACCAAGTAGATAAACTATTAGTACTTTTGACAACCATCATATCATCCATTGGTAAAAGGAAATTAAGTTTAAATAGTAATTGTTTGTTGATGCAATTAAACTTCACCATCACTTGTTACTAACCAAAAGTTCAATTTACAGTATTTACTGATATCAGTTTGGCTTCTTTAGTGGATTTCTTGTTCAAATAAACACAAAACCATCCCTATACTTCCATCTATGAAAACGCCAACTTACATAAGCTAGGATTTGTTATTTCCACAATGTAACATGTTGTGCTGCCTCCTATTTGTATAAATAAATAATACTGCGGTCTTACTAGAAAGTGTTACACATATTGTGGCTGGTTTAATTTTCAAAAACCACAATGTTTAGAGTCAATAAGAGAGACAATTACATTAAAGGGAGGTGGTTTTAAATATCACTCATGTTGACCTTCCATTATGTTGCTACCATATGAAAATTAACTGACCATGGGAATCAATTAGTATTGGACTATAAAAAATGTTTGAATCATTTTAAGTATCGACTAATACAACTATACATAGATCATCCTTTAGATGATCATCAATATGGGAGAATCAAGACAACTAAGGCCTTACGTATATGACGCATTCTAAAAAGGATGAAAACTTATGTATAAAAAGATGCTGCAACTAAAGTAGTGAGTGTTCATGAAGTAATAATAGCCATCCATTCCAGTTTTGACGCCCGCAAAAAATATGGGCTGCATAAGAAGTGATTCACGAAGCTAACCAAGAGCAAACTTGGAATTTGTGGTGTTGCAACGGAGTGGACCAAAAAGCTTGCACGTATCAGGGATTCTCAATTGTAGTTAGAAGATAGTAATGTAAGAGCTGCAGTGCTATGTGGAGCTATAGTTTGAAACTGAAACTGGAAAAAGGAAAGAGCGAATTGGAGTTAGTAGTACACAGGCACGTAACCAGGAATTTATCCTACGGTGGTCGAATAATGGAAGAAAATTAAATAATAAAAAAACTGAACTGTTTTGATATAATTAATTCCATCGCATTTATACAAACCGTGTATAATTTTTGCTTCTACTGACCGTGTATAACTTTTGACCTGTGATTTTTCGTGGTAATGAGTTTTTATAAGTTGATGTGGTTTATTTATGTTTAAGCTTTTCATATTAAAGTGTTTTAGTACTAATAAGTTTGTATGCTTTGATGTCCATTGTTTTGTTTGGTTTTAACTTCTCACTGTATTTGTATGCGCATATATTATTCGGGAAAATAACCCATCTGCTACTGACTTAGTATACCTTCAGTTGAGTTATTTTACAGTACTTGACATATTTGTTCCAGTAAATACAATAAATGTTTTGGTTGCCCTTTTGGTCAATGCTTATAATTAATACATTTGCAACTTTTAAACATTTGGTAATAATATATTTAAACATTTGGTAATGTCAACTTTCTAAATTGAGATCATCATTATAAACTTTGGCAGAGGCTAAACTCATTATTGTACATATATGTTTGATGTAGTTGAAAAATATTCTTCTTTTATTTATTTGTTGGGTGAAATGGTAAACTAATCAGTGAGGCTTGACAAATATCTAATTATCATACAGATGAAAATACATATCTTCAATTTTTTGTTGTTAATTAATTTAATATTACTTTCATTAACAATTATTTCATAATTTATGCATATCATATATTCATGCATATGGCTTGACTTTCAGTACCTATGAATTACTTTTTATTTTAGTTTGGTTCTTAATTTATGCATATGTTCTACAAATGTAGTATTCAACATTTTATTTAGTTTCTCTTCTTCTTTCTCTAGGCCTAAGTTGTATGTATGTACTGTATTCTCAGAATAAAAGGCCGATAGAGACGAAAGATCCATTGACAAGCATGAAAACCAAATTGTCAACAATAATAATGAAGTTGGAAACGACCAAGTACTACATATAAACTAGATAAATTTAAGGAAAGGATATTTTGTTTTATTTTTTGAGAAATGAATTGGATGTTGAAATTTGTGCAGGCTCGCTTGCTAAAATATCAAAAGCGGGTGTTGGGAAATTTCTGAGTATAGGCGAATTCTATGAGACGAAATAGGCAATTTCTGAGTAAGGCGAATTCTGTGCAGGCTCGCTTGCTAAAAAAGGTTTACAAACATTTTACATGCTTCAATTGATAATATCAGGTAGCTATAGTGAAAGAAAAGTATTAGTATGGATCCTTTATCACATTACACTTTAACTTTTAAGTTTATCCTCCCTACTTATCAATTCATGTTGGCATAACCAGCTCATGATGTGCGCATATCACCTCCTTTATCAAACCTACTCTTCATAACTAGCTCATGATGCAACTATCTATGCTTTTTTTTAGTGATTGAATTTATTTTTAATGAATAAATTTTAGTGAATGAATTACAACTTGCATTAGTTGGCGCTTCTGGTGAATTATCTGACATAGAACTATTCTTTCAAATGCTTAATTGTATTGTGAATTTAATAAGTTCATCTGCCAAAAGAAATCAACAACTAAAGGCTGCTATAAGAAAAGAAGTTGAAGACATGATGCTGAGTGGAACGTTACAAACAGGTATGGGGGAAAACCAAAAAACCACTTTACAACGTCCAGGTTCTACTCGTTGGAGCTCGCACTATTCTTCGGCATGCAGCTTGCTTAGCTTGTATAAACCTGTTCATGAGGTCCTCGAAATCATAAAAAAAAAGAAGGTTTGAATAGGAAAATGCGTGCTGAAGCGAGTGGTGCTTTACATGCAATGAATACTTTTCAGTTTGTCTTCATATTGCACCTGATGGTTGAAGTAATGGGAATTACCGAAATCCTTTGTCAAGCATTTCAAAAAAAAATCTCAAGATATCTTGAACGGGATTCATTCACTCTCGATCACAAAGACTCTTCTTTCTAATTTCAAAAATGACGATA
The DNA here is from genome assembly GCA_030765085.1 of Allium cepa. Taxonomy (NCBI): domain Eukaryota; kingdom Viridiplantae; phylum Streptophyta; class Magnoliopsida; order Asparagales; family Amaryllidaceae; genus Allium; species Allium cepa. Next base: position 269,334,983 of record CM060931.1, on the reverse strand, counting down.
AATGGAAAACACTTTTGAATAGTGTGACATCCTTTTGTGTTAGCAATTTAGTTGTAGTACCTGATATGAATTCTCGTTATTTGGAAGGTACTAGACGATCTTGTCAACAACGCGATGAAATAACTGTAGAACATCACTATCGTTATGATATATTGAACGAAACTATTGACACACAAATAATGGAGTTAAACACAAGATTCTCGGACTCAGCAATTGGACTTTTAAGTCTGAGTTCAGTTTTAGAGCCAAAAAATAACTTTGAAGCATTAATAGTTGAAGATGTATGTTTGCTATCAAAAAACCACTACTCTGAAGATTTTAGTGAGTTGGATATTGATTTTCAATTGAGACACCAGTTGCAACATTATGAGCAAGATGTACGCCATGATCCTCACTGTTGTAATATTGCCACATTGTCGGAGTTAAATGTAGAGTTAGTTAAAACAAAAAAGGCTGAAAGATATCCCTTAGTTCATAGATTGATTTGCCTTGTTTTAACTCTTCCAGTATCGACTGCAACTACCGAACGAGCATTTTCAGCTATGAAGTTAATCAAAACACCATTGCGAAATAAGATGGACGACAGTCTACTTGGAAATCACATGATAATATACATTGATGTTGAGACGATTATAGATGAATTTGATTTTCGTGAAGTTCGTAGAGCATGACTTAAGTAGGATATTTAGTAATTTATGTTTTTTTTGTTTAAGGATTTTTGTGAAAATTCTCTATGTTAATGGAATCCATCGAACTTAATTATTTTGATTATTATGAATGCGATAGAATTAATTATATCAAAACAGTTCAGTTTTTTTATTATTTAATTTTCTTCCATTATTCGCCCACCGCAAAATAAATTTCTGCTTACGTCCCTGCTTCTAAGGAACCACATAAAAAGAAAAGAGAGAATTTGATTTCGAAGTGTGAACTTGCCTTTGAAAAGCTAATGAGCAATCGTCGTGGAGGAATCGCTGAAGCCGGATGGGGATGAGAGAAGAATAGAAGACGCGTCCTCTCCCTCTCTTTTTTTACGTTTTTTTTTTTGGGGTGGGCAGCTGCCCACCCCAAAGGCTAATTAGATCCGTCCCTGGTAGTACATGTACATGAGTAAGGTGCTAAAGCTAGTTGATTGAAGCATGCTCAGATTTGAACTTCAGGGCATACCGAGTGAAGCAGGTAACAAGGATACATAGTAGATGCTAGTTGAGAGATGCATTTACATGATTAATGTGCTAAAACTTTCGGCTTAGATTTTCCTCATTAACTCAAAAAGAGATGATGCGTAGTAAGAATAGTAAGATCAATAGTTTAAGTTTTACGCATCACTTGGTTATGCAAAACTGAACGACTATTTTTCCACTCAGTTTTGCATAACCAGCCGAAGTGGATATTCTAAGTATTTTTTTCACAATTGATTTTAATAGACAGCTAAGTTGTGTTTGGGATAGTTTAGGTATCTGTGGATAGTACCGTTCTATTATATTTACCGTGCGCATTACTGTATATAGTTCATTCCTTATGAAATGCAGGACAGATTTTGCTGATAACACAACTACTAAATTTGATATTTTCAATGGAGGCTTCAGAAGAAGGAGCAGGCTTATCTGATTTAAAATCTAATATGGACAGAGATGGGAAAATGAGTGATGAGTCTGACCTGAAATTGTGAGGATCTTTCAAATATGATACCAATTGTGAGGATCCAAAATGGCTTTTCATTGCAAATTTGACATGGTGGAAGGAGATGAGGAGTAGAAGAAGATTTGACTGCATGAGCAATTATCATGAAAGTGAACATAAACCTAATCGGCACAAATTACATAAGTAAAACATAGGTGTAACTAGATTCACAATAAAACAAAGAAAACTCTGAAATGATTATCTATTTCCCATACGACTCCTGCTTAGATCGGGACTCAACGGTCTTCTTGTTACCTCAAATTCCTCAAATACATAGGGTTTATCCCTTTTGTTGAAGTTTGTCTATACCTCTTTGGTTCCCTGATGTCGTTTCTATTTGCTTTATAGAATTAGTTATGCACGGTGTGATTCTTGACTTCTTCATTTCTTCAAGGCCCATAATTAGGGTTAGGATCTGGAATAGCTTGGAGCATGAAAAAAATTTGTATTTGAATAGGATTAGCAAAATAATATTTAGCGATGTGCTTTTTCAGTAAGGAATGATTAGAAAGAGATGGTTTTCTTTCCCGAGTGGGAAAGTAGTTGGAGAAGTTACCTGCATTGTGAAGAAGTCAAGGATAAATCCAATGAATGAGACCAAGACAGGCAATGAGTACCTAAAAAATACAAAATTCATCCGTATCCGTATTCGAAATATGAAAAATTATTCGATATCTAAAACGAATACGGATGGAAATGTAGATATGACCATACCTCTATCTGATAATTATTCGGTTTTTATCAAGATTGTAGTTATTTTTATATATTTTAGTACATAAATGATTGTCATTTACTATTTTATCCAATTAAAAAATTATTATGTGTATAAAAGTTAATTTTTATAGCTTAAAATATTTTTCTTGGTGTATTTATTATTTTTTGCATATTTAGTAAAAAAATGGATTTATAATAAATCAAATTTTTTTATTTGATCAGATATATTAGTTGTGAACTTGTCGAAGAATATCTGATAAATATTCAATATCCGTCCACGTCCACGGATATGAATATTCGATATCCAAAAATGATTTCGGATAGGGATACAGATATGGCACTATCCGTTCCGAAAGTATCCTTTTATAAGCCTAATGAGATCATACTTCAAGGAGATAATAGAGCAATTAAGGTTATTTAACGATCAATTAAAATTAAAATTAAATATCTGTTTTAGGCAGTTTCAAACACAATCACATGGATCATTATGATTGACCATCCAACTAAATAGAAAAAATTAAGCTAAACCATTAAGTATTTAATTATTTTATTACAGATTAAACATGGAATAAAGGCTAAAATTTTGGTTTTGACAAGTTTTGAATTTTACAGACAAACTGAATTCGGTCTTTAATAATCTAAATTTTAGGGTCTTATATCAATTTTAACTAAAGATGGATGAATTTCAATCTTTAAACCTCGGCCTTTAATTACACTTTTCTTCAATTACATTGTTCTTATAGTGAAATCTATATTTAACTAGTTTGAAAATTCAAAAAGCTTGTTGTAATATCTTGATGTAGATAATACTCACATTACTTCGCATTAATGTCCCTCACAAATCTCAAATTTTCAATGTGCTCCAAAACTAAGGAAAAAACAACTTCATAATGTTTAAATAAATATAGTTTTATCAGTATTAAATTTAACATTCGTTATATATATGCTTACCACTACCATATATGACTGTAATTCATCAACGTTAATTTTAGGGTGACTATATCCTGCCTTTGTTAGAAGATTTCTTGCATCACAAATCTATAATAAATAACATATAGTAAATCTCTTGAACGCAAGTGCGAGCTCCCATGTTAATGATGAATAGGAGAATAGGAGAGCGAGATAGAGAGTGGAGGACGAGGAAGGAAGCAGAAGAGCGGGATAAGGAAGGAAGGAGGTAATAATGAAGAGAAGCGACGAGAATGTGGTGCTAGGATTTGGAATTAGGGGAATCAACCTGTTGTGATTTAGAGGAAATTTGAATGAAAGCGAGAAAGTAAAATATTAGTAGACGCGGGTGTATTTTTTGGACATACGCTTTTGGATGTAGGAGAACTAAGATTTGCAACGGTCCTAAGAGCGTTATAATATTACACTGGTCCAAGCCATTGCTAACTATGTTACCAAGAATTAGCAATGGCCCAAAGCCATTGGAAAATGGTTGCAAATCAACATTGCTAAATTACTTTTTATGGGTGTAGTGTCTTCGAAGAGCTAACAACATCATGTGATGGAAGAAGCTGACTTATCTGACAGTGATGAAGAAGGCATTCGAGGAAAAATGAGCTGCTCGTGATAGTGATGAGGAAACCAACAATGAAATATTATCGATCCGCGGTGGCCCTCATGTGGTTGAGAGCAGCAGATGGGCCCAACCCTAGTACAAAAGGGAGATTGCCTCAAAAAATCAAATCTATTCAGTAGAGCTTCGGGCCCTAAAAGCCCTTAGGGTAGAAAAAAATGAGGTAGACATCACTTTCTCAACCGAAGACACAAGAGGTGTTGGGTACCCCGCCATAATTCCATGGTCATATCAGTCAACATGGCCAATGCAAAGGTTCAAAGTATTTTCATTGATGGGGTGGCTTTGTCAACGTCAAGTTAAAGAATGTTTTCAATCTAATAAAGATCTGATCATCTAGCCTCAGACCTTTTGCGCTACCCATCTATGGGTTCCGAGGCGTTGAGATTATTCCATTGGGTTCGACTTTGCATATTGTCACCTTCGATAAGGAATCCCACTCCACCAAAATATAAGTATACTTTATAGTAGTGGATTGGTCATCAGCTTAAAAAAATTTGTTATGTAAGCATCAGCTTCTCATGCTTAAAACATTTTGTGAACCTAGATACAATCATGGCATATCAACTGCTTAACGTGAAGTTCCCTATAAAAGGAGGCATCAGCTGTGTTATCAACATTCCGCATGGATTACTGCGGAATCTTTTTGCAACAAGCTAAGAAAGAAGTTCTCATGCTACAATCAGTGTTATGCTACTCGAGAGAGTGTGACGATCACTCTACACCTTCGGTACTTAATATTTGTATAGTTCATCGCAATGGTACTTGATCAATATAGACTGGTAGTTAAAGGTAAACTAGCAATGACCAAAAGCAAAACCTATCGCAGATTTCGCAACATAAAGGATAAAATATAACAATCACGTAGATATGAAATAGTCAAGATAGTAATATATCTAGAATGGACCATAGAATCAGAGCAGCAGGTTCACCATAGTTATTCAAAGTAGGAAATAGATTTTATACATGAAATAATATACTCAAATGGAAATGGTCTCTAAATAGTAATAATAGCACTGATAAAGCTCCATGGTGCTGTATGGTGGAAATATAGTGGATAAACTTCAAACTCAAATATATGAACAACGTGGCCTCCTTGTCATCATTTGTATGACTCCATGTGCTATCTCATACCTACTATCTAGTCTACCCATTTAATAGTACTCGAGATAATAAGAAGAAAACATAAAATCTCGAGTCAGACGGTAGTTTGGTATGAGCGATTTATAATCTCAAGATTCTATAATAGTCGATGTGGTAAAGAGGAACACAAGGTATAGAGAATCATATCTGACATGTCTTTACATCCAACAAGTTAGCACATAAAATAATATATGTTATACTATCGTCATATGGGTGTACTACACTAAGTACAATATGAGATATCGGGGTATCTTACATAGTAATACTTATATCACATGACAGCCATCAAAATCACACACCTACCAAAGAAACACATCAATCATAACACACGTAGCAATCAAAACTATTAAAACAACCATCACTAAGATCTTGCATCAACATTGAAAGAGATAGTGATATGCCTTAGTGGAAATTATGTAATTGGATACATATATCTAACTATGTAGTCAATCAAGTTCGTAGTGACGATGTTTTTCTATTTTATATACTTTACTATATTGTGATATAATTAATTAAGTGATTAATTCAAAGTATATTGATAAAAGAATCCTTAAATAAAATGATATATGATTGTAGTTGCAAATAGTTGCACTTTCAAGCAAATAAAAATAAAATGACATTTTTATTAAATATTCTCGGTCGAGATGTTCTGAGAAAAGATATTGATACATCCTTTGAGATCGAAGTGCATGATGCTCTCCAAATGTTGTACAATGTATTACTATGGAATAGCTTGTCCGAGAGTTTCTTATAGGTTGATAACAACTAGGTTAAACAGAAATCTTAATGTGACGACGTTATACAGTCCCCTCGACTTGAAAATAACATGGAACCTTAATGTGAATACTCTAGTTTAATTATAGTTAAATCAAGGCACTGTGACCCATGAGCAACTATAGTTAGGTCTAAATTGAAGCATTGTAAGGGAATCCCTATTTAATAAAAATATGTCTCCTTGGTTGTATAAGGTTAGTATCATAGTCAACTATAATCAATTCAAAATCAAAACCAATAGACAAAGTAGTATGGTTAATACTAAATTTTATTATTGAACTAATGACTTTGTTTATAGAATAATAAAGTTCAATGTGGATAATATTAGAGTTCCGATTAATTCGAAATTCCTTACATCCTAAAGTGATATAGTATTAACGAACATAACATATGTAAAAATTGTCGCAATTGGTATTGCTTAAAGCAATGTAAAATACGATTTTATTGAAAAGATCCGTAAGCGACGAATTTGGCCAAACTATCACATCACTAACAAAGGTGATATGTGAATGTTGATGTTTGAATAATTCAACAATAACTAATTAAATTCACATATTTATTCTCACAATCATATTTATGAATTCTACGAAAGACCGTACGTTTAATTTGTTTATAAGGTGTTACAAAAGTAATTGATTTAACTAAATATGTATGAAATATTAGTTGTTGGTGTATTTGATGTTTGGGGTATTATTAGCAAATGGTTTGCTTCGAAAAATGTTTCGAGAGTCATTATTAATAATTTGGATGTGTATGTGCTTGCACATATATATATATATACACATACGTATATATATACACATATATACAGACACGCATGCATGCACGCACGTGCGCGCACGCACACACTTATGCATGCATCCATATACCATACCGGTACATAATTAAACATTCTTTAAATGTATATTTTAATTACTTAACAAGCTTTGGATTCTTTGGTCAACGAAGAGGACCACCCATCGTTGGCCCTGCTAAGAGATGAGGTGGTTTAGAATTAAATTTAAGCATAAATAGAATTAAAGAAAGGAGGTTTTAAAATGTGGGAGGTGAATGTCTCTCTTATAACGACCTATATTTTACATATCATAAAATTATAAACTATTACTTTTAGAATCATATAAGGTTGCATGACTTTATAACTTTACGAACTGTCTACTAATAACGCTTCTAGACTTAGAATCTATTGGGTGATGTCAACCTTGAAAATCTTATAAGGCCCATAATTTGTTATTGAAGCTACATTAGGGTCTGAAACCACTTTCACTGGAAAGTGACGAAGGATTTTCTTTCCAGGGAGTGATCATAATAGAAATTTGGACTTACTATTTAGAAGATATAGCTGTTTGAAGTTTGGATAGTTTTTGGCCAAGTTAGTGGGAAATTAATTAGGCCTGGATTAGGCCCACTAATCCATTTCAGAAATTGTGCCTAATTAAGGATGAGTGGACATTTTCTAATCACTTTCCCACTTTCCAAAATAAATAAACTTCGTTAATCCGAAATTAAACAAAAAGGTCCACTTTTCCTACTTCAGTTGGCATAAACTTGCCATTAGGGGTCATTAGCAAGATATTGAAGATTGCTATTGACCATCTTGGAATCCATGTCACCACTGTTCAATCTCATATTTCCATTGAGATTTGGTTAAATTTGGTATTAGATGAGTGATATTACTTCTCACTCTATTTAGTTATTAATGTCTTGCCTAGTTTATATCTATGTTAACTATTATATTTTATTCGATATGTTTTGATATATATGATAGGTTCTAGGATTGTTTTATGTACTTCAACACCCTTGACAGCCATTTAGCATTGGTCGAGCACCGCTCATCGCACTATGCAACTATATTAGGTGGTGGAGGTGCAGGGATATCGCCACATTTGGTACTAGAGCCAAGTTGCATAGTTAACCTAAGGTGATAAATCATAGTAGGATCCATTAGAGATGCGTAAAGAGGAATAACTTAGATGGATCGAGCATATACGAGAGTGCGTGCTTATTATATATTTCGGTTTTCAAAACTATATAGTAGATTGTGTGTGTATAGTAAGTCGCATTACACACAGTAGTACCACCGATATAGTTTTCTTTGTTAGAGACTACTTATTCTTGTTACAAATCAATAATGAGCCAATGTTTAAGAAAAGCTGCTAAGAACTCCATATCAGGGTTGAAGATGAAGAAGCAGGCTCCGGAGCTGCTAATCCCAACTTGTAGACACTATTTGTAACATCCCTTGTTTAGTTAAACATTATTTAGGAAATTTAATTGGATAAATTAACTAGAATAATGTAAAGGGCCAAGGAGAATAAGATTTGAAACTTAATAAGGTCGTGCCATACTTAATTAATTAATTAAGGTTGTTTAAACTTAACATATAGGAGAAAATATAAGGAGGAAAAAAATAAGAAGTTCCATCTTTCAGTCCCTTAAACCCTCTCGTCATCATATCATCCTCATTTACTTATTCCAAAACAATCTAAGAGAAATCTAAGGAGGCAGACCATTCTAAGGGCAAGAAGATCATGAAATCAAGGGAGAATTAGTAGTTAAACCTTAAGGAAGCACGACACTAATCAATTCAACTCTAACATTAATTTTAAAGGTGAATAATACAAGAACCATCTCTATTGTTTATTTTGAATTCGGTTATGGATAGTGCCCAAATTATTATTGTTTTTTCTTGCCAAAGTATGGTTGTTTAATAATTTTTTGGATCAAATAATGCTTACTAGAATTTGTACGAAATTATTTAAATGGGTTTGAGGTTAAAATCTATCATTTTTAATCTCCAAATGATTCTAATTTATGATATAGTGTGTAAAATGATATTTTGGAGAGGGGTTTTTAGTTTCATAATTTTTCAAATTAAGTTGAATATCTTACGAATTTCCTAAGGTGGAAATTGGGCTGATTTCATATTTTCTATTATTAAAAATAGTTGTTGATTTTGATTTCAAAATTTTTATATGGTAAAGAGAGGGATATTATCTAATTTCTGTAAAGTTTTAAGATTTTCCCAAGTGATTTCAATTTATTGTGAATTTATTATGCTAGACAAGCATTTAAAAGAATAATTAATGAAATATATTAATTAACTATTTTAAATATTTTTGGGAATTTGAAAATTTAGCATGGCAGCAATGTCTGAAAAAATTTTGTAAAGAAATTTCTGTATCCAATAGAAATTGGACAAGGAATAAGATTTGGTGAAAAGTTTTTACATAAAGCATAATAAAACATTTTTCTTAAGAATTATGATAATCCCATGCCGCATTATCCACTTCGAGCCTAAATGAATTATTTCTTTATGAAGATCATTGTCAATAAGGGTGGAAGCTTAGGATAGCTACTTCGGTAGCTATGGATTGATTCCATCGGCGTCGGCGTCGATATTATCGGCAACCTACCAGTGGCGGCATAGTGTCTTCATGATTCATCTAAGCATTTTAAAAGCTTAATGTTGACATCTACAACGTCGCATGTCTTTATCACTGTTTTCAATGATGCCGCACCTAATCACATCGATTTTTTTCACTACTTAGATAGTAATGTTGCCAAAGCCAAAGTAAGTTAAATAAAAGGTTTTATTAAGACGTCGAGGGTCTTCGGGTTGAGGTGCATTAAGGTCGACGACCATATGTTTTGGTGTTAATACCTCTTGGTCACTACGTCCAACATCATCTTTTTAATGTCGAAGTGGCTTGTTTTTATTAAACAATTTTAAATGTGCAAAGAGGCCTACGTTTTAGAGGGTCGATGACCCTATATCTTTGGTAGTTAGCCACATAACTTATAAAGTTTTTAAGTTTTGTTTAATAGATGGACAACTTATAGTTTATGAAGGTCGATAACACTAATCTCGATATAAATATTTCTTTAACTTTAAAGAATTTAAGTTTTTGTCCTTGATCTTGGATAGGGGTCGACGTTGATTTATTACTGCGTGTTATGTGTATTTCAATAAAGGTGGAGAGCCTTATGTTTTCCATTTTGACATCGTCTTTGGGAATACCAATGCCATTTTGAAATTATTAAACTTCGATACTACCATTAAGGACACCAATGTAGATGAATTTTGACATTAATTTTAAATTTAAGTTGATTAATGGTGGCGAGCCATATATTTTTGACTTCGACTTTGACCTTTGGGGATACCAATGCCATATGATTAACATAGCTGCATTTTGTTATTGAAAATTAATAACTATGAATGACTGCAACATCTATAACAGTTAGTTTTGAGCCTCAGAATGGGGGGTGTTACAAGTTAGTATCAAAGCGTAGGTTTATGATAAAACTTAAAAAGATTAAAAAGTTTTCAAAACATAATCCTAATGAGCCAAGGAATAAGATCAGTGTTATGGGATAATGCTATTGTACCATTCTTGTATTTGTTATTTTCCTCTCTCTCTCTCTTAGACCATTCTTCTGTATCTTAATGAGGCTTGTATGCAGATATACAAAAAAGAAATATGTGAAAGCAAGAAATGGAAGAGTGAATCTTAGTGCCGAAAGCACCACAACCAATGGAAATGCTCAACCCAACTCCAGGAGAAATCATGGTTGACAGGAAAATGCTAATCAAAATGCAAATGCCAATGTAGGTATTATGACCCCACCAGTGGATAGGGACTATGTATCAGTTCTTCGTCAATCCAATGCAACCTAGGGCAGCTGTAGGAGTGGTTGGAGGAAATGCCGCTGATGCGGGAGGAGTCTATCCCATAGCACCTGTTGGTAATAACTATCCTAAGTGAAGTCAAGATTACACCAGTCTGGGTAGGATGCCTTTTCTAGGGACTGAGGACGCAATGGAAGTGGTGAATTGGCTGTTACATGTTGAAAGGAGTTTTGCTGATTTGGATTTGAATGATGACCAGAAATGGAGATGGGCTTTGAGATAGTTACAAGAAGCTGCTTTGTTCTAGTGGAACGTGGTGATCATAGGGGTACTAGAAGAGGAAATGACTAGGGCAGAATTTCGAAGAAGATTTGAAGAAAGGTTTTTTTTGTTTGAAGTGGCCAAGTCAGCCTTGGTCGAGAAGTTTATGCAGTTAGAGCGAGGGGAATTTCAGTGTTGGAGTACTTTGCTAAATTTGATGAGCTGTTAGGGTATGGATATGCCACTGTTGACACCTCTACCAAGAGGAACATAAAGTTTGTCTGAGGGTTGAGGCCAGAGATTGCTAGAGCAACTATGCCACATCTCAGAGATCCATCGAACGTAGTGGTGGAGATGACTGTTAGAAATGAAGAAATGCTTTGACCTTTGGGAAGGAGAAGTCGATGGAGAACCAGAATTCTTAAAATAGGTAGAGAAAATTCTATAAGAAGATGGGAGCTTAGAAAGGTAGGACTTACAAAAAGGGGAACACTGATATAGTTTGTTACAAGTGTGACCAGAAGGGGCACTATGCTAACGAGTATCGTTCTGGTAACGAAAAGGTGGTTGTCGGGAAGCAGAATGTGAAGTGCTTTAATTGTGTCCAGCTCGGTCTTTATAAGAACAAATGTCCAAAAGTGGCCAAGACTAACAAAGGAAAGGTGTTTTCTTTGGAGCCATCTACATCAAGATCAACAACAGCTGAAAAGGAACAGTCAGTGATAGAAGGTACACTTTTGATTCATGGCTAGGGTACTGTTTGATGCTGATGCATCACATCATTTATATTTCAGTGTTTGGTACATAAGTTATGTATAGAACCATCATACCCTATTACTTTCTTTAGGATAACTAATCCAATAGGAGAGTACACAAATCTAGGGATGAGATGTGACCATCTAGATTTTGATTTGCTAGGTTATACTTTTTCCTGCAGCTTGTATGTATTTTATTTCATGGGTTTTGGTATTATTTTGGGTATGGATTGGTCAAGCAAGTATGATGCTAGGATATTTTTCTAGGATAGGAAAATATCAATTAGACACCCTGATAGTCATGATCGAATTATATACTCAGTAGATAATGTGAGTGTGGACATTTGTACTTTGGTTGGAGCAATGGAAGTGAAGATGAAGTGAATCGGGATTTAGTTGCAAGGGGATATGTAGATTTTTTTTTGAGCCGGTTATAGGAGTACCACCGAAATGAGCTACCGAGTTTCGAATAGATCTTGTACCCAAACTGAACCTATAAGTAGACCACCTTGCAAGATGACACCTACCAAGATGAAGGAGTTAAAGGTGCAGTTAGTGTACTTAGAAGGAAATTTTTTTATTAGACTAAGAAGTTTGCTTTGGGGAACGGTCGCGGTGTTAGTGAAGAAATCGGACGGGTCGTTAAGATTATGCATCGATTACCGAAAGTTAAATGAAAAGACGATAAAGAATCGATATCCTTTGCCAAGAATTGATGATTTATCTGATCGGTTGAGTGAAGCCAAAGTGTTTTTCTAGTTGGGTTTGACGATAGGGATCCATCAATTGAGAGTGGTGGAGGACAGTATTCCTTTGATGGCATTCCGAACGAGTTATGGTTCATATGAGTGGCTAGGGATGCCATTCGGATTAACTAATGCCCCGACTTTCTTTATGGACTAGATGAACTGGATATTCCTAGAGCACTTGGATACGTCCGTGTTGGTATTCATTGATGATATTTCAATATATTCTAAGGATGAGAGAGATCATGACATTCATCTTCGAATAGTGCTTGAGTTGTTGAGGTAGCATCAACTGAAAATGATGTTCTCAAAGTGTCATTTCTAAAAGAAAGAAGTGAAGTTTCTTGGTCATATAGTTTCAGAGAAAAGGTTGTCAATCGATCCAACCAATATTGAAGCTCTTAACAGTTGGAAAAGACCCGAGATGGTGATCGAGATATGAAGTTTTCTTAGATTAGCTAGCTATTACCGTAGATTTATCAAGGATTTCTCATGGATAGCATCGCCTTTGATTGAGTTAACCATAAAGGACATGAAGTTTATTTGGTCTGATAAATGTTAGGAAGCATTCCTTGAGCCGAAGCATTTTTTGACCAATGTGCTTGTATTAGTTGTTCCAGCTAGGAATCAAGATTTGATGATGTATACGGATGATTATGGAACATGGTTAGGAGTAGTATTGATGTAGAGGGTTAAAGTGATTGCCTACACTTCTCGGCAGCTCAAGCCACATGAAATTAGATATCTGACTCATGATATGGAGTTGGTAGGGGCGATTTTCGTATTGGAACTATTGGAACATTACCTCTTAGGAGAAAGAATTGAGTTATATACATATCATAAGTTTTTGTGGTACTTATTCTCTCAAAAAGAGTTGAATATGATGCAAAAGAGGTGGCTGGAGTTTTTAGCACTTAACACCAGGGAAAGGAAATAGATTTGCAGATGCATTTAGTTGGAAACATCAGCATGTGGTGTTAGTTATGTTAGTGGAATGGAAGGATCTAGAGGCATTGACTACTTGTAGTGCGCAGTTAAGGTCGACTGCTAGTTCTAGTCAAAGCACAACCACGTTATCATGCTTGGAAGCTCGACCAATATAGATCGAAAAGGTTGCTTCTAAACGGAGAGATGATTCATCGTTAGCCGAAAAGATTAGAAGATTGGAAGCTAGAACCGAGATTGATGATGATTTTAGTCGTGACCAATGGGGACGATTAAGAAAGAAGGGACAGTTATGTGTTCCCGATGTTGGTAACCTAAGAAAGAAAGTTATTAGAGAATGTCATTGTTCGAAGTTTATAATTCATCCTGCGGGAACAAAGATGTACGAGGATATAAAGAGAAATTTCTTCTAGTAAGGTATGAAGATGGATGTACGCTTATGGATGAAGCAATGTGCAAATTTCCAGCAAGTGAAGCCGAACATTAGAAGCCAAGTGGATTGCTTCGACCTTTAGATATTTTAGTTTGGAAATGGATTAGATATCTATGGATTTTATTGACTGGCTGCCAAGGTCGAACAGGGAAAATGAAAGTATATAGGTTATGGTAGATAGATTGACCAAGAGCTCCCATTTCATTCCTGTTAAGTAAATTAGGACGGTGCCTGTATCGACTAAGTTATTTATGAAGAATATAGTTAGACTACATGGAATTCCTAGTATCATAGTCAATGAAGGAGATGCCTTGTTCATTAGTGAATTCTAGAACAGTCTACAGGAGATATTAGGTATCAATCTTAATATGAGTACCGCCTATCATCCATAGACGAATGGGCAGATAAAGAGTCAATTAGGTACTTGAAGATTTGTTGAGAGCTGGTGTACCAGATTTTGGTAGGTTGTGGGAAGGCCATTTGCACTTGGTTGAGTTTTCCTATGATAATAGTTATCATACTAGTATAGGAGTGGCACCTATAGAATCTTTGTATTGAAGGTTGTGAACATGTTGGTTAGAGATAGATTTGTCCTTGGTCCAGCTATGGTAAGAGAAGCCACATAGACGACTGAGTTAATTGGAGGTAGAATGAGAGAAGCTCAATCTAGGTAGAAAATTTACGCAGATAAAAGGTGTAGAGATTTAGATTCTTAGTTGGAGATTGTGTTTTCATTAAGGTATCACCGATGAAGGATGTGGTACGATTGGAAATTTTGGAAAAATGGCATCGAGATATGTTGCATCGTTTCCTATTATAGAGAGGAGGAAAACTCGCGTACGGAGTAGTTTGGCAGGTGTCCATAATGTGTTCCATGTTTCTCATCTTATGAAGTATGTGCATGATCTGGAGACTACTATTGCTCTGACTGCGTTGGAAGATTAGAACCAGTTTTGACTTTTTTGAGACAACCAATTCGAGTTGTAGCGAGAAATGGGAAGATATAAGGGATACTACATTAAAGTTAGGAAAATTCATGTGGAGTGACAACGAGAAAGACTATACTTAGGAGATAAATGACATGATTAGGAATTCCTATCCTAGGATGTTATGATGGTATGTTCTATGTTTGTTGTATATAAACTCTATAGCTAGTAGGACATACTAGCATTGTTTTCATGTCTAATATGCTAATTTTTACTCTTGACTGGAGGACGAAATTCTTTAAGGAGCGAAGCCAGTAACATCCCAATTTTTAGTTAAACGTTATTCGAGATATTTAATTAGATAGTTTAAATAGAACAATGTAAGAGGTTAAGGAAAATGAGATTAAGGTCGTGCCATACTTAATTAATTAATTAAAATTATTTAAACATAACATACAAGAGAAAATATAAGGAGGGAAAAATATAAAGATCCATGTTTTAAACCCTTAGACCCTCTCCATTTCATATCATTCTCGTTTTACCCATTCACAAACAATTTAAGAAAAACCTAAGGAGGCCAGCCATTTTAAGGGGAAGAAGATCATGAAATCAAGAGAGATTTACAAATTAAAGCTTAAGGAAGCACAACACTAATCAAATCTCAACTCTAACATCAATTTTAAAGGTGAATAATATAATAAACCATCTCTTTTGTTTATTTCAAATTCGGTTATGGATAGTACCCAAATTATTATTACTTGTTTGGCCAGAGAGGGGTTTTTAATTTCATAATTTTCCAAACTAAGTGAATATTTTATGTGTTTCTTCATATGGAAACTGGGTAAATTTCGGAATTTAGTTATTAAAAATAGTTAAATATGGATTTTGGCTTCGAAATTTTTATACGGTAAAGAGAAGGATATCCTCTAATTTATATGAACTGGATTTTTCCCAAGTGAGTTCAATTTATTGTGAATTTATTATGCTAGATAAGCATTTAAAAGGATAATTAACTAAAGATATCAATTAATTATTTCAAATATGTTTGGAAACCTAAAAATTTAGTGTGGAAATAATTTCTAAAAATGATTCGTGAAGAAATTGCTTTATCCAATAGAAATTGGACAAGAAATAAGGTTTGGTGAATTTTTTTCTCTTAAAGTAGTAATAAAACAGTTTTCTTAAGAATTACAATAAGGTCATTCCTCATATATCCACTTCGAGCCTAAAGGAATGTCGTCTCTGTGAAGGTCGACGTTGATAAGGGTGGAAACTTAAGATGGCTACTTCTGTAGCTATGGATTGATTCCAACAGTGTCGAGTCGATATTATCGGCAACCCACCAATGGCAGCATAGTGCCTTCATGATTCATTTAAGAATTTTAAAAGCTTGTTGTCGTCATAGATGACATCACATGTATTCATCATTGTTTTCAATGATGTCGCACTTAATCACTTCGACTGTTTTCATTACTGATAGCAATGCCACCTATTATGTGTTCAACCAATATACCAAGTGGCATAGTAGCCAAAGTTAAATAAAAGGATCTATTAAGACGTCAAGGGTCTAAGGGTCAATGTGCATCAAGGTCAGCGACCTTATTTTTGAGTGTAGATGCCTCTTGGCCATGACTTCGCACTTCATCATTTTAATGTCGAGAGGCTTTCTTTTATTAGAACAATTTTAAAAGGGTGAAGACACCTACATTTTAGAGGGTCGATGATCCTCTTTCTTCGGCAGTTAGCAACGTAACTTATAAAGGTTTTAAGTTTTGTTTAAAAGGTGGATAGCCTATAGTTATGAAGGTTGGCAACACCAATCTCGATAAGATTTTTTCTTGAACTTAAAAGAATTTAATTTTTTGTCTTTGACCTTGGATAGGGGTCGACATTGATTTATTAGCAAGTGTGTTATGTATTTCATTAAAGGTGGAGACCCTTATGTTTTCCATTTTGACATCGTCATTGGGGACACAGATGCCATTTTAAAAATTTTAAACTTCAACAGTACTATTAGTGACACCAATGTAGTTGAACCTGATTTAAACTTAAATTTATTAATGGTGGCAAGCCATATGTTTTTGACTTCAACTTTAAACCTTAGGGATTCCATTGGTTGTTTAATAAGTCCGACATGAATCAATTGGCGATACAATGTATGTATCACTTTAAAATCCATGACTTTAAGGGGAAATAACCTAATAGGGGAAGGGGAAATAACCTAATAGGGGAACCAATAGACATAAATTATACATGTGGGTAACATGAATTAAATTGTAAATGATAGGTTCATAGTCATCATAGGGAAACTGTAGGATATGAGATGATAGTCCATACCATGCTGGAGATGGATAGTCTATATGAGGATATGAAAGGATGGTCCACGTCATTTTAATTTCTATGGAATACGTATGATGGATTTTCCACATAATTTTAAATAATTAAACGACATGTGATGGGCAGTCAATGTGGTAGGGGATGAGTAATCCAAGTAATAATCACATGTGAGATGGCTAGTCTACATAATTCTAAATATGCGTATATGTGAGATGGGTAGTCCACAAAATTATAAGATGGGTTGTCAAAATGGAATAAGATGGGTAGTCTATTTAAACTGTGATGGATAGTCATTAGAAATTAAGATGGATATTCTAATGAATTGGGACGGATAATCCAATATATGTTGCATGATTGTAAATGTCATTTTCTATATTCTAACCGTTGTGGTTGCAGGAGCATAGTGCATGGCTATTATATTTTAGTTTAGATACTAGTGAGAGAGAAACTCATTCCCTCAATTGTGTACTCTCACTGGATATCTATTTTGGTTTGAGATGGTAGGCTATTATTCGCACCAGACTATTGTCCGACTCGAAGTTTTTTTCCTTAAATTCTTGAGTACTCATTTGAGTAGGTCATGGTTAAGGGATTTTAGGTTCCAGTTAGACGAATAGGCTTTCGAAGACATGCAAAAGGAAATCTAGCTATTTAGGAGCATCTATTTATCCGCTGTGTTATTTTGGATGTAATGGAAAAGTTGTGCAATTGTCTATTATTAGACTCTGATCAACCAAGTGGGAATCTTTATATGTCTCTCTTGGAGTATGTTTTAATGATTGTATTTTCTCTGAGCGTGGGATTACGAATGAGATTATATAATGAATATGAAATATCATTTGTGAAATGAGATGTGAAAATTTGACATTAATATGTGTTGAAATTTTTTCATATTCATGTGCTTCTGATTATTGATATGAATAACATAGCCGTATTTTGTCACGGAGAATCAATAACTATGGATGACTACAGCACCTATAGCAGTTTATTTTAGACCTCGAAATGGGGGATGTTACACTATTCAATACCATGACAAGGAATATGTTACGAAATGATCTAATGGTTGTTTTGAATGTTGCAGGTGGTGCTGGCACTCGAATGCAAGTGCCCAAAGCCGATTTCAGAAGTTGAATAAGGATTTTTCAAGTCTTGGTGGCAAACCATTCCAAGGAACAGAGTCGGTTATAGAGATGCAAGATTGATGAGACATTTATAAGAGATTTTTGATGATTTGAAATTAGATGGTACTATAAAAAGGATGTTGGCTTCTTGACAGCTCCAAGGATGAGCTATAAACTAGTGGAATGTTGTTAAGGTTGCTACTCATAGGGGGCAATTAACTTAGGATCAGTTTAGGGATAGGTTTGAGGAGAAATTCATACTAGTAGAGTGACGCCCCACCTCTATACCCACGCTAGCCAAGGACACTACGGTGTAATGCCGTCAACTAGCACGGAGAATAAGGCTGTTAAGGAGCGACCATCCGTGTAATGGCTTTTTGCGAGCACCGGTATCCCAGATAAAATATAACTTGCATTCTTTTCAAGAGGAAATCTGACATGCCGACACAAACTCAAAGCTACTACACAGTGGCTATAATACCTTCGGAAACAAATATAGAAATAAACATAACACAAATCAGTCACAGATAATTCATATCACAAAGGCGGAAACAGATACGAATACTACACATAAAAGTGTATATCAGAGTAGTGGTCAAAAAGATCCACAATATCATAAAAGAATAGTTACAAGAGCTTTACAAAAGAATAAGTATACATCAATAAGTCTATATCTCGAATGTATACAACCAAAAACTACTAATCTAAGTAGTTGGCCAAAAGTCAGGATAATAATCCCAGATGAGGAGTCAAGCAGAAGCACCTGTAACCTCTCGGTCTGATCCGAGTATTATTTAATAAGAAAATAGTAAACGGATCAGTCTAACTATAAATATCAGATAAAATGATATAGAATAAGAGATATGACAAAAACATAAGATAAGCATAAAGCCATACTATGATAAGTATGTAACTGAAAATCAACTAGAGATTAATCAATATCACAAGAATCTTCTCAAAGATAAAAAATGATTGTCATACTCTTTATTTCATTTACCAAACCATAAATATTGACAATTATACCAATGCCAATCACAAAAGTTAATGACACACAAATTCACCAATGCACAAATATTGATAAAACTTATCGATGTAAATCACGAAAATTGGTGAAAAAACAAATTCTAGAAATCATCAATGGAAATCCAAAAATCACGAAAAGGGGGAGGCCTATCACAAAACGGGAGTATGAAAACTCACCAACACGTGTATCACAAAACGGAACGCTATTCTATGGTTGCTAACCATTTATTTTGAGCCGAGGCTCCACAATACGGCCCGGAGACCATGGGTCCCTACCCCACCAATTTGAGCCGAAACTCCACAAAAGCGGGTTTAGTCTCCCTCGCAGACAAAGAGACATCGCACATTGCTAGTCTAAATCATAAAATGATCATCATTGATCATCAGGAAGTGTCAATTACACTAAGATAGTAAACATATGAGCTTAGCTTCATGTCCCATAACCACTAGCTTAACTTAAATATTTACGAACAAATTGTAGATCTCCACTATAAAATTGTCACAAGAGATTTAATCGGACAAGTCCAAGAATTAACCGGCGAAGTAAACACAAGTGTTTCATACCACTTGTTTTACTAAGCTGTTTAATTAGATTTCTCATACGAGTGAGGAAAAGGTTTGTATATACTAGTAGATTGGAAAACGGTTTTATAAACAAGCTTGACGTTTAAAATAGAGTTGAAATCATTTTGATAAAAGAGTTTTAATATTTACTACTAGTATTGAAACCTTTATATTTTTAAAGTGACAAAGCACAAAAATGATTGTAGAAACAATCAATCACTAAAATTCACATACGGAGATGTGAATTAATTCCAAAGAAATCGATATCAAATCCATCAAAATGGATATTTCTAAAAATCCCATACTAGAAGTCATCAAAGTCGAATAATTGATAGCATCATCTAGGAATCAAAACGAATCGATAAAAATTGGAATCATAAATAAAATACGCAAAAATAGGCATAATAGGCATTTAAGAGCAGGTCAGTCGACTGGCTCAACGAGTTCAGTCGGCTAACTGCAGGAAACAGAGACCTCTTGCCTCTGTTATCTAAGCAGTTTTTCTGCCTATACAATTGATGTGCAATCACATCCAATCCGCGACCGAACGAGCAATGGCACTAGGGATTTATGCCAATCGGCAACCCGGCCCTATAGGCTCTTTGATGTATCACCAAAAACATGTTCAAACATCCATAAAAGGATTTTCATAGGTTTTGCTTCCAAAGCACCAAAAGTTGGAATATATACAAAATCAATCCAAACCAAAAGCAAATGCACATGAATAAGTGTTAGGAACTCATATCCAACATCAAAGATAGATATAGACATAGATGTGAGATAAAAATCTCAGCTTTTCACAAAAATAAGGAAGGAGAAGCTTGAAAGCAAAGGAAGAATCAACCACACTTCAACACAACCCAAATGAGCTTGAATCTTTGCTCAAAAGAAGAACATTCCCAAAGTTAGGTTTAGGAATTTCTGAAATTGAAAGGAGAATGAGTTGGAGAAGAAGAAGATGATGCTTACCATTAGCTTCTCTTTGGATTTGGAGCTAGAACTTGATTTGCAAATGAAAACTAGGGCTTGGAGTTTTAATTTCCCATTCCTCTCTCCATTGTTGGTAAAGCTTGAGTATTAGGAAATAGAAATGAAGTAATGAAGAGAAGAGGGGTGAAGCTTGGGTCTAATGGGCTGAAACAAAAACCAAAGCCCTAAGTGAAAAAGTGGCAAAATTCCACTAACTCCAAACATATCAAAGTTTATCCTCAAAAAGGTCGCAAACGTCATTTTGAACTCAATGAGGGTGGTCTCGAGTCCTAATTCGACTGTTTGCAAAAAGTAGCTTTTCGGACTAAAATCCGACTAACGATGAAATATTTAAATAAAATATTTAAATACTCAATCGTCAAATATGCTGGTTGTTACAGACTCCTCTCCTTAAAGAAATTGCGTCCTCGTAATATTTAAGAAGAAAATATAAAGTAACAACCATAAAAGCATATTCAACACAAAAGAAATTTGAAATAAAAAGTTCACCTCAAAGAGCACGAGAAAGTAAGTCCGGATATGTTCGCTCGATGAATTCTCTGGATTCCCAAGAACAATCCTTAGGATTTGAGGACCATTGAACTTTCACAAGAGGGACATCCTTATTTCGAAGGCGTTTGACCTCCGAAGCAATAATACGAATAGGACGTTGCTCATAAGTTAACTTAGGCGAAACTTCAATTTCTTCCACAACACCGGGCTCAAGAATAGAATCAGAATCTCGAAGGCATTTCCGTAATTGCGAAACGTGAAACACGTCATGAATAGCAGAAAATTGAGCCGGTAATAAGAGGCGATAAGCCACGGAACTAATACGTTCGGTGATAGAAAATGGACCAATATGTCGTGGTGCTAATTTTCCCGATCGACTGAAACATACAACACCCTTCAAGGTGAGACACGGATAAACACGAAATCTCCCACAGAAAATTCTAATTTCCTTCTTTGGTTACGGCATGGATTGTTTCCTACTCTGGGCTTCTTTCATCCTATGACGAATAAGGTCGATCTTTTCTGTGGAATCACGAATAAAAGCTGGACTTGAAACCAACTTCTCACCGGCCTCAAGCCAACAAGAAAGAGATCGGCATGGCCTTCCATAGAGTGCCTCAAAAGGTGCCATACAAATAGTAGATTGGAAGCTATTATTATAGGAAAAATCGACTAGAGAAATATGATCTTCCCAACTTCCACCAAAATCAAGAACACATGCACGAAGAAGATCTTCAAGAGTTTGATTCATACGCTTGGTTTGTCCATCGGACTGAGGATGATAAGCGGTGCTAAAATTAAGCTTCGTTCCCAAAGCTTTTTGAAGACTCTACCAAAATCCACTAGTAAACAATGGATCACGATCACTAACAATAGAAGTAGGAACTCCATGCAATTTAACAATTTCTTTGATAAAGAGCTTGGCCAAAAGAGGAACGGTCCGGTTAGACCGAACGGGAATAAAATAGGCGGATTTAGTAAGTCTATCAACTATCACCCATAAACTATCATGACCCGAACGAGAACGGGGTAGGCCATCAATAAAATCCATGGAAATTTGATCCCACTTCCAAATTAGAATTTCTAAAGGTTGCAATAACCGACCGGGCCTTTGATGCTCGGCCTTGACGAGTTGGCAAGTCATGCAACACTTAACAAAGTTAGCAATATCAGATTTCATTCCCTCCCAATAATAAACTCACTTCATATCCGCGTACATTTTACTACTACCAGGATGAATGGTAAATTTAGAACGATGAGAATCTTCTAAAATGTCTTTACGAAGATCACTAATATTTGGCACAATAAGTCTACCAAATTTTTGAATACCGCCACGAGAATCAATATCAAAGTCTTTCAAATCTTCAATATCAATTTTATCCCTACAATTTTGGCTAAGATGAGCTAATTCGGGATCTAGCTTTTGAGCTTCAAGAATGCGGTCAAAAAGAGAAGGATGAGCCTCAAGGCTACATAAAACAAGAGATGAACATAAATTGTAAACACGATCTCAAATCTCACAAGTGGATAAAATCCCGAGATCATTCCATTCGGATATCATCATAGAAACAACCGCTTGTTGCTTGCGACTAAGTGCATCGGCAACACGATTTCCCTTTCCGGGAGTATAAGAATATCAAGATCATAAGATGCAAGGAATTCGAGCCAACGTTGTTGACGCAAATTAAGTTCCTTTTGAGAAAATAGATACTTCAAAGATTTATGATCGGTGTAAAGAATGAATTTTTCTCCCAAAAGATAATAATGCCAAATTCGAAGGGCGAAAACAATAGCCACGAGTTCTAAATCATGAGTGGCATATCTAGTCTCGGCTGGCTTCAATTGCCTAGAAGCATAAGCAATAACACGTTCTCTTTGCATAAGAACGGCACCCAGACAAACGCTACTAGCATCGGTATAAACAATAAAATCTTGGTTTCCCTCGAGAATCACAAGAATAGGAGCATCAGAAAGGAGTTCTTTTAATTTCTGAAAAGAAGCTTCACATTTGTCCGACCAAATGTATTTAACACCTTTATTTGTTAAGCTAGTAAGAGGAACGACAATTTTAGAAAAGTCTTTAATAAAACGACGGTAATAGCCCGCCAATCCAAGGAAACTACGGATTTCCGTCACACTCTTCGGTCTCTTCCAATTTTGAATCGCTTCAATCTTTGAAGGATCCACGGAAATTCCGGATTCGAAAATGATATGACTGAGAAACCTCACACGAGATTGCCAAAAGTGACATTTAGAAAATTTTACTTTCAATTGATTGCTCCTAAGAGTTTCCAACACAATCCGAAGATGCTTTTCATGCTCCTCCTCGGTTTTTGAATACACAAGAATATCATCAATAAAGATGAGAACAAATCGATCGAGGAAATCTTTGAAAACTCTATTCATAAGGTCAACGAAACAAGCCGGGGCATTCGTTAATCCAAATGGCATAACAAGCCATTCATAAGATCCATAACGAGTATGGAACGATGTCAAAGGAATGCTATCCTCTACAATACGAAGCTGATGAAAACCGGTTGCTAAGTCCAATTGTGAAAAGACTCAAGCACCACTAAGTTGATCGAATAGATCATCAATCCAAGGTAAAGGATATTTATTTTTGATAGTAAGATCATTAAGCTTGCGGTAGTCAACGCAAAGCCTAAGTGTACCATCGGATTTCTTCACAGAAATAGTAGAAGCTCCCCAAGGAGAGGAACTAGAGCGAATAAATTGCTTCGTCTCCAATTCGGATAATTGTTTACGCATCTCCTCTGTAACAACCAGGTATTTTAAACCATTCACATCCATTATAAGTGTATAGGTAGACACTCATGCCGGAATTGAATTGCTCAAAATACCGTGTTGTGAATCAAAATTTGGCAAATCTAAGAATATATAGTAAATAAAAATCACAGATCACAGACACAGAGTAATAATAATGCAGCGGAAGTAAAAGAGATAGTAGTTCATGAAGCTACTATATAAATATATTAGAGTTACATAAGATACAATAGAAGAAATAAAGTACAACGGATGTTTAAATATGATAACCAAGTACAAGCTGAATAGAACAACCGAAATGAAAAGATGAAACTTGACAAGTAGATAATCTCCAGCGATTCCAATCTCCAGAAAGTGGAAATCCAAATCTGTGAATAACTCAGGCTGACCCGAGCGTAAATAAAAATACAAACACTCGAGTCAGGACATACATACATATACAATGTAAACCAACTCAAGTGAACTGTAGCAAAGATACAAGTAACTTAGAAGATGCTTGGGACTGCCCATCCTCTAAGGATCCGTTAAACTATTTACTACGTAGTAATATACGCTTTATACAGTAGTGTCTAATCAGTAAAGTATAATCATATAGAAAATAACGTTAAGGGGATGGTGAACCTTAACGCGGTCGGATCTTTAAAACCAAAATCGTAGTGGGCTCGCTATAAGGAGATGACACGACACGCGAGGCAATGCCAGGGTGGATACACCATTTGCACTCCCGGACCGGTGATGACGGCAAGCCAGCAGCTTCCGTCCACCTCGAACAATACCCCCGAATCAAAGTGGCACCACAAATCGAATCACAAAAGTAATAGAATGGTTTCCGATGGAGCATGCTCGATGAAAGGGTGCGACCCTTTATGTAGCCCGGTATAGCTCCTGTTTTAGTCATTTATGCCAACTCATGGGAGTTGGGTCCACGTAACATACCTCGAGAACGTCGCCACCATCCTACTTCATTCTGGAATCTCCACCGCGTACACAGTTGTTAAAGTGGTTTTCGGTATTGGCCGGCTATAAGACAATATCCGATCCCGGTCTCTTTAACAACCAATCGTTATTATAACCCGTAGTTATAACTTTTAAAAAATATATTTTATACTTCAAAATAAAATATCATTTCAACCCAAATCTTTATCAAAATAAAGATTAAATTATTTCCAAACCATTTCAATATATCATCATATGTGACGCCCCACCTCTATACCCACGCTAGCCAAGAACACTCCGGAGTAGTGCTGTCAACTAGCACGGAGAATGAGGCTGTTGAGGAGCGACCATCCATGTAATTGCTTATCACACGGTGGCTATAAATAATCTTCGGAAACAAACATAGAAATAATCATATCACAAATCAGTCACAGACATCCATATCACAAAGGCGGAAGAAGATATGAATATATAACTAACACATGAAAGTGTACATCAGAGTAGTGGTCAGTAAGTCCCACGATAATACAAAAGAATAGCAACACGTGCTATACAAAAGAATACAACTATGAGTCTATATCTCAAGTGTATACAACAAAAACTGCTAATCTAAACAGTTAGCCAAAAGTCAGAGTGATGAATCCCTGGGAAGAAGTCAAGCAGAAGCACCTGTAACATCTCGGTCTGACCCGAGTATTATTTAAGAAAATAATAAATGGGTCAGTCTAGCTATAAATATCAGATGACATGATATAACATAAAATATATGGCATAAACATAAACATCCATAATGACATACCACTATAAGTATGTAAATAATGATCAACAGAAGATCAATCAATAAGAGATAATCAATATCACAAGAATCTTCTCAAAGATTCGAAAAGGGCATCATACCCCAAACTTGTACTCATAACAAGTCAATGACATAAATTCTAGAAATCAATGCAAGAAGTCCAGAAATCATAGAAAAGAGAAAGAGGCCTATCACATGACGGTCCGAAGACCAAGGGGAGCTACCCCACATGTGTGAATGGAATCACACAGATTAAGGTCCAGACTAACCAAACAGCAAAAAGGTATGTGTGAGTGGAATCACACAAGTGGTGTCTAGTCTAACCTCGCAACAAGAGACATCGCACAGTTGCTAGTCTAAATCATCAGAACGATCGTCATGATCAACGAGAAGTGTCAATTACACTAAGCTAGTAAATATAGAAGTTTAGCTTCATGTCCCATAACCACTTGCTTAACTTAAATATTTACGAACAAACTGTAAATCTTCACTAATAAAATTGTCACAAGAGGTTCAATCGAACAAGTCCAAGAATTAACCGACGAAGTGAACGCAAGCGTTTCATACCACTTGTTTTACTAAGTCGTTTAATTAGATTTCTCATCCGAGTGAGGTAAAGGTTTGTATATACTAATAGATTGGAAAACGGTTTAAGAAAAGAGCTTGGTTATTAAAAATAGAGTTGAAATTGTTTGTTAAAAGAGTTTTGATATTTACTACTAGTATTGAAACCTTTATATTATGAAGTGACAAAACACAGAAGCAATTGTAAAAACAATCAGTCACAAAAATCGCATACGGAGATGTGAATAAAATCCAAGGAAATCAGCTCAATGTTTTTCAGATAAGATCCCCTACGGAGGGGGGGTCCAGGGGGGGTGGCAACCCCCCAAGGTGGGGGTGCAGGGGCAACGCCACCGCTTACGGGGTTCGACCTGCCCGGTCAGGTCGCGGGGGTCCAGGGGGCAGCGCCCCCGGCGGGGTGCGGGGCAGCGCCCCGACCAAAACGGTACGACCTAGTGAAGACAAAATGAGGTCTAACGACCTAACGACTCAAGGGTCATACGACCTAACGGCTGCGACCTAGGGGTCTAAGGGGTCAAGCGACTTAGTGGTTGCGACCTAGAGGTGTTCGCGACCTAACGATGACTCACGACCCAACATGGCCGACTTAACAGAGGTCGCGACCTAACAGGATAACTCGTGACCGACTTAAGAGTTGCGTGACTGAAGGGTTCCACGACTTAAGGGTTGCACGACTTAAGAGTTGCACGACTTAAGAGTTGCACGACTTAAGAGTTGCACGACTTAAGGGTTGCACGACTTAAGGGTTACACGACTTAAGGGTTGCACGACTTAAGAGTTGCACGACTTAAGAGTTGCACGACTTAAGAGTTGCACGACTTAAGAGTTGCACGACTTAAGGGTTGCACGACTTAAGAGTTGCACGACTTAAGAGTTGCACGACTTAAGGGTTGCACGGCTTAAGGGTTGCACGGCTTAAGAGTTGCACGGCTTAAGAGTTGCACGACTTAAGGGTTGCACGACTTAAGGGTTACACGACTTAAGAGTTGCACGACTTAAGAGTTGCACGACTTAAGAGTTGCACGACTTAAGGGTTGCACGACTTAAGGGTTACACGACTTAAGAGTTGCACGACTTAAGAGTTGCACGACTTAAGGGTTGCACGACTTAAGGGTTGCACGACTTAAGGGTTGCACGACTTAAGAGTTGCACGACTTAAGAGTTAGGCCAGGAGCGACCTAACGAGATAAGGTCCAACGACCTATCGGGATAACTCGTAAACGACCTATGGATGAACGACTTAACTCCGAACGAGCTAAAAATGGCCAGAACGACCTAGGTTTAACTCGTGAACGACTCACGACCTAGGGACGAACGACTTAACTCCGAACGACCTAAAAATGGCCAGAACGACCTAAGTTTAACTCGTGAACGACTCACGACCTAGGGACGAACGACTTAACTCCGAACGACCTAAAAATGGCCAGAACGACCTAGGTGCAGAAAATTCACCAAAACGCTAAAAATTGGAGTTTTTCGCCAATCCAATCCAAACCAAATGCAAATGTGCATGCAAAAGTGATAGGGAATCATTCCCAACAGTCCAATATAGTTATAGACTAGATTTGTGAGATAAAAATCTCACCTTTGCACCAAATATCAATGAAAATGAAGTTTTAAGCAAGCAAGAATCAATCCTTCTTCTATCTAAGCACAAGAAGCTTGAATCCAATGTCTTCTTCTTGAATTTGGAGTAGAAAGATGGATTGCAATTGAATTTGAGTTTTGGAATTTTAATTTCCCATTCCCTCCACCATTAATGCCAAAGCTTGATTAGTTAGGAAATTTATGAAGAGTGAGGAGAAGAGGGTTGGAACTTGGGCTTAATAGGCTAAACTAACCCAAAGTCCAAAGCGGGAAAAGTTAGTGAAATTTCACTAACTCCAAACCTATCGATGTTTATACTTAAAAAAGTTGTAAACGACATTTCGAACTCAATGGAAGTGGTCTCGAGTCCTAATTTGACCGTTTGCAAAAAGTAGCTTTTCGGACCAAAATCCGATTAACGAGTTAATATTTAAATAAAATATTTAAATACAAACTCGATAAATATGCGGGTTGTTACATCATACCATATCTTTCGATTCAAATATTTATCAAAATAAATATCAAGTCATTTCTAACCATTTCAATATATTAAATTATCATATCCTTTCAAAACTTCCTTTCAAATCATTTTAATATATCAAAATATCATAACCTTTCAAAACTACATTCAAAATATCTTATCTTTTAGCACTTCCTTTCAAATTATTTTAATATCAAAATGTCATATCTTTCAAAACTCCATTTTCAAATCGTTTTAATATATCAAAATATTATATCTTTTCAAAACCACATTTCAATCGTTTAACATATCAAAATATCAAAACCACATTCATTTCAAATCATTATTCATTTTATTCAATTTAAAATACCATTTCAATTCACATTTCAAAACAGTTTATATTCAAAAAAATTCATTTTTAATCATTAAAATGAAGTTATTATGTTCAATAATTAAATTATTAAATTTCCAAAATTTTCAACTTTCAAAATTCAATTATTCACTTAAGTTTATCAAAACAGTGAAATTTCACTTTTCATGGCATTTAGAAAACGCTACGGAAAGATACATTCAAAACAGTTCAATTTAACAAAAGACAACATTTTAAAATGTTGTAATAGGGTTTACTTAAATTTCAAATAAACTTAGTTAAATTCAAAAATTATAGCACTTACAAAAATTGCTATAATAGCTTTTAATTCAATTTAGCTTTTTAGTTCATTATCATCAACTACAGCATTTACAAATGCTGTAATATCATTTACATTGTAATTAATAGCATTTCAAAAATGCAGTCAATTAACTTCAAATATTCAATATAATTTCTCAACCAATTAAATTTTTTTATTTAAAACATTTTTAACTCATAAAATCATACATTTTCACATTTATAAACATCATTTAATTTTCCTCAAGTTCATGATTTTATAAAGTTAAATTTGCATTCAAAAATCAAGATTTAATAATAATTCACTTATTAAATTGCAATGTTCAATTTTAAATTCATTGCATTGAATTTCAACTTAACACTTAAGTTCAAATTCTCAAATATAACTTAGTTTTATTTTTATTTTTATTTGCTTAACTAAAAGTTCACTTTTAAGTCAATTTCATAAATTTCCAATTTTAGTTTTATTTCAAAATTTCAACTTAAAGTATTCATTCATTTCCCATTTCAACTTTATTAAAACTCATTAATATGATATAAAATCACTTTGAATTCATTTAAATTCAAATTATCATAAATTTATCATAATTTCATATTCAATTTAATTTCCAATTATAATTAAATCAAATTTTCCAAAATAACTTACGTTCAAAATTTTCTAACTTTTCATTACTTCATTTTACTTACAATTATTCAGAAAATCGATAATATTTTACAAAAATCCTTTTTAATTAGATTTAAATCAAAATGTTTTAATATTTACAATTCTAAAATAATTTTAATTTTTTTAGAAAACATATATTAACTACGGGTCTGTATATAATTTTCTACACTAGGAAAAGTGATACGGGTAATATATCATTTCAACCCGTAATTTACAAAGAAAATCCGGGTTTTATCATTTCAAACCCGCAGTCCTAAGTAAATGAAATAAATTGAAAATCATTTAGGCCTATTATTTCAGCCCATAACAATTTTCCCTTATTCTAAAGTCCGTTCGGGTATGTATCATTTCAACCCATAGTGATTTCTAATTTACAGGGAACTTGCGGTGTGATAAACTGATAAAATATACAGAATAGCATGAAATAACAGTAAAATATGATATAACAGGTGTAATAACAGGTGTGAACATCATATGATAATAATATAAGCAGTTATAACATGTTAATATAGTTCTACAGATTCGCAGGGTGTCAATTTACTACTTATATAAGTACATAATGTCTGGTGAGAAATACTCACTTTTTTATGCTGGAGATATTAATTTGAATGACACAACGGATCCAGAAGGCATGACCTTTGATTTTGAGTGGAGAGAAATAGCCAAGATATCATCTTGTAAACAACCCCAAAACAAGACAATATAACTTA
Organism: Allium cepa; assembly: GCA_030765085.1. NCBI lineage: Eukaryota > Viridiplantae > Streptophyta > Magnoliopsida > Asparagales > Amaryllidaceae > Allium > Allium cepa. Next base: position 269,304,678 of record CM060931.1, on the reverse strand, counting down.
TGAATATTCAACCAAAACAATATAGAAATAATTGGAAATTTGAAATTAACAAAAAATGATTCAACCTTTCATTAACCATTCAAGAGCTTGGCCATGACATCATTTGGCTCAGCCATGAACAGGTCTAGACCTGAAAGGTCATCCAATGGTCAGCAAAAAGAAGGCAAACAATGGGATGTGAAGAGGTAGGAGTTAAACATGAAGCAGACAAAGAGTCAAGGCCAAAAGGAGTGGTTTTTGGTGCACACTAGGCTCGGCCTAGTCATAGTTTGGGCTTGGCCATGCTTGCTTCAGATCTGGACAGAGGTCAAGTGATGGCCAGAGATCAGGTCATGGTGGTGGTGGAGCAAGGGGAGGTGGCCAAGGTGATAGAAGAAGGATATAAGTGAAGTTATGTGGTCTAGGCATTGTTTTCAAGGATTGCTTTACAAGTTTGAGGGGTTTGCATCATAGGGAGGCCATGGTCAGATCTTGGTCAGAGGAGGGGAAGGTGGTGCTGCGGTATATGGTGGTGGTGTGGTCGGTGGTGGTGGTGGAGATGTGGGGCCGAGCAAAGCTATGAGAGGTCATGGCAAAAATCAAGCAAAACAAAGAAGAAGAAGTAGAAAAACGAGAGGAGGGAGAGAGGCCATTGCTTATTTTTATTTGCTCAGATCTGAAATGGATGAGTATTATTGATGGAATGAGAAACTTTCACGTGAATAAGCAAAAGAAAAGGAACGGTTACAATAAATTGATGCATTGATTGAAAAAGAAACGGTAATAGAAAAGGCGAAACGACTTTACGTTTTTTAGCTTTTAAGACCTTCCATACTTCCTTTTCTTTTAAAACAAGTAAAACAAATAAACTTCAGCAAGTACATCTAAAATCCGAAATAAAGTGAAATAAAATAAAAATATATAATTAAATTTAAAGAAAATATAAAAAGAATTAAGGAAATTGCTTAAAAATTGAAAACATGGTTCAAAAATTACAATTAAAACATCAATGGCTTTGGAAAAATATCTACTTCATTTTACAAATTTCTAAAGCAAAATTTTGAAATAAAATAATTTATTTATCATTTATAAAATAAAATAAATAATTAAATTTTAATTAAATAGAATTTAAATTAAGAAAATGGCTTAAAATTGCGAAGTAGACTTTAAAATTAGAAATAAATTCAATGTACTTTGGAAAAAATTTATATACTTGAAAAATATTTATAAATAAAGATAAGTACACAAAATAAAAATGAATTCACAAAATAAAATATATAAAATTAAATTTAAATAAAATTTTGATGAAGAAAATAGCAGAAAATAAGAAAACAGCCTAAAAAAAGAAATCAACACGGTAAACTTTGGAAAAATTCTAACGTCACTAAAAAAAATGTTCTTAAAATAGAATATATATCTAATATGTCATATAACACATATTAGAACATGATTTGATAATTAAAAATATAATTTATAAAATTTAACATAAAGAAAATTGTTAAATAATTCAATGTACACACAATATTGAAAACAGTATAACTTTCACAATTTAAATCCGTTTACATCGAAACGAAAAGTGGTATTCATGTTATTAAATCTATTTTCATAATAAAATATAAAATTTATAAAATTAAAACTTTTAAATTTTTAAGTTAAAAATCAAAATTTGACTATTTTGACCAAAATCAACATTTCAGGAAAATATTCAACTTACACAAGTTTGAAATTATAATACACATAATAATCAGCATTTATATTTTTTAAAATGAAATGTTTGAAATAAAGCAAGTTTAAAATAATTTAAAAATAAATAAAGTCAAATTTAAATTATATGCAAAATCTAGGGTTGTTACATCCTCATTTTCCTTATTGGACATGCGATAAGGAGGACGAGTGATAGGTTGAGCTCCAGGGATGAGATTAATTTTGAACTCAATTGCTCGCTTAGGTGGCAATCCTAAAACGGGCTCAAATATGTCGAAAAATTCACGAACAACGTGAATAAGAGAAATGACATCTTCCTCATCATCATCATCATCATGAGGATTTAAAGAATATAAAGATGCTGCCAAGCTGGAATCCGAATCTTTAGGATTAATAGAAATCTGCTTAACAGATTGAGGATGTCGAAGATGAATAGTCCGCTCAGGACAAAGGATATAAGCTTCATAGCGGTTAAGCCAATCCATTCCCAAAATCATTCCAAAGCCTAAGTAGCGCATAACATGCAAATCGGCTCGGAAAGAAAATTCACACAAAATAATCTCGACATCTTTACACAATAAACTGATTGTTGCAGATCCACCAATCGGATCCACAATTCTCAAGGAAGTCATTAAAGCAACAACACTTAAAGAAAAAGTATCAACAAGTTCTTTTGATATAAAAGAATGAGACGCACCCGTATCAAAAAGAACTCGAATAGGTTGATCACGAAATAAAATAATGCCATCAAAGATAGGATGAGAAATACCTTGACCACGAGAAGTGTTACTAGGAGTTTGCACCACATTAAGCTTTCCCACCTTCCTGCCTTCAAGTTTGGGACACGAAGATATATAATGGTCCGAGCTTTTGCAATAGCGATAAGCACGGGGCTTTGAACACTTATTTGCATAATGGTCCTTAGATCCACAGTTGTAGCATTGCCCACAACTTGAGGTAGAAGTCTTAGTTGTCGGAGAGGCTTGCTTCCCTTTCTTATTGTTGGGATAAGGACCTTTGAACTCATTAGGCCTTTTCTTGTTGATGAAGTTCGGTTTAGCACTCCCAACCTCAACATCACTTACTCTATCGGCCTCTTCAAGTCGAAGAGCGATATCAATGAGTTGATCAAAAGAAACTTCTAATTTTAGAAGTAATAGCTTCTTGAGATTTTTGTTCAAGCCATAAAAAAATCTTTGGTTTTTTTCGATGGGGTGTTTACGTATTCGACCCCGTATTTAGAAAGTGACTCGAAGGATGCGACGTAGTCTGCCATAGAGGATTCACCTTGAACAAGGTCAATGAAACGACGAGCCAAAGTTACTTTCTCAGCTTCTGGTATAAACTTTAATTCGAAGCGTTCCCGGAATTTCTCCCAAGTAAGATCCGCTTCATTTATTTCAGAAATTAGAAGCTCATACCAGTCTAATGCTCTTTCTTGGAGCATACTAGAGGCCACCTATGAAGATCAATAAGATTCATGCGTGAAAAGATTCGATCGCTTGTTCTTAGCCAAGCCTGGACTTCAATAATGGTTTCAGAACCTTTGAATGGCTTCCCACCCAAATTGGTATAATCGTTGCACAAACGTGCAAATCCAGACTTAATGTGAGTAGACTCCGGATTAGAACCTGCTGCTTGAGCATTCTTTATTAGATCAAGAAGCTGCTGGACATACATAAATACTCCATCTTGGGGAGTAGCACTAGATTGACCGACGCTGGGACGGCCAAGTCTAACCATTTCTCTTCATTAAGAAAGATAGAAGAAGAAGAAAAAGGTTATTCACAAAATGAATATCAAACAATAATGATTGATAAAATAAGGAATCACAAAAGAAAATAGGATAGGACGGTTCGTAGACCCGAATAAAATCCTAAGGCATGACTCCTAAGATGGACTTAGGACGATGATCCTTTTTAAATTATTCTACGTTGTTCCGAAGTTTGGCTCTGATACCAAGCTGTGGAGCCCCACCTCTATACCCACGCTAGCCAAGGACATTACGATGTAATGCCGTCAAGTAGCATGGCGAATAAGGCTGTTGAGGAGCGACCGTTCGTGTAATGGCTTTGTGCGAGCACCGATATGCCAGATAAAATATAACTTGCATTCTTTTCAAGAGGAAATCCAACATGCCGACACAAACTTAAAGCTACTACACAGTGGCTATAATATCTTCGGAAACAAATATAGAAATAAATATAACACAAATCAGTCACAGATAATTCATATCACAAAGGCGGAAACAGATATGAATAATACACATAAAAGTGTTTATCAGAGTAGTGGTAAAAAGATCCACAATATCACGAAAGAATAGTTATAAGAGCTTCAGAAGAATAAGTATACATCAAGGAGTCTATATCTCGAATGTATACAACCAAAAACTATTAATCTAAGTAATTGGCCAAAAGTCAGGATAATAATCCCAGATGAGGAGTCAAGCAGAAGCACCTGTAACCTCTCGGTCTGACCCGAGTATTATTTGATAAGAAAATAATAAACGGATTAGTCTAACTATAAATATCATATAAAATGATATAGGATAAGAGATATAGAAAAAACGTAAGATAAGCATAAAGCCATACTATGATAAGTATGTAATTGAAAATCAACTAGAGATTAATCAATATCGCAAGAATATTCTCAAAGATAAAAATGATTGTCATGCTCTTTATTTCATTTACCAAACCATAAATATTGACAATTATACCAATGTCAATCACAAAAGTTAATGACACACAAATTCACCAATGCACAAATATTGATAAAACTTATCAATGTAAAGCACGAAAATTGGTGAAAACACAAATTCTAGAAATCATCAATGGAAATCCATAAATCACGAAAAGGGGGAGGCCTATCACAAAACGGGAGTATGAAAACTCACCAACACGTGTATCACAAAACGGAATGCTATTCCATGGTTGCTAACCATTTATTTTGAGCCGAGGCTCCACAAAATGGCCCGAACACCATGGGTCGCTACCCCACTAATTTGAGTCGAAACTCCACAAAAGCGGGGTTTAGTCTCCCTCGCAGACAAAGAGACATCGCACATTGCTAGTCTAAATCACAAAATGATCATCATCGATCATCAAGAAGTGTCAATTACACTAAGCTAGTAAATATATGAGCTTAGCTTCATGTCTCATAACCACTAGCTTAACTTAAATATTTACGAACAAATTGTAGATCTCTACTATAAAATTGTCACAAGAGATTCAATCGGATAAGTCCAAGAATTAACCAGCGAAGTAAACGCAAGCGTTTCATACCACTTGTTTTACTAAGCCGTTTAATTAGATTTCTCATACGAGTGAGGTAAATGTTTGTATATACTAGAAGATCGGAAAACAGTTTTATAAACAAGCTTGACGTTTAAAAAAGAGTTGAAATCATTTTGATAAAAGAGTTTTGATATTTACTACTAGTATTGAAACCTTTATATTTTTAAAGTGAAAAAGCACAAAAATGATTGTTGAAACAATCAATCGCTAAAATTCACACACAGAGATGTGAATTAATTCCAAAGAAATCGATATCAAATCCATCAAAATGGATATTTCTAAAAATCCCATATTAGAAGTCATCAAAGTCGAATAATCGATAGCATCATCTAGGAATCAAAACGAATCGATAAAAATTGGAATCATAAACAAAATACGCAAAAATAGGCATAATAGGCATTTAAGGGCAGGTCAGTCGACTGGCTTAATGAGTTCAGTCGACTGACTACAGGAAATAGAGACCTCTTGTCTCTGTTATTTGCCTTTGGTACGCCAATTGGCTACAGCCAGTCGACTGGATTCAAAGTCCAGTCGACTGACTGGAACCTAGGCAGTTTTTCTACCTATACAATTGATCTGCAATCACATCCAATTCGCGACCGAACGAGCAATGGCGCTAGGGATTTATGCCAATCGGCAACCCGACCCTATAGGCTCTTCGATGCATCACCAAAAACATGTTCAAACATCCATAAAAGGATTTTCATAGGTTTTGCTTCCAAAGCACCAAAAGTTGGAATATATACCAAATCAATCCAAACCAAAAGCAAATGCATATGAATAAGTGTTAGAAACTCATATCCAACATCAAAGATAGATTTAGACATAGATGTGAGATAAAAATCTCACCTTTTCACAAAAATAAGGAAGGAGAAGCTTGAAAGCAAAGGAAGAATCAACCACACTTCAACACAACCCAAATGAGCTTGAATCTAAGCTCAAAAGAAGAACATTCCCAAAGTTAGGTTTAGGAATTTCTGAAATTGAAAGGAGAATGAGTTGGAGAAGAAGAAGATGATGCTTACCAATAGCTTCTCTTTGGATTTGGAGCTAGAACTTGATTTGCAAATGAAAACTAGGGCTTGAAGTTTTAATTTCCCATTCCTCTCTCCATTGTTGCTAAAGCTTGAGTATTAGGAAATAGAAATGAAGTAATGAAGAGAAGAGGGGTGAAGCTTGGGTCTAACGGGCTGAAACAAAACCAAAGCCCTAAGTGAAAAAGTAGCAATATTTCACTAACTCCAAACATATCAAAGTTTGTACTCATAAAGGTCGCAAACGTCATTTTGAACTCAATAGGGGTGGTCTCGAGTCCTAATTCGATTGTTTGCAAAAAGTAGCTTTTCAGACTAAAATCTGACTAATGATGAAATATTTAAATAAAATATTTAAATACTCAATCGTAAAATATGCGGGTTGTTACAGGTAGGTCAAAAGTTGGTTTTGTTTAGAAAATTTGTAGATCTAAAGCAAGGAGATATGTCTATCTCTGAGTATGTCACGATGCTTTACTAAACTATGGAATGTATTTTATCGACATCAGTTAAAGAAGAACGAAAGTTTATTATGGGATTGGGTGATTATTTGGGAGAGAAGTTAGTAGGTTATATCGATGAGTCCTCTGAGGAACTCGTTGAGAAGGATCTTCGGCACGAGAGTCAATACCCCAAGTATAAACTTCTTGTTGTTAGCAAAGAAGTGCCAAAGCTACAACGAAGCATGGGAGGCAAGAAGCAGTGGAACAATAAGAGGAAGTAGCACTGACATAAGGTGCTTAGAAAAAGGCTAAGTAGAAACCTATCCACATAACTGTGGTGACAATGGTCATCTTAGTAAGAATTGCAAGGCCAAAGGGAAAAGGTGATATAACGGCAATTAACCATGACATTCATAGAGGGATTTTCCTAAACTGGTGAAGCAAAGGTAGATGGTAAATGCATGTACTTTAGATGTGTTCTGACTTCGTCGAATGCTCCCTCGATGAACGAAAAAGGGAAGACATCACTATTCAAGATATGATTTGTATTTATGATGTTCCCATATGTGTTTTATTCAATATCAAGGCTTCAAGTTCCTTTATATCTAATGACTTGGTGGATAGGTTAGGATTGAAACCCGTAATTGTTGATCGACCTTTGGTAGTGACAAATCATGTTGAAGGCTCAACTAAATTGTGTACGATTTGTCATAGTTTGCTCTTACCAAGTCAAGTATATCCTTTTGTTTATGATTGCTTTTGTTTTGGGTTTTGTGGGGTTCAGTGTAATCTTGGGGACGGACTTTCTTAGGAAGTAAGTGATAGTGGTGGATTGCAAAAAGCAATAGGTGACAATAAGGGCCGAAGAAGGGCAGAAGGTAAAGATTGGATGCCTACAAGAGGATGATGTTATGGTTAGCTTTTTATGTTCGCTAGAGGTTACTAGAACGAGTTATCGTATGTTCCATCACTAAAGAGTATCCAGTCGTATTCGAAGTGGTGATAGGATTACTGCTACACCGATAGATTGAGTTCCATATAAATTTAGTAATGGACATAAGACCAGTAGTTATGCTTTTGAGCCATATGGCACCCAGAGGGTAAAAGGAATTAGAGGTGCAAGTGAATGACATGATGAATACGTAGTTCATTTGTTAGAGTATATCTATGAAGTGTGCACCTATAGTACTCATCACTAAGACGGATGACTATCTAAGGCTGTGTGTTGATTACCGTGAGCTGAATAAGGAAATAAAGAAGAACAAGTATCCACTCTTGCATATAGATGACTTGTTCAATCAACTTCATGGTGAAAGGTGTTCTTTAACCATGATCTTGTGACAAGATTTCACTAATTATGGGTAGTGAAGGAGAGTGTGCTATTAACAGCATTTTGCATGCCTTGTAGATTCTATGAGTGGTTGGTTATATCATTTGGGCTAACCAATGCACCAACTTACTTTGTTGATCTTATGAACCGTGTCTTTAGGGATTAACTAAATAAGTTCATGCTCGTATTCATAAATAATATTCTAGTCTATTCTAGGACAATGAGGAATGCAAGACACATTTTAGGACCATACGTGAAGTATCGAAGAAGTACAAATTGAAGGTGAAGTGTTTGAAGTGTCACTTTTGGAGGAAGGAAGGGAGATTCTTGGGACATGTTGTTACATAATAAGGTATTGCTATAGATCCCACTAAGGTGGCAACAGTTCAAGGCTGGAACCAACCCAAGAATGTAATGGGTATGAGGATTTTCTTGGATTGGTGGGATATTATAGACATTTCATCATGAATTTCTCGATGGAAGTAGCACCATTGACTAATTTAACGAAGAAAAACTGGACTTTTATATAGGACACGAAGTATGAGCACACGTTTATGAGTCTGAAAGAATGGTTGACAAATGCATGGGTGTTAACTGTTCTAAATGGGAATGAGGAGATGACGGTATACACTAGTGCTTGTGATACTAGATTTTGGCAACAATAGTGTTTGCTTTGAAGATTAAGAGGCATTATGTAACAATCTAATATTTTCAACCATTTGCATCCGCACATGTCGGACTTAAATTGCTCAAAATACCAAATTGTTAATTTAAATTGGCAAAATACAGAATATACAGTAAATAAATCACAGATCACAACACAGAGTAATATAATGCAGCGGAAGTGAAGAAATAGTAGTTCATGAAGCTACTATACATATACATATACATCAGAGTTTGATAAGATACAACAGAAATAACAAGATGATAATCAAGTACAAAGCTGAATACAACACTGGAATCAACTGGATAACTGAGAGTGAAATAGATGGATGGATGATAATCAGGACATACACACTCATACAATGTAAATCAACTCAAGTGAAGTGTAATATAGGTACAGGCAACTAAAGGATGCTTGGGACCTCCCATCCTCTAAGGATCCGTTAAACTATTTACTATGTAGTAATATTTCGCTATTATAATAATGTCTATACTAAAATAAACTTACTTTAAAATAGCGTTAAGGAGTTACCCAATATCCACGTTAACACATATATAATGCCAATAGTCTATACAGTACCGTAATACCTCTTGATCGGGAGGCTACCAGAGGATACTCCATAGGTACGACACAAATTAAACTCATACAAGGCACGCTAGGGTAGGTGACATGACACAACAAGGCAATGCCAAAGTAGATATACTAATTACACATCCGGACCAGTGGTAACGCGCAGCAGCTACTACCGCCCACCTCGAACCACACTCCCAAAATCAAAGGTGCGCACCAAATAATCACAAAGTAATAGAATGGCATACGAAGAAGTGCGTCCGATAAGAGGTGCTACCTCCTTAGCCCGAGAATCGCTTCAGTTTTAGCCACCATATGCCAACTCACGGGAGTCAGGTCCCGTACATACCTCAATAGACCGTCGCCACCATCCTACTTCATTCTGGAATCTCCACCGTGTACACGGTTGCCAAAGTGGTTTTCAGTATCGACAAAGAGTATGCCCATATCCGATCCTGGTCTCTTTAACAACCAACGTTATTACTACCCATGGATATTTATTTCAAAACATTTCTATTCCAAAACCATATAAAGATTAAATGCCATTACTTTCCAAAATAAGATCCATTTTCAAAATGGCAATATTTTCAAATCCATACACCTTCCAAAATAATATCCATTTCAAAACTAAATAATATATTATTTTATTCCAAAACCAAATCAATATGTCGATTCCATCTCAAACCAAATTAATATATCATTTAAATAAAACCCAAAATTTCCAGGTCACTGGATATTTCCTTCAATTTATTGAACTTGAAATATTCCTTTATATCATTTTAACCCAAAACACTTTATAAAGTCATATTCTTAAATCTTCAATTTCAATAAGTTCCAAACTTATACATTTAAATACCATTCTTATTTAAATACAATTTCAAATAAATTCATTTCCAAAGCCATATTACTTTCAAGTTATAACAACTCTGACCAAATACTTTGAAACATATTTATTTAGACCATTAAATTCAATGTTAATATCTTCCAAACAAGATTCATTTAACCATTTAAATTCAATGTCAAATAATATTCATTTCAAAGTTGTAGCATTTATAAGTCTATTCATTCAATTATAACTTTCCAAAACATTGTACATTTCAACTACATTAAAATTTCAATTTTTAGCCAATTTAACTTATAAAAATCACATTTCACGCTTCAAAAATATTCATTTGGATATCATTTAACTTATGATTTAACAAAATAAAATTTCTCAATAAATTTCCAAATTAAACTATAATTCATTAATAAGTCAAAATTACCCTATTTTACTGAACTTTTATTTTTAACAAATAACTTTACACTTTATTTTAAAATATCCATCCCACAAATAAAATACCCTTATCACTAAATTTACTTAACTTTCATTTGAAAACTAAATTCCCAATTATCAAGTTAAGTCATTTTAAGTTGTAATCATTTATTTTTACAAAACATAACCATAAATAAAGTATTTTCACATAGTTAATATAACAGTCCAATCCTCTTTATAAATCTATTCATCTAGGCATCAATTAACTATGATTCCAAATTAAATAAATTTTATTACTAAGCCCAATCAAAACTGCAGTTCATTTTATCCACTCAAAATACATTATTTACTATGCAAACCTTATTTATTTCAAGAAATAACCTTTATTAAATTTACTAGGCTAGATTTTAGATTCCAAATTAAACCAAACTTAATTATTAAGTTATTTTTCATAAACAAAGATCCTTACATTACAATTTGAAACCAAATAAAGATTTTAAATTACAATTGAAACCAAAATCAACTTATAAAATTTTAACTTATAGAAATCCAATATATTTCCAATCTTTAAATCAAATCTTTAAGCTAAATTCCCGTACATCTTAAAATCCAAAATACTTAATAACTTTTAGGAAAATATTATTTTAAATTTATCCATGGGTCAGTATATAGTTTTCTAACCTAGGTCAAGTGATACAGATATGTATCATTTCAATCCGTAATTTAAAAAGAAAAATCCGGTTCTATCATTTCAAACCCACAATCTCAAGTAATTCAAATGCAATAAAAATCATTCGGGCCTATCATTTCAGGTCATAATGATTTTTTCTTATTCTAATGTCCGTTCGGGTATGTATCATTTCAACCCATAGTGATAGGAAACTTGCAGTGTGATAAACAGTAATTAAAAATGAATAGTATAACATATAATAACATATTGGGTAATGTAACAGGTATATAAACAACATTTAACATCATATAAATATATCATAGGCACGTATAAATAACCTATCAATTTATACAGATCCACTTGTCATCATTTTACAATAATATAAGTACATATGTCTAGAGTGATAAAACTCACCTTTTTGCAAGCTAGAATCAAAATCAAACACACATCCAAACTCCGCAAAGCACGGAAAGGCACGACAAAGCATGACTATATTTTTGAGTGGATGAAGAGTCAGATCCAAACTTATAAACAACAAAATACATACATATATAAGCAATGATTCAAACAAAATAATATAGATAAAAACAATGAAAAGATAGGAAAAAAATGACATAACCTTTATAAATCAAAGCAAGCTGATCAATAAATGGCTCGGTTAGGGTTTGTTATCAAACTTTGGTGATGCATGCTTCCAAGGTGGTCACGGCTATGCTTTCGTGGTGAGGAGGAGGTGGTGTGGTCGACAATAGGGTAAGGCCAAGCTAAGCATGAAGGAAACAAAAGAAAAACAAAAATAGAAAAGAAGAAAAGAAGGAGGAAGCCATGGATTTAGATCTAGTATTTTTTTTCTCCGCAAATAAGAAACGAGGAGAAATTTTTCACGTGAAAAAAAAAATAGATGCCGGCTAGGTTTTAGGAAATACACATCCAAAAGGAAACAACGGCAAGAAATAAAGAGGTTAGGCAATAAAAGGAAGGAGTTTGAATGGTTGGGAAATAAAAGGCAACAAATAACTTGATGTATTTATTAAAAAAAATCCTTTGTTTGCATGCAATGAAAAGATGAGTTTGAGGAACAATATGTATGTGAATTATGAGAAGAATTCACGGCTATGAATGTGGGAAGTAATTGGCTATGCAAATGGAAATGCAAGGGAAAAGAAAAAGGAAACAAATAAACAAAACAAGTAACCAATATCTCTTGAAATTTCTAAGCTATTATTAAAAATTAAATCAATCAAAATCAAATAAATATATTCAAAGTTTATACAAATAAACTAGAAAATAAAAATTAGAGAAATAAACATAGGGAAATAAAATATAGAAAGTCATTGCGTGTAAACACTATAGTCTAATTTAAAAAGTATAAGTTTAAATCCCCAATAAATCCATGTATTTGATTTCTCAATTTTGTTGAATCAACTATTAACTTATCCTCTTATGGGTAATATTAACATTGGTTTATATACTAATACATTAATAATTTCCCAATTCATCCGAATTTCAATTACATAGTATTTAATTTTATTTATCTACATTAAATCCATTTATTATGGATTGAATTCCAATTAATTTATTTCCAATAACTGCCTTGCTTCAATTCTACTCTTTTTATTAAATCTATTATCACTCTATAAACCTATTTATTATTTGTATATCTTTCATTACATAAATATATATTCAAATTTTCATCTTTCTTTTGTAATAACTGTTATTTTCAGTTATATTGAATTTGCCAAATATATACATTTATTATAATTAAAACCTCAATCAATTTATTCAACTTGGTTTCATTCCTTTATTTCATCTTATGAATAAAATATACATATCCATTTATGTCATTACATTCACACTTTATAGTTACAGTCCTATCTCACATTAATGAACATTTATCTACATTTAAATGTAATTGATTTCCTAGTCTGAATTTAGCAGCCTAAATAAAAGGCGACTTGCATAAATGTAATCACTAACTTTATATTACACTCAAGTTAATTATTTCCACAAACTATCAGAATTGCTTATATAATGTTGAATTCATTCAATTTTTTACACCCAATGTAACAGTTACAACTACATTAATAGACCAATTAAAAAGTAACTTACAACCGTTACTATAACCTTTAATTTACATTTCATTTTTAACACTCACTTCATTATAAATTATAAAGTTCTTTCTTTTTTCTTCCTTTTTTTCTTTCTAAATCTAATTATAAAAATCTTATTAAATTAACCAGTTTAATTATCGAAATTTACGGGTCATTACACATTACATCTTAGAGAATGGTACGAGTTACTCGTGGATCGCATTCAATGAAATACCTTTTCTTCCAAAAAGACTTCAACCTTTGTCATTAGTGATGGTAGGAATTTTTGTCCACGTACGAATTTAGAATTTCTTATACGCCTGGTAAGCGAGGTAAGGTGACCGATGCTTCGAGTAGAAGATTTGCCAGTTTGGCGTTGATATTCCTAGAGAGGACACAACTCGAGTTTGTTGCTGGCTATGAATTCAGACCTCATTGTGAGTTGGAGCCAAAGGTTATCAACTTATGCAACCACTTAAGGTTCTCAAGTGGAATGGGAGCAAGTCTCAATGGACATTATCGATTGACTGCCAAGGACCACAGGGGGTATGATAACATTTGGATCATAGTCGATAGATTGACAAAGAGTGCTTGATTCATACTCTTTAAGTGTAATAGAACAACATCAAAGTTGGCTGAATTGTATATGAAATGGGTAATGTGATTCCATAGTGAGTCATAGAGCATTGTGAGTGACCAAGGCCTTTATTCACTAGTGGGTTTTGAAAGAGCTTACAAGAGGCATTAGGGATAGATCTGCATCTTAGTATAACCTCTCACTCACAAACCAATGGGAAGACCGAGAGAGTGAATCGTATTTTGGAGGATCTCTTACGGGCTTGCATACTTGATAACGGTCCAGACTCGACCTTCGAAAATCGACACCCGTACTTTACTTGTACTCGAATGCCACAGATTCAAACGTCGAATCTGGTTTGCCGGAGCTTATAACACATTAAGTATACAACACAGCGGAAGAAAATGAATAATATCATTGATACAATAATGAATACAATATCCAATAATATACAACAATTTGATACAAATGATATTAACATCAGAGATACAAAAATAAGAGCGGAAAGAAAACATAGCTGAATGGTCTAGGCTTTGCAACCGTCGACCGTGGAAAGATAACTCCACTAGAATCACCAAAGAATCCAACTCCATAATGCAACTGCAACTCCATCTTCAAACTAAAGATAGCTCGAACCATCACCACGATACAATAAGCAAACTAGATAACTCCAGAATGAAGTAAATGTGATCGCCCAGATCCAAATGCTACAAAGATATCGAATCTACATCTACTATCTGAAAAACCCAACTTTAGACTGCCCGTGGAGGCTCATAGTGAAAGTTACCGTAGTGCAGATCGTGCTATAAGGAATTATAATATACTAGTGCAGAAATAAAACAAAGTTACTGTAGCAGAGTAAATAAGAAAAATAAAATAAAACAAGCAAGCCAGGAATTTTTTACTGGTTCGAACTTCCCGTTCTACGTCCAGTCCCAGACTTCTTCTGGAATTTCACTAACAACAATCCTCACTTAACCCGGAGGAACAGGTTTACAACAACCCTTGAACAGCCGAACAAGGGACCTGAGCAGCAGAACAGGATTTCGCCTCAACAGCCGAAGAGGACTTCACTTGCCTGAACGATAGAACAGGACTTCAACTTATACAGAAAGTATATGACACAGTGTGTTCTCAATAACACAAATTTGTCTCTTGATAGTACAATCTTCCTATAATCTTCTCCTTTTGATATATGTGTGTGTATGTGAAGAATATGGAAGCAAATGAATGATTATATAGAAATTTGAATGCTCAAAATGTTAGAATTAGTGTAGTATATAAATAGAAAGCTTTTGATCAATTTGATGAATTAAACAAATGATTCTAATATGTTTATATAGAGTATAAAGAGTTGTAATCATTCATGAAAAGTTATCATGAAAGAGTATGGATGCATCTCTTAGTAAAAGGTTGTATCTCTTCATGAAAATGAAATTTCTTTTCAAAATATAGCAGTTGAAGAAGTTCAGCCGTCTGAAAATAAATTTCAGACTTCTGAAATTTGAAACGTACAAACCAGAAAAGAAATAGGCTATTTTTGCTTAGATTCAGACGTCTGAATTTGACCCGTAACTCTTTTAACTAACAACAATCCTCACTTAACCCGGAGGAGCAGGTTTACAACAACCCTTGAACAGCCGAACAAGGGACCTGAGCGGCAGAACAGGATTTCGCCTCAACAGCCGAAGAGGACTTCACTTGCCTGAACGACAGAACAGGACTTCAACTTATACAGAAAGTATATGACACAGTGTGTTCTCAATAACAAATTTGTCTCTTGATAGTACAATCTTCCTATAATCTTATCCTTTTGATATATATGTGTGTATGTGAAGAATATGGAAGTAAATGAATGATTATGTAGAAATTTGAATGCTAAAAATGTTAGAATTAGTGTAGTATATAAATAGAAAGCTTTTGATCAATTCGGTGAATTAAACAAATGATTCTAATATGTTTATATAGAGTATAAAGAGTTGTAATCATTCATGAAAAGTTATCATGAAAGAGTATGGATGCATATCTTAGTAAAAGGTTGTAACTCTTCATGAAAATGAAATGTCTTTTCAAAAATATAGCAGTTGAAGAAGTTCAGCCGTCTGAAAATAAATTTCAGACTTCTGAAATTTGAAACGTGCAAACCAGAAAAGAAATAGGCTATTTTTGCCTAGATTCAGACGTCTGAAATGGTCAATTCAGATGTCTGGATTTGACCTATAATTAAAAATTACCATAGCTCAGATGGTTAGAGCACTTGCCTTCTGAACTAGCGACCCAGGTTCGAGTCCCGCTTCATGTAATTTCTGAAAACTTGATTTTTCATTTAAAATATGAATGTATATGTGTGTATACCATTTGGAGAAGATTTTAACATTTGTAAACTCTAGACACGACACTCTATGACTAATAATACTTTGTTTGTCACCTTTGTCTTGTCTCTATCGTATATATCTCTTCTTGTATCTCCATATACATTCTTTTATTCTTTTGTACTGTGTATCTTCATTTTGAATGTATTTGATTATCTCTTTTTGATGCCCATGTACCTGCAAATTAGCTTAGAGATTCTTTGACATAATTGTATAGTTGTTGTCATTAAAATCCAACAATTGAGGTTCTAACATTCTCCCCCTTTTTGATGATGACAACTATACAATTTTTAAAAATATTCATTCTATATAAAAAATAATATTAATATGTTTAAAGTTCCCCCTAAGTATAACATCTACCCCTAAGTATAATATCCCCCTCTATTAATATGCATATGAATTTCTCCCCCTTTGTCATTATCAAAAAGAATGAGGGAATATATAAAATTATATAAAATATCTTGTATATAACGAGATAAACTCATTATTAATTATGAAGAAAAAATAAAATAAATTTTACCATATTTACTGAAGTCCATATTTTATTGTAAGCACGTAATTCTATTAAACGTATGGAACATTCTTTAAAATTCCATAATCTATCCTTTTCCTTTTGTTTCTCTGAGTACCTACAAAAAATAATAATTATTTTCGGTACCCACTTACTATGTTAGGGTCCGGGGGGTTAGGTCTTTGGAAACCATACCCATTTGGGTGTGATTGAACCTTTATAAATATAATTTTCATTACAAATTACATTCTTATAATAGTTGCTAATATAGAGTTTTTATCATGATCAATCATATTAGCTGGAATCCATATCTTAATACTATTAGTCATTAGCTTAGTACTTGAAGAATAATTTCTATCATTTCTAAACAAAGTACTATTATGACTATAACTGGTTTTAAAACTATCTTGATTACTAGTACTAGCACTAAAGTTAGTATACATGAATGCATATCTAATACTATTTTTACTTTTAGCTTGTTTATAGCCTAAACCGCTTTTATCATTGTGAGCTTTTGAATTCTTAACATAACCTAATCCCTTCTTATTTGAAGCAGGTTGAGAATTTTCAATAATCCTGGATAAATTTTCTCTCCCTTTATTAATTGGAAATATTTTTAGTAATGTCATCAAGCTTAGTTTTAAGACTAGTGTTATCTAACTCAAAAATTTTAATTTTTGTTTTTAACTCATGATTTTCAGAAGCTAGAGCATTATTCTTTTCTTTTTGAGCTTCTATTTCTTGACTTAATAGAGCGAGTTGAGAATTGTCTGAATCTTGAATTTTCTCAAGTTCTTCTTCTAATATTCTCTTCTCGTCTTTAAGCATATCTCTTTCGAATTCTGCTTTCTTCTGATTTTCCAGAGCTTCCTTATGTTTTCTTTTGAGTCTTTTTAAAGTGTCTAGAAGTTCTGAATTTATTTCTATCATATCATAAAAGGTTAGATCACTAACCTCATTATCTTTTGCCATGAAGCATTTGTTTGTTTGCTCCTTTGATTTTTCTTTATTTCTCTTCCTCTTCTTATTGCCTTGACTAGATCTCTTTGTAGTCATTTATTCTAGGATGTTCTTACGATCTCCAGAAAACCAGGCTCTGATACCAAATGAAAGTTACCGTAGTGCGGATCGTGCTATAAGGAATTATAATATACTAGTACGGAAATAAAAAAAGTTACTGTAGCAGAGTAAATAAGAAAAATAAAATAAAACAAGCAAGCCAGGAATTTTTATACTGGTTCGAACTTCCTGTTCTACGTCCAGTCCCAGACTTCTTCTGAAATTTCACTAACAACAATCCTCACTTAACCCGGAGGAACAGGTTTACAACAACCCTTGAACAGCCGAACAAGGGACCTGAGCAGCAGAACAGGATTTCGCCTCAACAACCGAAGAGGACTTCACTTGCCTGAACGACAGAACATGACTTCAACTTATACAGAAAGTATATGTGATGCAGCTCAGGGGATAAGTCGTACACGACTTAAGGATGATGCAGCTCAGGGGATAAGTCGTACACGACTTAAGGAGGAAGGATTAAGTCGTTCACGAGTTAAGGAAGGCCGTTCACGAGTTAAGGAAGCTTCGATTTTAAGTCTTAAGTCGTTCACGAGTCAATCAGGGGAGGAAGGTCTTAAGCCGAAGGAGGAAGCTTCGGTTTTAGGTCGTTCAGAGGTTTTAGGTCGGCAACGACCTAAGAAAGAAGACTTAGGTCGGCAACGACCTAAAGGAATGTGACTGAAGGAAGATGAAGCGCATGAAGGCTAAGTCGCTACCGGGTTATCTTCAGTAGGTCGTACACGACCAATGATGAGTCGCTATGTGTACGTCATATAGTTGAGTCGTAAGTCGTGTGCTTGTTATACTGTGGTATTTTCTTAAACCTAAGTGTTGATGAGTCGGTATTACTTTAAGTCGTGTGTCTTTAAGTCGTTTGTGATGTTGAGTCGTAATACGGTTGAGCCGCTGTGTTGTGTATATGTGTTGTGTTGTAGTTGAGCCGTGAGTCATGAGTCGGCAATGACTTAAGGGGAGTTAAGTCGGCAACGACTTAAGATGAGTTAAGTCGGCAACGACTTAAGGGTCAGATTGTGAAATGCTATAAATAGGGAGTGTGTTGTAACTTTTTTTTGGGAGTTGATTGTTGAATAAAATTTCGTTTGATTGTTGTGTGCTTTCATCTAAATTGGCAGTTGAGTGTGATCTCCAATCTCCACTTTCGGTTAATCGAGTGCGCTCGATTCAACAATTGTTGAAGCCAATACACGGTATCAAGTGCGCTTGATCAACATTTGAAGAATTGTAGATCTTCTTTCACGGTATCATGCGCGATCAACGTGTCGAAGATACCTAGAATTCGGTATCTTTGTGATCAACGAATTTGGGCGTTTCAGTATCTTCAATCCACCGTTTGCTACTTTCATTGATCTATATCGTTTTGTTAATTATCCGCTGCGTCAGTTTGGTATCGGAGCTTGACTTAGCCAATCATAGCTAAGACGAGTCTTGGAGCCAAGGAGTTTGAAGTTTGGTGTTCATCGTGTTCATCTTGAAGTTGCAACAAGTTTGGAGTTTTCAATCCATTTTCTTTTGGATCAAAGTACGGAAAGTGTTTGAATTTTTGGAGAAGAGTTTGAAGTGCTTAAGTTTATGGCCGAGCCAAGTGAAGTCAAGCCGTGTGTGCTTTGTTTGAGTCGAAGCCGACCTAACCTTAGGTCGTTGCATATTGTTCGAGCTAGTGGGAGGCCGTGACTTGTTGTTCAAGTTTGAGTTGAAGATTTTTGAAGTATTAGTTGAAGTTTTATGAAGTTCCATCATGCCACCAAGGAGAGTTAATCGTCATCAAAATGTTGAAGCATTGTATAGAAGAGAAGAAGCCGAGCAAATGGAACAACGCATTAATGAGAAATTTGATGAAGGCATTGGAAAGTTAGAGAAATTGATGAATGATATGAATCAAAGTCAAAGGAGGAGATCACCAATCTCGAACCATGGAGGAAACCGAGTTTCACCATCGGTTATGGAAGCGAGAAGGGTATCACCGCAATCTTTTAGAGAAAGAAGAGAAACATCAATTTCATCAAGGAGAGATCACCATGACTATGGACATGAAGAGAGGAGAACTCCACGAGAGTTTGAAAATGAGCCATATAGAGATGAAGAAAGACATAGTAGAAGGGACATGCGTGATCGAAGGGATGATAATGGTCGAGATCGATATAGACGTACATTTGATTTTGATGAAGAGGGTGATAGAGCTAGCATTCATTATCGAGATCGAGACCAAATTCGAAATTCATATCGAGATGTAGATGAAGATCGTCGATGGGAATCGGGTATGAAGATGGAAATTCCAGAATTCAAGGGCGGAATGGTAGCAGAAGAATTTCTTGATTGGTTGTCTAATATTGAAGAGATCTTTGATTTCAAGGAGGTTCCTGAGCATAGAAGGGTGAAGTTGGTTGCTACTAGGTTGAGGGGAAGAGCTTTAGCATGGTGGCAGCAAACTAAACTTACACAGGAGAGAATGGGAAAGTCAAAGATTGAATCATGGGAGAAGATGAAGAAGTTGATGAAAGCTACATTTTTACCTTACAATTATCAATCACTCATGTATCAGAGGTTGCAGAATCTGAGGCAAGGGACGAAGACTGTTAATGATTATGCTGATGAATTTTATCAACTGATTGCTCGAAATGACATTATGGAGACAGAGGAGTAGCTGACTGCTAGATTTGTTGGAGGGTTGAGGATACAGATTCAAGATATGGTGAATATGTTTGATCCTAGATATGTAGTAGAAGCACATCAGAAAGCGTTGGCTTGGGAGAAGCAGGGAAGGCGTGGAGGTGGTGTGTTTACTAATTCCAACAATCAAGTGAAAGGTGTTAGTGGAAGCTCTAATGTTCCTAAATCTATCAGTAAACCAGTTGTGAATGAAGTTGCAAAGACGAAGGTCAACAACAGTTTCAAGTGTTACAATTGTCAGGAAGTGGGTCACAAGAGTAATGAATGTCCGAAGCCGAAGAAACGAACTATGATTGCTGAAGTTGGAGATGAGGATGATGGTGAAGGTTATTCTAGTCCAGTTGAGGAAAATGAACAGGATGTTGCGTCAGGAGATGAAGGATGTAATCTAATGATGAGGAGGTCTTGTTTAACACCGAAGCATGAAGAAGAAGCTAGTTGGTTGAGGAGTAACATCTTTCAGTCAACGTGCACTATTCTGGGAAAGGTTTGTAAGTTTGTGATTGATGCAGGAAGTTGTGACAATATTCTTTCTACTGAAGCCGTGAGAAATTTGAAGCTGAAAACGGAGAAGTATCCAAATCCTTACAAGTTAGCGTGGTTGAGGAAAGGAGGAGAAGTAAAGGTGGACAGGCGAGTTCGAGTTCCATTTTCTATTGGGAAGAAGTATAAAAACGAGATTTGGTGTGATGTTGTGGAAATGGATGTTTGTCACTTACTTTTGGGAAGACCGTGGCACTATGATCGAGCAGTGCAACATGACGGTCGGACCAATAGCTACAGTTTTATGTTTGAAGGTGTTAAAATCATTTTGGTTCCAAAGAAGAGACAGCAAGAAGAGAGCAAGTCAGAAGAGATTGAGGAGCTTAAGACTTTATTGACTTTGAAGGAATTTATTGAAGAAGTGGAGGAGAGTCCAGAGGTATTTTTGTTGATTGGACGTGAAGCTACTGAATCCGTTGAAATCCCAGAGGAAGTAAAGCCGGTATTGGAAGAATTCAAAGATGTGTTTCCTGAAGAATTACCAACGTAGTTACCACCGTTGAGAGATATTCAACATCAGATAGATCTTGTGCCAGGGGCAGTATTACCACATAGGCCACATTATAGGATAAGTCCTAAGGAGCATGAGGAACTGAGAAGGCAGGTGGAGGAGTTGTTAGAACAGGGGCGTGTTCAGGAGAGCTTGAGTCCTTGTGCAGTGCCAGCTTTATTGGTGCCAAAGAAGGATGGTTGGTGGAGAATGTGTACGGATAGTCGGGCTCTAAATAAGATCACTGTGAGATACAGATTTCCTATGCCGAGGTTTGACGATTTGATAGATCAGTTGAGTGGAGCTGTTGTGTTTTCAAAGATTGACTTGAAGAGTGGATACCATCAAATTCGTATTAGACCGGGTGATGAATGGAAGACTGCTTTCAAAACCAGGGAAGGTTTATACAAATGGTTGGTTATGCCGTTTGGTTTATCGAATGCACCAAGTACTTTTATGAGAGTGATGAACCAGATTTTCAGACCATACATTGGGAAGTTTGTGGTTGTTTACTTTGATGATATTTTGATCTACAGTGGGAGTATGGAAAAGCATGTCCAACATTTGCGTGAAGTACTATTGATTCTACGACAGGAGAAATTTTATGCTGCAACAAAGAAGTGCGTGTTTATGACGGACAGTTTTTTGTTTCTGGGATATGTTCTATCGAAGGAAGGAATTCAAGTGGATGAAAGTAAAGTAGAAGCTGTCAGGAGTTGGCCACAGCCAAAGACAATTACTGAAGTGAGAAGTTTTCATGGATTGGTATCTTTCTATCGAAGATTCATTCCACATTTTAGTAGTGTGATGGGACCTATAACCGATTGCATGAAAGGAAAGAAGTTTGAGTGGTCAGAGGAAGCAGGGGTTGCTTTTGAGAAGATCAAGACACTATAGACGACAACACCAATTCTAGTTTTACCGGATTTTCAGTTGGTGTTTGAGTTACATACTGATGCGTCGAAGGTTGGGGTGGGTGGAGTTTTGAGTCAGAAAGGAAGACCAGTTGCTTATTTCAGAGAGAAGTTATCCGGAGCTAAGTTGAGATATAGCACTTATGATGTTGAGTTTTACGCAATTGTTCAAGCAGTGAAGCATTGGAGACATTATCTGTTTCAGAAGGAGTTTGTTCTTTATACGGATCATGAAGCTTTGAAGCATTTGCAAGGGCAGGATAAAATTTCAGCTAGGTACGCTTCATGGATCGCGTATTTACAACATTTTACTTTTGTTGTTAAACACAAATCAGGGGTGACGAATCGTGTAGCTGATGCATTAAGCAGGAGAAATCATTTGTTGACAACAATGAAAGTTGAAGTGACAGGGTTTGGACTATTGCCAGAATTTCTTGAAGAAGATCTTTACTTTATGAAATTTGTTGAGAAAGTCAAGGACGGGGGAACTGATGAATTCTTGTTGGTCGATGGGTTCTTGTTCAAGGGAAATCAATTGTGCATACCAGAAGGTAGTTTGAGAATGAAGATTATCAAAGAGTTACATGAAGAAGGACATGTTGGACGGGATCGCACTTTACAGTTAATTTCACAATCTTACTTTTGGCTGTCAATGAGGAAAGAGGTTGAAAGGTTTGTAGAGAGATGTCATATCTGTCAGGTTGTGAAGGGAACAGCGACGAATGCAAGATTATATATGCCGTTACCAGTACCTACCAAACCATGGGTTGATATCAGTATGGATTTTGTTTTGGGTTTACCTCGAACTCAAAGGAGGAATGATTCTATATTTGTTGTGGTGGACAGATTTCCGAAAATGGCACATTTTATTGCTTGTAAGAAGACGGCGGATGCTGTTCGTGTTGCTCAGTTGTTCTTTAAAGAAATCTATCGTTTACATGGGTTGCCGGAGTCTATTGTTCAGACAGGGATACCAGATTTCTGAGTCATTTTTGGCTAAGTTTGTGGAAGATGGTTGGAACGAAGCTGAAATTTAGTAGCGCTTATCATCCGCAGACAGACGGACAGACCGAAGTTGTTAACAGATCATTGGGAAATTTGTTGCGATGTCTTGTGAAGGACAATCTGAAGAGTTGGGACATGAAGTTATGCCAAGCAGAGTTTGCTCATAATCATGCAATGAATCGTAGTACGGGATTCAGTCCATTTCAGATTGTATATTCAAATTTACCAAGGGGACCGTTGGACTTAACGGTAGTACCACAACCGAAGGGGACGGTTAAACGAGCTGTAGATTTTGTTGATGAATTGACTGAATGTCATAAAATCATTCAGGAGCGATTGGAAAAGGCAAATGAGAAGTATAAATGGTCCGCAGACATGAAACGAAGAAGTGTTGAGTATAATGAAGGAGATTTGGTATATGATGTGTTAACGAAGGATCGTTTTCCAGTAGGCGCTTATAACAAGTTGAAAGCCAGGAAAATTGGCCCAGTTAAAATTCTAAAGAAATTCAATGAAAATGCTTATAAGTTGAAGCTGCCGGAGGATGTGCACACTTCTGACGTGTTCAATTTAAGTACCTTTTGCCATATTATGGAGATGAACAATCTAATATTGGAGAATTTACAAATTCGAGGACGAATTTTTCTCAACCTGGGGAGGATGATGCAGCTCAGGGGATAAGTCGTACACGACTTAAGGAGGAAGGCTTAAGTCGTTCACGAGTTAAGGAAGGTCGTTCACGAGTTAAGGAAGCTTCGATTTTAAGTCTTAAGTAGTTCACGATTCAATCAGGGGAGGAAGGTCTTAAGCCGAAGAAGGAAGCTTCGGTTTTAGGTCGTTCAGAGGTTTTAGGTCGGCAACGACCTAAGGAAGAAGACTTAGGTCGGCAACGACCTAAAGGAATGTGACTGAAGGAAGATGAAGCGCATGAAGGCTAAGTCGCTACCGGGTTATCTTCAGTAGGTCATACACGACCAATGATGAGTCGCTATGTGTACGTCATATAGTTGAGTCGTAAGTCGTGTACTTGTTATACTGTTGTATTTTCTTAAACCTAAGTGTTGATGAGTCGGTATTACTTTAAGTCGTGTGTCTTTAAGTCGTTTGTGATGTTGAGTCGTAATACGGTTGAGCCGCTATGTTGTTTATATGTGTTGTGTTGTAGTTGAGTCGTGAGTCGTGAGTCGGCAACGACTTAAGGGGAGTTAAGTCGGCAACGACTTAAGATGAGTTAAGTCGGCAACGACTTAAGGGTCAGATTGTGAAATGCTATAAATAGGGAGTGTGTTGTAACTTTTTTTTGGGAGTTGATTGTTCAATAAAATTTCGTTTGATTGCTGTGTGCTTTCATCTAAATTGGTAGTTGAGTGTGATCTCCTATCTCCACTTTCGGTTAATCGAGTGCGCTCGATTCAACGATTGTAGAAGCCAATTCACGGTATCAAGTGCACTTGATCAACGTTTGAAGAATTGTAGATCTTCTTTCACGGTATCGTGCGCGATCAACGTGTCGAAGATAGCTAGAATTCGGTATCTTTATGATCAACGAATTTGGGCGTTTCAGTATCTTCAATCCATCGTTTGCTACTTTCATCGATCTATATCGTTTTGTTAATTATCTGCTGCGTCAATATGACACAGTGTGTTCTCAATAACACAAATTTGTCTCTTGATAGTACAATCTTCTTATAATCTTCTCCTTTTGATATATATATATATCTGTGTGTGTGTGTGTGTGTGTGTGTGTGTATGTGTGTGTATGTGAAGAATATGGAAGTAAATGAATGATTATGTAGAAATTTGAATGCCCAAAATGTTAGAATTATTGTAGTATATAAATAGAAAGCTTTTGATCAATTCGGTGAATAAAACAAATGGTTCTAATATGTTTATATAGAGTATAAAGAGTTGTAATCATTCGTGAAAAGTTATCATGAAAGAGTATGGATGCATCTCTTAGTAAAAGGTTTCAACTCTTCATGAAAATGAAATGTCTTTTCAAAAATATAGCAGTTGAAGAAGTTTAGCCATCTGAAAATAAATTTAAGATTTCTGAAATTAAAAACGTGCAAACCAGAAAAGAAATAGGCTATTTTTGCCTAGATTCAGACGTTTGAAATGGTCAGTTCAGACGTCTGAATTTGACTTGTAACTAAAAATTACCATAGCTCAAATGGTTAGAGCACTTCCTTTTTAAACTAGTGACCCGGGTTCGAGTCCCGCTTCATGTAATTTTTGAAAACTTGATTTTTTCATTTAAAATATGAATGTATATGTGTGTATACCATTTGGAGAAGATTTTAACATTTGTAAACTCTAGACACGACACTCTATGACTAATAATACTTTGTTTGTCACCTTTGTCTTGTCTCTATCATATATATCTCTTCTTGTATCTCCATATACATTCTTTTATTCTTTTGTACTGTGTATCTTCATTTTGAATGTATTTGATTATCTCTTCTTGATGCCCATGTACCTGCAAATTAGCTTAGAGATTCTTTGACATAATTGTATAGTTGTTGTCATTAAAATCCAACAATTGAGGTTCTAACACATAGGACTATAACTTGCATTTGGTGGATTTCACATACAACATATCAGTCTAGCATCGGTACGATACCATTCAAGGCACTGTATAGTTGACCATGTAATGCTCCTTCACGTTGGTAAGAAGCGAGCGAGAAATTAATACTTGTGCCAGATATGATTAGAGAAGTTTCGGAGAAGATCGAGATTATTTAGCAATGAACGAAAGCTGCTCACGATTGATAGAAGAGCTATGTTGAGATTTTGAGTTCTCTATCACCAATATGGTGCTTATAAAGTTCTCTCTATTGAAAAATGTTTTCTGATTCAGTAATAAGGGGAATTCGCACCGAGATTCGTTAGTACCTTTTTAGCACTAGAGAGGATCAAGAACCTAGCCTATAATAGGGTTGACTTACCTCAAAAGATGGTAGGCGTGCACAATGTACTCCACATCTCTCATTTACGGAAATTTATGCATGGCTCAGGCACGAAGATCACACTAGTTCAACTTGATGGTATCGAAATTGAACCAAAAGCTTCAAGACCTCATAGGCCTATTTATATTATTAGACATGAAACAAAACAACTTAGAAGAAGACAATAGAGTCGGTGAAGGTTCAACTGAGGGAAAATAAAAGCGACTGAACATGGGAAACCAAGGAGAGCATGAGAACGACTTATCTAGAGCTCTTTACTTGGTAAGGTCTTTTGTTTGTCCCATTAACTTTTGATTTTGATATCATACAGGGCAGTTTAGTATCTCGTGTAATAGGATATGTATATTAATATTATTGATTACGTAAATGCATACTTGATGTTTGAGGGGGTTACTTCTGATTGTCCGACATGCAAGATAACTACGATTGACTTTTCTTTGACTTGTTTGTGGATTTTGGCGGCAAAATTCCTAAAGAGGGAGAGTGTAATGACCCGTATCGGAGGATCATAAAATATTATTTTTGGACTCATATGAGGTCGTATGACCCTATAACTTTGGAAAATGTTTCCTAGTGACATTTCTATACATAGAATATTTACTGAATGATTTTGAGATTAAAAATCTTATAAGGCCTATAACTTTTGAATAGAGTCGAATTAGGGGTTGAAACCACTATTGTTGGAAACAGACGATGGTTTATCTATTCATAGAGTTAGTATAATAGGAACTTGGAGTTACCGTTTAGGAAATATGACTGTTTGATGTTTAGACAGTTCCTAGCCAAGTTAGTAGATAATTAACTAGTAATTAGATAGACTTGGATTAGGCCCACTAACTCATTTAAGGAATTGTATTTGATTAGGGAGGAGGGGATGGTTTCTAATCACTTTTCCATTTCACAAAAGTGAACAAAACCTCTATTGATCCGAAATTAACCAAAAAGCTCCACCTTTTCTTATTTTAGTTAGCCTAAATATATCATTAAAGGGTGATTAGCAAAAGATATTGAAGATTTCTGTTTGGACCATCTTGGAATCCGTGCCGTTACTGTTAAATCTCAGATTTGCAATAGGATTTGGGCAAATTTGGTATTAAGTGAGTGATGTTGCTTTTCTCCTTATATTGCGGTTATTGATATTATTAATAATGTGATTTTTGAAATGATTTTCGAATTTATATGTTTTTAAACTTATATCTAATATTAATGACATCATAAAACTGAGATTTAAAAGATAAGCTTGTCTTTTGACACATTTATACCAATTACTAACCACATTTTCAAATTTACATAAAATCAGATATAGGACAATATGTGCTTTTAAATCTTGTTTAAATAGGTTATATGTATTGCTTGGATGTATGTTATAATGTGTGATGGTTGTTTGAATTATTTTGATGTGTTTGCTAGTTGTTTTGCATAGCTAATAATACTGTACATCATTTGGTGCAAAACTGTATCTAGTTATTTGAAACATGATATGGCTCGAACATGATGTTGTATGAAGTCACAGGAGACCCTAAAACAAGTCATAAGTCATTTAGAATTGACTTTATAGCTTAAGTTATGGTTTTCGAAGTATGATCGGAGGTGATGAAATGACGTCGGCATTGGGTGAATTTGGATCATGGAGGTCTCTACTTTGGGTTTTGGGTGAAGAAAATTCGAGTTGTGTTAAGAAACTTATTGTCGGTGGTGGAAGTGGACTTGGAAGATTATTTGTAGTATTTGGGTATGGTCAGTATTTAGGGATCATCATGTCAAAAGGCCTTCGACTTCAGGACAAAAACATGCTAGCTTTAGGTCAGGCCAAGGGAGACGTAGGGGAAAACCTTTGGGATTTAGACAAATTTCGCGATGGTCATACGATTGTTACCAACCATGTCTTAGCCCTATATTTCTGCAGTTGTGCTTTGGTTTTTGCAAGGTGGTTCTTTGGGTCAACATGCTATCCGAGATGATTTTGTAACTTCAATTTTAGCCATGTTTGGTGTAACGACCCGCAAATTTTCAATAATTAAAATTGTTAATTTAATGAGATTTTGAAATTTAATATTGAAGGAAATAAAAAATTTGTGAATTATTAATGGAAGTAATAACTGGGATAAGATTGGTAAGTTAATTGTTAATAACTTGGATGAAATTCCAATAAGTGAAACAATGTAAATGTTAATTTTATTCTTATTGTAATAAAAGAATGTTACCAAAATCAAATGATTAATTTGATTTAAAATCTTAATTATTGTGTGCATTAATTTATAATGGGATATAAAAAGGTAAATTAATAATTTAAATGTTGACTTACTAATAAAATAATCTTTAATAGTAGTTGTAATAGCTTTGGTGTCACACTTTTTTGGTATCAACGTGAACTACCAAAAATGCCCCTCTGTTTATTATCCAATCTTAATTACTTCAACATAGATCTAATAATAAATTTGGTTTACAAATTCAAATGCCCATAAAAGTAAGGTCTAATACTAAATTTCGTTTACAAATTCAAATTCCCATAAAAGTAGGATATAATAACTAAACATACTTTAAAATTCAAAACGCTTCTAGAAATAGGATCTAAAATTAAATCTTAATTATTGATTCAAAATACTTCTTTAAAAATTATCACTTGAAAATAAAAAATTATTTTTTTAACTGATTTAAACATATATAATTTATAAGGAAAACAATTCACGCGTGAAGCGCGTGCCACTACACTCGTGTATAATAAATGGAATGAATTAGTGTATGAACTAATGGTAGTACTTGTTGTAAAATAATAAGTAAAATAAAACGTCACAATAATGATTAAAGCTAATTATTGATAAAATGAATAAAATTACAATAATTTAAAATGTGTTAAATGTTATACTAGTCTTTGGATTGAATATAAGGAAACAAGTATAGCCTTGGTAATTAATATTTATTTTTGACAATAGAAGTAAAACCCCAATAAAGAAATAATGTTAATTGTTGCCCTTGGGTATAAAATAGAAGATAGTTGATTTAATCAGATTTTGCAATTCAATATTTAGAGAAATAGGAATTTGTTATCTATACTATTATATTATTAGTGAGTTCAGTTTCAAGCTCACAGAAGCCTCTACCAATTTTTGGAAATGAACGCTCTCTTTTATTTCCTTCTACACTCTCAATATTCTCGTCTTCCTTCCTTTTCGTACAGCTGAAAATTTATTCCTCACCAGCGCTAATCCCTTCTTCCCCATTTCATCCGGCTGAAATCAATAAATACTGAGTTGCATTCCAACACACAAGCACCTCGGCATTTTCTAAAATGAACAGTCTCATCTTCGTGCCCTTATCTTTTTTTTCCACACATCTCCTTTCTATGCTCTCTCTCCTTACCCTAAACCTAACCCTAGATCCACCATTCTCTTTCTCAAATCTCAGGCATATCGTTCATCGTCACAACTGGGTATCTCCGATGGCTGTTCTCAGATTGAAGCTCGACCGTCCTTCGTCTTTCTCCCTTGCTCCTTCCAGCTACTTCCCTACACTTGCTCAGTCTGATTCCGATTGCCAGCCGTTTTATGGGTTAGTACACACTACAGATTAGCTAATTTAGATATTCGTGTTTCCCCATTTAATTAGTTTTCTATTCTATCTCGAGTTGGAGAACAATACATCAGTTATTTTGATAAAACTGTAGTTTGTTAATCTTTGGTGCTACCTCTGTGTTTCAATTGGTTATTTCTTACTTGCATTTCAGATTCATATAAATAATTCCATGCTGTAACACTATCATCTTTTAGGAAAATTATATTCTATGTTTACATAATTTTCAATCCAAACCCTTTCAAGTTGTTGACCATCTATCAGATTCACATATAAAATATATTAAATCAATTTTTTTATATATTAATACGTAAACTTTTCATTTGTTAGCGATTAGGAGGTTATCTATACAAATTTGCACTTGCTAATTTTGGGGCATTTCGATATGCATAACAAGGTTTCACTCATGCAACTCACCATTGAAATATTTTTAACTAACCACTTTTTTCAGTTATTAACTATGATCCGATTATGAAGAAATTTAGGGTATTACTTTGATAAAAAGTTGTACATATAAACTAATTGTACATTATAAGTAATTGTATGTTTTGGAATATGATCGTTGTAAATTAATATTAATGTCCATCATGTGTGTCTGTGTGTGTGCGTCTATATATGTATATGTGTGTGTGTGTGTGTGTGTGTCTGTGTGTGTCTCTCTCTGTGTGTAATATGTACGAGAGAGAGAGAGAGTTTGGTAAGAAAAGAATGATTATATTGCGGTGTGTGTGTTAAAAGGTTAAAATAAAAATAGAAAAGATTAATGGAACATAAAGGTATACATGGATGAGATAAAGTTTCTTTCGAACCTAGAAAAATAAGATGTCATGAGATAGGAAGTAATCATTCTAAATTTAGATCCATTCATTTATTCAGAAAAGGTAGTGGAACATGAAGATAGTTGTATCATACATGGAGAAGATAAAAAAATTTCGAATCTGGAATTAGAGGATGTCATGAGATAGGCAGTGATCGTTCTACCTTTAGATCCATTCATTTATTCTAAAAAGGTAAATACTCAAACATTGTTGTTTGACAATTTAATTGGGCAGGAGGTAGAATTTAAGCACGTATATGAAAAAAAGAGGAAAATTAAAATGTTTACTTCAAACTGGATTAAGCGAATATTCTCAAAAGGAAATGAACACTTAGTTAAAAAATTACAAGCACAAACCAAGTAGTTAATGAAACTTATAACTTTGTACAAGGAATTTCATAGGAAATGTTTTGCATTCTTGAGTATAAATCCTAAATCTGCAAAAGCAAAATGATGTGGAATCTTAATTTCTTGACAATAAATTCGATAGAGTTATTGTCAATAAGTTTGTATAAAGTTTAGATTATTTTTCCATTGATTTTGTTTATGTGATGTAGTTATGATGATTGATATATTTTTGTACATACTTTCTTATTTTTCTTTAGTAAAATTGTATAACTCAGATGGGTTTAAACTGTAATGCATGATTTTATATCGACTTTCTTACTGCTTTGCTTTCCTGTATATGTGAAATAGCTAGGACCTTGGATCATATAACATGAATCTTGATTGCATACAACTTTTCAAGTTTATTTTTCTATTCTATTTTAACTAATAATTTTTTATCTTTTTATTGGGACTTCAATAGGCCAAAAGTGTTGTAGAGGTTAAAAAGTTCATAAACATTCAACGTCCTCTCAACTATACAGTAGATATTTTTGAAGCAATGGTAAGTTATAAAAACTTTTGACTCGTACAGTAATTAAAGGTGCACGTATGTTTTTAACCATGTTACCATGATATAGGTTGCTTGACATCTAAATATAAGGATTTCTTTTATGGTAGCTAGGTGCTGAACTCAACTGGATTTGGTTGACAGTTTGATGGAACGTGGAAAAAATTAAGGTAATTCTTCTTAAATAATTGAACTTTTAGTGTTATCTAAGAGTGGAAAATTTAATATTGAGGTAATTTAATTTGTTGCCTACAAACCATAATTGCATTTCTATAATCTGATCAATTCAATGCTTTGTTTTCATTGTCACATTCTAAGAATATGCATTACTACACCCAAATCAATTTTGTTTATAAGCTATCTCACATTTTAAGTGCTTTTATACACCTGTTTTATTTTTGTTTCTATACCTACACCCAAATTTCATGAATGAAAATCAAAACCAGTGGTGTAATATTTAAATTTCGGTAGTTTAATTGTGCTATATTCAACGTAATAATTGCAACTTTATACTAAATAATATCCTACTTGCAATGAATGGTGGTAATCTATCTACATATTCTAATTTCAAGCAAGAAGCTTTAATATAAGTTTTATTATTTATTTCCGATTCAATAAATCCATTTACTCTGTCAACAAACTAAAATTTTGACTCAAGATTGCATCATCATTTTTTATTACTTCCATTTCCTTTTTAAATATTTGGATATGCTTCATGTATACTACAACACTATTTTTTTCCCTTCCATTTTCTGAAATGAACATTGTTGTTTGATAATTTAATTGGGTAGGAGGTAGAGTTTAAGCACGTATGTGAAAAATAAAGAGAAAAATGAAAATGTTTACTTCAAATTGGATTATATGAATATTCTAAAAAAGGAAATGAACCAAGTAGTTAATGAAACTTATAATTTTGTACAAGGAATTTCACAAGAAATGTTTTGCATTCTTGAGCATAAATCCTACATCTACAAAAGCAAAATAGTACGTGGAATCTTAATTTCTTGGCTACAAATTCGATAGAGTTATCATTAATAAGTTTGTATAAAGTTTAGATTGTTTTACCATTGATTTTGTTGACGTGATGTAGTTATGATGATCGATATATTTTTGTACGTACCTAATAATTTTCTTCGGTAAATTTTTATAACTCAGATGTGTTTAAACTGTATTGCATGAATTTATATCGACTTTCTTAGTACTTTGCTTTCCTGTTTATGTGAAATAGCTCAGACCTTGGACCGTATAACATGAATCTTGATTGCATACTACTTTTCAATTTCATTTTCCTTCTTTATTTTAACTGACAATTTCTTATCTTTTTATTAGGACTTCAGTAGGTCAAAAGAGTTCTAGAGGTTAAAAATTTCATAAAACGTCCTCTCAATTATACAGTAGATATTTTTGAAGCAATGGTAAGTTATAAAAACTTTCGACTGATACATTAATTAAAGGTGCATGTAAGTTTTTAACCACGTTATCATGATATAGGTTGTTTGACATCCAAATATAAGGATTTCTTTTACGGTAGCTAGGTGCTGAACTCAACTGTACTTGGTTGACAGTTTGATGGAAAGTGGAAAAACCTAAGGCAATTGTTCTTAAATAATTGAACTTTTAGCCCTATCTAAGAGCGGAACATTTAATATTGAGGTAATTTAATTTATTGCCTACAAATCGTAGTTGCATTTCTATAATCCGATCAATTAAATGTTTTGTTTTCATTGTCACATTTTGAGAATATGCATTACTACACCCAAATCAATTTTGTTTTTAAGCTGTCTCACATTTTAAGTGCTTTTATACAACGGTTTTATTTTTATTTTTATACCTACACCCAAATTTCATGAATGAAAATTAAAACCAGTATTTAATATTTAAATTTCAGTAGTTTAATCGTGCTCTATTCAACGGAATAATTGCAACTTTGTACCAAATAATATCCTGCTTGCAATGAATGGTGGTAATCTATCTACATATTTTAACTGCAAGCAAGAAGCTTTAATTTAAGTTTTATTATTTATTTTCTCGATTCAATGAATCCATTTTACTCTATCAACAAATTAAAATTTTGACTCAAGATTGCATCATCGTTTTTTTATTACTTCCATTTCCCTTTTTAATATTTGGATATGCTTTTTTCCCTTCCATATTTGTTGTTGATGTTTCCATTTGATTCGCTTTGAATCATTTATGTACATTATATAAATGCATTTCTTTTTGATAGGTAATCATACGCATAAACAACTCAATAGATGGTGTGTACATTACCAACGAAGACTAATTCAATGTGCTGCACTCACACAACTTCAACACCGAATCTTCCTCCAGCGACTAAAGTATACATGCATCCACTTCTAAACATAGGTGTATTTAAATATCATATTTACTGTAACAAAGATATATTTCCCTACCAGTAAACTAATATTAACCTTGCATTTATCCTTCGCACTGTTCTAGTTGTGCCTTAGATTTTACGATGTTATGCTCTCAATTTACAACTGTTTATTTCCACAATTTATATCTGTTCCATTTCAATGAATTTCTATTTCATTGCAACGGATTTTGCTTACCGCTATGGCTTACCGTTGTAGTTCTAATTTGCGTTTTTTGTTAGAGTTAACTAAACTACTATTTGGTATTTGTATTCATATGCTGTATTTCGATTTTATCTGTATATGTGCTTGCAAATGGTTCTCCAGCCTGTTAATGCAAACTTAGGTGTATTGGTTACAACTTAAATTGTTTTATTAAACAATGAATTGAATTTTTTGATTATGTACAGTGGATAAGCGATGATTTACATAACTACATGCACCCATATTCATTGGTTCCTCTTTACACCAAACAATTTCAGTATCTAAAATTCAAATTAAAAAGTTTAAACAACATGGAAAAAATTTAACCCTAAAAAACGACTTTACCAATATAGCTAGCTTACTTGGATATCTATTTAATTCTCTCTGAACAAGATTATATGGGAATGTGCACTGTTGTTCAGTTCTGCAAATGGCAACATAAGTGCGCCCAATATTCTTTTCTTTCATCAGCTATCTAACAGCATACCTATCACATAGAATTTTTCAACAAATAACATGCTATTGTATAGTGATAAGTGAATATACTGCAATTAACAAATGACTTTTATAATATGACTATTTATGTGAAAATAATTGCATTGCGACACCTTTCCAGAGCACAATAACAACCTATTAATGCCCTCTTTCACTTCTTTATGGTCATTCTGATCTTTGATTAAACACTTGAACCAAGTTTCTTGGTTATCAACTCTATTTCTGAATAAACAATACACATATTCAGTCCACATTACAGAATGCTTCAGTACAAAGTTTAGTTTCTAAATGTTTTATGTACACTTAGGTTTTCGAACGCTTTAGGTTCAGACGATTCAGTCCATATGCATTTCCACTGAAAATTACAAATTTAGTGCTATATTCTGAATCTTTTGTTCTGTATGTTGGATGTTCAAATAGACTTATTAATTATATACTGCCAAATTTCTTTCACTGACTATGTATTAAAATTGTACAGCCACAGCCGCTGACGTGAAACACCTCAAAGATTTAGCTGTAGCATTTGGTTGGATATGCCATCAACTACGTCAATAGATAATGTTGTAGGCATCTGTTAGTGGTTGGCGTGAGTGGATTACTTTCCTTCCATTTTTCATAATAGAATGCCAAACGTCTCAACATTCATGCTACAGTTTTATTTCCTGTACTAAGCATTCCAAAATCTTATTACCGAACCTTACAATTTGATATTATTTGTTGTTTTACTCGATGTGTTCCAATATGTTCCACTAATTGGATATACAATACTTTTCCTTTATTCACTGACCCTCATGGTTGCTACCCTGTGAGATGTATTGGACCCGTAAGCTATATTTTACTTCCTTTCTTTATAAAAAGGCTCCAATAATCTTTAGTTATAATTGAGATTTAAATATGGGTTTTGAAAATTATCTCTATATACACCAATAATCAATTTGCAATCCTATAACAGATGAGGGTTTTTTTTTGTTACCGCTAATCCTTTTTAATAATTACACTGCTCTTGCCAAAGTAACAACGCTTCCATTCTTGCTTATTTCCTGGAATATGGTAAATATAGGTTTTTTGTAAGAACAATTAAATTGAATACCGTGCTTACATGATGTTTATAAACTAACATACAGACTTTGAAAAAAATAAAACGCTATGCATACTGGTATGTACAAATAAGATGTTAAAATATGTAACTATCTACTAAGAACTTCTAAGGAATGGATAGCCAATATGTGCACAGTGAACAGCAAAATTTATGCTTCAAAATATTATGCAATCTTAACAACATATCATTTTCTTCCACAAATGAACAACCATGTTTGGTTTTTGCTAGAAAAATAACAATAAACGGTAAATTAATGAAATGGTACTAAGTTGGGTTTTCATCCAATTAAAAAAAAATTGATAAAGCGGGCAATGAGCAATCAAACCATACCCATGTGCGACTGAAGTATTTTTATAATACTCGTGTCCAAAGCACGGGTTCACACTAGTTTAATAAGGATGTAATAACTAAAATGAATGGTAAGGATGCAATCTAAGCTAAAATTTGATAGATTTAATGAGAATACGATAAATTGAAATTATGTAAATGTTGTAGCTTGGGTCCGTAAACAATAAACTTAAATGTAGTAAAAGTAAACGAAGGCAATAATTATGTGTTGCCCGTTATTTAGTCTATTAATTGAAATGAGAAAATCAAATTTGAATAAATATAAACAAAAGTTACATTTATGGGGGAGGTATTACAATGTTTAGAAGCTGTTAAATTAGAGTATATTAGGAAATAGAAATTGGATTGGAATCAATTGCAATAAATCTAAATAAAATATTACGTTAATGTTAATTAAGGTAATATTTGGAAATAAATATTTATTTATGTAAAACTTAATAAGTGGATAAATTGAAATGAAAGAAACGAATGTAAATACCTGAATAGCTAATGGAATAATAATATAGTTAATGGTAATTAAATAAAAGCATAAGTATTTAAGATCTGTAACGGTTGCTTGATAATAGGGAATTCATGAGTGCAATTTAAAGCATGGTAACACTTGTATAGGTTACCTGTTTATTTTGTTTTTAATAATGAAATTGGAAATCAATTAGAGTAAAGGAACCTTAATGTTATAATAATAAGAATTAATGCAATAACTAAATTAGTGCATACCCTATTAATTGAAACAGATTTTAAAGTTATGATTGATTGAAATTAGTAAATTGAGAAATGAATTCAAAGTTATGTTAACTGATGAAGTAATACGTAATAAATTGAAAATTTATGCAATCAATGTCTGTTAAGTAATTATAATGTTTATGGTTAATAATAAATGTTACTTTATTGATTACTAATATATTAACGGAAGTGTGAATTGACCAAAATATAATAAATGGAGATATGATGGTCAGTAAATAAAGGATGGAATGGGAGCACTAATGTAAATGATTAAGAATAATAGAGTGAAAAGTAAATTTATTGGAATAATTGGAAAATTCAATTTATAATTCTTGAATATAGTGAAATTGAAAGTTAACACTAAAATATATAGATTTATCCAAATGGACATTAAAATTTGGTTAAACTAGTGTAAATGATTAAGAAAGTTAAAATTGATGAAATTTGTTAATTACAGAGTTGAAGTTGAAAAGCAATTTAATTTAATTTAATATTAATTTATTTAATTAACTGGAAAAATAGCTATTTTGGCCACTGACTCGGATTTCGACGAAACCAGTTTCATCGGATCCGTAATGGTGAATTATTGTAGGATTTCAAGTCTTCAGCGATCGGACCTGTCGTTTGATCGTACGAACGCGAAACGCCTTGAAATCGATTTAATTGAAATCAATTGAAATCAATTTGAAAAATATTGATTTTAGCATAACTTCTTCATATGATGGAATTTGGATGTGAAACCTGTTCCATCGCGTTTTAAATATTTTAAAACATCTATTTTGATATATGGGTTGACCCAATTTCTTACCGGAGTCGAAACGGGCTTTTTGGGTCATTTTGTCGTTAGCGCGTATGTTCAATCGGGTCCATCTATTCTATTTCAACCTTGCCTATATATACTCGGTTATAAACCCTAGCCTACTCCTATTTCTCATTTGTCTATACGTACATTTCAACTATCTCTCCTCCTCAATGGCAGACAAACATATTCTAGATCCGAACACAAATCAAATGTCAATCCAAAGCAAAAATTTCAAACTCCTAAAAAAATTCAGAAAAATTATACGTCGAAGCTCTCGATGTATGCATCTTAGATCTATAATTCGTTTTCCATTTTGGATTGTTGTTTGACCGGAATTCAGGCTTTTATTCTCGGTTGTTTATTTTTGTCGAAATTGACTGCGACCGATCGACAGTTCGTTGGTACAGTTGTACGGAGATCATCGAGTGGAAGCCATCGGTGGTACTCGCTTGGAGTTTTAACGGTTAGATGTGGTGGAAATCTCGGTTCAGGATTCGAATTTTATTCGACCAGAGGATGACGGCGGCGATGTAGGGGTGGCGCGATCGTGATAGAATGGGCGGCGTGGCGATACGAATCTGGCAACGGTCATGCCGTGACCGATGGTGGCATCTGCGTCGTGGTCAAGGCGATCAAAGTTCACGTTTTGGGTTCGGTGGTTCTGTATCTCGTGCGTGCGTTTACATGCTGGAAGAAGACACACTCCGTGACGTAGATGAGGGTAGTTTATTTTATTTAATTTATTTAAATTTCTTTTGTTTTTAAATGTTCTTTTACCTATGACTTTTACATACAAACTCCAATTCACGCGTTGTTTTCTCCGCTAGGTTCGTATTGGAATTCTGGACATTTTGATCCTGGTTTGGACGGATTTGGAGACTGTCCAATTTTTGGGTTTAAATTGGATTTAAATTCAATTTAAATTCAAAAGGTGAGTGTTTTAACCCACTCACAACTTCTAAAATTTCTTATGTTTGGTAAATTAATTTATGTTGTGATTATGCATTTATTTATGGATGTTTCGTATATTTTTAATCATCATCTCAGTTAATTGCATTTATTGAAATTAAATCGTTATTTAATTTATTATTGAATATAACTGCCAGTTAATTACCTGTTATATATTATCAGTTATATGTTGATATTGATTGATTGTTTTGTATGATGATTGTGATGGATGTATGATTTTATGATGGATGAATGGATGTTTTATTTATATCATCATAATCTGCAAGTTGTTATGCATTTATTTTCATTTGGGACTGCGGTTTGAAATGATATATAACCATAATTTTTATTTTAAATTACGGATTGAAATGATAAATATCTGTATCGCTTGACATAGGGTAGAAAATTATATACAGACACCATGGTCTGTATATAAAATATTTTGAATGATTTTCTATGATTTAGGAAAGAAAATACGGTTTAATAAATATTAATTTTTGATATTCTATAAATATTATATTATATTATATATATAGTTAAATTCTTAAATTTAAGCTATGTATAATTTGTTAATAAAAATAAGCTTAATGATGGAGTTTGATTGTTTTATATCATATAAGTACCTATTTAAGATATTGTATATGTAAAGCTTTGATGACTTAAATAAAAATGAAGTTGGAAGATAAATATGAAATTGGTTTGAATTAAAGGATTTAAGAATTAGACTTGAATAAAATGGATGTGAAATTTAAATAAAAATTGAGATTTTAATGGGTATGATTCTATAACTTGATTTTGGTTTAGAGTGATTTAAATAAATATCGAGTTGATTTAAATGAATA
Organism: Allium cepa; assembly: GCA_030765085.1. Classification (NCBI taxonomy): domain Eukaryota; kingdom Viridiplantae; phylum Streptophyta; class Magnoliopsida; order Asparagales; family Amaryllidaceae; genus Allium; species Allium cepa. The sequence continues at coordinate 269,265,403 of CM060931.1, read as the reverse complement.
TACCAAGTTAATCGAATCGAAAGAACATCCAGTAATTTGAAGTTTAAAGGTTTTACCTAAATGATATTTGATTTATTAAGTAAACATTTCAAATCTAAATAATAGAATTTGAAATTGATATATGGAATTACCAAAGAATTAATTATGAAATGGTGGAATATTTAAAGCTTTGAAATAGATGGAAATTGAAATGGTTAATTTGGGGGTTCAAATCGGTATTTGGAATTTATTTGTGAAATTAAAGAAGCTATTTTATTATATAAAGTAATTTAATATTTAAACCATTTAAGTATTAAAAGTTATGTTTCAAAGCTATGGGTTTCAAGGTATATAGATTTGAAAATGCTATGATTTTGGAAAAAGATATATTTGAAATAAAAAAAATGATATCATATTGATTTGGGTTTAAAAATAGAAATGATACCGTATTTACATGGTTTTGAAATGGATATTATATTCTGGTTTTGAAGTATAAATTAATTTGAAAGACCGCGGTGTTATAATAACGTTTGGTTGTTAAAGAGACCGGGATCGGAAGTTGTCATACTCTCGCAAACTTTGAAAACCACTTTGACAACCGTGTACGCGGTGGAGATTCCAGAATGAAGTAGGATGGTGGCGGCGTTTCCTTTGAGGTAAATACGTGGACCCGACTCCCGTGAGTTGGCATAAGTTGGCTAAAACATGAGCGATTGACGGGCTAATGAGTTAGCACCTTTGATCGGACACATCCCTTCGATATTATACTTTGACTTTTTGATTGATTCGGTGGCCACTTTTGATTTTTTTGATTTGGGGGTGTGGCTCGAGGTGGGCGGTAGCTGCGCGCTACGCGTTACCACTGGCCTAGAAGCGTAATTGGTATATCTACCCTAGCATTGCCTAGTTGTGCTGTGTCACCTACCCTATCGCGTCTTGTGCGAGTTTGGTTTTCTCCCGTAGCCCGTGTGGTATCCTTTGGTGGCTTCCCGATCAGGAGGGACTATGATATTGGATGGACTACTGGGACTATTACATGTTAAGGGCTATATGGGTAGCCCCTTAATTCTATTAAAAAGTAAGTTTATTTTACAAATAGACATTATTATAATAGCGAAATATTACTACATAGTAAATAGTTTAACGGATCCTTAGGAAATGTGAATCCCGAGCATCTCTTGAGTTACTGCACTCACGTTAGACACTGGATAGGAGATGTCAAATCCCGTAAACATCTCTGATGCCTTTACACTCATATTATTTACCGTTGATTTAACTTACATAAGATATTTTAGTACTGACTCGAGTGTTTTGTCCTTTCAATTCGTTCGGGTCAGTCCGAGCATTTCAGGATTTGAAGATTTTATTCTGGAGGACGAAGACGAAGATTTTTATTACTATTATCTACTATATTATTCCACTACACCAATTTATTTCGCTGCCTTAATTATTATTCTCTGGTATGTGTAAGTCTGATATGTATTGTATAAGTAAAATCGAATATTGGTAAAACAGTTTGATGAACTGTATATTTGATTATTATATTTTATCGTTCCGCTGCAAGATTCTTTTTTTTTTCTTTCTCTGATTTTTCTTATTTGCCCCATAACAATCCGCCCTTGTAACAACCCGCATATTATCGATTTTTTTTATTTAAATATTTTATCGATACTCGGAATTTAGTCCGAAAAGCTACCTTTTGCATACGGTCGAATTAGGACTCGGGACCACCCCCATTGAGTTCAAAATGACGTTTGCGACCTTTTTGAGTATAAGCTTCGATATGTTTGGAGTAAGTTGATTTTTGCCACTTTTTCACTTAGGGCTTTGGTTTGGGCTGAACCCATTAATCACTTACTAACTCAGCCTGTAACAACCCTGTATTTTCTGATTATTGTAATTGTATATTTTAATTATTTTAATTTAAATTCCTAAAGAAAAACTTTATTTTTATTTATTAAAATGAATATATTTTTTTAATTAAATATAAATGTTGATTTTGATGTGGATTAGAATTTCAAACATGCATAAATTGAATATTTCTAGAAAATGTTGATTTTGGTCAAAATAGTCAAACTTTGACTTTTAACTTAAAAATTTAAAAGTTTGAAATTTTAAATTTTATCTTTTATTATGAAAATAGATTTAATAACTTGAACATTGCTTTTTGTTTCGTGGAAAACGGAGTTAAACTGCAAAAGATATGTACATTTCAATTTTGAGTATAAATTGTTTATTTTGCAATTTTGTTATTTTAAATTGTATAAATTTTATTTTTTTTCTTTGTCATATTTTATTTTAATATGTTTTAATATGTTATATTATGTATATTTTGACTTTTAAATATTTTTGAAATGATAATAGAATTTTTCTAAAATTTACTATGATGATTTCCTATTTTTAAAAGGCTGTTTTCCTTTTTCTGCTATTTTCTTCATCTAAACTATATTTAAATTAAAATTTATTTATTTATTTTTGTTATTTCCTTTTTATTTTGTGTTCTTATCTTTATTTATAAATATTTTTAAGTACATAAAAATTTTCCCAAGTTCATTGCACTTATTTTTCATATTTTCAAGATTAGTTGCAAATTTTGCTGTTTTATTTAATTAAACTATATATAATTAATAATTAATTAATTTATTTTTGTTTATTTACTATATTTTCGTATTTTAACTGAATTTATATATCTTTTTCAGTTATATAAAAATTTAAAAAGAAATAATGAATATATGAAGAGTTTGAGATCATTTGTATGCTTAGTCCTTTTGCATTCCGACCTTTCACTTTCCAAACTCCATTCATCAATGCTTTGGCCGTACCCTACTCCATCTTTCAGCCACATTCCTCACTCTTTCTCACGAAAATTTTATCATCTTTCTTGAGAAAAAAACTCATGGCCATTTGTTGTACAAAAATTTGTAAATTCTATCATCTTTCTTCTTGTTTTTATGATTTTCCAATTGATTTTTGCATTGATCCTTCTTGTGTTTTGCTAGGCCTAGCCTCTACCACCACCACTACCATCCTCTCCACCATCATCTCCAGCAGCTCATAAGCCTCTCCTCTGACCAAGACAGTAGCCATGACCATCCGTTGATGTTGCACCACAAAATTTGCACAAAAGTTCCACCAAACTAGCCTAGCCAAACCCTTAAGGCCATAGCCTTCATTTTTAACCTAAACCACCTCCATGGCCGCCGCCACCAGTCCCTCCACCACCTCTGGCCGCCACTCCATCCACCACCTGACCATCCCCTTGCATGACCAAGCCCAAGCCATGGTAGGCCGAACCTATAGTTGCACCAAAAATCCACTTAATTGCCTTGACTTTTGTATTTCTCATGTCACAACTTCCACTCCTTCATATCCAAGTTAGGCCGAGCCATATGAACCCATATTGACCCAAACCTGAGCCATGTTGGCATCTAGGCTGAGCCTAGTATGATGAGAGCAAGCCCATTTGATCATGTGACAAGCTTATGTTGTCGTGTGCAAGTCTTTTGCTTCTAAGGTTTGGTCATCTCTCTTGTTTTGCAACTGTTCTGCAAACTAAAGTTGTTGATTATATTTGTATGTCGATATCTATGTTTGTGCTTATGTATGTTATATTTTGTGTTGTTTACAAGGGTCTCCATCAATTCAAATCAAATCGTGCTTGTCGTGCCTTTGGAATCGCTCTTGTGTGTGTTGTTTGTCTCTAGCTTCGTAAAAGGTGAGTCTTTCTCACTCTGACATTTATACTTATGAAATAGTGAATTGATGACAAGTGTTTAGTAATATAAAATGTTATGCAAGTTAATGATGATCATATGATATGCTATGCCATGTTATTACCGTGTTAAAACTGTTAATTATCACCTGACATCTGATATATGACATTATATTGTGACATTGACATTGTTTATATTGTTTCTGCATATGTTAACACTGCAAGTTCCCTGTTAGAATAGAATCACTATGGGTTGAAATGATACATACCCGAATGGACTTTAGAATAGGAAAAAATCGTTATGGGCTGAAATGATAGGCCTAAGCGATTTTTATTGTATTTTATTTGGCTTGGGATTGCGGGTTTGAAATGATAAAACCCGGTTTTCTTTGTAAATTACGGATTGAAATGATATATATCTGTATCACTTGACGTAAGTTAGAAAATTATATACAGACCCCATGGTATATTTTTAAATGATTTTTTTTAATATGTATTTTCAAAAGTATGAAATTTTGATTTAAAATATATATATTATGGTTTTAAGAAAGTTAAATATTAAATCTTGAAATTGTGAATTTAAGTAAATTCAAGTATGTAAATTTGGAGTAAATGTGACGTTTGTCTTTAAATTTTATTTTAAGATGTAAATAAATAATGGAAATTAAATGTAAAGTTTTGAAATGATATTTGAAGTAAATGTTAAGTTTTATTAAATTTATAAGTTAATAAACAGTGAATTTTGACTTAATAAATGAATGGAGTTTTTAAATTGAATATTTGATCTAAAAATTTTGTTGTGTTAAATCATATGTTAAAATGATTTTAAATGTGAAATTTTGAAGTCTAGAAATATGATTTTTAAGTTATAATAAAATTTGGAGTTTTATTATTTTTTTTGAAAAGCAAAAATGAAATCTGGGTTCATAGCATTTTCAAAATGTTGTAGTCTTTTGACAGCATTTTTAAATGCTATTGTTTTGAATCTAACAATGTTTGAAATAACTAAATATCTATTACGACATTTTATAAATGTCGTTATTCTTGAACTAAACCATTTTTGGAAGCTATAAGCTACGATAGCACTTTATAAATGCTGTCGTTGCTATAATTTGACAATGTTTGAAATGTTATAGTTTTAACACTGTTTGAGTTATATTTTAAAGTGTTAAATGATTTAAATTTTAGAAATTGATTAATTGTGAAATTTAAGAAGTTTTGAATATATTTTAATATTTAAATTTGAATTTTAAGGAATTTGAATTTGAATTTAAGTAAGGTTTACTTGGTTATGTGTTAAATGGAATGAAATGTAATGAGATAAATGAATTTTGAATGTAATTTTTAATGTATTTTGTAATGATACTTGAAATAACAAATGAATGACTTATTTGATTTAAAAATGATATTTAAATTTGAGTATTTGAATTTGAATTCAAATAATGATTTGATAATAAGGTTTGGAAATGATTTGATCTTTATTTTGATAAAGAATATGAATTAGAATGATATGTACTTTTGATAAATGAATATTTGAAGTTTATATTGGTATTAAAGGATATTTAGTTTAATTGTAAATCGAGTTTATTTAAATAGTATTGGATTTATGAAATGAATATTTCAAAACTAAGTAATAATGAAACTAGATTTGAGATATATGAAATTATAAAATTTAGTTTTGAAATGCGGGATATTAAAGCTTTGAAATTTATTAAAAATTGAATAGTTTAATTTGTGGATCAAATCTATATTTGAAAATGATATGATTTGAAATGGTTATTGGGAAATTTAATTGAAACCGATGGTTTGAATTGAATTAAGTTGGAAATTGAAAATTTGGGATTAATTGAATGAATTGTAAAATGTAAAGAATTAAATGAATATCCGATGATTTCAAATGTATGATTTTGAAATGTTATGATTTTCAAAGTGTAATTGTTTCAAGTATTTTTGGTTTCGAAAGAGTTATACTTTGAAAATATTATGATTTTGAAATGAATATATGTTTGAAATGTTTTTGGTTTTGAAGTATAAACTATTTTGATTGAATAAATAGTTTTGAAATAAAAATGGTTTTGGTTTCGAAGTATAAACTATTTTGAAAGAAATATAGTTTGAAATGAAATGATTTGATCTTTTTAAAGTATAAGCTATTTTGAAATGACCACGGCGTTATAATAACGTTTGGTTGTTAAAGAGACCGGGATCGGAAGTTGTCATACTCTCTGCCAACTCCGAAAACCACTTTAACAACCGTGTACGCGGTGGAGATTCCAGAATGAAGTAGGATGGTGGCGACGTTCTTGAGGTATATTACGTGGACCCAACTCCCGTGAGTTGGCATAAGGTGGCTAAAACAGGAGCGATCTTGGGCCAAGTGAGGTCATTCCTCCGATCGGACACATTCCTTCGATATTATACTCTTACTGGTGATTGATTAGATGGCCATCCTCCGATTTTGGTTGGGGGTGTGTTCCGAGGTGGGCGTATGTGGCTGCTGCGTTACCACCAGCCCGTGTGCGTAATTGGTATATCTACCCTGGCATTGCCTTGTGTGCCGTGTCACCTACCATACCGAGCCTTTACTACGAGTTTGTTTTTCTCCCGTAGCCCGTGTGGTATCCTCTGACAGTCACCCGAAGTGGAGATGGCATGATATTGGATGGACTACTGGGACTATTATGTGTGAAGGGTGATATGGGTAGCCCGGAACGCTATTTAAAAGTATGTTTATTTTACTGTAGACACTATTATAATAGCGCAATATTACTACATAGTAAATAGTTTAACGGATCCTTAAAGGATGGGCGATCCCAAGCATCCTTTAAGTTACTGATGCATTTTTGTTGCTGTTCACTTGAGTTGATTTACAGTTCATAAGTATTTATGTCCTGACTCGAGTGTTTTGTGTTTTGCTTTATGCTCGAGTCAGATTGAGTGAGTTAGCATTCAAGATTCACCTTCGAAGTTGAAGCTTTCCTTGAAGATCCAGCCATCCATTTTGCTTTCTGTATCTAGTGATTTCAGTGATGTATTCTGATTTGTACCTGATGTATCTTGTTACTTTTTGTTGTATCTTGTTTAACTCTGATGTATCTTATTTATATAGTAGCTTCATGAACTACTATCTCTTTTACTTCCGCTGCATTATTATTTACTCCGTGTCTGTGATCTGTGATTAATTATTTACTGTATATTCTGAGATTTGCCAAATTTTATTTACAACGCGGTATTTTGAGCAATTCAAGTCCGACATGTGCGGATGCGAATGGTTGAAAATATCGGGCTGTTACATTTGGTATCAGAGCTTTGGTAGCTCTAGGCAAAACTCATCATATAGAGTAGATGTATTTACAGAATCACTTTCATTCGAGTTGAATCTCTTTCTTTTGACTCGATTCCTTGGAATTTTGGAACGTTCCCTGCGGTTCCAAAATCCATTCTTATTCCCCACTATTCATCTTCATTTGTTTTTGGAGTATCCCATAACTCCACTTCGAATGATCTTTATAGTGAATTGGCGGTCTCGCCAATATTCTAATTTTCTTGTAAAAGGGGTGAAACTCCTTTACAATTAGCATCGATTCACCAGAGATTTATATCTATCCTTGGTTTAGATGCTAATATCTTTTGTATTCCAAACTCTATCTCTTGAGATCGAATGTCAATTTACCCAAGAAATCCACATCGATCTTTTTCTTTAAGTCACAGTTGACCCGGTTAAGGTTACCCGCGATTTATACTCATCCATCTCCATATTCTGTTATTTAATCATCTCGTCTTTGTTTCCAACTTATCTTCAAATTATTCTTGAAGTGTATTTGTAAACTAATATTTAAAATGTTTTATATACTGTGTTGTTTGAGTTGTTGATGTTGATTTGGGTTTCTAATCGATTCGTCTGATCAACGCCATCGATAAGATTTCCAAAACACTTGAACAGAGCAAACTGACACAATATGTTTTTAAAATTTAGTAATGAAATAAATTTTGTGAAATAAATTTTGTAACTATATTATAAATCTTTATCTGGATTTTTTTTGAATTGGTTGTTAAGAAATAATATTTGATTTTATATATCATTTTCTATTGTTTCATATATCTAATTGAACTATAAAACATGGTTATAAATTTATTTGGAAATTTAAAATGAATGTAAAACAAGAATTTGAGAATTTAATTTCCGATGGATTTCAAACTTTGTGTTTAAAGTTTTAAAGGATATATTATTTAAAGTATTTTCGAATAGAAATTTGTTTCCAAAGAATTTTAAATTTAAATTTAGTGCTCTTCTCTTTGTCGCTGGAAAATAATTTCGGTGATGACTACAGCATCATTGACATTCATTTTCGAGTTTCGAAGTGAAGAGACCATTCTGTAGTCTTGCTACAGTTTTGTTTTGGGAAAATTTAATTGATTTTAATTTCTAAAATAAGAATGGATTTAAAACATATGCTGATATGTGATTTAAATTTGAATGGATATATATATATATAATATGAGCATTTATTTATCTCTAAATAGTTTTGAATTTATCGGAAATTTAATTCCTAAATTTTATCTTGAAGGATAATTTGTAAGTATTATTTCAAGATTTGGATAAATATTCAAGCTTGAAATAATTGAATTGGAAAGTTTTATTTGTATAATACACAATTTCATTCCAATATAACTTACCTTAATTTTCAGAAGTTGAATATGTAATTGGATAATGTACAATATATAAAAAAAAAGATTTTATAAATAAAATTTGAGTTATTATAATAAATGTTATACACTTAAATTTTAGTTATAAAAAGATTAACAGAGGTAAATAAAGAAAAAGTGTAATGGAATAATTTACAATATAAAATGATGATAAAGGAACTAAGAATAAATTTAAGGCAGTTACAATGAGTGTAAATATATTTAACATAGGTGATAAAATATATTGAGAGGAATAATTTTAATTTTAATTAGTAGTGAAGAAGAATTAAATTTTATTTGGTACATTTTGAGTATAATAAAGGATTTTTCAAATACATGATTTTAGGGATTTGTTAATTTAAGATAATTGGATGATAAGATAATGAAATTAGAGATGCTTAAGATTTATTTGACTTATGTAAAATTAATTTTCAGTTTAAGTTGAAATTTTATGGTTTCAAATTTATTATTTTACTTTGTTTTTCAAACTATCTTTTGGTTATCCTAATTTCCCTTGTCTTGCTACAGAATGAGAGGTTATTGCTTATACCAGTGTGTTTAGAAATCTTTCTATAATCTTTAATAATCTTTGGTACTCATCTTTGAATCTAAGCACTGCTTGCCATCCACAGACCGTCGGTTAAATGGAAAGGGTGAATCAGATTCTAAAAGATTTTTTTCATGCTTGTGTTCTTGATTCTGGAGGATGTTGGAAAGATCATCTCCACCTTGTTAAACTTACCTATAGCAACAGTTATCAGGTATAATTTTAATCTTCTTGTCATCTTGTCTCAATACTATTTCATTCTATCCTTTTATTTGCTTTTCCGTATCTCATTCCTTTTCGGGGATGAAAAGTTTTGAGTGGGGGAGAGTGTAACAACCCTGTATTTTCTGATTATATATTTTAATTATTTTAATTTAAATTCCTAAAAAAAACTTTATTTTATTTATTAAAATGAATATATTTTTTTAATTAAATATAAATGTTGATTTTGATGTGGATTAGAATTTCAAACATGCATAAATTGAATATTTCCAGAAAATGTTGATTTTGGTCAAAATAGTCAGACTTTGACTTTTAACTGAAAAATTTAAAAGTTTGAAATTTTAAATTTTATCTTTTATTATGAAAATAGATTTAATAACTTGAACATTGCTTTTTGTTTCGTGGAAAACGGAGTTAAACGGCAAAAGATATGTACATTTCAATTTTGAGTATAAATTGTTTATTTTGCAATTTTGTTATTTTAAATTGTATAAATTTTATTTTTTTTCTTTGTCATATTTTATTTTAATATGTTTTAATATGTTATATTATGTATATTTTGACTTTTAAATATTTTTGAAATGATAATAGAATTTTTCTAAAATTTACTATGATGATTTCCTATTTTTAAAAGGCTGTTTTCCTTTTTCTGCTATTTTCTTCATCTAAACTATATTTAAATTAAAATTTATTTATTTATTTTTGTGATTTCCTTTTTATTTTGTGTTCTTATCTTTATTTATAAATATTTTTAAGTACATAAAAATTTTCCCAAGTTCATTGCACTTATTTTTCATATTTTCAAGACTAGTTGCAAATTTTGCTGTTTTATTTAATTAAACCATATATAATTAATAATTAATTAATTTATTTTTGTTTATTTACTATATTTTCGTATTTTAACTGAATTTATATATGTTTTTCAGTTATATAAAAATTTAAAAAGAAATAATGAATATATGAAGAGTTTGAGATCTTTTGTATGCTTAGTCCTTTTGCATTCCGACCTTTCACTTTCCAAACTCCATTCATCAATGCTTTGGCCGTACCCTACTCCATCTTTCAGCCACATTCCTCACTCTTTCTCACGAAAATTTTATCATCTTTCTTGAGAAAAAAACTCATGGCCATTTGTTGTACAAAAATTTGTAAATTCTATCATCTTTCTTCTTGTTTTTATGATTTTCCTATTGATTTTTGCATTGATCCTTCTTGTGTTTTGCTAGGCCTAGCCTCTACCACCACCACTACCATCCTCTCCACCATCATCTCCAGCAGCTCATAAGCCTCTCCTCTGACCAAGATAGTAGCCATGACCATCCGTTGATGTTGCACCACAAAATTTCCACAAAAGTTCCACCAAACTAGCCTAGCCAAACCCTTAAGGCCATAGCCTTCATTTTTAACCTAAACCACCTCCATGGCCGCCACCACCAGTCCCTCCACCACCTCTGGCCGCCACTCCATCCACCACCTGACCATCCCCTTGCATGACCAAGCCCAAGCCATGGTAGGCCGAACCTATAGTTGCACCAAAAATCCACTTAATTGCCTTGACTTTTGTATTTCTCATGTCACAACTTCCACTCCTTCATATCCAAGTTAGGCCGAGCCATATGAACCCATATTGACCCAAACCTGAGCCATGTTGGCATCTAGGCTGAGCCTATTATGATGAGAGCAAGCTCATTTGATCATGTGACAAGCTTATGTTGTCGTGTGCAAGTCTTTTGCTTCTAAGGTTTGGTCATCTCTCTTGTTTTGCAACTGTTCTGCAAACTAAAGTTGTTGATTATATTTGTATGTCGATATCTATGTTTGTGCTTATGTATGTTATATTTTGTGTTGTTTACAAGGGTCTCCATCAATTCAAATCAAATCGTGCTTGTCGTGCCTTTGGAATCGCTCTTGTGTGTGTTGTTTGTCTCTAGCTTCGTAAAAGGTGAGTCTTTCTCACTCTGACATTTATACTTATGAAATAGTGAATTGATGACAAGTGTTTAGTAATATAAAATGTTATGCAAGTTAATGATGATCATATGATATGCTATGCCATGTTATTACCATGTTAAAACTGTTAATTATCACCCGACATCTGATATATGACATTATATTGTGACATTGACATTGTTTATATTGTTTCTGCATATGTTAACACTGCAAGTTCCCTGTTAGAATAGAATCACTATGGGTTGAAATGATACATACCCGAATGGACTTTAGAATAGGGAAAAATCGTTATGGGCTGAAATGATAGGCCTGAGCGATTTTTATTGTATTTTATTTGGCTTGGGATTGCGGGTTTGAAATGATAAAACCCGATTTTCTTTGTAAATTACGGATTGAAATGATATATATCCGTATCACTTGACCTAGGTTAGAAAATTATATACAGACCCCATGGTATATTTTTAAATGATTTTGTTTTAATATGTATTTTCAAAAGTATGAAATTTTGATTTAAAATATATATATTATGGTTTTAAGAAAGTTAAATATTAAATCTTGAAATTGTGAATTTAAGTAAATTCAAGTATGTAAATTTGGAGTAAATGTGACGTTTGACTTTAAATTTTATTTTAAGATGTAAATAAATAATGGAAATTAAATGTAAAGTTTTGAAATGATATTTGAAGTAAATGTTAAGTTTTATTAAATTTATAAGTTAATAAACAGTGAATTTTGACTTAATAAATGAATGGAGTTTTTAAATTGAATATTTGATCTAAAAATTTTGTTGTGTTAAATCATATGTTAAAATGATTTTAAATGTGAAATTTTGAAGTCTAGAAATATGATTTTTAAGTTATAATAAAATTTGGAGTTTTATTATTTTTTTTGAAAAGCAAAAATGAAATCTGGAATTCATAGCATTTTCAAAATGTTGTAGTCTTTTGACAGCATTTTTAAATGCTATTGTTTTGAATCTAACAATGTTTGAAATAACTAAATATCTATTACGACATTTTATAAATGCCGTTATTCTTGAACTAAACCATTTTTGGAAGCTATAAGCTACGATAGCACTTTATAAATGTTGTCGTTGCTATAATTTGACAATGTTTGAAATGTTATAGTTTTAACACTGTTTGAGTTATATTTTAAAGTGTTAAATGATTTAAATTTTGGAAATTGATTAATTGTGAAATTTAAGAAGTTTTGAATATATTTTAATATTTAAATTTGAATTTTTAAGGAATTTAAATTTGAATTTGAATTTAAGTAAGGTTTACTTGGTTATGTGTTAAATGGAATGAAATGTAATGAGATAAATGAATTATGAATGTAATTTTTAATGTATTTTGTAATGATACTTGAAATAACAAATGAATGACTTATTTGATTTAAAAATGATATTTAAATTTGAGTATTTGAATTTGAATTCAAATAATGATTTGATAATAAGGTTTGGAAATGATTTGATCTTTATTTTGATAAAGAATATGAATTAGAATGATATGTACTTTTGATAAATGAATATTTGAAGTTTATATTGGTATGAAAGGATATTTAGTTTAATTGTAAATCGAGTTTATTTAAATAGTATTGGATTTATGAAATGAATATTTCAAAACTAAGTAATAATGAAACTAGATTTGAGATATATGAAATTATAAAATTTAGTTTTGAAATGCGGGATATTAAAGCTTTGAAATTTATTAAAAATTGAATAGTTTAATTTGTGGATCAAATCTATATTTGAAAATGATATGATTTGAAATGGTTATTGGGAAATTTAATTGAAACTGATGGTTTGAATTGAATTAAGTTGGAAATTGAAAATTTGGGATTAATTGAATGAATTGTAAAATGTAAAGAATTAAATGAATATCCGATGATTTCAAATGTATGATTTTGAAATGTTATGATTTTCAAAGTGTAATTGTTTCAAGTATTTTTGGTTTCTAAAGAGTTTCACTTTGAAAATATTATGATTTTGAAATGAATATATGTTTGAAATGTTTTTGGTTTTGAAGTATAAACTATTTTGATTGAATAAATAGTTTTGAAATAAAAATGGTTTTTGTTTCGAAGTATAAACTATTTTGAAAGAAATATAGTTTGAAATGAAATGATTTGATCTTTTTAAAGTATAAGCTATTTTGAAATGACCACGGCGTTATAATAACGTTTGGTTGTTAAAGAGACCGGGATCTGAAGTTGTCATACTCTCTGCCAACTCTGAAAACCACTTTAACAACCGTGTACGCGGTGGAGATTCCAGAATGAAGTAGGATGGTGGCGACGTTCTTGAGGTATATTACGTGGACCCAACTCTCGTGAGTTGGCATAAGGTGGCTAAAACAGGAGCGATCTCGGGCCAAGTGAGGTCATTCCTCCGATCGGACACATTCCTTCGATACTATATTCTTACTGGTGATTGATTAGATGGCCATCCTCCGATTTTGGTTGGGGGTGTGTTCCGAGGTGGGCGTATGTGGCTGCTGCGTTACCACCAGCCCGTGTGCGTAATTGGTATATCTACCCTGGCATTGCCTTGTGTGCCGTGTCACCTACCATACCGAGCCTTTACTACGAGTTTGGTTTTCTCCCGTAGCCCGTGTGGTATCCTCTGACAGTCACCCGGAGTGGAGATGACATGATATTGGATGGACTACTGGGACTATTATGTGTGAAGGGTGATATGGGTAGCCCGGAACGCTATTTAAAAGTATTTTTATTTTACTGTAGACACTATTATAATAGCGCAATATTACTACATAGTAAATAGTTTAACGGATCCTTAAAGGATGGGCGATCCCAAGCATCCTTTAAGTTACTGATGCATTTTTGTTACTGTTCACTTGAGTTGATTTACAGTTCATAAGTATTTATGTCCTGACTCGAGTGTTTTGTGTTTTGCTTTACGCTCGAGTCAGATTGAGTGAGTTAGCATTCAAGATTCACCTTCGGAGTTAGAGCTTTCCTTGAAGATCCAGCCATCCATTTTGCTTTCTGTATCCAGTGATTTCAGTGATGTATTCTGATTTGTACCTGATGTATCTTGTTTAACTCTGATGTATCTTATATATATAGTAGCTTCATGAACTACTATCTCTTTTACTTCCGCTGCATTATTATTTACTCTGTGTCTGTGATCTGTGATTAATTATTTACTGTATATTCTGAGATTTGCCAAATTTTATTTACAACGCGGTATTTTGAGCAATTCAAGTCCGACATGTGCGGATGCGAATTGTTGAAAATATTGGGCTGTTACACAGCCCCAACCCACTCCAACTCTTCATTACTTCATTTCATATTCCTAACACTCAATCTTAAGCAAAAATGGTGGAAGAGAATGGGAATTAGAAACTCCAAGCCCTAGTTCCTCTTGCTAGCTCAAGTTCTTGCTCCGAAATCAAAGAGAACCCATTATTAAGCATCTCCTCCTTCTTCTCCAACTCATTCTCTTAATCAATTTCAGAAATTCCTAAACCTAATTTTGGGAATGTTCTTCTTTTAAGCTTAAAATCAAGCTTCTTGAGTTGGATTTGAAGAGTGGTTGATTCCCCTTTTGCTTTCAAGCTTCTTCTTCAATCGTTTGGGTTCAAAGGTGAGATTTTTATCTCACATCTTAGTCTATAACTATCTTCGATTGTTAGGTATGAATTCCTAACACTTATTCGTGTGCATTTGCTTTTGGTTTGGATTGATTTGGTGAATATTCCAATTTTTAGTGTTTTGAGTTCAAATCTTTAAAAATCCTAACTTCGATGTTTGAACATGTTTTTGGTGATGTATCGAGGAGCATATAGGGTCGGGTAGTCGATTGGCATAAACCCTTAGTGTCGTTGCTCGTGTGATTGCAATTTGGTCGAGATTTGCATCTCATTTGAAATAGGTTTAAATTGGCAGAACATCAGGTTCGGCCGACCGAACCCCTGGGCCGGTCGACCGACCTGCTTCCAAAGTGCATAAGCACTTCTCTGTTTATGGTCCGGTCGACCGACTACAGGGTTCGGCCGACCGACCTGCTACCCCGAACATTTCTGTTTTTCTGGTCCGGTCGACCGAGCTCTGTATCCGGCCGACCGACCTGTTGCAATTTTTCCTACTTCGCCTAATTGTTTGAATTTCCAACTTTAATAGATTTGTGTTGTTTCCTATTTGTTGTTATCATTTATTATGACCATGATGACTCCTTTTTAGGGATTTTTGAATATCCATTTCGATGGATCCTTTATCGATTTCTTTGGATTTTTATTCACGTCTTCGTATGCGAATTTTAGTGATTGATTGTTCCTACAATCTTCTTTGTGATTTGTCACTTTAAAAATATAAAGGTTTTGTATACTAGTAGTAAATATCAAAACTCTTTCTTCAAATGATTTCAACACTATTTTATTACAAAGCTCGTTTTCTTAAACCATTTTCCAATCTATTAGTATATACAAGGCTTTATCTCACTCGTATGAGAAATCTAATTAAACGACTTAGTAAAACGAGTGGTATGAAACGCTTGCGTTTACTTCGTTGGTTAATTCTTGAATTTGTTCGATTGGATCTCTTATGACAATTTTCTAGTGGAGATCTACAATTTGTTCGTAAATATTTAAGTTAAGCTAGTGGTTATGGGACATGAAGCTAAGCTCATATATTTACTAGCTTACTGTAATTGACACTTCTCTTTGATCATGACGATCATTTTAAGATTTAGACTAGCAATTGTGCGATGTCTCTTTGTTTCGGTGTGATTTCGACTCACACATGTGGGGTAGCTCCCCATGGTCTTCGGGCCATTCGTGTGCCAAAAATTAATGGCTAGCTACCATGAGATAGCTTCTCGTTCGTGTGATACATATATTGGTGAGTTTTAATGCTCCCGTTCGTGTGATAGGCCTTTCCCCCTTTCTTGTGATTTCTGGATTTCGTGTGTTGAATTATGGAATTTATGCTTCACCTATTTTTGTGATTTCTATTGATATGCTTTATCAATTTTTATGCATTGGTGAATTCGTGTGTCATTGACTTGTTGTGAATTCAAGTTTTGGGTATGAAACCCTTTTTGGGTCTTTGTGAAGATTTGTGTGGTATTGATTAATCTCATGTTGAGTTTCAATTGCATACTTATAGTAATATGCCATTATGGTTATCATATGTTTATGCCATATCTCTTATTCTATATCATGTCGTCTGATATTTATAGCTAGACTGATCCGTTTATTATTTTCTTATTAAATAATACTCGGGTCAGACCGAGATGTTACAGGTGCTTCTGCTTGACTTCTCCCCAGGGATTCATTACTTTGACTTTTGGCTAATTACTTAGATTAGTAGTTTACTTTGTTGTATACACTTGAGATATGGGCTCATAGTTGTATATTTTTGTATGGCACGCGTTGCTATTCTTTTGTATTATTGTGGACCTTTTTGACCACTACTCCGATATACACTTTCATGTGTTAGTTATATATTCATATCTTCTTCCGCCTTTGTGACATGAATTATCTGTGACTGATTTGTGTTATGCTTATTTCTATATTTGTTTCCGAAGATTATTATAGCCACTGTGTAGTAGTTTGTGTTTGTATCGGTATGTCGGATTTCCTCTTGAAATAAAATGCATGTTATACTATCTGACATATCGGTGCTCGCGCAAAGCAATTACACGGATGGTCGCTCCTCAACAGCCTTATTCTCCATGCTAGTTGACAGCATTACACCGTAGTGTTCTTGGCTAGCGTGGGTATAGAGGTGGGGCGTCACAGCTTGGTATCAGAGCCAAACTTTGGAACAATATGGAATATTATAACAAGGATCATCGTCCTAAGCCTATCTTAGGAGTCGTGCTTTAGGATTTTATTCGGGTCTTCGTACCGTCCTATCCTATTTTCTTTTATGATTCCTTGTTTTATCTATCGAGATTGCTTGTTATTTATTTTGAGAATAACTTTTCTCTTTCTTTCTTTTCTAAAGGAAGAGAAATGGTTAGTCCTAGCCGTCCTAACGCTGGTCAATCCAGTAGCCCTTCTCTGGATGGCGCATTCATGTCTGCCCACAACTTTTGGATCTTGTAAAGAATCAAGAGTTTATCTGTGCTTTGAGTAACAACCTCGAAATGGTTCTACCTTTGAAACTTGAAGTTTCTTTCAATCAGCTTGTGGATGTTACTCTTCTTCATGGAGAGGTTGGTAAAGGAAGTGTTTGTGATGTTGGGACTTCCAAGAGGAGGCATATTAAGTTCAAGAGCCTTAATCCCAATAAGAGAGTGAAGCAAACTACTTTTGTAGCAAAGACTCCAATCCCTAATCATGGAGAATGCTACAATTGTGGCTCTAGGGACCACTATATAAATAAGTGTCCTAGACCTATCTCTTGCCGCTATTGCAATCTTTATGTCCCAGACTTCAAAGCAAGAAGAAGGTGGAACAAGAAACTTTGGTAGCCAAGACTCCAACCCCAAGTCGTAAACAATGCTACAATTGTGGTTCCACGGACCATTATGTAGTTAAGTGCCCGAAACCCCTCTTTTGTCGCTATTGCAAAAATTCGGGTCACCATATTACTGCATGTCCCGTACTTCAAAGTAAGAAGGAGGGAGAGCTCAATGCAGTGCAAGCCCCTAGTGGCACTTCTCTTGGTCAAGGTATTTCTCATTCAATCCTTGATTGCATTTGTTTTATGATTTTCCTTTTCGAGTTCTTTTTGATATGGGTTTCATCTCACTATTTTATATCAAAAGAACTTGTGATTCTTTTTCTTTAAAAATATTTTGGGCATGATGTCTTCGTTGAGAATTGCGAATCCGTGGTAGATCCGCAACACTCAGTTTGCTTTCTATTGATGTCGAAATTATTTTATGTGATTTTTCTTTCCGAGCCGATATTTTTACTTAGGCTTCGGAATTGATTTTTGTAAGGATTGGCTTAATCGTTGTGAGGCCCATATCCTATTTTCCGTGTGGACTATTCATCTCCGACATTTTTTATCTGTTAAGCAGATTTCAATTTTTTCTTGTGATTCCGATTTCAGATTTTTGAAGGCATCATTTTATTCTTTAAGCCCTCAAGATGAGAAAAGTGTTATTTCTCTTATCTAAATAATTTGTGAAACTTTTCCGGTATTTTTGAGTTTGTCTTAGGACTGTCACCTAAGCAATCTTTTGAGTAGTGTTGAGGTCTTTTTAGTTCGACCTTGCCACCGATTTTCATTTGTTACGAGTTGCGGGAGTTAGCATTCCACTTACCGCATTCCGCACTCGTTATGATTCTATGAATGAATTATTATGTCATTCAGTTTGCCCATCTTGTTTCATCCATATTATAAATCGAGTATTCTACGAATATCTCGATGACTCCATCTTTGTATTTATTGATTTTGGATGAAAATTGAAATTTAAAATTTTGCAAATCTTTTTCATAAGATTTATTTATAAGTACAATTTGATTTGCTCTTAAACAAGCAAAGAATATTCTTAAAGGTTTTTAAGAAACATGTTTACTATATAGAAGATGATTTTGTGATTGTATTGCCCATTTAGTGTGTTAAGAATTCTGGTCGATGTGCTTGATCAACGTTATCGATAAGAATCGCCTAAACGCTTTGATGAGACAATCAGACACGACACATTGACTTGTAAAATGTAAATTTTTCTACAAATATTTTTACATTGAGATAATTGTGATTTTGAAAGTTTTAGCTTTTCGGGAAAGAAAATTATTTAAAAGAAGTTCTTTCTTTTCGATACTCTTATTCTTGTGATTCCCGTGGGGAATCAAGACTTTATCTTTTGTACCAATGCTAATCGTATTGGTTTGGATGCCGCTCTCTTGCAAATGAGAACGCGCAATCACTTGTGCTTCTAAATCATTATAGCTTATCGAGACTAGATATGCCACTCATGATCTAGTGCTCGCGGCTATTGTTTTTACTTTTAGAATTTGGCATCATTCTTTTTGGGGGAGAAATTTGTTCTCCGCCTCGATCATAAATCTTTGGAATATTTCTTTTCTCATAAGGAACTTTATGTCGACTCGAGTTCTTGGCATCTTATGATCTTGATATTCTGGAAGTCATGTTGCCAATGCGCTTTGTCGTAGGCAACAAGTTGTTGTTTCTATGATGATACCTGAATGGAACGATCTCGAGATCTTATCCACTTGTGAGATTCGAGACCGTGTATCGGATTTATGTTCATCATTTGTTTTATGTAGCCTTGAGGCTCATTCTTCTCTTTTAGACCGCATTCTTGAAGCTCAAAGGCTAGATCCCGACTTGGCGCTTCTTGGCCAAAATTTTAAGGATAGAATTGATATTGAAGGTTTGAAAGACTTTGATATTGATTCTCGTGGCGGCATTCGGAAATTTGGTATGCCTTATCGTGCCAAATATTAGTGATCTTCGAAAAGACATTTTAGAAGATTCCCATTGTTCTAAATTTACCATTCATCCCGGTAGCAGTAAAATGTACGCGGATATGTAGCGACTTTATTATTGGGAGGGGATGAAACTTGACATCGCTAACTCCGTTAAGCGTTGCATGAATTTCCAACTCGTTAAGGCCGAACATCAAAGGCCTCGTGGGTTATTGCAACCTTTGGAAATTCCAATTTGGAAGTGGGACCAAATTTCCATGGATTTTATTGATGGCGTTCTCCGTTCTCGTTCGGGTCATGATAGCTTATGGGTGAATGTTGACAGGCTTACTAAATCTGCCCATTTTATTCCCGTTCGGTCTAACCGAACCGTTCCTCTTTTGGCTAAACTCTTTGTTAAAGAGATTGTTAAATTACATGGAGTTCCTACTTCTATAGTTAGTGATCGTGATCCATTGTTTACTAGTGGATTTTGGAAGAGTCTTCAAAAAGCTTTGGAAACGAAGCTTAATTTTATCACCGCTTATCACCCCCAGTCCGATGGACAAACCGAGCGTGTGAATCAAACTCTTGAAGATCTTCTTTGTGCTTGTGTGCTTGATTTCGGTGGAAGTTGGGAAGATCATATTTCACTTGTCGAATTTTCCTATAATAATAGCTTCCAATCTAGTATTGGTATGGCACCTTTCGAGGCACTCTATGGAAGGCCATGCCGATCTCCTTCTTGTTGGATTGAGGCCGGTGAGAAGTTGGTTTTAGGTCCAGATTTTATTCGTGATTCCACAGAAAAGATTGACCTTATTCGTCATAGGATGAAAGAAGCCCAGAGTAGATAAAAATCCTATGCCGATAACCGAAAAAGGAAATTAGAATTTTCTGTGGGAGATTTTGTGTTCATTCGTGTGTCACCTATGAAAGGTGTTGTACGTTTCAGCCGATCGGGAAAATTGGCGCCTCGATATATTGGGACATTTCCTATCACTGAATGTATTGGTTCCATGGCTTATCGCCTTTTATTACCGGCTCAATTTTCTGCTATCCATGACGTGTTTCACGTTTCTCAACTTCGGAAATGTCTTCGAGATTCCGATTCTATTCTTGAGCCCGGTGTTGTGGAAGAGATTGAAGTTTCACCTAATTTAACTTATGAGCAACATCCTATTCATATCATTGCTTCGGAAGTCAAATGCTTCGAAATAAAGATGTTCCGCTTGTTAAAGTTCAATGGTCTTCAAATCCTAAGGATTGTTCTTGGTAATCTAGAGATTTCATCGTGCGAACACATCCGGACTTACTTTCTCGTGCTCTTTGTGGTGAACTTCTTATTTCAAACTTCTTTAATGTTGAATATGCTTTTATGGTTGTTACTATATATCTTCTTCTTAAATATTGTGAGGACGCAATTTCTTTAAGGAGGGGAGTCTGTAACAACCTGCATATTTGTCGATTTTTTTTTATTTAAATATTTTATCGATACTCGGAATTTAGTCCGAAAAGCTATTTTTTGCATACGGTCGAATTAGGACTCTGGACCACCCCCATTGAGTTCAAAATGACGTTTGCGACCTTTTTGAGTATAAGCTTCGATATGTTTGGAGTAAGTTGATTTTTTCCACTTTTTCACTTAGGGCTTTGGTTTGGGCTGAACCCATTAATCACTTACTAACTCAGCCCCAACCCACTCCAACTCTTCATTACTTCATTTCATATTCCTAACACTCAAGCTTAAGCAAAAATGGTGGAAGAGAATGGGAATTAGAAACTCCAAGCCCTAGTTCCTCTTGCTAGCTCAAGTTCTTGCTCCAAAATCAATGAGAACCCATTAGTAAGCATCTCCTCCTTCTTCTCCAACTCATTCTCTTAATCACTTTCAGAAATTCCTAATCCTAATTTTGGGAATGTTCTTCTTTTAAGCTTAGAGTCAAGATTCTTGAGTTGGATTTGAAGAGTGGTTGATTCCCCTTTTGCTTTCAAGCTTCTTCTTCAATCGTTTGGGTTCAAAGGTGAGATTTTTATCTCACATCTTAGTCTATAACTATCTTCGATTGTTAGGTATGAATTCCTAACACTTATTCGTGTGCATTTGCTTTTGGTTTGGATTGATTTGGTGAATATTCCAATTTTTAGTGTTTTGAGTTCAAATCTTTAAAAATCCTAACTTTGATGTTTGAACATGTTTTTGGTGATGTATCGAGGAGCATATAGGGTCGGGTAGTCGATTGGCATAAACCCTTAGTGTCGTTGCTCATGCGATTGCAATTTGGTCGAGATTTGCATCTCATTTGAAATAGATTTAAATTGGCAGAACATCAGGTTCGGCCGACCGAACCCCTGGGCCGGTCGACCGACCTGCTTCCAAAGTGCATAAGCACTTCTCTGTTTATGGTCCGGTCGACCGACTATAGGGTTCGGCCGACCGACCTGCTACCCCGAACATTTCGTTTTTCTGGTCTGGTCGACCGAGCATTATATCCGGTCGACCGACCTGTTGCAATTTTGCCTACTTCGCCTAATTGTTTGAATTTCCAACTTTAATCGATTTATGTTGTTTCCTATTTGTTGTTATCATTTATTATGACCTTGATGACTCCTTTTTAGGGATTTTTGAATATCCATTTCGATGGATCCTTTATCGATTTCTTTGGATTTTTATTCACGTCTTCGTATGCGAATTTTAGTGATTGATTGTTCCTACAATCTTCTTTGTAATTTGTCATTTAAAAATATAAAGGTTTTCTATACTAGTAGTAAATATCAAAACTCTTTCTTCAAATGATTTCAACACTATTTTATTACAAAGCTCGTTTTCTTAAACCATTTTCCAATCTATTAGTATATACAAGACTTTACCTCACTCGTATGAGAAATCTAATTAAACGACTTAGTAAACCGAGTTGTATGAAACGCTTGCGTTTACTTCGTTGGTTAATTCTTGAATTTGTTCGATTGGATCTCTTATGACAATTTTCTAGTGGAGATCTACAATTTGTTCGTAAATATTTAAGTTAAGCTAGTGGTTATGGGACATGAAGCTAAGCTCATATATTTACTAGCTTACTGTAATTGACACTTCTCTTTGATCATGACGATCATTTTAAGATTTAGACTAGCAATTGTGCGATGTCTCTTTGTTTCGGTGTGATTTCGACTCACACATGTGGGGTAGCTCCCCATGGTCTTCGGGCCATTCGTGTGCCAAAAATTAATGGCTAGCTACCATGAGATAGCTTCTCGTTCGTGTGATACATATATTGGTGAGTTTTAATGCTCCCGTTCGTGTGATAGGCCTTTCCCCCTTTCTTGTGATTTCTGGATTTCGTGTGTTGAATTATGGAATTTATGCTTCACCTATTTTTGTGATTTCTATTGATATGCTTTATCAATTTTTATGCATTGGTGAATTCGTGTGTCATTGACTTGTTGTGAATTCAAGTTTTGGGTATGAAACCCTTTTTGGGTCTTTGTGAAGATTTGTGTGGTATTGATTAATCTCATGTTGAGTTTCAATTGCATACTTATAGTAATATGCCATTATGGTTATCATATGTTTATGCCATATCTCTTATTCTATATCATGTCGTCTGATATTTATAGCTAAACTGATCCGTTTATTATTTTCTTATTAAATAATACTCGGGTCAGACCGAGATGTTACAGGTGCTTCTGCTTGACTTCTCCCCAGGGATTCGTTACTCTGACTTTTGGCTAACTACTTAGATTAGTAGTTTACTTTGTTGTATACACTTGAGATATGGACTCATAGTTGTATATTTTTGTATGGCACGCGTTGCTATTCTTTTGTATTATTGTGGATCTTTTTGACCACTACTCCGATATACACTTTCATGTGTTAGTTATATATTCATATCTTCTTCCGCCTTTGTGACATGAATTATCTGTGACTGATTTGTGTTATGCTTATTTCTATATTTGTTTCCGAAGATTATTATAGCCACTGTGTAGTAGCTTTGTGTTTGTATCGGTATGTCGGATTTCCTCTTGAAATAAAATGCATGTTATACTATCTGACATATCGGTGCTCGCGCAAAGCAATTACACGGATGGTCGCTCCTCAACAGCCTTATTCTCCGTGCTAGTTGACAGCATTACACCGTAGTGTTCTTGGCTAGCGTGGGTATAGAGGTGGTGCGTCACATCCCTTCTGTATGGTTTAATTCTGATGTGTGTGGTTTACCGTCGATTTAAAGCATACGAAAAGGCAGGACATTACATCTGGTATCGAAGCCAGGTTTAGCAATAAACCTTAGCTTTGTGGGGTTTGACTCTTTACTAATAGGGTAGTAATACCCTATGGGAGTCGCTGAGTGTATATATGAGAGAGCATATTTGTTAGTGTTATAAAAAGGTTTTAATATTGTGTTAATCTGTTCCGTTTTGTATTTATAAATTCTAGTTGATGCATGGGACGCTATGACATCAATAGGGGTTTCTAAACACTTAATAGAACAGACCAACATAATATATTTTTTCAATATAGGTGAATGAAATAATTTTGCCTATTATATTTTCTATATAAAATATTTTATAAAGGTTATATTTGGTTGCAATATATTGGTAGTTAGGTAATGAAATTTATAAATGGTAGTTGAAATAAGATTGAAAAAAATAAAATAAAATTGGAAATTTAGAACTTAAGTTCTGGGGTTTTGAATATTTCTTTCGAATGATTTTGGAATATAATAGTGATATTATTTATAAGTATATTCTGATATAAATATTTCAATATAATTTGGAAGAATTGTTTTAAAGGAGATTTTGGGAAAAAAATTGTTCTGTACTTCCCTCTTTATCGCTGGAAAATAATTTCGGTGATGGCGGCCGCATCATCGACATTCATTTTCGAGTTTCGAAGTGGGAAGGCCACTGTAGTAGTTTTACTACAGATTTATTTTGAAAGAATTTTTTTAATTTTAAATTATTTTCAATATAATTGGATATATAAATACGTTTATCTATTATTTTAAAATGATTTGATTTTTAACCCGGTATTTAGTTCTTAATTTTACATTAATTAATAGTTTCAATTATTGTAGTGAATTGGAACGTAGGTAATTAATAAATTGAAACCTCTAAAGGAAATAAGAGAGTTAATGCTAAGTTGTAAATTAAATAAAAAGAAAATTTGAATTTGTAACATATAAAACAAAGGATATTATTATAGAGCATTTAATTAATTAAAAGAATTGAGAAAACTTGTATAACTTTCAATTACATTCTTAAAAAGCATATTTATAACTTATCAAATATTAAAAGTTGAAATGTTTAATAAGAACATGTAATGGGAAATTTTGCAAGTAAAGTTGAAGTAATGAGAGTGTTCAATGAATCACCTTAATAAATAAGAATTTGATGTTGTAATGTTATAGACTTAAGTATAATTTAAATGCTACTAGTTTAATAGAAATGTAAGTATTATAAATAAATGATAATAAACTCAAGTAAACGGTTGAAGCATTATAAGTGAAATAAGTAGAAAGGATGAATGCATTAAATATATGATTGTAGATTAAAATAATGCATTGAGATGCTAAGTAAATGAAATTGAGAAATGAATGTAATGCAAATAAATAAATGAAAATGAAAATTTGCAAGAAATAAATGTGAATTAAAAGAAATCATTATATGAATAAAAGGAAATCAAATAACAAATGTATGAATGGAATTAATAAGAATAAACTAAATCTGTTGTTTGAAATTGTTGTCTGTTTTGGTTTATGGTTGTTTGGGTAAGGATACTTTAAAATCGTTTGGATGTATGAATGATCTATTTAGCTTCATCAGAGACTGTTGAGTAAATGGTGCGCCTAGTAGTTATTTTTCATCCTGTACAATTTAAAGTTTTGAACCCGAACAACTATTTGTTTTGTTTGATATGAATGAATGATCGATTTGTGTTGATTTCTATGTGATGGTTGTATACCTGGTTGCAATTGATTATTCTATGTATTGATTGTTTGTTGGTGGTTTAAAACAACCTTAAATATTTCATTTTATATAATTATTGACTCTTTTGGATTATATAAGTGAAATGCAGGTTATGGAAGCAATTGCTAGTGCATTTGGTTTCATAATATAAGCGTAAATTCCCCGACCAATAGGTACATTTTCGGATTACGGTTTATAGCGCTATTATATTGTTTTCCTGTGTTGGGATATATATACATATATATTATTTCGGAAAATATATGTTGCATATTGTTATATTGATATTATATTTTCTTTCGAGCCTCTCCGTACAAAGGAGACTTTGCCGAAATTTTCCGTAAATTTTGGACTTAGAAAATATTTTGAAAATGTTTTCCAAACCTTATTAATTTGAATATATAAAGATTTAATTGTTTATAAATCTATATATTTTATTTAAATGATCCTATTCTGTGAACTTATTGTTACGAATATAATGTTTTGAATAATATATTTTGATTTAGAAGTTACTCTTTTACCTTCTTTTCCTTTTCGGGGACGAAAAGTTTTGAGTGGGAGAGAGTGTAACGACCCGCAAATTTTCAATAATTAAAATTGTTAATTTAATGAAATTTTGAAATTTAATATTGAAGGAAATAAAAATTTAGTGAATTAATAATGGTAATAATAACTGGGATAAGATTGGTAAGTTAATTGTTAATAACTTGGATGAAATTCCAATAAGTGAAACAATGTAAATGTTAATTTTATTCTTATTGTAATAAAAGAATGTTACCAAGATGAAATGATTA
This sequence comes from Allium cepa, assembly GCA_030765085.1. Lineage (NCBI taxonomy): Eukaryota > Viridiplantae > Streptophyta > Magnoliopsida > Asparagales > Amaryllidaceae > Allium > Allium cepa. Next base: position 269,239,201 of record CM060931.1, on the reverse strand, counting down.
ATTTGATTTAAAATCTTAATTATTATGTGCATTAATTTATAATGGGATATAAAAAGGTAAATTAATAATTTATATGTTGACTTACTAATAACATAATGTATAATAAATGGAACGAATTAGTTTATGAACTAATGGTAGCACTAGTTGTAAAATAATAAGTAAAATAAAACGTGACAATAATGATTAAAGCTAATTATTGATAAACTGAATGAAATTACAATAATTTAAAATGTGTAAAATGTTATACTAGTCTTTGGATTGAATACAAGGAAACAAGTGTAGCCTTGGTAATTAACATTTATTTTTAACAATAGAAATAAAACCCCAATAAAGAAATAATGTAAATTGTTGCCCTTGGGTATAAAATAGAAGATAGTTGATTTAATCAAATTTTACAATTCAATATTTAGAGAAAAAGGAATTTGTTATTTAATAAGGATGTAATAATTAAAATGAATGGTAAGGATGTAATCTAAGCTAAAATTTGATAGATTGAATGAGATTACGATAAATTGAAATTATGTAAATGTTGTAGCTTGGGTCTGTAAACAATAAACTTAAATGTAGTAAAAGTAAACGATGGCAGTAATTATGTGTTGCCCGTTATTTAGTCTATTAATTGAAATAAAAAAAATCAAATTTTAATAAATATAAACAAAATTTACATTTATGGGGGAGGTATTACAATGTTTAGAAGTTGTTAAATTAGAGTATATTAGGAAATAGAAATTGGATTGGAATCAATTGCAATAAATCTAATAAAATATTACGTTAATATTAATTAAAATAATATTTGGAAATAACTATTTATTTATGTAAAACTTAATAAATGGATAAATTGAAATGAAAGAAACGAATGTAACTACCTGATTAGCTAGTGGAATAATAATAATATAGTTAATGGTAATTAAATAAAAGCATAAGTATTTAAGACCTATAACGGTTGCTTGATAATAGGGAATTCATGAGTGTAATTTAAGGCATGGTAACACTTGTACAAGTTACATGTTTATTTCGTTCAATAATAAAATTGGAAATCAATTAGAGTAAAGGAAGCTTAATGTTATAATAATAAGAATTAATGCAATAACTAAATTAGTGCACACCCTATTAATTGAAACAGATTTTAAAGTTATGATTGATTGAAATTAGTAAATTGGGAAATGAATTCAAAGTTATGTTAACTGATGAAGTAATACGTAATAAATTGGAAATTTATACAATCAATGTCTGTTAAGTAATTATAATGTTTATGGTTGATAATAAACGTTACTTTAGTGATTACTAATATAATAACGCAAGTGTGAATTGACCAAAATATAGTAAATTGGAGATATGATAGTCAATAAATAAAGGATGGAATGCGAGCACTAATGTAATAAATGTAAAACAAATATTAACTATGTTTATAGAAAAAAATAATAGAATGAAAAGTAAATTTATTGGAATTATTGGAAAATTCAATTTATAATTCTTGATTATAGTGAAATTGAAGTTAACACTAAAATATATAGATTTATCCAAATGGACATTTAAATTTGGTTAAACTAGTGTAAATGATTAAGAAAGTTAAAATTGATGAAATTTGTTAATTATAGAGTTGAAGTTGAAAAGCAATTTAATTTAATTTAATATTAATTTATTTAATTAACTGGAGAAATAGCCATTTTGGCCACTGACTCGGATTTCGACGAAACTAGTTTCATCGGATCCGTAACGGTGAATTATTGTAGGATTTCAAGTTTTGTAGCGATCGGATTTGTCGTTTGATCGTACGAACGCGAAACGCATTGAAATCGATTTAATTGAAATCAATTTGAAAAATATTGATTTTAGCATAACTTCTTTGTACGATGGAATTTGGATGTGAAAACTATGCCATCGCGTTTTAAATATTTTAAAACATCTATTTTGATATATGGGTTGACCGAATTTCATTCCGAAGTCGAAACGGGCTTTTTAGGCCACTTTGTCGTTAGCGCGTATATTCAATCGGGTCCATCTATTCTATTTCAACATTGCCTATATATACCTGGTTATAAACCCTAGCCTACTCCTATTTCTCATTTGTCTGTACGTACATTTCAACTATCTCTCCTCCTTAATGGCAGACAAATATATTCTAGATCCGAACATAAATCAAATTTCAATCCAAAACAAAAATTTCAAACTCCTCAAAAAAATTCAGAAAAATTATATATCGAAGCACTCTATGTACGCATCTTAGATCTATAATTCGTTTTACATTTTGGATTGTCGTTTGACCAGAATTCAGGCTTTTATTCTCGACCGTTTATTTTTGTCGAAATTGACTGCGACTGATCGACAAATCATTGGTATAGTTGTGTGGAGATCATTGAGTGGAAGCCATCGGTGGTACTCGCATGGAGTTTGTAACGGTTAGATGTGGCGGAAATCTCGATTTAGGGCTCGAATTTTGTTTGACTGGAGGATGGCGGCGGCGATCTAGGGGTGGCGCGATCGTGATAGAATGGGCGGCGTGGCGATACGAATCTGGCGATGGTCATGCCCTGACCGATGGTGGCATCTGCGTCGAGGTCAAGGCGGTCAAAGTTCATGTTTTGGGTTTGGTGGTTCTGTATCTCGTGCGTGCATTTACGTGCTAGAAGAAGACACACTCAGTGACGTGGATGAGGGTAGTTTATTTTATTTAATTTATCTAAATTTCTTTTGTTTTTAAATGTTCTTTTACCTATAACTTTTACATACAAACTCCAATTCACGCGCAGTTTTCTCCGCTAGGTTCGTATTGGAATTCCAGACATTTTAACGCTGGTTTGGATGGATTTGGAGACTGTCCAATTTTTGGGTCTAAATTGGATTTAAATTCAATTTAAATTCAAAAGGTGAGTGTTTTAACCCACTCATAACTTCTAAAATATCTTATGTTTGGTAAATTAATTTATGTTGTGATTATGCATTTATTTATGGCTGTTTCGTATATTTTTAATCATCATCTCAGTTAATTGCATTTATTGAAATTAAATCGTTATTTAATTTATTATTGAATATAACTGCCAGTTAATTACCTGTTATATATTATCAGTTATATGTTGATATTGATTAATTGTTTTGTATGATGATTGTGATGGATGTATGATTTTATGATGGATGAATGGATGTTTTATTTACATCATCATAATCTGCAAGTTGTTATGCATTTATTTTTATTCGAGATTGCGGTTTGAAATGATATATAACCGTAATTTTTATTTTAAATTACGGATTGAAATGATAAATATCTGTATCGCTTGACCATAGGGTAGAAAATTATATACAGACACCGTGGTCTATATATAAAATATTTTGAATGATTTTCTATGATTTTGGAAAGTACGGTTTAATAAATATTAATTTTTGATATTCTATAAATATTATATTATATATATAGTTAAATTCTTAAATTTATGCTATGTATAATTTGTTAATAAAAATAAGCTTAATGATGGAGTTTGATTCTTTTATATCATATAAGTACCTATTTAAGATATTGTATATTTAGAGTTTTAATGACTTAAATAAAAATTAAGTTGGAAGATAAATATGAAATTGGTTTGAATTGAAGGATTTAAGAATTAGACTTGTATAAAATGGATGTGAAATTTAAATAAAAATTGATATTTTAATGGGTATGATTTTATAACTTGATTTTGGTTTAGAGTGATTTAAATAAATATCGAGTTGATTTAAATGATTATACTAAGTTAATCGAATTGAAAGAACATCTAGTTATTTGGAGTTTAAAGGTTTTACCTAAATGATATTTGATTTATTAAGTAAACATTTCAAATCTAAATAATAGAAATTGATATATGGAATTACCAAAGAATTAGTTTTGAAATGGTGGAATATTTAAAGCTTTGAAATAGATGGAAATTGAAATGGTTTATTTGGGGGTTCAAAGCGGTATTTGGAATTTATTTGTGAAATTAAAGAAGCTATTTTATTATATAAAGTAATTTAATATTTAAACCACTTAAGTATTAAAAGTTATGTTTCAAAGCTATGGGTTTCAAGGTATATAGATTTGAAAATGCTATGATTTTGGGGAAAGATATATTTAAAATAAAAAATGATATCATATTGATTTGGGTATAAAAATAGAAATGATACCGTATTTATATGGTTTTGAAATGGATATTATATTTTGGTTTTGAAGTATAAATTAATTTGAAAGACCGCGGTGTTATAATAACGTTTGGTTGTTAAAGAGACCGAGATCGGAAGTTATCATACTCTCTGCCAACTCCAAAAACCACTTTGACAACCGTGTACGCGGTGGAGATTGCAGAATAAAGTAGGATGGTGGCGGCGTTTCCTTTAAGGTAAATACGTGGACCCGACTCCCATGAGTTGGCATAAGGTGGCTAAAACAGGAGCGATTGACGGGCTAATGAGGTAGCACCTTTGATCGGACACATCCCTTCGATATTATACTTTGACTTTTGGATTGATTCGGTGGCCACTTTTGATTTTTTTGATTTGGGGGTGTGGCTCGAGGTGGGCGGTAGCTGCGCGCTACACGTTACCACCGGCCCGGAAGCATAATTGGTATATCTACCCTGGCATTGCCTTGTTGTGCCGTGTCACCTACCCTATCGCGCCTTGTACGAGTTTGGTTTTCTCCCGTAGCCCGTGTGGTATCATCTGGTGGCTTCCCGATCAGGAGGGACTATGATATTGGATGGACTAGTAGGACTATTACGTGTTAAGGGCTATATGGGTAACTCTTTAATGCTACTAAAAAGTAAGTTTATTTTACAAATAGACATTATTATAATAGCGAAATATTACTACATAGTAAATAGTTTAACGGTTTCTTAGGAGATGTGAATCCCGAGCATCTCTTGAGTTACTGCACTCACGTTAGACACTGGATAGGAGATGTCAAATCCCGTAAACATCTCTGATGCTGTTAAACTCATATTATTTGCCGTTGATTTGACTTACATAAGATATTTTAGTTCTGACTCGAGTGTTTTGTCCTTTCAATAAGCTCGGGTCAGTCCGAGCATTTCAGGATTGGAAGATTTTATTTTGGAGGACGAAGAAGAAGATTTATATTACTATTATCTACTATATTATTCCACTACACCAATTTATTCCGCTGCCTTAATTATTATTCTCTGGTATGCGTAACTTTGATATGTATTTTATAAGTAAAATCAAATATTTGTAAAATAGTTTCATGAACTGTATATTTTATTATTATATTTTATCGTTCCGCTGCAAGATTCTATTTTGTTTTCTTTCTTTCTCTGCTTTTTCTTATTTACCCCATAACAATTCGCCCTTCTGTATGGTTTAAGTCTGACGTGTGTGGTTTATCGTCGATTTAAAGCATACGAAAAAGCGGGGAGTTACATCTGGAAGGCCGCACATGGTCGATGATGAACATATATTGTCGGTACCGACCTTGTCATAGGTGTAGGGATTAAGGAAAAAATATTTAGAGGCCTAGGTGATGCTAAGGAGATTGCAGCACATTCATTGTTCATTCATTAGGCATTTGTTTCGTATTATTATGGAGTGATTAAGGACAATGATTAATAGCAAGGTGATGGTGTGATTCTTCAACGTAATGGCTTCAGAATTTCGAAATGTGGAATCTATGACCAGTGTGGACGTCTAGAAGTGCTTCGAAGATAATGAATCGTTCGAAGGAGTCATGATGATGATTTATAAGAATGGGTTTGAGGAATGTAATTCTTGAGTTGAAGGAGGAAGGTTTCTACTATGGATAGTGGAATGAGGAGGGTTACGCTATAAGAAATGGAAACAGATGGAGCGTAAAAGGGATTAGGTATGCATGTAAAGGGATCATGGATATTCTTAGTGTTTTAAGTTTGCTCATAAAGTAGGGGCATATGAGGATGCTCACTGGGTACTTTGTTGGTTACCTCAGATCAAGGAAAGGATCTGTGTACTCTAGATCGAGGAAGGGATCTAGTGTCAGCATCTTTGTAGCTGGTGTTCGAGTAGCTAGAAAATGGGATTTTCTTTTCATTAATTCCTGGTAGAGGAATGGTCATACGATTTATCATACAACTAAAGCACATTGAGTGACAATGAGGATTGTTTGATGGATTCTATTTTTGTCAGGCTGGTTTGTCGCTGTATGGATGTCACAGGATGTAGATACTGTGTAGGCGAATACTGGGACACCCAATGTTGTACTTGGGATGTTGTGTACTCATGCTTTAGTAGGTTAGCAAATATTATTTTGCGCTAAATCATTGGTTGCAGGGACATGTCAGGTTTTGATTCTTCATTCCATTGTTCCTTACTATATCGATTTTCACGACACTTTGAGATTTGACTGTCACTCACACCATATTGTTGTCTGACTAAGTTTTATGTTTTTCTACTTATTATCTTAGGTACTCTTAAATGATTAGCCAAGATAGCTGGTGTATGGTGATATGTGGAGCTGCACATGTGGATTAGTAGGAGACGATGCTTTCTCGTACTTGTATTTGGGTTTATTATTACTTATTCCGTTGTGCGACCCTGTAGAGCCTTAATAGTATTTGTTTATTTTATTTAGTAAGTGTATCACTTGAGTTTATTTACCAATTTTATAAACTCTACTACTATTTTAATAACTATTTGAACCTCTGCACATTGATTTATGGTTCATTTGGTTATTACTATCTCACCTGTCTTGTATCTATGATGACTATTTTATTTTATTCGATGTTCCATGAGATATACGACAAGTTCTATGATTATTTTTTGAACTTACTACCTTTGATGATCGTCCTCCATAAGTCAGGCACCGATGCAGCATACTATACAAGTATATTGGGTGCTAAAGGTATAAGGAGGTCATCACGTCTCTTCTCTCCTTGAATACCTAAGATTTTACATTAATTAATTTTTTGCTCCTTTCTTCTTTTGCTTCTCTCCTTTTGTGGTTGCACTTCCATTCCTAACCTCCCCATGGATGAAATTTCCACCCAAATATCATCAAATAAATCAAAACAAAAATGGTTCATTCGATCATTGCAACATCGAGGGGTGATTCAGAGTATCTAGGAGTCTATTCTCAAGTCTACATGTCATGAAAGGCTGGATCAAATTAGGTACAATTCTTATTTCATATTACATATTTTTGCATGCCCAACTATGACCCGTGTTGATGTATGCGATGTTTTAATTTCTTTTGATTTTGATGTAATTTAAAGTTGTTATAGGTGTTTCATTATAAATAAAATTCAAAGTGAAGCATATGACTGTAATAGAATTTGGTTTATGCATTTATGTCAGTCTATGTTAATGATGTTGATCAAGTTATATAAATTATATTTATTTAATTTCAAATGATATATATATATATATAATTATTTAATTTGGCTTTGACTTAAACTACCCAATTTCGTGGATGCAAAATTGTTTACATACATTGTTTCATTATGTGAAATTAGACTAAAATGTTTATGCTCAGTCTGCTAAATTATTTTAGGCTGAAATTGAATATGATATATTAGTTTTATAAATTTTAGTATATTGAATAATTCAACATGAATTTTATGATTATAGTATTTGATGTATGATTTAAATATTTAACCAAGTCAACCTTTCAAATTAAGTTATTTTGATGTTTACTTAACAAACAAATCAGTTTATAATTTATTTTAATTATTTTAAATTAATATATATATTATATGTATATTATATATATATAAACTTAACATTATAACCAAACAACAATATATATCACATGCTTATAATTATTTATCATCATACCATCATGTCCAAGATATATTCAATTTGCAATATACACCCTATATTCCATTTCACATGCCCAAAGGAGATAGAATACAACTCTACTTAATTACACTTATATTACATTTATGACTTCTTAATTTATGCCCCATAAATAAGAATACGACTTTTAACCTACCTGATTAATTGATAAAAAAACTCACAATTAAATTACACACAAAGACCTATACGTCAATATATGAATATATAAGATATATTTAAAATAATCATTGAATTAAACTAATTAATGTGATTAATTAATTAAATATAAAATATTTCAAATAAAACATGATTTTGTTTTGGCGAATAGATTAGATGTAATGCTAGTCAATAGACTTTATTGACAAATTAGTTCCAAATAGGGAACTTTTTTTAAATTTACCCGTTTCACCCACTGTGCTATATACCGACTTCCTTGAATGGTGTCAGAGCCTAAACGGTCCATTTTGTCTAATTGCAACTTTAGGACTAACCAATTAACCTACTTATCTGATATGTATCTAGAAAAGTAGTGTTCAGACTTAGGGTTGAACAATCAATTAGCCTCCCCTTCCTGGTTATCGGATCTGGCCTAATGGTTGGTATAAGTCCATAAAGTAAGCCTAATTATAAAGGCCTAAATGGTTGGGCTTTGGGCTAATTTTCATAATTAAGTAGAAAATTTAGCAAACACACACATATATATTAAAATTAAAAATTTTGTTTAAAAATATAGAAACCAAATTTTATAAAAGTTATAAAATATTTTTCAAAATGCTTTTGAAAATAAATTTTATATTTTTGAAATTATTTCATATTTAAGTGATTATATTAATTAATTAATTAAAGATTACTAATTAAAATAAACATATATAATTATATATATACATATTTATCTTAAAATTTTCACGATAAATTATAAATAATACTTTTGAATTTATTAGACATATTTAATTAAATGAATAATTTGTTTTATAAATTAACTAATTAAATATTAATTAATGTAAACATATACATATATAGTGATATATATATATATATCTAACTATAATTATTATATCCATATTTTATCTTAAATTTGTTTAAGATGAACAATATTAAATTTTCGATTCAATTTAAATTATTGATTATATTGTTTAATTGAATATAAGAATTTGTAAATAAATAAATTAATTAAAAGTTAATTAGTTGACACACACACACATATATATACACATATACTAGTATGTATACAAAAAATAAAAATGTTATAGTGGATGATTTGTCATAAATAGTTTAAGATAAATAATACGAAATTTCTCCAATTTTAATAATATTGGATTATACTGGTTAATTTAATTTAATTGAAGTTAAGTAAATCTAATTTGATTTATAAGAATTAAAATTAATTAAATATGATTTAATTAATAAAGATACATGCATATTATATAAGTTAAATAAAGTATAACAGTTATAAATAAATTAAACTTATATAACTAGGTATGTGTAAATATAATGGAAGTGGAACTGAAATATAAATTTTTGAAGTAAATACATATATCTATGGTATGTATACTGGAATTCAAATTTGTGTGACACTTGAATCACGAGGGTATTTCCAAAGAAATACATTATTCCTTAGGTCCATATATCACTTAATATGTATTAAAGATTTGAATCTATAATACAAAATTGTCCTCTACCACTTATATATCAATAGATTACTTGCATGCTCTTTAGTTGTTGAGCAAACTCAAGCCAAGAAATTTATGTGTGGTACTATCAATATATTTCTAGACAAGGTAAAATATATGCATGTATTTGTCGAGCAAGCTCAAGGTATATGCATTATACTTAGGCCATCGGGAAATGATGGGTACAAGTGAAATTGAATAATCTTTTTTGATTTGTTGGGAAAAACTAAGGTTGAGATTGATAATATGAAAAATACCACAATTAGGTATTATATATGATACAACCGATAGAGGGTTACCCATTGTTTGTGCGCCTATGACTTGTTGAGCTAACTTAAGGTCAGAATCCAAAGGCATGCAAGTCCTAACACTTACTAGAGGAATCGAAAGATTTCTATGTTTATGTTAGGGTTTTGAGGAATATAAAATCTAGTAGGAGCCTTATTAAAAAAATGAAATGTCAAAATTTTACCTTTTTGATATTATAAGAACACATGTTTTACAAATTGAAACTATCTACTACAAAAAATTTGTGCAACTAATCTAATTGATAAAATTGTTTATCAATTGAAATTTACTAATGAAATGAATAAGGGTTGACAAAGAAATATAGAATGTGCTTACCAATAATTTTTAGAATGTTGTCATTTTAAGAATCATGTAAGTTCCAAAAAAATACACTACTATTAAATGCATTCGTAACTTGTTCACCAAGTACATTCAGTACAATCAATACTGAATTATTCAATTTGAATTTTATAAATTTCAGCATACTATTTTATATAGAAAGATGTTATTTGATTTAAATATTTTACTAAGTTAACCTTTCAATTAAATATATTTTTATGTTTACTTAAAAAGGTGATAAATTTTAAATTTATTTTTATTATTTTAAACTATTAGACACTCACATATTGATATATATATATATATATATATATATATAAACACAAAAACTTAACTTTACAATCATATGGCACTATATATCACATAAACATGCTAATTTATCATTATACAATCATGCTAAACATATGTTCAATTTGTAACATACACCCCATATATCTATGTGCCCTTCAACATGCCCAATGGAGACAAAATAAAATTTGCCCAATGGAGACAAAATAAAATTCCTAATTAATTACGCTTATGTCACATTTATGACCTCTTTATTTATTCCCCGTAAATAAGAATATGACTTTTCACCTACCTAGTTAATAGAAAACAACACTCCCAATTAATTACACACATACGCATACCCATATGTCAACATGTTAATATATGAATATATGAGATATATTCAAAACAATTATTGAATAAAATCAATTAATGCGATTAACTAATTAAATATAAAACATTTCAATATTTTTTTTAATAAAATAGATTAGATCTAGTGCTAGTTAATAGACTTTATAGGTCACTAAGATCAAATAGGGAAATATTTTTGAAATGTACTCGCACCCCTCGCAACAAGCTTGGTTTCTACAACCACTAAGACCCTTCAGATATATGATAACATATGACCCCATAACTAAGGCCGATGCTCGATCACATACCATCACTAAGGTACTGCAATCATCAGGCAAGCTAGATCATCATTAAGGTCCATTGTGCACAAATGAACATACCACACACCCTGCTCCATAAGAATACATCACATCGTTGAGACATCGACCCTTCAACACATGACTCGGTGGTAAAAAACACTATGTTCCACCCCCTAGCTTCACATTGTCGAACGTTCCTCCTCAAACCATTAGTAAGTACTCGAATACATCCCACTTGAAGTGCTTGACCCAAAGCACTCACTTTGTTTATTCGTCGAAACTTGGAACATTTCAGCTAGCTCTTAGGATTTCTCTGCATGTGACTCAAAAAACTCATCATTTCCCTATTTATGTTTCAACGTCGACCAAGGGAATCCCCATGTTCCTCACAAAGTAAAATACCCATCACCATAACTTGATATGCACTAGTCCAATCATGTGATGATCAATCACAAGGCTCCTCATGCTGTCACGACCCTCCACTGTCCACCGCAACTCCATTTGGCCACCATTGATTATTTGGTGTTAAATGATAAGCCTTATACTCAACCGACTTCTTAACTCTCTTCAATTTTCCCAAAGATTCACCATAACTTCCAAGAAGTGCCATTCCACTTTCTTGAAGTTTCCCTAATAAAAGCGTAATGTGGCATAGGTCGATACCGAACCATATGGTTCTATATCGAACTTTTTGAATTAGGACTTAACCAAATTTTGGCTAAGCTGAACTGCTCAACCAAATTCGATTCTTCTCGATCAAGCCCTGAAACCGTTCATTTCGAAGCCAAAAGTTTCCTACTTAAAACCCCGAATCCACTTCCCTTCCACTGAAACTCCAACACTTAGCTTCAAACCATTCATTTTTGGATCACACCTTAAAATGTACAAATCCAAACCCCACGCAACCGATTATATAGCATCTTTACACCCTCTCCGATTGGTCGCATTCCATGCCAATCAAATTTGACCAATCAGTGGTGATCGATTATCCTCTGAACTTGTATTATTTTCTGCATTTTATGAGTTGACTCCCTCTTTGATCTAAATTGCTTAACCACCTATGCAATTTGTTTGCATTGATTTGGCTCTAAACCCATAGAATCCATTAATCTAAAATGCATATCGATACACCATATCATAACCTAAGCAAAACAAACAAACCAAAAGTACCAAAAAGGCATCATATGATTATAATACAATCAATACAATCATCATATCATCGAAATCAAGTTTAAATCTAAATCCGTTTTTAATCATTTATTTCGTTTTGAAAACATGGATAAGTTTAAATCTAGTAAAATTCATGTTTTAGCTTAAAAAATCTTTTCAAAAACATTGTTTAACACTACATTAGCAATCGTAGTATATTGAGAGGCATAATGACTAACCTTGATGTAAAATAGCACAAAATCAGGGCAAATCTTGCGTGAACACTAGATGGCCCAAATTGCAATGTCCTATATTAGTAATTAACTAATCAATCCCTTGTTAATCCCTTTGTAAATCTCTCTTTAATTACCTGATTTAGCTAAATAAAGCACGGATCCAAGATGATTTTGGATAAGAAGATGATGAACGGTAGTTTTAGATAGATTTTGGGAAGTGTGATAATGGTTAGGGGTTATCCTATCAGGTTAATTAGCTGAAATCCCAAAAATATGTTAATGGGCTAATTACGGGCTTAGTTTAATAACCTACTAATATCTCCAAAAATTGTTTAGCTCATATCTCCTTAACCGTAACCAAAAATTTATTATGACCACTGTATAAAAAGAGAAACTTTCATATCTTTAATCTAGAAATTTTTTTAGACTATCATTCAACTGTATCAAAGTTATAGCCCTTACAAGTTTTCAGGATCAAAATTTTCCAAATAACTTCTAAGAGTCAAAACTGTCAATATTCAACATCCCCAAATTATTGCATAATCTGACCAAATTGAGTTATTTTTTGATGATCTGTCGATATGTAAAAATGTGGACTGTTACATTCTCTACCCACCTTATCACATTTAGGAGTTTCGCTTTGAAATTCCACATGCATAACATAACTAAACAATACAGATACCAAGCTTGCCTAACACATCAAACAAACCTAGCAATCACTAATCATGCACATACAAGCAAACATAAAAAATAAGCAGACCCTAGCATGCAAGGTATTAAACAAGCAAAATAAAATATCAAACGTGGAAGTAAATGCACAAAATGAAATCTTACCAAGTAAAGAGCCCTGGATAAGCAGTCCTCAAGCTCTCCTTAGTTTCCCACATATTATCTTCCTAACTTCCCCTCTACCGAACCTTTATTAATTGCACAGTCTTCCTTCTAAGTTGCTACGTACTCCGTTCGACTATATAAATTAGCTTTCGCGGCCTTGATGCTTTAAGTTAAAATTCTATATCATCTAATTGATTCGGTTTCACAATCACGCTTGAGTTGTGCACAAACTCCTAAGGTAGACACATGGAACAAATTATACACACCTGCCATCTTCAGAGGTAAATCAACTCTATATGCTAGGTTCTATGACGACTGCCATACATCTCCGACATCCAATATATCTGAAGAGCATGCTACTACGATGTCATGTCGATGCAAAATGATTGTCAAGGTTGAAAAGAAGATAAAATAATCACATAAATTGCCATAAATCTCATAGTGCATCGAATAAAGTATAATAATCATCATAGATATAAAATAGGCGAGACAGTTATAACTAAATGAACCATAAATATCAGGGTGCATGGGTTTATTTTGTTATACAAAATAGTAGTGAAGTTTATACAGCTGGAAATAAACTCAAGATAACTGTCTCAAATAAAATTATCTAATATTATCCAGGCTCCACAGTGTCGCACAATGGAATAAGCAATAGTAAGCCACATACAAATATGAGAAAGCATCTCTTCTGTTCGTCCTTTGTACAACATTGCGTATCACCCAAACCTACTATCTAGTCTACTCATTTAAGAATACTAGAGATAGTAAGAAGCAAAGCATAAAATCTTGAGTCAAACAACAATTTAGTATGAGTGATAACAAATCTCAAAATACTATACAAGTCGATATAGTAAGGGAAAATTGTATGAGAATCGTAACTGACTTATCCCTACATCCACAGAATTAGCATATACCAATAATATTATGTTACTCCAACATCATAATAAAGTATACAAACATCCTGGTATACCATTGGGCGTCTAGGCATAATCCTTGGGAATACGTATGTCATGTGACATCCCTAGAGCGATAGACAACAAGAAAAAAATCGTGGAAAACATCAAATAATTCTCACTGTCACTTGATATGCTTTGGATATAAGATCGCTTGAACAGCACCCACATAAGCCAAGGACCCATTAAATTGCTTTCTCGATATTCATGTCCCACCATGCTATACAGTCAAGGACTGGACCATCCACATAAGGTCCAAGGCAATCATCAAAATAAGGAACTAGAATCTGCATAATCCAGGTTGGCATCCCTATATATCATTGCTATACAAGTATCCCTCAGAATCCTTTAAGTGTCAATGATCCCTTCGCACACATCCTCGAACCCGTCATTGTGCTATCATTTTCCATCATACCATAGTAGAATCATCCATCTACCCAAGAGCTATCCTCATTGAACTCCTCCCACTTGATCACCATGACTCTCATCCTTCAAGTTAGCCTCATTGGAATTTCCCTAGACATTCCACCTAAGTTATAGAATCAGCACATCAAGGTTCCGCAGCCATCAAGTCAAGGCATCCTACCTTTTGCCCTATCGTCAATCACCATCCTTCATTGCACCACCATGTTGAAACCGAATGTTGAATGAATGAACACCTATAGCACGATCCCCAAGACATCCTCACCATCCCATAGGAGTTTGACTAAATATGGTCAACCTTTAATCATGTCGGTATCGGCATGAGTGATACATGTTGGTGCCGACATGAATTACTTAGCCAAATTGGCTAAGTATTCTAACCCCGATCACTTTTCTCCTTTTGCTTGCTTGTAGTCCTTCCTTCCTTGCTCCGAAGTCCTTGCTCCATTTTTCCTCAATTAGATGATATCCATTAGACATGAAAATTACTTGGTACCTAGTTCTTTTCTCTCCTCCAAAATGCAGCTATGTCCCAGAACACCACCTTCTTCCTCAACTCATGCTTGTCCCGAAGTTTCCTGCCCAAGACTTAAAGCATCTAGCCAGTAATCATCTAATCAACTTCACTGACTTCTTTTTCCTGGTACTGACTTACCAACCTAAAAATGTTTTTAAGGTCAAAATCATATTAAAAATCGCATTTTACCTTATCTGCTAGCATAGAATAGTGAGAGATTATACTCACCTAGTACCAAAATTATCCAAAATCTCCCAAAATCCTTATTGGACAGCAAAAGCACAAATTCCAATTCAACCAAATCATAGATCTAAGTTTCCCCTTACTAATTACCTTCTAAAGATGATTTCTAGCTAAGTAAAGCGCATAAAGAGGAGTTTTTTTGATGGAAAATGGATTAATAGAAGTGGGGATCTGTTTTGAGAAATGGGAAAAGTGATTAGATTTGTTCCATCACTCCCTATTAGGCACGAATATCAATTTGGGTTTGTGGTTTTAAGTACGTGCTTAACTATTTACATACTAATCTGGTCATAAGTAGGCTAAATTTAAAATTTCCATATCTCTTAAACGATAAGTTTTTTCCCTATTATTACCACTCTACAAAAAGAGAAACCACCATTTTGATCTAATGGAATTTGTTTCAGATTGCAGTTCAACTCCTATAAAAAGTTACAGGTTCCATATGATTTTTTACGGTCAAAATCGTTCGATAAAACTTCTAGAGATGGAAAAGTTCCTTACATTCATTTTCCAAAGTTATAGAGCCATAAGACCTCAAATGAATTAAATAATAATATTTAACGTTCCTTCGATGTAAAATATCGACTGTTATATTCTCCCTTACGCCCCTTATGAATTTCGCCCTCGAAATACTTAAACAAGTTAAGGAATAGTTGACCATAGTTACTCTACATGCCTAACAACCATAAGAAATCATCAACATATCAAATATACAATCATACAATCAATCACATAGATATACTTGTCCTAGCATGTTGGCAACTAAGCTATCCTATATGATGTCAAAAGTGAAAGAGAATATGATAAATAGTAGGCCTTGCCAAATGAGCTCTAGATATGCATCCCTTATACTCTCCTTGGTTTCACACGTGCAAACGTCTTAACTTTCAACCTATTTGAACTTTCACTAACTCCACCGTCTTTCTCTTAAGTTGTTTCATATCACATCCGACAATATGAATCGGCATATGAGGTCTCGATGCTTTTGGTTCAATCTCGATATCATCAGGTTGATCTGAGTGAATCATCATGCCTGAGTTGCGCACAAACTTCCATAGTTGGGAGACATGGAATACATTGTGCATGTCTGCCATATTCTGAGGTAAGTCGACTCTATACGCTAGTTCCTGATTCTTTCTACTATCGAAAAAGGATCTAGAAATCTTGATGCCAACTTCCCCTATTGTTGTACCAAACAACCTTCTTAACAGATAAATCTTCACAAACATCATATTGCCAATATAGAACTCCAAATCTCTAAACTTCTAATCAATGTAGCTCTTCTACTTATTCTAGGAAGCCGTCAGTTGTTGCTGAATGAATTCAATCTTCTCCGAAATTTCTCTTATCATGTCTGGCCCATGTATTAGTTTCTCTCTTGCTTTCCACTAACATGAAGGAGCATTACAAGTTCGGCCATACAACGCTTCGATTGGCACTATACTGATACTAAACTGATAGCTTTATTATATGTGAACTCCACCAAATGCAAATGATTGTCCAACCAGCCACCAAAATCAAGTATGTAAGCTCGTAAGAGGTCTTCTAATAAGCGATTCACTCTCTTGGTCCATCCATTAGTTTGCAAATGATAAGCCATACTGAGATGCAGCTCGGTCCTCAGTGCCTCTTATCAGCTTTTCCAAAAACCCACTGTGAATAAAGAGACTCGATCACTCATAATGCTGTCTAGCACAAAAAGGAATCACACCACCCATTTCTCATATAAATCGGCCCATTTGAATGTCGTTTTATTAGACTAAACGGGTATGAATCGACCACTCTTCGTCAATATAATGACTATGACCCAAATGCTATAATACCCTCCTCCAATCCTCAGTAATCATCAATAGAATCCATCAATACTTGTTCCCACTTCCATTCAAGAACTTCAAGTCGTTGCATGAACCCATTAATTTTCTTCTGCTCTGCCTTCACAAATTGGCAGTTCATGAACTTCGAGATAAATACCCCGACATCCTTCTCCATCCCCTCCCAATATTACAGTGGCTTTATATCTACTATGGGGATGCATAATCAATCTAGAATGATGACACTCTCATAGTACCTCATCTCATAATCCATCAACAATGGGAACAGACAATCTCCATCTTATGGAGCCAACCATCTCGGTCAAGTCGATACTACCTCATCCCATTAGAATCCACTCTTTCTTCTGCCTTTGCTATGATCTCTACTAGTCTAGCATCTTGCTTCTAACTAGTACTAATCCTCTCGATTAAATTCGGTCTGATGGTCAAACTCACCAACATCTCTAGCTCCAATTTGCAATAAGTTCTGAAGTTATAACCAGCAATATACTTCAACTTCTTCCACTCTAGGAACATCACTACCAAACTGTCATCTACTCAAAGCATGACGATGAATTTCTTTTACTGGGCTTGAAAGGGATGCTAAAATCAAAGAGGCTAAGAACTCTAACCATCGTTGTTGATGATCCTTCTGGAAGAAAACGTATTTTAGGGACCTGTGGTCCATGAACAACTCGAATCTTTCTCCAAATTGATAATACCTCTATATCTCTAAAGAAAAATACTATTTCTCTCAACTTCAAACCAAGAGTCGGATACTTCCTCTCATGGGTTTTCAGATGTCGACTAGCGCAAGTGACAACCTTACCTCCTTGCATTAGTGTCGTATCCAATCCGATACCACTAGCACTGAAGTATATCGTTATCTCCTCATTCTCACTCAGACAGTCAACACTGGTGCACTCGTCAATCTCTCCTTCAGGCTCAAGAATGTATGCTTTCACTTCGCATTCCAAACAAAGTTCTAATTCTTCTTTATCAAATTGATTAACGGTGCTGCTACTTTTGAGAAGTACTTGATAAAACGTCTATAATATTCTACTAGTCCAAGGAAACTCCTTACCTCTGTAGTGTTCTTGGGTTGGTTACAATCTTGAACCATTACCACCTTCACACGATTTATCAAAATACCTTGCTCAGACATGACATGACCCAATAACCGCACTTCATTCTTCTAGAAATGATACTTCAAAAACTGCTTTCAACTTGTGCTTCCTCGACTCTTTAAGCATAATCATCAAGTACATTTGTATTCCTCCTTTATCTTAGAATATACCATAATATCTTCCACGAACAGAAGCAAAAATTATTTAGCTGATCTCTGAAGACACGGTTCTTAAGATCGAAAAAGTATGTCGGTGCATTGGTTAGCCTAAATGGCATAACCAATCAATCCAAACGGCATATGAAACACAATGATTGACACACTATTCTTTGTTACTCTCAACTGGTGAAATCCTATTGTAAGATCCAACTGAGAGAAAAAATTTCATTGTGGAACCGATCTAACAAATCATCAATACATGGTAGTAGATACTTGTTCTTCCCCGTCACCTTATTCAGCTCACGATAATCAACCCACATATATATACATGGTAGTAGAATACAATGGGTGTCCCCAACTCATATATATACATGGTAGTAGATACATGGTAGTAGAATACAATGGGTGTCCCAAACTCATATATACTCCTACAAATAAACCCTCGCATCAACATGTTATTCATCTAAACCTCTGACTATTTTTGGTCTTTAGGTTCCATACGCCTCAAAGGCATAACTATCGGTCTAGCTTCCTTCACTAAGTCTATGTGGAACTAAATCTTTTGATGTTGCAATAATTTGGTCACCTCTTCGAATACGTCCGGATATTCTATAATAATAGATACAGATCTCTATTGAACATAGAAAGCTAACCATAACTTCGCCCTTTGGTAAGTAGTCAATCATTACCTTTTGCCCTTCCTTAGCCCCAATTGTCACCAAGCTTCTCATAATCCACCACTACTGCATACTTCTTAAGCTAGTCCATTCATAAGATAATACCAAAACCAACAAAACGAAATACATAGTAATTACAAATGAAAGAGGACCCATGAACTGATAAGACCAAACCACGACAAACCATACATATACTAGCGGGGTCTCCGGTAGGGTTCCTTGCTACTAAGCGTCAGTAATATTTTTTGGTTTCAATTCCAATCTATTGATGAGGCCACTAGCTATAAAAAACCTGAAGCCTAGGTATCGAATAAAACACATAAGGGAACACCAAAAATAAAATAAAAATACCTGAATAGTGACATCCTTCCCTTTCTCTTTCATTGAGGGAGCACTCGACGAAGTATAAACGATGTCAAAAGTGTTTACCTTCACCATCTACCTCTACTTCACCAGAGAAGAAAAATCCTTCTGCATATCCTAACTTGTTGCGGTTATAGCATTTCTTCTCAGCTTCGCAATCCCTCTTCATGTGACCTTTCTCACCACAATTATAGCAGGTAGGATCCTACTTAATCTTGTTTTGGCCACCCTTTCGAAACTTCTTCTCGTTATTGTTCCACTTTCTCTTGCCTCCGATGCCAGCTTGTGGCTTTAGCACCTCAATCGAAGTAACAACAGTTGAATCAGGTTCAAGGTACAAATTCATAAGCTGAATGTCTTTCTCAAGTACCTTCTCAAATGATTCATCAATATGCCCTACAAGCTTCTCCTCCAAGTAATCATATAACCCATAATGAGCTTCTCATTCTTCTTCAACGATGTCCCTTTGCTTTAGCTCTGCAAATTTTCTTAATAGCATAGCTTTTGGGCAGCCGGTATAAACTTTACCTCAAATCTAATTTTGAACTACTCTTAAGTATAGTGGTCTTCGGGAGTGGTGACTTTAACCGCATTCCACCAGTTCATAGCTTACCCTTGGAGCTGTCGAGAAGCCAACCTCCTCCTCGTTGCATCATCTAATTCTATGTCATTAAAAATTCTTTTGTAAGTATCCAATCAGTCCTACACTTCCATAATCGATTTCATACCTAGGAACTTTTTCCACTAGACTAACAAAGTCCATATTTAGCTTTGCAAAATCAGCCCTAGGTTGTTGCACTTAAGCATCACCATCAACAGCAACATTTGGAGCATCTTCTTAGGCATTTTGCTGCATGTTCGCTATCATCATA
Organism: Allium cepa; assembly: GCA_030765085.1. Lineage (NCBI taxonomy): Eukaryota > Viridiplantae > Streptophyta > Magnoliopsida > Asparagales > Amaryllidaceae > Allium > Allium cepa. Next base: position 269,218,851 of record CM060931.1, on the reverse strand, counting down.
TTGAACATTGCTTATAAGTCAGGGTTAGCAAACTTCAAGCCTGATCCTTCCTCCTCAACTCTAAAGATTGAGTTCCTTACAGCGTTTCTTATATGCTGGATCATTCTTGATCTGTAACAAGAATTAGTAGTCTCTCATAAAGAATACTACGTCAATGGTACTCGTGTGTGCAATATGACTTGTATAATACACACACACATAACTATTATATAGTTTTGAAAATTAAAATATATAAGAAGTACCCTCTCTCTATCATATATATCCAGTCTTGTGTGATAACACTTATCCTATCTCTACTGGATCACGATACCAATTTAGGTCAACTATGCAACCAAAAGTTTAATACCAAATGTGACGATCACCCTAATGGCTGGTACCCAATATATCTGAAGAGTGCGCTGTTATGATATTCGGTCAATGTAGAATGATTGTCAAGGATGAAAAGAAGATAAAATCATCATATAACCTATCATAAATCTCATAGCACATCAAATAAAATATAATAGTCATCAATAGACAAGACAACAATAACTAAATGAACCACAAATATTAGAGTTGCATATGTTTACAGGGTTATATAAAATAGTAATGGAGTTTATAAACTAGAAATAAACTAAAGATAGTTATCTCACATAATATAGCTAACATAGTCTAGGCTGCATGCACATTGGAATTAGCAATAGTATGCCAGGAAAAAATACAAGAAAGCACTGTCTTCTGCTCATCCTCTATACTACAACGCCTATCACCTAAAACCGTTATCTAGTTTACTCATTAAAGAGTTTCCGAGACAATAAGAAACAAAGCATAAAACCTCGAGTTATATAACAATATGGTGTGAACGATTGTAAATCTTAAATTACTATACAAGTCAATATAGTAAGGAACAATGGTATGAGAATCATACTTGACTTGCTACTACATCCATAGAGTTGAACATTTCAAAATGTTATGCTACTCTACTATTGTAATAAAGTATATGAACATCGTGGTATATTATCGGGATATCCAAGCATCATCCTTCTGAATACCAGTGTCACGTTACATCCCCAGAGTGACGAACAACAAGCAACGAAATCATGGAAAACATCAAACAATCCTCACTATTACCTAATATGCTTTGGATATAAGATGATTCAAATGAAACCCACGTAAGCCAAAGATTAATGGAAAAGCCTTGTTTTCTCGGTACTCGCATCCCATTACTCTATACAGTCAAGAACTAGACCATCCATGTAAGGTCTAGGGTAATCCATCCACATAAGGAGCCAAAATCTACACGATTCGGGTGGGTGTCCCCATATACCACTATTGTATAAGCAGCCCTCATAAACCTTTGAGTGTCACCCCTTTGCATGTATCCATGAACTCCTCATTATTCTATCATTTTCCTTTATTCCATAGAACACCTCCTTTGTTCTACTCATAAGCTTTCCTCTATGAACCCGCCCTTCTGGATCACCATGATTCTCATTCTTCGAGTCATCCACATCAGAACTTCCTTAGACATTCTAACTAAGCCTGAGGATCATCACATCAAGATTCCACAACCATCACGTTAAGGCATCCCACTTTTGCATCACTGTCACTTACCATTTTTCATTGCACCACCACATCAAAATTAAACGTCGAATGAATAAATGAACACCTACAATACAATTCCTAAGACACCTCACCATCCCTTGGGAGTTTGACCATATTTGATCGACCCCAATCATGTTGGTACCGATGTGAATAATTCATGTCAGTGCCGACATGAATTATTCATCCAAGTTAGCCAAGTATTCTGTAACAGCCCGCAAATCCGTACCCCTTGAGTCAACACTATTCTACATCAATTAACTTAAGTGGAACAGAAATACGAACCATTAGAGTTAAAGAAGAAGAGATAGAAGAAGAAGAAAACTAAACAATATCAGAATCTTACAGTCGCAGCAGAATAAAATTTAATAGTAAATAATAGATCTTTACACAAATGAAACAGTATCTATTTTATACATCATATCATCAGAGTATCTCATACAAACAACATTTACCAGTTAGACAAATCCATATAATCATAGCAGCGGATATATATATACTAGTACGGATAATACGTCTCGGACTCCGGCTCCTCTCCTGCTCCATAGCATCCTGTCCTGAACATATAATACTCGGTCTGACCCGAGCATTATAATGAAATAACACCCAAGTCAGTCTGGAATACCAGCTAATAATCATGCATCCAAATTGATTATTAAAGTTTCAAAAATCCTTTTGAAAACAAAAGCATCTCGTAAGACCACGCCACAAATAAACATGTCGGGTTTTTACCTTACGATAGCTAAACCACTTTTATAGAAATCCTCTAAAATTATAATAGGGTCTATATACAAATACTTATAAAATAGCCGAAATTGTTACATGATTAAATTCCAGCTACTAGCCACAGAGTGGGTAATAAAAACAAAACTCGTAAAAGGCTCTTACAAAGAATGGATTCCAACAAATGACTAGGCACTGGGGTACCACCTGTCACAGTACCTGGTCTAGATCAGTGTACCGAGGACCACGCCCGATCCCCTGCAACACAAGGCCAGACTACCCTTACTGGATAGTCCCGAGTAAGATCACCCCGCGGTTGGGATCAGCAACCGCAACACTAAGCCGAAATAAAAGGGACATCTAGACCGGAATGACCTTACCCGGAAATGGGTGCTTCCCACCAAGACTTGTCGCATATCCCCTGATTTTCAGTCATTCCCGGTTGATGAGGCTTGAGGCTAAGCGTTACCTTTTAGAACGTTTCACTTAGAATGCCCATCGCCCACCTGACGATGTTCCGAAAGCATTCGTCCATACAAGTCCGTCCCGGGTTCGAATGGAACCGAAGGCACTACTCCTACAACATCCATTTGGAAATATCCTCAGGATTAGTAGCGACTAGCCCTTGCACTTCACTGCTCCATCTTCGACTCCGAATACGTTTTCCACGAAACGTACAAACCGGATCGAAGTGGTTTTCGAGAAATAAATCTCGATTTCGGTCTCTTCGAAACATCAACGCATTTGTCCAATATTGATAGTCGGTGATTTAACTATCAATTAACATTCACAAACATCCATCACACAATAAATAATTGCCTACATTATTTATTTCCTTAAAATATCTTTACAAGATATAATTCCTTTTCAAAATCCCTTGAAACACTTTTCAAACCCAATTCTTCTCATGGAATAGATTCTCCAATCTTTACTTCCTCTGAAAACTTCCAAGTGCCAATATTTAAGGTTTAAAAATAATTTTAAATACGTTATTTTTTTGAAATTATATTAAAACATTTATATTAACACTACTTATATACTTAATTTAAAATATATATATACCTTTAAAAATATCTCAAATAAAACTGCTTAATAAAATATAAACTATTATCTTTAAAATAAAGTTAAGTCATACTAAATTTAAAATAAAGTTATGAAACTCTATACAATTTCTAAATAATACTTTGATTGGTTATCTTTTAAAATAGAACTATTTTATAAAGTATAAATAATAATAATATCCTTTAAAACATAATTCTAATTATCCTTTAAAAATAATTAATTCTATAACTACTTTGATATATATTTGCTTTTAAAATTCTTACCACTTAAATTTTTTCTTGAAAACCATTCTTTAATATAACTTCAAAACTTAACGTTTCAAAAATCTTTATTTAAAAACGTACTTGGCTTTCAGGGTAATACACTTCCATCTTAGAATAACCAAAGAATTCATTTATATCAATCCGACACGTTTTATCCCAATTCAATTTTACGTTCATCCCGAAAAATCATTTCCATACTTTAAAAATAGCTCCTTTTATTTTTTAAACACATCACTATTTCCTGGAAATCATTTCAAATATACGTTTAAAATATTTAAAATAAGCTTTAGAAATTATTTAATTGAAAATAATACTTAAGGAAATATACAGGGTTTCCTAAGTATTTTAAATAAGATTTAACTTTTAAAATAAAGTCGTTAAATCAAATATTTATAATATAATTCCCGTTTGAAAACTTAATACTATTTTATTATTATTTTTTTAAAATAATTAAATACCATAATTACTTAATCAAACATTTGCTTTCACTTAAAACAATTTTAAAATAATATTCCTTTCTAAAATATTCTAAACATATTTAAAATTTAAATTTATAATTTGAAAACTTTCTTAAAAACAAAATAAAATTTCCAGGAGAAAGCACACTTCTCATTCTTTAAAATAAATCTCTCTATTATTTTAAACAATTCTCAATACTCTTTTTAAACCACAAATTCAAACACTTCATATTATCAATCAATTACTTGAATTTAATTCCTTTTTAAATTCTTTATTAAAGAATTTCTTTAATTTTCCCATAAACCCAATTTATTTATATTTAAATTTCCAGGTTATATTCACCAAATCAGAACACAACACAATTAAATGTCCAATTTATCTACCACAGTAAATAAACAGAGCATAGCATAACAGGATCTAAAACAATTTTATCATAGAATATAAATAGATTTCTATTTGTGAGGGATCCAGTTGGATCCCTCCAACCAGTTTCCCTGCATCCACAGATATTAGCACAACAACATATATCGATTCAACCATATTCAACCAATCAAGCAATTCATTTAAATATCGACTATTTAAATTAACTAATACTTCAGATGTGAGTGAGTTAAACTCACCTTGGGTTTACGGCGAGCGTTCAAATTTAAATTAAATCGAACGACGTTCGATTTAACCTAAATTTTTACTTGCTCAGAATGAATCCAGAACTGCTCCACTATGTAGTACGCGTCTCTACGATTCCGGTGTCGCTAGTTTCATCGAATTCTGACAACTTATGTAATAGATATGAATTTTATAGATTTCAATTTCAAATTTAAACAATTTCTTTTGTTTTTTTTTAATAATAATTACAAACAAGATCTAACCGCACGTTCCAAAACACGAAATCAAGGCCGCAAGCAATCCATCTTCTTCATTCGATCGCGTCCGTATCATCAAAACCCATAGACGTATATTAGGTTTTCAAACTGCTCCACCAATACTCGCCTAATTGTCGATCAACCTAGCCCACGTCGAAGCCTCACGCGACTTGCACGCATGGCTAGGAAACGACTGAGCTCGGTCAACCCTAGGTTGCACCACCCACGTTCGAACCGGCGACGAACGCACGCCCAAAACTCCCATCTCACCGCGAGTCAGGCGATCGCAGCCGTTGGATCTGAAGATCTTCTCACTCTCTGCCACTTTCATGTTGGAAGATTTGCGAATAAATGCGTGGATTGATCGATAATTGAAGAGGAAGGTTGTTGTTTTTCGGCCATTAATTTTGAAGTGGCGGCCGAAGATGAAAGATTAGGGTTTCTTTGGGTGAACTTGAATATATATACACACACACACACACATACATATATAACCCTATATTGTATTATTAAATTCATATTAAAGCAACTTATTCTAACGATCTCCAAATCTCATGTGTCGCCTGGCGTTTCTAAGGTTTTACCCATGTTCCGAACACAATGGAATGTGTTTCGAAGGCTAATTCGATCATATGTGTGAGTTACGGAAATAAACGGTCAATTTTAAATTAAATCGATTAAAGTATTTTCTAAGCGTTTTAAGCTGCCGGGGTCAAATGACAACTCCGATTGCTATGAAAATTGAAATCCGAAAATAACTAACTATTACGGATCCATTGGAACTAGTTTCGTCGAATTCCGAGACTGTGCCCCGGAAGGCTAATTTAACTCGTCGATTAATTCGAGCGATTTTTTTCAAAATCGTCGAAATCATCTAAAATTTCACTTTTAAAAATTTACTAACTCCATTATAACTTGTATAAAATTTATATTCACATTAGAAACCATTCTGGTTCAGTTTAAATAAAATCTGATTATTTGCATTATTATATTAATAAATTCCATTATTAAATTAATATAAAATTCCAAATTTAATCTATCGACTTTTAATTCCATCCAATGGTCCAATATCACTATTTAAATCAAAATAAACTTAAATAAATTTTTAGAAACCAAATTTATATCTATTTACATGCAGATTCACTCATTATCTCAATTCTAATATTAAGCTATTTATTATTCAAATTCCAATTTAATTCCCGTATTTGAAATTTAACTAATTATATTAACTTAACCAAAATCTTTTTATTTCAAAATAAAATTATAATCCATATTCGACATTTAAAATGAATTAAATGTTCAAATCTGGTGACTCAAAATTTCGGGTCGTTACATATTCTAACCCTGTTGACTTCCTCCTTTTGCTTGGTCGTAGTCCTTCCTTCCATGCCTCGAAGTCCTTGCTCCATTTTCCCCAATTAGATAATGCCAGTACCGACATGAAACTCACTCCATATCGAATATTTTTCCCTCCTCCAAAATGAAGCTAAGTCCTAAGGACTCCACTTTTTGCCTCAACTCATTCCTGTCCCAAGTTTCCTAGCCCAACACTCGAAGTAACTAGTCATGAATCACCAAATCAACTCGTCACTGACCTTTTTTGCCTAGTAGCGACCTCTTTTACCAACCTAATTTTCGACCACCAAATAAACTCCAAAACACCTGAAATTTTCAAGGTAGACTTCCCAAAGCCTCTAGCACATCATATTGAAATTCCACCATGTTTCGATCACTTTATACTACTGAAACCAATTGATGTAGCACTTTCCAAACAATCTAAAACCACTAGAAAACACATCAAACAATTAATACAAGGCCAAATATCATACATCATCATTTAAGAACATTCAAGCAACATATCAACTCCATTCTAACATGATCCATCTGCATAATATTATATAGATCTAGTCTTATACTAAAATGATAACTTGATTGGTAAATGGTGTAAAATGAATTAAAATTCGTTTTTATCTTTTTAATTTTGTCATAAGCATGTTATTAAAGTTAGAATTAAGTTTGAAAATCTTTTTAACATCAAACTCATATTAATAAAAGCATTTTTACAATATATACTAGCATAGATTAGTGAACGATGCAAATCCACTCGCCTAAAGTACCAAAATTAGTAAAAAAAATCTCCCAAAATGGGTAATGGATAGCACGTGCACGAATTCCAATGTAGCCAAATGATATATCTAAGATTCCCTTGGCTAATTACCTTCTAAATATGATTTTTTGCCTAATTAAAGTATGGAAAATATGAGCTTTTTAATGGAAAATGAATTAATGAAGGTGTGGATATGTTTTGGGAAGTGAAAAACATGATTAGATATGTCAGATCATCCCCTATTAGATACAAATACCAAAATGGGATAGTGGGCTTAAGTATAGGCTTAACTAATTGCTTACTAATCTAACCTACAACACTCTAAACTTAGAATGGGGATATCTTCTAAATGGTAAGTCTGTTTCCCTACAATAATCACTCTACGGAAAGAGAAATCGTCATCTCAATCTAGTGGAAGTGGTTTCACATCTCAATTCAGTTGCTATCAAAAATTATAGGCCCTAAAGTATTTTAAGGTTAAAACTATCTGATAAAAATTCTAGAGATGGAAAAGCTTTGTCATAGTAATTTTCCAAAGTCATGGAGCAATATGACCTCAAACGAACTAAATAGTAATGTTTTATGATCCTCTAATATGTAAAATATGGATCGTTATAGGTTCTAAATCCACTTAAAAGGAAAATCTATGATTCTCGATGTCATCCCTTTAGTATCGAAAAATCAATTATTCTTCAACGGAGAGATCTTAACAAGCACCATATGATCGATGGAAAACTCAAGATCATGTCTTCTCCTATCAACGTGTAGCTCTTTGGTCTGTCTTGAGCAGCTTTACTTTGTTGCTAAATGACCATGATCTTCTCCAAAGTCTCTCTTATAATGTATGGTATTTATTTCTTGCCCGCTTCCCACAAATATGATGGAGCAATGTATAGTTGACTATATGTTGCCTCAAATGGCGTTATACCAATGCTCGCTTAATAAATATTTTTGTATGCAAACTCAATAAGATGCAAAAACTCATCCCACGGCCTTCCAAAGTCCAGAATGCAAGCTCGTAAGAGATCCACTAAGATACGATTAATCCTCTTGGTCTAGCCATAACGACCAAAACTTTTCGATCCCGAAAATTTCAGATAGTTAGGAAAAAGAAGAAAGAGATAGAAGAAGAAGAAGATCAGAAACACCAACATCTCACATTCGCAACGGATAAAATATAATAACAAATAATAACAGTTATACAAAGGAAAACTGTACTCGTCAAAATTCACTTTAATACATCAGAGTTACAACATGTATATACATATACAATCAACATGACTCAGATATATACAACAATATAATATAGAGGGAACTCTCCATACGATCCTGTCATTCAGCCCGTCTCCTGAGCTCCAGAACGTCCTTACCTGAAAGCCTGTAGTACTTGGTCTGACCCGAGCATTACATCGAAGTAACACCCGGGTTAGGCTGGAAACTAGCGTGAGTAAACCCATCTAACAAGGAATACAAAGCATACAACTTATATAAAACCCGGGGTAACTCGTATCAATTTACAAATTCTCAATTTGTTATAGACATCACTTATTTCACTCATCGATTTTCCAAGTACCAAAATTTAGATTTAATAGTCCAATTCACTTAAATCATTTCATTCCAGCCTATTGATTTCACATATCAGTCTATAAAAATTCGAAGTGGTTTCGGATATTTTCCAATACCCAACCTCTGTCTCTTCGAGTCTCATTCAAGGCATCCAATACCATTCAATCATCCATAAGCAAACTTGATCACTTTCAAATTAATTTAATTAATTCTAATTGAATTACTAACCTCAATCACTTAGCTTCCTTCATTTAACATTAATTAATCTCAAATCAAATAAATTAATCATCCCTTAATTATCCATTTTACTTAATCACCCTGGATTAATTATCCTTCAATTACATTCAAGTAATCATCTTCAATTAATTACACAAATTAATAATTCTTAACCAAAAACAGTAATTAACCTTTAATTACTTCACAATTTAATTAACTATAATTAATTACATTAATCCTTAATTACTTATTTTAATTAATTTCTCATAAATCACTTATTATTGATTAATTAATCTGAATTAATCAATCTTTAATTACGTCATTGATTATATAAATTAATGATTTCCCATTTACATTTCAATTTATCCTAATCTAATTTAATTACATTAAATAATTAATCATTAATTAAACCACAAATATTAATCACTCTTGATTTATCTCAACCAGTAATTATCTACCTTTTTATTTACTTCATTAAATAAATTAATTACTCCTTAATTAATTATCTTAATTAATCTCTTGATTAATTACACAAAGTAATTATACCCAATTTACTTCTATTAACAAATCATCATTCAACTAATTACATCCAGTAATTATTTATTAATTACTTCCCTACATAATTATATTTTATTAATTACATTAAGTAATTACCTATCAAACCACCAATTTATTCTAGTTATATTTCAGAATCCCAAATTATACTTATCCAATCATAACACAACATAATTTAATTCTCAGATTAATCTTTCATAGTATATAAATAAAATGCATCATCAATTATGAAAATAATTTCTATATTGTAAAGAATCCAGTTGGATCCCTCCAACCTGTTTTCCTACATCCGCAGATGTTAGCACAATAACAATTCCACTTCGAGGTGGAATATCACGGTATATGGGATTAATATAATATCATCCGCTATTATGCGGCGCATAGGGTCTCATCCACTATATAATGTGGGAAATCGATCACACCAATATATACTATATATTACTATATATAATATAGCACATCGATTCAATTCAACCATTCAACCAATCATTTAAATTTAACCATTTAAATTTAATAAAAACCCAGTTGAGTGAGATTAACTCACCTTTGTCTTATTTGCATTTCCATCCAATCCTGACTTGTTCTCTTCATAGTATTAGACCTTGTACAACATTACATAATTTATTAATATCTGAGATAATCAGATAATCCATTACTATTTATTAATTTTAATTTAACTAATAATTTTCCTATAAAAATCCCCTTTGTTTAAAAATAATTAACATAAGTTAATTACACTAATTAGTCTCCTTAATACACTATTTTCAATTAAAATAAAAATCCTTTCAAATTATATATATATGTTAATTTAGAAACAGGATTTTTATAAAACTTACTGCAAAATATTTATATACTTTTCCTTTTCTGTAATTAACCAAATAAAATCTTTTCCCAACGTATACACATATATGCATATATTTAAAACAGAAACCTTATTGTTATATTTATTTATTTTTTTTGTAAAATGTACATATGTGATTTAACGAAATAATTTAAAATAAAATATCTTATATATATTAAATTAAAATAGTGATGTCTTGTATATCCTATACATATATTCTATTATTTTCCTATATTTTAAATTAAAAGAAAACAAGAAGAAAAAGAAAAGAATAAGACTACAGATACCTCAAAACATCGCCACGCTCGAACCACCATCGACATCGGCCGCTACACGACCCATCACCAGCCTCGACTTCGGCAATCCATCACCAAGCCCACCTTCGGTCATCACGTTCCTCCCAGCATCGCGAAACCCCCAAAATCTCGGCCTCGATTCTACCCTCGCGTGCACGAACGCCCCCTTGCCTTGCGAGCGCCACTCGAGCCGCCATCACCTTTTCTCGATGATCAAGCTCCTCCGCCTTCGAATCGCGCACCGCTTCTAACATCGACCTCCGCTTCTCGCCTGCTCGCGAACGCGCCGTCCTCCACTCCCTTTAATCACCTTGCCACCTCGAATCCCCTAGCTTGAGTTCGAATTGAAAAGAGGGAGACATGGGTTTTCCTCTGAATTCCCCTTTTTTTATAAAACGAGTTCGATTTCAGTTTTTGATGTATTGAGGGACGAGGGGAATAAATAGATGGAGACGACATGAATTTGAATTCGAGCAACATATTGTCGCTTTGATTTGATTTTGGCTTTTGAGGGAAGATAAGGAGTACGTGATTTTGCAGAGAGGAGTAGGTCGGCTTGATCAGGAATAGAGTGGCTGATGGAAAGAAATCTCAACTGTTGACTAATATATATATATATATATATATATATATATATATATATATATATATATATATATATATTAAATTCAAATTGTCTCGATAAATGCAACTCAAAATCTTGACCTCCTATCGAGGTGTGCCGCTAGGCATTCATAATTTTATACCCCTATTCCGAACGCAATGGAAAAGGTTTCGATTCCAAAATCAATTGTATGGAGAAGATAGCTTTTTGGACCCAGTTATTATATAAAATTTTCGATATATATTCAAGCGCTTTTATATATCGTACGCTCACATAACAACTCCAAACATTATGAAAATTGAAATCCAATAGTAATACAATATTACGGATCCAATGGAACTGGTGTCGTCGAATTCCGAGACTGTGCCTCGGAAGGCTATTTTGAAATATCAATTTAAACAATAAAATTTCAAAACTTAACAAAACACTTCCAAATTCAATTTCAACACTTTTACTATCTTCAGTACTATCAATATAAATTTTGCAAGCTGTAACGACCCAGAATTTATATTAATTAAAAATTGTATATTTAATTAATTTTAATTATTAATAAGTGGAATTTATAAGTCGAATAAATTTTATTGCGAATAATTAGATTTAATTGGATAATTAAATCGATAATTTAATATGTTAAATTACAGAAAAAATTGAAAACTGGGTTTAATATGATTGAAAATGATTTGTAAAATTTTATTTTGTCATCTTGGAGTTAGAATGATGTTTTAAAACTTTTAAAATCGAATTAAAAGTTAATTTGTGAAAATTGAATATTTTGATATTTAATTATCGACTGAAAAATAGTCATTTTTCGAACAGTCTCAGAATTGGACGAAACTAGTTCCATTGGATCCGTAATAGTTTGTTATTATCCGATTTCAATTTTCATAGCAATCGGAGTTTTCGTTTGACCGTGGCAGCTCGAAACGCATCGAAATTGTTTTAATATTAATTTGGCGAGTTAAAATAGCCATTTTTCAAACAGCCTCGGATTTCGATGAAACTAGTTTCATCGGATCCGTAATGTGATATTATTATATGGTTTCAAATTTCAAGTCAATCGGATTTATCGTTTGTTCGGTGCAAGCCAAAACGCCTAGAAATTTGTTTAAATCGGTTTAATTTTAAATCGAACGTTTATTGCCATAACTCGCACAGATGATCGAATTAGCTCCCGAAACACGTTCCATTGTGTCCGGAACGCAGGCTAAACCCTAGAAACGCCGGTCACCGTGCGTAAATCGGAGTTCGAAAAATCCGAGATGAATAGTGTCGCGTATTTTTTCTATAAAAGCCCCTCACAATTTCATTTTTTCACTAAAAACCCTAGTTTCTTCAGAGCCGCCACTATCTATTTTGATGGCTAAGAATTCACCTTCTTCCCCTCTTAATCTCTTCCAATCCGTGAATAATTTGAAGAAACTTTCAACTAACAAATTATAGAGTGCAACGAGAGCTTCAGATCTATATGGAGATGATTGAACATGGTGTGTCGTGGAGGGAGAAAAGGCGCCGCGTTCACCACCAATTGTGCACGCAAATCGAGGAGCAGGGGGTGGCCGAGTGCCACGTGGTCATAGGCGTGGGTTGCTCTCGTCATGGCGAGTTGAACGGCATCATCTGATCGGAGGCTAGACGTCATATGGAGGTTGCGAAATTAGATGAAGGTGGCGGCTCTTATGGGTAGCGTGCGTGTGTTTTACTGGTAATAGGGAAGAAGGCTCGTATGGCCTGGATTCATCAAAATGAAATGGACGACAGATGATGGTTAGGTTTAAAAATATAATAGAAATTTGTAAATTTATTTTATTTTAAATCGTGAGATCTTTAAAATACCGTAACTTTTTCATACTAGGTCAAAAACGCGCAAAACCAGTTGCATTGGAATCGTATGGACGAGCACTACGCTATGGAATTGGATTGGAGTCATTTGGAGTTAGTGAGAGTTTGGGAAAAATTAAATGTCCATTTAATTTTATTCGAAATAAATCGCTAAAACGAAATTGAAATCAAGGTGAGAACTTCTCACTCAATCGAATCGGTTTCGATTTTAATTTTAAATAGTTAGATTTAAAATTGTTGATTGTATGCATGAATGATGATTGTTATCTATTGATTGTTAAAATAGACATTATGCGCCGTTAGTAAGCGGAGGTTATTTATTAAAAACATATACCGCGATAATTCCAACTTGTATGGAATTGGTATTATTTATGTACTTGGAGTTGATTTTCCCGCATTATATAGCGGATGAGACCCTATTGCGCCGTCTATTAAGCGAATAATATTTTAAATCCTATATACCGCGATAATTCCGTACTGGAACGGAATTGGTATTGTGCTAACATCTTTGGATGCAGGGAAACAGGTTGGAGGGATCCAACTGGATTCCTCAACTGTATTGATTTATTTACAGATATTGTGATATTTGTTGATTATCATATCGATATATGATATTTGGATGTCGTGATTGACTATTTGGTGCTGCTGCATCATCGGATCCATTTCTGAAGTTTTAAAAATAATGATTTTGGTTTTAAAAGGAATTTTAAAGTGATTTTCGAAAGTATTCGTTTTATTAAATTTTGAATTGTTAAAAATAAATAAACGTTAAAATTTTAATGTTATAAAGTATGATTTTTATGAAATGAAAGTGAAAAGTGATTTTTGAAATAAATAGTTAATAAATTTATGAAATGCTTTAAATTGGAATTTTTGGACTATTACAAACAATTTTTATAAAAGATTTATAAAATGGATATTTATAAATTAAAAATATTGGAATTATAAAACGAAGTTTTTTTAAGTGTTAAAATGAAGTATAATGGATTCATAAGTGAAGGAGAATTTATAAGATTTATAATTTTTGAAGTTTAAGAGAACGATTTTGTAAATAAATGAATTATAAGTATTTAGCTTATAATATGGACCGTTGGTATATATTTGAGATATATAGATTGAATTGGATTAATAAAGGAGATTTATAAATCAAAGTTTATAAATAGAAATGGAATTTATAGACATTGTTTATAAATTTGAAATCAATGGAATTTGATAAATTTAATGTTGAAATTGGTTAAGGAAGTATATTCACGATTTTGGACAGTGAATATATTATAAATAAAATGGGTAAGCTTGGGAAAATGAATATTATAAATTGAAGTTAATCGTTTTAACGATGTTTTAAAAGGTGTAAACATCGAAAACATAGATTTCAACATTCATTGTTGAAATAGACGTTTTCGAGAAATAGAAGGAAACGTTGGACTATAACACTGTTGTTATAGTAGATGATTTCCAGAAGGAAATGTTTTGTATAGTATTGGGATTTATATATCTATTTTAATTTCGAATCCCTATACTAGTGATTTTGGGTCGTCGTAACGATGTTTTACGCAACATTCGTTTTGACTCAAATTAATGTGTTTAAGCGCACGTTTTCTTTAGAGAATGAAATATATACTTAATTTCGATTTAAGTATATTGAATATTTTCCAAATATTGAAAACAAATGGATTTGTGAATTACTTATTAATAAATAAGTATGGAAATGTTTTTCCAAAGTGAAATGAAACGTTTTGAGAATTTATCTTTTTGAAGACAAATTGAAAATGAATATTAGAAATCGATTTGGGAATCATATATTCATAAGTATTTTGGAAGTGTAAATTCACTATGGAATTTATAAAAGAAAGGGGAATTTGATTTAAAAATAAACGTTGATTTATTTTTGAAGTGTGGAAAGATATATCTAGTAAAGATATTTTGGAAAATAAATAATTTGGGAAATTATTTGGAATCTGGTGATGTTGAACACGCTTTTTGATAGTTAAATAATCCGACTATCAATATTTACCTTCAAATAGGTATTTGTTGTGATTTGCTTGAATTTGAATGCCACACTTATTTTTGAATAAGCGCTCACTATTCGGGTTAGCCGGGAAAGGACCTTGGGGTCGTATAACCCATTCCGAATATGTTATACGTCGTAATGGATTGCATTTGATGACCGGTGTTGAAGACCGGATATTTTTGAAAACGGAAGGATTACCATTGAGTTACTCTGCATCGGCTGATCTCCGATATAGAGGTTTTATCACCCTTAGTGACGGGAAGTCCGGACGTGATTAGAAATTATCCGGAATGCATGGACTTCTTTGTAAGTGCCTTCGGTTCTGTTCGAGCCCGGAACAGACTTGTATGGATTGTATGTCTGACATTACAAGTTGAGATATAAAGCTGATTTATTTCAAATATATTTCTGTTGGTGGCGGAGAATTTATTCTCTTAGCTTAACACCCTTCTCTGAGACGTACGAGCTCAGAGGTTATGTAGTTGAAGGTTATTAGTGATATACTCTCAATTTGGTAATGTGGCATGCTGAGTGTTGCTGTGAAATGATCATTGTTTGATCATTTGTGATATGATCATTTGTTTGATCATTTATCTTTGTGATCATTTCTTTGATCATTTTTTGACCCAAAGCACGGCTTTTGTATAAAGCGTGGCTTTGTGGACGAGACTTCGTCGGACCTCACACCCCGGAAATGGTCAAAACAGGAAGGATGCAGCAAGGTTATTAGGGGGTAGCGCCCCTTTAGTGTATGTCATTCCTTCTGGATAGAGGTGGTATCATGGTATGGAGCCCAAATATTTAACCTATGTTGTTGCTGCAAATTTTGTGGTTGTTGGAAATCGAGGATCCTCAGATAGATCGGTTACTATCAGGGGATGACATATTCGTGTCAGTAGTTACCCAGTTAGGGGTAACCCGGCCTTGTGTTGACAGAGATCCGGTTTGGTTCTCGGGTTGTCTTTCCAGAGGCGTACCTATGTGGCAATGGGAAGTTCCTTGGCCTGACCATTTGTTGGAAATCCAAAGAAACAATACGATCTTGTACGGTTTTAGTTGTAGAACCTATCATTCACTTATGGTGGTGCCCCACTGTTTGGATGGTAGCTATAGTAGGCATAAGTGCGAAATGCCTATGCTGGCTAAGATTTATATCTTTATTTTCGAAATGATTTTTCCTACACTATGCACTAGTAATAATATCAAATATTTATTTTTAATGCGTATCAAGCATCTTTGACTATCATAAGGAGAAATCTCCTCCGATTCTGCGTTTGCATTGTGTGTGTGTGCGGGAGGCCTTATGGTAGTCTCATTTTTAAAAAGCATTGCGAATTGACTTTAAAAATATTCTTCTATTTTGTTTTAAAGATAAACTGTTTTGAGTTCTCACACCAGTCACATGACTGACTCGGAGTTTATTGTTTTCCTTCCTAAACTCTGGGTGCCCACAAATTTCCACACGGGCAGTCTAGCGTTAGGTTGTCAGGATATTCTGGAATTCAGGAGTTGCTGGAGGCAAGCTGGATAGCATGGCGTATTACTAGTATATAGTATTTCTTTTCCGCTGTTTGTTGTTGTACACTCTGAAGATAAATGTAATGTAATGTAATAACTGATATAGTTCTTTTGTTTAAAGATTATTCATTTATTTATTATATGTTGTTCCGCTGCAATTGTGAGATTCTGATATTGTTCTGTTGTTTCTTTCTGTTCTATTCTATCTTTTTTTCTCTCTTCTTCTACCTCTTTCTTATTCTTAAACCATAACGATTCGGTTTTTCGGCAACGAAAAATCGACGATCGTCACATTTGGTATCAGAGCTTATGGTCAAGCGACAACCATGGCTCTGTTGGGTGTTGCTCATTAGAGATAGAGTCGGTAGTACTCTAGAATGAGTATGAGTGTAATAATAAATATGAGCGCGTATTTGTTAGTGAATATAAATTGTTTTATATTGTGTTTGCTTATCCGTTGAGCTGTTTATGAATTCTGGTCGGTGCGGGGTGTACAACCGTAATCGATAGGGGTTTCTAAACTCTTAAACGAGGCAAGTCGACATAGTATCATTTTAAATTGGGTAAATGAAATAATTTTACCTTGATTATATTTTATATATGAAGGAATAATTTTTCGGAATTATTAAGTGTATATGAATTGCTTGTTTGGTTGTTGAATAAGTCAAATTAAAACAACAATTGTAAAAGAAATTTTATATAAGAAATTGAATTATAAGTATGGAGTTATAATTAAAATGATTTACAATGGTGAAATAATCTGATATATAAGAAGTGAAATTATATAAGTAAAAAAATTTATAAATGTGATTTATAATCTAAAAATAAAATTCCAGAGAAGTGTTTTGAAAGGATTTGATATTTTGAAAAATTGTTTTGGAGAAATTAAAGCTCTAAACTCTTTTCGGTCGCTGGAAAATAATCCTGATGATGATGGCCACATCATTAGAATTCATTTTTGGGTTTCCAAAAGAGGAATTGCTGCCAGATTATTTTAAATGGAAGTATTTTGGAAAATTTTGAGTTTGGATTTTGAAATTCAAAAAATAATAGAATTGATTTCAAAAAAAAATGATTTCTTTAAAAGTTTGAAAGGACTCTGGAATCTTATTTAAAATAATATGAGAATGATAAATGAGTTGATAACTTATACAATTTGAATTTCGATAAGCTAAATTTAACTTAAAGGATGGAGTTAAATTAAAGAAAAGTCAAATAGGATTGGAATTTGAATTGGATTTATAAGTGAAAACTTAAGTTAAGTTAAACAAAAGGTGGTTGAAAAGGAATATAACTTAAGTGAAGTTGAATGAAGTTGATTATGGTATCGAAGTAAATTAATAAGTGAATTAATGAAATGAAGTCATTAAGAATTTGAACTTGAGTTATATGAATGAAATTCAACTTTAAATTGTTAAAGGAATTAGCAATTGAATTGATAAAGGGATTGCATGTTAATCAATTAAATGTAAATAATTGATATGAAATAATGGATGTAAGTGTAAATTCATTAAAAGCTAATGTTATTGGAAGTTGAATAAATTGAATGGAAGTCAATTTAATATGATCCAATTGAAATTAGAAGTGTTGGACCAAATTGAATGTAAATTAAATAATTTGGTTATATTGGATATACATTGGTTGTTATGTGAATGTTAGTTGATTGTATATAATTCATTAAGTGTTAATGAAAGTAAATTAGCAAAATCAAAAGCTATGTAATTGAATTCAAATTGGAAGTAAATAAATTTGAATAGAATTGGATTTGATTTGGATTGAAGGTGAATTAATGTGAATAAATTAGTGAATGTAAACTAACTGAAATCCAATGAATGAATGTTAGTAAAAATTCCAATGTTAATGAATCAATTGGAAAACCAATTCAATGAATATTAATGAGAAGTGAATTTATATTGATTTTGGTGGTTGCATTTGTTGCTTTAGTTGAATTTTCTATGTTGGTACATGTAGTTGTTATGTTGCTATATGTTGTATATTGATACTATTTTCATATATGCATGATTCTCATGTTGTTGTTGAGTGTTTAGTAGGTGCGGATGGCGTTGCTTCACATTTGGAGCTCGCTTTCGCGCTATATTAGCCGTATACGCTCGCTAATAATAAATAAGGTACATATCTCGGATTACATACCGTACTTTTACACTTTTTTCCCTGCGGGATGTCTCATCACTTGATGAGATGTATATTTGTGATATATATACTGTCATTTTTTTCGGATCGAGCCGCGCAAAGGAGACTATGGCGAATTTTTTCGAAAATTTAAGGCGTTAGAATATTTTTGAGAAAATTGGGATATTTTTGAAAACTAAGTTTGGATTTGGAAACTTACAAAAGGTTTTGTAAGAAGTTTAACCATGAATTTTGGGAAAGTTAAACACTTAAGAGATTTGTAGAAATCTAAATTGAATGGTTGGTTTTGGAAAGTTAATGAATTCTGTAACTTTTTCTTACTTAATAATTTCGAGGACGAAATTCTTTTAAGGGGGGAAGTTTGTAACGACCCAGAATTTATATTAATTAAAAATTGTATATTTAATTAATTTTTATTATTAATAAGTGGAATTTATAAGTCAAATAAATTTTATTGCGAATAATTAGATTTAATTGGATAATTAAATCGATAATTTAATATGTTAAATTACAGAAAAAATTGAAAATTGGGTTTAATATGATTGAAAATGATTTGTAAAATTTTATTTTGTCATAATGGAGTTAGAATGATGTTTTAGAACTTTTAAAATCGAATTAAAAGTTAATTTTTGAAAATTGAATATTTTAATATTTAATTATCGACTGAAAAATAGCCATTTTTTGAACAGTCTCAGAATTGGACGAAACTAGTTCCATTGGATTCGTAATAGTTTGTTATTATCGGATTTCAATTTTTGTAGCAATCGGAGTTTTCGTTTGACCGTGGCAGCTCGAAACGCATCGAAATTGTTTTAATATTAATTTGGCGAGTTAAAATAGCCATTTTTCAAACAGCCTGAGATTTCGATGAAACCAGTTTCATCGGATCCGTAATGTGATATTATTGTATGGTTTCAAATTTCAAGTCAATCGGATTTATCGTTTGTCCGGTGCAAGCCAAAACGCCTAGAAATTTGTTTAAATCGGTTTAATTTTAAATCGAACGTTTATTACCATAACTCGCACAGATGATCGAATTAGCTCCCGAAACACGTTCCATTGTGTCCGGAACGTGGGGTAAACCCTAGAAACGTCGGTCACCGCGCGTAAATCGGAGTTCGAAAGATCCGGGATGAATAGTGTCGCGTATTTTTTCTATAAAAGCCCCTCACAATTTCATTTTTTCACTTAAAACCCTAGTTTCTTCAGAGCCGTCACTATCTATTCTGATGGCTGAGAATTCACCTTCTTCCCCTCTTAATCTCTTCCAATCCGTGAATAATTTGAAGAAACTTTCAACTAACAAATTATAGAGTGCAACGAGAGCTTCAGATCTATATGGAGATGATTAAACATCGTGTGTTGTGGAGGGAGAAAAGGCGCCGCGTTCACCACCGGTTGTGCACGCAAATCGAGGAGCAGGGGGTGGCCGAGTGCCACGTGGTCATAGGCGTGGGTAGCTCTCGTCATGGCGAGTTGAACGGCATCATCTGTTCGGAGGCTAGACGTCATATGGAGGTTGCGAAATTAGATGAAGGTAGCGGCTCTTATGGGTAGCGTGCGTGTGTTTTACTGGTGATAGGGAAGAAGGCTCGTATGGCCTGGATTCATCAAAAAGAAATGGACGGCAGATGATGGTTAAGGTTAAAAACATAATAGAAATTTGTAAATTTATTTTATTTTAAATTGTATGATCTTTAAAATACCATAACTTTTTCATACGAGCTCGGAAACGCACGAAACCAGTTGCGTTGGAATCGTATGGACGAGCACTACGCTATGTAATTGGATTGTATTCGTTTGGATTTAGTGAGAGTTTCGGGTAAAATTAAACGTCCGTTTAATTTTATTCGAAATAAATCGCTAAAACGAAATTGAAATCAAGGTGAGAACTACTCACTCAATCGAATCGGTTTCGATTTTAATTTTAAATAGTTAGATTTAAAATTATTGGTTGTATGCATGAATGATGATTGTTATCTATTGATTCTTAAAATAGACATTACGCGCCGTTAGTAAGCGGAGGTTATTTATTAAAAACATATACCGCGATAATTCCAACTTGTATGTAATTGGTATTATTTATGTACTTGGAGTTGATTTTCCCGCATTATATAGCGGATGAGACCCTATTGCGCCGTCTATTAAGCGGATAATATTTTAAATCCTATATACCGCGATAATTCCGTACTGGAACGGAATTGGTATTGTGCTAACATCTTTAGATGCAGGGAAACAAGTTGGAGGGATCCAACTGGATTCCTCAACTGTATTGATTTATTTACAGATATTGTGATATTTGTTGATTATCATATCGATATATGATATTTGGATGTCGTGATTGACTATTTGGTGCTGCTGCATCATCGGATCCATTTCTGAAGTTTTAAAAATAATAATTTTGGTTTTAAAAGGAATTTTAAAGTGATTTTCGAAAGTATTTGTTTTATTAAATTTTGAATTGTTAAAAATAAATAAACGTTAAAATTTTAATATTATAAAGTATGTTTTTTATGAAATGAAAGTGAAAAATGATTTTTGGAATAAATAGTTAATAAATTTATGAAATGGTTTAAATTGGAATTTTTGGACTATTACAAACAATTTTTATAAAAATTTATAAAATGGATATTTATAAATTAAAAATACTGGAATTATAAAACGAAGTTTTTTTAAGTGTTAAAATGAAGTATAATGGATTCATAAGTGAACGAGAATTTATAAGATTTATAATTTGTGAAGTTTAAAAGAACGATTTTGTAATTAAATGAATTATAAGTATCTAGCTTATAATATGGACAGTTGGTATATATTTAAGATATATAGATTGAATTGGATTAATAAAGGAGATTTATAAATCGAAGTTTATAAATAGAAATGGAATTTATAGACATTGTTTATAAATTCGAAATCAATGGAATTTGATAAATTTAATGTTGAAATTGGTTAAGGAAGTATATTCACGATTTTGGACAGTGAATATATAATAAATAAAATGGGTATGCTTGGGAAAATGAATATTATAAATTGAAGTTAATCGTTTTAACGATGTTTTAAAAGGTGTAAACATTGAAAACATAGATTTCAACATTCATTGTTGAAATAGACGTTTTCGAGAAATAGAAGGAAATGGTGGACTATAACACTGTTGTTATAGTAAATGATTTTCGGAAGGAAATGTTTTGTATAGTATTGGGATTTATATATCTATTTTAATTTCGAATCCCTATACTAGTGATTTTGGGTCGTCGTAACGATGTTTTACGCAACATTCGTTTTGACTCAAATAAATGTGTTTAAGCGCACGTTTTCTTTAGAGAATGAAATATATACTTAATTTCGATTTAAGTATATTGAATATTTTCCAAATATTGAAAACAAATGGATTTGTGAATTACTTATTAATAAATAAGTATGGAAATGTTTTTCCAAAGTGAAATGAAACGTTTTGAGAATTTATCTTTTTGAAGACAAATTGAAAATGAATATTAGAAATCGATTTGGGAATCATATATTCATAAGTATTTTGGAAGTGTAAACTCACTATGGAATTTATAAAAGAAAGGGGAATTTGATTTAAAAATAAACGTTGATTTATTTTTGAAGTGTGGAAAGATATATCTAGTAAAGATATTTTGGAAAATAAATAATTTGGGAATTTATTTGGAATCTGGTGATGTTGAACACGCCTTTTGATGGTTAAATAATCCGACTATCAATATTTACCTTTAAATAGGTATTTGTTGTGATTTGCTTGAAATTGAATGCCACATTTATTTTTGAATAAGCGCTCACTATTCGGGTTAGCCGGCAAAGGACCTTGGGGTCGTATAACCCATTCCGAATATGTGATACGTCGTAATGGATTGCATTTGATGACCGGTGTTGAAGACCAGATATTTTTGAAATCGGAAGGATTACCGTTGAGTTACTCTGCATCGGCTGATCTCCGATATAGAGGTTTTATCACCCTTAGTGACGGGAAGTCCGGACGTGATTAGAAATTATCCGGAATGCAAGGACTTCTTTGTAAGTGCCTTCGGTTCTGTTCGAGCCCGGAACAGACTTGTATGGATTGTATGTCTTATATTACAAGTTGAGATATAAAGCTGATTTCTTTCAAATATATTTATGTTGGTGGCGGAGAATTTATTCTCTTAGCTTAACACCCTTCTCTGAGACGTACGAGCTCAGAGGTTATGTAGTTGAAGGTTATTAGTGATATACTCCCAATTTGGTAATGTGACATGCTGAGTGTTGCTGTGAAATGATCATTGTTTGATCATTTGTGATATGATCATTTATCTTTGTGATCATTTATTTGATCATTTGTTGACCCAAAGCACAGCTTTTGTATAAAGCGTGGCTTTGTGGACGAGACTTCATCGGACCTCACACCCCGGAAATGGTCAAAACAGGAAGGATGCAGCAAGGTTATTAGGGGTAACGCCCCTTTAGTGTATGTCATTCCTTCTGGATAGAGGTGGTATCATGGTATGGAGCCCAGATATTTGACCTATGTTGTTGCTGCAAATTTTGTGGTTGTTGGAAATCGAGGATCCTCGGATAGATCGGTTACGATCAGGGGATGACATATTCGTGTCAGTAGTTACCCAGTTAGGGGTAACCCGGTCTTGTGTTGGCAGAGATCCGGTTTGGTTCTCGGGTCGTCTTTCCAGAGGCGTACCTATGTGGCAATGGGAAGTTCCTTGGCCTGACCATTTGTTGGAAATCCAAAGAAACAATACGATCTTGTACAGTTTTAGTTGTAGAACCTATCATTCACTTATGGTGGCGCCCCACTGTTTGGATGGTAGCTATAGTAGGCATAAGTGCGAAATGCCTATGCTGGCTAAGATTTATATCTTTATTTTGGAAATGATTTTTCCTACACTATGCACTAGTAATAATATCAAATGTTTCTTTTTAATACGTATCAAGCATCTTTGACTATCATAAGGAAAAAATTCCTCCGATTCTGCGTTTGCATTGTGTGTGTGTGCGCGAGGTCTTATGGTAGTCTCATTTTTAAAAAGCATTGCGAATTGACTTTAAAAATATTCCTCTATTTTTTTTTAAAAGATAAACTGTTTTGAGTTCTCACACCAGTCACATGACTGACTCGGAGTTTATTGTTTTCCTTCCTAAACTCTGGGTGCCCACAAATTTCCACACGGGCAGTCTAGAGTTAGGTTATCAGGATATTCTGGAATTCAGGAGTTGTTGGAGGCAAGCTGGATAGCATGGCGTATTACTAGTATATAGTATTTCTTTTCCGCTGTTTGTTGTTGTACACTCTGAAGATAAATGTAATGTAATGTAATAACTGATATAGTTCTTTTGTTTAAAGATTATTCATTTATTTATTATATGTTGTTCCGCTGCAATTGTGAGATTCTGATATTGTTCTGTTGTTTCTTTCTGTTCTATTCTATCTTTTTTTCTCTCTTCTTCTACCTCTTTCTTCTTCTTAAACCATAACGATTCGGTTTTTCGGCAACGAAAAATCGACGATCGTCACATTTGGTATCAGAGCTTATGGTCAAGCGACAACCATGGCTCTGTTGGGTGTTGCTCATTAGAGATAGAGTCGGTAGTACTCTAGAATGAGTATGAGTGTAATAATAAATATGAGCGCGTATTTGTTAGTGAATATAAATTGTTTTATATTGTGTTTGCTTATCCGTTGAGCTGTTTATGAATTCTGGTCGGTGCGGGGTGTACAACCGTAATCGATAGGGGTTTCTAAACTCTTAAACGAGGCAAGTCGACATAGTATCATTTTAAATTGGGTAAATGAAATAATTTTACCTTGATTATATTTTATATATGAAGGAATAATTTTTCGGAATTATTAAGTGTATATGAATTGCTTGTTTGGTTGTTGAATAAGTTAAATTAAAACAACAATTGTAAAAGAAATTTTGTATAAGCAATTGAATTATAAGTATGGAGTTATAATTAAAATGATTTACAATGGTGAAATAATCCGATATATAAGAAGTGAAATTATATAAGTAAAAAGATTTATAAATGTGATTTATAATCTAAAAATAAAATTCCAAAGAAGTGTTTTGAAAGGATTTGATATTTTGGAAAATTGTTTTGGAGAAATTAAAGCTCTAAACTCTTTTCGGTCGCTGGAAAATAATCCTGATGATGATGGCCACATCATTAGAATTCATTTTCGGGTTTCCAAAAGAGGAATTGCTGCCAGATTATTTTAAATGGAAGTATTTTGGAAAATTTTGAGTTTGGATTTTGAAATTCAAAAGATAATAGAATTAATTTCAAAAAAAATGATTTTTTTTAAAGTTTGAAAGGACTCTGGAATCTTATTTAAAATATTATGAGAATGATAAATGAGTTGGTAACTTATACAATTTGAATTTCGATAAGATAAATTTAACTTAAAGGATGGAGTTAAATTAAAGAAAAGTTAAATAGGATTGGAATTTGAATTGGATTTATAAGTGAAAACTTAAGTTAAGTTAAACAAAAGGTGGTTGAAAAGGAATATAACTTAAGTGAAGTTGAATGAAGTTGATTTTGGTATCGAAGTAAATTAATAAGTGAATTAATGAAATAAAGTCATTAAGAATTTGAACTTGAGTTATATGAATGAAATTCAACTTTAAATTGTTAAAGGAATTAGCAATTGAATTGATAAAGGGATTGCATGTTAATCAATTAAATGTAAATAATTGATATGAAATAATGGCTGTAAGTGTAAATTCATTAAAAGCTAATGTTATTGGAAGTTGAATAAATTGAATGGAAGTCAATTTAATATGATCCAATTGAAATTAAAAGTGTTGGACCAAATTGAATGTAAATTGAATAATTTGGTTATGTTGGATATACATTGGTTGTTATGTGAATGTTAGTTGATTGTATATAATTCATTAAGTGTTAATGAAAGTAAATTAGCAAAATCAAAAGCTATGTAATTGAATTCAAATTGGAAGTAAATCAATTTGAATAGAATTGGATTTGATTTGGATTGAAGGCAAATTAATGTGAATAAATTAGTGAATGTAACCTAACTGAAATCGAATGAATGAATGTTAGTAAAAATTCCAATGTTAATGAATCAATTGGAAAACCAATTCAATGAATATTAATGAGAAGTGAATTTATATTGATTTTGGTGGTTGCATTTGTTGCTTTAGTTGCATTTGCTATGTTGGCACATGTAGTTGTTATGTTGCTATATGTTGTATATTGATACTATTTTCATATATGCATGATTCTCATGTTGTTGTTGAGTGTTTAGTAGGTGCGGATGGCGTTGCTTCGCATTTGGAGCTCGCTTTCGCGCTATATTAGCCGTATACGCTCGCTAATAATAAATAAGGTACATATCTCGGATTACATACCGTACTTTTACACTTTTTTCTCTGCGGGATGCCTCATCACTTGATGAGAAGTATATTTGTGATATATATACTTTCATATTTTTTTTCGGATCGAGCCGCGCAAAGGAGACTATGGCGAATTTTTCCGAAAATTTAAGGCGTTAGAATATTTTTGAGAAAATTGGGATATTTTTGAAAACTAAGTTTGGATTTGGAAACTTAGTAAAGATTTTGTAATAAGTTTAACCATGAATTTTGGGAAAGTTAAACACTTAAGAGATTTGTAAAAATCTAAATTGAATGGTTGGTTTTGGAAAGTTAAAGAATTCTGTAACTTTTTCTTACTTGATAATTTCGAGGATGAAATTCTTTTAAGGGGGGAAGTTTGTAACGACCCAGAATTTATATTAATTAAAAATTGTATGTTTAATTAATTTTAATTATTAATAAGTCGAATTTATAAGTCGAATAAATTTTATTGCGAATAATTAGATTTAATTGGATAATTAAATCGATAATTTAATATGTTAAATTACAGAAAAAATTGAAAATTGGGTTTAATATGACTGAAAATGATTTGTAAAATTTTATTTTGTCATATTGGAGTTAGAATGATGTTTTAGAACTTTTAAAATCGAATTAAAAGTTAATTTGTGAAAATTGAATATTTTAATATTTAATTATCGATTGAAAAATAGCCATTTTTTGAACAGTCTCAGAATTGGACGAAACTAGTTCCATTGGATCCGTAATAGTTTGTTATTATCGGATTTCAATTTTGTAGCAATCGGAGTTTTCGTTTGACTGTGGCAGCTCGAAACACATCGAAATTGTTTTAATATTAATTTGGCGAGTTAAAATAGCCATTTTTCAAACAGCCTCGGATTTCGACGAAACCAGTTTCATCGGATCCGTAATGTGATATTATTGTATGGTTTCAAATTTCAAGTCAATCGGATTTATCGTTTGTCCGGTGCAAGCCAAAACGCCTAGAAATTTGTTTAAATCGGTTTAATTTTAAATCGAACGTTTATTGCCATAACTCGCACAGATGATTGAATTAGCTCCCGAAACACGTTCCATTGTGTCCGGAACGTGGGCTAAACCGTAGAAACGCTGGTCACCGAGCGTAAATCGGGGTTCGAAAAATCCGGGATGAATAGTGTCGCGTATTTTTTCTATAAAAGCCCCTCACAATTTCATTTTTTCACTAAAAACCCTAGTTTCTTCAGAGCCGCCACTATCTATTTTGATGGATGAGAATTCATCTTCTTCCCCTCTTAATCTCTCCCAATCCGTGAATAATTTGAAGAAACTTTCAACTAACAAATTATAGAGTGCAACGAGAGCTTCAGATCTATATGGAGATGATTGAGCATGGTGTGTCGTGGAGGGAGAAAAGGCGCCGCGTTCACCACCGGTTGCGCACGCAAATCGAGGAGCAGGGGGTGGCCGAGTGCCACGTGGTCATAGGCGTGGGTAGCTCTCGTCATGGCGAGTTGAATGGCATCATCTGATCGGAGGCTAGACGTCATATGGAGGTTGCGAAATTAGATGAAGGTGGCGGCTCTTATGGGTAGCGTGCGTGTGTTTTACTGGTGATAGGGAAGAAGGCTCGTATGGCCTGGATTCATCAAAAGGAAATGGACGGCAGATGATGGTTAGGGTTAAAAATATAATAGAAATTTGTAAATTTATTTTATTTTAAATCGTGTGATCTTTAAAATACCATAACTAGTTAAAAAGAATGGTCCAATACCCATCCTCTAGTTTCCCTACAACCAACAATTCAACAACCCACCAACTATCTTTTTGTAAAAGACCCATTACCATTCTTACTTACTTCCTAAACTCTCCCTTAGTTTTCAAACAATACTATTTGCTCAATCATTTAAATTTCAATTTAAAACTAAATTTTGAATTATCAAAAATTTCTCAAAATTCTTGTAGCTCCCTAAATTTCCGAAATTTTTTGCCAGCGTCTCCTTTGCACGGCTAGCTTAGTACAACTACAAACCGACTCCACGGGCTCCCAAATTCCAAAAGAAAACAAAAGGCCAAGTGGCTAGATCAAAAACCCAATCAAATTTTATATAGAAATTTAAACACGTACCTTTTGTCGAGCAAATTCAAATTTATCTTCGAAAATCAAAACCAATTTTTCTTTCCCTTTTATAATACCTGCATATCCTACTTATTAATAATATCCAATCATAGCTTTTAAAATCATTTTATATATTTCCTTATAGAAGTTTTCATATCTACTTCTATTCAAATTAGTTTTTCCATTTCCATATGAATTCAATTTATCTTCAACTCTGAATATTGAATTTTATCTTCCATTTACAGCTGATTCATATCATTATTTTAAATTTGTTTCATCCACTAATTTATTTCAATTTCCAATTTGAAATCATTTTGTCGCTAACAAAAAATTTCCCAGAAATTTCCAAAAATTTTCCGACTACCAAAATTTTCAAATTTTTTTGGCAGAGACTCCTTTGTACGGAGGAGCTTTTGCAATTTGACAAGAGATATAAATATATATACATCGACCCACACGGTCGGAAAAACAAAAACAGTTCATATTTCCTTTTTTTATTGCATAGGCGTACCTTTATTTAGCATTTTAAGCAAGCGGCTTATTTAATTTGCAATTTGCGCAATCCCAACCGGCCAAACAGCCTCCCTGAACCTGTACTTACTCAATTTAAATATGTAAGTATTAAATATACGAAATTTATTAGCATTACACTTATTTTCAATAGCTAAACACATGCATTTCATAAGAAACATGCACCAAAAACTTTCCATAAGCGATTATATGATTTTAAAGCTAATTCAACTGCTTTCAACCAATTCATGTGCCAATCCATTCAATTTCAATGGTTTACACTTCAATTTCTTACATTCAATTTATTTTTAATCCAAAAACTCACATTTATTTCAATTGATTCCAAAAATCAATTTTATTTAGCTCTACCAATTCATAGAATTTTTATTTACTTCCGTTTAAGTCGAACGACTAATTATTCTATGAAATTTGACGATATTCACTTAATAGAATATCCATTTTAGTTTTTAGCCACATTCATTTTATTTTAATCCACCTTCTCAATTTATCAAAATAATATCCAAGCACATACTTACCTCATTTATACTCGAATTGGATTTTATTTGTATCTCAAATCATTTCTTTTATAATCCAATTCCATTTTATTTTTACAACATCTCCACTTATTTTAATTCATTATCAATCCAAATCGAATTCTATTATAATTCGAGTTTATCTCCAACTTTATTATTAACTTACAAAACGACAATTCATTCTATGCAATTTGATGATATCAATGTGAATAAATAATTACTTAAGTTTTATAACCAATTTAAATTGATCCGACTCAATTTATTTTAATTCCTTCCATTTTAATTCATTCACAACCATTTTATTTAACTCCACACATTCTATGCTTGTATACTACTAACCATTCTCAAATTAATTCAACCCAAGCTTTTATTTAATGGTCTACCTTTCGTACTTGAAGTCGAGCTTCTATAAATTTTAAACTTATGTTAATTTACTTTAATTTAGTCCAACTTCAAAACTTAAGCTCACTTCTATTTGATTCTCATCTAATCAAATTCCATTAAATTCAGTTAGCCTATCCATTTTATTTAACCGAGTTAAATTTTGTTAACATTAGCTAATTAGCTACCTCCAACTTTTATATCAATATTCGATTTTATTACAAAAATCACTTCATTAAATTTTCCTGAGTTTATTTTTTTCTTCATAATTCCAGTTTGGATTTTCTTTCATTTTCCAAAATTCCAACACTTTTATTTTAAAAATTTAGAAATACCTTTAAATTCACATAATATTATTAAAATATATTTTTTTATAAAAATACTTCTTATAACTCGATGTCTCAACCAGTCCATCCTTGTTCTCACACAAATTCGGTCATACGTTGATC
The DNA here is from genome assembly GCA_030765085.1 of Allium cepa. Classification (NCBI taxonomy): domain Eukaryota; kingdom Viridiplantae; phylum Streptophyta; class Magnoliopsida; order Asparagales; family Amaryllidaceae; genus Allium; species Allium cepa. The sequence continues at coordinate 269,188,861 of CM060931.1, read as the reverse complement.
AGGCGTAGGACTAAAAATCTATAAGTATTTAGCAGACCCATTTTCAACACCCAGTGAAAATAATTTTATTGAAAATATAGAAAACAGTTTTTGAAAATAGAGGAAATATCTTTGGTGAGAACATCACCCCCATCCATGGTCGCAGTTACATCCTGTGTTACGTTGCCATCGCAGCAAAAGTCCATGTAACTATAGGCACTCCGCGCCCCTCGATTATGCCATGGAACCCACAACAGATCACAGTTACATTCCAGGGTTACGTTACCATTGCAGCAAAAGTCCATGTAACTGTAGGCATCAGCGCCCTCGATTTTCGCTGTCAAAAATGAAACTTCTCCACTCCCACATAGGTCGCAGTCTACCGATATAAAATCAAACGCAGACTGTTGGCTCTCAGCGGCACACACGACTTTTCTATGTTACCATAGGTCGCATTCTACCGATATAAAATCAAATGCAGACTGTTGGCTCTCAGCAACACACACGACTTTCGCTATGGTCTGTAGTAGATCGCAGTGACATCGAGTTACACTGTCATCACAACATAACCCAAATGCCTCTGTAGGCATCAGCGGCCTCGACTTTCGTTACACACTACTCATAATCCTTAGGAACTAGTTTTGTCCGGACTCCTCACAGGATCAACTTTAGAACCTCTCTTAGAGTTCAAGGCAGTACCATCCTGTGGCACTCCTGAGAAGTTCATTTCAAGGGATCGCCTTTTTCCTCAGAGCCATTATCAAAACATTTTATACTATACACATATAGTATCTTCCAAATCATACACCTAGTATGAATCTCATATAAATCTCCTTTTTCAAAATCGATTATCCCAAACTCGGTAATTCTCAAACTAGGCTTTCCAAATTCCAATATTGATTTTACCCAAAAATCAAAAACCTTTCCAAATCCAAAGGTTCCCAAAACCTTTTCCTCCAAAACCATTCTCATAAGATCATTTTCATATATGTATATATATAACTTTAAAAATCATTAAATCACTTCAAAATTGTATAAAATCCTTTTTATACTTCGAATATTTTCTAAAATCCTTCCCTTCCGGCAATAGATTCAACAAGGGGAGATTTATCTTATATAACAAAGATATATAACTTTGTTTATTCCAAATCAAATATTCAAATTTGATAACCCTATAAAGTCACTATTATCATAGAAATTTCCAATACCAGTTTCATCCAAACCCGTACGATATACACATATCATCCGTACGCTATACCAATCTGATCGCTCACTCGATCATGCAATTTCACTTCCGAATTAGTATTGCCCACCCGACTTCCTAGTGCGGACCCAGATCTGGCTTCTTGACCAGAAACCGTCATTCTTCTTGCATAGCCATAACTATGATAGAGAATATCCAGAACAAATCTACAATCCATATCCAGGTTCACCGTCGAAAATCGAGTGAAAAATCCCAACTCAGATCGATATAACTATCTCGAAATTCTGTGCTCGAATCTGGATCAAATCACTATGCGAATATAATAATATACATATATCCTACATATTTAACTTCATTGATTATTATCCAAGTCAATTTCCTTTCTATTCATCCTCACTTTGATTTTATTCACTTATTCACATTTGCCTTAATTCCCATTTGGATTATCACTTCAATTCTCATCTCGGTTGGGTATTTAATCAATAACAGTTTGAACTCCGACCAGTTTATATTTAGAAAATAGCTTAAAATTTTTAAAAATAGACAAGATTAGTTGAAAAATAATTATTAGTTTGTAAAATAGCTATAAAATAGTTAAGTAATTGTAAAATAGTTGAAAAATAGTCGAATAGTTAGATTTTAAATAATTGCAAAATAGCTGTAAAATAGTAATTAATTTGCAAAATAGTTGAAAAAAATAGTAATTGGTTTATAAAACAATTGTAAAATAGTTAAATAGTTCCAAAAGTAGTTGCAAAACAAGTATAATATAGTTTGGGGTTTTAAAAAAAAGTTGTATAGTAAATAGATAGGAAAATAGATTTAAAACTGTTTATGTTAAAATATTTTATTTGGAAAAAATAGTTCAGAGCCAAACTGTTCAATTCCCAATCTCCATTTCCAATTAATTCAATTTAAATTTCCACTCCTATTTAAATTGACTCAACTCCAATTTAAATAACTTCAATTTCCATTGAAATTGATTTAATCTCAACTCAAGTTGAATTAACCTCAATTTCTATCCATAATCAAATGAAATTCCACAGAATTTGAAACTATTCAACTTTAACTACATTTCCAAATTATTCAAACTAATTTAGACTAATTTCAAATTGAATCCACTTCAATTTCAAATCATTTCAATTCAATCCAATTCAAATTTTCCATTTAAATTTTTAAACTTATACATCTTCAATCACAAATCCAATTAATTCAAATCAGATTCAATTTGAACGAATTCAATTCAAATTTCAAATTTACACCATCCCGAATTACATGAATTCGAGTTAAATTTTTAAATGTTGACTTAATCCTTTAAATCAAATCAACTTATCTCTTTAAACCATTTAATGCTGAATCCATTTCCAACTTATCTTCGTTACATTTTAATTTGGTTGTATTTCTATTACCACTTAATTCTCATTATTAAAATTTTCAAATAATATAACAACTAATTACCTTAATATTTATTAGAAAGAAATATTGCTTTATATATCAACATATATTCTTCTATAAAATCATTTAAAACCGTTATATAAGAAAATAACACGTACGTGCTCATATATATATATATATATATATATATATATATATACACACACATATACACACACAAACACACTCAACTCATTCTAGGGTACCATTGACCCTATCCTTAATGAGTAATCCCAACAGAGCCAAGGTTCTCGCTTAACCTTCAGCTCTGATACCAACTGTAACGACCAGAAATTTTCGATCCCGAAAAATTTCAGATAGTTAGGAAAAAGAAGAAAGAGATAGAAGAAGAAGAAGATCAGAAACACCAACATCTCACATTCGCAGCGGATAAAATATAATAAAAAATAATAACAGTTATACAAAGGAAAACTGTACTTGTCAAATTTCACTTTAATACATCAGAGTTACAACATATGTATACATATACAAGCAACATGACTCACATATATACAACAATATAATACAAAGGGAACTCTCCGTATGATCCTGTCATTCAACCCGTCTCTTAAGCTCCAGAACGTCCTTACCTGAAAACCTCTAATACACGATCTGACCCGAGCATTACATCAAAGTAACACCCGGGTCAGGCTGAAAACCAGCGTGAGCAAACCCATCTAACATCGAATACAAAGCATACAACTTATATAAAACCCGGGGTAACTCGTATCAATTTACAAATTCTCAATTTGTTATAGACATTACTTATTTCACTCATCGATTTTCCAAGTACCAAAATTTAGATTTAATAGTCCAATTCACTTAAATCATTTCATTCCAGCCTATTGATTTCACATATCAATCTATAAAAATTCAAAGTGGTTTTGGATATTTTCTAATACCCGGCCCCGGTCTCTTCGAGTCTCATTCAAGGCATCCAATACCATTCAATCATCCATAAGCAAACTTGATCACTTCCAAATTAATTTAATTAATTGTAATTGAATTACTAACCTCAATCACTTAGATTCCTTCATTTAACATTAATTAATTTCATATCAAATAAATTAATCATCCCTTAATTATCCATTTTAATTAATCACCCTGGATTAATTATCCTTCAATTACATTCAAGTAATTATCTTTAATTAATTACACAAATTAATAATTCTTAAACAAAAACAGTAATTAATCTTTAATTACTTCACAATTTAATTAACTATAATTAATTACATTAATCCTTAATTACTTATATTAATTAATTTCTCATAAATCACTTATTATTGATTAATTAATCTTAATTAATCAATCTTTAAACGTCATTGATTATATAAATTAATGATTTCCCATTTACATTTCAATTTATCATAATCTAATTTAATTACATTAAATAATTAATTATTAATTAAACCACAAATATTAATCAATTGATTTATCTCAACCTGTAAGTATCTACATTTTTATTTACTTCATTAAATAAATTAATTACTCCTTAATTAATTATCTTAAATAATCTCTTGATTAATTACACAAAGTAATTATACCCAATTACTTCTATTAACAAATCAACATTCAACTAATTACATCCAGTAATTATTTATTAATTACTTCCCTACGTAATTATATTTTATTAATTACATTAAGTAATTACCTATCAAACAACCCAATTTATGCTATTTATATTTTAGAATCCCAAATTATACTTATCCAATCATAATACAACACAATTTAAATTCCAAATTAATCTTTTACAATATATAAATAAAATGCATCATCAATTATGAAAATAATTTCTATATTGTGAGGAATCCAGTTGGATCCCTCCAACCTGTTTTCCTGCATCCACAGATGTTAGCACAATACCAATTCCACTTCGAGTTGGAATATCGCGGTATATGGGATTAAAATAATATCATCCGCTATTATGCGGCGCATAGGGTCTCATCCGCTATATAATGCGGGAAATCCGTCATACCAATATATACTATATACTACTATATATAATATAGCACATCAATTCAATTCAGCCATTCAACCAATCATTTAAATTTAATCATTTAAATTTAAATAAAAACCTAGTTGAGTGAGATTAACTCACCTTTGTTTTATTTGCAATTCCATCCAATCCTGAATTGTTCTCTTCATAGTATTAGACCTTGTACAACATTACATAATTTATTAATATTTGAGATAATCAGATTATCCATTGCTATTTATTAATTTTAATTTAACTAATAATTTTCCTATAAAAATCCCCTTTGTTTAAAAATAATTAATATAAGTTAATTGAAATAATTAGTCTCATTAATACATTATTTTCAATTAAAATAAAACTCCTTTCAAATTATATATATATATATATATATATATTAATTTAGAAACAGGATTTTTATAAAACTTACTGCAAAATATTTATATACTTTTCCTTTTCTGTAATTAACCAAATAAAATCTTTTCCCAACCTATACACATATATGCATATATTTAAAACAGAAACCTTATCGTTATATTTATTTATTTTTCTATAAAATGTACATATGTGATTTTAACGAAATAATTTAAAATAAAATATCTTCTATATATATTAAATTGTAATAGTACTGTCTTGTATATCCTATACATATATTCTATTATTTGCCTATATTTTAAATTAAAAGAAAACAAGAAGAAAAAGAAAAGAATAAGACTGCAGATACCTCAAAACATCGCCATGCTTGAACCACCATCGACACCGGCCACTACCACGACCCATCACCAAGCCTCGATTTCGGCAATCCATCACCAAGCCCACCTTTGGTCATCACGTTCCTCCCAGCATCGCGAAACCCCCAAAATCTCGGCCTCGATTCTACCCTCGCATGCATGAACGCCACCTTAGCTTGCGAGCGCCACTCGAGCCGCCATCACCTTTTTCCGATGACCAAGCTCCTCCGCCTTCGAATCGTGCGCCGCTTCTAACATCGACCTCCTCTTCTCGCCTGCTCGCGAACGCGCCGACCTCCACTCCCTTTAATCACCTTGCCGCCTCAAATCCCCTAGCTCGAGTTCGAATCGAACATGAATTGAAAAGAGGGAGACACGGGTTTTCTTCCGAGTTCCCTTTTTTTTATAAAACAAGTTCGATTTCGGTTTTTGATGTATTGAGGTACGAGGGGAATAAATAGATGGAGACGACATGAATTTGAATTCGAGCAACAGATTGTCGCTTTGATTTGATTTTGGCTTCTGAAGAAAGACAAGGAGTACGTGATTTACAGAGAGGAGTAGGCCGGCTTGCTCAGGAATAGAGTGGCTGATGGAAAGAAATCTCAGCCGTAGACTAATATATATATATATATATATATATATATATATATATATATTAATTTAAATTCAAATTCAAATTGTCTCGATAAATGCAACTCAAAATCTTGACCTCCTATCGAGGCATGCCGCTAGGCATTCATAATGTTATACCCCTATTCCGAACGCAATCGAAAAGGTTTCGAGTCCTAAATCGATTGTATGGATAAGATAGCTTTTTGGACCCAGTTATTATATTAAATTTTCGATATAGATTCAAGAGCGTTTATATATTGTACACTCACACAACAACTCCAAACATTACGAAAATTGAAATCCGATAATAGTACAATATTACGGATCCAATAGAACTGGTTTCGTTGAATTCCGAGACTGTGCCTCGGAAGGATATTTTGAAATATCAATTTAAATGATAAAATTTCAAAACTTAACAAAACACTTCCAAATTCAATTTCAACACTTTTACTATCTTCAATACTAAAAATATAAATTTTACAAGCCTTTAAATTATTCATAACAGGCTTAAAACTCCAGATTTAACATTTTACCCAACTTTAAATTATTTAATTCAATAATTTAATTATCACATAAATGGTGATATTTGAATTCAAGTTAAAAATTAACTTTTAAATATTTAAAACCAATTAAATATTCCGATTTCAAACATCCATAAATTTCGGGTCGTTACAGGTTTGTGGATGATAAATTATACTCAAATGCAGCTCCATGTCCAATGAATCTTGTAAGATCTTCCAAATCTGCCCGTGAATAATGGATTAAAAAATTGCAATGCTCTTTAGCACACATGGAACTATGTTATCCACTTCACATACAACTTCTCTAGCTTTTTGTCATTAAACTTTCTACGTATAAATCGAGCATTTTTTGTCAATCTATCAACAATGACCCAGATGTTATCATACCCTCCTATAGTTCTCAATAATCCATCGACGAAGTCTATCGATTTATGTTCCCACTTCCATTGGGGAATCTGAAGCAGTTGCTGCAATCCACTTGGCTTCTTCTACTCTGCTTTCACTTGCTAAAAATGCATACACTTCTGTATGAATATCCTGGCATCCTTCTTCATCCCTTCTCAACAAAATATCTACTTCATATCTCGATACACCTTTTTGCCTCTAGATGTATAATCAACTCGAATGATGGCACTCACATTGCACCTCAACACTCAACCTATGGACTTACGTACAAATAGTCTACAATCTTTATGGAGTCAATCATTTTGGTCAAGTCCATACAACTTCATATCTTCATACTTTGCTCTATTGTATATTTTAACTATAGTACTCGCTAATTTAACATCATGTCTCTGACTAGTACCAATATGCTCAGTAAGTGTGAGTTTGATGGCCAAGCTTGTCGGTGTATCTATCTCTATCTTACAGTCTGGTCAGAAATCATATCTAGCTATATACTCTAACTGCGTCCACTCTAGGAACATAGGTCTAAAGCTGGCATGTCACCCACTCAATGCATCAGTGACTACATTTACCTTACCAGGCATATCGGAAATGTAAAAGTTTTGGAGTCCAAGAATTTGAATATAAATTTTCCAAAGCTTTGAAATATTTTTAGTCATCTTATAAATCAAGTTTCAATATCTTTTCCCAATTTCCATTAATCAAATTCAATAATTTAATTGCCAAATAAACAGTGGTTTTTGAAATTCAAGTTAGAAATTAACTTTTATATATTGAAAATCAATTAAGTATTCTAATTTCAAAAGTTCAAAATTATGGATCGTCACATTCTTCCCCGCATAAAAGAATTTCGTCCCGAAATTACTAGTTAAGAAGAATGATTCATAACCCATTCGCTATCTTCCTAAAACCAATGTTAACAATTTGTCAACGTAAATCTTTTTACTAAAGACCCATTATCACTTCTACTAACTTTCCATCCTCAACCATAAATTCCAAATAATATTATTTTCTCAACAATTCAAATTCAAATTTAAATTCAAATTTTCTTAAAATTTTTCTAACTCCCTAAATTTTTGAAAGATTTCGCCAGCGTCTCCTTTGCACGGCTAGCTCGGTACGACTACAAAATGCCACCACGGGCCCTCAGATTTCAAAAGAAAAGAAAAAAGCCAAGTGGCTAGACCACAAAATCATCAAATTTCATATAGGAATTTAAATACATATCTTTTGTCGAGCAATTTAAATTATCTTCTTAAGTCAAAAATCCTAATTTATCCTTTGCCTTTAACACACCTGTATATCCTATTAGAAATAATGTCCAATTACAGAAATCACAAATCATTTTGTACATTTCTTTACCAAAGTTTCAATATTCATTTCATTTAAGTCCGTACGATGTATACATATCATTCGTACGCAATACCAAATTCGATCGCTCACTCGATCACATAATTTCACTTCCGAACAAGTATCGTCCACCCGACTTCCTAGTGTGGACTCAGATCTGGTTTCTTGATTAGAAACCGTCATTCTCCTTGCATAGCCATAAACTATGATAGAGAATTTTCAGAATCAACCAAAAATCCATATTCAGGGTTCGCCGTTGAAAATCAAGAGAAAAATCCCAATTTGAATCGATATAATTATCTCGAAATTCTGGATCGAATCGCTATGCGAATAAAATAATATACGTACATCCTACGTATTTATTCCAATTGATTATTAGCTATATCAATTTTCTTTTTATTCACATTCATTTTGATTTCTATCCACTTATTCATTGTCAATCAAATTCAATTCCAAACCCGTGCAACCTACAAATTTAAATAAAGCACTTCATTTCCAAATTTAATTTCAAACAAAGTTTATTTCCAAACTTTTACTTCTTTTAGTTTCTTCGGACAAATTACACAATTTCACGTTATTAAACACCATTTTTAAATTGATTCCAATATTCAATTCCAATTTATTTGCTTACCCATTTAAATCAATTAGTTTATTTACTAATTTTGATTTCAATACTTTGTTTTATTTAGTCCACTTGACTAATTTCCATTTACTTACAAATTCAAAATGAATTTCAACATTTAGTTTTCAATTTCATTTATTCGTTCGCAAACTTATTTTCCACCTTAATAAATTTTACTCCAATCCATTTGGTCTACTAGACTTACTTCTCAAATTTACTTTTATTCAAATTAATCCAAGTTAAATTCAGTTTAAATTCGTATTTTCTAAGTTTTCAAACCTATTCATTATTCCATAAACACTTTTAATAAGATTTCAGAGTTTAAATAATCACTTAAGCATTTCAAAAATCATTTATTTAGAAATCAATTATATCCAAAATCAAACTATTTCAAAATCAAACTACTTTTGCAAACAATTCCAGTTTAAAACATTTTGGCAGTAATTCCTCTCATGGAAACTCGAAAATGAACATCGATGATGTCGCGATCATCATCGGAATTATTTTCCAACGACCGAAAAAGGTTTAGTGCTTTTATCCCTTTAAAACATTTCTAAATATTTTTAATCCAAATTCCACCAGATTTCAAATCCAATTCAAAAAGATTTCCCAAATAATTTCACTATTATTTTTCCAAAAACTTTGAAAACCATTTTCAAACTCAAAAGGGATTTAAATTTCCCAAATCTCAAACCCTAAATCCTTTCAAAAATATTTTCAAATATTTCTATGGAATTCTATTTCAAATTATAAATCACATTTACGATTAACATTTACCAATCCCATTTGTTATCTGAATTTATTTCTTAACTTTATGATTTCAATTTCTGTTTTAAATTTCTTCATAACAACGATAATAGTTTAACATTATCATTTCCTAACAACCAAGCAACCATACACAACTATAACAATTTACAAAAAAAAATCTTTTATATACAAAAGTAATTTGGATAAAATTATTTCATTTACCTTATTTTAAAACAATACTGTGTCGAATTGTTCTGTACAAATGTTTAGAGATCCCTACTAATAACGTTAATTACTCGCATTGACCAGAATCCATATCCCACTCAACAAACCAATCAACACGATATAAAACAATGTAATATTCACTAACAAATACGCGCTCATATCTATTAATACACTCAAACTCATTCTAGAGTACTACGGATTCTATCTCTAATGAGTAATCCCCACAAATGCCAAGGTTATCGCTTAACCAATTGCTCTGGTACCACTCTGTAACGACCCGATTTTTCAACGCCCGAAAATCGGCATCAGTACATCTACTGTATCAAATGCCAAACAATCAAATGCCGGAAAATCAAACCATTAGGGTAGAAGGTAGAAGAAGAAAACAAAAACATTATCAAAATCTCACATTCGCAGCGGAATAATATATAATAGATAAACGTATAATCTTTAAACAAAATAACTATATCAGTTTATACACTACATCATCAGAGTATTACAACAACAAAATACGACACTAGGCATTTATGAAAACTTGTCCATATGAAAACTGAACTTGCAACAATCCATACACAGCAGATACTATATAATATAAGTGATACGTCTCATCATCCAGCTTGTCTTCTGATTTCCACTGCATACTTTCCTGACTTCGCTCCAGAACTGCTGATAATCTGACTCTAGGCTGCTCTTGTGGAAAATTATAGGCACCCAGAGTTTAGAAAGGGAACAATAAACTCCAGGTTAGTCATGGAACTGGTGTGAGATCTTAAAACAGTTATTTGCAGAAAAAGAAATAAAAAGAAATCCGCTATGCTTTTTGGAAAATGAAACTACCATAAGGCCTCCCGGCACACACACAATGCAATCGCACACTTGGGGGAGTTTCTCCTTATAACAGTCAAACATGCTTGATACGCGAAAATCCTTTTTGATATTATTATTAGTGCATAGTGTGGAAAACATTTCGAAAGTATTATATTAATCTTAGACAGCATTGGTACCACTATATTATGCATACTATAGCTACCATTTAAAAATGGAAGGTTATACAACTGCAATCGTAAAGGGCTCGTATTGGGTGATTGGATTTCCAACAAATGGTCAAGGCTAAGGAACTTCCTTTCTGAAAGGGTACGCCTATGGAGGGACGCCTCGAGAACCTAACCGGCTCTCTACCAACACAAGATAGGGTTACCTCTGTAACTAGGTAACTAACTGTCACGAGTATGCCACCTCCGGTCTAGACCGACCTTTACAGAGGCGCCTCAACAGCCAACAACCACATAAGTAAATAATCTGAGCTTCATACCAAAATATCACTTTTTTAACGACACTAGTTAAATATCCGGGCTTCATACCAAATACCACTTTTTATCCAGAAGGAAATGCATATACCCTAAGGGGAACGACCCTATAACTTTGTTGCATCTATTTCTGTTTCAACCATTTTCGGGGTGTGAGATTCGAGAAAGTCTCGTCCACAAAGCTACACTTTTCACAAAAACCATGCTTCGATCAACAAATGATCAACACTTAGCATGCCACATTACCAGATTGGGAATATATCACTAGTAAATATCAACTACATAACCTCTGAGCTCGTACGTCTCAGAGAAGGGTGTTAAGCTAAGAGAATAAATTCTCCGACACCAACAGAAATGTATTTGATAGAAACCTGCTTTATATCTTAAAGTGTAATGTCAGACATACATCCATACAAGTCCATTTTGGGTTCGAACGGAACCGAAGGCACTTCTTCCAATTAAGGAAAGAAGTCCTTGCAAATACTTATATTTCCAAACCATGTCTGGACTCCCCCTCACATAGGGTGATATCAATCTCTATACCGGAGCAACTTGGTGCAGAGACATTCGACAGGTAATCCTTTCGTTTTTGAAAATACCTGGTCATAAACCAACATCTTCAATGCAATTTCATTTCGTCGTATCATTATTTGGGATGGGTTTTATGACTCAATGTCCTCTCCCGGCTAAACCGAATAATGAGCGCTTACTTTAAAAATAAGTTGTTGCATTCAGATTTCAAGTAAGTCGCCACAATTTCCACTTTGATCTTTTATACAAAAAATCCATCACTAAGATTCGATGTGGTTTCGGATATTTGGAATCTGATACCCAATCATATCGAAATTCAAATGCCGTTTAAAGGCCAATATTGATAGTCGGTTATTTAACTATCAAACAACATTCACAGCAACCATCAGATTTAAATAATTTTCCCACGTTATTTGTTTCAAAATATCTTCGCAAGATATATTTTCACACTTCAACCCTTTGAAAATAATTTTCAAATCACTTCCCTCTCGCGAAATAAATTTTCAAATATTGTTTATTTCCATTGGAAAATTTTTTGAGTTCGAATACTTTAAAATAATTTAAATCACTTATTCAAAAATATATACTTGGAAACATTTAAAATAAAGACTTTTTTAAATATTTATTTAAAATTAATTATGAAATTTTATGACAATATCTCATAAAAAATTTAAGTCCAACTAATTTTTAAAATAAAATTATTAGGTAGAGTATAATTTTTTCAAATAACCATCTTCTAAATCAAATACTAGTTAAATCTTTAAAGTAATCGCTTATATAATTAACTTAGTAAATATTTACTTTAAAGAATTAAAAATAATTTAAGAAAATAATTTCTCCAAAAACATTCTTTTTAAAACCAACTTTAGAATTTTTAATTTATATTTAAAAGCCGCTTTGCAAACATACTCGGCTTTTCAGGGAAATTGTCACGACTCGAAATCCAATGTTCGAAAATTGACAACAAATACCTTACTTGTATTCAACTGCCGAAGATTCAAACATCGAACTCCAGTCGGATGGAGCTTATAACAATATTAGATGAATATAAAACAGTGGAAACAAAATGAATATCATGCATTACATCACAGATACAACATCATCATCATATCCATTACAACATCAGAGTATTCTTATACATATATCACAACTTCAAATAGAACATCACAATAGAACAATAAGTGATCATATGCCAAAAAGTCTTCAAGGAAATAGAGTGATAGCGAACCTCCAAAACTAAGCACCTTGAGATCCAAAAGCTTTCAAAATATCTCTAAGACAAAAGCCTCCAAAAACTGATAGCCTCTAACTCCAAAAGACTCCAAAATACTGCTAGCACCAAAACACGGAAAACCTGCTACTAGGCTGCCCGTGTAGAAATTATGGGCACCCAGAGTTTAGGAAGAAACAATAAACTCCGGGTCAGTCATGGGACTGGTATGAGTAAACAAAAACAGTTGCTTTTAAATAAAACAAGATTTATAAAAGAAAATCAGGTATGCTTTTGGAAAATGAAACTACCATAAGACCTCCCGCCACACACACAATGCAATCGCAGAATTGGAGGAGATTTCTTCTTATGATAGTCAAATATGCTTGATACGGGAAAAATTCTTTGATATTATTAATAGTGCATAGTGTGAGAACATTTTGAAAATATAATATTAATCTTCGCCAGCATAGACATTCCATACTATGCCTAGTATAACTACCATCTAAACAGTGGTGACCACCATAAGTAAATGGCAGGTTATACAATTAAAACCGTACTGGGTTCGTATTGGGAATTGGATTTTTCAACAAATGGTCAGGCTAAGGAACTTCCTACTGCCACATGGGTACGCCTCTGAAGGGACGTCCCGAGAACCTACCCGGCTCTCTGCCAACAAAAGGTCGGGTTACCTTCGTAACTAGGTAACTACTACTCGAGTATGTCATTCCCCGATCGTTTGCGACCTTTATCCGAGGGCCCTCTACCACGAAGCAACAACCACACAGTAAATGAGATTGCAGCAACCACATAGGTAAAGTATCTGGGCTCCATACCATGATAACACCTTTTTCCAGAAGGAAATGACATACCCTAAAGGGTGCGACCCTCATAACCTTGCCGCATCTTTCCTATTTCGACCATTTTCGGGGTGTGAGGTCCGATGAGGTCTCGTCCGCAAAGCTACGCTTTACACGAAAGTCATGCTTTGATCACTAATGGTCAACAAATGATCATCAACACACGGCGGCACTTAGCATGCCACACTACCAAATTGGGAGTATATCGCTGATAACCTTCAACTACATAACCTCTGAGCTTGTACGTCTCAGAGAAGGGTGTTAAGCTAAGAGAATAAATTCTCCACTACCAACAGATATGTATTTGAAAGAAATCTGCTTTATATCTCAAAGTGTAGTATCAGACACACAACCATACAAGTCTGTTCCGGGTTCGAACAGAACCGTAGGCACTTCGTCCAATAAAGGAAGAAGCCCTTGCAAATCCGGATATCCACAATTCTGATCGGACTTCCCATCACATATGGAGATCTCTATATCGGAACAACTCAGTGCAGAGACATTCGATAGCTTATCCTATCGTTTTCGAAGACAACCGGTCTTCATCGCCGTCTTCAAATGCTATTCATTTCGTCGAATCACTATTCGAAATGGGTTATATGACACAAAGGTCCTCTCCCGGCTAATCCGAATAGTGAGCGCTCCGTTTTAAAACACGTGGGTGTATCAACTACAAAGGTTCATATTCAGGGTTCGATGTGGGTTTCGGATAACTAACTGAAATTCGACTCCCTGTCACATTGAAGTTTAAATGTCGTTTTACGGGCAAAAGGGTTTTCACAGAAACAAATCACAAATCACAGTTCAGCACAAAACAATTCACATCACACAGTATCACAATCACAATAGAAATATCAATCCAGTACACAACATTTGGTAATAGTCAATCATCTTTAATTAAGGTGAATGTGATTTAAATGAATTAACCACATAATTATTTTTATTAATTATTTTAAATCAATGATTAATTTTACTTAACTATGAATTAAATAAATTTTAATTAACTTTATTACTTAATTATTCCTTAATTAATTATCTTAATTTGTTAATTCTTAATTGTTGGTTAGTTAAATCTTAATTACTTTTATTAACTAATTATTCTTCAATTAATTCTCAATTACAAAGTAATTACAAATCACTAATTGCTTAATCATTATTTAATCATTATAAATAAATTTGGCTTTTAAGTTAACACTTTGAATATTTGATTTACTTCTAAATTTTATTATTAAGTTAAATGTAAAACAATTTATTTAAAAATATAAATTTGAAATATCTTTGAACTTCATTAATTTCAAAAATCATTCCAATACCACATACTTCACCTCCCATTAACAAACTATCATTATTTTTAAAGAACGGATTCAGAAAATTGTTTGAACTTATGTTTTCAAAAATTTCAAAACTGGAATTTTTGATGGTTTGACGGCTAACCCGAGGTTGTCTTGAGTCATCCCCAAGTGAAAATTCCCCCCGCTTCGAGTTTTTACCCAAATCGACCCGTATAAATTTTCTTTCCACTAAAATTTTGTTTAAGTTTAAACGACCCGGTGCAGCGCTAAACGACACGACCATAGCTTCGAGCCTTCTTCCCCAAACCCCGTGTAGCGCTTCGAGTCAATCATCATCCCCTCCCAAAAAACTAAGATACAACGGGACTGTGTGCACGTTGCACACCGTCCCGGTTATCAATGGTCGAAGTTACGACCGTCGTCAGGTCAGCGACGAAGTTCTCGACCCATCGAGCCACCCCAAAGCACGAACCATCGCCACGATCGAAAACGAACTCCACGACCCGTACACCATCGAAACTCATCACCAGAAGATGGCCTCTCCCTAACTCCTCTGGCCATCAAAGGCCACAAAAACTTGACCGAGGCTTCATCAATGTACGATGCCGCGATTGGCACTGGTGGTAGGAAGTCTGATCACCTAATGACGATGCAGCACCATCTTTTCAATTGCGAGCAGAAATGGGTTTTTAACCCTAATTCGATCTCGAACCAAAAATATAAATATTTATAAATTCAACTTGTATTTTTCTGAGGATCTCAAACCCTCAAGCTAGCAGTGAGACGAACTCGAGGCCCACAAACACTTAGATCATCAGAATTTGACAATGTTTCACTTTTCTGATCAACTACAATTTCTCAGTGAATATGTTCTTAAAAAATCTGATTTTGCTTTCAAAAATCATCAATTGTAAAAACGTTTCGATTGATATAATTGAAATCAAAGATTGTGATGATCAATTTTCCAACAGGTTCTGATTTTGCCTGTAGTTTCGATTTTTCAAGAAATTTTTCGTCTTGATTTGCTTAAAACTATTTTTAAGGGTTGAATCATGTAAAAACTAACAACTTCCCTTCAGATACTATAGCCTGAAGTGAATCAGAGGAGTGAAGATTGATTTTTAGACAGGGTTTCTTTTGTTTTCTTGAAACCTGGGAATAAACAGAGACATCTTTGTTTGCATATCAAACATGCATCCACATCACACACAAATGTTCACATGCTTGTATATACTTTGCAATTTAATCTTAGCCTGAGTCAAGCAACACAAAGAATCCAGATTTGCAAAGTTTACTCACCTTGCAAAGTGTGAACAGAAGCTTCTGACAGCTTTTTTTAAAGTTTGAGATGAAGCCTGGATAATTTTTTCCTACTTCGATCTTGCAGTTTAATCTGCAACTTGTAAATATAAATCTTTGCTTAACCTCTGTTGTACTTGTTTATTTAATTCACCAATAACAAACAAAGATCCAAGCTTAACTTATAGTTTGAATTTTTTTTTATGCAACAGAGAACAGATCTGCAGCTTGAACCTAGAAATAAATTTAGTCTTGAACTTGATTTTCTTCCTGCGACTGATTAAAACAATTGCTTAAATTCTTTTCTTTATTACTGATTAACAACTTCAAAATTTTAAAATAAATTCACTTGCCTTAATTTATTTCAAAGAATCCTTGCACTATTTCCTGGCCAAATCTGAAGCTTTGATTTTTTTCTATAAATCTGCAGTTTGAATTTGTTTGTGTTAAAACTTGATTTTGAAATTACAAATTCATTAAACTATAAAGTTTAAAGTTTACCTGAGAGATGGAATGTAAAAATACTGCTTTTTGTTGGAGATGATTCTCAGATTTTTGATTTTTGAATTCAAGGGAAAGTTGGCAGTTTTCTGTTTTTCTTATTATTATTTTTCATTGGGTGTTGAGATTTTTGATGCTCAATCTTTTTTACCGTTCTTTCAGATTTTACAGAGGCTAAATAATTTGAAAATAGAAGCTGAAAAGTTTCTATGATTATTTTTTTTTTTTCAATCAATTATATTGAATGCCACTTGTTAAAAACAATCATGAGATCTCAACACATGTTAATTTTACACCATCTCCCTTATGCAGGTTTGACACTTGTAATTTACAAAGACAAAAGAATTTTTTTGAAATAAATTTCATATCATATTCACTTTATAAATAAATATACCCCTTATTCATTTGTGTGTATATATACAATGTTAAAAGAAGAATTGTTTTAACCAATCTTTACATTGTATAATTACACATTTATGATTTCAAAAGCCAATTATTTTTCTAAAACATTTACTTTAAATTTAAATTCAAATTCCAATTCAACTTGAATTAAAAATCCATTTATGTTCATTTATATACCCACACATATACTTGTACAATTTAAATTCAATTTCAATATATACACTCTAGTCTACTCATATATGCTTTATATATATGAAATTTAAATTCAAATGATTTTCAAAACATTTATTATTTTAAATTTTTAAACTCAAAAGAAATTGGAATTTTGTTCATACCAATTATCACCTATTTTATTTGTTTGAGATATTTCAATTTATGTTCAAATTAAATTCCAAAGTTTGAAATATATTGCTAATTTTAAAATGATAAATTTTTGGGATGTTACAGATATTCCCCCCTTAAGAAAATTTCGTCCTCGAATTTTGAAAGAGAGAGCAAAAACAAACAAAGAATATACGAATTCAGAAAGACTAAAGGAATGGCTTACCAGCTTAAGCCGAGATATCCACTCTACAATTGGGATATGATTTCTACATATTATCTTCAGTTTCCCAAGTGCAGTCCTTTGGATCGCCACACCATTGAACTTTAACTTGTTTCACAATTTTGTTCCTCAATTGCTTTTCATCACGATCCACAATCTTTATCAGTTCTCTTCTAACTGTTAAATTGGGAGTTATGTCGAGATCCTTTTAAGCAGCTTCTTCAATAATACTATCCGGATCGTCCACATACTTCTGAAGCTTAGAAATGTGGAATACATCATGCACGCCAGATAACCAGCTAGGCAACTGCACTCGATAGGCTAAAGAACCGATCCTCTCCAGAATAGGAAAAGGACCAATGTACCGTGATGCTAGCTTACTGGTCTTCCCAAACCTTAATACACCCCGCATTGGAGATACTTTGAGAAAGACAGAATCTCCAATCTGGAACTCCAAATCCCTTCTTCTACAATCATAATAACTCTTTTGACGACTTTGAGTCGTCCTCAATTTCTTCCGTATAAAATCAACTTTCTCTGTGGCTTCTTTAATCATATCCGGTCCAAGGACGAGTCTATCACCAGCCTCGATCCATCTTGCAGGTGATCGACACGGACGACCATATAGAGCCTCAAAAGGAGCCATCTCTATACTGGCCTGATAGCTATTGTTATAAGAGAACTCGACCAGATGCAAACGGACCTCCCAAGTACCACCAAAATCAAGTATACAAGCACGCAATAGGTCTTCTAAGATTCGGTTAATCCTCTCAGTCTGCCCATCAGACTGTGGGTGATAAGCAGTGTTGAAACTCAGTTTTATTCCCAATGCATCTTGAAATGCCTCCCAAAATCTACTAGTGAAGATCGGATCATGATCACTCACTATGCTGCTAGGAATGCCGTGGAGACGGACAATTTCTTTCACATATAATTCGGCTAAACTTGCTACCGTGCGGGTAGATTTCACTGGCAAGAAGTGGGCTGTCTTAGTCAAATGGTCCACAATGACCCTAATTGCTTCATTGCCTTTCGAAGTGCGAGGCAAACCGTCAATGAAATCCATCGATACTTGGTCCCATTTCCACTTGGGTGCCTCTAAAGGCTGAAGTAGACCCGCCATTTTCTTTTTATCGCTTTTGATTTGTTGGCAAGTAGCACAACGACTCACATATATAGATATGTCCCTTTTCATCATCTTCCACCAGAAAGTTCTTTTGATATCTCTATACATCTCGTTAACTCCTGGATGGATGGAAAGCTTAGATTTGTGACATTCATCTGAAACTTCACATTTTAGATCAGGAATGTCTGGGACACATATTATGCCTTTTAATCTTATAACTCCTCTACCATCCATCTCAAAACTAGTGTCTTCTCCTGGGCATGTTCTTTTATAAATTTCCCGAAGAAACTCATCTTCATTCTGCTTACTCGTGATCATCTTAAGAAGAGTAGGAGCAATAACAAGGTGAGCAAGAATAGCATGCTTTCTACTCAAGGCGTCGGCAACTACATTGGATTTTTCGGGCGTATATAGAATGTCTAGGTCATAAGATGCTAGAAATTCCAATCAACGTTGTTGTCGCAGGTTTAAATCTTTCTAGGTGAAGAGATATTTCAAAGATTTGTGGTCGGCGAATAATTCGAATTTTTCACCTAAAATAAAGAGAGTTCAATGAGTATATTTGTTAAGTTAAATTAAATTCGTAGATTGTTAAGAAAGCTGAAAAGATTCTTACCCAGAAGATAATGTCGCCATATTTTCAAAGCGAAGATAACAGCTAAAAGCTCCAAATCATGGGTTAGGTAATTTCTTTCATGTGGACATAATTGTCTACTCGTGTAGGAAATTACCCTCCCGTTCTGCATTAATACCGCACCCAAACCTTCACCACAAGCATCGGTATAAACAAGTAAACCCTAGTTCCCGTTGATAATAGCAAGAACAGGAGCGGTGATTAATCTCTTTTTCAACTCCCGAAAAGCTTCGTCACATTTCGGAGTCCAATTGAATTTTGCATTCTTTATTGTTAGCTTAGTCAACGGACTAGCTATCTTAGAAAAGTCCTGAACAAACTTCCGATAATAACCTACTAAACCCAAAAAGCTTCGAACTTCCTTTGGGGTAGTGGGTTTCCTCCAATCAAGAATAGCGGAAATTTTGTTAGGATCAACAGAAATCCCTTCTTCATTAACAATATGGCCAAGAAATTTAACTTCTTTGACCCAAAAATGGCATTTGAAATTTTTTGCAAATAGAATATTTCTCCTCAATATCTCCAAAATAATTCTAAGATGCTTGGCATGCTCCTCTTCAGTCTTGGAATAGACCAAAATATTGTCAATAAACACGAGCACAAATTTATTCAATACTTCCCGGAACACACGAGTCATAAGATCTATGAAGTATGCTGGAGCATTGGTTAGCCCCGAAGGCATGACTAACCATTCGTAGAACATATTAGGACCCCTGAAAGCGGTCAAATGAACACAATCTTCGCCGATTCGTAGTTGATGGAACCCCTGGTCTAGATCCATCTTCGAAAAGAAACGAGCACCGTGCAATTGATCAAATAGATCATCAATTCTAGGTAGTGGAAATTTATTCTTGAGAGTCAGCTTATTGAGATCGCGGTAATCCACACACAATCTCAAAGATCCATCTGATTTAGCAACAAACACGATGGCTGAACCCCATTCTGAAACACTAGGATGAATTAATCCTTTTTCTAGTAAATCATCGGTTTGCTTGACTAATTCAATCTTTTCCTTGGGTGCCATCCTGCGACTTGCATGAACGATAGGACGAGCATCGGGTACTAGGTCAATTCGGAATTCTATTTCTCAATGTGGAGGTAAAGATTTCACTTCTTCAAACACATCTGGAAAATCTCTAACAATGGGTATGGACTCCAGACTGGGTTCAGGATAACCCAAATTATACATCAACCCTTCTCTTTTTGGACTAGGGTCCTCACAAGAAATCTCAATGAAATCTCCAAATTCGGTTTTAATCGAAATCAATCGATTATTGCAATCCAATTTGGCTTCTGCTAACCAATCCATTCCGAGTAAGACTTCAAACTTATTAAAATCAAGGACAAAGAGACTGATAGGGAATTAGTAACAAGAATATGAGATAGGAACGTCTCTACATCGAAGACAAAGGTTCGCGGGACCTCCAACTAGATTCTTTACGCATATAGGCTCATCAACAAAATCAGGTTCAAGATTTAATTCATTAATAGCTTGCTGACAGATAAAATTGTGTGTAGCGCCCGTGTCAAACAGAACTCTGACAATGCTATCATAAATAGTGAGATTATCTTCCAGAACTCCTTTCCCCTTTTCTGCTTTGGAAGATGTAGGTTTGTCTTTGACTGTGTACACCTTGGCTGTCTGAGCTTGCTTCATGACTGGGCAGTCTTTAACTTCGTGTTTCAGTTTCGGACAATAATAACATTTCCTGGGCTTTGCTTGAATGGATTGATCTCTCTTTGGCTTCTCGCTGTTTGAGTAGTGGCCTTCTTCTAGACAATTGAAGCAAGTAACATTCCCTGTTTTTTTCTCCTTACCCTGCCATGGTTTCTTGCCTACAAATTTCCTCTTCTTTCAATTTTGATTGACTGAATTTCCTTTCTCCGCCGGGGCTTCTTGCATGTCAAGTGTAGCATATCTGTACCCCATATCAACCAAATCTGAAAAGGATTCTTTGACGTGGCCAGTCATCTTTTCGTGGAACTTCTTATTCACCCCACGAATGAACCTTTCATTCTTCTTTAAAGGTGTGTTCACTGATTCTGGACCGAAACGAGACAATTCATTGAATTTGTTTAGATACTCCTTGAATGACAAACTCCCCTGCTTTAAGTCCATGAATTCCTGGTACATTCGAGAAATCCCAGCTGATGGCATATAGCGCTTCTCAAATACTTCTTTGAATCTCTTCCAAGTAAACTCGTCTTCTGGCTCCTCTACAGTGGCTGTCTCCCACAATGATAAGACTTCTTCTTGAAGTTGCCAAGAAGCTATGAGTCGAATCTGATCATCTTGTAGCTTTATCCCTTTAAAGATTCTTTCACATGATCTGATCCATGCTTGGGCCTCAACAATCGACTCCTTTCCGGTGAATGGCTTACCACCAAGCCTTGAGAAACTCTTATATAAATCAGCCAAATTCGGCTGATGCTGAGTAGATAAAGCTGCTTCTGCTGTTGGGGGAACTTGGCTAGGTGTTATGGCATTTCCTCGCCCCCCATCTCTTCCTCTTCGTCCGCTCATCCTTACTATCTATAATTAGTAAGAAAATTGGTTTAGATATTTAGACGAGATATCTTAAGAAATATCAGCAGTTAAAAGAAATAGACTAAAAAAATTTAGGGTTTCGGTCTCGGCTATACTCATTCTAGGGTATACTTCACCCTATCTCTAATGAGCCATCTAATGTGTTATACTCCGTAGCTAAATTTCTTACTCAACCTTTAGCTCTGATACCACATGTCATGACCCAAAATCCAATGTTCGAAAATTGACATCAAATACCTCACTTGTATTCGACTGCCGAAGATTCAAACATCGAACTCCAGTCGGATGGAGCTTATAACAACATTAGATGAATATAAAACAGTGGAAACAAAATGAATATCATGCATTACATCACATATACAACATCATCATAATATCCATTATAACATCAGAGTATTCTTATACATATATCACAACTTCAAATAGAACATCACAATAGAACAATAAGTGATCATATGCCAAAAAGTCTTCAAGGAAATAGAGTGATAGGGAACCTCCAAAACTTAGCACCTTGAGATCCAAAAGCTTTCAAAATATCTCTAAGACAAAAGCCTCCAAAAACTGATAGCCTCTAACTCCAAAAGACTCCAAAATACTGCTAGCACCAAAACATGGAAAACTTGCTACTAGGCTGCCCGTGTGGAAATTATGGGCACCCAGAGTTTAGGAAGAAACAATAAACTCCGAGTCAGTCATGGACTGATGTGACTAAACAAAAACAGTTGCTTTTAAATAAAACAAGATTTATAAAAGAAAATCTGGTATGCTTTTGGAAAATGAAACTACCATAAGACCTCCCGCCACACACACAATACAATCGTAGAATTGGAGGACATTTCTTCTTATGATAGTCAAATATGCTTGATACGGGAAAAATTCTTTGATATTATTACTAGTTCATAGTGTGAAAACATTTCGAAAATATAATATTAATCTTAGCCATCATAGACATTCCATACTATGCCTACTATAGTTACCATCTAAACAGTGGTGACCACCATAAGTAAATGGCGGGTTATACAACTAAAACCGTACTGGGTTCGTATTGGGAATTAGATTTCCAATAAATGGTCAGGCTAAGGAACTTCCTACTGCCACATGGGTACGCCTCTGGAGTGACGTCCCGAGAACCTATCCGGCTCTCTGCCAACACAAGGATGGGTTACCTCTATAACTAGGTAACTACTACTCGAGTATGTCATTCCCCGGTCGTTTGCGACCTTTATCCGAGGGCCCTCTACCACAAACTAACAACCACACAGTAAATGAGATTGCAGCAACCACATAGGTAAAGTATTTGGGCTCCATACCATGCTACCACCTTTTTCCAAAAGGAAATGATATACCCTAAAGGGTGCGACCCTCATAACCTTGCCGCATCTTTCCTGTTTCGACCATTTCCTAGGTGTGAGGTCCGATGAGGTCTCGTCCACAAAGCTACGCTTTACACGAAAGCCATGCTTTGATCACTAATGATCAACAAATGATCATCAACACACAGCAGCACTTAGCATGCCACACTACCAAATTGGGAGTATATCGCTGATAACCTTCAACTACATAACCTCTGAGCTTGTACGTCCTAGAGAAGGGTGTTAAGCTAAGAGAATAAATTCTCCGCCACCAACAGATATGTATTTGAAAGAAATCTGGTTTATATCTCAAAGTGTAGGGTCAGACACACAACCATATAAGTCGGTTCCGGGTTCGAACAGAACCAAAGGCACTTCGTCCAATAAAGGAAGAAGCCCTTGCAAATCCGGGTATCCACAATTCCGATCGGACTTCCCATCACATGTGGAGATCTCTATACCGGAGAAAGTAAGTGCAGAGACATTCGATAGGTTATCCTATCGTTTTCGAAGACACCCGGTCTTCATCACCGTCTTCAAATGCTTTTCATTTCATCGATTCACTATTCAGAATGGGTTATATGACACAAAGGTCCTCTCCCGGCTAATCCGAATAGTGAGCGCTCCATTTTTAAACACGTGGGTGTATCAACTACAAAGGTTCACATTCAGGGTTCGAAGTGGGTTTCGGATAACTAATTGAAATCCGACTCCCTGTCGCGTCGAAGTTTAAATGTCGTTTTACGGGCAAAAGGGTTTTCACAGAAACAAATCACGAATCACAGTTCAGCACAAAACAATTCACATCACACAGTATCACAATCACAATAGAAATATCAATCCAGTACACAACATTTGGTAATAGTCAATCATCTTTAATTAAGGTGAATGTGATTTAAATGAATTAACCACATAATTATTTTTATTAATTATTTTAAATTAATGATTAATTTTACTTAACTATGAATTAATTAAATTTTAATTAACTTTATTACTTAATTATTCCTTAATTAATTATCTTAATTTATTAATTCTTAATTGTTGATTAATTAAATCTTAATTAATTTTATTGATTAATTATTCTTTAATTAATTATCAATTACAAAGTAATTACAAATCGTTAATTGCTTAATCACTATTTAATCATTATAAATAAATTTGGTTTTTAAGTTAACACTTTGAATATTTGATTTACTTCTTAATTTTTTTATTAAGTTAAATGTAAAACAATTTTATTTAAAAATATAAATTTGAAATATCTTTGAACTTCATTAATTTCAAAAATCATTCCAATACCATATACTTCACCTCCTATTAACCAACTATCATTATTTTTAAAGAATGGATTCGGAAAATTGTTTGAACTTATGGTTTCAAAAATTTTTAAACTGGAATTTGCTGGTTTGACGGCCAACCCAAGACTGTTTTGAGTCATCCCCGAGTGAAAATCCCTCTGCTTCGAGTTTTTGCCCAAATCGACCCGTATAAATTTTCTTCCCACTAAAATTTTGTTTAAGTTTAAACGACCCGGTGCAACGCTAAACGACACGGCCATAGTTTCGAACCTTCTCCCCCAACCCCGTGTAGCGCTTCTAGTCAACTATCATCCCCTCCCAAAAAACTAACTGTTGATACAATGGGACCGTGTGCATGTTGCACACCGTCCTGGTCATCACTGGTCGAAGATACGACCGTTGTCAGGTCGACGACGAAGTTCTTGACCCATCGAGCCACCCCAAAGCACGAACCATCACCACGACGAAAACGAACTCCACAACCCGTACTCCATCGAAACTCATCACCAGAAGATGGCCTCGCCCCACCTCCTCTGGCCATCAGAGGCCACAAAAACTTGACCGAGGCTTCATCAACGTACGATGCCGCGATTGGCACTGGTGGTAGGAAGTCTAATCACCTAATGACAACGCAGCACCATCTTTTCAATTGTGGGCAGAAGTAGGTTTTTAACCCTAATACGATTTCGAACCAAAAATATAAAGATTTATAAATTCAACTTGTAAATTTTTGAGGATCTCAAACCCTCAAGCTAGCAGTAAGACGAACCCGAGGCCCACAAACTCTTTGATCATCAGAATTTGACAAAGTTTCACTTTTCTGATCAACTACAATTTCTAAGTGAATATGTTCTTAAAAAATAAGATTTTTCTTTCAACAATCATCAATTGTAAAAACGTTTCGATTGATATAATTGAAATCAAAGATTGTGATGATCAATTTTCCAACAGGTTCTGATTTTGCCTATAATTTCGATTTTTCAGGAAATTCTTCATTTTGATTTGCTTAAAACTATTTTTAAGGGTTGAATCATGTAAAAACTAACAACTTCCCTTTAGATACTATAGCCTGAAGTGAATCAGAGGAGTGCAGATTGATTTTTAGACAGGGTTTTTTTTCTTGAAACCTGGGAATAAACAGAGACATCTCTGTTTGCATATCAAACATGCATCCACATCACACACAAATATTCACATGCATGTATATACTTTGCAATTTAATCTCAAGTCTGAGTCAAACAACACAAAGAATCCATATTCGCAAAGTTTACTCACCTTGCAAAGTGTGAACAGAAGCTTATGACAGTTTTTTTAAAGTTTGAGATGAAGCCTGGATATTTTTTTTCCTACTTTGACCTTGTAGTTTAATCTACAACTTGTAAATATAAATCTTTGCTTAACCTCTGTTGTACTTTTTTATTTAATTCACCAATAACAAACAAAGATCCAAGCTTAACTTACAGTTTGAAATTTTTTTTTTGTGCAACAGAGAACAGATCTGCAGCTTGAACCCAGAAATAAATTTAGTCTTGAACTTGATTTTCTTCCTGCAACTGATTAACACAATTGCTTAAATTCTTTGCTTTATTACTGATTAACAACTTCAAATTCAAATTTTTAAAAGAAATTCACTTGTCTTAATTTATTTCAGAGAATCCTTGCACTGTTTCCTGGCCAAAACTGAAGCTTTGATTTTTTTTATAAATCTGCAGTTTGAATTTGTCTGTGTTAAGACTTGATTTGAAATTACAAATTCATTAAACTATGAAGTTTAAAGTTTACCTGAGAGATGGAATGTAAAACTACTGCTTTGTGTTGGAGATGATTCTCGGATTTTTAATTTTTGAATTCAAGAGAAAGTTGGCAGTTTTCTTATTATTTTTTTTTGGTGTTGAGATTTGTGATGCTCAATCTTTTTTACCGTTCTTTCAGATTTTAGAGAGGTTAAATAATTTGAAAATGGAAGCTGAAAAGTTTTTATGATTTTTAAATTTCATTATTTTTTTCAGTCAATTATATTGAATGCCACTTGTTAAAAACAATCATGAGATCTCAACACATGTTAATTTTACACCATCTCCCTTATGCATATTTAACACTTGTAATTTTACAAAGACAAAAGAATTTTTTTAAATAAATTTCATATCATATTCACTTTATAAATAAATATACCCCTTATTCATTTGTATATATATACGATGTTAAAAGAAGAGTTGTTTTAACCAATCTTTACATTATATAAATTACACATTTATGATTTCAAAAGCCAATTATTTTTCTAAAACATTTATTTTAAATTCAAATTCCAATTCAACATGAATTAAAAATCCATTTATGTTCATTTATATACCCACACATATACTTGTACAATTTAAATTCAATTTCAATATATACACTCTAATCTACTCATATATGCCTTATATATATGAAATTTAAATTCAAATGATTTTCAAAACTTTTATTATTTTAAATTTTTGAACTCAAAAGAAACTAGAATTTTATTCATACCAATTATCACTTATTTTATTTGTTTGAGATATTTCAATTTATTTTCACATTAAATTCCAAAGGTTTAAATATATTACTAATTTTAGAATGATAAATTTTTGGGATGTTACAGAAATACACTTTCCATTTCAAAATAATCCATTTAAATCAATTAATAAATCCTTCTTGATTTATCTCAATTTATATCCTAAATTCGTAAATTTTCTTTTCACGCTTTTAAAATAAACCAATATTTATTTTTAGAACAAATCACCCCTTCCTTTATAAATTCCCTAGTGAATTATTATTTTCCCAATATCCATTGATATATAATTTTCAAATCGATTTTCAAAATTGACTTCAAACACCAAATAAATTCCCAAGTCAATTTCCAAAAATTTATTTTCAAACACTAAATCAATTCCAAATTTTACTTCATTTAAAAATAAACCCTTCTACTTATCCAAATTTTTTTCGAAAACCCATTAATCCAATATTCATACTTTTATTTAGAATTTAAAATCTGAATTAAAATAAATTCTTCAAGTTTTAAACAATACTATTCAAAATCCATTTATTTTCATTTATTAAAATCTTTTTCCCATACTTGGAATTTATTCAATAGGATTTCAAAAATCAATCTTTACCCTTTTTAAATTCCTTCTTTTAAATTTATCCAATTCTCTAAAATTAATTTACTTAAAATTTCTACTTTAATTTCCAAAAATCTTATTATATATTTCTGGTATTTTAAAATACCAGAATATATACGGCCAAACCATAGCCTTCAATAAATTTCAATCACCAATATAATCAACCACAGATTATTAATAAATCATATCACAGCATATGAAAGAAATTCAAACATTTTGAGGAATCTAGTTGGATCCCATCAACCTGTTTCCTTGGATCCACAGATGTTAGCACAATATAAAATACCAATTCCACTTCGAGGTGGAATATCGTGGTGTATGGGGTTATATCATCTCTCCGCTATTATGCCGCGCATAGGGTCTCATCCACTATATAATACGGAAAATCAATCACTCCAATATATATATATATATATATATATATATAATAACACCCAACAGATAAATCATCAATTTATCCAAGCACATTCAACAATTTAAATTTAATTATTTAAATTAAACAAAGCAATTCGACTAAGTGAGAAGATCTCACCTTTGCTTTTATTTTGCAATCCATTTCATCTTGACTACTTCTTCATGACTTTTGACCTTGTATAACAACTATGGGTTTTATTAATATTTGAAATAATCAAATTATCAATTACTACTTAATAAAATTTGATTAACCAATTATTTTATTCAAACCAATTTTCAAAAATAAATAATGTTTCTTTTCTTTTAAAACCCATACACTTATAAAAATTTAAGTTATATAGATTTAAAATTATAATTTTATATAAACCCTTCACACTTTAAAATTCTAATTTTATATCCTTGTATCCTTTCAACATTTAATAAATGAGTAGGTATATATATACAGATAAATTTTTTTATTTCTGCTTAATCTATATAGATATATAAGTATATATAAACTTAAACAAAATAATTTAAAATAATTACTTTCACTACGCTACCGGTTAGGCTCGAGACTACCATCGATTGACTCGAGCATCCACTCGCCATTGCTCTCAACGACGACCCAATACCACGCTCTCGAGCTACGCCCTTCGACATCAAATTCGCGACCACCAGTACTTGCCTGCATCCACTCGCACGGCGCCTAACGATCGGCCTCGACCTCGTCCATGAACATCGCGAGCCACCCTCCTCGACTTACCAGGTCGCGGCCTCGCGAGACACCGTCAAGTTGCCCCAAGCTGATGATCGATTTCAACAAGAGGGGCTCGGCCATGAAATTTTGTTTGAGATTTCGAATTTTCAGATTGAATTTTGATCACAAGGAAGCTCGGCCATGATTTTGAAGCTACCGTATTTATCTTTTTATATTTAATTTCATCGATTTTGAGATAAAAAAGAACTACAGCCATTAATTTCAATTCGAACGAAGATGAAAGGGTTTCGTTTGATTTTGATTTTATTTAAAAAAAAAATCTTTTTACTGGAACGAAATCTTTATATTTTATTTTTTAAAAGCAACGCATGTTAAAACTAGAGACAAGTGTTTAAAAAGAAATGCCAAGTGTTAAAAGAGATGTTAACCCTGCCGCGGTTCATAGACTACTGACCCAAGTGATGCCGACCTAAGGCGTGAAGGGATGTCGATCTAACAAGGCATAACAATCTAAAAGCTAACAGGGGGATACCGACCTAAGAGTTAAAGTAATGCCGACTTAAGGCTTAAAGAGGTTCCGACCTAGGACTTACGAAGGGGTACCGACCTAGTATCTTAATATGGGAGACCGACTTAACTGCATAAGGCAGAAAAAGGTTGCCGACCTAAAAGTCTAAATAGGTTGCCGACCTAAGGTTTAAGTAGGTCGCCGACCCAAGGTTCGAATCAGTTGCCGACCTAAAGCTTAAAGGAGGTTTGCCGACTTAATGATCAGTAGTGAGTTCTGACCCAGCATGTGTGCCGACCTACCTACCCAATTTGGTGGCCGACTTAAGTATCAAAAAGCATACCGGTTCATACTTGAGTCGTTAACTCGGTAACGACCTAGGACTTGGGTCATAACAGTTAGCTCATAACACGTTAACATGTGTTTTCTGCTTAAGCCGTAGACTGGGCATAATAGATTGGCGCCGACCCATGACTTAGTCTAACCCGGAGCCGACTCATGATCTAACTTAACTCGGCAGCTACCTACAATTAAACACCGAAAGCCCCTATAAATACACGACCATCACCAACATTCAAAGGACTTTGGTCAATCGATTTCAAGCACCATTTCTCTGCCGAATTCCAGACTACTTCAACACTTAAAGCTTTTTGAGATTCAAAGAACGTCTAAAAGAACTTCATGAAGAAATCATCTACATCCACCATGGATTTGAAGATTTTTGTCAACATCGAAGTTTGAGTTACTTGTTCTAAGTCTTTTGTAATTCAAAATGTGTTGTACTTGAGAAGATTTGTATCAACTTGTAACGTGATCATCAATAAAAGTACTTAAAGTGGACGTAGGCTATACCCATAAGCCGAACCACTATAAAATTGCTGTTGTTTACTGCTTTTCCGCTATTACTTGCTTATAATTCTTTCCCGATCTATCGGGTGGTGCTTTCACAACTATACTTCACACACTGGGGTGTTAGCGTTCAAATTTAAGCATTAACAAGAGAGAAGAATGTGTATAATTTGTCTTATGAAAATATTATATTTAAATTTAAATTCAAATTTAAATTGTCACGTTTAACGTAGCTTAAAATCGCGAACTCTTATCGAGGCGTGCCACTAGGCGTTTATAATGTTATACGCCTATTCCGAATGCGGTGGAAAGGGTTTCGAGTCCAAACTTGATCGTATGGAGAAGATAGCTTTTTGGACCAGTTAAGATATTAAATTTTTGATATATAAATCTCAGCTTGTTTTCAATCCATATGGTCACACTTCAACTCCGAATGCGATGAAAATTGAAATCCGATAATAATACAATACTACGGATCCAATGGAACTAGTTTCGTCGAATTCCGAGACTATGCCCCGGAAGGCTATTTTTAAATTCAATTTAAACAATAAAATTCCAAAACTAAACAAAACATTTTCAAATTCAATTCTGAAGCTTCCATTATCTTCAGTATTGTAAATATAAATTTTTCAAACCTTTTAAATATTTTTAATCCTCTTAAAAATCAAGATTCAATATTTTTTCCCAATTTCCATTAATCAGATTCAATAATTTAATTGCTAAATAAATAGTAATTTTTTAAATTCAAGTTAGAAATTAACTTTTAAATATTTAAAATCAATTAAATATTCTAATCTCAAATGTTTAAAATTCCGGATCGTCACAGATTTCCTTTTTGCTTACAGACGTGTATTAACGTGACTTGGTAAAACAATTTAACAATCATATCAAACAATCAATCCCTGATGATCGAAGCATATATAAGTATCCATAACACATAACACATCATCAAACATGTATACATAAATAGAGATGCTAGATAGAGTTTCTCATCATAAACCAAAGCAATTAACTTCCTACCAACATTCTAAACAACCAACACTTCACTAATTAATCCATACCCCATTTGAACACTAGCAAACAAATTTCCTTCCTTCGAAGTGCTCGACCAAGGCTTGAGATGGAGGTGAGCCGAAAGAATAGAGAAGAAGTGGAAGAGCTTTGACCTTGAATTCTCAAAATTAGACCCGAAAAATAGATCAATTTCTCTCTTGTTTTTGACTCTCTTACTCTAAAAATTTGAAAAACTTGTTAGCTGAAAAGTTATTGCAAATTCTTTTCTCTTGAATTTAAGAAAAATAATTACTTGATTTTGATTAGTTTTGAGGAAGATATGATGAATGAAGAAGAGGTATTATCAGATTGACAAAAATGAAGCCCGAAAATGCACTTCAAAGAATTGAGTTTCAGGTATAGCAAACTTCAAAAATGGAAAAGTGATCATCAAAAAAGTTGTAGCCACTAGAATTTTATTTGGTTTGAAAAAAGAATTTCTTAATTTGGATCTGTTATCATCAAGTTATGATCAAAACAAAATAGGCTATTCTTTGGCTTAAAAACTGAGCCAGAGAATGCACCGGAAAGAAGTGGATTTTTGATATGGTTAATTTTAGAATGAGACAAAGTGGTCAACATGAAGTTGTAACCACTAGAAAATACGTGATTTCAAAAAAAATGAATTTTGCATTTTGTTTCTGTTTTGAAGAAGTTATGGCCGATAAAAGAAGAGGTAAAATATGAAGAAAAGAGGAGTTTGATTTGAAGAGGATGAACATTGATTTCTTTTGAATATTTTGTAAATATTATGACATTATTTCTTTTTAGTTTTTTCCTATGGCTTGGAAGCCATTAAAGATAAGAGAAAAATGATGAAGAAGCTTGAGAAAAGAAGAAGAAGAAAATGTGAATGAAAGTGAAGAAGGAGGTGGGTATTTATAAAAAAAAAGGTGATAAATTTACCAAAATAACCTCTTACCAAATTACTAGACTAATCTTACTTCAACCTAAAGCAATCTCCACTTTTTTAATACTTAACATTATCTTTTACATCTTTACTTTATGTCTTAGTCATTTAAAGATTAAGTAAAGAATATCATAATTATGTTGGTTTTGATTTGATGTGATTTGATGTTTACTTTTTCTTACTTTTGTTATTTCTTACTTACTATTACTAATGACTTCTAGAAGTTTTCTAATCTTATTTAGTAAAATTAAAAATGTTTAGTTATTAAATTGTGTAATATATATGTTAAAATATGTTAACAAAGGTGCGATAATATTGCGGCAACTTATTTTGAACAAAATGTTGGTTTTCGACAAAACGTTTTACGGTCATATTTTGACGTTTTTGTTTAACTATTTATCTATGTAAACCAAACTTCAAAATAAATTTGTTATTATATTTGAATAATTAAAAAAACTATATTTGACTTATAAAATAATATAAAACAATATCAAAATCTATTTATAAAATACGACATCGATTTATCGGTATGCGACGAAATTTGTCAACTTTATAAATCAAGTTTTATATATTTTCGAATAATTACAAATTAAATTACTATTATTATCAAATGAGTCTTATATCTATTATATATATATTTAAAGGTAATTCTTTATCCTTTAAACAAATTTCACGAATATTTATCATACTTTACTGGAATCCGACTTTTGTCAATTTTACAATGGAAATCCACAATCTTTATTCAATATCAAAAATAAGTTTACCATTCTTATTTATCATATAAAACTTTATTGTTTAAGTTTGAAAATTCTACATTTGAATATTTAAAATAAATTAAATATTCCATTTCGAAGTGGTAAATTTATGGGTCGTTACAACTTTTGTTAGCTTCAATAAACAATGGAAGAAGAGGAGATGAAGGCTATTTAAATATCTACCACTTCAATTTCAACCATTGGATTTGAAAGCCATTAGATCTTAGTCGTCTAGGTGTAATTAATGCCCTTCTCAATTCACACACATTGGAAACACAAGAATCCTGCTACGTTTGACAAAAGTGAACTGTCTAAGCCAATATCAAAATACCACGTGTGGCACGCATTAAATGTATGACAGTTGAATCGATTGGCATGATATATGTGATTTGACAAGCCCACTTCTACTCATAGAGATCGATTTGGGAGTAAAATGTTGCTTAAATTTTTCTCAAATATACTTAGCAAGCCGATTAAGCACAGCCCGACCCAATTCAAGCAACCTAGCACATCTAAGGTCGACCAGTCCATGTCGTCTTGAACTCTTTCTGGTCCCAAGCTAGCCAATCTCCTCAGCATACCTCCGGATCTATTGCCGGCTGGCTCAACTGTAGATGGGTTCAACAGCCAATCCATCAGATAATGCCCGACTCAAGCATGACCTGCATATGGCCCAGCTTCATTACAACCTTTGCTTTCAACCGGTCCTAAATGGTCTGTCACGTCATTCGACAGTTGCCCAGAAACATCCATTACAACTTAATCCTTAGCAGCAATCAGCTTTCCTCAGCAAGCATCGACAACAAACAACCGGTTGAGACATCTTGGAAGAAGCTACTCGTCCGCCTTACCACGTAGATGTGCAAAAGTAAATGACAAGTCGTATGACCAACCGTACTGTAGCGGATCTGCCAAAGCAAACTCACTCCAACAGCATTCTGCCAACATTAAATGCAAGACACGTAATTGATAATGAGGGACAATTTGCATACTTCTCAGCCATACATTCCATTTCACCTTTACATGAGCTATCTTCCATCAAGCCATGCGATTAGAGCAACGGCCAGACACGCTTTTCTTCTGTTTTATTACGCAATCATAGTCGTTCATCATCCATCCCTACTACTATAAATACTACATACCATGCAATATCAAAGAAGTTGAAGGTTGATTTTTATGCTCGAATACACATTTCCAGCATGCAAATTTTCTCAAAGCTCTTAAAGTTAGCAATTTATTAGTCTTGCGTGTATAGTTTTTTATTATTCTGTTCTAATTTCTTGTAATTAAAAAAGTGAAACATAGTAAGAAATATTCACAATGGACGTAAATAAACTTAGTTAAACCATTATATATCTTTGTATCATTTACTTTAATTTGATTGCCCATGTCCTCGTTTTATATTTTTAAACCTAGTGTTAGGAAGTAATCTTTACTTTCATAAATGCATTAGTCTAATTACGAGGTTGGCTAATTTACTAGTCAACATAGCCATTATCTCAAACCTCAGAATCCGAAATTTACTTCAACACGAGTTTTGTAAGAGTATTCTTGTTAGTAGTACATTTGTATGTATATATTGCTGTACAGTTAAAGTGCTTAGCGGTGGAGTTGCAAAAAGTTATAACGGAGATAAAACAAAGATATGACGAAAAATAGCGAAAGTGCAAAAAACTTCATTAGATATAAATCAAATATTCAAACGTAATGATCGAAGAGCAATATGCGCTATAGCAGTGATTTTGCGGGGCTTTAACTACATAGATGTATTAAGCTATAGCCGTAGAGTTGGATGAGTTATAAACAAGCCTACCACATTTAACCTTTAAGGCATAAAAAAACTCAAAAGTACCACGCCTATGTATGTGTTTGTGTAATGTGTTTTGGAGGAGAAAACAAAAACAAAAACATTTATTTTAGAAAATTGGTACTTCTATTCACAAAATATAAAGTTGAATACATCTTGCGGTAGCACCCAAAATAAGAACAAATAAACAACATTGATCAGGTACCGTTCTTTTGTTTAAATGGTCAGGTGGAGTTGGCGTCAGCGTCGGACGCAGCGAACGTGGGACCCACTAGTTTTGTCCAGTTTGGACGAACAGTTGTTGGGGAGTCGTATGCGTCCGACGCGACTTTGACGCAAATGGCTCCCCCACAACGGTTCACCCGAGCTACCTCTCCTATATATTTCCAACTTTCTTCCGCTTCTACATCATCTCGTTTTACTCTCTTCTCTCATACTTTCTTCATCTCTAATGACAGACTCAAATGAAGAAAGTGGTGATTCTGATTTTGAAGATTGCAAAATATCCAGTTCTTTAGACTATATTATGCTACACGTGGACCTCAAACGAGTCGGATACACGATTCTGAAGTTACCGTATTTCAAATTTCAATGATACACAAATGAACAAAAGTCAAAAAACGAAGTTTTCAACT
The DNA here is from genome assembly GCA_030765085.1 of Allium cepa. Taxonomy (NCBI): domain Eukaryota; kingdom Viridiplantae; phylum Streptophyta; class Magnoliopsida; order Asparagales; family Amaryllidaceae; genus Allium; species Allium cepa. The sequence continues at coordinate 269,153,387 of CM060931.1, read as the reverse complement.
ATTACCATTCGAGTTCGAGTATGGAAATCGAAAGAACTTTTAGAATTTGAAAGAAAAAAATTGCAATCTTGCGTAACATGCCAAAATACTCATATAATGTTCAGATACAAATTGTCGCTGCTACAATGGCTATTCACAATTACATATGAAGGTACAACGCCGAAGATCTTAATTTTATGGCATATAACGATAATCCTGATCTGGTGCCCGAAGAATATCTGAAAGAGTATTATAGCATTCGGAATCGTGAAAATAATGATCATGAACAAGTTTAAAGAACTGCAATAACAACCGCTCTGATATTAGTTTGAGATACCATACGAAATTAACTAGATGCTGTTGGATTACGTTAAGAATTGTCTGTAGTTTTTATTACGTATTCTTCATTCTGTAGTTTGTATTTATAGATTGTGCTTCGTATTTCGCATTCTATATTCTGCATTTTGAATTCTGAACTATGTATTTGATATTATGTATTCTGTAATCGGCATATATCTATTTTATTTAAAAATACTTAACACAAATAAAATAATAATATAAATAATAATTTTGCATTTTTTTTAAAAAGAACTCGTTCCCCTTTTACGAACTTACCCCTTACGCTAAATTTAATTGTTGTTCAATGTACAACAGAAGCAACATTAGCACCTTTAGGGGCATAAATAATAATATTTTTTTTGGCAGGTTTATGAATCGGTTTACTGACTAATAATAACGTTGAAACTTGAAGGTACTGAAATAATTTCACCATGAATACTAGTTACTACAGGTCGTTCCCCTCGTAAACATTTAAAAACATAACATAAAGACCAATATATGAATATTCACCAAATGTAAAATAGAAGACTGAACCCATCCATTTTGCATCCATAGGAGAATTCTGTCTTTGTGCATGATTAGGTCTAATGGTGCATTGCCATGATCCTTTCTCAGACTTTTACTGAAACCAAAAGTAGAAAACGAGGATGGCTGTTGTTTGTAAGGCAAAAAATATTAAAGAAGAAACATATTAAGGTATAAAAGCAGATATATTTGAATAAATAATGTGAAAAAATGTAAAAGTAGAAATCAGAATTAAAATGAATAAAATAAATGTACTATCATGTAGCAGCTACCTTGTCATGATGTTCCTGTGACATAATTGAATCATCTTCCAAATCTTTAGATTATTTTGATGTTCTAGCTGGGCTTTAGAACGGTATGCTAAGATTGTATAGTCTATTATAAACAAATTACTAAATAATTCAAACTCTACATTGTTTTTTTTTCTGTTCAACTATTTTTAGATTTTGTTACGTGGTGCAAGAGTGTTCTTGAAAAGGCAAGAATTAATCCAGCCAAACGTACACGCATAGTTTGGCTAAAATAATATAAATAATAACTGGTAACATACTTAAATTAGCAAAATCCTTACGTCTGACAGTTGTTTTGATTCAGCTCGGTCTATAAAAGCAAGATTGTATTGAGAAGATTACCATTATCAATTATCAAATCAGAAAATCAAAGATACAAAAATGGCTACACTTGTTTCAACGACAAAGAACATGGTGGTGCTTTCGATATTATTTCTACTTGCTTTCACAACATGTAAGTATTCAATTCATATACATATACATATACATATTCATACACATATAATGCATAATTAGAATAAATGTTGATTATTAATGTTTTTCTTGATCGTTAATTTGGTGCAGGTGCAAACGCAAAATACGTGACACATGCACAACTGATAACAAATAGTAATGAAGCTTTGTGCATGTTTAATCAGAATTGCATTGACTTTTGCGTACAACAATTTCCAGATCCTCCTACAGTTACAGGAAAGTGTATGTTAGGATCAGTATGCACTTGTTACGATTCCTACTACGGGTGGTAGAATTATCACTTGGTCATTGTTATCTTAGCTATTAATGTTTTGTAACTAATGAATTTTACATGTATACAAATTGACACATTGTAAGTTTGACAATTATGTTGAGTGCTTTTGAATCTTCTGTATTACTATACAATAAGACCATATTTCTCAGCACGACTGCTAGCATCGCGCTCTTATGGGGGCTAATTCAATAGAGTTATGAAAAATAATGAATTGTGCACATTGTTCATTCTCATTTTTGTAAGACAACTATATACCAAACGTTAATAATGATAAAAAGTAATCATTTGGTAAGCGTTTATATTTGACGTATGCTTAGTTATGTTTGATTATAAAATTAGGATCATATATATTACTAAGTTTAAATTGTATACGATTCAAAAACAATAAAAAAATCTCACATTCATTTTGAGCTAAAACTTCAATTGTGTGAGAATCCCACATAAGCAGAATTTCAATATTTTAAGGTCCATTTGCACCATCAAAAGGGTTTGAACTAAAAAGCCAACCACCACAATATAATTTCTGCTTGCTTCGGAAGAAAAATAAGTAAGACAATTAAAGCATTTAAATAACGACTGTCATTTTTCACTGCAATGTTTTCCAACTACCTAAAGAATTTCCAGCGATAGTAATGATTATACCCAACATTGTAACCCTACCATCACAATAAGATTTTAAGGCAAGAATAGTACATCGTTTTCGAAGCAAACTTCTGAGAGAAGCACAGGTGTGTCCGCATGAAGAGGTACATCATTTTCCACTTGCTTGTTAGAAGTTTGTGCTTCACCGGAAGAACTTTCGAGTTTTGTAATTTCTGCAAGGAAAAGGGGGAAAAACCGCACAGGGCATATATAATTCATTTTTAGGCGAATCAGACAAAGTATGTTCATATCTAATGCAGGCAACATGCTTTGTTGTTTCATTGATTTGCTCAATAATTGGTACGATAAACTGCTTGCAGTATCTTTCAGAAGTAAAATGTTGCTAATATCCAAGCATTTGATAGGACAATACAATTCGCTAAACTAATAAAATATGACGTATCCATCAACAGAGAAAAGAGTGAGCGTTCGATCAACGGGAAATATTGCAAAAGTAAAGGTGCATATAATAAAGTGACGATATAATTGAGTAGTGCGCCACCACACCTAGAATTATACATATATTTATGAAGCAAACACTCTTTAAAGAATCTGATTGGAAGTAAGTATAAAGAGAAAAGAAAAGGTCATGTATTTTGTTAATTGTATTATGTAAAATGTTAGCAGAGATATAGTTCCAGATTTACAATAACCGAACAAGGCTGCTATATAGAACATAGTTACTCAAGAAGCAATCAGAGGAGCAGAGCTTTCATAGTATACGAAATAATAATACCGCAGGTTATATTCACTTCCCAAAAATAACGAAAAAGTTAAACTTAATCTAACAAGAATCACTCTAGATGCAATTATAGTGTATTGACAAGGACTAAGTTGTTATGCAAGCAACTGGGCTAAACATCATAATCAGCTTGAGTAGACATATAGAGTTTATGAAGATACTTGTATATTTTCACAAAGCTTCCACTGTTTGTGAAGTCTATTCGAATATTCAACTTCAGAGAAAATGTTCTGATAACTATAATGAACATAAACAAATAAATGCTAAAGCAGAAAATAAAATATTTAAACTTAACACACCTGTCTCGAACTCAGAAAAGTTTGCAAGAAATGATTCCTCCCAACTTTTGATGGTAAAAGATTGTTGAGTATGTTGGAATATCTTGGATTATTGGCATATATGGTGTCTGTTCACTAGCTAGTATAGAACTAGGTTTGACCACTTTCATCTTTGGGATTTGCGCAGCTTCCCATCTATGAACTTAATTCACCCAACAGTATAACATAGGAAAATTATATATTATACCAGGAAGCTTAGTCCACAATCATTACAATTTTGTTTTATGTTATGAACATTTATGTGTATGCAAAAACACATCAGAATTGTTTGGTGTTTAAAGGCAAAAGCCCATGGTTTGACATAATATTCGTGTACGTTGTATATGCATCAAATAAATAATATGTAACAAAGTCTAGTCATGTATCAACAATACTAATATCGGATTTAAGAACTGCTAGAATAAGATCCAACATAATTATGGCATATGGTAAGAAATCTAATGTTGAATGCCATGAATATAGACGATACATGAGAAGAAAAATTGTTCGTGTACAGGCAGCACGATTACCTGACACGCCTGGGTATTCCAAACCATCTTCAGGAGGCCCACGATCAAATTCAGGTCCTCCTCCTACATAAAATGCAGGTCGCTGTATACTTGCATACTCATCACCACTGCTGCTATCATCATTATAGAAGTCGTCATCATGTTCATCAAATGGGTCTTTGAAATTCTTGACATCTTCATCATTTGCACTATTATTTGCACTAAAGACTTCATGTACAAAATCCAAACATGAAGCAACATGCTACAGAGTCTAGTATAAAAAACCTTGTTAAGCAAAATGCAATGATATAGGAAGCATGTAACAGGCTTTCCATTGGCATGATTTATATATTTATTTTTAGTTAAAAAAAAATTTCAATTGGCGGATGGTAGCATACAGTTCTAAGACAAAACCCTCCCCCCCCCCCCCCCCCCCCAAAAAAAACCCCGGGCCCTCCGCCCGCTCGTCCCTCTTTTTAAAAGCATTTTGGTTGCTGTTGTAGTTGTTCAAATAAACCAGAGAACACATCTAAAAAGAAATGTTAACTGTTTCGAACCAACATATCAAAATAAAAGGACCGAGCTTAAAACTACTTATAAACACAGAGGCAATAAAAACTCAGGAATACACTGAGATTCAGACCAAGTTTATGATGTGAAAATTGACAAACCTAGGAATTTTGAAAATAATTAAACATGCACCAGGATTCTTAAAACAACTTGCACAAATTTAAATTAGGACTTGTGCAATGCAAATAAATAAATTGAAATACCCCTATCCATGGATGTGCCAATTTTCTTCCCATTAATTTCTTTAGTCCAAGTTGGTGGTTGAGCCCGATCAGTAATCAAAAGCCCATCAAATTCTTCAACAATGCCTACGCCAAGCTCATTGTGTACGTCATTCCACTTTCTCTCTTGCTCCTCGGTATTCACAAATCTCAATGCTACCACTGCATTCCTTGAATAACATTTTTCATTATTACAAGCATCACCGCAGTTGATCTTCTTTATAACTTTGTCCTTTCCACTTTCAGATACAACACCAAGCTTCATCTTCGGTGTTTCTGCAGTGAGAAACATGATTCAAACATAAAAAAACACCACTTTAGAAAAGACAGAGTTTTATAATTCAAACATAAGAATCACATGCACCTTTGTTGAACTTTTAAGATTAGCTGAATTTCTTAACTACATTAGAAAGTAATAATGAAAATACACAGAAAAAATATCAGAAAAAGTAATCACCTTCTAAGATAGCAGCTTTCTTTTTCTTCTGTTTCCTTTTAGCATTCTGAGGATCAGGAGCTCCAGTTCGTCATACCCTTTAGCAATTACTGAATCTAGGGTTTGATCGAACTCTTTTCCTCTTTATTTTCTAATTATTTATGTTCACAAATCTCAATGCTTCAATTCTTTCCTCGAATAAGTTTTTCTGAGAGTAATTTCTTTGATTTCGCTGGGATATTCTGAATAATTTGTTTGTTGGACTTGAGAATCCATCCGAGTAAAGCAAAACCCCTAGATTCTCACAAAACCCTTTTATTCTACCAGTTTGTCCGAGAGTAATTTCTTTAGTTTCGCTGGGATATTTTATACGCTGCCGTCCTTTGCTCTATCTCTTCCCTATTCAACTTTGTAGTAAATCTACCAAATTCCGCCTTCATGCAGCAGAACACAATCCCAAGTTGTATAGTGTTTGGTTTAACCTTTTTAAAAAAGGCACATGATATATATACTGATATACAGCGTGCAAAAAGACCAATTTAAAAAATAAAGTTAACATATAAAATAGAAAACAGTTTTTATTTTATATTTTATCTTTTGATAAATAAGAGAAGCACGCGAAACAATTCATCATTTTATCGTTTCTCGGTCTTTTTCATGGTCCCCTCCATCTTTCTTCCATCATATTCGTCGTCTCTCCACTCCGCTCTCCTCATATTTTGTAATTAATGTTGAAATTCAAAACACAAAACTCATTTTAAACCAAATGCTACCTGATATTTTACTTACAAGAGAAACGATTTTTGTTTTCAAAATTTTACGCTAAGAGAGATAAACTTTAGACGTATATTTTTTTTTTCCCTGAAAGGCTGACTAAAGGTGATACTATTTACACTCACTTTAACACTTCTCTCATTCAATTATCATCATATCCACTTAAATACTTCATTCACCCATTCACACTTATATTTCCTTATTTTTCTCATAAGAATAACGCAATGTTCCTCTATCTTCCTCTTCAAACGATGAAACAAAAATTTCTTCATCCAAACTTTTCATGTTGAACTTTTTTTTTTATCAATTAATGCTTCGTTAATAAATATGAATCCAATTTATTTGGTTGTGAAAATAGTGTTATCGCCTTTAGTCGTATGTATATTTTTATTTTTTTCATAAGTTATGTAACTCTAGCTAAGACTAACATAGTAAAGAATAATTTGAAACTCAAATTTGGTGGTGTTGTGAAATATAGTAAAATACTTATGTTACCATTTTAATCGAAAATATTGATCACTATTACTTTTGTTGCTATTTCAATAAGGAAAAAAAGGATGATGAAACCAATTGTAATAGAAAGCAATATGAACTTATTTTCATCTTTTTTTTTCCACCGACTACTCGTTTGAGAGGATGGAAAATAATCGTGTTTGAAATTTAAATTTCATTTTATTTCAATATATTTACTTCTAAATTTTATTTTTTATTTGAGCCGGGTGTTTGAAGTAATTTTTATGATTTAATTTTATTAAATGATTAAATAGTGTTAGTGAGTATTCAGATAACTGTAAATAGCAAGGCCCAATGTTAATGTCCAGAAGTGTCGAGTGATCGAACTCATAACATCTAATCTTATGTAATAAACTAATTGGCACATGTAGTAAATTTTTTATATAATGTTTTTATACTTTTCCCAATATTAACCTCTATTTTATGAGAAACATGTTCAATAATTTAGTTCTTGTATGATTTTCAATTCTAAGAAAATATGGAATATTAATATTAACTTCTCTAAACGAATTAACAAAAAAAAGTTTGAAGTCCAAGCATTTTTAGTTTTTAGGACAATAGCTTCAAATTTTTGCCAAAAAGACATCTTCTTCCACACAGACGCGCATGTCAAATCGTCGCTTCCACACCATCGTACCATGCACTGTCGCACCTCATGCCACCGTACCACACCCCACCATAACCCCACACTGCCCTACACCCGCATTCTGCCACTGCTCATATCGTAGCCTTCTATAGTTGTTACTTCTTTAGCCATCCCCTCCTTAAAACCTAACCTTAAAAACAAAATCATGCATTTGCTCGCTACATACATTGTCGGTTACATCTTCCAACACATCGCAACAACGTCGCTCACCTCATCTTGATCACCAATCATCAATTACTACAAAAATAACAATAGGTTAAAAAATGATACTACACGGTACCATTATATGAGAATATAACGTAAAAAGAAATATAACAAATGCAAAATGGTGTTGGGTCGTGTATGCAACCAAAAAATGATAATACAAGGTTGTAGGATCGATTTCACCCTAGAGGGGGGTGAATATGGTGATAGTATAAATTATAAAAAATTAATTTCGGAAGCTTATAAAATAATTTCAACACAGATCACAGAATAGTAGCAGCACAGAGAAAAGCAGAATAATAAATGCAGAAATAGAACGACACAGAATTTACCCAGCTTCGGCAAAAACCTGCCTACGTGCTGCCCCCAAGGTTTCTACTAGAAATTAGATAGTCACACGCTTACACACGTAAACTCGCGACACCCGCTACTGACTAACCTAACTCTACGCTCAAAACTCTGCCACAACTCAGCCACTGAGTTGCGAATTCTCAAGCTACGCCACATAGCTTGTCCCCTAGTCACACGACTAGCAAATACAACGGTTTGAAAAGAGATTTAAAAAAAAAATTAAAAAAAAATTCAAAACTAAAAATAAGATAAAGCTCTTTTTTAAAAAAAACTAAAACCCTTAACAAAACCCTAATTAAAAAGACCGACCCCTTTTATTATTTCGACCCGCTTCTTTTTCTATTCGGTCCTTTTGAGAATGGCGGCTTCTTCGATCATAATTTAGGGCTTTTGTCCTTCGATCAGAATTAGGGATTTGGATGCCGTTTGATATTGATGCTCTATTAATCTTGGAGTCGTGCTCGGCTGCTTCTCTTGATTTGTGAAATTAGGGTTCGGCTTCGATTGCTTTGAGATAATTGAATTCGCCTTGGTATATTGTTTGTATCTTTTGCTTTCAGATTCGATTGCTTGAATTCGATTGCTTTTTCATTCATGCCAATGATGATACTTGGGTACTCGTATTTATATGAATTCGAATACACTAATTTACTCGATACTTTCCTGAAATTCACTTTCGTGATGCACACGACTTTCCTGATGCATTCGATACTGACTTGATTCATACGGCTTTGTTTTGAGAACTTTCAATCCTTCTTGAATAACAAGTCAGAAACTTTCCTCTTTTTTATTCGCTGACTATTTCAAAAAAAATACGAAATTTTTTTTCTGTTTCATGCATTCTGTAACTTGCTTCTCTGCTTGAAGTTGCATCACCATGCATATTTGAAACTCTGTTTCGTTGCATCTCTGTCCATTGGGTATTTGCTGCATTTCCAAACACTTTTTTTTATGGTCTGGTTCCTTCATGATATTGTTCTTGTATCATTACTGTCCACTGAGTTTGAGCATTGCAGTTTCACTTGTATACTTAAGTCAGTGCTGTCTTTGATGTTGTACTTTGGTCTATTGGGCTGCATACATGTTGTAGCTGTACTGTCTTGAGCTCGACATTGTTGTTTACTTGTTTTGATGCATTCACATGCTGCCATACTTGTTCATGCTGCTGGACTTGATGCAGTTTGATTGTTCTGTAGTTGTTGATGTGTTTCCATATCTCTGGTGCACTATGCCGTAGCCTTGGTCTTTGTTGGTTTGTTGTGCACTTGTTCATTGTGAAGTAACTGTCTTCACTGATGCTGCACTTAGTCTTGTCTTTGATGTTCCTCTCATTGCATATGAACTTGGTCTACTTGATGCTGTAGCTTTCAAGTATATGTGCATCACTTGACTTCATTCCACTGTGCATTTCTCTGGTTTCTGTAGTTGTAACTGGTCTTTGTAATTTGCTGTGCCTCTGAGTTATTTCTTGCATCATAGTCTGGTTGATGAATTATATTTGTGAACATTAACCTGGGGCAGATGCTATGTCTTTGTGCATTTCACTATGTTCATTTGCTTCATGTCATACTATTTTGTTTCATTGCTGCACTTGACTTTTGTTACTTGAGCTGCTTTCTTGACTGTACTTGTACAACTTCATTGTGGCTTGTACATGCTGTATTGTCTGGACTTGACGTTGCCTTGTGTTGAACCCAGTTTCAAAACTTGGGTTTGACCTTGTGCTTGTGTCGTGATTTTGAATATATTGCACGTGAGTTGAACTCGTTTTTTCATTTGGGTTTGACCTGTGCTTGCCTGTCCCTGTAAATCAATCAAGTGTATATATCGGCGTGCACGGCCTTGTAGCATATACAGTAATATACTGTGTATGTCACAAGTTGTTCGTGTATGATGAATTCAAATTTAAATGATGACGAACAACCCAAATAACTGAGGCAAATATCATTTTCAAAATTCACGTTTTATTTTATATCGCAAAAATATTTTATTTTCAATTTTACTGCGTTAGTAAATATTTTGCAGATTTCTCAGATGCTGGATTCAAACTGAAATGCAGTTGAAGAAAAAAATACGAGTGTGAGTGATATGTAGTGAGGTGAATGTGTAAAATAGTGATGTAATTGAATTTGTATCAAAGTTGTATAGTGAATAGTGAGAGCTTGAATTTGTACTATTCAAAATTGTAATAAATATTTGTTTGAATAAAATATTCGTTTGAATTCAAATTCCGTGTTATTTATTTTATTCATCAAATATTTATTTAATCTGTGAAAATAAATAGTATATTATCAAATACATTTAAATGAATGTATATATGTTTATTATCATCAAACAACAATCATATAAGCGCATATTCAACAAAGGTAAGGTCGACTATTACACGATTAAATTGAAATATAATTATTTTATTCCTTTTTTATTTCAATAAATACGAAAATAATACTGCACAGTAGCATTGTAAAATAATTCATGAAAAATAGCACGATAAACATTCAAAAAATTTAATAGAAATGATACCATCTTTACATAGTTATGTAGTAGCATTATAAATTAATTCATGAGAATGATATTATAAACTTTCAAAAAATCAAATAGAAACTATCATTTACAAAAATCAAAAAATAATATTAGAAAGTGGGATTTAAAAATATTAATTCAAAAATGATATTATAATTCATAAAAACGTATTGGAAACCAAATGTTAATATACTTCATCAAATGCTACTATAATTCATTAATATTACTATAAAATAATGTAGTGAGATACAATGTATACATTTCTAAAAAAGATGCTACAATTATTTATAAACTGCTACTACAATTTTAAAAAATTATTACAATTGATAGAATGATACTATAAAATAGCATTACAAATAGAAATATACATTATTTAATTTATTTTAAAAAATCAAAAAAAAAAGATTTGATACTAGTAACATTGTTACACGAATTTAAAAAGATGATATAATGGTTTATAAACTGCTGCTATAATTTCTACAAATATAATTCAGAAACTGCCGCTACAATTCATAAAATGATACTATAAAGTAACATCAACAAACTATATTTACAAGTATTACGGCACACGCTTCAGGCGGGAATTGATTTTCTATAAATTGTATATGTTTAGTACATTAAAGAAAAAATGATTTGTAGAAATATTTAGCAATATGTTTGCACTAAAATCGTGTAAGCCGATTTGAAATTTCATTTCTAAGTTCCAAAACCTTTTGTTTGTTTGTTTAAAATGTTATTTATATTATTAATTAATAAAAACAAATTCGTAAAGGAAGATTATTTGTTAGATCCTATTTTTAAGTGATATTAAGATTTGATAATATTTGTAGATTTGAATTTGTAAACGAAATTTGATCGTTGGATCATATTTTCAAGTGATATTAAGATTTATTAATATCCCTAGAGAGAATTTTTGGTAGTTCATACTTACACCAAAAAGTGTAATACCAAAGATATTATGACTATTATTAAACATTTAAAACAAACATAAAAAAGGATACCATATAGTAGCATTTCTACACTTATATAAAAAGATGCTATAAGTATTCATAAATTGCTGCTATAATTCATAAATTTCTACTATAAAATAGCAGTATGAAAAGAAATATACACAACTAGTTTACTTAACGAAAAAAATGATACTACACAGTAGCATTACTATAATAAAATAAAATAAAGTGATGATAGAAAGTACAAACATAAAAAAAAACTTCATATGAAAATGTTACTGATCAATAATGTTATAAGCTACTGTATAAATTAACTCATTAAAAATATTGTTACAACTCATAAAACGCTACAACAAAGTAGCATTGTAATTTAAGATTACACATTTTACTTGCAAAATGATATTACAATTCATAAAAACAACTACAAACTAAAAATAATGTTACAATAGTTCAAATACTACTGTGGCAGTTTATAAATACTACTAAATAGTAATGTGAGCTAAAATACACATTTCATGCATTAAATGCAACATTTATTCAAAAACTACTGCTACAATTGATAAACTACTATTATGATTCATAAAAATACTACTATAAAATAACATTATGAGCTAAAATTTACATTTTATATCTACAAATGCTCTTACAATATATCATTAGGAGCAGAAATATAAATAGTTATTCTATTTCTAAAAATATATACCACACAATATCATTATCCATTGTTATCTTCTTCTTCCTCAATTCCATATTGTTTCTCCTCCACCTCCAGCTCTAATCATATCATCACCCCTCTATCACTGCTGCATCACATTAGTGCTTTGATCATCTTCATGTCGATCCACATCAGGGTCTCTTCTTTCCATCATCATCAAACTCATCGTGCCTCTCTCCATCATCGTTGTGCCTCTTTCAATCATCGTCATCATTGGGTCGATTCCATCACTATAGAGAGCTGCTACACCATTGTCAAGATTTGTCGCACATCCTCTCCCCCATCTAGACTCCATCATGTAAAAAAGGCAACACTAATTTAGCGTGTCCTAATGTCCAAAATTTTTGTCCTTCAGCTCTATTACGTGCCAAATTTAATCATTCACACAAAAATGAGGCATATGTCCTAACGTCTAAAAACATTGAAATTTTGTCCTTGCTATTTTCCTTTAATTAAAATGAGTGATCCTCTCAAAGAGTAAAGCATTCATGTAATTATATACCACACTTAAAATAGGTGCTACCAACAGCCTGGTAGATAGCAAACTCCCCACATAAAAAATAGAAAAAAACCCCTCAATCTTATAAACTAGAGAATTAACGGTGATACAAGGATCATAAGCAAATCTGCACTGCTTAATACCTTGAAAACAGGGACGAGACTAAATGGTAGATGAGGTGGGCAACTGCTCTACTCAAGTTTTTTAAAAATATATATATATTACTAATATAATAAAGAATTTTGATCACATATTATCTATAAAAATGAAACTTAAATTAGCATGTATAACTTATATAGACGTGATTACTACATTTCAAGTGATAGATAATACAAAGAACATATAAATCAATAGGCAATATAAATTAGTTTCGGGATAAATAACATTTATCATCTTAGTTTAATTAATGACTACCATATACATATGCATTTGACTATATATGGCTAATTCATTATTGTTCCTTCATTTTATGGATATTTCGAGAAACAAAATTGTACATATGTGCTTTAGATAATAATTCAAATGTTTCTCACATCGTCTTAAGTCATGATGAAAATTTGATATCTCCTGTTCCATCAGTTCTTCTACAACTGTGCAATTACTTTTCTTATTATTGAAGTTTGATTATCCAAAAAACACTTAAAAAACTTTCACCCATAGTTTTCATGATCGGACACAACTGTTCGATATCGAATAAGCTTGGACCGTGGACAATTTTGGTCCGAAGCATAATCAGATCTCATTCGTGCATGAACCCAGGTCGAAACTTCAAACCAGTGGTCTAACCGTCTGTTTTATCTGGTTGAACTATAGTTTTTTTTATATATTTCTCTTGCTTTCTCACAATGTCATTCTCCTTTGTTCTCATCCTCTGTATTATTTTGAAAAGTAAAATCAACATTGCAAAGACTACCATCATCCCAAAATCTAAACAGTAAGCTCCACCACTTCATTCTTCACCACTGCATGTTCATCCAAACCACTACAAGCTTTGTGAAGGACATCACTAAACTTCTTTCATTACTTACCACTATCGTATACAAAAATATGGTTGTGTTGATGCAACCGTGCACTACAACACTATACAACGTCGGTTGTAGCACTACAAGGAACATGGCAATTTTCAACGGTTAGCAGCCGTCGGCGGCCATTAGCCGTCGGAATACGGACCACAACTTGCGTCCATTTTCGACGGCTTCGATGGAATCATAGCGACGGCCTCCAACGGCTGTTCCGACGGTTCTTTCGATGAAAATTCTGACGGCCTCGACGAACACATAGTGTGTTATTTTTCCACTAAGCCGTCGGGAGCCAACGCTAGCCATCGGTATGCCGCCGTCGAAAATCGTCGCCCACCATCGGAAATTGCCAATAAGTCATCGCCTACTGTAGGATTTGATGACCTGTAGGCCGTCGGTGGCCGCTGGTAATCTGGATAATTTTTTCCCTCACCGTCTACTTCTCTTCCATACTACAATCAATATATAGCTCATCAAAATCAATATATAATTAAGCCTCATATATAAACTGAAATCAATATCAATACCGATATCAATCTAAAATAAAACTCGAACATCATAATATCAAGCGCAAACATATTTACATCCAACCATCAAACTCCAATATTTACAAAACAAACCTTCCATCATCACTTTTACTCATCCAATTTCAATATTTACATCCAATATTTACATCCAACGTCAAACTCCACATATCAACTCCACAAATCAACCACCAAATCAATATCTAACACCACATGTCCATAAATTAACCTCACCACAACTCAATGTTAATATACACAAAACTACATCCAACACCACATGTCCACAAAAAAACTGCAAATCGTACCTCAAGACTCATCTTCGGATCCGAAACCACCAGACAAAGAGAATGCACCATGACCTCCATATACTCGGCCAAACGCTGGTTAAGCTGCTAAATTTACACTTCTCGGAGGCGGTCCTGCTCCTGCAGCTGTGCAATCTGTTGTCTAAGCTCATTAATCTTTGCGTTGTCCTGAGCCTTTTGGTAAGCCCTTTGTAATGTTCGAGCCTACATAACAAGTATAAATATGTTTAACTTATTACGTTACTTTTGTTAAAATTAAGAAAATTTTACGACGTAGTTAATTTTTATAAATTACCGATTGGTTGTGGTATCTGTAGCGCTTATTTTTCTGTGTCGGGTTCATAATAGAGTCAAAGATCGCATCCTCCACATTAGTAGTCAATTGCTCCTGTCCGGAATGCTCAAGCATATGCGCATGTGCCTGCATAAATTTTTCCTACAATGCAAAATTGAATACAAATAAATATTACATGATATTATTATAATATTTTATAATTAATTAATTAAAATGATCATTATTACTAAGTTATAACTTAATATATATTTTCATGTGCGGCATACGCTCCATCATCCTTATGTCAGGCATACGACACCGTTCCCTCATCTTTGCCTAACGGTATGTATATGCTCAAACCCGTCCATATACGAGACCGGACCCCCTCCCCGTGCTCTTTCCTGCAATAATTGATGTATATTATTGTTGTTTATACAAATTTATACTAAAAATGTAATAATTGTTCTTAATTCCAATTAATTATTTAACAGGTTCTCACGATGGCGCTGGAATGATTTTGAGCCACCACGGTGTGTAACAAGATTTTTCTGCCTATTCGCAAAGCTCGTGTCCGACTCTGTCTGCAAATTAAAAATTAAGATTATATTTTACAGGTATGCATTATGTATTCTGTACTGAATAAATTAAGGCGATATCTTATTGCTCTTACCTTGAATTCGTCGCTACCCCACCATGCGATCTAAGTATCCCAAATGTTGGCGTCCATCCACTATGTCTTCTTTCCTATTTTTCTTATGCTAGACATTGTATCCCTGTAATTCTTTGCTACTTTTGAGTTCTAGTGGTGTTGGCAAAGGGACACTTCCTCCTCTTAAAAGTCTACTGCACCTTGTATATATGTTGAAAAAAATATAAGTTATACATTTATACTTAGTCAACAATTTGTAAAGTGATTATAAATAATGGTAATAATTTTACACTTACCAAGAATTCCTGCCATATACTCTCCTATACATGGTTCGGGATCCTGCTCCATTTAGGCCAACATGTAGACATGCGACTCATGTACGCCTATTTGGATATGCTACACCAAAACATGAAATTCCCAACAAAAATATTTCTGAATTACTAACAATCAAATACCATTATAAAATAATAACACTTAAATCCCGTTATAAAACTTTCAAAGTCGTTGTAAAAGGAGCTATAAATAGTTTATCACTGCTTTACACCGTTATAAAATTTGGTAAAAATGAAAATAAATTGAAAACAAAAGGGTAAAAGATGGAAAATAACATCTGGACTCACAACGCTTAAGCTCGTTACGCTTCCCACTTTCTTTGGCCGCCAAATCTCCAAATTATTTTCACTTTCCACCAAATCCCCATTTCCTCCCCAAATTCGCGCTTCAGGATCGCTTTTACTTTTCTAATCACAAAACCTTCTCAAGCAAAATCAAGGGCTAAATCAACTAAAGGTATCAACACTTTTAGTTTTTATTAAAATCTGTTGATTTCCTACTATTAGTTGCTTGACTTTGAACTATTAAAACGTTTTGATTTCTTCGCTTATTTCTTGATTGCGTTTTAATTTTGGACATTCGATTTAATGGGAATTCTGACTTGGATTTAGCTTTATTGTGCTTTCTAGTAATTTGATTCGGTTTCTGACTTGGATTACACAAAACCTTCGAACAAATAAATTTGAATCAACGATGGTTTCTGACTTGGATTTAGCTTTATTGTGCTTTATTATCCACTATAACACATTCGTTGATAAAGCTAACTACGATTAGATGATGGTTTCTGATTAATTCGAATTGATAGCAGAAAGCACATTATAGTCGTTGATGGTTTATGGGAGTACGAAATTTTAAGCAACTGTCAATGACGAACATGCCTAACAAAGTTTTAAACATTATAAAATTTCTTATATGCGAGAACCTTGAATTAGATTTTGCATAAAATGATTTTTCATGTATAGTATCCAGTTTAATTTTTCTTCCGAAATTTATTTTATTAATCAGTTCAATTTGTTGAAACAAAAATCTGTTATTAAATAAACTTCAATTAGTTGAATCTTATTTCCAAAATGCTAATTATCAAAAATCAAATTCGAGTATTTTATTATAATTAAAATTTTCTAATATCAAAAATAGGGTTGTTACAACATTCTTAATAGCAAAATACAGTATAATAATGCATTTTTAACCAGGCACTTGCACTTTAGGTTCTAAAGATTAGCATATTTTAGCTGTACTAGGGCATCTGAGTAGGCTATTAGAATCATGATTTAGTGGACTTAAAAGTAACCAGAGCATCCTTACTCTAATTTTGAACTAGAGATTAATCTGTCTACTTTAAAGGTCTATATTGATACAATACAGACAAATTTTAATATAGTAGAAACTAGGACATAAAAGAACAAGTACAGGTTAAATTATCTGCACATTTTCCATGCCATATCAAATCATATGAAAGGAAAATTGTGAATACAAGAGAAGACGGCTAATCTGCACCCCCACATTGATATTTTTTTTTTGAATGGTACTTTATATACAATAAATCATTGGGACAACATATCCAATGACAATAAACGTTCGAAAGCAAGTTTCGAACTTGTGACATCTTGCACCAAATCCGAATCAATTAACCACTTGGACAATGGTGCTTGTCCCCCCACATTGATATTAGTTATAACTAATGGTAATAACACCGTGAATTCACTATGTTCTTTGTATGAAATGTCTATAATTGCTCTGTCCAGATTTAGTGTAGATTAGGAAACTTGGGTTAGGGGAATTTCCAATATTTGCTACAGTAGAAACTAGGACATATATGTCATGCCGATTGTATAACGTGAACAAATGTCTCCAACTATTTATACACACAAAGATACTGGCAGAAATAAATAGAATGAGTTGTAAATTGAAGACTTTCAGAATGTGAAATTGTACGCTGCATATGGTGCTGTGAAGTAATAATATAATTTGAAGTTTTATACGTCGTTACCGAGTTCTGTAGGCATGGATGTGAATTTCCATGATCTTTCAGAGAACTGGGAAAATATTTAAGTAAGTGGTGATGCTTTCAGTTGCAATATTGAATTATGATATTAATCTACTGCAATTTAGATCTGTACTGATATGTATGCATCATGTGTTAGATTGGGGTGAAATGATGAGAACGCCGTATGGTCCCATGTTAAGTGGCTCGAAGTGTAACTAGTCAACTTGATGAAAGATAGGTAGATGAGTGAGGATATCACTTGAGCGTCTGATGATATTTTTTGGATTAAGGGGTTGATTTACATGGATACGGCCAAAGTAGCAAGTTGCTGGTAATACTGAATATTTCTCATCAAAAATATTTATTGCATTAAGAAGTAGTAGAAGAAGTGTAATGACTTCGAGGCATATATTTATTGCAGTATTATAATTGTACAATGCAGAATGGAAACTGCAAAACTGAATGGTGTCGATTAACGCATTGTGCATATCTCACGGGCCTTGGTATTTTGAGCCTTGTAATATGACTTTGCTAACAGTCATCACACCACCAAGTTTAATGTTTTCTTCGAATTAGTTTAGTGGACCACGACAGTCACCAAAAATATATATATTCTGATTATCGGAGCCCACTTAAGAGCACCGAAATATATGGGCCATGCATCAAACGAATAGCAGGCCAAGAAAATAAAAGGAGAGATGAAGTCAGTGTGAAAGCAATGCAGAGCGAACGTATCGTTTCATTTCATGAATAACATATAACAGGTATAAATGAAAAGGCCATGAGGTTAGTGCTCGTTTGGATGTAGAGATAATGGTACGATGAAAAGATGTGTATAACGCATCATAATGTACATTCATTCCTCAGTCAGCACCCCTCTTTGAATGTTCACCACAAAGACATTTGGTTAAAGAGGATAATGCCTTTTCATAACCTTATTACGGAAAATTTTGGTGAAACATACAATTTTAACCAGGAAAAAAGTGTAAATTGC
Organism: Allium cepa; assembly: GCA_030765085.1. NCBI lineage: Eukaryota > Viridiplantae > Streptophyta > Magnoliopsida > Asparagales > Amaryllidaceae > Allium > Allium cepa. The sequence continues at coordinate 269,134,812 of CM060931.1, read as the reverse complement.
TATCGTAAAGCATAATTCAGAAAGCTCATTCAGATTTAATCTTCCATTAAACTATTATTTAGTCTCGATGCATGAAAATTCTACGTGCCACTTTTTGAAATGTATAGTTCAGAAAATATTTGCTGAAATAATCGTTACATTAATTAATTTTTTATTTTTTCCTGAAATGGACAGTTGATCAAGGTATCTTAAGAAAGTTGCCTAGAATTACTAAAGAATTGCTCAAGATAGAAGTTCGAAGGTAGTCTAAAATGTAATAATAAAGAATTGCTCAAGATAGAAGTTCTACTACTTCTTACTGTACTGCAATAAATATATGCCTAGAAGCATATTGTTGAAAACCTTTTTATTTTATATAGTAAAAAATGTCATAAAATTTTCTAATATCAAACATAGGGTTGTAATCAAAGTGTATAAATAGGGACTGTTGTTGCATTGTAAAAGAGAGAGAGAGAGAGAGAAAAAAAAATCTGGTGTTATAATTCATGTCAATTTGATTTCCTGTTTCTTGCCATTCCAGTACTAGTCTTTAGACTCTTTACTTTAATTCTTATTCATAGCCTAGCTTTGGTTAGTTAATCTTAGTTTAGTTCTTCAATTTTCTTTTCTAGCTGTAGTTTATCATTTCATGCTTGTTATCTACATGCAATTACACTTCCAGCTATTCAATTCTGTTTAGTTCTTTGTTTCATTTTCAGTTCTTTGTTATTTCTGCAATTTAGTATCAGCTCTTTAATTTTCATGCCATTACACTTCAAATTATAGCTTTAGTTAGTGATAGTTTTGGATATCATTGTCCATTTGTTGCCACATAGTAATTACTGGATCCCTGCTATACTAAAGGTGATGTATAAATTACAGAATAAGTACACTGTCATAAAGTATGGATTAATGAATAGGAAACTCCCTTTCCTTAATGATAAGATCATGGTAGGGTAACAACTTAGAAATGATGTTTGAAAGTTGTGTAACAGTTTAAAATTATGCTAAACAGAGAATAATGCAAAAAACAACTCAACATTCTAGATAAGAGCATGGTAGAATAACAAGGAATAAGAATGCTTGTGTGAAATGATCTAAATTATGCTAAAAACAAGGTAGATGCAAAATGGCTGTTTTAAATGTATAAATTATAATATTTTACCAGAAATATAAATGTGTATACAATGGTAATTCTGAATTTGAATCTTATTTTGAGAACTTTGACTGAATTTTAATCGTTGTGTCATTTCTTGCCGTAATATTTTATTATATGTGCTTTTGCTTCATTCATATAAGAAAAGACATTGAATGAAAAATCTTTATTTCCATAATGAATTAGGTGATCCACGAGTTTTTGCTAATGTCAGAACCTACCTCGAGAGATTGGATCAGAATTTGACATAGGAACACAAACGAATATATACAAGGTGTTCGATATTTTATGAATTTCGTGAAGCGTCATTCACCACCTGATTTTGAAATATGCTGTTGTCCTTGTATAAAGTGTATAAATTCTAAAAAATTGCCTTTTGAAATAGTTGAGAAGCACTTTATTCTTTATGGTATGGATCCAGCATACGATGAATGGTTTTTTCATGGAGAAAGTAATGGCATTGAAGTAATGGTCAATCCTACACCCCATGTTGTCAATGATGTTTCGTATCTCATCAATTTCAACAGGAAAACCCAATAGAAGGTGGTCTTGGAAATCTTGTTGATGATGTATATGGATTATCTCATGGTACACAAGCAACTTTTGGTGGAAACCATGAAAAAAAGTATAATGAATACAAAAGAAAAGCAAGTAAAAAATTATATCCTTCTTGTGAAGAAGGTCTTACAACATTAAGTGTCCTCATATAGCTACATGGCTTGAAAAAGGAATTCAACTGGTCAGGAAATAGTATGACCGAGTTGTTGAAGAGGTTGAAACTATGGCTTGTAAAGAAAAATACACTACTCGATAAATACCCTACAATGAAAAAAATATTAAAAGATCTAGGAATGAATGTAAAAGGAATACATGCTTGTGAAAATGATTGTATATTATTTTGGAAGGGGTATGAAGATGCATTGGAATGTTCGCACTGTAATACTTCAAGATTTAAAATTAAGGAACATGGGAAAATAGTCGAAGTCACAAAACAACCAAGAAATTTTTTGAAATATTTTCCCATTATTCCTAGATTAACTAGGTTGTACACTGTACCTTGGATAGCCCGAAATAAGTTATGGCATAGTGAAGCAAAGCCTTCTTGGGACTCCATGCGACATCCTATTGATTCGGCTGAATGGAGATCGCTTAAAAATATATGGCCGGATTTTTCTACTAACGGAAGAAATGTTTGGCTTGGCATTGCTACTGATGGATTTAATCCTAGTGGAGCTCAATCTAATAGTTATAGTTGTTGGCCCGTGTACATGATCCCATATGATTTTCCCCCTTCATTATGTATGAAACCCGATTTTCAAATGTTATGTTTGTTGATTCCTGGACCTAGAGCACCAAGCCAAGACATTGATGTATACTTAGAACCTCTTATGGATGAGTTAAAGCAATTTTGGATAGGAGTGCCTGCATTTGACATGGATAAGAAAGAGAAATTTACACTGGGAGCGATGCTTTTGTGGGGAATTCATGACTTACCAGCATTTGGAAATTTATCCAGTTGTGTGACACATGGTTATAAAGCATGTCCGGTTTGTGCTACTGAGACCGAGTGAGAACGTATTGGTAATAAGATTATTTATACAAAGTATAGAAGATTTTTGAATAATGGTCATCCATATAGAGCATTGAAACATGGATGGTACAAAGATGTAGAGCATAAGGAACCTCCCACACGATTGGTAGGATCGGCACTTTTGGAAAAGCTTGCTCATATCAAATATGTACCGGGTAAAAAAAATTAAAACGTAAAGAATTTGATGATGGTGATGAAGATCATTTTGTAAATGAGAATGACAATGAAGAAAGACCAACGTGATATAAGAAGTCGATTCTTTTTACCTTAGAGTATTGGAGTAGTCATAAAGTGAGACATACGATTGATGTGATGCATACTGAAAAGAATGTAGCGAAGCATCTTATTAACTTGTTTTTTGATAGGAAACAATCTTCCAAGTTTGCATTTGATAAGACTTACAAAATTCAATGCTGCCAAGTCTTAAAAGGTGCAAAGCTTCCATCATGCTTTTCAACAAAGATAGGCAATTTAGTCAACGTTCAACCACCTAGCTTGAGCATTAGAAAATCATATGATTATCATATCATTCTTCAATATTTTCTTCCAATCATGGTTCAACATGCCTATCCAAAATGTCGCGACTTAAGACGTGCAATTTTGCAAGTATGTTTATACTTCAAAATTATTTGTTCGAAGGTTTTAGTTCGAGAGCATGTCCAAGCTGCTAAAGATATGATTTCAGAGGCGTTATGTGTGTTGGTTCACTACTTTCCTGCTCACTTCTTTGATATAAGCATACACCTAATGTTGCATTTAGCCGATCAAGCATTACTTTGTGGACCTGTTAATTATATATGGATGTATCCGTTTGAGAGATACGATACATCTTTATAAAATTACTTGTTTTATATTTAAAAATATATGTATAAGGTAATATATTTTTTGTTTCTTGACTAGAGATATAAAGGAGTGTAAGAACATATCAAGTAACAAGCGATATGTGGAAGGCTCAATTTTCGAAGCGTATCTTGTTTCAGAATCTATTAGATATGCAATGGAATATATGCCAAATCCACGTATGGGTAATCATAGTTCTACACAAGCGTCATTTTTGGATGAGAACGACAATGGTATATATGAATGTTCAATTATGGAAGGCAAAAATATCAAGTTATCTAGTGTGCAACGTATGCAGATTCGATGATGGATACTTTTCAAAATTGACATACCAGATCTAGATGATTATTATAGGTTTGTATTTTTTGTGCATTTCGTAAGGTATAACATTATATTTATTGAGAATATTACTTATAATTTGTAGCGAGTATCAGTTGTCCTTAGAATATGCTCAGCGTGGTAAAAAAAAGACTACAGACAAAGGCAGAAGTGGTAGTACAATCTGAATTTATTGATTGGTTGCACAATAAGGTTTGTCCAACTTGCTTCCTAGTTCATAGTTTAATAATAAAAATAATAGTGTTTAATATATTTCAGTGGATTTAACAGCTAATTGAAGAAAAAAGCATGGATTCAATGTTGTGGCGTTATGTTAGTGGACCACAATGGGAAGCTAGAACTCATCTTAAGTATAGAATCAATGGTTATATATTCTCTCCACAACATTATGATAACACATTATCAACCCAAAATAGTGGTGTTTGAATGAATGCGATTACAACATTTGTTGCAAGTGCGAAAGATTTAAATCCTATGGATGATGATACTACGTGGTATGGTGTTATCAAAGAGATTATTGAAGTTGATTATTATGAATTTCAACATGTAGTATTCTACTGTGATTGGATCAATGTAGCAGATAAATCAAATAGCTGTAAGATTTGTAGTGACTCCAATTTGTTGATGGTGAATCTAAGGAAATTGAAAAGCAGTAGTGGAGAATATGACGAGCCTGTCATTCTGTCGTCCGAAGCAAGTCAAATCTTTTACATAAGCAACATGCATGATCCTAATTGGTCCATCGTAAAACACTCGCCTATGCGCATGACTGATAGCATAGATGATTATGAGATGCCAATGAGCTTTCAATCTATTTTGAAGGAGCAGCCTAATTTAACTGCGTTGTTGAAATGTATCGAATCAAAATAGACACACTTGATTGAACAATAATTATTTTGTTTACTTGTTACAATGTTGTATTGATTACTATAAACTTGGGTATGTTTCTCTATTGTTGAATATTTTTGCAGTTATTACACTTGTCTTGAACGCATCATATTAATGCTATGATTTAATCTTTTTGTGTATAACTGATACCTTTTACAAATATGAATTGGTATGAACAATAAATAAACATGTATTAAGCTTATGCTATGTTCTCCATCTTGGATGAGCCATTATCCTACAAATTTTCTTTTATGCTTTAATATGCATTCATCGTCTTTAAATTATTTGCATTGTAAAATGTCAAGCAATTGTAATGCCACGTCACTACATACAAATGATGCAGAGGAAGTTGATGTTCCTCCTCCCCCTCCAAATAAAAAGTACTCAATAATTGTGGACTTAGAAGGTGAAGAAGGCAGTGATGCAAAAAAAATGGGCCTCTCGTTGTGGTGTTTTGCTTCGTTCTCCCATTCCGATTGGTTATGAAGGATAGAATGATGTAGATGTTGTTTTCAAAGATAGCCCGTGGAAAGCACTAATGGTACGTAACTGTTTATTCGTAATATATTTAACTATTTATTCGTAACTGTTTATACTTCATTAGCTTGAATCTGTTTTGTCTGGTTCATCTACAACTTGTTTTTTTGTACTCTTGCCCTTTTTGTTTAGCTGTTGTGTCTTTAACTGTCTTTAACTTTTCAGATTAGGAACCAAATTATGTTTAAAATATTGATGATGCTAAAAGTTTGAAGATCAAATAATGTCATTAACTTTTCAGGTCTCTCATTCAACACAAACCACTGTCTGCTCCATCCATTTTTCATATTTTCTCCATTGAATAACAAAAAATTGACATTGTTATTTGATTTTTTTGTTTCAAAAGAAAGAGTTTGACTTGAATATCGACCCCATGGTAGCTAGACCAATATTGGAGAAGAAGTTTTCACAACGTTATCGAACATTCAAAGCAACGATACGTCAGAGATTCCTCAAAAAAGATGGACAACTCATGCCGAAACATGTTGCACTTAATAGTCGTCCTGATGACGTTGATAATATGGTGGCAGAGGTTTGTTGACATCGAATATAGTGACAAGAAAATGAAACAATGCATGACAAATTCCAGAAACAAGGCCAAAAGTACTCTAACTCATACATTGGGAAGGAAACTTTATCTTAGACTATGAAGAATTGGTATGTAAAAACATTTTTTAGGTTAATATTTCAGTGACAAAAATGTACTTTATGAAAATTTTCAAATGCAGGCAGCTGAGAATCCAGGACAGAAGATCACACGTACAGTGGCATGGAAAGTGGCTCATACAAGTAGAAAAATGGGAAAGGTGATTCCATGTGCTGCCGAAAAATTTATAAGTACTTCAACATCTATTCAAGACTGTATCGGTATCCAGGACAGAACATCCCATGGTTATTTGTTCTATATCAGTTATATTAGTTTAGTTAGTTCAATCATATCATATTTTTAGCTGCAAAAAGTTTTATCATTTTTTGTATACGGGATCAGACTTGAGAATTAGCATCATTATCTACATTTACAAAATTATAAACTACCCCAAATTTGAATGATTAATGCCAGAAAATGATATCTGCTAATTGGAAAAATAAATGAATAAGCAAACTATCTAACAGCTTGCAAAGATAGGAAAACCAATTTACGTTAGATAAATAGAGCTTAAATAATGTTTGATGATATGCCATATTCATACATTGGGCAGCTTGTATGTATTTTACGTTAGATAGAGCTTTTATTTACGTATGACTATCAATATTATTGATGTTGGAAGAGTATATATGTATAGTATAATAGAAGCACTTATTGAGATATATTTGCAGAGAGCATATAAGTAGAACCCCACCCCCTTGCAAGCAGTATCGAACTATAATTAGTATGGTCCTGCTTTTTAGATTGTTCTCTCTTTGTCATAAAAGATTCATATATGATTGTTCATGTAAGATTTACACATTTAAGCCTGAAAAAAAGGGCTGCATGGTTAATGTAAAATTGAAACGTAAGAGGTGCTAATTCCATTTATCATGACAAGTAATGGTTCAACTTAAAATGTAATATAAGATTTATTTAAACGGTGTTGGTTTATGTTAAGTATGAGTATGTTTTTCTACTGTTAAAGTAGTTAAGATGATTTTGTTGCTCCGTTTGGGAAGAAAACCTGAACTGAGTTTTGCTGGGCTGAGGAAACCAGGCTATCGATTATAGTTCATATTATGTTCCAAAAAGCTATGTTGTGCAGATTCATATTGGTAGTGGGGAGTGTAAGGAAGCAGGGTCGTTTCTAGTGTGCTTGGAGGAGGAAGATGAGTGGTTTGAGTTTGCATTATTGGTGTGAGGGGCAGCTTCATCAGGATTGAAGTTAAGACCATTGTTAAGGTCGTCACCATCATTATCGGAAGCTTTCCTACGCTTTTTCCTATTTGTAGCTGTATGGGTGGGTGTTGAGGAGGGGGGATTTGCTTAGGAGGAGGAGGTGGGAGAGGGATATGATTAGGTGGAGCCAGGTGAAGATATAGGGAAATGGTGGTGATTGTAAATGTTATAGCAGATAGATGTGGAGTTGATAATTGCACATGAGAAGTTTGTACCATACTGAAGTAGCTGTTGTTGAGTGTGGTAGGTTGATATATGGTAAGAGGAGATTTACCTTATGTGCATGTATGATGAGGTTGATCTAGTGTAAGTGTAGATGAAGTTAAAAGGGGGAAGGGGGGTACTCACTGGTTTTGTGGAACCAATGTGGATTTGTTGAGAAGATCTTGGTATTTGTGCTTATGAAGAAGGATCTGAAGGTGTATGTAAGTCTGATGTGACCGTGTGCATGTCCGACTTTGAGGTGATGTGTTCGAAGGGTAGGGGAGAGATGGCTGTAGATTGGGAGATGTTTCAATTTATTTTAGAGGAGGGAATTTGGTTGATTGTGTATAAGTGGTCAGGAGGGAATATTTGTCGAGTTGCATGTGTTTGGTTCCATATACATGTTTGAATTTTGTTCAGCAAGAGTTGTTGGTGGGGTGAAAAAATTGAAAACAGAGTTTATTGCATGGATTTCTTGATTTTATGTGGGGATTTTATTGGGACTTTATTATTTTTGGATTGGCAGGGGACAATGCAGCTGATTCTTTGTATTTCTTGAGTGAGTTTGATAAAGGATCATGTCTTGCATCACTGTGAATTGTTCCTGCTTGAAAATATCACTCTGCCGTGCATTTTCCAAATTGCGATTTAGATCATTCATTATCATACCACTATAGTTCATATTCCCATAGAAAAAAGTAGTTTATATGATTGAACTTGCTTTTATAGTTTATCTTATGCATTATAGTTTATCTCCTCCATATTTTGTTTTACAGTATTTGTGATGACCCGGAAATTTTGAGCAATTGAAATTGGAATATTCAATTGATTTTGAATATTTAAATGTTAATTTTTAACTTGAATTCAAATATCACCAATTATTTGATAATTAAATTATTGAATTAAATAAGTTGAAGTTGGTTCAAATGTTGAATCTAGAGTTTTAAAGCCTGTTAAAAATAAATTGAAGGCTTATAAAAATTTATATTGATAATACTGAAGAGAATATAAGTGATGAAATCAAATTTGAAAATGGTTCGTTAAGTGTTGAAATTTATATCGTTTAAATTATATTTAAAAATAGCTTTCCGAGACACAGTTTCGGAATTCAATGAAACCAGTTCCATTGGATCCGTAATATTTTATTATTGTCGGATTTCAATTTTCGCATTGTTTGGTGTTACCGTTGAGTCATACGATTGGTCAATGCCTAGTATAATTAAATTGAATTAAAGTAATAATTGAGTCTTCCCTTATAGCCAACATTTTCTGTTATCTTCTTGTTTACGCCATCCATTTTTTTTCACGTTAAAATCATGTTCTCCTGGTTCCCTTCATTGTCCTTTTAGAACTCGAGCCTTGTTGTATTCAGAAAAAAAAAAAGAGAAACAAAATAAAAATAAAAATGGAGGCCGATACTGTCCACTCGGTTTTCAAAATCGAAACCTGTTCGACTCTTAAAAAAAAATAGCGATTGCTTCCTCTTACTATCGCGCCCCGTATCTCGAACGTGAAGACGAGAAGGAGAGGCTCTCGTATAGGGATTCTGTTGTGGTTCGTGGCGGCTGTCGATTTAGGGTTGAGCTGGAGATGGCGTTCGATTTATCGTCATCAGAACGTGGAAGGGAGGCACGATCGAGTTGAGTTATCGCTGGTGGATTTGGGTATTGCGATGCTCGAATCAAACTATCTCAATATCGACGAGAATTGGCGCTCCTCTCTAGGGTTTGGGTTTCTGGGGAAGATTGCGGCGACAATCGAGGGGGGAAAATTCTGTTCGAAGTTCGTTGTGAGGTAATTTTTGTTTTCTTGCATTTATCTGAATATTTTACATGCAAAAATTCATTTACAGTAAAAGGAAATCTTACATGTCAAGTATTTTTTTTTGAATTTTAAGTTTTCCTCAATCAAATTTTAATGTATACAGTATACAGGAAATGAAAACATTATTATTTTTTCCAATAAGACATAGGGTTCTGTTTAAATTTAAATCTATTAAGCAATGATTACTATGTCTAATAAACCTGTTTAATTATATGTCACTAAAAATGATTTTATTAAAAGTGAAATAGTCTAAATTAAATTATTGATTAATTAAATCTATTAAACAGTTATAAATCATTCGATTATTCCAAATGTTAATAAAATGAGATAACGTTTATTCAAGGTTCGAAATCTGAAAGGAAAACAAGCTGGTTGGAATGGGTTGCAAACAGAAAAATAAAGGTGAGTTAATCTCACCCAGTTTAAGTTTAAATTCAAATGATTAAATTTAAATAATTGATTATGGTTGAATTGATTGATGTGATGTAGTATAGTATAATTTGAACTTGGCATATTATGTGATGCTAACGTCTGTGGATGCAGGGAAAACAGGTTGGAGGGATCCAACTGGACCCCTCAACTTTATTTAATTATTTAATATACTCTGTTCTTAATATTTGATATTCTGCAATGAATTATGTGGAAATATTGGATGCTATGGCTCGATTGTTATAATCGAGAAATAATGAATTACCCAAAATATATAATTTGAGTTTGGGAATGGAAATAAAAGAAGTAAATTGTAAGTAAAATAATTATAGAAAAGTTGAATAAAGTTATAAATGAACTGGAAAGGAAATAAAGTAACTTTAAATTTTTAATAAATAAATCTTGAGTATGGGAAGGAAAATTTAATTAAACAGAGAGTTCATGAAACTTAAATCTCAATGTTATTGTTTAAAAAGAACAAAACATTTATTTTAAATTGAGAATTTAAATTTATTTAAGAAGAATAAAGAAGAAATTGGGAATAACCTGAGATTTGTAAATTTCAGCTAAAGGAGTTAAAAAATCAAACTGAAAATAATAATAAAGTCCATAATTAATGAATTTTGAAATGAACTGTTAAGAGAAGAAATTTATTTCAAATGGAATAAATTGGAAATCAACTTGGAAAATTGATTTAAGTGATTGAGATTGGAAATCTCACTCTGAATAACCGAGTACGCCTTCATAGTAAATTTTTAAATATAAATTGAATGTTTAAAGTTGTTTTAAGAAGTATGTTTTGTAAATTTATTATGTCTAATATTAAATTTCTAAAGCAAGAATTTCCTTTTAATATATTATAGCAATAATTATTTACAGAGTGATTTAGTATTTGTTTTAAAAAAAGGTTCAAATCTGGTTTTATGTTTTATTAAGTAACCTTATTATCAAATAGTCCTGTAGTATGTAGTTTTAACAAATTATTGAAATAATTTAACTTAAATTTTTAAAGTATATTTTCAAAGTAAAGTGTTTTAAATTATTTAAAAATCTATTTTTTCTGTGCTTGGTGATTTCAAAGGAGATAGAAAATATTTGGGAAAGTTGATTCTGAAAAGAAAGATGGTTTTGAAAACTTTTTTCAAAGGATTGAAAATAGAAATATATCTTGTGAAGATATTTTTGGAGATTAATAAATAATTTGGAAAATTATTTATTGGTTGATGATTGTTGTGTGAATATTAATTGATAGTTAAATAACCGACTATCAATATTGGACAAATGCGTTGATCGTTTCGAAGAGACCGAGATCGAGATTTATTTCTCGAAAACCACTTCGATCCGGTTTGTACGTTTCGTGTAAACGATTTTGGATTCGAAGATGGAGCAGTGAAGTGCAAGGGCTAGTCGCTACTAATCCTGAGGATATTTCCAAAGGGATGTAGTAGGAATAGTGCCTTCGGTTCCGTTCGAACCCGGGACGGACTTGTATGGATGAATGCTTGCGAAACATCGTCAGGTGGACGATGGGCATTCTAAGTGAAAACATTCTAAAGGTAATGCTTAGCCTCAAGCCTCATCAACCGGGAATGACTGAAAATCAGGGGATATGCAGCAAGGTTAGGTGGGTCATGCCCAAGCAGGACAAGATAATTCCCCTATCTAGATGTCCCTTATATATCTTTCGGCTTAGTGGGTGGTTGGTCGCGCCAACCACGGGGTTTATCTTGTTCGGGACTGTTCAGTAAGGAATGGTTCTGGCCTTGTGTTGCAGGGGATGAAGGGAGTAATCCTCGGTACGGTGATCTAGGCCCCGTACTGTGACAGGTGGTACCCCAGTGCCTAGTCATTGTTGGAAATCCATTTTCCCTACGAACCTTGTACGAGTTTTGTTTGTATTACCCACTCTGTGGCTAGTAGCTGGAATTTAATCATGTAACAATTTCGGCTATTTTATAAGTATTTGTATATAGACCCTATTATAATATCAGAGGATTTCTATAAAAATTGTTTTAGCTATCGTAAGGTAAAAACCCGACATGTTTATTTGTGGCGTGGTCTTACGAGATGCTTTTGTTTTCAAAGGATTTTTGAAACTTTAATAATAAATTGGGTGTGATTTTCTCACGCTGGTATTCCAGACTGACTCGGATGTTATTTAACTATAATGCTCGGGTCAGACCGAGTATTATAGGATACAGGATAGGATGCTATGGAGCTCAGGAGACGAGCTGGATTGACGATACGTACATTCGTACTTGTTTATATATATATATATATATATATATATATTCCGCTGTGTTGAGTTGTTGTGTATCCATTGTATGATATTGATGTTGGGCTGGGATTGATATACTCTGATGATGTAATGTATAAACAGATATATTTCATTTTTTAGTAAAGATCATTATTGTCTATTATATTTTATTCCGCTGCGATGGTTAGATTCTGATGTTGTTTTTGGTTCTCTCTTCTTCTACCTCTTCTTCATTAAACCAAATGGTTCGTATTTCTGTGCAACTTGAGTTGATTCAGGTAAAACAGTGTTGACTCAAGGGGTACGGATTTGCGGGTCGTTACACTTGGTATCAGAGCTTAGGTTGGTGATAACCTTGGCTCTGGTGGGAATTACTCATTTAAATTAGAGTCTATAGTACTCTATAATGAGTTTGAGCGTATTAATAGATATGAGCGCGTATTTGTTAGTGAATATAAATTGTTTTAATATTTTGTTGATTGGTTTATTGAGTGGCATATGAACCTTACACAGTCTGTGCAACTGTATCGAAGGGGTTTCTAAACACTTGAATAGAGCAATTGACACGGTATTGTTTTAAATGTGGGTAAATGAAATAATTTTACCCAAAAATATATTTTCGATATAAAGGAAATTTTTGTAAGCTATTTAGCTAATATATGGTTGCTTGGATGTTAGAAAGGATAATATTAAAGTATTATCATTGTTAAATGAAAATTTAACTAGAAATTGGAAGGGGAAAAAAAAACCCAAAGTTTGAAGAAAATAAATTCATTATAAAATGAAACATATAAATATGAATTATAATTGTAATTTATAAATTGAAGTGTAATCAAGTGAGAATTTGTATAAGCATAAACTGTACAAAAGAAATATAGTTAAAACTTATTTGAGCAAAATTTGGAAATTTAAATTCCGAAAATTTGGAAGTGTTTTGAAGATAAAATGATAGCATTGTTTTGGAGGTATTTCTGAAAGGAAATTTGTTTTAAATGGATTTTGAAAGTGATATAGCATTGAAATTACTTGGATTATTGGAAAATAATTCTGATGATGACGGCCGCATCATCAGTATTCATGTTTGAATTTCTAAGTGACGAATTGCTACCAAAGTGATTTGTTCTGGAAGCAGATGTTTTTGAAAATTTCAAAGGAAATTTGTTGGAAAAAAAAAACAAGATTGGTTTAATATTTGAGAAATGTGATTTAAGATGTTGGAGATTTCAAATCAATTTGAAACTAAAACCGGGAGTATAAAAATCCTGATAGGATGGGTTGTAAGTTTATAAAATTGAGATGAGTTTCAAATCAGGAAGGAAATATAGGCTCTGAATGTTGGAATTAAATAAAGTGAGAAGTTGTAAAATTGAAATTAACTTGGATTGGGAGAACAAAATTTAACTGGATTAAAATAAATTGAATAAGCTGAAATAATATCCAGTTATATTCAAATTAAGTTGAAATCGAATTGAGTTGAATAAATCAGAGTTGAAATAAAATTGAATTGGAATAGAAATTCAATTGAATTATTGAATGAATTAGATTCTTACCTGAACAAATGGAAAACAAGTTGGATAAGAATTGGAATTGGAATAAATAAATAGGACTTATAAAAGAAGAATATATTCAAGCTTATGATGAATGGAATTGTATGGAGAAAAAAATAATAAGTTGTGACTTATTAAATTGGAAATGGAATACAATGAATACAATGCCCAAAATCAATATTTTGATAAATTGAGAAATGAAATGAGGATCCAAACTTGAAGTATAAAATAAATATTGAGCTTAATAAAATTAAATGGAGTGATATTTGGAATAAAAATTCAAGTGTTGGATTATGAATAAGGGAAGAACTAATTGGATAATAAATTAGTTAATGGAATTGAATTATAAGTTTATGATGAAGTTGGAAATAAACTCAAGTTATAAATTGAAATTGATTTAAATTGTTGATGAAGTGAAAGTAATTGAGAATGAGGTTGAATTGTGAGTTAATAAATTGGATGGTAAATTAAAAGTAAATAATAGGATCAGAACTTGAGTTATTGATAAAATTAGACTTGAATTGTTAACAAAATAAATATAATTTGAAAAGTATAGAGTAAAAATGAAATGTATTAAAATAATAATGGTATGAATTGCAAATAAAAATCCTAATAAGTGGAAATAGATTGGAAATGGCCTTGTAATAAATTGAATGAGTTAAATCCGGAACGTTAAATTTTATTATAACTAATCAAATAAATTTGTAGTTTGAAATGAGACTGGATTGAGATAGAATCAAATTAAATTGAAAAGAGAAATTTATTTGCAAAATGAAGTGAGCTCAAGAATAGAAAAGAAAAAAAAAGAAGATTTACTTGAAAATAAAATGGGCTTAAGTATAAAATTGGAATGAATAAATTTCAGCTAAAAGATGGAAAAGAGTTGAATTGAATTCAACTAAAAATTAAGTTTAATAATATTGGATTGGTTTTAAACCAAGTGAAAATAAATTTTTAAATCGAAATAAAATTCAGTGAGTTATAAATAATATTAATGGAATGAAATTACAGAAGAAATAATTGTAAACCATTTAAAAATTATTAAGGAATTGAAATAATTAGGGACAATAAGGAAATGGAATGTTTATGTTAACAGAATGGGTTTAAATGAAGGCGGATAAAGAATGAAACCCTATTGAATACATCTAACATTGAAATAGTTATCGGATGAAATAGCTTGGATTATCTTCGAGCTAAATAAAACAGTTTGGAATAAACAAATATGGAATGTAATGTTAATTAATGAGTTGTAAGTGAAATTTAAAAAGGGAGTGTGTCGAGCTAAGTAAATGGTTGTAAATGGATTAAATAAAAAAGGGAAATTTAGTTGGCAATTAAGATGAACCTAGGTTGTATATGGTTTGGATGAACTAATTGGCTAATAAAATGGAATGCGAGTGAATAGATTCAAATTTAAAATGCAATGAGAATGAGAATATATAAATTGTGAATAAATTTAAAAATGGGATAGAATTAAGTATAAATTGAGTTGAAATCCATTAAAAATTGGTTATAACACATAATACTTATTTATTCACATAGTTTTCGTCAAATTTGCAAAGAATAAATTGTAATTGAATGTAAATGGAAGTTATTAAAATGCCTTGGATGGATAGGAGTAAAATAAATTGATTTTGAAAGCAATTGAATTAAATGTGAGTTCAGTTTGCTTAGGAATAAATTAAAAGTAAGCTATTGTGTTTTAAACCATTCAAATTTGATGAAGATGTATACGAATGGATTGAAAACCATTCGAATTGAATGAAAATGGTTATAAATGAATTAAAACAGTTGAATTGGCATGGGAACTATATAAATTGCTTACAGAAAAATGTTTTGTATGAGATTCTTTTAGAATTCATATGTTTTAACTATTGTAAATAAGTGAAATATAGTTAAACTGCATATATTTGGGACTTACATGTTTAAGTTGAGTAAGTACAGGTACCTGGAAGCCGTGTGGCTGGATTTGGCTGTGCTATTTGTTAAAAATAATAAGTTGCTTGCTTAAAATGCTAAATAAGGTACGCCTACGCAATTAAAATAGGAAATATGAACTGTTTTTGGTTTGTCCGACCGTGTGGGTCGATGTATATATATTTATCTCTTTTGTCAAATTGCAAAAGCTCCTCCGTACAAAGGGGACTCTGCCAAAAAATTTTAGAAATTTTGGGGAGTTAGAAAATTTTTGAAAATTTTGGAAAATTTTGTTAACGACAAAACTATTTAGAATTGGAAACTAAAATAAGTTAGTAAATGAGACTAATTAAAGTAATGACTTAAATTAGGAATAAATGAAGCATAAAAATTAAAAATTCAAAGTTGAAAATAAATGAAATACATATGTAATGTGGAAATCGATTTGAATAGAAATAAGTATAAACTAAAAATAAAGATAAGAAACATATAAAATGTTTATACTAACTTAAGAGAGGAATGGTAAATTCTAGATTGGAAATTGATATTACAAATATAATCTAAGATAATATTGAAATGAATAGATGTTGACATTTTGTGAGAAAGTCGATAAAATATTTTGGGATATTGTGATTAGATATTAGTGCTAAGCAGGATATGCAGGTATTATAAAAGGGAAAAGGAAATTAGATTTGATTTCAAGAGATAAATTTGAATTGCGCGACAAAAGGTACGCATTTAAATTTGGTATGGAATTTGATTGGGATTTGGATTTGGATTTGGATTGAGCCACTTGGCCTTTTTGTTTTCTTTTTGGTTTTGGGAGGCCGTAGAGCCATTTTGTAGTTGTACCGAGCTAGCCGCGCAAAGGAGACGCTGGCGAAATTTTTCGGGAATTTAGGGAGTTAGAAAAATTTTGAGAAATTTTTGATAACTCAAAATTTGGTTTTAAATTGAACTTGAGTGGTTTAACAAATAGTATAGTTTGAAACTATGGGAGAGTTGAGAGGTTAATAAGAAAGATAATGGATCTTTTATAATAGATAGTTGGTAAGTTGTTGAGTTGTTAGAAACTGTTGGTTTTGGAAAAGTAACGGGTATTGAACTATTTTCCTAACTAGTAATTTCGGGGACGAAATTCTTTTAAGGGGGAAGGAATGTGACGACCCGGAAATTTTGAGCAATTGAAATTGGAATATTCAATTGATTTTGAATATTTAAATGTTAATTTTTAACTTGAATTCAAATATCACCAATTATTTGATAATTAAATTATTGAATTAAATAAGTTGAAGTTGGTTCAAATGTTGAATCTAGAGTTTTAAAGCCTGTTAAAAATAAATTGAAGGCTTATAAAAATTTATATTGATAATACTGAAGAGAATATAAATGATGAAATCAAATTTGAAAATGGTTTGTTAAGTGTTGGAATTTATATCGTTTAAATTAAATTTAAAAATAGCTTTCCGAGACACAGTTTCGGAATTCAATGAAACCAGTTCCATTGGATCCGTAATATTTTATTATTGTCGGATTTCAATTTTCGCATTGTTTGGTGTTACCGTTGAGTCGTACGATTGGTCAATGCCTAGTATAATTAAATTGAATTAAAGTAATAATTGAGTCTTCCCTTATAGCCAACATTTTCTGTTATCTTCTTGTTTACGCCATCCTTTTTTTTTCACGTTAAAATCATGTTCTCCTGGTTCCCCTCATTGTCCTTTTAGAACTCGAGCCTTGTTGTATTCAGAAGAAAAAAAAAGAGAAACAAAATAAAAATAAAAATGGAGGCCGATACTTTCCACTCGGTTTTCAAAATCGAAACCTGTTCGACTCTTAAAAAAAATAGCGATTGCTTCCTCTTACTATCACGCCCCGTATCTCGAACGTGAAGACGCGAAGGAGAGGCTCTCGTATAGGGATTCTGTTGTGGTTCGTGGCGACTGTCGATTTAGGGTTGAGCTGGAGATGGCGTTCGATTTATCGTCATCAGAACGTGGAAGGGAGGCACGATCGAGTTGAGTTATCGCTGGTGGATTTGGGTATTGCGATGCTCGAATCAAACTATCTCAGTATCGACGAGAATTGGCGCTCCTCTCTAGGGTTTGGGTTTCTGGGGAAGATTGCGGCGACAATCGAGGGGGGAAAATTCTGTTCGAAGTTCGTTGTGAGGTAATTTTTGTTTTCTTGCATTTATCTGAATATTTTACATGCAAAAATTCATTTACAGTAAAAGGAAATCTTACATGTCAAGTATTTTTTTTTGAATTTTAAGTTTTCCTCAATCAAATTTTAATGTATACAGTATACAGGAAATGAAAACATTATTATTTTTTCCAATAAGACATAGGGTTCTGTTTAAATTTAAATCTATTAAGCAATGATTACTATGTCTAATAAACCTGTTTAATTATATGTCACTAAAAATGATTTTATTAAAAGTGAAATAGTCTAAATTAAATTATTGATTAATTAAATCTATTAAACAGTTATAAATCATTCGATTATTCCAAATGTTAATAAAATGAGATAACATTTATTCAAGGTTCGAAATCTGAAAGGAAAACAAGCTGGTTGGAATGGGTTGCAAACAGAAAAATAAAGGTGAGTTAATCTCACTCAGTTTAAGTTTAAATTTAAATGATTAAATTTAAATAATTGATTGTGGTTGAATTGATTGATGTGATGTAGTATAGTATAATTTGAACTTGGCATATTATGTGATGCTAACGTCTGTGGATGCAGGGAAAACAGGTTGGAGGGATCCAACTGGACCCCTCAACTTTATTTAATTATTTAATATACTCTGTTCTTAATATTTGATATTCTGTAATGAATTATGTGGAAATATTGGATGCTATGGCTCGATTGTTATAATCGAGAAATAATGAATTACCCAAAATATATAATTTGAGTTTGGGAATGGAAATAAAAGAAGTAAATTGTAAGTAAAATAATTATAGAAAAGTTGAATAAAATTATAAATGAACTGGAAAGGAAATAAAGTAACTTTAAAATTTTAATAAATAAATCTTGAGTATGGGAAGGAAAATTTAATTAAACAGAGAGTTCATGAAACTTAAATCTCAATGTTATTGTTTAAAAAGAACAAAACATTTATTTTAAATTGAGAATTTAAATTTATTTAAGAAGAATAAAGAAGAAATTGGGAATAACCTGAGATTTGTAAATTTCAGCTAAAGGAGTTAAAAAATCAAACTGAAAATAATAATAAAGTCCATAATTAATGAATTTTGAAATGAACTGTTAAGAGAAGAAATTTATTTCAAATGGAATAAATTGGAAATCAACTTGGAAAATTGATTTAAGTGATTGAGATTGGAAATCTCACTCTGAATAACCGAGTACGCCTTCATAGTAAATTTTTAAATATAAATTGAACGTTTAAAGTTGTTTTAAGAAGTATGTTTTGTAAATTTATTATGTCTAATATTAAATTTCTAAAGCAAGAATTTCCTTTTAATATATTATAGCAATAATTATTTACAGAGTGATTTAGTATTTGTTTTAAAAAAAGGTTCAAATCTGGTTTTATGTTTTATTAAGTAACCTGATTATCAAATAGTCCTATAGTATGTAGTTTTAACAAATTATTGAAATAATTTAACTTAAATTTTTAAAGTATATTTTCAAAGTAAAGTGTTTTAAATTATTTAAAAATCTATTTTTTCTGTGCTTGGTGATTTCAGAGGAGATAGAAAATATTTGGGAAAGTTGATTCTAAAAAGAAAGATGGTTTTGAAAACTGTTTTCAAAGGATTGAAAATAGAAATATATCTTGTGAAGATATTTTTGGAGATTAATAAATAATTTGGAAAATTATTTATTGGTTGATGATTGTTGTGTGAATATTAATTGATAGTTAAATAACCGACTATCAATATTGGACAAATGCGTTGATCGTTTCGAAGAGACCGGGATCGAGATTTATTTCTCGAAAACCACTTCGATCCGGTTTGTACGTTTCGTGTAAACGATTTTGGATTCGAAGATGGAGCAGTGAAGTGCAAGGGCTAGTCGCTACTAATCCTGAGGATATTTCCAAAGGGATGTAGTAGGAATAGTGCCTTCGGTTCCGTTCGAACCCGGGACGGACTTGTATGGATGAATGCTTGTGAAACATCGTCAGGTGGACGATGGGCATTCTAAGTGAAAACGTTCTAAAGGTAACGCTTAGCCTCAAGCCTCATCAACCGGGAATGATTGAAAATCAGGGGATATGCAGCAAGGTTAGGTGGGTCATGCCCAAGCAGGACAAGATAATTCCCCTGTCTAGATGTCCCTTATTTATCTTTCGGCTTAGTGGGTGGTTGGTCGCGCCAACCACGAGGTTTATCTTGTTCGGGACTGTTCAGTAAGGAATGGTTCCGGCCTTGTGTTGCAGGGGATGAAAGGAGTAATCCTCGGTACGGTGATCTAGCCCCCGTACTGTGACAGGTGGTACCCCAGTGCCTAGTCATTGTTGGAAATCCATTTTCCCTACGAGCCTTGTACGAGTTTTGTTTGTATTACCCACTCTGTGGCTAGTAGCTGGAATTTAATCATGTAACAATTTCGGCTATTTTATAAGTATTTGTACATAGACCCTATTATAATATCAGAGGATTTCTATAAAAATTGTTTTAGCTATCGTAAGGTAAAAACCTGACATGTTTATTTGTGGCGTGGTCTTACGAGATGCTTTTGTTTTCAAAGGATTTTTGAAACTTTAATAATAAATTGGGTGTGATTTTCTCACGCTGGTATTCCAGACTGACTCGGGTGTTATTTAACTGTAATGCTCGGGTCAGACCGAGTATTATAGGATACAGGATAGGATGCTATGGAGCTCAGGAGACGAGCTGGATTGACGATACGTACATTCGTACTTGTTTATATATATATATATATATATATTCTGCTGTGTTGAGTTGTTGTATATCCATTGTATGATATTGATGTTGGGCTGGGATTGATATACTCTGATGATGTAATGTATAAACATATATATTTGATTTTTGAGTAAAGATCATTATTGTCTATTATATTTTATTCCGCTGCGATGGTTAGATTCTGATGTTGTTTTTGGTTCTCTCTTCTTCTACCTCTTCTTCATTAAACCAAATGGTTCGTATTTCTGTGCAACTTGAGTTGATTTAGGTAAAATAGTGTTGACTCAAGGGGTACGGATTTGCGGGTCGTTACAGTATTCATAATTTGACAGGATATTTTTTTTTACAGTATTCACATGTTCATCATTTTCTATCAACCAATATGCAAGATATTGATAGTATGTTCTTTAGTGTATGCTTTTACTTTATTTAATATGCAAAATATTTTCAAGTTCAACTTTTATTTATAATTTATTTGGGTATTATGCAGGCTTTAGTTGAAGCAGCGGAGGAAAGACAAAAGGAAAACTCTAGTGTCAATGGTAGCAATGGAAGTAGAAGTTTTGAAGATTTTGAGAATGATCCCATTGCTGAAGTGTTTGGAAAGGAGAAAAGAAAAAACTATTGTCGTGCAATTAGCTCTACATCGACTATGAAGCAAGTGAAGCTTACACAAGCATCAGAAGCAATAGCTAATTTCAAGGAAGATGAAGATAGAAAATGGAAAGCAAAGATGGAGAACAATCAAAATAGACTAACCTAAGAATTTAGATCGATGCATGCGACTATGATGAGTATGCAACAAAGTTTGTTACAATTTATGAATCAGTTTGGAGGGAATGCGACACCAAGAAATGAAGTTGCTTCCAACAGTCAGCATGATAGTCCTAGAGCTAGCTTGGGTGTTCAATCCAATGGTGCTATTGGATCTTCCACAAGAGATAGGCAATCTGTAGTCTTATTGTCAGAAGAGTTGAAAGAGGTTGCTAAGGGCCATCTTGGGACATAAAAAATATGCCATCATAGAGAGGTGATGAATGGGGAAAGAGTTGTATGATTGGAGAAAGTGTTTGATCCAGAAGCACCTATTTATGAAGCACCACAAAATGGTAATTACAAGCTATTTGATATAATTGATGGAGGTTTTGTTATTTGGCCTGAGTGTCGTGTTCATTGTTTGTAGGATCTAGAATTTATTTTGAAGTAATGTTAGAACTTGTAATATTTTGATTTCATACTCTATAGTTATGTATGATGAACTTGTGAAATTTCGAATCTTCCTTTAATTTGTTGTCAAATATTTGTGCAATTTAAGTTGTATGTTTGGATGCGTAATTGCTTATTGTTATCGAAATTCTGTAATTTTTGATATGTATGTACCTACTTTATTATAATAGACAATCCTATAGTGTAAATGCTAGCAAAAATGCAGCTCTACATGGTTTGGTAGCTGTAACGAACATATTCGTTACTAAAGACGAAATTTATAACGAGCATAGTCGTTACTATTGATGAAATTTGTAATGAACAGGTGCGTTACTAATGATGAAATTTGTAACGGACAAGGTCGTGATAATTTAGAATGACAACCCCTTCTTTTACCATGAAAGGCGAAACTAAGTAACGCAAAACACCCGTTACAAACCGATGCAACTAATAACAAACTTTTTCGTTACAAAAGTTTAGATTTCTAACGACAAAGTCCGTTGGTAAGTGATATATCTAATAACGAGTAGAGGCCGTTATAAATATTTGTAACGACATACCTCACGCATGTACCGCTCACGACTATATCTGTTATAAATTTCATTTCTAACGACTATATTCGTTACAAATACTCTTTTTTGGTATAGTGACAAATAAATTCCAAATACCGATTTAAACCTCCAAATAAACCATTTCAATTCATATATTTCAAAGCTTTAAATATTCCACCATTTCAAAATTAATTCTTTGATAATTCCATATATATCACATTTAATTACTATTCTTTAGATTTGAAATGTCTACTTAATAAATCCAATATATTTAAGTAAAACTTCTAACTTCAAAAACTAGATATCCTTTTAATTTATTTAACTTGGTATATTCATTTAGATCAACTTGATATTCATTTAAAGCACTCTAAACAAAATCAAGTTATAACAATCATACCCTTTAAAATTTCTAAATTTATTAAATTCCAAATAAATTCCATGTTCATCTTCCAACCTTACTCTCATTTAAGTCATTATAAACTCCAGAAATTTAACTTAAATAAATGCTTAATCATATTTTATTTTAATAAAATCAAACTTAATTATTAACTTCTTTTATACTTCAAATCAATTTTATACATAGCTTAAAACCCATAATTTAACTATATATAAAATAACATTTTTAAAATATCCAAATCACTATCTCATAAAACCATATATTTCTTTATAAAACCATAAAAAATCATTTCAAAATATTTTTACATACAGACCACGGTGTCTGTATAAAATTTTCTACCCTATGGTCAAGTGATACAGATATTTATCATTTCAATCCGTAATTTAAAATAAAAATACGGTTATATATCATTTCAAACCGCAATCCCGAATGAAATAAAGTGCATAACAAATTTGGAGTTTAAAACAATATAACATACAACATCCATTCATCCAATATCAATCATCAACCATTGATCACAATCATCATCCAATTCAAACAATAGCATCAATATATAACGGATAATAAACAACAGGTATCAACTAGCAGTTTATATTCAAAAATAAATTAAATTTCATTTAACTGGTAGTTTATATGAAATAAATAAATTAAATAAAAATTTAATGCAATTATATTTAATTTAACTGGGATGATGATTAAAAATACGCCAAACAGTCATAAATAAGTTTCTAATCACATCAAAAATAAATTTAACAAACATAAGAAATTTTAGAAGTTGTGAGTGGGTTAAAACACTCAACTTTTGAATTTAAATTGAATTTTAAATCCAATTTAAACCCAAAATTTGACAGGCTCAGAATCCGTCCAAACTAGTGCCAAAATGTCCGGAATTCAAATACGATCCTAAGAAAAGAAACCACGCGTAAAACAGATATCGTATGTAAAAGTTATATCGATTCAAACGAGTTGAAAATCAAAGATTGAAATAAAAATAAATAAAACAGGCAATTACCAATTCGTTGCCACGTCATCATCTTCACTCCATCACGTGGCTACAAGGAAAAAAACACGCAATCGTACAGACCACGCGAAAAACCTAATGACATCGCCAAAAACCGAGCTTTGACCACCCAAAACGCCGCCGATTGCCACGCCAG
Organism: Allium cepa; assembly: GCA_030765085.1. Taxonomy (NCBI): domain Eukaryota; kingdom Viridiplantae; phylum Streptophyta; class Magnoliopsida; order Asparagales; family Amaryllidaceae; genus Allium; species Allium cepa. The sequence goes on along the minus strand of CM060931.1, from coordinate 269,111,234 downwards.
AGACCCCCGTGACTTCCCCTAAGCACGCCGACCACACGCCACCAGTCGCGACATGCCAAACGCCACCGGTCGCCACCATGAAATAAACCCTAATCGAATTTTTTCCGATGATCTAACCGTCAGATCGACAAGTGAACACCGCCGATGAACTCCCCTCCGTCCCTTCTTCAAAACCTAGAAATGGTTCGTCGATCCATCGATGTTCATTGACGCGCGATGAACGGCTGAAAATTGTTCTTCGATTTCTGGACAAACAATGCATCGAATCGAAAAACGAGTTGCCGATCTGAGTTACGCTCTTCGAGAGCTTCGATTGATATAAAATTTGGCATATATTGTGGAGTTTGAAATTTTGGCTTTGGATTTGATTTGGAATTTCAATTGGATCTGGAATTTTATTGTCTGCAATTGATGAGGTGGTGAAGAGGGATTGTACGCACATACAAATGAGAAATAGAGGTAGATTAGGGTTTATAACATGGTATATATAGGCAAGGTTGAAATAGAATGGATAGACCCGATTTATAAAAGCGCTGAACGATGAATGGCCCTAAAAGCCCGTTCTGACTCCGGAACGAAATTGGGTCAATGCATATATCAAAATAGAGGTTTTAAAATATTTTAAACGCAATGGAAAAGATTTCACGTCCGAATTCCATCATATGAAGAAGTTATGCTAAAATCAATATTTTTCAAATTGATTTCAATTGATTTCAATTTCATTGATTTCAAGGCGTTTCGAGTCCATACGATCAAATGACAAGCCCAATCGCTACAAACCTTGAAATCCAACAATAATTCACTGATACTGATCCGATGAAACCGGTTTCGCCTAAATCTGAGTCAGAGCCAAAATGGCTATTTTTACATTAATTAAATAAATTAAAAATAAATAAATTAAATCACTTTTCAATTTCAACTCTATAATTAACAAATTTCATCAATTTTTATTTTCTTAATCATTTACACTAATTTAACCAAATTCAAATGTCAATTTAGAGTTGATTAATTTATCAATTTTAGTATTAACCTCATTTTCATTAAATTCAAATTTATAAATTTAATTTCCAATAATTCTATTAAATTCACCTTTCATCCTATTATTCAATTCATCATTATCAAAAGGATAAAATTAACATTGGATTTACAAACTATTACCTTAATATTCTTACATTACATATTGATTTCAATAAACGCAAAAATTTGAGATTTAATTTCATTAAATTGCAATTACTCCAATTATTATCATGCACTAAATTCCAATATATTGACAAAACTTTAATTTGCATTCCTTTTATTCAACCAACTGTCATTTTATAAATAAAATTAACAATATTTCCGATTCTTACTTAAATTTATATTAACAAAATATTTAGATTTATTACAATTGATTACCAAAGTTTATTTAACACCTTAAATAAACAAGCGACTTATATTAATTGCCATCTATTTGCTTTTAATTGCATTTATAAGTTCGTTACTTATCAATCCAGATTATAATCCATATACAACGCTAACATTATTTCATTACATACGCCTATTTACATCTTAATTTGAATAAATATTACATTTCCAAATGTGTACTTCTATCAATTGAACACATTAATTAAGGTTTTAAACCAATAAATGAATTTACCTTAATTCCATTCTTATACCTATTTATTACTTTACATACATTACGTATTAATTCATCAATTAACATGCTTTGAACTATTTTCCCCAATTCACCAATTACTACCTTAAAATAAATTTAAGTTTCTGTTAAATTTACATTCACACTTCCGTTATTATATTAATTACCATTAAAGTAAAGTTTATTGTCAACAACATACATTATAATTACTTACAGAACATTGATTTTTCAATGACCATTTATTACAATTTAAATTCATTAATTTAATTCAATGCTTGCATTTTGTTTTCATATATTTAGTTTGTAGCTAAGTATACATCTACATTATTTCCATTGATTTGAATTTCATTCAATTTATTGATAATTACCTTAGTCAACATTAACGTAGCATTAGATTATAATTTTTGTAACTGATTTCCAATTTAAAATCAACCAGCTACAAAATAGGTAACATACAAAAAACGTTACCGTTAATCCTTTAGTCGCATTAATAAGCTTTTATTACTTCTAAATCAATGTTGCCATTTATCTTCATACTACAAGTTTCATTCACTTATGTTCAATTTATAGGTAAACATAACATTTAGATTTATTTTCATTAATTGGTATTCCACTCAATTCATAAATTTATTAACTTGATTGGTATTATTTAACTTTCATTCTCGTTATTATTTCATAAATATGATTCCCAATCATTTATTTAATTTATACTAACTTTTTAAAATTTATTACTTATCTTTATTTACCTATCTTCCATTTCATAACCAAGTGCACCATCTACGCTATTTCACTTTTATTTATTTCACTTCAATTGTCAACAATTGGGTTTTTTTTATAACCATTGCTTCAATTCATCCTTAACATTTATTTCAATATAAATTATGAAATTTTTATTTCTTTCTAAATTAAATTATAAAAATTTAATTAAATTAACCAATTTATTTATCGAAATTTACGGATCGTTACAGAAACTTTTTAATTATAGGATCACATCTCCAATAGGAATCGAGGCTTTGCATTTGTTGAATACTACAACCATGCTTATGTTCAAGAAACAAGATTTGTACACCGAAGTTTAAACTTGGCAATAGGGTAGAGTAATACTACAAATTCAAAATACATGAAATATTCTGAGTTATGTGTTACAAATTTACACTTTATCTCACTATGGCATTTTTCGTGGTTCAAGTGTTGTTTCTCACTTGTAATGTGAAGTTTGCTTCATTGAGTGAGTTAATTTCAAATTTAATACTAATAAGTAATGAAATATTTCTTAGGTCTCGGAAATATAAATAGAAAGAAAGTAGAGGCATAGTAGTAAATTTATCTGCATTTTCTATATACCCAATTATTAGGGAGTATTGCTTTATCCATTAGTACATAGTTTGTAATAAAAACAGTATGTCCTAAAGGATTAACCTTTCAACCCGTGTATACATGCATGGACTGATAGCTAAAGGATAGATGGCTTGGTTTCTAACTCAGATTTATATTGGATAAGCTTAAATGTTTTAATTTGGATAACTACCGTGTGCAAACATGGAACTATAGAAGATATGTAAAATCTATCTATTATGGAAAAGCCGATATATCATGGTGAGCTATGCATATATCTGGACAGATGAACTGTAAATGTTCATATGATGATAATAGTATTTGTTATACTTTAATGCAATATAAAGCTATATATTATTTTTCATACGACAATATGACTGACTTTGCGTAAGGATTTACAGTCTAACTTTTACACCAAACATGCATTTCAACTTCCTGAAATTAAAAGACTCAACTTTTGGGTTGCCAATTGTGATTAAGCAAGACCAACAATAACGGCCTGTATTTTACGTATCGGAGGATCGTAAAATATTATTTTTAAATTCATATAATGTCGTATGACCATATAATTTTGGGAAATGCCAATCGGTGACATTTCTTATCTTTGGAATTTTTCTAGACAACTTTACCCATGAAAATTTATGTAGGATATAAATTTTGATAGAATTCGAATCAGCATCCGAGACCACTTACATTGGAAAGATATTATGGTTTTTCTTTTTGTAGCATGACCATAATAGCGAATTGGATTTTTTGGCTAGGAGATATGGCTGTTTGAAGATTGACAATTTTTGGAGAAGCACAACAGGCAATTAATGAATCTGAGAAGCATGCCCACTAACCCATTTCGAGTTTTGAGACTTTATTAGGTAGAACCATCATCCACAAACCACTTTTACCTCCTCCTTAATACATGTAAGCTTCCATTAACCCTTTCTCCAACCAAAACCCTCTCTTTTCTTCTCCAAATAAAGTCTAAATCATAGATTAGGGGTATATCAAAAAGGGTATTCGTTAGTGATCTTCACATCTACATTTTAGGAAAGCGAAAATCTCATCTTTGCTGTTCAATTTTTGATTTGCACTGATTGCATGTAAAACTAGGATTTTGGAGGTTTTGGTGAGTGATTGGTCATTTCTCACATTATTATATATGTACCTATGGGTTTTGACATGTTTTAAACTCATTTTCGAAGTTAAAATCATATTTTGGGATTGTTTTAAACTGAAAACTGATGTGAAAATGACTTTAAAATATATTAAAGTGTTCTAATCGTGTTAATTTGATGTGTGGTTGCCGGTGCGTGTTAGGCTAGGTTAGATACATATTATAAGATGATTTGCCATGAATTGTTGTATGTTTGCATATATGAATGGTGTTGGTGCATGTCTGTTATTTGCTTGTATGTTTATATGGTTGAAAACACTTATCAGAGCGACTTAGAGTATGAACCATGAAACTAGGTTTCAACGGATTGATTTGAGATTGTTGAGAGTTGTATCATTGCACACAAAATGTTGAAGGGTCAAAGAATGGAGCTTAGTGGTGAAATCGGTGTATTAAGAAGCAGAGATACTACAGGATTTTCGTTCTGCATGCTTGATTCGATGTTGGTTGGCTCGTGCTTGGTTCGACGTTGATTGGCTCAAACTTGGCTCAGGTTTGGCAGTGGGATGGTCTGATAGTTGGCTTCGATTGGCAAAGAAAGACAAAATAGAAAATCCTATTCGGTAGCTATTTGGTTCGACAAGAGGAAGATTGGATGGGAAATCATGTCCAGTGGTTGGTTGGCTCGATAGTGAAGGGGTACCGAACAAGAAATCCAGTTCGGTAGTTAGTTGGTTCGGAAATGGAGTGCCGAATAGAAATTCATGTTCTGTGTTGCTATTGGTTCGGTGGTGGAGTGGGAGCAAACTGAAGTGAAGCATAAGGTTTAGGCTAAGGCTTCAAGCATCGCACGACATACTTCGAGGCAGAGTTTGAGGGTCTTTGACGAGTTGACAAAGAGAAAGGGTGGATGATTCTGAGATGACTTAGGATGACCTTGTTTGTGCGACAATAGAGGAAGCGATGGCACAACACTTCGATGTAAAGATTTTAGGACTTTAGTATGATGGCTCTGTGACTTACGTTGAGTGTCAAGAGGTGTTCTAAAGATGGCAACTTAACGACGGGTGTCGTGGCGGTGATCCATAAGGGTAAGTTCAACAGTGGGGGCTTGCGGGTGGGATTTGCGACTGTGTCCCATTATGGAGATAGCCATGAAGGAATAATGATCGAGTTCCATTATTGAGACACATGCAAAAGGGAACTTTGATAACTTAGAGGCTTCTAGTGTGCACATAAAGAAGGGATATGTGGGGACGCTCGCTTAGACTGGTGATTGTGTTCGAATCTTGCAATAGATTACCTTGGGCCTTGCGATTGTAGGCCTAGTTCCTAACCTTTTGAAGTAGTATGGATTCGAGCACCAATGAAGCCGGGATTTCAATCGGGTCCTTGCTTTGTGATTGTGCCTTATGAATTATCATATATCCAACTCACATAAGTGATAGTAATGACTGTTTGACAGATGTTATGTTTGCCATAGTTGTTTATTACTCTAGGTTGTCACATGATGTAGGTATTTTTAACTGTATGCCTAGACATGGGACATTGTACTTTGACTGTGGTACACATATATGGATGTGTGGTAATAGATTAGCGTATATCGACTATTTTGTGTGCTAATTCTTTTAATGCAAGGACATGTCAGTATGGTCCCTCATACCCTATGCCCCTATTTACTATAAATGGCTTTTATAATATTTTGAGAATATAGTATGTCTCATACCAAACTATTATCTAACTGGAGGTTTTATGTTTTGCTTCTGATTATATCAGGCACTCTTAAATGAGTATATTAGAAATAACATGTCTAGATAGTGCATCGACCTGTACGGAGTACAAGCAGGAGACTATACCTTCATATATCTAAGAGCTTATTATAACTTATAGTCCGTTGTGCATTACTGTAGATCTATATCCACTTGTATTTTAAAAGACAGTTATAGAGTTTATTTTAGAGACTTGGGATGTATAAACTCTTTATTTCAGTTTTTGTATAATCTGTGAATTTGATGCACTCTAATGTTCTTTTTTATGGTTCGTTTGATTATATCATTGTCTCTTCTATTTTACATATGTGTTATTATATTGTATTTTGTCTGCGCACCGTTGGAGTTCTACAGGTTCTATGCTTGGATTTTTTATTTCTCTTCACCCTTGACTGCCGTCCTGCGTCGGCCGATTACCTCTATAGCACGTTATGCAGGTATATTGGGTACCGAAGGTGTAGGGCGGTCGTCACCTTTGGTATCAAATCTTATGTTGTGTAGACGGCCTAAGTTGACACTTAGATCCATTAGGAAGGAGCTATCGCCTTAGAATGGATCGAATGATATATGAGAGAGCATACTTGTTATATTTTGGTTTTCAAAACTGTATAATAGTATATATATATATATATATATAGTATAAGTTGCATTACATTCACGTAGACCACTTATTCCTTTTAGAGACACTAATCATTCTTATTACAGCTTATAAGAATAAATTTGCTAATGAGGAACGCTGCTAGGAACTCTATCTCTAGAGTTGAGAAAGAGGTAGATTCGGAGGTCGCTAATCCGATTTGTAGAACATGATCGCTGAGATGGTGCGAAACATGGTTCAAAATGCCCAAGTTGCTCTTGTTATGGCCGTTGGTGGTAGTGCTCCAATGCAAGCGCTGAGGTTTGACTTTGCCATACTGAGCATTCTACTCTAATAGGAAAACCATTTCATTGAATGAAATCAGCCATCAATGTGCAGGATTGGTTGGACACCTACGAACGCTTCTTTGAGGATATGAATTTAGCGAATGCGATGAAGAGGAAGCTAACCTCTAGACAAGTTCAGGGAAGATCTATGGGGTTTTGGAACACTATCAAGATTACTATTTTTTAGGAATATATTACTTGGGAGCAATTCAAGGTGAGGTTTGAAGAGAAGTATATACCAGTCACCAAAAGTTGGTGCTTTTCTGAAAGTTTGCTGACTTAAGATAGAGGATACGTCTGTGTTGGAGTACGTAGCTGAATTCAACACACTATTGAAGTAAGGTTTATCTTTTATCAATACTCCGCTCAAGAAGATCAAGAAAGATATCATGGGCTTGGATGATTATCTTGGAGAGAAGCTGGTAGGACATATCAATGAGACCTTTGAGAGGGTGGTAGAGAAGGTTCTTCGACGTGAGAGTCAGTATCCTAAGCCTAAGTCGGTTGTTGCTCTCGTGGATGAGTCAAAGCCACAAGCTGGCGGGGGAGGCAAAAGGAAGTTGGAAAACAATAAGAAGAAGAAGCGGTTCAGAAGAGTAGTCAGCAGAAGGGCAAGTGGAATCCTGCTTGCTATAATTATGGAGAGAAGGGCCATCTTGTTAAAGACTACAACTTGGAGGGCAAGAAGTGCTGCAATTGCAATAAGCCAGGGAATATCAAAAGGGATTGTCCAAAATCACTAATAAATAAGTAGGTTGTTCCTGCTTATGCTTTGAATGTTGTTCTAGCTTCATCGAGTGCTCCATCGATGAACGAGAAGGGGAAGAGCTCATTATACAGGGTATTTTTGATACACCTGTATGTGTTTTATTCGATACCGAGGTTCCACATCCCTTCATATCTAGTTATTTGGTAGATAGACTGGGATTGAAACCTGAGATATTTGACCGACCTTTAATTATTACAAACCCTGTTGGAGGATTAACTAGCCTTTGCATGGATTGTCGAGACTTAGCTCAATCGAGTCATGGATGTTTATTTGCTTGTGATTGCTTTGTTTTGAGTTTTGTAGGGTTTGGTATTATTCTAGGGAGGACTAGCTTTAGAGTTATGGAGTAGTGGGGGATTATGAAAGGCCATTAGTGATGATAGGGATGGATGATGGACGTAGGTTGGAGATAGGATGTCTGCCTAATGATGAGGTGATGGTTAGCTTTCTATTCTTGCTCGAGATCCTACACGATGAGTTGTTATCTATGCCTATAGCAAGGGAGTATCCATACATATTCGAGGAGGTAACTGGATTACCACTACATAGAGAGATTCAGTTTCATACATATTTGGTGAAGGACACTGGACCGATATCTATGCCTTTAAGGTGTACGGCACCCGAAGAGCAGATTGAGTTGGAAGTGCAAGTGAATGACCTGCTGAGACGAGGCTTCAATCGTATGAGCATATCTAAATGGGGTGCACTTGTGGTATTTGTCACTAAGCTGGATGGATCTTCGAGGTTGTATGTAGATTACCGTAAGCTACATAAGGCGACGAAGAAGAATGAGTACCTGCTCCTATGTACTTATGACTTGTTCAATCAGCTCTATAGTGCTAGGATGTTCTCTTAATTAGACCTTGCGACGGGGTTTCATAAACTGAGAGTGGCGAAGGATAGTGTGCTGATTACAGCGTTCCGTACACCATTTGGATTCTATAAGTGGTTGGTTATGCTATTCAAGATAACTAATGCACTGACATACTTTGTTGATCTAATAAACCGTGTTTTTAGGAATCGACTAAATAACTTTGCACTTGTTTTCGTGGATGATATCCTTATTTATTCAAGGATGGAGGAAGAACATAGGGAACACTTGAGGATTGTGCTCGAGGTGTTGAGAAGACACTGATTAAAGGCAAAATTTTCAAAGTGTCACTTCTGGAAGAGGGAAGTGTGATTTTTGTTTAATTAAATAATTAATGATGATTAGTTTAATTTGAGATTAATTAATTAGTTTAATTAATCTATAATTAAGGATGGTTAATTAAATTTTAATCTATGATTAAGATTTATTTAATCAAGTGACTAATGATTAATTAAGATTTTAATTAACACTTAGTTAATTAATAATTAGAGATTAATTAAATAGTAATTAAATATTAATTACTTAATAACTAATGATGATTAGTATAAGTTAATCTCTTAATTAAGTAATTAAGGAATGTTAATGAAGTCATTAACAATTAATTATTGTGATTAATTTTTGATAATTAATTAGATTAATTAATTAAATAATAATCAATTATTTAAGTTTTAATTACTTAATGAAAGTAATTAGTGAATTAATTACTTAATGTAATTAATTAAGGTTAATATGATTTGTTTAGATTAATTAATTAAGTTTAATTGATTTAAACATTTGTTGAATTGTTGATAATTATTTATGTAATTTATGAATTTGTAATTACTTAAGGAAGTAATTAATTAATAATTATAGAATGTAATTAAGGATATTTATTTTAGAATTAATTTGGATTTAAATTACTTTGAAATTAATCAAGGGGATTAATTTAGATAATTAATTAAGAATAATTAATTATTGAGTTGAGTAATTTATGTAGTTAATTACTGAATGGTTATTAATCAAGGGTGATTAATATATGTGTAGGGTTTAATATAATTAACTTGTGTGATTAATATTAAATGCTAATTACTTATTGTAATTAGAGATAGTTAATCAGTAATGATTAATTGAATGAATCGAGTTCAATGCTATTCTGGGTATTGATGGATTGTGTGTTGAAGGAGTTACTGCCGGAGTATGGTGTGTGATGATGGTCGGAGATGGTTGATAATGGAGTTGACAGGTTTGAAGTGGAGGGGGGTTGGTCTGTTTCCAGGTTTGTGATATGTTGGGTTGCAGGGAATTGTGACTCGGGTTGATCTCGGGATTTTTGGCAAATGACTCGAAGCATACAAGCTTCTGACTCGAAGCAAAGATTGAGTGACTCGAGTACTTTTGGTTTCAGGTTTTATTCACAGAACTGTTCTGTTCTGTTCTGTTTTAAGAAATTTTTTTAAAGTTAAGCAACTTTAACCTGTTACTCACACCAGACCCATGTCTGACCCGGAGTTATTTCTGTTTTTCTTTAACTCTTGGGTACTCAAATTTTTACGAGTAGCCAAGGGAATTCAGGTTAGGATTCAGGATTAGCTTTGACGAATTGTGGAGGAGCATATGGAGCAGGAGGCTTCTGCGTATAGTTATATAGTTCCGCTGTGTTTGGTCTCTGAGTGTTCTGTTTGTATTGAGTTGTAATAACTAGACAGGTGTTTATAACTGTCTAGTATGTGTTGTATATGTCTGTGTACTCTGATATTTGATGTATACTATGTAATATTTTGTTATAAATATAATTTATTCGTTCCGCTGTTGAGATTCTTGTGTTGTTTCTTCCTTCTCTTCTTTCTATTCTCTTTTCTATCCCTTTCTTTCTTTATTCATGATGCGATTTTCCGGGAGTGGAAATCGGGTCGTGACAGCTATGTTGTTTCCGAGCAAGGCAGTGGTGTAGGTATTATGAAGGTGGCGGTAGTGTAGGACTGAGCCCGACCTTAAAATGCTACAGACGTGAGAAGTTTCCTTAGCTTGGTAGGATACTATAGACGTTTTATCTAGGACTTCTCCAAGATAGTAGCACAGTTAACCAACCTGACTAAGAGGAATCAGACTTTTATTTGGGACGATAGGTGCAAGCACGCGTTCGAGATTTTAAAGGAGAAGTTGATGAGTGCACTGGTGTTAGTCATTCCACGGGGACTGAGGAGGTGACAGTATACACAAACGCCTATGGTACTGGACTTAGTGCGGTGTTGATGTAGATGGGAAAGGTTGTCGCATAAGCTCGTCGATAGTTGAAACCGCACAAGAGGAAGTATTCTACTTACGATTTGGATTTATTGGCAATAGTATTCGCTTTGAAGATATAGAGGCATTATTTGCTTGGGCAGAGGTTCGAGTTGTATATGGACCATAAGTCATTGAAGTATCTATTCTCTCAAAAGGATCTTAACCTTCATCAACAGTGATGGTTTGGCCTCCATATCTAATGCTTTGAGTAGGAGATATGCTAGTTTTGAAGTGATATTTCTAAAGTGGAAGTAGTCGGAGTTTATCGTTAGCTATGACTTTGGATCTCAATGTGAGCTAAAGCCAGAAGTTTGGCTAGCCTGACGATCAGACCTACCTTGATCAAGAGGTTTGGTACTAGTTAGAGGAAAGATTCTAGACTAGCAGAGATCATAGTGAAGATATAGGAAGGGGTAGAGCTTGAGGAGATAAAGCAGTATGGGCTCGACCGTGATGGTTGGCTCTATAAGGATAGGAGATTGTTTGCTCTTGATGTCGATGGGTTGAGCGTTGAGGTGCTATGCGAGTGCCATCATTCAAGATTGACGGTACATCCTAGCAGCAATAAAATGTACTGTGAATTGAGGAAGATATTTTACTGCAAAGGGATGAAAAAGGACGTTGGGACATTCGTCTAAAAGTGCATGAACTGTCAACTGGTAAAGATAGAGCAGGAGAAGCTGAGTGGTTTTCTGCAACTGCTCGAGATTCATGAGTGGAAATAGGAACAAGTTTCGATGGACTTCATCGATGGATTGCCAAGACCAGAGGATGGTATGATAGAATTTAGGTTATAATCGATAGATTAACGAAGAGTGCCTACTTCATACCCATTAAGTCTAGTAGAACGACATCCGAATTGGCCGAGTTGTATGTGAAATGGGTTGTGCGATTTCATGATGTGCCAAAGAGTATTGTGAGCAACCGAGAGCCTTTGTTCACTAGCGGTTTTTGGAGGAGCTTACAAGAGACGTTGTAGACGAAGTTGCATTTTAGTATATCTTATTGCCCAAAACTGATGGGCAGACTGAGAGGTGAATCGTATTCTAGAGGATCTCTTGCAAGCTTGCATTCACAATTTTTGTGGCTCATGGGATGATCATTTTCATTTAGTAGAGTTCATATATAACAATAGTTATCAATCCAACATCGGTATGGCACTATTTGAGGCGTTATATGGCCGACTGTGCGACACTCCTTATTGGTGGAAAGCGGGAAAGAAACTGATACTTTGGCCAAATATGATCAGAGAGGCTTCGAAAAAGATTAAGATCATTCGACAACCAATGAAAGCCGCTTAGGATAGGTTGAAGAGCTATGTTATTATAAGGAGATGCGATTTAGAGTTCTCCATTGACGATATGGTATTTGTCAAGATCTTTCCATTGAAGAATATTATTCAATTTGGTACTAAGGAAAAATTGTCACAAAGATTCATTGGACCATTTTCGATACTAGAGAGGATCAAGTATCTAGAATATAGAGTCAACTTACCTCAAAAGATGGCAGGTGTGCACAATGTGTTTCACGTATCTCACTTACAGAATTTTGTGCACAATTCATGTATACTAGTTCAACCAACTCAGCTTGATGATATGGAGATTGAACCAGAAGCATCAAGACCTCGTGGGCCTATTTATATCATTGGATGTAATAGAAATAGCTTAGGAGGAATATGGTAGAGCTGGTGAAAGTTCTGTGGAGTGAGAGCGAAGGCAATTGCTCTTGGCAGACCGAGGAAGGCATAAGGACTTCTTATTTGAAGCTCTTCATTTGGTGAGACTTCTATTTATTGCATTTACTTTCACTTTAGATATCATATAGGGAGGTTTAGTAACCTGCATGCCAGGATAGGCATAGATATCATTTATTGCTTTTGTGTGCATGTTTGATGTTTGATATGTTCGCTCATGGATAATAGGCATGTGAGGTAGCTAAGTTCGAATTTACCTTGCTTATGTTAGGATTTCGAGGGTGAAATTCCTAGAAGGGGGTGGGGGAGTATAACTACCCATATTTTAAGTATCAATGGATTGTAAAATATTATTATTAAATTCATATGAGGTCATATGACTCTACACCTTTAGGAAATACCTACTGGTGATATTTTCTATCTTTAGAATTTATCCAAACGATTCTACTCTTGAAAGTTTGTATCGGGTATAACTTTTGATAGAAATTGAATTAACATCCGATGTCACTTGCATTGAAAAGATACAATAGTTTCCCTTTCTATAGAGTGGTCATAATAGCTGTCTGAACTTTCTAGCTAGGAGATATTGTTGTTCGAATATTAGCAGTTTTAAGAGAAAGTGGGTAATTAGCAAGCCTATGAGGCAAGCTCACTAACCCATTTTAGGTTTGGAGACTTTATTAAGTCACACCATCATCCCTAAATCACTTTTACCTCCTTCCAAATAGATCTAAGCCCTAATTAACCCCTTCTCTATCCAAAATCCTCTCTTTTCTCCTCCAAATTAAGTCTAAATTGTAGATTAGAGGTAGACTAACAAGTGGATTCATTAGAGATCTTCACATCCACATTTTAGAGAAGAGAAAATCTCATATTTGTTGTTTGTTTTTGAATTTGCATGCAAAACTTGGATCTTGGAGGTTTTTGTGAGTGATTTATCATCTCTCACCTTATTAGATATGTGTCTATAGGTTCTAAAATGTTTTAAATTTATTTTTAAAGTCAAATTCATGTTGTGGGACTGTTTTAAATTGAAACCTGAAGTGAAAATAATTTTAAATATTTTAAAGTGTTCTAATCATGTTATTTTGATGTGTGGTTGTCTTGATGTGTGTTAGGCTTGGTTAGAGACATACTATAGGATAATTTTCCATGAATTGTTGTATGTTTACATGTTTGAATGTTGTTTTGTGCATGTATCGTGTTTGCTTGTATGTTTTTATGGTTGAAAACGCTCATCGGAGCAACCAAGAGTTAGGAACTGTGAAACCGGGATTCGACGGATTGACTCGAGATTGTTGAGAATTGTATTGTTGCATGTTTAATGAACAATAGTCGAAGTACGGAGTATAGCATTGAAATTGGTGTGAAATTGAGAAGTGGAGATACTACAGGATTTGGTCAGGTGTGCTTGGTTCAGTGTTGGTTGGCTTGGGCTTGGCTCTGGTTTGGCATTGGCATGGTCTAATAGTTGGTTTCATTTGGTAATGGAACATTAGATAGGAAATCCTGTCCGCTACCTATTTGGTTTGGCAAGAGGAGGACCAAACAAAAATCATGTCCGGTGGTTGGTTGGCTCGGCAATGAAGGGGTACCGAACAGGAAATCCTGTTCGGTGGTCGGTTGGTTCGGTAGTAGGTGTCGAATAGAAATTCATGTTCGGTGTTGCTATCGGTTTAGTGGCTACATGACTTCAAGCCGGACAGAGGGGGACCAAACAGAGTTGGAGCATGGGTTTTTTTGGTTATAGGCTTTAGGTATGGCACAGACATACTTCGAAGCAGAGTTTGGGGGTCATTGATGAGTTGATAGGGAGCAAGGGAGGATGACTCAAAGATGACTCGGGATGGCTTTGGGTTCTATGCGGTAATAGAGGAAGCGATGGCGTAATGCTTCGACGTGATGAATTCGGGACTTTAATACGAGGGCTCTATGACTTATGATGGGTGTCTAGATGCATTCTGTAGATGATGACTTAATGTTGGTTATTATCGCAGTGATTTACAAGGGAAAGTTCAACGATGAAGAATTGCCAATGGGATTTACGACAGTGTCCTATTTTGTGGAGATAGCCATGATGTAATAACGATTGAGTTCCATTATTGATACGCGTGAAAAAGGAATTGTTGATAACTCGATGACTTCTAATGTGCTCGTAAAGAAGGGGTATGTGCGACGGCCACTTGGATTTGCGATTATGCCAAGATCGTGCGATAGTAGATTGCTCTAGGCCTTGGAATTATAGGCCTGGTTCCTACCCTTTCAGAATAGCATGGATTCGAGCACTAGTGAAGCCGTAATTTTGAATAGGTCCCTGGTTTGCGATTGTGTCATATGAGTTATCATATATCCAGTGCACACGAGTGATGGTGGGGATTGTTTAATGGATGTTATGTTTGCTATAGTTATTTATCACTCTAGGTTGTCACATAATATAGGTATTTTAGATCATATTCCTAGACGTTGGACATTGTACTTCGACCGTAGTATACTTATATGGATGTGATAATAGATTAGCATATATCATATGTTATTTACTAACTCTTTGGATGCAAGAACATGGCGGGTATGGTTCTTCATACTCTATTCTCCTATTTAGTATACTGTTATTATAGTATTTTTAGATGATATATCGCTCACACCAGACTATTGTATGACCTGAGATTTTATGCTTTGCTTCTTATTTTCTTGGGTACTGTTAAATGAGTAGATTAGGGATAAGAAGCTGGATAACGCATGGAGCTAGCGGTGTATGAGCAAGAGGCTAGTTTTCATATATTTATACTTGAAGCTTACTATCGCTTAAATTCCACTATGTAGTATTGTAGAGCTATATCAGTACTTGTATTTTGAGAAACGATTATAGAGTTTATTTTAGAGACTTGAGATGTATACATTCTTTATTTCAGCTTTTGTATAGTCTCACTCAAATGTTCTTATTTATGATTCATTTGATTATATTATTATCTCACCTGTTTTACATCTATTTTATCATATTATATGTTTTCTGTGTGTTGTGCGATGTTCTACTGGTTCTGTGCTTTGACTTTTATTTCTTTTCACCCTTTGCTACCGACCTGCATCTGTTGGGTACCTCCATAGCGCGTTATGCAGGTATATTGGGTACCGAAATTGTGGGGTGGTCGTCACACCAATAATTTCTTTGACAATGACAACAATTTCTTTTAAATTTGTTCTTAGTCTTAAATGTTTTTAATATTAAGATCCATTGTTTTATATGCTACCTAGTTCAAAAGTTAAGTTAAATACGTTTACAACTGCACACACATATATTATACAGTGGACTAATATCATGGTTGATAGTGTTGTCGTACTCTACTGGATTTTATGTTCAATAAAATGCAGATGTATTAATTTTTCTTAGTTTGGATTGTGATTCTTTTAGGTTTATGTTTAGTTCATTTTTTGAACTAATTTGGTTCACTTCTTTAACTCGACACAAACCTACTTATCATGAAATATTTTCCATTCACAGAAGATTTTTTATTCAACATATTAAGTAAATTAAATCCAGTAATTTGTCATTATTAGATTTTTATGATACAATATCTCATATTTAAGTAAATTTTGGAGATAATTGAGTCAATGTGAAATTATGACTCAAATACATTGCCTCTTTTTAAGGTTTTGTAGAGTGCATAATTGCCTTTTTTATTGCATTAAAGAAGGCAACAAATTATCTAATGGGAAGAATTTACTTTAAAAGATGGAAGTAATCAAAAGCCGATTGACGAATGCATTTTGTCAAGACTATTATAAATAGACATGTATAGGGTTTATTAGATGTGTATGAGAAAAAAGTTATTTCTCTGGTGTAACACCACGATATTTTATGGGAAATATAATTAAAAAGAAATTAAAAGCACAATTAGTACAGTGGTAAAGGCACATGTTAACTTCCTTAGTGACTAGGGATCAAGTCCCATTGTCGCCCAAAATCTGGAGCGATGATTTTTTAGCTGGTTCATTTCCAACAATTTTCCTAGGTATTTCAGCATTGTTTCTGATATGTGGCGGCTTCCCGTTCGCTTCAGTGATGTAATAGGATGAGATGGCTAAATTTTATTGGTTGAGTGATGTGCATGGGCTAGAATGGATAACCATTAAGTGTATGAAAGAACCAGATTTAATCTAAAATATCTAATGGATTATATTCACTCAAACAATCTATAAATAAACCATCTAACCTAAACCTAATCTCTTATTCAGCCGTTGCCATAATCCTACAGTAAAATTAGCGTGTATTATTCTTTCTCCTTTTCTCTACTAAACAAACAAATCTCCACCAAAATAAATTATCTACATATATTCAAGCAATTTGGAGAATTTATAAGAATCAAAGAGAGAAAGATTAAAGCAAAGCTTTTTTCAAATTATGCAAGCTCAAGTGTCAAGTGAGTGGGAACTAATATGAAATAGAAAAATAAAGTAGTTCAATTTTAGTACTTTTCTGGCACGTTTATATGAATTGATTTCTGTTATTAATTGAGAATGGATGTGAATTATTGCAACTTCTTCTTCTTCCACTTCTCAAATCTAATTCATGTTTGGTTTAAAATATGGGACATATAAATTGTCTATTCACGTTTTATGACATAAATAAAATTGAAATTTATATAAATTATTGTAACTTCTTCTACTTCCACT
Organism: Allium cepa; assembly: GCA_030765085.1. Taxonomy (NCBI): domain Eukaryota; kingdom Viridiplantae; phylum Streptophyta; class Magnoliopsida; order Asparagales; family Amaryllidaceae; genus Allium; species Allium cepa. The sequence goes on along the minus strand of CM060931.1, from coordinate 269,094,199 downwards.
TCTCAATTCTAATTCATGTTTGCGTTGAAATTGGAACAAACAAATTGTTATTCACGTTTCATAGTGTAAATAAGATTGGTTTAATTAAATTGACTTAGAATTGCTATTCAGTTTCTGATGGTAGAACGGGTTAGTAGAATAAATTCAGTATATGTTACCTGAATAAAATTATGGTTTTGATTTATATAATTACATAATTTTGAATATGGTTTTGAAACAAAATTGGAAAGTCTAATTGGCATAATTGTTTGTTTCATATGTAGCCTAAAAATGTAAAAGTGGAATTTTGTGTGATCAAATGGTTTGTGGCTATTGGATAAAAAATTTGTACATATTAAATCTCTACAAGAAGAACGTAAATTAAGTGAAAAAAAATATAAATTAAATGAACCCTAAAGGCTAGTGTAAATCTGTAACAAAATGGCATAAAAATTACATACAAACCATACGGACTGAACGGACGTGAAATTGAAATACCATTTATGTAAGGAAAATGGAAATTATGAAATAACCAGATCGGATGTAAACATGGCCTAAAGCAAATTAATGGAAATAAACAGTATGTAAACTGTAACGGTAAAATTTATTAATCTAGAAGCGATTTGGTAGGCACACCTTGTAAAGGTCTAGATAGGTGTTTCATGCAGTTAAGACCAAAATATAGTTTTGGTTGTATATACTAGGAGCAGGAAAGTAGGTTTGCAAGGATGTTTATCAATTTTCATAGGTTTCTTGTATGTAGGATAGATAGCATCCGCAATTGTAGGCTTCTTCAGGCAGATCGATGCGGACATAACATGACAAGTGTGCTTCGACGTAGGCTTCTTTAGGCAGATTGTTGGAGAATTTTGCGCAGCCGACCCAGCTGCGTGCGCTCTTTCAGGTATCAACACTTTAGATAGGAGCAAGTCCACGTTAGTGACCGAGGAGACGTGAGGATGGGAGTCTAGTTTGGCGGAGCATGAGCGCAACTTCATGGTCCTGTGAGGTTGTTTAAGTCGGCGCCGGTTAGATGTAAGAGGCCTTTAGTTACAGTAGACGGGTAAAGAGCACGACTTTCACACTATAGCACGTGGATAGGTAAGGACAGTAGGTCCAATAGGCTGTTTGATGTTTAGTATTACTGCATAGTTGACTACCCTAGAGTGACCATGGACTTTGGCTTCTTAGGAACTGTATCTAATAAGGATTCACTGCATTATATTATTCACTTTCTACGATATCTAGGAAAGACCTGGAATTAAACTATTTTATTCTTTCTACTTCATTTTGTTTCTCATTCACCGGACTTTATGTCTGACCCATCCCTATTTTCCTATTTTTTCCAAACCAAAGGAGGACGGGTCTAGGTTATAGTTCTTTGCAGCTTGGAGGGTCATTGGAGTAGTTGTTATCTTCAACTTTTGTTCCTTGGTTTCATCTACTTCGTTTCTCTTTTTTCCATACTTTACTCTATATATAAGGACCTATATTGCAAACTTTGTTATGTTTTATGTTTTGGTGGAGACTACTTGGTACTTTTGGTTTTAGAAATAAATTTGGGATAATTTTGTTTTTAATGAAGTTGTTTTGCTATTAATTTATAATTAGTAAAAGTTTTCTTCCCCTATAATATTTTAATCATTTTATGTTGTTGCCTTAGTCTCTATGCTATGTTATGGATTTTTATTTCACCCGATCACCCATGCTTCTAGTGATGTTCGATTTTCGAGGTGCCTAGATGTGCGGAGTGTCACAACAGTTATCTAAGCTAAGGTTTCGGTAATCCTAAATTATTTCAGAAATATAAAGGTTTTCAAATAACTTTTAAAGGATATTACAAATAATACTTTTAAAATATATGTATATATTTTTAAAAAAAGAAATTTTTGAAATGGGTCCCTCATATCTCTTCCTCCCTATATATTGAACTATTTGTGGAGTACCTAATCCCATCTTTTTAATATCGATACATAGAAGCGTCTGAACTGCAAGATATCCTAAAAGTTCCAAGCCTTAATATGCCTACTTGATTCAGACGTTATTTGCAGGCAACTACACGAGAAGAGCCACCAGCAAGGGATTCTGCTCCAGCAAAAGGTGCTCAAGCCGGTCCGCTAGGAATTCTTGATTTTCCCAAGTTATGCAAGGACTAGACCAGCTTAGGAGGCAAGCCGTTTCTTAGCACCGAATCATATACTGAGGCGAGATCTTGGATCGTAGTTGTGAGCGGACATTTGGACTTATTGGATTGGGGACTTGGCTCGGAGGCAGTTGGCTTCATGGAAATTCCAGGGAAAAGCTCTTTGTTGGTAGGAGATTGTGGAGACTAAGGTTGATGATTTGACTTAGGCAGATTTTTGTACAAGGTTCGAGAGGAAATTCATATCACGGACTGAAGAGGGAGTGTACCTAGAGAAATTTATACAGCTCAAGCAAGGGGATATGACGGTTAAGGAATATGTTAATCAATTTAACGAGCTTTCCAGATTTGGACTAGAACTGATTAGTACTCCTCACAAAAAGACGTTGAAGTTCGCTAAAGGTTTGAGTCGGCCATTGCACAGTTTGGCAGTGAGCTACATTACAATGGGAGCCACTTTTGAAGGATTGGTAGAGATGGATTCACTGGCTGATACTGAGTAGAAAGGAGATGTAGCATAGAAGAGAAATGGGAAGAAGCAGTGGAAAGGAAAGAGGAGAGAAGGAGGAGGGTCAGGTGGAAAAAGGAAAGTTCCAAGGAAGGACTGGAAGTGCAATACTTGTAGGAAACCAGGTCATCTTGCTAAGGATTGTAGAGGGGCAGAAGAGCGACCGAGACTGAGGTGCTATCTTGGCGATCAAGTGGGGCATACGAAAAAGGATTGTCCGTTGAATACCAAGGACGGTTCACAGACACCTTCACAGCCTGCTCAGACTTATGCTTTAGAGGTAGCTCCTTCCTCTAGTACTCATCCGGTTGTGGACAATGGAAATAAGGTGATCATCGAAGGTGTGTTATCTATCTCTGATTTTCCTGTTTGTACCCTATTTGATTCTAGAGATTCGCACCCTTTTATATCTAGTACTCTTGTAGAAAGTTTTGGTCTTGATGCTTGCTTAGTGACCGACCCGATAGTAGTATCAAATCTCAAAGGAGGATCGACCTATTTGTCCATTTTATGCCGTGATTTGAAATTGTTTATTTTAGGGGTTGAATTTGATTTTAATGCCTTTGTATTGGGCTTTCCCGAGTTTGGGTTGATTCTTGGTATAGATTGGCTATCCATGTATGGTGTTGTTCTTGATTGCGATAAGAGGGTAGTGAGGTTAGGCAGTTATAATGGACGTACCTTGAAGGCATCTTATGATCCTAGAGAATCAGTCATGTGGTGCTACCTTTATTCTGTTGACTTATCGCCCGATAGTTTGAGTTCGGTGCCCATTGTTAGAGACTTTTCAGATGTATTCGAGGAGATTACTGGCCTTCCACCCCCGAAGAGAGATCAAGTTCAAGATTTATCTTGTCGATAATGCTAAACCGGTTGGTTTATCGGTAAGGGATATGGCTCCTAAGGAACGTCGTGAGTTAAGCAAGCAGATGGAGAGCTTTTGGAGAAGGGCTTTATTCGTAGGAGCATTTTTGAGTGGAGCGCACCTGTTGTCTTTGCCACTAAGGCGGATGGATCTCTCAGACTTTGCATGGATTGTAGGGAGCTTAATAAGTTGACGAAGAAGAACCGTTATCTTCTTCCTCGTATAGACGACCTCTTCGACCAGCTAGTAGGAGCCAATGTATTTTCGCAGCTCGATTTGGCCTCGTCAGTTGCGAGTGGCGGAGTATAGCATTGAGAAGACTGTGTTTAGGACTCCGAATGGGTTATTTGAGTGGTTAGTCATGCCGTTTGGGCTAAACAATGCTTCGACATATTTTTTGGACCTTATGAGCGAGTATTTTATGAATCGCTAAACAAATTTGTGGTAGTGTTCATCGACGACATTTTGGTTTATTTGAGAAGCAAGGAGGAGCATACTGTTTACTTGGAAGAAGTGCTTAGGAGCTTGTGAGCACATAATTTGAAGGCAAAGTTCTCCAAGTGCCACTTTTGGAGAGACGAGTTTCGCTTTTTGGGACACATCGTTTCGGAGGACGGACTTGTAGTAGATCCGGCAAAAGTGGGGGCAGTACAGGATTGGCAGACCCCTAAGAATGCTATAAGCATAAGGAATTTCCTTAGATTTGTGGATTACTATAGGAATTTCATTAAGGACTTCGCTAGAATATCAGCTCCACTTACCCGCCTTACCAAGAAGAATTTATCTTTTGTTTGGGATGCCAAGTGTGAGGATGCCTTTGGTCAATTGAAGGAAGCTTTGACTACTGCGCTCATATTGGTATTACCGGATGGAACCAAGCCTTTTTCAGTTTATACAGATGCTTGTTGTACAGGTCTAGGGTGGCACCGACGCAAGAGGGTAGTGTAGTGTACTATATGAGTAGATAGTTGAAAACGTATGAGAAGAACTACTCGACGTATGATCTTGAGTTAGCATCTATAGTTTTTGCTCTCAACTCTTGGAGGCACTATCTCTTAAGAAAAATATTTGAGCTTTTCACGGATCATAAGTTTTTGAAGTATTTATTCTCTCAAAAAGACTTGAATGTAATCCAGCAAAGATGGATGGAGTTTTTGGCCTCTTATGACATTGAGATTTCCTATTCCCTTGGCAAGGGTAATGTAGTGGAAGATGTGTTAAGTAGACGCAAAGTGGTTTTATGTCCTCTATTTTTGTAATGGAAGCATTTGGAGTACATTGCTACCTTTGATTTTAGACCTCCAATTGATTTAGCTCCAGGATTGTTAGCAGCCCTCGACGTCCAGTCTACTTTGATGGAGCAGTTTGGAGCAAGGCAAGGTGAGGACGAAGAGTTAAAGGATATTTCAGATAAGCTTGGTCGAGGAGAGTCATCACCACATCTTAGGCGCTATACCATAGACACTAGGGGATGACTTAGAAGGGAAGGTGGACTTTGTGTTCTCCATAGTAAGGATTAAGTAGATGTAGCTTTGGATAAGTCACATCATTCTAGGATGACAGTGTATCCCGGTGGTGACAAGATGTATCGGGATATGAAGAGGGTATTCTATTGGCCTGGAACGAAGAAGAGGGTGGCGGAGTATGTATCGAAGTGCATCACTTGCCAAAGAGTAAAGGCAGAACAAAAGAATCTCAGAGGACTGTTGTAGCCATTGGATATTCCATTATGGAAATGGGAGAGCGTCTCTATGTACTTCATGGATGGATTACCAAGGTCATAGTGAGGGAACACGAGCATTAGGGTCATTATGGATAGACTGACAAAGAGCGCTTATTTTATACCCATTAAGAGTAATACAATGGCAGCTCCATTGGCGACTCTTTATGTAAGGGAGATAGTTAGGCTTCATGGATTTTCCGCCAGCATTGTGAGCGATAGAGATCCATTATTCACCAGCGAGTTTTGGAGGAGTCTTTAGCAAGCCTTAAGAACGGAATTGAATCTGAGCATGGCATATCACCATCAGACATATGGACAACCTGAGAGGCTAAATAGAGTTTTCGATGATTTTCTCAGATTGTATATCATTGGCTCCGGAGGCCTTAGGAAGACCACCTAACTTTGGTGGACTTCGCGTATAATAATAGTTATCAAGAAAGCATTGGGATGGCACCTTTTGAGGCCCTCTATGGAAGACCATGTGGGTCACCAGCCTGTCGGTGGGATACCACCGATAGGATCTTGCTTGGACCAGACTTTGTAAGGGAAACTTATGAGAAGGTGGATTTGATTCGTAAGAGGTTGAAGACTGCAAAAGGTAGACAAAAGTCATATGCCGATAGAAGTCGTTCAGATTTGGAATTTAATGTTGGAGATATGGTTTTTGTCAAGGTTTCTCCTCTGAGAAACGTTATGAGATTTGGCTCGGTGGGTAAGTTGGCACCGAGATTTGTAGGACCCTTCCCTATTACCGCATGGATTGGTAAAGTGGCATACAGAGTTGATCTTCCAGATAAGTTGGCAGGAGTTCACAATGTTTTTCAAGTTTCACATCTAAGGAAGTGTCTACATGATTCCGCAGTAGTAGTAGTAGAACTCGATCAGCTAAGGGAAGCGGAAGTAGAGCACGAATCACTTGTGCATCGTACACCCACCCATATGTTGGAACACGAAGTCAAGAGATTACGCAATAAGGAAGTTCGTCTAGTGAAGGTTCAGTGGGAAGATAACCCGCAGGAGTGCACATAAGAATCTGAGGAGAGAATTCAAACTTCTTATCCTTTTCTATTTGAATGTACACTTCAAATATCCTATCTTTGATCATTGATCTTTCCTTAGTTAGGGTCTTTTCGATAAACTTTGGGTGAAACCTTTGGATGGTAGCTTGGTTGTAAACATGTCATTAGGGCATGTTATGCTTGATGGATGAAAAAGATTGAAAATGGATGCCAATGTTTGCAAATGGATGCATTGCATGCATAGATAGATATAGGGTAATCGGCCAACTAGGTATACAAACCTGCATATAGGCCTGTCAATCGGCCGGGTTTGGTCCGGGTATTATAAAACCCAGACCGATGTTTGATTATAAGAACTAAAACTCGAGCCCGACCCAAACTTGCAGGGTATTTCAACCCAATATCCAGCCCCGTCCATTGGGCGTTTTAGGCCCGCTGGGTAATAACCGTATACCTAACTCAGAATATTTATGTTAAATCCATATTTTAAAACTACAACTTTAGTAAAAAAAAATTATACTAACAATGTTAACATATAAAATGGGCGGTGATGTAGTCAAGTTAATAAAAAAAAGTATGAAAAAAATATGTACATGTAAACAAACAAAATGGTAAATAAATAACATACACACTCATGTTTTGATATGACGGAAAACTAATAGTCGGGTTCGGCCCTAATGTGGCCGGATTTAGATAAAACCATACGTGACCTGGGTCGAGCCGTGTCGGGCTTGGGTAGTAAAACGCAAAACCCTTACCCACATTAATAAGGCGGGTTCGGGCTAGTCTTGGGCCGAAACCCGTACCATTGACAGGCCTATCTGCATATGCGTGCCTGTTATCTATTGAATTTGCATGTGGTTGTATATATATGTGTGTGAGTGTGTATAAATGGATGTTGCATATGGATGGTGCATTTGGGTGAATGATTGAAACATACATATAGAATTATTAATTATACTAGGGTAATTGCATACATTTGGTTGCATGGCATAAGTATACTTGCATTATAGGAGGTCCACTGAATCGGTAGAACGACCACCTTTTCGCATTAGAAAAGTTCATATGCATTTCACTTTGCATAAATCATAAATTGCATTAGTCAAAAATAAGGACAATGGTAGAAATGGATGATGGTTGAGTATATGGATGTAGTTCTTGGATGCTAGTTGTTAACTACGTTCTTCCATCTTTGGAGATTTCAGGGATGAAATCCTTTAAGGGGGGAGAATGTAACACCCCGATAATTTACGGGAAATATAAGTAAAAAAAAATTAAAAGCGCATTTGGTACAGTGGTAAAGGCGTATATTGTCTTCCTTGGCGGCTTCTCATTCGCTCCAGTGATGTAATAGGATGAGATGGATAAATTTTATTGGTTGAGTGATATGTATGGGATAGAATGGATAACCATTAAGTGTATGAAAGAACCAGATTTAATCTAAAATAATCTAATGGAATATATTCACTCAAACAATCTATAAATGAACCATCTAACCTAAACATAATCTCTTATTCAGCCGTTGTCATAATTCTATAGTAAAATTAGTATGTATTATTCTTCTTCCTTTTCTTTACTAAACAAACAAATTTCTACCAAAATAAATTATCTACATATATTCAAGAAATTTGGAGAATTTAGAAGAATTAAAGGGAGAAAGATTAAAGCAAAGCATTTTTCAAATTATGCAAGCTCAAGTGTCAAGTGAGTGGGAATTAATATGAAATAGAAAAAAAAGTAGTTCAATTTCAGTTCTTTTCTAGCACGTTAATATGAATTAATTTCTGTTATTAATTGAGAATAGATGTAAATTATTACAACTTCTTCTTCTTCCACTTCTTAAATCTAATTCATGTTTGGTTTAAAATATAGGGCATATAAATTGTCTATTCACGTTTTATGACATAAATAAGATTGAAATTTATGTAAATTATTGTATCTTCTTCTACTTCCGCTTCTCAATTCTAATTCATGTTTGGGTTGAAATTGGAATATTCACGTTTCATGGCATAAATAAGTTTGGTTTAATTAAATTGAAGTAGAATTGCTATTCAATTTCTAATGGTAGAACGGGTTAGTTGAATAAATTCAGAATATGTTACCTGAATAAAATTATGGTTTTGATTGATATAATTACATAATTTTGCATATGGTTTTGGAACAAAATTGGGAAGTCTAATTGGCATAAATGTTTGTTTCATATGTAGCCTAAAAATGTAAAAGTGGAATTTTGTGTGATCAAATGGTTTGTGGCTATTGGATAAATTTTTTTACAGATTAAATATTTTAGAAAAGAGCGTAAATTAGGGTGAAAAAATGTAAATTAAATGGACCCAAATCTATTAACAAAATGACATAAAATTTACAAACAAACCATATGGACTGAACGGACGTGAAATTGAAATATCATTTATGTAAGAAAAATCAAAATTGTGAAATAATCAAATCGGATGTAAAAATGGTCTAAAGAAAATTAATGTAAATAAACAATGTGTAAACTGCAATGGTAAAATTAATTAATCTAGAAGCAATTTAGTAGGCAGACCTTGTAAAGGTTTGGATAGGTGTTTCATGCAGTTAAGACCAAAATATAGTATTGGTTGTAGGTACTAGGAGCGGGCGAGTTGGTTCGCAAGGATGTTTGTTACCTTTCATAGGTTGCTAGTCCGTAGGATAGATAGCATCCGCAATTGTAGGCTTCTCCAGACAGATCGGCACGGACGGAACATGACAAGTTTGCTCCGACGTAGGCTTCTTTAGGCAGATCGTTGGAGGATTTGGCACAGCCGACGCTGCCGCGTGCACTCTTTTGGAGGACCGACACTTTGGATAGGGGAAAGTCCACGTTGGTGACTGAGGAGACAGGAGGATAGGAGTCCAGTTTGGCGGAGCCTAAGCGCAACTTCGGGGTCATGTGATGTTGTTTGAGTCGGGCCGGTCAAACGTAAGAGGCATTAAGTCATAGTGCACGGGTGATAAGCATGACTTTCACGCTACAGCACGTGGATAGGTAAGGACAGTAGGTCCAACAGGCCGACTGACATTTAGTATTACTGCATAGTTGACTTCCCTAGAGTGACCACGGACTTTGGCTTCTTAGAAACCGTATCTAAGAAGGATTCACTGCATTATATTATTCACCCACTGCAATATCCGGGGAAGACCTAGAATTAAATTGTTTTATTCTTTCTGGTTCATTTTATTTCCATTCACCATCCTTTATCTGGCCCACTCCTATTTTTCCTATTTTCCCCAAGTCACAAAAGGGCAAGTCTAGGTTGTAATTCGTTGTAGCTTGGAGGGTCATTGGAGCAGTTGGTATCTTCAACTTTTGTTTATTTTGTTTCATGTACTTCATTTCTCTTTTTTCCGTGCTTTACTCTATATATGGGGACCTATATTACGAACTTTGTTATGTTTTATGTTTTGGTGGAGACCACTTGGTACTTTTGGTTTCAGAAACAAATTTGGGATAATGTTGTTTTTAATGAAGCAGTTTTGCTATTAATTTATAATTATTGAAAGTTATCTTCCGCTGTAATATTTTAATCATTTTATTTTGTTACCTTAATCTCTGTGCTATGTTATGTATTTTTATTTCTCCCGACCACCCGTGCTTCTAGCCATGTCCGATTTTCGGGGTGCCTAGAGGTGTGGGGTGTCACAACTTGGGTTTTGCGGATTTATATATCTTCTTAATTTTTAGGCTTTCTCTTGTAATCAGTTGGCGAATTAATAAAGGTTATGTTTAGAGGAATTTTTTGTCATCGTTTTTCCTTACTTCTTATCTCTTTCAAAATTTAATTGTGTAGAGATCCTGGGAAAAATCCTAATAGTTGGTATTAGAGCCTACTGCACAAATTTTTTGAAGAGAGTTTTTGTTATGGAGTAGGTAAGTGTTGAAAAACTTAATAGGAAAAATTGGGGTTATGGAGGATTTTCTATATCTCAATGATCTTCATTAACCGTTGGAGAATAAAGGGAAGAAGCCTAGTAATGTATTTAAAACAAAATGGAGACTTTGGAGGCTATGGCGGTTATTCGGTATTTTTAGAGAATATGGTGTTTCGTATTGTTGCTAATTAAACATCCATGCAATCAATTTGGAAGAAATTTGTGCAAAGAACTCCACAACAAATAAGGCTCTTTCTATGAGAAGATTGATGAATCTAGAACTTAAGGAAGGTAGGTCAAATGGAGAGCATCTTAAAAAAAATTGGCTATTGTGAACCAATTGAGGGCGGTGAATTACAAGGTTAATGATGAGACGCAATCCTTGCAGTTGATGAGTTCATTACAACAGAGTTGAAAAATGCTTGTGGTTGCATTGAACAATTCAAATTCAGATGAAGTTGTTTCAATGAGATCGGTGGTTAACAGCATGCTGTAACGAATGGGATTTTCAACCCTCGAAAATCGACACTAATACATTATCGGTATTCGCATGTCCCAAATTCAAGTGCCAGGAAACCTGATCGTTAAGAGAAAGAAGAAAATACAGACAGAATAGAATCTCATACGAATGGAATAACATATGTTATTAATCACAAAATCTTTTACAATGGAAATTTTAAATGCACATTAAAGTTTAACCTATATTCAACCTGGACGTTTATAAAAACTCGTCCTTACAAATGCTGAAAAAACAAAACATATGCAGTGAAAAAAAGAATACGTCCAGATGTAGATGAAGATCTCCAACTCTCCTCTAGAAATACCAAGCGTTCTCAGCTAAACTAGAAATTACTCGAATTTGACCCGAGTGTTAAAAATACTCGGATCAAGCTTGATAAACCAGCGTGAGAAAACTCGAATTATAAATGTATAGATCAGATTGATGTTAATCAAAACCTTTGGAAAAGAAGGGTATCTCGTAAGACCACGTTGCTCGGGCAAGTTTTTAACTTATGATAACCAAAATACTTTATACCAAAACAAATTTAATATTATCATTAATGATATTGGTTTGGAAACACTTTTCAAATAAATATATAAAGAAGGTACCAATACCCGAACAATGTCAAACTATGTATATGATAGCAAAGTGGTAGCGGAACTGTTTTCAAAGTGTGACAGCTATTTTTGGAAATACAACCAAAACCATAAATCTCGTATTGGAATTGGATTTCCGACATGATAGGGAATTAATTACCATTTCTCGATAGGAAATCCAAGCATAATTTTTTTTGGTGAGTGATCATTTATCTCATTCAAGCCTACATATGACATTGTCACACTACTATGGACAACGTATTTTGATGGTTGTGCTCTTTCTCAGTCGAGCGTCCAATACCTACCTATAAGGGAACAGATGCCCTTTCCTCCATAAAATTGATAGCTTGAAATATCCTACTAACCACATAGTATCCCGTATCATTCCTAGGATGTGAGGCACCTGAAGCTACGCTCTTCTTTTCACAAAGACACGCTCAAGCAAAACTGTAGTGCACATAGGAGCAATTCAAGGCAACTCAAAATAAGTTCAAATAAAAATGGTTCAGAAACTTAAAATGATTCAGATAAAGGCACGAATAAGAACACCAAAAAATGCACACATAAAGCATGTATAATAGTACATGCATGACAAGCATTTCCTGGTATAGGCAACAAGTATATATCATCAAAGTGAGCATGTACATATACACATATATATATGTATAAATGTATACATATACATAGTCATCAGACAACAAGCGCTCATGAAAAATAAGAAATCACAGTGTTGAAGCAAGAATATACAAGCTCGAGTGTACATAAGAATATACAAATACATACAAGTATATACAAGTATATATATAAGAACTGAATTGGAACAAGATTTACAAGTGAAAGTGTAACAAGAAATCACAGTGCACATAAACAAGCTCAGGCAAAATAACAAGTGCTGAAGCAAGCATCAAAGTGCACAAACAAGAAACCAAAGCACATGAAAGGGATTCAACCAATGTCAAGACAGTGCACACTGCCTTGTTCAAGGCAGTGCACTGGAACTGCCTTGAACAAGGCAGTATGCAATGCGACAATGCAACGAGGCCAACAATGCGACAATGCAGCAAGGCGGTGCCATAAGCAGCAAGTGCCACAAATTAAAACAAGGCAGTGCCACAAATTAAAACAAGGCAATGCCACAAACATTCAGGAAGTAAAGCAACGTACAAATATAGATCAACCACCAACGTTCACATACATATAAATACGTATGTATGTATGTATATACTTGGATGATATTGGAATCAAAGTGAACTGCAATAAGATCAACTCAAAATGGTTTGGCTCAAAGCAATAAGGAGAAGCAAGTGACAGTGTACATGAAAATATAAGAGCAGATAAACAAGAGACAATAAAAACATTCTACTCTTATATAGAAATTCTAGGGACAATTTCGATAGTTATGGAAACATATGAAAACAAGGAACATATGGAAACATTAAAGTGTATATGAGAACATACATACAGATAAACAAGGGATGGTTTCGACATAGGAGCAGCAAGACTGAAGTGCCAGTGCACATGGGAGCAGCGCAAAGCAATTCAAACAAGATCAACTCAAAATGGTTTAGCTCAAATCAATTCAACAATTGGTTTAGCTCAAAATGGTTCAAGCTCAAACTAGTTCATATATATATTTGTACATAGTGAGTAGAAATGGTTCGAGCTCAAACCAGCTCAAAGCAATTCATCAAATGGTTTAGCTCAAAATGGTTCAAGCAATTCAAAATGGTTCGGCTCAAAGCAAACCAGTTCAAGCTCAAAATGGTTCACAAACAAATTAAAACAAGGCAGTGCCACAAATTAAAACAAGGCAGTGCTATAAACGTCCACGTATACTTACATACATATGTATGATGATATTAGAATCAAAGTGCACTATAACTAGATCAGCTCAAAATGGTTCATCTCAAAGCAATAAGGAGAAGCAAGTGGTAGTGTATATGAAAACATATGAGCAAATAAACAAGGGGCATATAAAACATTTTGCTCCTATATAGAAATTCTAGGGACAGTTTCGATAGGTATGGAAACATATGAAAACATAAGAATATATGAAAACATTAAAGTGTATATGAAAACATACATAAAGATATACACATATGTATATACATGTATACATGTACATAGTGAGTAGAAAGGCAACAAGTATATCACTCAGTGTCAAACATCACGCAAAATATTTCATTTCAGTTCAAGGAAAACACTAACAGATAAGTGAAAGAATCACAAGTGCAAGGGGTAACAAAACAAGCAAGAGGTAACAAAACAAGCAAGGGGTAAGAATCAAATAAACATGAATCAAAAGGACATTCACACATATATACATACACATGTATGTATGTATGTATGTATGTATATACATGGAATTTCAAAACATCCACTAACTCAGACATGAAATAATAAAGCAGAAACGCAGTTTTCACCATCACAACACATATATCTCAAAACATTTATGTACATGACCAAAACATGTTGATCAGTGCACTTTACCCAAGTTTTGTTCATTGTCACGTAAACACCCAAATCATCATAGGCAAATCAATTCAAGATCAATACAAAATGAAAAAGGGGAAGAAATCGAAACGGAATCAGATGGACAAGAATATACTTTGAAATTCAAATCTTGGTATATATATGAAAATATAGGAAATCAATTCCTATATAAATAACCCAATTCATCATCGGTGGGATAATCGAAGTAAAGAACAATATAAATCAAAAGGGACAAAAATCATACCAATATCAATCGAAGAACACTCAACAAGGATCCACAACCATTAATAGCCATGAAATCGAAGCACGCAATCAACTAGGAATGAAAGGAGTAAGATGATTCGAATGAATTTCAAAGGGATTGAAAACCTAATTTCAGAAGAAGCTCAATTTTTTTAGACAATGAAAAGATTTGAGAGGGAAACACAAATAAAAAGAGGGGAAGAAAATGTAAAAGGGTAAACAAAAAGAGCGGCCACGATATAATTGAGAGGGAAAAGATAAAGCTAAAACTAAAAAATTTGATAACTTAAATCAGACGACATATAAAATGCTGCCTGAATAACAAGCATGTACATAGAGATTTCACAGGCTATTTAGACAACAGATGATAGATTTCATGAGCTATTCACACAGCAGATGATAGATTTCATGGGCTATTCACACAACAGATGATATTTCCATGTGTTTTGTGAAAAAGTAGGACAACAAGAAACCTACCTTATGTTGTATGATCGTTGTTGTCTGATTCACTATGTGGCATAGTATCAGAATGATGTCAATCAAAACCTTTGGAAAAGAAGAGTATCTCGTAAGACCACGTCGCTCATAAACATGTACGGGTTTTTACCTTATGATAACAAAAATACTTTATACCAAAACAAATTTTATATTATCATCAATGAAATTGGTTTGAAAACACTTTTCAAATAAATATATAAAGAAGGTATCAATACCTGGACAATGTCAAATGGTGTATATGATACCAAAGCGGTAGCTGAAATGTTTGCAAAATATTATAGATATTTTGCAAATATAACCAAAACCTTGAAGATCGTATTAGAATTGGATTTCCAACTTGATAAGGAATTAGTGGCCATTTCTTCGATAGGAAATCCATGCGTAACAATTTTTGATGACTATTCATTTACCTCAACCAAGCCTCCGTATAACATAGTCACACTATTATGGATAGCATATTTTGGTGGCTTTGCACTTTCTCAGTTGAGCTTCCAAACCTGCCCATAGGGAAACACATGCCCTTTCCGTAATAAAACCGACAGCCCAAAATATCCAACTGACCATATAGTATCATGTATCATTCCTGAGATGTGAGGCTTCTAAAGCTATACTCTTCTTTCCACAAAGCTAAGCTTTGCTTTTCTTAGAGCTATGCTTTGCAATTCTCAAAGCTAAGCTTTACTTTTCACAAAGCAAATTCCACTTAGAATGCCACATTACCATTTCTAACAACACATATTGATTTCCACAAAAGTACAAATTCCAAGCTCATACGTCTCAAAGAAAGGCGTTAAGTATATGAGGGGTTACCTTCTACACCACCAAATGGATGTACGTTTGTAAAAACCAATGTACGTGGTTTTAGAAATAAAATGTCAGACACTCATCCATACAAGTTGTCCAAGAACTGAACAAACCGAAGGCACTCTCCTACTACATCCTATCAGGAATAAACACTATTGGTAGCTAGTAGTCCTTGCATCCAAAATTTTCATAACAGAGCATTGTTGCCACCATATATATAAAATATGAAATCGCGAGGCTAGTGGCAAGCAGCCCTTCATCATTAAGATCTCCACCTTTAAAATTATTATCTTCAACATGTCTTCACTTCTAAACGTATACATTGGTTCGAAGCCGTTTTCGAATAGGAATCACCCAAATCCAACTCCAATTTCTCTGAACCAATCGTCGATAAAAGGATGTCAAGTATATAGGTGATTATCACACATCATCCAATTAATTAATCTTTTCATTCAATCAATTATCTTTCAGAGATATATTCTTTTTAACTATTCAATTTATTTTCTCATGTGTATATGAAATCATCAAGCCTCATTAATCAAATCCTATGGTTATTTAAACCTTTTTAATCTTAGAATTTTTTTAAATCATCTCACCTTTTACTTAGGAGAAACATTTCCAAATCATTTATTAAAATCTTAACAAAGATTTCTTAATTCCAAATCATAACTTTTAGACAGGTCAAAAAAATGTTATGTAAGACATCGTTACTATAAACCCAAACCATTTAGTATTGAGAAAAAAAGGATCCATAGAAATTATACTAATTCTACTCGGTATCAATTTTTGTATTCAACCTTTATCATCCGTTGAATAACGGTGAAATCACCATTTAAATTCACATGGACAGTACAGGTTTCCTCCATGGAATTTAACACCAAGTACTAGAAAATTATTTCTATATAATCCAAATTGTTTAAATTTGGAAAATTGAATTTTTATATTTGGCTCGTTTCCAACATTTCGACCTTATCTATTCCTCGTCCAGGAAAAAGGCCGGTAGAGCCAGCGGAATTAGTGCACCTGAAAATCTCCTTAGTTTAAGCACCTCACATATGAATCTCACAGATAGAAAAATCCAATCTACTCCCGCTTTTAGAGCCCTGATTAAATCATTTATTTATGACAGCTTTTCTTCTAATCATTTATTTAAACTCTTCTAAAATAATTATGAAACCATCAAATCATCTTTAAAACACTTATTTATTTATTTGAAAATATTTATAAAATATTTGAAAAAGAATACTTAAGTTAAAAGCTATATTTCATAAATTATTAAAAACTATTGCAAAAAGTGCTGCAAACAGTAATGCGAATAGTGCTTTTAAGACTTATTTGATCAAAACAACTTTTATATCATTTAGAAATCCACTTTTATAACTTAAATCTCTTCTAAAACATTTTAACATATTTATAGAATTTATTCCATATTTTTAAAGAATTAAAAATATAAATTTAGAGAATTTATCGCTTTGGTTTCCAAACTGCCAAACCGCGACTATTTTGAAAACTTGATTTGCTCATATTTCAAAATATATTAAACGAAATCTCGATCCTTTTCTTTTGTTTTAAAACTATGATAATAAGAGTTCATAAAATTCTTATTCCAAAGAATTCCAACTCTGAATCCATCTTATAAATGGATTTAAACTTTTCCGACGCGAAATCCACGAACTATCTTTAACGCGACATGCCTATTTTTGACTCAACTTTCATAACTTTTTCAAACTTCACCAAATTGAGTATTGGTGTTCATAAAACATTTATAAACCATTTCAACTAATATTTTTCCTATTAAATCTCACATTTACTTTTAAACTATTTCATAATATTATATTGTCATAATATTCATTTTTAACCTTTTTATATTTCAAAACCATTAAGTGGCTCAATAAACTCCATACACATATTTATATGGATTTATTTTCCATAAATTAACCATGGTTAATCATTTAACCATTTTTATTATGATTTATCATACTTTATCTCAACTAAGTATCAACCATAAAATCATCCATATAATTAAGTTATCAACCATTCATACAAATCATTACGAAATTAAATGGTCACATTATCATACCTAAAAATAGTTATAGAGGTTATTTATCATTTAATAAACATTGAGTACTCATGATTTATATCCACTCCACTAAATTTTTCCCATAGCTTTCTAAATCAAACCGACGGCTCTTCGACGGCACTTCCTCCTCTTTTCCTTGCTCAGAGCTCCTCGAACTTGCTCCTTCTTCTTTGATGCTCTTGGTCCTGACTTTTGGAGTGGTGGTGCTCGGCCTAGAGAGGTGATGGAGGGTGTCCATGAGTTGTAGAAGGGTGGAGAAGGTGATTGACTAGTGTTTTAAGGTGATTCAACCTTGTATATATGTGTATATAATTTTATTTCTTTTTGGAGATATTTTGGCATAAATTTATCTTGACTTAGGAAGCTATTAAGATACCTTACAATGAAGAAGAATAAGAAGTGGAAAGTGTGAGGAAATGAGAGGGTACGAAGGTGTGTTTATAGGAAAAAAAATTGGAAAATATCTTCCACACATATGCTACACCATGTGCCGACCCACTCCCCTCCCTTCCCATCATTTTTCACGTTGATTCCCCCTCCATGTGCCTCCATCACCTCACTTCACTTCATGACATGTGCACTGACTTTAAGGATGCTTAAGGGTGTAGTATAAGGGAAATATTATGATATTTATGTCAATTGTATACATGTATGTATGTTTATCTATATGTGTATGCGCAAGTATGACATGCATATGTATGCATATATGTCCGAATATTTATCTTATAAGGTTGCAACGACTTAAACAACTTCAAATAGTTAAATCGTTGCGAATTCCAATTCTGATCGCCAGTCATATTTTTTACTTTTTAGTTAACGTATATATATTTCTAAATAAATTTTGAAAACTAAGTTATCACCATTATTAGTTAATTAAAATAATCTCATTTGAATTATAAAACCATAAAAATCCATATTAAATAATTGTTTAAAAAAAGTATTATTATATCAATAAAGCGATATCAATTTTCCTTATGATTTTAAATCAAATATATATCTTTATAAAACTATTATAATTAATTTATTATCACTATATAACTAATTAAAATGAATTATTATCATTTTGAAAAATTATTTTAATAATATAATAATTATTAAATGATTAAATCTCAATTTAAATTCATAAATTAATTATTAAATATGATGACATAATTGATGATGTCATAAATACATTTTATTTTCCAAAAATAAAATAAATAATTTTATTTTATATTCTTGTTTAAATATATAAATAAGTGTATATATCCAACTCCGTGCATTATTTCTTATGATTATAGAGCTGTTTATGGATAAAACGATTTTCGATCATTTTATCGATATTTTTCCAAAGTATATATTCTTGTAAATATCTATTCAAAATAAAATTATCATTGTTATTTATTGTTCAAAACATCATAGTGTATGTTATAAACTCTTATATTGAATATTTTGAAAATAAATAAAATTTATCAAAGTGATAAATTTGTGGGTCGGTACACGTGCTTAATGAGAAGATGTGGAGGATGAACCTAATGGAAGGAAATAACTATGAGGAAAAGGAAAGTGGAAATCCAATTGAAGAGGTCTATCTTACTAGGAAAGGTAACCGTTCGAATATGGAAAGACGATTAAATAGATCACATGAAAAGGGATTCCATCTTCTATTACTGCGAAAAACCCGATCACCGGTTGAGATTTTGCAAAAGGCTTAAAAAGGAATAAAGAAAGGATAGAAGAATTAAAGGAAGAGAAATACAAGCTTGACGAAGGCGGTGATGGCAAGGTGAATTTTAGTATTAGTAATGACGTTCTCTACGTTGACAAAAGAAAAGGAGATGAGTGGGCGCTTGATTCAGGTGGATGTTTTATATATGTCACCAAAAGGAAGCATTCATTGATTATAAGGAGTAGAGAGTAAGGTGGAGTCCGCTAGTGGTGGAGATGTTGAGATGAAGGGTATAGGTTCGGTTAGGCTAAAGATATATGATAGAAGAGAGGTGAAATTCACGAAAGTTAATGTCCTAGAAACTAAGAAGAATCTCATTTCAGTGGGACAGTTGAAGGAAAAGGCTGCAACTTTTCGACTTGAGGTGGACTTACAAGATTTTGAAAGGGTAATAAGGAGGTGTTGGACGCAC
This sequence comes from Allium cepa, assembly GCA_030765085.1. NCBI lineage: Eukaryota > Viridiplantae > Streptophyta > Magnoliopsida > Asparagales > Amaryllidaceae > Allium > Allium cepa. Next base: position 269,074,735 of record CM060931.1, on the reverse strand, counting down.
AAAGGAGAAGCAACAATGTGTACGAGTTGCTTGGGAGAACGGTGGAGACTGAAGGGACCTATTAAAGTGGTGTTGAAGAGGCAAATTTGTCTAAATTAAGATGGAGTCAGTAATGAAAAGCCGCGAAGTCCACATGGCTGCCTTTGTGGTATTACAAGCGTTTTTGAGTTATTGATAATATGCATGTTCAATTATGGGACATGCATACTTTAGTGGCTTGGCTTGGAGATTGGTAAAGTTTTTGTTTCTACCTAAAGATATTTTTTTTAATGTGATGGAGTATGAGGTTATAAATGGAGTTGGTAGGTTTGTATGGAATTTCGTAGCAATGTGGTGATTGTAAGATTTTTGGGATATAACATCCCATATTTAAGTTGATTTTGGAGAATTTGAGTCAAAGTGGAATATGACTCAAATATATTTCCTCTTTTATAGATTTTGTAGAATACTTAATTGCTTTTTTATTGCATTAAAGAAGGCAACAAATTATCTACATGGGAATGATTTATTTTAAAAGATGAAAGTAATCAAAAGTCGATTAATGATGGCATTTTGTCAAGACTGTTATAAATAGAGTTCATTAGAAGCGTGTAGGGAAAAAAAATATCTTTTGAGGTTTCATAGATTGAAATATCTTCTCAACTTTTAGGTTTTCCCTTGTAATCATTTGGCAAATTGATAAAGGTCCTATTTGGAGGAATTTGTTTGTCATTATTTTTCTTCACTTCTTATCTCTTCTAAAATCTAGTTATGCATGGATCCAAGGTAAACCCCTAATACTCATGATATGTTTCAACCTTTTTGAATGGAACCAAAAAAATCTTTTGGCTTCTTTAAATTAGTTTTGTAAAACCAAAGACGGTTTTACTTTGAATGACAAAAGGACCCAAGTGAACACTTATCTGAAGTAAATAAACACACACACACACACATATCAAAGTGGGTATGAACAAAGTACGCTATTATGTGTATTTTAGTCACACTGTCTTATGATATTGCAACGCTCGAATTTATCGGTTCAAATGCATCTTATTCGATAGATGGAAAGTTATCATCTCCAATTAACTTTGTCATATTTCCCAGTATAATTAGCTATGCTGCAAGCCTCAATATTGCTATACATGTAGCTCAATATGATGTAGATGCTAAAATTTCTATATGAGGAAACTTAAAATGGAAAAGATTAAAAAAAAGTTCCATATTCCGATTGGCTTTTCGGTACTTAAGCTTTGGTTGTTGTTAATACTAAGAATGGTGCTTTTTATTTATGATGTATCCATGGTCGATTTATCAAAAAAATGTGCATTTGCTCCTGACTGGTAATTTGGTACATGATGTAATACAAAGTTATTGTTGTTTATATAAATTGTTTCTAAATATTTTAGCGTATTTAAAATTGTATACAGTTTATGTGTATTTCACAACGATTTCTACTTTGTGGACTTGTGACCATCCATTTTACCAAGACAATATAGATGATTTATTTCTATAAATCGGAGAAGTTAATTTAGGAGGCCCATGTTTAATTAGTTATAATATTGTTACCTCTAGTATTTGTTGAGGTTGGTGGGTAGTAAGGGTTGTGTTTTTATCCCCAAAAATTTATTTAGCTCTTTCTTTAGAATAAATAAATGAGTGTTTAGTACATGCTATATAAAAATGACCAACATGCACCATCTTTTCCACTCAAAAACTACAAACCATAATCACTTGAAGAAAATATATGCTAAGTTGAAGAAACTAATTGAAGAGATAAGGGAAAATGTATCTCATACTGATCAGTTCACGATGACGAAAACGATATGCTAAGAAACTTGCCTTTTCATTTAGGCTTTCAAAAGCAAGTGCAGTAGAAACGACTCAGATAAATAAGACATAGCATGACTAAGTTTATATCGAAGATTAATGAAAGTTAAACCAATGCTAGAGATATGCAAGGGTTCACATATAGGATGCCAAATATTTGATAACTGAATTTTCCTTTTTACTACATTACACTATATGCGATTTTTCCGTTTCTAATGTGAAAGTAGTTTTTTCCTTTCTACACATGAGTAAAGATTCAATTTGAAAAGGTATAAAATAGTATTGCTCCTTAACAAAGAAGATTTGAACTGGTTCCTCATGAGCTTCTACATTGGGTATCTATTGCCCATGATTATGTATGTCTACAAGGTAAATTAGTCAAACACTATCTATATGAGCTCCTTACTTTCTACATTAAATATTAATAATAGAAGTGGCATGGTAATGTAACTATTTTACATTTGTATTATGCTTTGTATTCTTTGAATATGAACATCAAGAAGATGCATTAATAAATGCTTTAGTAGCAACAAATATTTTATTCTGACAAGCACCATTGTCCAAGTGGTTAATTGATTCGGCGTTGGTGCAAGAGGTCACAAGTTCGAAACTTGCTTTCGAACGTTTATTGACATGGGATATGTTATCCCAATGATTTGTTGTATATAAACTACCATTTCAAAAAAAAAAAATACTTTATTCTTCTTCACACATACAATATTGATGAAACTTGAGTCCATTCGAACCCAGTACTTTGATGTTTCGTGACAACTATACATGTAAATATTGTATATACTAACCACTTTTGCAGGATATGATATCACTTGTACAAAGAGACAATCATATCAAAACAAAGACCAAAATGATGCTACAAAGTTGTTATCTGTCATAGAGACTGTGTCTAAAGGTAAAAAATTATTAAAATCTCTTCTACGTGGTATATATCCACACACGTTTTTCCAGATGGAGAATTTTAAAGAACAACAAAAAACATGGAATTTAGTCGGCTGAATTAATCAGGTCAACCGACTGAATTCTGTGTACGTGCATAAGTTTTCAAACATAAGAAGATTCGGCCGTCTGACCTATCAATTCCAGCCGAAGCTGTGGCCAAAATGCATTGTGGCCTTGCTGATTTCAAAATCATCGATTCAGCTGGCTGCCTCACTTTATTCAACCGGCTAAATCTGCATAACGATTAGTTTTCTAAAAAGGTGTGTCTCCTTCGTGAAGAGTTACAACTCTTAAGTAAGAGTTGTAGTAACAACTCTTCACCGTTACTCTTCACGAACGATTGCAACCTTTAAACACTATATAAAGCAAAAAAATTCAATGTTTTTATAAGCTATTCTATTCCTAATTCTCTTTATCTTTGCTATTGAACTTACAAGACTTCAATTCTAAATATCTTTACATTTTGATCTCTTGTTTATTCAAGAATATTTTCTTTGTGATCAAATTTACTTTCTTTCTTATAAACTACACTACATACCATAAAGAAGAGGATTATAGGAAGGATGTACATTATTGACTTATCAGTGTTATTTAAGAGCATACTCAATCAAACACTTTTCTACTATTTGTAGTTAAAAGTCCTGTTGTAGAATCCTCAAACGGTTGAAGTCCTATTCGATTGTCTAGGCAATTAAAGTCATGTTCGGTTGCTCAGACGGTCGTAATACCTATTCCTCCGAGTTAAGGGAGGGTATCGGTTTAAATCCAAAAGGAGTCTGGGACTCGATGTAAAACGGGTAGTTCAAACCATCATAAAAATCTCTAGTGTTATTTACTTATCATCGTTTACTTTTTATTTTTATTCCGAATAAGTTTATAACTTAAATATTTATTCATATTACTCGACCTTAGTCATTTTCATTTGGTATCAGAGCAAGGTTATCATATAATCGTAACAAAGTTTTAGATATTCAAGTAATATGGAAAATAACATAGCATCAAGTTTTGTTGAAGGTCAATCCACTACATGACCAACACTATTTAATGGATTAAATGATAATTATTGGTCAACTATGATGAAAATTTACATGCAAGCAAATGGATGTGACACTTGGAATATCACTCAATAAGAATATTTTTGTACCTACAACTCCTTATGCACAATGGTCAAATACAAGGAAATTAGATGCTACTGCAAATGCTAATGCGATGAATATGTTGTTTTGTTCCTTAGACAAAAATGAGTTTAATAAGGTTAGTATGTGTACTTCAGCATATGAAATTTGGCGCACTCTTAAAGTTACTTATGAAGGTACTAATAAGGTTAAACAAAGCAAGATATATATGCTTAAAAATCAATTTTAGAATTTTAGAATGAAGCAAGATGAAACCATAAATGAGATGTATTCCAGGTTTCAAGATATATGTATCATCCACTTTTGGCATTAGGAGAAAAATATTGATTTCAATATTGTTTCAAAAATCCTAAACTCTTTAACGGATGAGTGGGAATGAAATGTCTTGCCAATTAAAGAAGCTAGCGGCATTTCTACCATAAAACCGGAAGAGTTAATAGGAAATCTTATGTCATATAAAGTTAATTTGTAGGCAAAACAAGTTCAAGCCCAATATAGAAAAACAATAGCATTCCAGGCCCAAAAAGAAGAATATGACGAAGATGAAGATGATATGGCGTTCATAGCTAGGAATTTCAAATGGTTTCTGAAATTTATAAAGAATGGAAAGTTTGGGAATAATAAAAACAACAAATCATCATCCTCAACTCTTGAATGCTACGAATGCCACAAAAAGGGGGATATGAAGAAAGACTGTTCAGATCGCAAGAAAAATAAAATAACTACAAAAGCAAGAGCGATAGATAAAAGAAGAAACAAGATTTTTTGGTTACATGGGATGATTCGGATTCCTCCTCCTCATCAGATAGCGACTGTAACAATGATTCAGAACAAGCCAATGTATGCTTTATGGACACAAATGATGATGTAAGTGATCTTACTTTTGATGATTTAGTTGATATAAATTCCAAACTATTAGATGAGCTAAGAAATCTTAAGAGAAAGTGTAAAGATTCACTAGAAAGGCTAAATAGAAATGAAATCGAAGTTGATATGTTAAGAGATGAAAAGAAAATCATAGAAGAAGAACATGTTATTTCATAAGAATCTTGTTCTAATATCGCCTCTCAACTTACTATGTTAAGTAGTGAAATCGAGACTCAAAAAGAAAAGAATAACACATTATCAACAGAAAATCATGAATTAAAATCAACTGTTAAAATATTAGAACTGGATATTACTAGTCTTAAAACAAAGTTGGATAATATTACCAAAAATATTTTTAACTTTAATAGAGGCAGAGAAAATCTTTCTAAGATTATAGAAAATTCCCACTCCACTTCTAATAAAAATATATTATGATATAACAAATTTAAAAAAAGTAAAAACTAGTCATAAACAGTATAACTCTCTACATTAAAATGTCAAGACGAAAAACAATAGTCTTGAAAAGCCAGTTTGAAAATCTATTAATAAAAAGAAAACTACGTATCATTCAAATTCTATTATGCTTTGGGTTCCAAAGACTAATATTCATTTGATTAGAAATGTATATAAAATATTTTATGACTTCTATTCATAAGAATAATAATTTTATTTATGAAGGAAATTCTAAACCCTCGTGGGTTTAGCTTCCAAAGATCTACCAATTGGCGAATCGATTGGTTAACTACATACTCTGATGAGAAGGTTGGTCAATCTAAAGCTACATACTCTGATGAGAAGGTTGGTCAATCTAAAACTAAAGGAAGGCGAATCGATTGGTGAACATCTCAACAACTTTGAAGCAATTGTGAACCAATTGGCGGCAGTAAGCTTCAAAGTTGATGATGAAACTCAAGCTTTGATATTAATGAGCACACTGCCTGAAAGTGGGGAAACGCTTATAGTCGCGTTGACCAATTCAAATTCTAATGGTGTTGTTTCCATAGAGACTGTGGTTAGCAGGCTTCTTAATGAGAAGATGCAGAGGATGAATTCATCGGAAGAAAATGTCATTAAAGAAAAGAAAACTACAAATCCATTGGCAGAGGTCCACCTTGTAAGGAGAGAAAGACGCTCTCTCAAACCAAATATATGGATCGAAACTTCATTTGCTATTACTGCGAAAAACCAGGTCATCGGGTAAAATTTTGCAATAAATTAAGAGAAGATAAAGAGAGGATGAAAACTTAAGAAGGAAGCAAAAAAAAGCTGGAGGTAGACAATGATGAAGAGGTAAACTTTGGCATTAGCAATGATGTTCTTTATGTTGATATGAGTAGGGGAGGAAAGTGGATGCTAAATTCTGGTGCATGTTTCCACATTTGCAATCAAAGGGAAGCATTCAGTGATTATAAGGAGGAAGCGTGCATGGCGGAGTCCGCTAATGGTGGAGATCTACATGTTTAGGGAACAGGTTCTGTCAGGTTGTAGATGGATATTCGAAGGTTGGTGACGCTAGCAGATGTTAGGCATATTCCAGAAATTAAAAGAAATCTTGTTTCTGTTGGACAGTTGAAAGGGAAAGGTTGTAACTTCTCGATTCGAGGTGGAGTAACTAGGGTTTGAAAGGGTAACAATGAGGTGCTGCGTGCGAAGAGGAAAAGCAATAATATTTATTCACTGCTTGGAAAAACCTTAAAGATTGCAAAATCTTATACAGGTGAAATTGGAGAGACAAGTCCGTCTGTATCAAGGTGGAGTCAACAAGGAAAACCACAAAGCCCACTTGGAGATATTTGTGGTATTACAAGCAATTATGATTGTTGATGATATGCATGATCGATTGGCAGGCACGCATAGTTTGGAGGGCGGTTTAGCTTTACGGTGGAGACATTTGTTTCCTTGGATATATTGTTTGGAGTTTGAGATTCTAGGAGGAGCTTGGATGACATTTATGGAATATTGTATCAAGGTGGAGATTGTTAGATTTTGGTGATACAATATTCCATATTTAAGTAGATCTTGAAGATATTTGAGTCTATGTAGAATTATGACTCAAATTCATTGCCAATTTTAGAGATTTGATAGATTTTAGACTGTGATTAATTGCACCTTTTAGAGATTTTATGTATTTGGTAAGGTGATTCTTTGCATCTTTTATTGCATTAGAGAAGGCAACAAATTATCTACATGGGAAACATTTATGGAAGTATTCAATAGCTTCTTAAAGAAGATATTTTGTGATGTCTATTATAAATGACATGTCTAGGGTTCATAATGCATGGGAAAGGTTAATTTTGTTGGGCGTTCTGGGTTGAGATTTCTTCTCAATTTTACATCTCTTTTATACTTTCTTGGTTGAATCAATAAAAGTTTTTGTTTGCTTTCTACACTACTTTCTCTTCTAAATCTAATTGTATAGTGATTCCGAAAAATCCTAACAGTGGGTATTAGAACCAGCTAAACAAACTTTTGAAAGAGTCTTTGACTATAAAGAAGATAAGTGTTGAAAAACTTAATGGAAGGAATTGGGAGTTATGGAATGCGAAGATCAAAGATTATCTACATCTTAATGATCTTCACCAACCCTTGGAAAACAAAGGGGAAAATTCAAACGGCATAACTTAAAATGGAAAATTTTGGATAAAAAGGTAGCGGTAGCTATTCGATGTTTTATTGAAAATTATGTGTTTCATATCGTTGCTTGTGAAACATCTGCTTTTGAAATATGGAAGAAACTGGAAGGGATTTATGAAAAAACTTCTGCGACGAATAAGGCATTTTTGATGAGAAGGTTGGTCAATCTAAAACTGAAGGAAGGTGAATCGATTGGTGAACATCTCAACAACTTTCAAGCAATTGTGAACCAATTGGCAGCGGTAAGCTTCAAAGTTGATGACGAAACTCAAGCTTTGATATTAATGAGCTCATTGCCTGAAAGTTAGGAAACTCATGTAGTCGAGTTGAACAATTCAAATTCTAGTGGTGTTGTTTTCATAGAGACTGTGGTTAACAGCCTTCTTAATAAGATGGAGAGGATAAATTCATCGAAAGGAAATGTCATTCAAGAAAAGGAAACTACAATCTATAGACAGAGGTCCACCTTGCAAGGAGAGAAAGACACTCTTTCAAACCAAATACAGATCGAAACTTTATTTGCTATTACTGGAAAAAACCAGGTCATCGGTTGAAATTTTGCAATAAATTAAGAGAAGATAAGAGAGGATGAAAACCTAAAGCTGTAGGTAAACAGTGATGAGGAGGTAAACTTTGGCATTAGCAATGATGTTCTTTATGTTGATATGAGTAGGGGAAGAGAGTGCGTGCTAGATTCTGGTGCATGTTTCCACATTTGCAATGAAAGGGAAGCATTAAGTGATTATAAGAAGGAAGCGTGCAAGGTGGAGTCCGCTAATGGTGTAGATCTACAGGTTCAAAGAACAAGTTCTGTCAGGTAGAGGGATACTGGAAGGTTGGTGACGCTTACAGAGGTTAGGGATATTCCAGAAATTAAAAGGAATCATATTTCTGTTGGACAACTGAAAGGGAAAGGCTGTAACTTCTCGACTCAAGGTGGAATAACTAGGGTTTGAAAGGGTAACAGTAAGGTGCTGCGCACAAAGAGGAAAAGCAATAATATTTATTCATTGCTTGGAAAAACCTTAAAGATTGAAAAATCTTATACAAGTGAAATTGGAGAGGCGGGTCTATCTGAATCAAGGTGGAGTTAAACAACGGAACACCACAAAGCCTACTTGGAGGTCTTTGTGGTATTACAAGCAATTCTGACATGTTGATGATGTGCATGTTCGATTGGCAGACATGCATAGTTTGGAGAGCAGTTTAGCTTTATGGTGGAGACATTTGTTTCCTTGAATATATTGTTTGGAGTTTATGGTTCTAGGAGGAGCTTAGATGACATTTGTGGAATACTGTATCAAAGTGGAGATTGTTAGATTTTGGTGATACAATATTCCATATTTAAGTAGATCTTGGATATATTTGAGTCTATATGGAATTATGACTCAAATTCATTACATATTTTATAGATTTGGTAAGTTTTAGAGTATGATTAATTGCACCTTTTAGAGATTTTGTGTATTTGGTACGGTGATTAGTTGTCTCCTTTATTGCATTAGAGAAGGCAACAAATTATCTACATGGGTAAGATTTATGGAAGTATTCAATAGCTTCTTAAAGAAGATATTTTGTGAAGTCTATTATAAATAGACATGTCTATGGTTCATAATGCGTGGGAAAAGGGAATTTTGTTGAGTGTTCGGGATTGAGATTTCTTCTCAATTTTAGGTCTCTTTTGTATTTTCTTGGTTTAATCAATAAAAGTCTTTGTTTTTAGGAGGAATCATTTTTGTTTGCTTTCTTCACTACTTTCTCTTCTAAATCTAATTGTGTTGTGATCCTCAAATATTCCTAACAAAAATGCGGGACATAGAAATAACACAACTCCTTGTCATCAGAGTCAAAAGTAGAAGGGTATCCTCCACATTTCAAAATCTTCAAATAGAATATTCCTATTATATATAGATAGATATATTAGTTAAATTCTAGATTTAATTAATTTTTGATAAGTTTACATGCTTATCATATACATCATCTTTATAAGTTCTCATATTATTTCGAAATTTCTAGTTCCAAAATTAAAATTGTGTGCACTAATTAATAAACCAAGTATTGGTTGGAACCCGTCCTACAAAGTAGAAATAATTAGTAAAATGTTTAAATTGATTTGTTATTCTTCAATTATTTTTAGATTTTGTTTGGCCAAATTAATCCAGTGAAAAAATAAAAAACCTAGCTGGCTAATTTAGTTAGTAATAACTAACATCATACTCAAATTAGCAAAAATCCTAACATCAACAGTCGTACTGACTTTACTCAGTTTATAAAAGCAAGATCTTATTAAGAAGAATACCATTATCAACCATCAAAACAGAAAAACGGAGTACAAAAATCGATACAGCGTAGTTCAACGACAAAGAACATGATGGTGCTTTCTATTTTGTACTTGTTCCACATCATGTATGTATTTAATTCATAATATATACATATATATAAACATACATATAATGTATAATACAATAGAATGAATCTTGATTATTAATGTTTTTTTATCATTAATTTAGTGCAGGTACAAATGCAAAAGACGTGACACATGCATGACTAATAACAAATAGTATCGAAGCTTTGTGCATGTTTAATCAAAATTATGTTGACTTTTACCGAGAGCAATTTCTAGATCCTCCAACAATTATAGGAAAGTGTATGTTAGGATCAATATGCACTTGTTATGATTCCTACTACGGGTGGTAGAATTATCACTTGGTCATTGTTATCTTAGTTATAAATGTTTTGTAACTAATGAAATTTACATATATAGAAATTGATACAGTGTTAGTTTGACAATTATGTTGAGTTCTTTTGAACCTTCCGTATTACCACATACAAGATCATGTTTCTCAGCAAGAAAGCTAATATCACGCTCTTAAAGGGATAATTCAATGCAGTTATGTGTGCATAATTCATTTCTCACTGCGTAACACTAACTATTTACCAAATGTTAGACCTGTCAAAATATGACCCAACCCATTAACCCAACCCATTTACCTTACTTTTAAGTGGGTTGGGTCAACCCATTTATGAATTTTATTAAATGGGTTATGGGTTGGGTTGACCCATTTTTAAAAGGGTTATAAGTGGGTAACCCATTTACCCATTTATTAAAAACATTAAATTTTAATATAAATTTGAAAAATAAGAATTTTAAACATACAATGTAGTTTTCATGAAAATTGACAGTTGTACTTAAAAAATAATAGGCCACTACATCTTCATATTTGAACTTCACCTACTGTAGAAGCCGCTATTTTTTCTGTTCAAACTGAATCAAAATTTCTAATTCCAAATTATAAATTCGAAATTTTCAAAAATTTCAAAATTTAAATTTCAAATTTTCATATTTCAAATTTCAAATTCGATATTTCCAAAAATTTGAAAATTTAAATATCAAAATTTCAAAATTCGAAATTTCCAAAAATTTCAAAATCCGAAATTTCCAAAATTTTCAAAAATTTCAAAATTTAAATTTCAAATTTAAAAATTTCGAATTTCAAAATTCGAAATTTCCAAATTTCAAAATTTCAAAATTCGAAATTTCCAAATTTAAATTTCAAACTTCGAATTTTAAAATTTTTAAATTCAAAATTGAAAATTTAAAATTTCGAATTTTAAAATTCAAATTTTCAAAATTCAAAATTTCAAAATTTTAACAAATTTCAAAATTTCAAAATTCGAATTTTGAAATTTTAATTTGAAAATTGGAATTTGAATTTTTAAAGTTCAAAATTTTGAAATTTCAAATTTTAAAATTCGAAATTTTGAAATTTGAAATTTTGAATTTTGAAAATTTGATATTTGAATTTTGAATTTTTGAATTTTCGAAATTTCGAAATTTGAAAATTTTAAATTTGAATTTTGAAATGTGAAATTTTGAAATTTGAAAATACATTTTTTTAGAATTTTTTCATATAAAAAATCGACTTATGTGAGTCGAAAAGCAAAAAAAAATTGCTTTTGCAATAAGTTGAAAAATGACTTTTAAAAATCGGTAGATTTTGTTTATCCATATTGACTTTTTAATTTTTTCATTTTATAAGCAAAAAACAACTTATTTATTGTAATCCAAACGGCCCCTAAATCTTTAAATGGGTTAAATGGGTAACCCGCTTATTAAACGGGTTGGGTCATATATGGCTAGGGTCATAAGTGGGTAAAAAAGAATGGGTCATAAATGGGTTGGGTCATACCCGACCCAACCCATTTTGACCCAACTCAACCCATTTGACAGGCCTACCAAATGTTAATAAAGATTTAAAAAAAACATTTGGCGCATGTTTATAGTTCACGTTCAATTTGATCTTTTATGCCTAATTATGTACGATTATAAAATTATGATCCTATGTTACTATGTTTAAATTATAACTATGTTTAAATTGTATACGATCCGAAAACATAGAAAACCTCACATTCATTTTGAGCTGTGTACAAATCATATATATAATCAAAATTTCAATATTTTAAGGTAAATTTTCACCATCAAAGAGGATTGAACGAGAGCAAAAAATAATTCCGCTCGTTTTGTAAGAAAACTAGAGAACTAAAGCATTTAAATACAGAAATTGTTTGTCAGTTTCCCATTAGTATGACTCCATTTATCCTTTGCCTTAATTTTTAAAAGCATCCTACTTTAGACACAATAATAATGATGCCTAGTCGCACATAAACAATTCTTTGTTTTCAGCAATCACCCATGATAGTAGTGAGAAACATGACGCTTAATGTTGTGTTCTTTCATTTTAAGTAACTCATTTTGGGAAGCTTAATGGACATGGCCGTTAAAGCATGATAGAAGCTTGACTATAAATTCAAGGTTTTGTCCCCAAACCCAACGACCCATTCATCCATTTTCTACATCATCTGGAGAGAGTGATAAAGTTTGGAAAGTGCAAAATCAAGGAGGTTTGAAGGAGTTGAATTCATCAATGACTGAAGGTAATTTTATAAGGGCATAAAGTTTATTTCATTTCTATCTTCATGTTTGTTCCACATAATAGCATCAGATATTTTTACATTTGGTATCAGAGCCTTAGTTATATCTCATCTTGAAATTTATATGATACTCTCTTTATTGCCTAAAATTGGAGAAATTAACGCCTAAGTTTCTGTTGATCTCTATTCTAGCATGGTTACTCCATGACATTCCTAGAATTTTGTTAGAAACATTAGAAATGATATATAAATTATGTTTTCAAATACAATACATGGTTTGTTATTAGATTTTGGTATGAAATAAATGTTTATGCGTAAGAACTTTAATTATTCTTCAAAAAATTTGTATTATTAAAAAAGAATATGAATAGTTCGCAACTATTACTAAATCCTTGATCGGCAATTTATTTGTAAGAAAATATTTTATTGTTGCAATCATATAATATCATTTGGATAATAGTATGTCTGTATTAAAATGATAATAATTGGCTATCAAACCTTATGCGGTTGAATTACTTTATGAGGCTGAATTATTTCTTCCATTAAACTTGATAATAATTTCATTTTTTGGGAAATCTTCGAAGCATATGATATGCATAAAATTCAGATTGAACAAACAAACAGAACTTGAATTTTCACTATGTAAACATCATGATTTCTTCCCAACTTAATATGTCCATAAAATGCCCATTCCATTTGGAAAAATAATGATTTGTTTGAATATATATTATTCTGTTGCTGGAAAATTAAAACTATGCTTCACCTCATAGCTTTATTCATTCATAAAATCAAGTGCATGTCGATCTAATGTGTATGTAGCGTGATCCATGTAATGTTTTATTTGATCAGGTAATAGCCATGCATCTTTGATTGAACAAAAAAAAATATCAATTAGGATCACATAAAGACATTAAAATATTTGTATAATATGAGTTTTGGTAATTAATTATATTTAATGTAATAAATTTTATCTCACAAGAGTTCTTATTACACATATATTGTATTGTTAATTAGGTTAAAATATAATTTAGCATGTATTATCCACAGGTTATATGTATTTAGCAAATAACTTGATGGTTTAATCATGTACAATTATTATTTGAATTAGAATTTTAGCCCACAGGATTTTTTATGTCATTAGATTCAATTTTCAAGCATGATTTAACATTGGTAAAGTCATGAATATTTTTAGCTTTATGTTTTGACATGAGCATATAATTTATACTTTTACGGGGAAATTATACAAGCAAATTATTCTGATATTTGTTGCGGTATCCCTGATATGAAAGGGGATAACTACAAGACATGGAAGAAGATAATTCTTCTTAATTTAGGGTGGACTGACGTGGACTATGTTATTAGGAAATATGAACCACCGGCAATCACTGATACTAGTACTGAAGCTAACATCATGTTATATGAGCGATGAAGTGATCCAATCGGCTCAGCATGATGTACATTAAGACAGTTTCTGCAAGTATTCATGGTTTAGTGGATCAACATGAAAAGGTCCAAGCCTTGCTAAAAGCCCTTGATGAGCAATTTTCTACTTTGGATAAGGCACTGGCAAGAACGTAACAAGAACGATATAGGCATCTTAATTGAGAAGAACCTTAAAAACGGAGTGTTTGACGTTAGAAGACAAGCGGACATGATATCCTAGTCAAGCTAGTAGTTGATGATATGGTTATGAACGTCATTAGTGTATATGCCCCACAAGTAGGCCTAAGTGAAGCCGCCAAGAAAAATTTCTAGAAAGAGCTTGATGTCATGGTTAGAGATATGCCTAGTAGCAAAAAACATTACATATGAGGAAATTTCAACGGCCCTGTTGGTACAGCTAGTGGAGGGTTTGAGAGAGTGCATGGTGGTTTTGAATATTACGATAGGAACCAAGAATGAAAAGAAATATTGAGTTTCGCTATTGCTTATGACCTCATGATAGCTAATATCTTCTTTAGAATGAGACAATAGCATTTAGTTACTTTCAGTAGTGGTCAACATTCTAACCAGATTGACTTTGTCCTTACTAAAAAAGATGATAAATGAGCTTGTGTAGATTGCAAAGTCATATCTGAAGAATATGTCGTCTCACAACGGCTTTTGATATCTGAATTTCGTCTTCGGATACGTGTTCGACGGGATAAAAGAGCCAAAATTAGTCGGATGAAATGGTGGGAACTCAAAAGAGACACCTCATAGGAGTTTAAGGATAGAGTGATGGAAGAATGGCATGGAAAATGAAAGGAGAAGCAAATGACATGTGGAATGAGATGGCAACGAGCATCCAAAAAGTGACTACTGAGGCGTCTAAGATAACAAAAGGAAATAAATGTGAACTTAAAGATTCATGGTGGTAAAACAGTGATGCGCAAAAGGCTATCAATGAGAAGAAATGCTACAAATGATTGCATCATCACAGGAGCAAGGATAACGTGCAAAAGTATAAAGCGGCAAAGAAGAACGCAAAGAGAGTGGTGAATGAAGCAAGCGGTCGGACATATGAAAATCTATATCAAAAGCTAAGTATGAAGGAAGGTGAAAAAACGTTTACAGGATAGCTAAGCTCCGCAAGAGAAAGACGAGAGACTTCAACCAAGTCAAATGTATTAATATTGAGAACAATGGACTTTTGGTGAAGGACGATGAGATAAAAAATGGATGGAGAGAATACTTCGACAAACTATTCAATGAAGAAGGTGATAGCACTACGATCGAGTTGAATGACTCTCCTGATGACATCGGAGAAGTTAAACTCATGAGTCATATAATGAAGTTTGATAGAGAGTCGTTGAACATCGATTAAGAAGCATGACAAGCGTTTCAAAAAACCAATTTGGTTTCATGCTAGGGAGGTCGACCACGGTCGATTTTCTTGATAATACAACTTACGAAGAGATTTAGGAAGCAAAAGAATGATCTACACATAATATTTATCGATTTGAAGAAAGCTTATAACAAAGTACCGAGAAAGGTTATGTGATGGGCTCTGAAAAAGAAGAGTCACAATAAAGTATATTACTCTTATCAAGGATATGTACGATGATGTTGTGACTAGTGTTAGAGCATATGATGGTGAAACCAATGACTTTTCCATTAATATAGGATTATATCAAGAGTCGGCTTTAAGCCCCTACATTTTTATCTTAGTAATGGATGGGGTTACGAAGGGTATATAATGTGAGATTCCTTGGTGTATGTTCTTTGTTGATGATGTTGTGCTAATTGATGAAAATAGGATGGGGTTGATAGACAACTGGAGTTGCGGAAGCACACTTTAGAATTAAAGGGTTTTAAGCTTAGCAGAACTAAAGCAGAGTATATGAAGTGCGAGTTCAGCGGTGTCAGGTCAGAAGATGAAGATGTCACTTCGATCGGACAAGTAGTGCCCAAGAAGAAATTCTTTCGATATTTAAGATCAATGTTGCAATATGATGATGAGATTGATGAATATGTTAGTTTTAGATATCGAGCGGGATGGGTGAAATGGTCACTAGCGTCGGGCATTCTCTATGATAGGAAAGTCTCATAAAAGCTTAAAGGAAAGTTCTACAGAACGACAATCAGGCATGCGATGTTGTATGGTGCAGAATATTGGCCTATTAAAAGACAACACGTCTAGAAGATAAGTAGAGCAGAGATGTGTATACTGCGATGGAGCTGTGGTCATACAAGATGAGACCGAATTAGAAATAATGATATATGTGACAAACTTGGAGGAGCACTAATTGAAGAGAAGCTAGTCAAACACCGCTTAAGATGGTTTGGACATCTCCAACGGAGGTCTCCCTAGACACCTGTGCGCGTTCAAATTATAAGAAGCATTGAATGCTCAAAGAGAGGTAGAGGTCGACCAAGATTAACATTGAAGAAAGTAATAAAATGGGACTTGATGGATTAGAATATATCCGAAGAGCTGGTGTTGGACAAGAGCGCGTGAAAGTTAGCAAACCACGTACCAGAATTATGAGCTGGGAGTTTTTTTTTTACTACCAAGCACCCCAATCATGAAGTTCTCATCCCTAAGGCTCACGAGTGCGAAAGGCGTGCATGGTCATATCATGCAAGCAAAAGATATCGTGCTTAGTTAAAGAAATTTGAAGTTTGGAATATCGAAGCTTTTTTGGTGCACTATATCTTGAGCACTCTTCCACGTTAATATAGGCATTTCAAAACCTTTTATAACACATAAGGATAAGTGGTCAATTAATGAACTCATGACCATGTATGCTCAAGAAGGAAGGCTGATGATGGACCAAGATAAAAGTGTGATGCTAGTGAGCATGGAAAGGGTAAATTACAAGCCAATGACAAAGAGAAAGGTAAAGTATCAACAAAGAATGGCATTCAGAGAGATAACAAGTATTTTTTTTGTAAAAAGGACACATGAAGAAATGTGCCAAATTTAAGAAATGACTCGCACATAAAGACTTCATTTGTTTGTTATGAATTTAATATGGTTAACGTCAATAAAATATATGGTGGATTGATTTTGGATCAACTATCCACATTTCGAATTCCTTATAAACTTAAGGAAGCCGGTGGAAAGTGAACAAAATATATTATCAGGGAACAAGATGGGCTCACATATGGAAAGCTATAGGAACTATTTGTTTGGCTTAAGTCTTGGTTTCATTTTGCAATTACAAAAGACATTTTATGTTTCGAGTTTCGCTAGAAACTTGATTTTTGTATCAAGGCTTGTACCTTTGGGATATTCATTCAACTTTTATGAAACACCTTTCAGTTTGGTTGGTTTATGAATTTGATGTTGTTGGATGTGGTATTTTGTATGATATTCTCTTTTCCATTAATTTGCAAAATAATACAACTAATAATTCTATGCATATTCACGTTAGTAACAAGAGATATGTTATAAATAAGGATTCCTATCAAATATAGCACCGATCCATAGAGTGAATTAAAGACTATTAAAAGAAAAGGTATCTGATACACTAAACTTTAATGACTTTGACACTTTAGCAGAATGCATAAAGAAAAGCAGAATAACAAGTCAACGAAAGATTTCAAAAGGAATTCAAGCGTATTAAAGATCATACATACTGATATGTGTAGTCCACGCATAGACATACATGGTCGGAAATATTTTATCTCTTTTACAGATAATTGCTCACGATATTTGTACCTTTATATGCTTCATAACAAGAGCGAAGCATTTGACACCTTTAAAGCTTTTAAGACTGAAATAAAGTTACAATGTGATAAGCAAACTAAGATTGTGAGATCAGATTGAAGTGGAGAATATTATGGCGGGTGCATGAAGGATGGACAAGCACTTAGGTCATTTGCAAAGTTTCTTCAAAAGAATGAGATCGTCGCCTAATACACCATGCCTGGTTTATAGGACCAAAATGGTGTGGCTAAAAGACGAAATCGAACGTTATTAGACATGGTGCGGAGTACATTTCGCAACTCCAATCTTCCAAAAGCCTTGTGGTTGAAGTACTTAAGACGACATTGTATATATTGACTCGAGTTCTAACCAGACTGTTTCTGAAACATCATTTGAGTTGCTAAAGTATTGAAAACCGAGTTTGCGACATATGCGCGTTTGGAGATGCCCGTCTAAAATAAGAATTTATAATCCACAAGGAAAGAAGCTAGACACATGGACCATTGATGGATATTCCATTGGATATGTTAAAAGGTCTAAGGGTATAGGTTCCATTGCCCATCTCATATCAATAGGAATGTGAAATCAAGAAATGTGAAGTTTCTTGAAAGTGAGTTGATTAGTGGGAGTGATCAGACTAGAAACATAGTTTACAAGAATGATCCTCCAGAATTTCAATCTCTTACATCAAGTGATAGATTAATTATTATTCACAACATCCCTTAAGCACAAACTGGTGTTGTACAACCAATCATTCAGTTTCCACAAGCTGTTGACGACATTCCAGAAGATCAGATTGTTCAAGAGTTGGCAACAACTTTTGAACAAGTTAAACCACAACCTTCATAGGAAGATGATGGTGCAACATTGAGAAGATCCACTAGAACAAAAAGGTCATCAATTTTTAGTGATTATGAAGTGTGTTTACAAGAATCTGATTATAACATTGGAGTTGAAAACGATCCTGAGTTCTTTTCACAAGCTAATGAAGCTGTGTTGGAAAGGATTAGAATTATGGTACAGAGTCGTGAAAAAAGAGATGAATTCCATGAAGAGTAATGAAGTCTGGGAACTTCTTGAGTTTCCTGATGGTGTAAAAACCATTGGATGTAAATGGGTCTTTAAGACAAAGAAGGACTCGTCGGACAATATTGAGAGATACAAGGCTGAACTTGTTGCTAAAAATTTATTCAAAAGGAATGAATCAGCTATGCAGAGACTTTTCCCTCGTATCTAGGAAAGATTCGTGTCGCGTTATTCTCCATCAGCATCTCATTTTGACTTAGAGTTGCAAGTTGTAACAAATGAATTTGAAATAACATTTCTCAATAGGGATCTAAATGAGGTTTACATGAAACAACCCGAAGGATTCCACTCTAGTGATGGTGAGCAATTAGTTTGCAAGCTTAAGAATCCATATACAGCTTGAGACAAGCATCCCTCCAATGGTATTTGAAATTTCATAATGTGATTTCTTCATTCGGATTTAATAAAAACATCATAGATTAATGTATATACCAAAAGGTCAATGGGGTAAAGTATGTTTCCTTGCCATAAGGGTTTGCTCGATCAGATGAATGAATTCCTCTCTACAAAATTTGATATGAATGTTATGGACGAGGCATCTTATGTCATTGGCATTAAGATCCATAAAGATAGATTTAGAGACATCTTGAGTTTGCCTTAAGAAGCCTATATCAATAAATTTGAAAGAGATTTCAGTTAAAGATAGTTTATCAATTGTAGCTCCCACTGTGAAGGATGATAAGTTTAATTGGAACCAATACCTAAAGAACGAACTTGAGATACAACAAACGAAGAACTTTCCATGAGCTTCTACCGTATGAGCCTGATGTATGCTTGGGTCTGTACAAGGCCTGACATTGCATTTGCCGTGGGAATGTTGGGAAGATATCAAAGTAATTCAGGTTTAAACAGTCAGAGAATTGCAAAGAAAAATAATAAGGTATCTTCAAGGAACAAAAGACTACATGTTTATGTATAGACGTTCAAACAGTTTGAAAAGTAATTGATTGCTTGGATTTAAACTTTGTTGGTTGTGTTGATTTACGTAAATCAACTTTTGGATACACCTTTATGACAGCTAATGGAGCAATATCCTAAAGGGGTGTGAAGCGGACTTTAACTAAAAGTTTTCTACTTTCACCATGAAGGCTGAGTTCGTGTCTTGTTTTGAGGCCACTACACATGTTGTATTGCTTAAGGGTTTCATTTCTAGGCTTAGGGTTGTGGATTCTATCTCTAAGCCATTGAAAAACGTATTGTGATAATTCAGGTGTTATCTTTATGGCTAAGAATAACAACAGTGAAAGTCAAAATAAACACACAAAAATTAAGCATTTAGCCATAAGAGAATGCATTAAAGAAAAGAAAGTGGTCGTCTAGCACATCAACACCGAGTTAACAATCGTTGATCCTTTGACTAAGGACATGCCATGGTTTAAATTCAATGATCGTGTAGCGAATATGGGACTCGCTTCCATTATGTAGTTTTCATTGCATGAATAATGTCACTTTATGAAACTCTTCAATTTTGTGATATTGTTTCTCGTATTGATGTGCAGTTTAATTTTGGGGAATAATCATCTTCGTTGGACCAAAAGTAAACATACGATTCACTCATTTAAAAACTATTGCCACATAAATCGTAATGTTTGAAAATTAAGTACATGGTAATACATCGAAGATAGTACTTGTTTTAAGAGGAGCTATCGCCATGATTCGATGTATTTATTACTTAAATTTGATGGGTTTTGAGATAATACGTTTGAGTTACAAGATTGATCAAGTGGGAAAATGTTGTGTCTTTTCATTTTCTGGAAAATTAATCATCCACCTTCTTTACAAATTTTCAGCAATCACCTATGATAGTTGTGGACACGACTATTAGTGTTGTAGGACACATGACTACTAACATTGTGTAAGTAACTCATTTTAGGATGCTTAATGGAATGACCGCAAAAGCTTGATGGAAGTTTGGTTATAAATTCAAGGTTTGGTCCTCAAACAACGACTCATTTTCATAATAATAATAATTAAAAAAAAACCACAATGACCCATTAATTCATTATCTACACCCATCTAGAGGGAGTGATAAGGATGCCAAATCAAGGAGGCTTGAAGGAGATAGTTCAATGGGTAGAGTTTTATAATGTCTTAAGGTTTATTGTGTTTCTACCTTCATGTTTATTTCGCATAGTAGAATCAGATTTATTTACGTTTTTACAACTGATTGTATCCTGATCCGATATAATAAAGATTGTAGTGAAAGAAGTAACAAAAGTAGTACTTGTTTCATCCCATATTACCACGAAAGCCCAATTTATGTATGTTCTCATTACCACTCCCGTAAATTTTCATTCTACAGCACCAAGATTTCATGGTATGTTCAATAACATAAACTTCAGCACATTGACAAAAGGAAAAAGGAGAAAAAAGACATATATAGGAACAAAATTCCTGTTGCCGTGCATCGTAAGTGAAACAAAGTAAAATAAACATTTTCAGACTCGTGTACCTGAATCGGTTTTTGGATTTTCATTTTTTCACTGCAATGTTTTCCGATTGCCCAAAGAACTTTCCAGCAATGGTAACAATTATACTCAACATTGCCACATCATCATCACAGTAAGATTTTAAGGCAAGAAGACTACAGCATTTTCGAAGCAAACTTCTGAGTGAAGCACAGGTGTCGGCATGAAGAGGTGTGTCAACGGCAGCACACAGTGAGAAAAGCCATAAGCAATCATCTCTTGAAATATTACTACCATTCTCCACTGAAGCTATGTAGCTTTTCAGCAATGAAGTACGATTTACAGCATCCATTTTAAGAACAGTGGATAACGTTGGAGGGTTCTTCTTCAGCTGTTGAATATTTTCAACTTGCTTGTTAGAAGTTTGTGATTCACCGGAAGAACTTCCTAGTTTTGTAATTTTCTGCAAGGAAAAGGGGAAAAAATTACACGGGGCATATATAGTTCATTTTTAAGCAAAACAGTGAAAGTAAGTTCATATCTAATGCAGGCAACATGCTTTGTATTTTCATTGATTTGCTCAATAATTGGTAGGATAAATCACTTGCAGTGTCTTTCAAAAGTGAAATGCTGCTGATATCTAATCAATGCTGTCAAGGTGCTCGCCTAGGCACGCCTTGGCCCCAAAAAGCGCTAGGCACCAGCCTGGGGCTTTTCGGTGGTTCAAGGCGGCGCTCATGCTTGAGGTGCCATAAAGGCGCCCAAAGCACTGAAGCGAGCTAGAGGCGCTGAAAAAGGCGATCCTTTTTATCGATTTGAGAGGCATGAAATATTAGCGATTTCAGCCCAAAATCCAACCTAATATCGACCCATTTAGTACCAAATAAATGTCAACTTGTATCTTAAATCAATCCAGGGTAAAATAACACGATAAAAAGGAGAAAAAAAGTCCAGTTGCCGATTCGCCTGTCGATCTGCAACAACGCCTGACGCCTGCCTCCTGCTGCTTATCATTGCTGCCGCCTGCCACTGCTGCTGTCGAAATCTACATCAACCCAAATATTGGAAAATTTCTCTTTTCTAAAATCTAAAGTTTACTGTACTGAATAATTTAAATCATTTTAAACACATTTAAAGTAATAATCTTAAGTTGTTTTAGAACTGATTTTAAATTTATATTTCAAGTTTATTCTTTAATAAACTGATCTAAATTGTTTTAACTGATTTAAAGCTGTCTTTAATTTTTAAAATGATTTAAATCTGATTTTTAAATTTTAAACTGATTTGAATGGTAAAATAGTTTAATTAAATTATAAAAGTAGAACTTATTTATGTATTAGTTATTGATCTTTAAAATTTAAATTGTTATATTTATGAGTTTTAAAGCTGACTTTATTTTAGCTTTTAAATTATTTTATAATTTAAATTATAAAATTTCAAAATTTTAAACCTGATTTTAAAGTTTTAAACCTGATTTTAATTTAACTTTTAAAAATTAAATTGTTCATAATTAAAAACTAAAAATTGGTCTTTTAAGGTTTTTAAACTGACTATAATTTAATTTTTTAATTATTTTGAAGTCCATGATTCAATTTTAGTAGCAGTTTCAAATACTGCTTCTTTTTTTTGTGCTGAAAACATGAAAGCAATGCTCAAGGCGCCCAAAAATGCGCTACGCGCAAAAGAGCGCAAGGTGCTGGCCTGGGGCTTTTTTGGGTTGACAACTTTGTATCTAATGCATTCAATAGGACAATATAATTCTCCAAGGATAAAGTATGAAGTATTCACCAACAGAGAAAAAAATGAACATTTGAGCAACAAGAAATATTCCAAAAGTGCGTATAACAAAAAAGTGACTACATAATTGAGTTGTGCATTTATTCAGTGTTGGCACCTACCACAGCTAGGATTGCACATATATTTATGAAGCAATCACACGCGAAGAATCTGATTGAAAGTGCATATTAGAAAAAGATTAAAAAATCATGCAATTTGGAAAGTGCATTATATAACAAGTTGGCAGAAATATAGTCTCAGATTTACAATAACAAAACAAGGCTGCTATACAATACAGAACATTGTTACTCAAGAAGCAATCAGACGCACAGGGTTTTATAGTATACCAAACAATAATACTGCATGTTATATTCACTTCCAAAAAATAATGAAATGATTAACCTTCCATGTTTCTCGAAATCGATTCCTAAATTTGAATCTATTTTTTCTTATGAGCAAAAATCTAATAAGGATCATGCTTGAGTTAGTATATAGAGTTTACAGAGCTTCCACTGCTTCTGAAATCTCTTCCATTTCAAAGAAATGTTCTAATGATTATACTAATGATAAACAAATAAATGCCAAAAGCAGAAAATAATATATTAACTCAACATACCTGCCTCAACTCAGAAAAGTTTGCAAGAAAGGATTCCTCCCAATCTTTTGATGGTAAAAGATTTGTTGGGTATGTCGGAATATCTGGGATTATTGGCATATAAGGTGTCTGTTCACTTGCGAGTATAGAACTAGGTTTGACCACTTTCACCTTTGGGATTTGTGCAGCTTCCCATCTATGTAATTGCAGTATAAATGAAATTAATTCACACAGCAGTAAAACACAGATAAATTATATAATTCATGTTAACTGGATTTTTAACCCATTAAAATATTAAAATTCATTAAAAATTAGAACATTCAGACTATGCCAAAATAATTCAAGAATCAACTAAAAGTATCAGAAAAATAAGAGAAAGACCCAGGAGAAAAGATGCTAAAATAAGCTAAGGTAGCGCGATCCATCACCTATGGATCACTAGCGATCCACAAGGCTTGCTCATGAGCCCTCCAAACCTCTTGCATCATGATTTATTACCATTTCTAAACATGTTTATCAAGTTTCATAGCATGCCAAACAGTCTAGCTCGAGAAGTGAAGACTCATCTAGTTCAAACTGTTTGGCCAAAGTTAGCTAACATAAAATGGACCTACAGAACTCATACGAAGTCGGAATGACCTGAAATTTTGGAACATTTAGAAAATATACGAGAAGGCTCACAAAAAATTGAAGTCATTTAGAGTTGATTTTGTGGATCGCTAGAGATCAATCCACATGGATTGCTAACGACCCATCTAAAGTGGGCCCACCACTTCAAATTTTTATGTTTGGTCCCTAACATCCTCAAGAGTGTTTCTGTAAAGTTTCGTTCGATTTCGTTAATATTTGAACGAGTTATGGATGATTATCCTGGACCAAGACCCATGAAGACGGATGATAAAACTAACCCCAAGCGACTTGATATTTGAACAAGTCACTTAAATAGAAGATAGAAAGACAACCAAATAAAGATCACTCAAAAATATGTTAAGTGGATGGATAGCTAGCGATCAAACCCCTATGGATAGCTAGCGATGCGTCAAGATGGGTCGGATTGCCTCAAACTTTCTGAGTTCCTTCTTAGCACTAAGTAAAGACTTCTATTCGAAAAATATGCCAAGTTGATGAATAACTAGCGATACATCCCCAATGAATAGCTAGCGATCCATTTTCTATGGATAGCTAGCGATCCATAAAAATGACTCAGATTGATTTGGGATTTTTAGTGATGACTTGCCATAACAACTAGACTCTTTTGCACCTGGACTTCTGGTCCAATAGTCAGTGAACTTCCCTATAAATACTAACCTGCAACTAGAGATAGATCTATTTTCGGAGAGAGAAAACTATCGTTACTCTACCGGAATTCCTTTACTTTTATAACTTTCTTCTCCATCACAACAGTAATCAAGAAGGTTACTGTGATTCTCCAGTTAACCCTTAAACTTGTGACTTATTTTAACTCATTGTAACTTAGTTCTAAGACTAACTAGTTGATATCCAGAGAGATTCAACTCATATAATCATAATAAAGATCGATTAAGTGGACATAGGCCAGAGTCAGCAGAACCACTACAAAATTATGTCTTTTTTCTTACTTCTGCTGTTTATTTGTTGTTTATCTGAAATTTGTACTACTGATTATATGTACTGGTGCTTTCACACTTGATCCAGGGTGTTAATTCATTTTTTGGGTTAACATTTTGGTATTTTCACTGAAAAACTTGAACGAAATCTAAGGAATTAAAGTTTGAATCTAAGATTTAGAGAAGATGAGTAAGTCTAATACTTGATCTAGAGCTATAGCAAGACAAGAGGAGCCTGGGGTAGCTAGGAGGTGTCCTCGATTTCTAATCAGTCCATCCATGTGATAAAAGAAGAAATGAAAAGAATGATGAAGAAGATGCAAGATGAGATCTCATCTAGGCAACAAGAGATGATGGACAGCTTTTTCCGAAAAATGGAGCAGCAAGGGATAGTTAGATCTACATGGAATATGAATCAAACTCCAGGGAACAACGTAGGAGCTGTTGGAGCTGGATTTGTACAGGCAGGAATACCGCCTCCACATCTAGAACAACTGATACTTGGGGGCAATACTTGAATCAACAATAGAGCCCAATGCATGAGCATCTTGAGTTTGAGCAGAACAAACTGAAACAATGCTCACACGGCTTGGGGGCACAATAAATTTGGATCTAGGATGTGCTTTAATGCCTGGAATGGGTGATGTTGGAGCTAGAGTAGCAAATCAAAGTACGAATACATAACCGCATGAGCCGAAACCAGAATCCCACAGTTGGAACAGGGGGCAAGTGCGTCCCTTACTCTCCGCCTTATGCTTTTTCTGACTTCAATAACCTTAGGCCGCTTATACGTGTACGGAACCTCGAACGATCCCTAGGCACGCTCTGAGTTGGATATCTGAGACAACTATTTATGACAGTGATAACCTTAAGCCGCTTACACGTGTACGGGATCCCGAACGGTCCATAGACACGCTCTGAGTCGGATGTCTGAGATGACTATTTAGGACAACAATAACCTCGGGCAGCTTACACGTGTACGGGGTCTAAATTGGTCTCTAGGCACGCCCTGAGTCAGGTCTTTGGGATGAACATTGATTATGATGACTGATTTTGAACGACATAGAGTCCCACCACCGAACCGGAGTGCAGGGTGCAGGTCCCCTAGCTAAAGAGCGAGTGGATGGACTTGTACGATATTGATCGCCTTAGAGTCCCGACAAGAGAGACGGGGCTGGAGTGTAAGAAGTAAGTTCCGTTATCGAAGAGTGAACGGATGGGCTTACTTAACCCCCCTTAACTTAACAAACAAACGATCCGGAGAAATCTCCCCTTAACTTAAAACATTAAACGATCCGAAAAGATCGCGCATTAAGCTAAACATTGAACGATCCGGAGAGATCATGCATTAAGCTTAAACGATCAGGAGAGTCGGGCCTTAAAAAAATTTGATTTAATAAAAGGATTTTAATGCCTTATAAATAGAATAAAACCGATAAATCATGAATGAATACATAATTATCTCGATATATGATGTGATTCTGATATGTGATGTGATTTTTGATATATAATGTGATTTTGATATATGATGTGACAACTCTGGATGAGAAGAAAAATGATAATGATGTAAATTCCGAATGAACATGAGACAATTAGAAATATGTGGTGTAAGTTGAGATATGTGATGTATTTGGAAATATTCAATGTATTGAAAGCATGTGATTTAATTAGAGATATGTGATGTAATAAACCCGAATGAAATCGCAATGATTGTAATGTATATATTACACTTGGGTAGAGTCTAGAGTCTTATGATGTAACTGGTTTGAAATGACTTGTGATTGGCAAGAGAATCCGAAGGAACTGGACGATTCATCAAGGCTAAAGCAACTGAAAAGCTCAATTATCGAAGACTGGAGACAGGAACTTGTTCTTAAACAAAGCACATCTTTCATTCAAAAGTCGTACTTTGCGAGGCAAGTGTTAATAACCCATCAAAATTCAATAAAAATTAGAACATTAAGACTATGCCAGAATAATTCATGAATCAACCAAAAGGACCATAAAAAGAAGAAAAGAAAGACCCTAGAGGAAAGATGCCAAAATAAGCCAAGGTGATGGGCAACTATGAATCGCTAACGATCCATAAGGCTTGCTCATGGACCCTGCAAACCTCTTGCATCATGATTCAATACCATTTCTAAGCATGCTTGCCAGATTTCATAGCATGCCTGTCAAATTTCATAGCATGCCAAACAGTCAAGCTTGAGAAGTGAAGACTCATCTAATTCAAGTTGTTTGGTCAAAGTAAGCGAACTTAAAATGGACCTACAGAACTCATACGAAGTCGGATTGACCTGAAACTTTGAGAGAACATTTAGAAAATATAGGAGATAGCTCACAAAGTCATTTAGAGTTGATTTGGTAGATCGCTAACAACCCATCTAGAGTAGGCCTCACCAGCTCAAATTTTTATGTATGGTCCCTAACATCCTCAAGAGTGTTCCTACAAAGTTTTGTTCGATTTCGCTAATATTTGAGCGAGTTATGGATGATTCTTCTGCACCAAGACCCATGAATACGAATGATCAAACTAACTCCAAGCGACTTGATATTTGGACAAGGCACTTAAATAAAAGATGGGAAGACAACCAAACAAAGATCACTCAAAAATATGCTAAGTGGATGGATAGCTAGCGATCCATTAGGATAGGTCGGATTGTCCTCGAACTTTCCGAGTTCCTTCATAGCACTAAGTAAAGGCTTCTAGTAGAAAAATATGCTAAGTTGATGGATAGCTAGCGATATGGATAGCTAACGATCCATCCTCCGTGGATAGCCAGCGATTCATAAAGATGACTCGAATGATTTGAGATTTTTAGTGATGATTTGACATAACAAATGGACTCTTTTGCACCTGGACTTCTTACCCAATATTCACTGAACTTCCCTATAAATACTCACATACCTGCAACTAGAGATGGATTTTTTTTCCGGAGAGAGAGAGCTGTCATTACTCTACCGGAATTCTTTTACTTCAACTTTCTTCTCCCTCACAACAGACATTAAGGGAGTTACTGTGATTCTCCAGTTAACCCTTAAACTTGTAACTTAGACCTAGGGACTAACTAGTTGATATCCAGAGAAATTCAACTCGTATAATCATAATCAAGATTGATTAAAGTGAACGTAGGTCAGGGTCAGCCGAACCACTATAAAAATTATCGGTCTCTTTTTTTACTTCTGTTGTTTATTTGTCGTTTATCTGAAATTTGTGCTGCTGATTATCCGCACGGGTGCTTTTTACACTTGATCCAGGGTGTTAATCCATTTTTTAGGTTAACACTACACCAAGAAGCTTAATCCATAATCATTACAATTTTGTTTATGTTTACATGAGCATGTGTATGTAAAAACAAATCAGAATTGTTTAGTGTTTGAAGATGCCATTGTATGTTTTCCTTTACAAACACACGTATACATAGCTATACATAATATTCTTTTACAATTCGTATATACATAATCATTTATCAATAATACTAATATCGGATTTAAGAACTGCTGTAATAAGAAGTAACGTAATAATAGCATATAGTAAGAAATATAATGCTGAATGTTATGAATATAGCCGATACATGAAGAAAAAAAATGTACATGTATAGGCAACATGATTACCTGACACGCCTAAGGTATTCCAAACCATCTTCAGGAGGCCCAGAATCAAAATCAGGTTCTCCTTCTACATAAAAAGCAGGTCTTTGTATACTTGCATACTCATCGCCACTGCTGCTATCATCATTATTGATGTCATCATAGTCATCAAATGGCCTTTTGAAATTCTTGACATCTTCATCATTTGCACTATCATTTGCACTTAAGACTTCACCTACAAAATCCAAGCACTAAGCAACATGTTGCATGGTCTAATATAAAAAATAAAAAAATCTCGTTAAGCAGTAACAGGTCTTTGTATACTTGCATGTTTTCCATTAACACGATTAGAAAAACAAATACTTTATATTGGCAGAGGCACAGTGTGAGTGCCTGTGATTCCCTTTTTTTTCTTTTTTCTTTTTTTGGCTGTTGAAATAAAAAAATAGCACATCCAGAAAGGAATATTAAGTGTGTCTAATCAACATGCCAATACAAAAGGACTGAGCTGAAAACTACCTAAAGACAGGCAATAGGCAATAAAAACTCTGGGATACACTAATACGCATACCAAGTAGTTTATGATGTTAAAATTGACAAACCAAAGAATTTTAGAAACAATTAAACATATACTAGGATTCTTAAAACAACTTGCACAAAATTAAATTAGAACTTCTGCAATGAGAATAAATAAATAAATAAATTGAAATACCCTTATTCATAGATGTGTCAGTCTTTTTACCCTTAATTTTTTTAGTCCAAGTTGACTGCTGAGATCGATCCGTAGAAACCAAAAGCCCATCAAGTTCGTCAACAATGTCTGGCCCAAGCTCATTGTATACATCATTCCACTTTCTCTCTTGCTCCTCAGTATTGATAAACCTCAATGCTTCTGTTGCATTCCTTGAATAACAGTTTTCAGTATTACAAGCATCAGCACAATCGATCTTCTTCGTAACATTGTCTTTTTCGCTCTCAGATGCAACATCAAGCTTCATCATAGGTGTTTCTGCAGTAAGAAACATGATTTCAACATAAAAACACCAATTTAGACTGGGTTTTATAATTCAAACATAAAAATTACATGCATCTTGTTGGAAGTTTTCATAAAATTATTTAAATTGATTGCCACTATGAATGGGGTACGGGTGTGGCAACCCCCTAGGTGGTATGCGGAGGCAACGTCTGTTTGAATTTGAATTCAAACAGCAAACGGAGCAAACGGATGACTGTTGGGAAGGAATCTGTTCATTTCGAACGGTCATCACCAACAGACGCCTTCCACATATATACTTGGCAGCCTTCGTTTTCGAAAAAAAGACTTTTTTGTCTTCTGAATCAATCAATAACTCTATTAGCATTATCTAATCAAATTCGAGTATTCTTATTTGTGCCCCTGAAGTGATATATCTGTATAATACTACAACACATCTTTGTTGAATATTTAAGATTAACTGAATGCCATAACTGCATTAGAAAGTAACAATGAAAATACACAAAAATATATCAGAAAACGTAATCACCTTTTAAGTTTGCGGTTTTCTTCTTCTTCTGTTTCCTTTTAGCATGTTGATGATCTGGAGCTCGAAGTCCCTCATATCCTTTAGCAATTACTGGATCTAGGGTTTGATAAACACTTTTCCATCTCAAATTCTGATTACATGTGTTCACAAATCTCAGTGCTTCCAATTCTTTCCTCGAATAAGTCTGTCTGGGAGTAATTTCTTTGGTTTCGCTGGGATATTTAGAATGATTGGTTTGTTGGGCTTGAGAATCCATCCGAGCGAAGCAAAACCCCTAGACTCTCACAAACCCAAAACCCTCGTGTTTTATAAGTTTGTTTGAGAGTAGTTTCTTTTAACTTCGCTGGGATATTTTATACGCTGCCATCGTTGCTCTATCCCTACTTTGTTCAACTTTGCGGTCAACCTACCAAATTCCTCCCTGCATGCAACAGATTACCAAATTGTACTAATTTCTGTAATTCCCTCCCTTCGTTGGGTATTTTGGTTACCCTGAAATATATTTTCTAATACAAATACTAAAAATATCCTACCGTTTCATATCACGACTTCTTGCTAGCAGTAATATATTTCAAGGCTACCATTTATAAATCCCAGTTTCTAAACTAAATAGGCATTGAATCCAAATTGATCGACAACCTTGACATCTTAACAATGAAGAAAGCCAGCCGTCGTAATTCACAGTAGTCGTATGCTGCTCCATCTTTGCAGCAACCGTCGTAGAGTAAGTTTCATCGTCGAGTTTATCTTCATAGCAATAATCGTACAATACTTAAACATCATTAAAATTTGATAGTTACGGCAATCAATAGCCGTTTATACTATGAGTTTTATTAAACTCATACAAATTTAAAACGGTGGTTACACATCGAAATACATCTGAAATTATGACGTTCAACCACCATCGGAACCTTTATTGCATGGTGATTTTCTACCATTTGAAAATATCAATTATCAGATGACTCATTGGTCGGTTACATAAACGGTCAAACAACAATATGAAGCTGCCTATTTATATTTTGATGCAGTAGTTAAAACTCACACGGCAGTTAAAAGCCGGCTATCTTCTAATACATGTGGCAGTTGACTATCAAATGAACTTGAAATGAGTTCGACAGTGAAAGAATCGATCAGAATCTTGCACACCTTATGTGTGCATCAAAGCTAAAATAGGCGGAAAGAAAATGTTCACTGATTAAAAGTTAAATGAAGGATTAAATTATGGTATTAGAAAGAGGGAAAATTTTGATTGAAGTTATTATTTTTAGTTGTGGTATTAAGAAGCACATTTCATGGTGCCCTTAGCACCATACAATATTAATCTCAAAGAGTCGTAGTTGCTTGTAGTTAATTCTTATTAATATTTTTTTAAATAATCATACTCAACAAAATCTATTTTCTCATTCAACCTTAAACAACCATAGCTTCTTCGTCCCCTAAAAAGAACTCATAAAATTATCCCGAAACATTATCAGAAAACAAAATTATCAAACCCTATAGCTAAAAGAAAAAAAAATGTCATAATGTTTAACAGATGAGGTCAGTGAACAATTATGGATGACTCTAATTTGGTATGCTGCTATAACACCTTTTTCGGCTACCATAATTAACGATCATCTCAATAATTTCTGTTTCACTATTCTTAACGCCGACAATTATTATTTTTATTAACCAAGCAATTAAGAATTTCAAAGTCTCCTTTGTAAATCCTAAATCAGACCAAAACGTGCATCTTTCTCCGATTGTCGTCAAGATGAAGTTTGGTTGTTCATCTTAGTCAGCATGAAAATTAAACTAACATATTTATGATAATCACAATTAATATTATTCACTAAACCTTTGTGATCATCACAATGAGGAGTATCCACTAACTCTTCACATTTCTTCGTCCACTAGACGAAAAACAAGGTTTTTTTTTTGTAAGTTCTAGAATTTGGAATTTTTGAGATAAAGTAAGTGAGATTTTTCAGAAAGAGATAGAAACGTACATATGTTTAGTAGTGAGTGAAATAATGGAATATGGTAGTCAAAAGTACATAAAAAACATTGATATCAAACAAAATTATAATGATGACTAGAAAAGAAAAAAAACTGGATGACAATAGCAGCACACTTCTAATTTTGATGAACATAACGAGGCTAGTTTACGTTTTGTTTTTTAAAAGACTATTTTTCTTTTACTTATCAATCTTAGATTTGTTGTTTAGAGTTTTTATTAATGAGTTTGGTGATCCCATGGCGAGCACAAATTTGAATGATATAAAATTTGATTATGTTGAAACTAAAAATCTCAATGTAATTTATTGAATTGTAATGTTTTATCATATAACGTTTATGCCTTTTTTCCGTATAATTTTTTTTGCTTTTTTCGGTTAGATGGAGGATGTCAACCGCAATAATATTGAGAATGCACTTGTCATTTGGATCAAAATTGTTTGATAGTGAAAATATAGAAAAAGATGACCGATTAGACGCTTTGGAAGTCGTGCAAGTTGATTTGACAAACGTTTTATAACCATAAATATTTATCTAGAATTTCATTATCCTAATACGATAGGATTTTTTTGTATATCATATGATTTTTATTGTGTTCTGAAAAGAGTTGAATCTAATTTAGAAAATAGAAGGGATAACTATTATGTTTTCAAAAATTTGGGTGTCTGTTTACTTAAAATAAAATAATAGTTGGTGTCGGGAAGCAAGGAAAGAAACTTTGTATGGTGATATTTAGTTTTGAGAGCCAAAAGAATTTTTTTTGAATGTTCAAAAGGTAACATGCTATTTCAAAATAACTTGGCTCTGTTTTTTTGTTTAATGCCATATTTTGCAACTCATTAAAAACAATGAAATCAATTTACATCTAACTTATTTCAATTTTGATGTCTGAGAACTTCTTATAAGTAGCTTACAAAAGTAGCTAATAAGTAGAAATTTGATAAGCAACTATTTGTTGCTTATGACTTATGAATCAATTTCGTAGTCAATTTTGACTTAATGTGTTTACTTAAAAGTCAAATCATATCCAAATACTTCTAATTTTAAATCATTATTTAAAACTACTTACAAATTACTATCTAAATCTCCTTTTAAGGAATTCCAAAATAAGTTGTTGCCAAAACGTGCTTTAATGTTGAGCGCTCGATTACTGAATTTCAACGGCTAAAAACTAAATTCTGAATGGCTATTTATTTACATTCAAACTCTTGATTAGAATCTATACTATATTATTATTACTGAGTTGGATTTCAAGAGCTCACAAGCCCCTTAAGTATTTTGTGAAATGAACAGTCACAAATTTTATCTTGTTTATTCTTTTTATTTGTGCCCAAACCTACTCACGTTTAATTAACAAAACGTAAGTTACTTCCTGCCCGTTCGATAAAACCCTAACTCACAAAATAATGAAGATGAATATCGACTGATGTGGAAATCAACGATTGCTTCTCTCCTTCTTTATTGGTATGAAAATTTCCACCTTAATTTTCTTGTTTGTGTATTTCTCTCCACGCCCCTAATTATTCAGGTAATTTTCAATTTTTTGGATCTGTTGTTTTCGATTTTCAAACCTGATTTAACTCCTTGATTTGTTCGATTTGCTTATGTCTTCATTGTTTGCTTTACCTTCTTAATCTTCGGAACAAACGTAGTTGCTTCATTGGTTTTCTTCATCTATATTTCAGGTATCGTTATCCTTCCTTACTATTCTTTTGATTATTATGTTATCCATATTTAGGATTTGATGATAATTTGGATTAGTTTAATATTTAGAGCACGATGATTTGAGATTTGGCTGGAATAGCCAGCTCTGTTAGATGATTTGAGGTTGCTCTCATTAAGGTTACTTCATTATTTTTTTCTACATGTAACTATAAAGATTATTAATATTTTATTCCAACGGTTAATTGGAAGTCAAAGCGAATGATTTGGGACATGTTCTTTGAATTTATTTTCAATTATAATTTCAGTAAAAATGGAAAACCATAACAATAAAATGGAAAACCTATAACTATGACAAGCACCATTGTCCAAGTGGTTAATTGATTCGGCTTGGTGCAGGATGTCACAAGTTCGAAACTTGCTTTCGAACATTTATTTGACATGGGATATGTTGTCCCATTGATTTGTTGTATATAAAGTACCAGTTCAAAAAAAAAACCCTATAACTATGTGCATTTTGAGCTCAGCCGCTACATAGCAAGTAAGGTTTATTTAATGTCTTTTTACTATGATCATAAGAGATAGCTTTATGTAACGAATACAGAAAAAAGTAGCCATCTTTATATAAGTATGTTGAATAACAATCGTGGAAGTTCTGAAGTTATAACTAATCTAAGTATTATAAGAATCGACATAGACATTTACATTTGCTTAAGAAAAAAGAATTTGTAAAACATTAAGTGTTTATGGGTGCATTCTTTTGTGATTTGCTGATTTAATAATAAAAAAATAGCAATTTTGTCCGTACTAATGTGTGATTTGTGTTTGGTTTGGTAGATTACATTAAACATCTAAATGAAAAAAAAAATTGAATAAGTGCCACCAAGTGATATTGTGGATGTGCATTATAACTATAAGACATTATAATACGAGGCATTCAAAAGAATGTACTATGATTTTGTTTCGAGTAGCACTATCTACCTTCAAGTTCTTGACTATACCATTTTAAGATACTTTAGTTATTCAAAATTAAAATGTATTTATTTATACCCACACAAATAGCCTTTTTAGGCACTTATTATGTGACTGCTGCTATATCAAGTAAGGCGGGTGCAAGTATAGTTGAAGTACAAATAGGTTTTTTTATAGTATAAAATGTAATCATTCATTGTCAACTTCCTATTTTAACATCATTCGAATAACAATAAGATCTTTACAATTATGAGCTTATAAATTTGAAATTAAAATGAATATACAGAGTTGTGTAGCGATGGAAAGCAGTAACAATTTTTCATAATTAGAAATTTTTTGATGCACTTTGAATTCATAGTTACATGTCAAAGTTAAAGATTTCTTTTATTAAGCCATGCATTATTAAAACTATTAATGACAACTTATTTTATATTGCATTTCATTTTAGTATATAATTATGACTAAGAATATTATCGGTTAATTTTATTTCAACATCTGAAATTTTGAAACTAATTCTACCCTATGTTTAATAGATGATTGTTAGCACCAAAATTGGTCACTGATACACTTGAATAGAGTTATATATAGAGATTAATGAAGAAAGTAAATTAAAACAGAGAAGTAATGCAATTGAGTGCGAAAAGAACAATAAAAAACAAGAATACCAGATTTATAGTGGTTCGGCGTAATTGGCTACATCCACTTTGAATATGATCTTCGTTACTTTTCCAATTACTTGAGTATAGATACAATCCGTAAACAAATAACTTGAATACAAGTTTGAACAGAAAAGAAGCGAGTATAGAAAATGACAGTCTCCTTGGAGTTCTGGAAAAAAGGTCGCCTAAACTAGACCTCCGCCCCTCTATTTATAGACGAAGATAGGCTGGATCACCTGTCTAGGCCCACGACTAAGATAGCTCGGCCCATGGCTGGTAAGTGAAGTAGAACGAACCATGCATCATGATCCTTCTTGACCGACCCGCACACATTGGTCTACACTTGTCGAACAACCAAGGTCGAACCACAATGGCCAAACCACCTTGACCGTCCCATTTCGAGCTTCCTTCCTTGACTGAGCCACCCATGCCGATCCATACATGCCGAACCATATACATAGGCCAAACCGCACATATACAAATCCTCCTGAGGCCGATCCACATATACACCGAGCCACTTAGGCCGAAACACTACGTGCCAACCCATATTGGCCTATCTCTCTTGGCCAAACAACATGTGCCGATCCATCAAGACCGACCCATCCGTGACCTTTTATAAGAGCTATCCTACTCCAACCAAGCCACCATCGAACGCCGATCCACATAGACATGCCGAACCACATAGGTTGCATCAATCCCTTATATCTCCAATCTCTTCTTGGCTAGAATCTTGTCTAGTGCTAACTATAACTTCTACAACTGTCGCTTTGTAGCCAGGACAAGTAGCCGAGTAAAAATGATCATATTAAAATTGATTTAAATTTGATGGATATAACATAGTTTTCCAGCAATTTGCTATAAATTTCCATGCATTCTTCGTTGCACTGTATCATCTGTCATATTTTTATGAATAGAGGTACTGTCCATTAGCAATTTCTATAATATTGTTCTTTTTTTTATTCAAAACTATCATTTATGCATTTTTAATTGTTATAGTCCAATGAATGCGTTTTCAAAAAAAGAGTGCACACTACCAATATTTTACTTGGGATGTTTTAACAACTCTGTATTTATTTACGCACTCTATGTTAGTTGGACGTTAATAAATGATACACAATATATGACAATGGAATGATATTTCAATCTGTTTTTATAAATGTACTATTATACATCAACCGAAAGCTTGGTTCAACTCAAATGTATCGGTAGGAGAATGGGAAGAAGTAATCTATGTATACCACTGATACGTAATTGTCAGAGATTACAACTATAATCTATACTCTATATAGATAATAAGAAGAAAATTGATTAATCAAGCTTTGTGATTTTTAAAGTATCAACTACCTTAGTAACCATATATTCATATAAGGATGTTTCTCTTTTTAGCCGAACTGGGATGGGAAATTGAGTAGGTTTCTTCAGCGTTGTTTTATTTTCTTATAAAATAATTATATTTTTGTATATCTAATTTCGGTATTCAGCTTGTAGCTTTGGAATTTAACATAATTGTTCCATTCTTTGGTATTTGCATGTTTTCTGGTGTATATACTTACTACTATCAGGTTGAGCCTTTTTCCCTTGCTCCTACCAATTTTTTTCTTGGTTTTCTGGTTTTATTCCAACTTTTTTGGGTGAATATAACAGCCTTCTTCATTTCTGTTGGCTTTGGTTTATAATTTTTTTCCACTGTTTTTAAGAGTAGTAGGAAGGATGCAATACTCTTTTGATTTATAACATCATGATGATGATTTGTTTCAGGTCATTCTGTAATTTTGTATATGCACAGAAGGGACAATAATAAAATGGTAAGGTACGGTTTTGTACGTAAATACTATGTTTATGATTTATCTTAGGCTATTTTTTGATTTTTAATTTCATGAGTCATTTATATATCATATAATGTAATTAGGTCAGTTAGAAATGTTTGTTTATATAGATTTTTTTTTTAAGATGTTAAAATTTAAGCATTACATTATTAAATTCAATCAACAAGCTATTGTATTGCATGAGAAAAAGAAAAGAAAACTGGGACATAATACATGATAACTTAAAACCAAAGCCATCTTTTGTGGAAGCACTTGATTGTCATTCTCATGTCCATTTTGTTGTAAACTCACATGTTTACCATGAGAAGAATTTGCGTAATTATATTTAGGAAGGAACTCTAGAACATTTCCCATAGTAATGAGCAGGAGTCCATCTATGTATATACAACTAAAAAAATGCATAATAGACATGTTCTAAAATAACCTGTGCTTTATCCTGATATGAGACTCTCAAATTTTAACATTTTAACTATGCCCTACAGTAATGTAAATAAAATAACCAGGAATAACACTTCTCCTAAAACATGCTTTAACGAGTAGAAATAAATATTATTATATTTGCATTAGTGTCACTTTCAAGCTACTATTTAGTTTGGTTACAGTTTATATATATTGGGTTCGCCTATTATTAGTTGAGTTCATTGTTAATTTTTTTTCATGAAAAGATATTGGGTGTTCAAGAAACGGATAATAAATGTTATTTCATTAAGTAACATAATGAAACATTATTTGTTAAATAACATAAACGGACAGTGTCACTAAATGGTTTCTGTTCGTTTTAGTATTAGCTATTTACAAATGTATTATTACATTGAATACACAATGGAATACTATTTGTAATGGACATAGCTATGGAATCATTTGTGTTCAGTTTACTTCCTTGGTATTAACTTGTAATCATCGGTGCATTCATTAAATGCCCATTTCAATTTTCTAAACCTATTTTAAAGAGTACTAAACAATATAATTTTGTAAAGGTTATTAGCACAACTTAAAGTTGCAATTATGTTTTGGTTGCTTCTGATGCGATAAAACTAGTGGTAGTAACATCTAGACGTATTATTAAGAAAGACTTGAAGATTTATTGATAATTAATAGGAATTATTTATTCTTTTTTGAATAATTATTATATGTTAAATACGTGTTAGTATGTTAGCTTTGTTATAAACTATTAAAATATGTTGGTTCTTTCAATAAATATTATTACAAGATATTTTTCAATAAATAGCCTACGATGAAATTGTATAACAATTATAATTACATAGAAGCACTGTTATGGAAACTGCATCTTTATTGAAATATGGCTATAATAATGTGAAATATTATTGTTCCATACTCATATAACATAGACCACTATCATATTCAATTAACAATATTTTTTAATGATTATGTTATTTGAAAGCTAACCATATAGGAAATCAATAATTATGGTGACATTAACTATTAACACTGCATATATTTTATTAATTTTTGGAGTGAAGAATTATAAATTCTATGCACCACTTTTTCCTAAATTTAAACTAAATACAATTACTCCATAATAGTGTAAAGGTGTCTACCATTATATTCCACTAGCTATAATTATTTTAATTGATTATGTAAATTAATAGCCAACCATATGAATATTTCATTATCATATCAGTATAAACTATTAATACTATATTTGTTTCGTTAATTTACAAACTCAAAGACCTAATAAATCGTTACATCAACTTTAGTGATAAATTTGTGCACTATCATGATTTATTAAAAAATGATGAAATTAATTCTTTTACTATTTTAATGCAAAATTTATATTTTTGAATTTTTGATTACTTTAATGTCCTTATGTAATCTAACTGTCTTGATATAAAATTTGACTAGACCGGATTAAATCATAATATCATGAATAAACTAGTTGCTTTGATTTATATTATTTTACTGTTGTAAATGAAGTCATAATCCAACAATTACATTCTCTATAGTTTTTTAATCTTTTTTAAGTATTCTTATTTCTTGAGAGGTTTCAATTTTCAAATTCTCCGCTAAAAAGTATAGAAATAACAATAAATAAATTCCTACAAAGATATATGAAACTTAATTATTGTCATAGCATTCAAAACTAATAACGATGTGGTAGTGGACAATGAATGTAAGGTAGCTAATTTGTAGAAATAGATTTTTTTGCCTATTTTCGTGCATTATATTTATATTTAACATGTCATTAAGCATTGATCATATATGACATCAAATGAGGGTGTATCTTAAACTACTATAAGTTTAATAGTTGAAAACATGTTTTCTTTGATTTATATATAGGGTGATTGGAGTTATGAATATCATGAATTTGTGTTTCGTCCGAGGCAAGCATACATGGAGCAGATACAATATCTATTGGATATGCACCATCGAATATTGTCATGTAAATATGAATGGATTGGACTTTTTGCACTCATTTTATTTGAAATTAAGGTTTTATTTAGTATATGACCTTCTAGTAATTTTAACTTTATTGGGATATGGTATTTACAATGCATAAAATTTTAATTCATTTAGTATTAAATTCGTAGTTATATTAGGTTCTTGAAACTAACAACACGGCCACTTAGGATTTGAAATCAAGATTATTTAATTTTCAAAATTTGTATATTAGTCATCAATAAAAAATAAATTGATATTCATTGTATTTTACAAACTAAATTTGTATATGAAATCTCCATTTATATGGCATATTTTATTTATACCGATATTTTAGTATGCATGCGATGCATCCCATTCATTTTTATATATTTTTAGTAGTATTTAAAATTTTGGAATTAGGAAATTATTGAATTGGATATGGTTAAATGGCATATAACTGGTTGCAAATCAATTAACAAATTATGAACGAAATGGTGTTGTCAACATAGAATAAAGAATTTGGAACCCTTTAATTACATAGAGGTACATAAATAATACCTTTTACAACGTGGTTGTTGGTTAATCTTCTTACTACTCCATTTACACCAACTCTGGGAAACTAGATCATTAATCTCTAAATTTATATAATTGTAGGTGATAATATAATTCTTTGGGATCTCTTTATTGTTAAATCTACCTTTTTTAGTTACAATTACAAACTTAGATTAGTTGGAATTAACATTTAAGGACTCTTAGCAAATTGATTTCACTTTTTGTACTTTATCCAAACTCTTGAATTCAATGGTTTAACATTTACCAACATACCAAGAGAAGTAAATTTGTATATTAATATATTAGTGTGAAGCACTATAACCAAATATTTGGTAAGATCATATGCACAATGCCGACCCAATAAGATATACTGCCCTAGTCGAAAATTTAAAAATCAAAGGGAAAAAATGCAAAATTATTTATTTTGTAGGGGAAAAAAG
Source organism: Allium cepa (assembly GCA_030765085.1). Taxonomy (NCBI): domain Eukaryota; kingdom Viridiplantae; phylum Streptophyta; class Magnoliopsida; order Asparagales; family Amaryllidaceae; genus Allium; species Allium cepa. Next base: position 269,034,225 of record CM060931.1, on the reverse strand, counting down.
GTAAAATTATGGCCTTGCGATTCCAGGACTTGAACCTGGGCCAACTGAGTATAAATCAACGAGGAACCAATGCACCATAGTTCCATTTTCAATTTATTTCGCCCTTCTACTTTACTAACTCAATAATATTTAACAGTTGCTAGAAAATTTTGTTGTCCCACTTAGCTGTTTTCGATGTGTTGCCTTAGCCGAACATCTCGCTCGCCTCCGCCTTGAGCCGGGCATGCATATGCACTACCTTCTTATGCAAATGGACAAACTAATCTTTAGAAAGTGGGCAATCTAATTCTACGTTTTTGCATAGAAAAAGTTGAATCCACAAAAAGTTTGGATGGAGGCTTTGAAACTTTTCCCATGGTTTATGAACTTAATATAATAAAATTTGATTTTATTAATATTAATCTTCAATCATTTTTTCAAATGATTACGTTTTCAATTAGTGGATGTTGTATCAGGTTGCAATAAACTTTTGTTTGATCATAAAACTTCTTCAGTGTTACCGGTAGATTGAGCTGACTAATGAAAAAATGGATTTGAAAATATTATTCTTAATTTTGACATCATCAGATTGAATAAGTCCTATATGTTTTAGTATTGACAAAGTTTATCTTTAGCAGTATATAGGCATACTACAGACATCATCAGATAGAAGATGGTGCCGCCTCAAAAATTAGTTTATAAGTTTTTGATACATGCTCTAAAATGATATTACTGAATCATATCAATTTATGAAGTTAAGCTAATAATTTGATTGTATTGAATGCAATGTACCTTATGACATGGCTAATAACCGTATTGAATGCCAATAGTGAAACTCATGTCAAAAGTTGCATTTATCTCTGTCGATGTCCTATTTCCCAAACAAACAACTTCTGATATAACTCATATAACGTTAAAACCTACTTTCCCTTCTTTTACTTTGAACTCTTTATTGTATTACAAAGGAGGGGTTAAACTTATTGTGATGTGCTAATAGAACAATGATTTTATTAAATAATAGCGGTAATGGATGGTGATTAATATTTTGATTGTTTGATTCATAGATCTCGGAACTTACTAACATCAATTAGTATATGTGTAGAAAAATATTAACATATCTGCATAGAGTATTGTGTCTATTTTTATGAATTTATATTTGACATTGACATATATCTTCCATATTGAAAAGTTGTAGCTTTATTGTAATAACACGTTAGACTATATGGGCTTCATTAGATTAATAACTTATTAATTGCTATATGGATAGATATTGGTTTACAATGATATTTACTTCGATCATATGATTTTGTAATGAAGAATGAAGCTCAGTTGTCCAGAAAGGTTGCTCATTATGTGTAATATATTATAGTGTAATGCATTAAATAGTTGTTTGTGATCCAAATTTTTGCATCTTTCATTCCATTTTAGTTGGCAATCATAAATCTAATATTAACTTTTTTAGAGTTAGATGATGAAATTAGATATTTATATCCACGCGACTAAAATAGAATTTTATAAACAAAATATTTTACATTGGATTAAAAAATAATACCGTAAATATTTCTTCGCATGAGACTTAATACTGTAGCTTGATTCATTAGTTTATTTACTTGATTTATTTGAAGGATCTTTGTAAACAACATGCATGGTTATATTTTTTTGCCTTCATGACACTTTCATGAGCATAAAAAGTTGATACATTTATTTTATTTTATTGATTAGAACATAATTCGACATTTCTACTAAAACAATTTCTAAACAAAATCACATTTTGGACAATATCTTAAGCATCTGTCAAGAAGTGAGAAATAGTCATTGTCGATAATCCTACAATAAAATAAAGGTTCAATAATAATTATAAAAATAAATATAGCTACGACCTATGTGCTAAGCACGGGTTCGCACTAGTTAAAGTATACAGTTGTTTTGACAATGTTGCCCTTTATTTTAGCTGGTTTTCACATAATAATATTAAAATGAAGAATTTGAATTATGATAAACTTTCTACAATCAAAAAGCTTGAATTTTTAAATTTTTAAATTTCATTTATATTTGAAGTTTGAAAAAAGAATATGATTATTGAACTAAAAAATTAGAAACTTTTAGTTTTGAATGAATTATATTTTTAAAATTCTATACTCCCAAATTTTAATCTTAATAAATAAAATAAAATAAACTTTTAAAAGTTAAGTTAAAACATAATTCATAAAAAATTAGACACCAAATTTTGAAAAATATGAACATTTGAAAATTTTAGGAAACATCAAACTTCTTTTAGATTCTAATTTTTTAAAAGTTAAACTTAAAATAATTTCATAGATCTAATTAAGGGTGTAAATGGAATTTTTTTTTATTAAGCATTCAGAACTTGAAAAGGCAATTTAAAGTTGATCGCTTGTTCACCAAATAAGTGTTTTAGTTTCTAATGCTTAATGAAAACAAATAGTTTCAAGTTCTTATTCATGATTAAATGGTCAATTTAATGATTGTTTATTCTACACAAACGATGCCTAAATTTCAAAATACACGGTCGTCCCTTCTATTTAAAAAAATACATATGTTCTTTGGTTCAGTTGGACGACAAATATTTGCAGTTATTTTATCTAGATGACGAAGAACAGAAGTTTAGGTTTTCCTTCAGCTATGGTGGAAAATAAAATCTCTAAAAAAAATTGCTCTCAAATTTCGGATAAAATCATGTTAGACGGTCCTCCTGATCAGGGCCAACCTCCTTATACAAAATCACCTTATAGAGGCTTCATTATTAATGATGATGGATTCCGGTTGGTCCAAAATAAAGGAGCTAGAAACAGAGTAAACATTATCAATGAGAGCATGGCTACCATCTCATTGAACATATTGCATGGGCTAAAATCGTGGAAATTAATCGTCATCCGCAAACAACTAACGAAGAGTATAATCTTGAGTATATTCCACCAATTAGAATAAATAACAAGAAGTACGTTGTGATCAAAGAAGCGGTAAGAAAAACGACCGAGGAATGTTGGAATCATTCGGTTCTTGAGTACGTAATAGGAGCAAAATCGTGCTTCATGCATTTCAAAGCGTACATGCAAAGAGTATGGAAACCTTTACGAGATTTTGATGTATACTCAAGAGAAAATAGCTTCTTTCTTGTTAAGTTCAAAGTAGTCGATTTGGAAACATTTAAAAGAATGGACTCTTTTTCTAAGATGGCAGACCCATCATCATAAGGAAGTGGTCAAAATCGATAAAATTAGACACATACTTTTTAATCTCAATGCCAGTATGGGTTAGATTACCCAGTGTAAATTTGAAATTACGGGATCAACAAGCATTTAATGTCGTGACAAGCATTATCAGAAAACCAATGAAATTAGATGCAGCCACGACCATGAAGACTAGATTAAATTCACTCGTATGCTAGTGGAGGTGACTGCAAATGCAGGATTGTCAAAAGAGTATTATTTAACATTATATAATAGAGAAAATGTTATTCAAAAAATGAAGTACGAATGGGTATCCTAAAATGTGAAATATGTGTATGCTATACGCATTCAAAAGAACGGTGTAGTTCAAGAAAAGCCTGGGTATCAAAAAAAGATGGCAACCAAGAAAATCATGAAAGTACTTATGCGAATCAGAAAAGTAATGGAAAAACAACAAATATAATTTCTGGTTCAATCATGGTGGTCTCAATGTTCGAGCTAAACCAGCCTGCGCTGAAGTTATGCATGAATTTCAAAAAAAATCCTTATTTGATCTTCATGCGTTTATGAAGCCTAATTTATTTTAAACATTTCTAAATATTATTTAAATAATATCTTTTACTTTATTTAGTATACATTATATAGTTATATTTAATTTATGTATTGACATACATACACACTAGTATATCATATGTACGTATGTATGTTTGCATAGGTAACATATCAGTCCGTGCAAGGTATTATATGCTCGTGCATTGATGCTGGGATTTACATCACAACAAACATGTTAGCTCATCTAATATGCAGGTATACTATGTCCAAATACATGTACGTATATATATATGCTATTATTTGTAAATAAATATTATAAATATACATATATGCACATACACACATATGTATGTATGTATGGAGTTTTGTTCAAATAATTTTATATAATTATTATATTAGAGTATTTATATCATATGTGTATGTGTATGTATATATAATCGTACGAATAAAATATAATAATATATATACATATTATATAATAGATTTATGCTAATAAATTATTTATAAATATTAAAATAATTTTTTAAAACTGTGAGAAATACATATATATATATATATATATATATATACATATGGAAAAAATTTAATATATATATGTGTGTGTGTGTGTTTATTTTAAATAAATAAATATATATATATACATACAAATTTATTCATAACAATATATATATATATATATATATACATATATTATAGTAACATAAAAAATATTTTCTGATAAATATGAAATATCGGTCATACGCACAACTCAACAGATAATTTATTATTATTTTTAATTTAAAAATACATTTTAATTAAATATTCATTTGAAAATTGATAAAATATTAATAAATATTTAATTTCAGAACTTTATTTCAAATTTTCAGTTTCAACCTAAATGATATTTTGAAGTTTGAAATTTTTTCCTTAGTTTAAATTAATTTTTATTAATTTATTTAATTTCAACCGTTTTAAATAATGAATTTAAAAAATAGACAAATAATTTTTTATTTTTCCATATTTTGGTCTATATTTTATCTAGTGATAATATAATTCTATAAAATTGAAAACATTTTTTTCATAACATACTCGAATTAATATAATTTATTAATGAGGTAAATTGATTTTAATAATATTAACTAATAAATAGTATTTATATAAAAATTATTTTTTACTGCTAGAAAATAATTTTACTATAATACGTTATCTATATAAAATTATATGACTTATTTTAACCATTGTATGATGTTACAACTGATTATAAACTATATTTATGTACTTAAATAACATATATTAATTTATAAAATATAGGATGATACCTTAATTCTAGATCATTGAAGTACACCTTGAAAAAAATAAACTCTCTCCTGCGAAATTGTTTTCGATTTAGCAGATTTCTAGTCCTTGAACCATTGACCTTCAGCTATCGAATAGTGATCAGATTTGACTTGATTTAAGGTTGTAGTGATGGATGGGCAAAGGTATAATTTCAGCAGTAAGTAAGTGAATATAAGGCTGTAAAAGATTAGATCCAAATAGGTTACAATAGCTCATATAGTGGATGAAAAGCGAGAAAGTAGATCCGATCTCATACTCATTGCCTTTTAATCTGAGCCATCCAAAACCAAGCCTTTCTAACCCTAATATGAGCGGCCTATACCATGTCATTTCAGCTAAAATTTCCACCCTATGATGGGCTTTAAACCCATTTATGCCCAAAATAAAATATTATGTAATTAAACCAAATTTAATCGCTTATTGATACCATATATCTATTGATATATTTATAATATTATAAATATATATCTATTGTTTATTAATCAAATCATCGTCAAAATTTATAAATAATATCAATCATATACTAATTTAATCGTTTGGTCAAAGAAGAATTCATCGTTTTGTTATGTGACTCGTCCGGCATAAATTTGATCAGCGATAAATATCGAACTATTCGAATATTAACGTTCACACATCACTTAGAAGGCAATGTGACATTTTGATCAAATTTATTGCTTACTTTGTTTTGATAAAATCCAATTTTACATTGTTAAATGTTTCCGACTGTGACTTTTATTTATGTCAATTTTCTTCATCAAAATTACATCACTTTCGACGTATGGAATTTGGTAATGGTCAAAATTCCAATATCATCCATATTCAACTCTATAGTCCAAAACCAAGTCCTTGGTTCGATAATAACAATTATTACTAACCGAAATGCCATAGCTAGAGATTTTGATTTAAGTTGACTTGAGTTGACCATGATACTAACCCCATATAAATGAGAAGACAAATCCTCTCTTGAATAGTGTTTCACTTCCAATACTTCTACTCGACCCAACTATAGTCACTCAATGGATGTCATACCATGATTTGACTATAATTAAAGCAGAGCTTTTATATAAAAGATCGATAGTATTCTCTAGTCGAGAGAGCTGTGTAAATCAGTCGCATTGATATATTCTATTTGACCTTAGCTAATTAACCAACACAAAACTATCAAGCGAGTCGTCCTATGGTTATCCAATAAATATCAATACATAATACCTTGGAGCATCCAAAAGCCATGAGTAATACGTTGCCCAACATTTGGAGAGCGTCACGTACTATAGTCTCAATGGATACATCAATATCCAGTCTTGATACATCTTGACGAGAAATGTTTAAAATGGTATATTTATTTTATTATGATAAATTAGTCATAGTTATTATCAAAAAATGTACCATTTATGGATTTTTTTATTAAACATATTTTTAGTTAATTAATATAACATTTATATCAAGTATATAATAAAAAGAAAACACCTTTTTATTTCAAACAAGATTGGTTATCGAGTTAAATATATGTAACAACCCAGATTTTCAGTCATTCATATTTATATATTTAATTGATTTTAAATATTCACAAGTTAATTTTATAAGCCGAATAACTTATATTTTTAATATAGTGATTTAATGAGATAATTAAAATTGTTAATTTAATATTTGACATTGTAGAAATAATTGGAAATTGGATTTAATGTGAATAAAAATGATTCATAACGTTGAATTAAATTCTATTTGAATTAGAATGATGTTAGAGAACTTTTAAAATTTAATTAAAAATTAATTTACAGAAATTGAATCTTTTAATGTTTAATTAAAGTGTAAAAATAGTCATTTTTCAAATAGTCTCGGATTTCGGCGAAACCAGTTTCATTGGATCCATAATGTTATATTATTATAGGATTCTAAATTTCGTGTCAATTGGATTTACGGTTTGTTTAGGGCAAGCTAAAATGCGTAGAAATTTGTTTAAGTAAATTTTAAGTTTAAATAAGTCGATTTGAAAACCTATCTCCCAAATACGATTGAATTGGCTCTCGATATATATTCCATTATGTTCACAATAGGGGTAAAATATTATAAATGCCAGGCGGCATGCCTCATTTCGATTTCGAAAATTTGGCGATGAATAATGCTCGTAAATTTTCTATAAAAAGACACAATATTTTTTATTTTGCTCAAAACCTTGGCTAATTAGGTTACAGCCGCTACCTTATCATCAATGGCCGAAAAACTTGATTCTTTCGTCCCATTTCTCTCCAATCTGTCGACTTTTATCAAAAACTTCCAACTACAATATTGTAGAGCATAATGAGACATTCACATCCAATGGTGGATTTTCATTATCATCGTCGTTTGGATGCAAATTTTCGCCATGTATGCCTTGAGTTCGAGCATGATTTTCTATGCTATGGTGGAGCTAAGCTTGCCATGCCTTTGGGGGTGGTTCCATTCGTGATGGTCGTTCGAATGGCATCGTTTGATTGTGCTTCGGTGTATTGGTGGAGGAGCGGTCGTCGATGGACGTAGGCGTGCGAATGGGTTGTTTACATATGAAGTGAACGATGAAGAAGAAGCAAAAGCGATCGGCCCAGATTCTCTGTTTCAACATCGAACGGCCACGATATTAAAAGGTTTAAAAACAAATGAAAAATGAAAATAAATTATATATAAATTCGTATAAACTTTGTAATGCTATAACTTTGTCATACGAGGTCCATTTTTGACGAAACGAATTGCTTGGGTCCGTATTGACGAGTACTGCATTTTAAAGCTGGTTTGGAGTTAACTGGAGCTAGTGCAAATTTTAGGTAAAATTAAACGCTTGTTTAATTTTATTCAGTATAAAACACTACAACTGCTATTGGAACCAAAGTGAGTACAACTCACTCTTTTTGCCTCACTGATATTTTTATATAAGTGAGAATAAATTTTATTTATAATGATTGATGATTGTTTGGATGATATATGATATATTATATATATATATATATATATATATATTGGTATTTGGATATATTCTTGTCTATTGGAGCAGATTAGACCCTATAAGTTCCCGTGTATGAGTGGGTGAGCCTTTGTACGCGTGTCTGCCTCAAAGCAGACATTGTACACATATTCTAATATGTATATGTGTTGCAGGTGATAGGTTGGAGGGATCTAACTGGATTCCTCGCCCGTATTGGCTTATTTATAGATATTGTGATATATATATGTATATTGTTATCATATAATATATGATGTTTTGGATGTCAGGATTGATGTGATTGATGTATTTAGCGCTGTTGCAGCATTAGGCCTATTTTTGGTAATTTAAAAATGTTAAAGTGATGATTTCAAATTAAAAAGGAATTTAAAAGTGATTTTGAATTTGTACGTTTTGTTAATTTTGAATTGTTGAAGGAATTGATTTATCTTAAATAAATAAAAGTTATAATTTTTATGTTGTAAAAATTATGATTTTTGTAAAATATAACCAGAATGTGATTTTTGAAATATGGATTTATTTATTTTGTAAAATAGTTTAAATCGGTATTTTTGAAATCATTGTAAACGTTTTATATATTAGATTTATAAAATTGATATTTTATAAATCAAATATTGGAATTATAAAGGAGTTTTGTAAGTGTTTAAAATGAGGTTATAAATGGATTTTATAAGTAAATAGGATTTATAAATTTATGGATTTGTGAAGTTATTAAAGAACGAATTTTGTAAATAAATGAATTATAAGTAATAAATTTATAATTTGGATTTTTGGCGTGTAAATGAGATATAAGTAGAATTTTGTAAATAAGGGAATTTGTAAATTGGAGCTTTTATAAAATAGAAATGTGAATTTATAAACATTGTTTTATAAATATGAAATCAATTTAAATTGATAAACTAGATATGGATTTTTATTACAGGAATATTGTTCACGATTTTGGACAGTGGATAATCCTTTAAAATAAATGTGTAGAAACATTGAAATTGATAAATGGATTATATTCACGATTTTAGATGGTGAATAATCTTTTAATTAAATAAATATTTTGGGAAGTGATATTTTAAATGAAGTAAAATGTTTTGAAGATGTTTTAAAACGTATGAGTATCGAATAAATAGATTTCAACATTCATTGTTGAAATGGACATTTCAAGAAATAAGGAAATGATGGACTATAACACTGTTGTTATAGTAAATTATTTTCGAAAGGAAATGTTTTATATATTATATGGGATTCATATATCTATCTAATTTTCAAATCCATATACTAGTGATTTTGGGTTGTCATAAAGATGTTTTATGCAACTTTCATTTTGACCCAAATAAATGTGTTAAGAAAATGTTTTCCTTAAAGAATAAAATATATGCTTAATCCTGATTTAAGTATATTTAATATTTTCTAAGTGTTGAAAATAAATTGATTTGTGTGTTACTTATTATTAAATAAGTATATGGAAATGTTTTTCGATATTGAAATGATTTTGAGAGTATAACTTTTTAAAGGTAATCTAAAGTGAAAATTTGGCAAGTGATTTCATTAATAAAAGATTAACTCAAATGGCCTAGTGATTGCTTATGGTGCTAAATATTTGTTTGTTTGCTTTGATAGTTAAATAACCGACTATCATATTTGGCCATTTTAGTTCCTCGACTTGAGGAACTATTTAGTCGTACACTTAGTACGTAGCCTTCTGTGTAGGCTTGATTATCGTACGTGTTGAAGATGTTGATTCATGTAGTGCGGAGTATTAATCCAATCTATTGAGCTTCCTTCTTGACCAAAGGATAGCAAGTTGAAAGTTGGAGACGTGATAAGTCTTTGAGACTTAGTTTCTGTGTAAAGTTGAGAAATGCTTTTGCGTTGTTGGTGCGAAGAGACCGGGATCGGTTTATCTGAAAACCACTTTGGACCAACGTTTATGCGTTCGATTTTGCAGGTTATGATGATACTAATATTTAGGATTTTCATAGTGGAGGACTGCTTGTTAATCGTTTGGGGTTAAAATTCCAATATACATATAGTAGTAATGGTCTCTTCATTACGAAATATCCAATGCAAGGACTATTCGCTACTAATCCTATGGATTTCCCGATAGGATGTGATAGGAAAGTACCTTTGGTTTATCATGTTCCTGGACAACTTGTATGGATGTTTGTTTGACATTGCATTTCTAAAGATTACGTACATTGGATTTTACAAATGTACATCAGTGGTAGCAGAGAAGGCAACTTCTCTTAGCTTAACACCCTTCTTGAGATGTATGAGCTTAAGGGTTGTATTTTTATGGATGGCAATTAGTAGTTAACGGAAATGGCCATATGGAATTCAAAGTGATGTAATTTGTGAAAGGTAATCGTTACCTCAGGCCTCATCAATCGAAAATGATCAAAACAGGGCTAGATGCGGCAAGGCTAAGTGGGTCGATCCCATTAGGATATGATCATCTTCTTCTAGATATATCTTTACACGCTATGACGTCGTGTATCTGATTATTGTGGTTTTTATGCTATAGGCCCCTCGGAAATGGTCGGTAACGACCGGAGGATGACATATTCGGTACCATCTAGTTATAGAGGTGGGTCGGTCTTGTGTTGGCAGAGGAAATTTGTGATGTTTCTCGGTACATTTCTCTAGAGATGTACTGCCGGAAGGTAGTCCCTTCACCTGGTCATTTGTATGGAAATCCAAACTCCACTACGTACCTGCCATTTTATTTGTAGAGCCTAGTATGCTGGAATTTAGTAATGGTAACAATTTCGGCTATTTGATTATTATTTGTGTAATAGACACTATTAAAATACAAGAGATTTCGATATGAAATGTTTTAGTTATCGTAAGGTAAAAACATATCTTTGTTTATGTGTGGGGGTGTCTTAAGAGATACTTTTATTTTGATAATGGAAAATTTTGGTAACTTAATAAATCAGTTGAGTGTGTTTCTCATGCTGGTTTACCAGGATGATCTGGGCGTTCTTCCCTTTCAATGCTTGGGTCAGACCGAGTATATTTACCAGTTCAGATTTGGTGCTTTGGAGCTTCAACAGGAGAGCCGGAGATCTACATATTCGTATACACGTATCTGTTTATTATCCGCTGCTTAGTTGTTGTATATTATTTGTAACTGTGAGGCCAGGATATTATAACTGTCCAGGCTGATAACTAGCGATTGATTGTTGGACTCTGATCGATGTATGTATATACAGTTTCTATTTTATAAAGATCGTTGATATGATATTATATGTTTTCCGCTATGATGTGAGATTTTGTATTATTCTATTTGGTTCTATCTTCTCTTCTCTTCTCTTCTCTTTTCTTTCTCTTGACTTTCCGTTAATTTGTGCTTTTTGGATCAGACATGTGTGGTTTATTGTCGATTCAAAGGGTACGGATTTGCGGTTCGTCACATTTGGTATCAAAGCTTAGGATTTGTAGATTCCTAAGCTTTGATGTGTACACAGTATAGATAGGGACAATAGCACGCTAGATTGAGTCTGAGTGTATTATATATATGAGCGCGTATTTGTTAGTGATATAAAATATTTTTTATTGTGTTTGCTTATCCGTTGAGTTGTTTGTGAATTCTGGTCGGTATGTGGGACACCATGTTATCGATAAGGATTTCCAAACAATTAAACAAGGCAATTCGGCATAGTATCATTTTAAATTGGGTAAATGAAATAATTTTACCTCCATTATTTTTTATATATAAAGGAAATAATTTTTCAAAAGTTATTAAAGTGTATGTAAATTGATTGTTTGGTTGTTTGAAAATGTAAATATATATAAGTTAATAAAAGTTGGTTGAATAATCTAAATGAAAACAACAATTGTAAAAGAATAAATTATATAAGCAAATGAATTATAAGGATGAAGTTATAATTAATATGATTTACAATTATGAAATAATCTTATATATAAGAAATGAAACTATATGAATATATTTATAAATATGAGTTATAAATAAAAATGGATTTATACTAGGAATTTGAAAATTTGAATCCTGTTTATTTTGAAAGTTATTTTCAAAGTTAAAGAGATTATATTGTTATAAATCTAAGTAGGATAAATGAATTTGGAATGATCTTATATAAGTAAAGTAAAATAGTAGAATTATATATAAAAAAGAAGATTTATAGATATAAAAGGAATTTTAAAAAAGAATTTAAAGCACTGAATTCACTATTGTTGCTGGAAAATAATAAGGGTGATGACTGTAGCATCATCAGTATCATTTTCGAGTTTCTGTGTGATAAATTTGCCACTAATAGTAAATTAAAACTTAAGTTTTGCTTTGATAAACAAATTTGAAATTTAAAATCCAAGTTGAAATTGATAAATATAAGTGAAATGAATTTGGACTTATGATATGAAATGAAGATTTTTAATTTTGGTAAAGTTAAAATACATTTGAGTTAGCACAATAAATATATGAATCAAAAGTTAACTAAGGGTAAGGTTAAATAAATTGAATTAGATTTGAACTGGATTAGATAAGTTATTGAAATGGAATTTAAATTTGAGGTTAAGTGGTTATATAATATGAATTTGGATGTTTGAATAAATAAATTGTATAACTTATAAAGCGAGAAAAGGCAAGTAAAACCAATAGTTAAAATGGTTAAACAATTTTGTTAAGCAAAACAAAATCTGGTTTGAATAATGATAGAAAAATTCGACTTAAGTAAAAACTAAATAAAAATAGAATCTGAATTAAATTAGTAGCGAACTTAAGTTGTACGGCGGAAGTAAATGCAAGTGAGAATGAAATGAAACATAACTTAAGTAATGTTGAATGAAGTTGGAATTAACATTAACAAATGAAGCAATTAATGAATGTGAATTTGAGTTATATAATGAAATTCAACATGAAGTGCAAGATGAATTAGCAATTGGATTAAATTAATGAATGTAATCAATCGAATGTAAATGAATGGATATGGAATAATAGATGTAAGTGTTAATTCATTAAAAGCTAATGAAATTGAGAATTAGATATTAAACAAATTGAAATGAAGTGTTAAACCAAATTGAACGTAAATATATATGAATGTTGAGAGTAAATTAAATAAATTTGGTCATGTTGGATTTGCATTTGTTGTTAGATGGATGTTATTTGATTGTATAGAAATCCATAAAAGTGAAAGCTAAATAACTGAATTCAAATTGGATAGTAAGTGAATTTAATTAGAATTGAATTTGATTTAATTTGGAAGTGAACAAACTTGAATGTGATTTAGTGAATGTAAACTAATTGAAAATGGATAAATGAATATTAGTGAAATCCAATGTTGATCAATCAAATGTGATTTAATTGAAAACTAATTCAATGAATATTAATAAGAAGTGAATGAATATTGATTTGGTTGTGGAGTTGTTGGATGTTAGTTGGATGATAGTTGTTTGATGATTGGATTTGTTGCTTTTGATTGCATTTGCTATATGGGCATTATAGTTGTTGTATTGGTATATGTTGCATATTGATATTACTTTCATATATACATGTTTCTCATTGGTTTGTTGAGTGTTTAGTAGGTGCGGATGGTGCTTGCTTCGCATTTGGAGCTCGCTTTCGCACTATATTAGCCGTATATGCTCGCTAATAATATATAAGGTACATATCATGGATTGCATATCGTACTTTTATATTTTTTTCCCTACAGGATGCCTTAACCTCGAAGATGAGATGTATATTTGTGATATATATATATGTATATATATGTTGTGATCCTACTACGATCAAACCGCACAAAGGAGACGCTGGCGAAATTTTTTGAAAATTTAAGGTGTTGGAAAATTTTGGGAACATTTTGGAAAATTATTTTTGATAAATAAAATTTTGATTTTGAGTTGAAAGTTGAAATGATTTTAGTTAGTTTTGAAAAGATAACTAACTATGATTTGTAAACTTAGAAAAGTTTTTGTAAGAAGTTTAATTGATGATTTTGGAAAAGCTAAAAGGTTAAAGGAATTTGATATCTAATTTGAAAGATTTGATTTTGAAAAGTTAATGAATTTTGTGACTTTTTCTTACTTGGTAATTTCAAGGACGAAATTCTTATAAGTAGGGGAGAATGTAACGACTCAAAATTTCAGTTATTCGATATTCGTATATTTAATTGATTTTAAATATTCATAAGTAAATTTTATAAGCTGAATAACTTATATTTTTCAAATAGTGATTAATGGGATAATTAAAATTGTTAATTTAATATTTGAAATTGCAGAAATAATTGGAAATTGGATTTAATGTGAAAAAATGATTTATAAAGTTGAATTAAATTCTATTTGAATTAGAGTGATGTTAGAGAACTTTTATAATTGAATTAAAAGTTAATTTACAGAAATTGAATATTTTAATATTTAACAAACGTGTAAAAATAGTCATTTTTCAAACAGTCTCGGATTTCAACGAAACAAGTTTCATTAGATCTGTAATGTTATATTATTATAGGATTTCAAATTTCATGTTAATTGGATTTATAGTTTGTTCGGGGCAAGCTAAAATGCTCTGTTTAAGTAAATTTTAAATTTAAACAAGTCGATTTGAAAAATTATCTTCCAAATACGATCAAATTGGCTCTCGATATATATTTCTTTATGCTCGAAATAAGGGTAAAATATTATAAACGCCAAGCGGCACGCTTCATTTCGAGTTCGAAAAATTTGACGATGAATAGTGCACGTAAATTTTCTATAAAAGGACGCAACATTTTCTGTTTTGCCCAAAACCCTAGCAAATTAGGTTACAACCGCCACCTTATCATCAATGGCCAAAAAACTCGATTCTTCCTTCCTATTTCTCTTCCAATCCATCGACTTTTATCAATAATTTCCAACTACAATATTGTAGAGCATAATGAGACATTCACATCCAACGGTTGATTTTCTTTATCATCGTCGTTTGAATGCAAATTTTGGCCGCGTATGCCCTGGGTTCGAGCATGATCTTTTAAGCTATGGTGGAGCCGAGCTCGTTGTGCCACTGGGGGGTGGTGCCATTCGTGATGGCCGTTCGAATGGCGTCATTCGATCGTGCTCCGGTGTCTTGGTGGAGGAGCGGTCGTCGATGGACGTAGGCGCGCAAATGGGTTGTTTGCATACGAAGTGAACGGTGAAGAAGAAGAAAATGAAATCGGCCCAGATTCTCTGTTTCAACATCGAATGACCACGATATTAAAAGGTTTAAAAATAAAAAGAAAATTGAAAATAAATTATATATAAATTCGTATAAACTTTGTAATGCTACAACTTTGTCATACGAGGTCCGTTTTTGACGAAACGAATTGCGTTACGTCCGTATTCATGATCACTATATTTTAGAGCTAGTTTGGAGTTGTTTGGAGCTAGTGTAAATTTTAGATAAAATTAAACGCTCGTTTAATTTTATTCGGAATAAAAGACTACAACTGCTATTGGAACCAAAGTGAGTATAACTCACTCTTTTTATCTCACTGATATTTTTATATAAGTGAGAATAAATTTTATTTATGTTGATCGTTGATTTTTTGGATGATATATGATATATGATATGTATTGATTAATATTTGTATATATTCCTGCCTATTGGAGCAGATGAGACCTTACAAGTTCTAGTGTATGAGCGAGTGATCCTTTGTACATGCGTCAGCCTCGAAGTGGACATTGTACACATATTTTAATATGTATTTTATTGCAGGTGACAGGTTGGAGGGATCCAACTGGATTCCTTTCCCGTATTGGTTTTATTTATAGATATTGTGATATATATATACCGTTATCATATGATATATGATGTTTTGGATGTCAGGATTGATGTGATTGATGTATTTAGTGTTGTTACAGCATTGGGCCTATTTTTGGTAATTTAAAAAAATCTTAAAATAATGATTTCAAATTAAAAAGGATTTTAAAAGTGATTTTGAATTTGTACATTTTGTTAATTTTGAATTGTTAAAGGAATTGATTTATTTTAAATAAATAAAAGTTATAATTTTTATGTTATAAAAATTATGATTTTTGTGAAATATAACCAAAATGTGATTTTTGAAATATAGAGTTATTTATTTTATAAAATAGTTTAAATTGGTATTTTTGAAATCATTGTAAATGTTTTATATATAAGATTTATAAAACTGATGTTTTATAAATCAAAATATTGGAATTATAAAGGAGTTTTGTAAGTGTTTAAAATGAGGTTATAAATGGATTTTATAATAAAGAACGAATTTTGTAAATAAATGAATTATAAGTAATAAACTTATAATTTGGATTTTTGGCATGTAAATGAGATATAAGTAAAATTTGTTAAATAAGTGAATTTGTAAATTGAAGCTTTTATAAAATAGAAATGTGAATTTATAAACACTGTTTTATAAATGTGAAATCAAATTAAATTTATAAACCAGATATGAATTTTATTCGGGGGATATTATCCACGATTCTGGACAGTGGATAATCCTTTAAAATAAATGTGTAGAAACATTGAAATTAGTAAATGGATTATATTCATGATTTTGGACAGTGAATAATCTTTTAATTAAATAAATGTTTTGGAAGTGATATTTTAAATGAAGTAAAATGTTTTGAAGATGTTTTAAAACGTATGAGTATCGACTATATAGATTTCAACGTTCATTGTTGAAATAGACGTTTCAAGAAATAAGGAAATGATGGACTATAACACTGTTGTTATAGTAAGTGATTTTCGAAGGGAAATGTTTCGTATA
Source organism: Allium cepa (assembly GCA_030765085.1). NCBI lineage: Eukaryota > Viridiplantae > Streptophyta > Magnoliopsida > Asparagales > Amaryllidaceae > Allium > Allium cepa. The sequence goes on along the minus strand of CM060931.1, from coordinate 269,017,504 downwards.
GTATATGGGACTCATATATCTATCTAATGTTCGAATCCCTATACTAGTGATTTTGGGTTGTCGTAACGATGTTTTACGCAACATTCGTTTTGACCCGAATAAATGTGTTTAAAAGAATGTTTTCCTTGAAGAATAAAATAAATACTTAATCCTGATTTAGGTATAAGTAATATTTTCAAAGTGTTGAAAATAAATTGATTTCTGAACTACTTATTAAAAAAGTATATGGAGATGTTTTCCAATATTGAAATGATTTTGAGAATATTCTTTCTAAAGATAATCTAAAGTGAATATTTGGCAAGTGATTTAATTAATAAAATATTGATTAAAAGGGCCTCGCGATTACTTATGGTGCTAAATATTTGTTTGTTTGCTTTGATAGTTAAATAACCGACTATCAAATTTAGCCATTTTAGTTCCTCGACTTGATGTGGAAACTATTTAGTCGTACACTTAGTACGTAGCCTTCTGTGTAGGCTTGATTATCATTTGTGTTAAGGATGTTGATTCGTGTAGTGTGGAGTATTACTCCAATCTATCGACCTTCCATCTTGGCCGAAGGCTAGCAAGTTGAAAGTTGGAGATGTGATAAGTTTATGAGACTTAGTTTCCGTGTGAAGTTGAGAAACGCTTTTGCATTGTTGGTGCAAAGAGACCGAGATCGGTTTATCCGAAAACCACTTCAAGACAACGTTTATGTGTTCGATTGTGCAGGTTATGATGGTATTGATATTTAGGATTTTCATAGTGGAGGATCGCTTGTTGATCGTTTGGGGTTAAAATCCCAATATACATATAGTAGCGGTGGTCTCTTTATTATGAAATATCCAATGCAAGAACTATTCGCTACTAATCCTAGGGATTTCCTGACAGGATGTGGTAGGAAAGTACCTTCGGTTTGTCCTATTCCTGTACCACTTGTATGGATATTTGTCTAACATTGCATTTCTAAAGATTACATAAATTAGTTTTTACAAACGTACATTAGTAGTGGCGAAGAAGGCAACTTCTCTTAGCTTAACACCATCCTTGAGATGTATGAGCTTAAGAGTTGTATTTTTGTGAAAGGCAATTAGTGGTCAACGGAAATGGTCATGTGGAATTCTAAATGATGTGATTTATGAGAGGTATTCGTTACCTCAGGTCTCATCAACCGATGATCATCCTCTTCTAGATATATGTTTACACGCTATGACATCCTGTATCTGATTATTGTGGTTTGTATGCTAGAGGGCCCTCAGAAAAGGTCGGTAACGACCATAGGATGGAATGTTCGGCACCATGTAGTTATAGAGGTGGGCTGGTCTTGTGTTGTTAGAGGAACTTTATGATGGTTTCTCGGTATATTCCTCTAGAGATGTGCTGCAGGAAGGTAGTCCCTTCACCTGGTCATTTGTATGGAAATCCAAACTCCACCATGTACCTGCCATTTTATTTGTAGAGCATAGTATGCTGGAATTTAACAATGGTAACAATTTCAGCTATTTTGATTATTATTTGTGCAATAGACACTATTATAATGTAAGAGAATTTGATATGAAATGTTTTAGTTATTGTAAGGTAAAAATATGTCCGTGTTTATGCGTAGGCGTGTCATACGAGATACTTTTGTTTTGATAAAGGAAAAGTTTTTTAATTTAATAAATTCAGTTGAGTGTGTTTCTCACGCTGGTTTACCAGACTAATCCGAGCATTCTTCCCTATCAATGCTCGGGTCAGACCGAGTATATTTATAGGTTCAGATTTGATGCTTTGGAGCTTCTGCAGGAGAACTGGAGATCTTCATATTCGTATACACGTATCTGTTTATTATCCGCTAGTTAATTGTTGTATATTAACGACAACTATGAGGACAGGTTATTATAACTGTCTAGGCTGATAGCTAGTGATTGATTGTAAGACTCTGATCGATGCATGTATATACAGTTTCTATTTTGTAAATATCATTCATATGATATTATATGTTTTCCGCTGCGATGTGAGATTCTAAATTATTCTGTTTGGTTCTATCTTCTTTCTTTCTTCTCTTCTCTTCTTCTCTCTTCTTTTCTTTCTCTTGACTTTCTATCAGTCTGTGCTTTTTGTGTCGGACATGTGTGGTTTATTGTCAATTCAAAGGGTACGGATTTGCGGGTCGTCATAATATATGTAACAAATTACATTTAAAAAAATGCAACGAATTACACAATTGCCCCTAGAACATACCCTTAACTCTATTAATCCCCTACTTTCACTAGGGGCCAATCATAAAATCTTATTCCAACTTCTTCAGTCAGTTTTCTTGAAACCAATTGGGTCAGTCCCTTAGTGAATGGATATGTTATTCTGTTTCAGTTATCTACCCTATCAATCAACTCTCTCTAACATTGGTAAACTATCTTTATCATGTGGAACTATTCAGAGTATGTCTCTCTACTTCTAGTGAGCTTTAAGTTTTGTAATGAACTATATCGCGACATTGTTATCATATAACAATATTATGAGATTCTCAACATTTGCAATTACCCTCAGGTCAGTTATAAATTTGTGTATTTATATTAATACATTATTTTATTGCGGTGCTATTCAAGGCGATATGCAGCTTTTCATTGAATCAGCCATAGTATTTCAATTTGGAATATTTCTAATTAAAAGATTCTTAACTTGATTTTATTATTGATATATTACACTCAATATCACTTATGAAAATTTGAGTCCGAACACTCCATCATAAGGTGTTCGTTAGTTCTACAAATAATTCTCTAGTATTTCATAAATACTCATGAATACCTCAAACAACCATTTAGTGACATTTAATTTGGATTTAATATTAGCTTCTTGTACCAAATACATAAATAAATCACAATATTGTTGATAATATAACATGTAAAATAATTCCTATTGTCAATGCATACGAAATCCATTTTACATGATTCGTATTAACATTTTAATAGGGTGTCTTTGCATAATGATTTGGGACATTCCCGTATCTTTTATACTTACTACAAAGGTGTCGTTTACAAATCCAACACAGAATACTAAAACAACTAAGGCTTATTTTAACACGAACACATTGTTAAAAATCAGCAGTGTATTGTTTACTTGTAATTTAAAAATATCAATATATCATTTACCATCTTTTAAATGAATATACGCTTCCTCTACATTTTGACTATAAATCAAACAATCAGATATTTCTATTGAAATACATATTTAATTTTGAAGGTTATAAAATGATATTTTTTATCATTTTTTGGATCATATCCAAAACCCACAACCTTTATATCGTTCCCTTTGACTTCGAGACTTTTGGCTTGTTATGTATAAATAGTCTATTTTAAATCATTATTTAGAATTTTCTATTTCAACACATATGTGCCAAACACAAAGTCATACAAAGCAATAACTTTGTGAGTGAATCCTAACCAATTTGAGCATATCGAACAATGAACCTATTACGGATTTCAATAACTGAAATTCATGGTAATGTTTTTATCAATGAGGCTCACTATATTCCAGTTGCATTTGTTTTTCTCATAAAGACACATTTGCAATTAATGGATCATATCCCTTTGGCTCCAACTCAAAATGATATTTTGATAATATACTTAAAATCTTAAATTGTTTAACTAAATAAAAGATGGCTATTTATTCTTGACATTGACAAGAAACTCATAGTTTCTCATAAATGTGTGAAGAATACCTGTTAAACACTGCAATGTGTTCGCTTAAGTTAGGTTAATTTCATTTCATTCCTTACAATCATTTTTATCATTGGATCATACCCAATTTCATTTCATACCAATAATTTGTTAAAAGGTTTCTTCACTATAAAGTTGGTATCTCTTAAAGCAACAATTGTTTATTAGTGCAATGGATTGAGCATTCATAAGCATTTTATGAAATGCCTTATATAAAATCGACTGTGCATTAGTTCACAATAAATTTATATTCACAACATATATTCGTCATCTAATGATTATCGTTCTCCAAATTCTCTTAGGACGGTTCATATAAGATTACTTACGTATAATCATTACATGCAGTCTTTCGACTCGCACAACCTGCCATCCTTGGCCTAGAATATGTAGGGGTTACTGATATACCCTTATCTCGTATATTTTTGTAGACTATTATTTTGATGATATTAATTTTAATTTGTGTGCTACTCTTAAGTACACACCTTATAGAAAGAGTTTAACTCAACTTCGCTCATCTTTAAGCGTGCTTTGTCCAACAAAGTTCGATTATTCATTATCATTACATCATCAGTATTACAAGAAGGAGTGGCCTTTGAGATTGAATCTTTATTTATGTTAGTTACATACAAAACCCTTCCAATATACTCACTCATTCGATCAAATCAAATCATTTCTATCGCATGTTAAGTTATTTACTTCAGTTTTATATTTTATGATTATACACTTATACATGCGTATCAAATACATATATCCATATATGTGATAACCCATTGGTGAAATGATGAAGTATATGGAATCGTTTTGGTATCGATAGACTTATGATTGCATACATCTATATCTATCAATCCGAAGAGTACATCAATTCTTATGATGCTTCCACTAAATGGGTGCATTACCCTTAATTGTTTGGGATATAATTAACTAGTACTATATGATTCATAATCATATAATAAAATTATTTCTCAACAATGCGGGTTAGTCTATAATTCCAAAATAATTTTATATACTTCAGTATTTTCCAATGCATCACTTTGTCACGAAGACATATACCACATTATAGTTTTATTTCATATCGAACATTCATAATATTCACATTAAAGTATATCTATGTCTATTTTTCAATTGACATCAAAAAGAAATCATTATTTCAAAAATATTATTCTTTATGTTTACGAAAAATATCTTCATAATTTGATGTAATCAATCAGTGCTATATGGCATGCGCCCACTATTTCCTTCATTAATATAATAGCATACTAAATTCGAGGGCCCATCATTCGATTAACATAGATTATTTATTTCATATGCAGCAACTAGTTTAGAACGGAGAGTTTTTTGATCAAATATCTTGAACTCAAAGAAATAAATCTCATAGAAGATAATTTCCTATATACAAATACATTTCAAAACAAAAATCATATTTCTTATTCCAATGTTAAGTATTAATCATTGTTATTACAATTCGCATTTCTATTACTTATTTATGAAGCATATGTGACCATTCACTCTTTATCCCAACTGTACCTTAAATTGCATCTACCTTTGTACATTCATAACTCTTTCTAAATGGTTGAACCATTCAAAAGAAATCCCTTACTACACTATTGTAACGAGCTCTCTACAAGAGCGCACTCGATCATACTTAATATTTAAATACATCAAATATGTTGTACTTTGCGTAAACTGATATAATTGACATTTCAATGATCGAGTTCTTAGATTTATATTATATTTTTGGTCTTGTGTCACATTTAACACAATATGATCTTATTGTAATCAATCAAATTGAATAAGTAATCTCACAATACAGTTTGTTTACTTATTCCGGATGAACTAATTTCATTGAAATATCACGTTATGAACTATCACGGTTCATTATATAACATTTATATGTGATTTTATATGAATCAAATATCCATAGTCTTGTATTGCTTTTGAGGTTAGAACTCATAGAATGCAATACATGGTCTCAACCAAATAAACACTTAAGCGACCAAATTATGAATGTATTAAGTAGTTGTAAAATTAAGTACTTGCATTGGTATAGAAAAAATTAACATGCAAGAAGTATTTAATAGCATGTATATATTCTATTTATCAATTTTTATTTCAGTTCATTTGTATATCTGAACGTTTTATCAATCGCATTAAATGCACAAATTTATCACTGTAGAATATTATAAAATCATATACAATAGTTCTTACAATATTAGAAAAGTTAAATGTTATCATTTCATTTTTCTAATAAGGCTTCCACTAGTCTTTTATTTTTTTGCCAAACCCTAAGTCGAAACATAGAAGTCTTTCGACTTCACTAGTAAGTGTTAAGACTCACCGCCTTGGAATTCTGACCTTGTGTTTGCTCAACAAGTCATAGCATCATAAATTATGGATAACTCCTAATCAGCTACATCATATACAACTCCTAACCCTTGGTACCTTGTCCTAATTTCACTTCGACTTTCAGTGTGCCCAACAAATCAAAATAAAATTATTCACTCGTAACTATCATATCACGACGGCCAAAGTATAATATATGTACCTTGAGTTTGCTCAACAAATACATCTAGTTATCTTACATTGTCTATTCAATGTATTAATAATACTACACATAACATACCCATCTTAAGTTTGCTCAACAACTAAGGAGTATGTAAGTAATTTATTAATATATATATATATATATGTATATGGTAGATGACAACATTATCTCGAAAAATTCATAATCTTCAATATATTATATTGATTAATATCGACTTATGGAATAATGTGTTTCTTATAAAATACCGTAGTGATTCAAGTGTCGAACACATTTGAAATCATGATATACGTATACGTATATATATTTATTCCTTAAGTTTATTTGGGTTTCTTTAATGTTTCACCTAGTTTATATATTCATATTATATAAGTTTTATTACTATATAACTTTTATATTTTAATTAACTTATATAACAGTTTTATATATATTAAGTTATTAACTCAGTCTTATTTAATTAATTTTAATTAACTAACATTTTAATTAATTTTATATTATTATAATATATAACATTTATATTAAATATGTATTATATAATATAACCTTTATAGTATAACATATATATATATATCATATATACGTGAAATTAATTAACCTTTAATTAATATATTTAATGAAACAATTTTAATTAAATTTATATTAATTTCGAAATTCATTTGTATACATACATGTATATTTATGTTAATTTTACATTTTATAACAACATAATATACATCGTAATATACAATACATGTATATATTTATCGATTAATTAACTTATTTAATTAAATATTTTATTAATTTTATTAATAAATTCTATAAATTTCGAAATTAATTTATATTGATTTCAAACATTTTGAAATTTATATTTTATTATAACATTTAGAATATGTATATATTATATTTTAAATTTAATTTTTTAATTTAAAAATCTTATATTTTCAATTTTCAAAACAATTTGAAAATTTATATTATAATATTTTTCTTATTTTAAATCTAACTTTTAAATCTAAAATTTTTGTTTTTAATTTCAAAACAACTTTGAAATTAGCCAAGGCCCAACTCAAATTGGGCCCTTTTCATCAGGGATAACCTTTTAGGCTTAGCTCACCATTTTTAGCAAGTTAGTAGCCAGGTGGGGCAAAGTACTTGATTACCTAAACCCAATATTAGCTACTACATTTTGAAATACCCTACTAGATGGGTATGCTTTAACTAGTTAACCCGAAAATGACTAATGTAGACCCCGTATGCTATTAAGCTCTACTACATTGTTAGAACTGGACCAACCCGCACTAGAAGTTTTGAGTGGATTTCAAAAAATTCCCTTATTATATCTTTATTGAGCTTATGAAGTCTACTTCTTAATGATACACACACGTGTATCATATACATGTAGGTATATGTGTGCATGTGTAACATTTCAACCCATGCAAGATATAAATGCCCGTGTATAGATGTTAGGATTTACATCGCAATGGATATGTTAACTCGTCCAATATGCAAGTTTAAGCTATCCAAATATACGTATGTGTAAACACACACTATTATTTGTAAATAGATATTATATATATGTATGTATTAAGTTTCCTTTATATAATTTTATATAAGCATACAAGTGTATACATATAGGGGACGGCTATTTGAACACAAATCGGTGACACAAATCGTGACACAAAATATCTAAACCATTTTATCGTTTTGTCTTTATATGAAAGGCGGAATTCGGGGGACAATCCAATGGTAAAGATCTTTTGTGTCACCTTTTTTATTAGCAAATTGTGTTCAAATAGACTTTTCCATATATATATAAGTGTGTATATATGTATATATTATCACATGAATAATATATTAATAATATATATAAATATTATGTAATATATGTACATAAATAAATTATTTGTGAATATTAAAATAATTTTTTTAAAATCGTCACTAATACATACATGTACATATAGAATTTTTTTTCAATATATATATGTTTATTCAATTTAAATACACACACACAAAAATATATTGTAACAAAACACACACACATATATATAATGAAAAGATATTATTTTTGTCAAATATGGAATACACATCTCAGCAAATAATTTTTTTAATTTTATAATACATTTTAATTAAATATTCATTCGACAATTAATAAAATTTTAATAAATAAACAATTTCCAAACTTTATTTCAAAATTTAAATATCTACCAAATCCTAAATATTTTGAAGTTTGAGTTTTTTTTCCATATTTTTCTCGGTTTAAATTAACTTTATATTAATTTATTTAATTTCATATTCTAAGCAATTAATTTAGAAAATAGAAGATTAAGTTTTTATTTTTCCATATTTCATCGTGATAGAGTTAGGGGTATGCCTTAGGAACAATTATATAATTTGTTACATATATCTAATCCATCGACCAATCTTGTTCAAAATAAAGGTATTTTCCTTCTATTATATAATTGATATATTATGGTTATATTAATTAATTAATTTAATTAAAAGTATATTTAATAAAAAATCCATAAATGGTATGATTTATGATAGTAGCTATAAAGTGTTGTAACCGTGGGTAATTTATCACAATGAAACAAATGTACCATTTTAAATGTTCCTAATCAAGATGCATCGAGACTAGATATCGATGTATCCGTTGAGACTAGAAGACGTAACGCTCTCCAAATGTTGGGCAGTGTATTACTCATGACTACTCGGGCACCAAGGGGTTATGTACTAATTGTTATTGAATAACTATGGAATGACTCAATCGATAGTTTTCTATTGGTTAATATAACTATGGTCAAATAGAAAATATCGATGTGACTAATTTACACAATTCTTTCGACTTGAGAATACTGTCAACCTTCAATATGAAAAACTCTGCTTTGACTATAGTAAAATCATGGAACTACATCCATCAAATGATTATATTTGGGTCGAGTGGAAGTATTGGAAGGAAGATACTATTCAAGAGAGGATTCGTCACTTCAGTTATATAAGGTTAGTATCATGGTCAACGCAAGTCAACCAGAAGTCAAAATCTCTGGCAGAGTAGTACGGTTAATATAATAGTAATTATTATTGAACAAAGAATTTTGTGTTTGGACTATAGAGTTGAATATGGACAATATTAGAATTTTGATCATTACCAAATTCCATAAATCTAAAGTGATACAGTTTTTGACGAAGAGAATAGGTGTATTTAAATGCCACTAACGGGTAACGCTTATTAAATTAAATAATTTTTTACTGAAGATGAATACATGATAAATTTGGCTATAATGTCACATCACTTGCTAAGTGACGTGTAAATGTTAATATTCGAATAGTTTGGTGTTAATTGTTGACCAAATTTACACCTAGGAGTTACACAACTGAAATGTTGAATTTCCTTAAGACCGAATGATTTAATTAGTTTATAATTGTTATAAATAAATTAATTAAATTAATATTTATGAAATATTAATTATAAAAATTTGAATATGGTTTGAGAAATAAAAATTGTTATATATTATAATAGTTATAAATGTACCAACCGATATACGATATCGATAAGCGATTAAATTAGATTTAATTGCATAGCATTTTGGCTTGGGCTTAAATGAGTTTAAAGCCCATCATTAGGGCTGCAAATTTTGGTTTTGACAAGTTATTGGAGGTGATTAAAACCTAGGATTAGACCTAGAGATGGATGGCTAAGATTAAGAGAGGACAGGTAACGAGATTGTCATAGCATCTCTTTTGTACAAGGCTATAGATATGGATCTCTAAACCATTAATCAAAAACAACTTTTGGCTGCCATAATTATCAAATTTTCTGGCCGAAATTAATCCCCATATTATTTCTAAGAATCTCAAATCATTCAAGTTAAGTAAAAGCACTATTTGATAGAAAAGGTCGATGATTCCAGACTTGCAACTTGATGGATCGAGCATAATTAGAGAGGGAATTCTTTGATTCAAGTGGACTCAAATGCATCATCAATTGGTATTTTATTTATATATTACAATAATCATATCATATTTTGTGGTTTAATATTGATTAATCCCAAATCTGTGTATATATAAATGCTGTACATCTAGTTGGGTGAGATTTTCGTAGGTATATGTAGTTGTCACAAATTAGTATGGTTATGTGCATGGTATATTATTATGTGTTATAATTTATGTATAAAAAAAATCTAATTTGCTGTAAAAAATCAAGTTTTTTCATTATTAATTATTTTATGTATATTTATATATTAATTTAAATATATACTAATGTATGTTTAATATTTTAAACATATAATTACATATATGTATATTTATAATGTATAAACAGCTTATAATTTTTCCTTACACCTATTTATACATAATATGCATTATCAAATTTGAAAATAATTTTTTTATGTATAAATAATTTTAAATTATCTTTTATTGATTATTTGAATTATTTATTATATCTAAAATAATTATTGCATTGAATATTCGATTTTACATTTTTTGAATTTACTTTATCTATGTAGTAATCCATGGAAAAATATTTAGAATTTTTTTGTTAATATTTAATGTTTTTAATAATTCAATTACTTTGGTTGAACATTTCTTTATTGATTAAAAATAACATTTTATTTCAAAAAATCATGAAAAAATTTTGAACCAGTATTTTATGATCCTAAATTTTAAAATTTGATTTTTTAATAATTATTACTAATATTTTTAATTATTATGATCAAAACTATTCATTATATATATGATAATGATAAAATTATAAAATAATTATTTTATGTTTGTTATTCTAATTGTGATCTAGAAATAATTTTAATATATATATATATATATATATATTAATACTTTATGTATTTGAATGTAATTAATTATTCATATATATAATCTTATATATATATATATCTAATTTTAGTTATTATATATATATGTATGTATAATTTTGTATGTTTAATTATGTGTATATATATACAAATGTTTTAAATTATATATATTTATATATATTTAATTTTGATACTTTTAATTATAAAATATATTTTAAATATATGTATGCGTATTTATATAAATATACTTTGCATTATAGATTTATGCATATATTTAGACAACATACAATACATATGAAATAAGCTAATGTGTTCATTGCGATGTAAATTCCAATATCTATGTACGGGCATGTTATACCATTCACAGATTATTATATAGCATATGCACACATATATGTATGTGATACATGTATATATATAAATTAAATCATTCAATTAACTTTACATTATAAAATACTTAAATGTAAATAAAATACATGATTTTATTTAAAACAAATTTAGAATTTTTCTAAATGAATTAGACTTCATAGGCCCAATAGTGATTCAATACGATAAAAAAAATTTGAAATACACCCACCAATACCACTGCGTGCTGGCCTAGTTCCAACAATGGTATCGGAGCCCAATAACATATGCGGTCTAAATTTGTCATGTTAGGGCTAACTTATTAAGCTTGCCCACTCATACTGTGTCTAAAAAGGTAATGTCTAGAATTGGAATTGGGTAATCAAGTACCATGTCCTACCTAGTTACCGGCCTGGCCTGAAAAGTGAAGTGAGCCCAAAGGTTGTCCCTAATAGAAAAGGCCCAACTTAATTTGGACCTTGGGCTAATTTTCAAAATTGTCTTGAAAAATAAAGTGAATGGTTTTAAATTTAATTATTAAATTTAAATAAAATATATGTTTATTATAATAGTTATAATGTAACATATTTTTCAAAATGTTTGACAAATAAAATAACATAATTTTTGAAAATTATAAATCTTATTAATAAGTTAATTAATAAAATGTATGTGCATGTAGTAAATATATTATGAAATATGTTATGATATTTTAAAACGTTTAAGATAACATAAATATGCATGCATACATATGAATAATGATTTTCGAAATCAAGATAATTTAATTAATTTAATTAAAAGGTTAATTAATTGAAATTATAATTACACATGTATATGATATATGTGTCATATTATAAAGGTTATAATACACAATAAATATAAATGTTATACCGATATAAAATTAATTAAATGTTAATTAATTAAAATTAATTAAATATGATTTAATTAATATAACATTATACACAAGACTATTATATAAGTAATGTGAAATATAAAAACTATATAACAACAAAACTTATATGATATGAATGTGTAAACTAAAAGTGGAACATTAAAGAAACCCAAATAGACTTAAGGAATAAATACATACATAAATGTACGTATATTGTGATTTCTGATGTGTCTAACACTTGTATCACGAGGGTATTTCATAAGAAATACTTTATTCCATAAGTCGATATCACTCAATATAATATATTGAAGGTTGTGCGTCTTCGATATAATGATGTCCTCTACCATATGTATATTAATAAATTACTTGCATACTCCTTAGTTGTTGAGCAAACTCAAGTTGGGGATGTTATGTATAGTATTATTAATATATTGAACTGATGAGGTAAGATAACCATATGTATTTGTTGAGCAAACTCAAGCTATATATACTATACTTAGGCCATAACGATATGGTAGGTATGAGTGAATATCTCTTTCGATTTGTTGAGCAAACTCAAGATTGAAATGAGATTAGGACAAAGAAAAATAGGTTAGGAGTGGTATATGATACAACTGATAAGGAGTTATCCATCGTTTATGGGGCTATGGTTTGTTGAGCAAACTCAAGGTCAGAATACCAAGATAGACGAGTCCTAAGTGAATTTGAAAGATTCCCTTTTTCATATTAGGTTTGGAGAAACATAAAAGACTAGTGGGAGGCTTATTGGGAAAACGAAATGGTAACATTTAACCTTTCTAATATTGTAAGAACATATGCTAAATAATGTTATAATTATCTATAATGATAAATTTGTGCATTTAATATGATTGATAAAATGTTTATCAATTAACATATACAAAAGAACTTTGACAAATGGAAATATAATACCCACTATCAAATTCCTATTGCATGTTAACATTTCAACACTTATGCAAGTGTCTAATTTTACAACTACCGAATACATTCATGATTTGGTCACTTATGCATTTATTTGGTCAAGGCCATGTATTTCATTTTATGAGTGTCAAACTCTAAAACAATACATGACTACGGATAATTGATCCATATACAATTGCATATAAATGTTATATGGTGAATGGTTAAAGTTTGTAATGTACAATATTTCGATGAAATTAGTTCATCCAGAAAACCGAATAAACCTTAATGTGAGATTGAGTATTCAATCTAATTGATTACAAAAGAGATCATATTGTGTTAATGTAACACAAGATCAAAAACTGCAAGATAGATATAAGAACTCGATCGCTAAAATGTCATTTTGATCGATTTACGTAAAGTGCAACATATTTGATGTCCTTAAATGTTGAGGATAATCGAATGCGTTTTTGTAAAGTGTTTATTATGATATTTTAGTAAGGTTTTATTTTGAATAGTTTGACCATTTGAAAGGAAAACGAATGTATGAGAATAAATATAATTTAAGGTACAGTTGGAATGAAGAGAATGAATACTCACTCATGCTTCATAGAGAAACATTGAAAATATGAATTGTAATAAATAACCGATACTTAATATTGGAATAAGAAATATGATTTCTATTCCGAAATGTATTTTCATAAAGAAAATTGTTTTCTATGAGATTCATTTCTTTGATCTCAAGATATTTCATCAACAATCTCTCCACTGTAAATAGTTGCGGTGTATGAAATAAACAAATTGTATTAAGTGAATGACAGATCTCCAAATTTAATATGTTATTATAGTAATGGCGGAAATAGTGGGAGCATACAATATCACATTTATTAATTACATCATAGTACAAAAATTGTTTTCGTATGACTTGCCATACATTATTTATGAAATAATGTTTATTTTTCGGTATCGATTGAAAAAAAACAGACATAGTTATATTTCAATATGAATATTCTGAATATTCTTTTTGAAATAAAAGTATAATATGGTAATTTTTTCTTATAAGAAAAGTGATGCATTGGAAAATAAAAAAGTATCTAATATTATTTATGGTTGTTTTGGAATTAAATACTAAGCCATAATTTTGAGAAATAATTTTACTGTATGATTTTGACTCATATGATACTTATTAATTGTATCTCAAATAATAAAGGGCTATGCACCTATTCAGTGAGAGTATCATAAGAGTTGATGAGCTCCTCGGATTGATACATATAGATATATGCAATCATAGTTCTATAAATACCAAAACGGTTCCTTGTACTTTGTCATATTCACCTATGAGTTATCATCGACATGGACATGTGTATTTGATACACATGTAGTATGTCTATGGTAAACTCAAAGTACAAAACATAAGTAGATAAAATAACATGCAATAGAAATGATTCGATTTGATCGAATGAGTAAGTATATTGGAAAAAGGTCCGAATGTACCTAAAAATGAATAAAGATTCAATCTCAAAAGTCACTTCTCCATATGATGCATAATGATGCATCGATAAGGGGTAATGAACTTTGTTGAACAATGTGCAATTAACTGTGAGTGAAGTTGAGTTAGTTTCTTTCTATAAGGTCGTGTACTTAAGAGCAGTACACAAGGTTAATATTATTTCATCTAAATAATGGTTTGCAAAATCATACAAGATAAGGGTTTATAGGAAATTCCAACATATCATAGGCCAAAGAGTTAGCAGGTTTGTAAGTTGAAGATTGCATGTAATAATTGTTCATAAATGATATTTAATGAATCTTCCCAAAAGGATTTTGAAAAGACCGTCATTGGATGACATATTTTTGTTTCGAACATAACTTTTGTATACTAAAACCAAATCAATTTAATGAATAAGAAAATTCATAAAATGTTTATGAATACCTATTCTATTACATTGAGAAACATGTCAAGAAATACCAACTTCATTGTGAAGGAGTTTCCTTGAGAAATTATTGGTAGTAAAAAGGATTTGGATATTATCCAAAGATAGAACCGATTAGATGATATGAAATAAAATTGACTAACCTAAACAAACACATTGCATTAGAATGTCTAGTAAGTATTCTCGCTCGTTGAAGAGAAACTACGAGTTTCTTGTTAGTGTTGAAAATATATAATCCTCGATTGTTTAATTAAACCACGAAAAGTGTTGATTCTATCATATCATATGATGCGCAAATCTAAAAGAATTCCAAGTATGTTGTCAAAATATGATTTTGGTAGTCATAACCTAAGGGATGTGATCCATCGACCGTGATTATGTCTTTATGAGCAAGGCTGATGCAGTTAGAGTTAAATGAGTAACGTTGATGAGAATAATATCGCAAATTTTAATTGTTGAAATTAGTGTAATAGATTCTGTATTCAACGTGCTCAAATTAATTCAGATTTACACAAAATTACCACTTGATATGAGTTTATGTTTGGTAGGTATGTATTGAAATAGAAAATTCTAAATAATGATTAGGGTAAATTGTTTACACATAATAACCAAAATGTATCGAAGTCGGTGGGAGAGATATTGAGTTTATGAGTCTTTGGATAAGATCCAAGAAATGATTTGAAAGCATCATTTTATAAGCATCAAGATTGAATATATATTTTGATAGAAATATCAAATAGTTTGATTTTCAATCAATGTGAAGTGCAGAGGAAGCATGTGTTCATAAGAAAGAATGTTAAAAGGTACAATGATATTTCTAAGCTATAAGTAAACAACACATTGTTAATTTTAACGATGTACTTATGTTAAAATCAGTCTTAGTTGTTTTAATATCCAACAGTGGATTAATAAATGATATTTTTATAATAAGTATAAAAATGTCGGGAATGTCCCAAATGATATGCAAAGACACCTTATTAAAATGTTTAATATGAAACATGTAAGATTGATTCCTTTGCATTCGCAAAAGGAATTATCATACATGTTGTGTTGTCTACGATATCATGATTTATTTATGTATTTGATACATGAAACAAATATCAAATCCAAATTGATATCACTAACTGGTTGTTTGAAGTTCTCGAGTATTTATGAAATACTAGAGAATTGTTTACAGGAACATACATTCGTTATGGAGGAATGTTCAGACTCAAACTTTCACAAGTAATATTGAGTATAATATGTCAATAACAAATCTTTAAGTCAAAAATGTTCCAAATGAAAGGCCGTCGCTGATTCGATGAAAAAGGCTAGATATATCACCTTGAATAGCGCCGCAATCAAAACAACGTATATAAAAAATATAAGTGCACAAATTTATAACTGGGCCGATTCCAAATGTTGAGAATCTCATGATAGAGTTATATGTGTCATAATATAGTTCGTAATAGAACTTAGTGCTCACTTAAAGTTGAGAGACATACTCCGAATTGTTCCATATGATAAAACAGTTTATCACTATCGGAGAAAGTTGATTGACAGAGTAGATAATTAAAACATAATAGCATATCCGTTCACAAAGGGACTGACCTAATTAGTTTTGAGAAAACCGATTGGAGAAGTTGGAATAAGATTCGATAATTGACCGCTAGTGCAACTGGGAGATTGATAGAGTTAGGGGTATGCCATAGAGGCAATTATGTAATTCTTTACATATATGTAACTTGTTGACCAATCTTGTTCAAAATAAAAGTATTTTCTTTATATTATATATATACACACTTGATATAATGTGGTTATATTGAGTAATAAATTTTGTATATTTATTTGAAAATCCATAAATGGTATGTTTTGTGATAGTAGTTACAAAGTGCTGTAATCGTGGGTAATTTATCATAATGAAAAAAATATACCATTTTAAATGGTCGTAGTCAAGATGCATCAAGATTGGATATCGATATATCCATTGAGACTAGAGTAAGTAACACTCTCTAAATGTTAGGCAGTGTATTTCTCATGCTGCTGGTGGCACTAAGGGGTTACATATTGATAGCTATTGGATAACTATGGAACGACTCACTGATACTTTTTTGTTGGTTAATATAACTAAGGTCAAATAGAAAATATCGATGTGACTAATTTACACAATTCTTTCTACTTGAGAATAATGTCAACCTTCAATATGAAAAACTTTGCTTTGATTATAGTCAAATCATGTAACAACATCCATCAAGTGATTATAGTTGGGTCGAGTGGAAGTATTGTAAGAATGACATTATTCAAGAGAGGATTCATCACTTCTATTTTATGAGGTTAGTATCTCGGTCAACTAAAGTCAACCCAAAGTCAAAATCTCTGGCCAGAGTAGTACAGTTAATAATAATTGTTATTATTGAACCAAGGATTTTGTGTTTGGACTATAGAGTTGAATATGGACAATATTGGAATTTTGGCCATTACCATAGTCCATAAATCAAAAGTGATACAGTTTTTGACGAAGAGAATTGGTGTATATAAATGTCACTAATGTGTAACGTTTATTAAATTAAATAAGATTTTATTGAAGATGAATAAGTGATAAATTTAGCCATAATGTCACACAACTTGCTAATGACGTGTGAACATTAACGTTCGAATAGCTCGATGTTAATTGCTGACCAAATTTACAACCAAGAGTTACACAACTGAAATGATGAATTCCCTTAAGATCGAATGATTTAATTAGTTTATAATTGTTATAAATAAATTAAATAAATTAATATTTACAAAATATTAATTATAAAAATTAGAATATGGTTTGATAAATAAAAATTGTTGTATATATATAAATGTGCCAATCGATCTCCGATATCGATAAGCGATTAAATTAGATTTAATTGCACAGCATTTTGTCTTGGGCTTAAATAGGTTTAGATCCCATCATTAGGGCTGCAAATTTCAGTTTTGAAAAGTTATTGGAGGCGGCTAAAATTTAGGATTAGACCTAGAGATGGATGGCTAAGATTAAGAGAGAATAGGTAATGACATTGTCCTAATATCTCTCTTGTACAAGGCTATATATATGAATCTCTAAACCCTTAATCAAAACAACTTTTGGCTACCATAATTATCAAATTTTCTGGTCGAAATTAATGCCATATCAGTTCTAAGAATCTCAAACCAATTCAAGTTAAGTAAAAGCATTATTTGATAGAAAAGGTCGACGATTCCAAACTTGCAATCTGACAGATCGAGCATAACTAGAGAAAGGAACTCATTGATTCAAGTGGACTTAAACGCATTATCAATTTATATTTTATTTATATATTATTATAATTATATCATATTTTACGATTTAATATTGTTACTCCCAAATCTGTATATATATTAATGTTGTATATATAGTTAGGTGAGATTTTCGTAGGTATATTTAGTTGTCACAAATTAGTTTGGTTATGTGCATGGTTGTATTATTATGTGTTATAATTTATGTATATAAAAAATCTAATTTGCTGTAAAAAAATAATTTTGTCATTATTAATTATTTTATGTATATAAATATATTAATTTAAATGTAGTCTAATATATATTTTAAACATACTATTACATATATGTATATTTAATATTACATCTATGTAGTAACCCACGAAAAAAATTTCAGAATTTTTTGTTAATATTTAATATTTTTTATAATTAAATTACTTCGGCTGAACATTTCTTTTATTTATAAAAGATAATATTTATTTCAAAAAATCATGAAAAAAAATTTGAGCCTATATTTTATGATCCTAAATATTCATAAATTTTAAATAGCTCAGCTGGTTGAGGACTACCTTGCAACTATGGGACAAAGCTCCTGGAGGTTGCGGGTTCGAGTCCCGCAGCCGAGATATGTTTCCCTTAAGGTTTGGAGTGGTTATCCTCAATAATACATACAACCTGGTAGAGGATTGATGCTCTGAGCTGGGCTAGCTAAAAGGGGGATCAGTATGGTGGACAGCTGTATTCCCTAGCTCTACTCACCGGAGAAGGGTTTTTAAAAAAAATGATTTTTTTAATATTTATTACTTAATTTTTAATTATTATGTTCAAAACTATTTATTATGTATAGATATATAGTAATGATAAAATTATAAATTTTTTATTTTATGTTTGTTATGCTAATTTCGATTTGGAAATAATTTTAAAATATATATATATTTATATTTTAAGTATTTGAATGTAATTAATTATTCATATATATACATTTTTTTAATCATATATATATAATTTTAATGATTATATATATGTATGTGTAATTTTATATGTTTAATTAAGTATATATATTTATACAATTGTTTGAAATTATGTATATATTTAATTTTGAGACTTTTAGTTATAAAATATATTTTAAATACATGTATACATATTTATATAAATATACTTTGCGTTGTAGATTTATGCACATATTTATACAACATATAATACATACAAAATGAGCTAATGTGTCTGTTGCAATGTAAATCTCAACATCTATATACAGGCATGTTATACCCTTCACGGATTATTATGTTACACACACATATGTATATTATACATGTATATGTATATATATAAATTAAATCATTCAATTAACTTTACATTACAAAATACTTAAATTTAAATAAAATACATGATTTTATTTTAAACAAATTTAGACTTGTTCTAAAGGGATTAGACTTCATAGGCCATAAAGACCCAATAGGATAAAAAAATTGAAATACACCTACCACTACCGCTTTGGGCTGGCCTAGTTCCAACACATCGAAGAGCTTATTTGGTGCTAATATAATTTCATATAATTTTAAAAAATATTTTTTGTAACATATTCAAATTAATATAATTTATTTATGAAGTAAATTGGTAAATAAAACTAAAAAATAATAAAATATTTGCTTTCTTACTACCAAAAATCAATTTTACTATAGTACATTATGCATATATAATTATATGACCGATTTAATATGATGTTATAACTAATTATAAACTATATACATGCAACTAAATAATATATATTAATTTATAAAAGACATAATTATATCATTTTTACATATGGCTATACTGACCTAACATACATGATATAATTTTTTTTTAAATATAAAAATTAATGCATACATATAACCAGTACTATTTTGCGACGATAGTGCTTGCATATCTGAATCGTCACCCAGCTAACAATATATGCACATATATACACACACGATAAAAACATTATACTGAAAATCATTAATTATAATCTTATAAAATCATACCTTAATTCCAAAACCTTGAAGTACACCGTGAAAAGGTAAAATTTCCCCTTTGAAACTCTCTCTGATTCAGCAGATTGCTAGTCATTGAACCGTTGACCTTCAACTATCGGATAATGATCAGATCTGACTTGATTTGAGCTTATAATGATGGATAGGCAATGGTATAATTTCAGGGAGCAAGTAAGTGAATAGGAGGCTGCAAAAAGATTAGATACAATTAGATTAGAGATGCTTATAAGTGGATGGAAAAGAGAGAAAGTGGATCTTATCTCATACTCATTCTCTTTTAATCTGAACCATCCAAAACCAAGCCTTTCTAAGCCTAATATGAGCTGCCCATACTATGTCATTTCAGCTAAAAATTCCACCCTATGATGGGCCTTAAACCTTTTGAGCCAAAAATAAAATATTATGCAATTAAATAAAATTTAATCGCTTATCAGTATCGTATATTGATTGATATATCTATAACTATTATAAATATATCTAATAATATTTATTCATTTAAGATTCATATATATATTAATTAACTTAATTAATTTATAAAAATTGAAAACTGATTAAATCGTTTGGCCAAAGGATAATTCATTGTTTCGGTTGTGTGACTCGTCAGGTGTAAATTTGACCATCACTTAATATCAAACTATTCGAATATTAACATTTACACGTCATTTAGCAGATGGTGTGGCATTTAGCTAAATTTATGTTTACTAGGTTTCGGTAAATTCAATTTTACATTTTTAAGCGTTACCCAGTTGTAACTTTTATTTGTACCAATTCACTTCTTTAAAACTATTTCACTTTGGACTTATGTATTGCAATGGTCAAAATTTCAGTATTGTACATATTCAACTCTATAATCCAAAAACAAAGTCCTTAGTCCAATACTAACAATTATTACCGACAAAATGTACTGGCTAATGCCTTTTACTTTGAGTTGACCGTGATACTAAACCCATATAACTAAGAAGACGAATCCTCTCTTGAATAGTATTTCACTTCCAATACTTCTACTCGACCCAACTATAGCCACCCGATGGACGTCGCGCCACCTTTTGACTACATTCAAAGCGAAGTTTTCATATTGAATATCGAAGGTATTCTCAAGTTGAGAGAACTGTATAAATCAGCCATACCGATATTTTCTATTTGACCTTGGTTATATTAACCAACAGAAAACTATCAAGTGAGTCGTTTCATAATTATCCAATAACTATCAGTATGTAACCTTTTGGTGCCTCTAGTAGTCATGAGTAATACATTGCCTAACATTTAGAGTGTCACGTACTTTAGTCTCAAAGATACATCGATATTTAGTCTTGATGCATCTTGACTAGGAACATTTAAAATAGTATATTTATTTTATTGTGATAAATTACTCGCGGTTATAAAGCTTTGTAACTGCTACCACAAAATGTACCATCGATGTGTTTCCTGTTGAATATATCTTTAATTAAATTAGTTAATTAATATAACACATTATATTAAGTATATAATAGAAAGAAAACACCTTTCATTTCAAACAAGATTGGTTATCGAGTTAAATATATGTGATAAATTACATAATTGACCATAGGGCATACCCCTAAACTCTATTAATCACTATAAGAAACCATGGCAACAAGCTAGTGGGTATGCAAAATAAAACTAATAATAATCTTGATGAGGAAAAAAATCAAGATAATAGTAATGATGTCTCATATCAGCTTAATAAACATGGTGTTCAAATCACGGTCGAATAACATAGACAAGGCAATATAGTGTCGACATAGGGGGAGGAAAAATGTGTAATGACCTAGAATTTTAGTCATTTAAGTTTGTAATATTTAGTTGAATTTAAATGTTAAAAAGTTAATTTTTATAAATTAAATATCTTGAGTCTCAAATATAAGGGTTTTTGAATAGTTGAAATTGTTTAAATTTATTTTGTAGAATTTAATGTGAATAAGAATAAATTCGAAAGTTGATTTAAATTATATTTAAATAAAAATAAAGATAGTAAACTTTTAAATTTGAACTAAAATTGATTTAAAGTATTTTACTAAAAAATCGTTTTAATTAACGAGCGAAAGTAACCTTTCGAGGAACTGTCTCAGATTTGACAAAATAGTTCCATTAGATCTGTAATTGTACATTATTGTATACCATCGAGTTTTGTGGCGATATGGTGCATCACTTGGTCGTACGATCTAGAAACGCTTAAAATTTAGTTCCAGGAATTTAAGTTAATATATTGGACTTAAAAAGCTAACTTTTACATATGATCGAATTAGGTCTCGAGATTAGTTCCAGTGTGTTCAGAATAGGGATATTACATATAGAATGTCAGATGACACGCCTTGTTTGGAGATCGAGATTTTTAAGTGCATGAAGCCCGATATTTTATAATATATTAATATACATAATTTCTTTAATCAACTCAATACCTAACCATTGTCATCTACGATTCAAGCCATACCTACTGACCTATTTAAAATGAATCAAACTAGAGAACTTTGTTCATTTTTTAAATCAAAACTCCCTCTTTGTCCAATGGAAATGGTTCTTCCGAGCCACCACGGCCACTATCAGCCTTTGACCATAGGTTGGAAAATGTAGAGCTTGACCCAAGAGCGAGTTCAATGGTTGGGTTGTCGTATGGCGTAGCATGGAGGGCAGATTTTGGCCGCATTTATCGCAGCTGTGGATTCGGGTTTGGTCGATCTTGGTAGCATAGGCGGTCGGGTGGGAGGCGGCGATGGTAATGGTAGACGCAGCAAGGTGGGCGTGGTGAACGGTGTGGGCTACGGAGAAATGACGAGGTACGACTATCAAGGTGAATCCGAGTTCAGTTTCCTGGAAGAAGATGAGTGGGAAGAGAAAGGGAAAAGGGTAATTAAGTTTTAAAAGTTTATTAATTAAAAATTTAATTATAGTTTAATTATTTCAGTCGTTCATAAATTCACTACTTTTCCATACGAGGCCCAAATTGAACGGGACAAGTTTCCTTATGATCGTATCGATGAATACTACGATATGGAGTTAGATTAGATGGATTTGGAGCTAGTAGGAATTTTGGTTAAAGTTGAACGCCTACTCACTTTTAATGCAAACCAGAGCGTTTTGGCGAAACTGAAATCAAGGTGAGTTCAACTCACCTTTTGCGTTAATCAGAAATATTATATAGTCGATAAGAATTATTTATTGGATGTGTGGATGTTTATTGTCGATTATTATTGACTGTTTGGATGATTTACTATTTTATCTATTAGTTTGGATATATTCCCGCCCCTGGAGTGAATGAAACCGTATTACGTTCCCGTGTAAAAGCGGGTGACCCTTTGTATACGATCCCTCCTCGAAGCCGTTGATTATATTATTTTATTATATACTGTATGTGATGTAGGGGGACAAGTTAGAGGGATCCAACTAGATTCCTCACACTGTTGATTTTACTTTTCATATATATTGTGATATATGACTTGTTGGATGCCGTATTTGATGGCATAGATATGATTTTGCTTATTTAGTTCTTTATTAGCACTGGCCATATTTTTGGCATTTTAAAATACTATAAAATAATGTCTTTGGTTTAAAAAGGGATTTCAAAGTGGTTTTGGAAATTTTATATATTCAATAATTATTCTGAATTATTTAAATAAGAAAATTAATTTAAAATAAAAAGTATGACTTTTAGATAGTATAAATTAATTGTTTTATGAAATATTTTAAAAAGAGATTTTTTAACTATTAAGTAAAGGTTTTAAAATCTTTAAAAATTTAGTGCGTTTTTAATAATAAAGGAAAACAGTTTTAAAAAGAAGATATGGATATTCTGGTATAAATATTTATTAACCATTTGTGTAAAGTAATTTAGCACATACACACATATACATATATTAAGGTTAATTTATAAATATGGGAAGTTTATAAAACGCGATAATGTATAAATAGGGCACTTTACAAATAGATCGAAGGTCTGTAAAATCGTATTTTATTAATAGAAGAATATATTTGTAAACGGTTGTGACGCCCCACCTTTTTACCCACGTTAGCAAAGAGTATTGATAGATAATACCGTCTGCTAACACGGAGAATAAGGCTGTTTAGGAGCGACCATCTATGGCCTTGCTTTAATTATCTATTGAATACATCGACAATTGCCTTGCCAAGCAGATCGACATATCCAATGAATACTTAAAACAAAACCATAGGTGGCTAGAGGATCTATCAGAACAGAATATAACAACTCAAATGCAATATACCTCACAGAACAGTAAACCATCGTATAAACATATATACTGATACAAAGCAGAGTATACAAAATAATACATGTCAAGTGGTATAGCAAACCACAATATACAGACGAGTCAATAGAGTACATGTCAGAGTTATAATAGAAAGGACTACACAAAAAGCTAAGACAAAACGGAGTCAGCGGAATAGTCTGTGCGAAGCAAAAGAGGCTAAGTCCAAAGCACCTAACCTGAAACATCTCGGTCTGACCCGAGTATAGAATACCCGGGTCAGTCTAGCTAAACAAATCAGTTAGATAAACTGAACAGTCATAAACCTGCAAGGTTACAAAGTATAACAAATATCTCTAGAGGAGATAACACAATCATCAACAAAAGATGAATCATATAATACAAGCCTCATATCATCGGCATCTCAAATAAACAAAGGATATAAATATCCCAAAGCAAGCCAAAAAGGCAAATAACAAGTACCCATAAGGTATACAAGTTCCACAAGGAAATCGCTATACTCCATGCGGCTCAAAAAGACCAACACCGAAGGGCGATACCAAGGGAATATACATAGCAATGAAACATCATAAAATTGCTCGAGCTCAGTACTGTATAAACAAGGATCCATGAGCCTGAAGGCTCCAAACCCAAATATCACCCATGAGGCACATAAGGCCAACATCAGAGCGATACTATATAGGGCAACAAACCCGAAGGCACACACCCGAAGGTACAAACCCGAAGCCACATACCCGAAGGCAACATACCCAAAGGCAACAAACCCAATATCACTCATGCGGCACATAAGGCCAACATCGGAGCGATACTTTATAGGGCAACAAATCGTAGTGGTGAAGGTCAAAACCTAGTACTGGACACCACTAACTGGCGGAATGTGTCACAACTCTCGAAGAGGAACCCGAAAAGTGTTAACGTGCGTCCCATAACCACTCGTTCGCACTAAACGGTTTACTATCCATTAGTCATTTTCACACTCAAAGCATTACAAAGTTCACCTCATCTCATCGGTAAACCAGACACAAGGGTCAAAACGATCAATCGAATAGGTCGGGGATTAATCGGCAAGACAAACGCATGGATTCATGGTCCGTGTTTTACCTAACCATTTAATCTTCCTTCCACTTCGCTCGAAGTGCAAAATCGTGTGTGTGCATTATAAATAGAATTTATAATTTGGAGAAGGGAGCTTTTAATATGATTTAGAGAGATTATTTATAAAAACCGTGAATGACGTAAAAGGTAAGTTATCAAAGCCAAGGATGCGATGACAACCACTAAAAAGCAACTTGAATCGATAAAATCCGGAAAACGAATCAAAATATACAAAACAGGCAAAACCGGGCAAAACAAAGCAGGTCGGTCGACCGGACTACAGGGTCGGTCGGCTGGCCAGATGCAGAAAACACAACAAGGCTCGGGGTAGCAGGTCGGTCGACCGGCCCAGGGAGCTCGGTCGACCGAACCTGATGAATTTGCAATTCCACCCTTTTTCAATGAAATGCAAATTCTTTCTAAATCCAAAGCAATGGCACATGCATACTTGTTAGGAATTCATACCGAACACCCATGAAATCAAGAGAAGTAGATGTGAGTTCAAAACTCACCTTTCTAACTCAAGAACAAGAAGAAGAAGCTCAAATGCAAAGGAACAAGGCCAACCACTCTCTACTTCAACTCTACTAGCTTCAATCTAAGATCAAACAAATATTTCCTAAGTTTATGTTTTGGAATTTCTGAGATTGAAGAGAGAAAGAGATAGAGAAGATGAAGAGGAGCTTACCTATGGCTTCTCTTTGATTTTGGAGCAAGAATTTGAGCTAGTAAGAGGAACTAGGGTTTTGCAATTTCTATTTCCCTTTCCCTTCCACCATTTTCAGTTAGAGCTTGAGTTTAGAAGAGTGGAATGAGAGAATGGAGAGGAGATGGCTGAGTTAGGGTATTAGTTAAGCTAGTGGGCTGAACCCAAACCCAAAACCCAATAGAAAAAGTAGCGAAATTCAACTTGCTCCAAACATATCAAAGATTATACTCAAAAAGATCGCAAACGCCATTTTGGAACCAATGGAGGTAGTTTCGAGTCCCAATTCGGCCGTTTGCAAAAAGTAACATTTCAGACCCAAAATCCGACTAACGACGCTATATTTAAATTAAACATTTAAATATAAAATCGTTAAATATGCGGGTTGTTACAGATCTCCCCTCCTTACAAAATTGCGTCCCCGCATTTCCTAGAGACGATATTTGTAATAACTACATACGTACAACATTCAAAAGAAAAGGAAATAAGCTTGAGATGAAAAGACATTCTCACCGTTTCAAAGCAAAGATAGAAAACCCGGATAGGAACGCTCGATAAACTCTTTGGTTTTCCTAGTACAGTCATTGAGATTAGCGGACCTATTGAACTTTAACGAGCGGCACGTCCTTGTTTTGAAGGTGTTGCACCTCCGTGTCAAGTACGCGAATAGGCTGCTGTACAATAGATAAGTCCGGTGAGACCTCAAGCTCTTGCAAATCAGGAGAGGTAATAACAGAATCCGACTCCCCAAAGACACTTCCGAAGCTGAGAGACGTGAAACACGTCGTGAATACCAGATAAATGAGCTGGAAGTGAAACTCTATAAGCCACAGGGCCAATACGTTCAGTAATAGAAAACGGTCCTATATAACGAGGAGCCAATTTCGCAGTCGTACTGAAACGCATAACCCCTTTCAAAGGAGAAATACGAATAAAAACAAGATCGCCGATCGAGAACTCGAGAGGCTTCCTACGGTTGTCCGCGTAGGATTTCTGACGACTCTGTGCCTCTTTCATTCTCAACCGAATAAGATCAATCTTCTTGGATAAATCACGAACAAAACCTGGGCCAAGAATAATCTTCTCCCCAGATTCCAACCAACAAGAAGGTGATCGACATGGCCTTCCGTATAAGGCTTCGAAAGGAGCCATACCAATACTAGACTGAAAACTATTATTGTAGGAGAACTCTACAAGAGGTAGGTGATACTCCCAACAACCACAAACATATCAACTCAAAAGAATAACAGAATAAGAAGTTCACCATAAAGAGCACGAGAGGATAAGTCCGAACTTGCTTGCTTAGAGAATTCTATGGATTCCTAAGCTCAAAATAATTTGGAACACGACGTGGTACAAACAATACGTCAAATGAACCAAAGCTCAACAAAATGAAGCGCAACAAAACGTCCGATGAACTTGGTAAAAAGATCATTCCATTCGGACATCAACAAAGAAATAATCACTTGTTGCTTACAACTAAATGCATTGGCAACACGATCCCTATTTTCGGGAATAAAAGAATATCAAGATCATAAGATGCAAGGAACTCAAGCCAACACTAAGTTCCTTATGATAAATTAAACATTCTAAAATTATGATTGGTGAGGAGAACAAAATTCTTACCCAAAAATAATGATGCCAAATACAAAAAAAAAAAACGAAACAATAGCCGCGAGCACTAGATCATAGGTGGCATATCTAGTCTCGGTAAGCTTTAATGGTTTAGAAACATAAGTGATAGCACGTTCTCTTTTGCAAGGGAACGACATCCAAACCAATACGATTAGCTTTGAAACAAAAGATAAAGTCTTGGTTCCCTTCGGGAATCCCAAGAATAAGAGTATCGAAAAAGAGTTCTTTTCAATAATATTCTTCCCCGAAAAACTAAAACTTTCAAAATCACAATTTTCTTTATGTAATTTTTAAAAAAAATAAAATAAAATCAATTTATTGTGTTAAATTGTCTCATCAAAGTGTTTAGGAGATTCCTATCGAAAACGTTGATCAAGCTCATCGACCAGAATTCTTAAAGCACTCAATGGGCAATACAATCACAAAACCATCTTCTATATGATAAACATGTTTCTAAAAACTTTTGAAAATTCTCTTTGTTCGTTCTAAAAACACAAATCCCATTTATACTTATAAATAACTCTTATGAAAAAGATTTGCAAAAATTTTTAGATTGCTAATTTCATCCAAAATCAACAAATACTAAAAATGGAATCTTCGAGATATTCACAGAATACTCGATTCATAAAATGGATGAAATGAGCTGGACAATCTGAATGACACAACAAATCATTCATAAGAATTACAACGAGTGCGGAGAGCAGTAAGTGGAATGCTAACTTCCGCAACTCGTAGTCAAATGAAAACCGGTGGTAAGGTCGAGCTAAAAACACCTTAACACTACAACAAAAGATTGTTTAGGTGATAATCCTAAGACAAGACCGGAAATACCAGAAAATTCTCAAACTACAAGAATGAGAGAAACAACACTTTCCTCATCATGAGGACTTAAAGAAAAATGATGCCATCAAATTGGAAATCGAAATCACAAAGGAAGATAGAAATCTGTTTAACAGATTGAAAATGTCGAGGATGAGTAGTCCCCTCGGGATATAGGATATGGCTTCATAATAATTAAGTCAATCCTTTCAAAAAATAATAATATCAATTTCGAAGTCGAAGTAACGCATAACATGCAAACTGGCTCGGGAAGAAAAATCACATAACATTAATACAAGCAAATTGAGCGTTGCGGATCCACCAATTAGGATTCGCAATTCTCAAAGAAGTAACCATACAAGAAACATCCAAAGATAAATCATCGAAGAGCTTCTTCGATACGGAAAAATGTGAAGCCCCCGTATCGAAGAGAACTCGAATACAATAGTCAAGAAATAAAATAGAACCTTCCTAAACAGATGGAGATGTACCTTTTCCTCGAGAAGAACCTCCAGAAGCATCCACTATATTTAGTTTTCCTGACAGAAGATTACTCGGAGCAATAGGACAAGTGGAACTACGATGGCCTTCCTTCTTGCAGTAGCGACAGAAGAGAGGCTTAGGGCAAGCTCGAATCATATGATCAGATGAACCACAATTGAAACACTTCCTAATGGAAGGTGTTCCAGTAGACTGAGACTGAGAATCAGATTCAACGGGCTTTTTCTTCTTGGAAGGGAAAAATTTCCGCTTATCGAATGGAAACTGCCTCTTGTTGGCGTTCTTGCGAACCTCAACATCATTCCCACAATCACACTCCTTCTCGAAGGCTTCGAGATGAAGTGCTGAATCAACCAACTCCTCAAAGGAAAGCTTAAGCTGGAGCATTAAAAACTTCTTAAGACATTTCTTAAGGCCAGATACAAACTTCAGATTCTTCCTATACGAAGTACTAATGAATTCAAGACCATACTTAGATAAGGCCTCGAAAGATGCAACATATTCAGAAACGGAAGACTCTCCTTGCTTCAATTCAAGAAAGCGCTGGGACAACAAAGCTTTCTCAGATTCAGGAATGAACTTGAGTTCGAATCGTTCCCGAAACTGAGTCCAAGAAAGAGCAGACTCATCAAATTCAGCTAAAAGAAGCTCGTACCGATCAAGGGCACGCTTTTGCAATAAGCTAGAAGTTACAAGATCTCTATCATGGTCGGAAGGATCCATGCGAGAGAGAACATGTTCGTACATGCGAATCCAAGTTTGGACCTCAAGAACTATCTCGGAGCTTTTAAACGGCTTCCCTCCAAGATGAGAAAAATCACTGCACAAACGTGCGAAGGTGGACTTGCATGGAGGAGATGTTCGAGTAGGGGCCGGAGGCTGTGTGCTCTTAAACCACTCCAAAAACTGATCGGCAGACATATAAACACCGTTCGGATGTGAGCCACTAGATTGCCCAGCATCCGAGCGTCGTCCTTCGTCTCTTCCATCCATAAGATGAAAGTTATGATAAGGTAAAGATTATTCCCAAGGTAGATAATTCAATATGGAATACTACGGAATTTAAATGCATTCCTAGACATATTCCCAAATCCTATCTAACCTTTGATGGTAGAAGGAATAGAGAGGCACGATGATTCAAAGATTTATATCACTTATCACACTCTGATGTATCGTAATATGTGCTCTATTCTGTGTTTATCATATTTTGTTCTGAACTCAGCTTTGATACCAAGCTGTGACGCCCCACCTTTATACCCACGTTAGCAAAGAGTATTGATAGATAATACCGTCTGCTAACACGGAGAATAAGGCTGTTTAGGAGCGACCATCTATGGCCTTGCTTTAATTATCTATTGAATACATCGACAATTGCCTTACCAAGCAGATCGACATATCCAATGAATACTTAAAACAAAACCATAGGTGGCTAGAGGATCTATCAGAACAGAATATAACAACTCAAATGCAATATACCTCACAGAACAGTAAACCATCGTATAAACATATATATTGATACAAAGCAGAGTATACAAAATAATACATGTCAAGTGGTATAGCAAACCATAATATACAGACGAGTCAATAGAGTACATGCCAGAGTTATAATAGAAAGGACTACACAAAAAGCTAAGACAAAACGGAGTCAGCGGAATAGTCTGTGCGGAAGCAAAAGAGGCTAAGTCCAAAGCACCTAACCTGAAACATCTCGGTCTGACCCGAGTATAGAATACCCGGGTCAGTCTAGCTAAACAAATCAGTTAGATAAACTGAAAAGTCATAAACCTGCAAGATTACAAAGTATAACAAATATCTCTAGAGGAGATAACACAATCATCAACAAAAGATGAATCATATAGGACAAGCCTCATATCATCGGCATCTCAAATAAACAAAGGATATAAAGATCCCAAAGCAAGCCAAAAAGGCAAATAACAAGTACCCATAAGGTAAACAAGTTCCATAAGGTAATCGCTATACTCCATGCGGCACAAAAAGACCAACACCGAAGGGCGATACCAAGGGAATATACATAGCAATGAAACATCATAAAATTGCTCGAGCTCAGTATTTTATAAACAAGGATCCATGAGCCCGAAGGCTCCAAACCCAAATATCACCCATGAGGCACATAAGGCCAACATCAGAGCAATACTATATAGGGCAACAAACCCGAAGGCACACACCCGAAGGTACAAACCCGTAGCCACATACCCGAAGGCAACATACCCAAAGGCAACAAACCCAATATCACTCATGCGGCACATAAGGCCAACATCGGAGCGATACTTTATAGGGCAATAAACCGTAGTGGTGAAGGTCAGAGACCAAGTACTGGACACCACTAACTGGCGGAATGTGTCACAACTCTCGAAGAGGAACCCGAAAAGTGTTAACGTGCGTCCCATAACCACTCGTTCGCACTAAACGGTTTACTATCCATTAGTCATTTTCACACTCAAAGCATTACAAAGTTCACCTCATCTCATCGGTAAACCAGACACAAGGTCAAAACGATCAATCGAATAGGTCGGGGATTAATCGGCAAGACAAACGAATGGATTCATGGTCCGTGTTTTACCTAACCATTTAATCTTCCTTCCACTTCGCTCGAAGTGCAAAATCGTGTGTGTGCATTATAAATAGAATTTATAATTTGGAGAAGGGAGCTTTTAATATGATTTAGAGAGATTATTTATAAAAACCGTGAATGACGTAAAAGGTAAGTTATCAAAGCCAAGGATGCGATGACAACCACTAAAAAGCAACTTGAATCGATAAAATCCGGAAAACGAATCAAAATATACAAAAACAGGCAAAACCGGGCAAAACAAAGCAGGTCGGTCGACGGACTACAGGGTCGGTCGGCTGGCCAGATGCAGAAAACACAACAAGGCTCGGGGTAGCAGGTCGGTCGACCGGCCCAGGGAGCTCGGTCGGCCGAACCTGATGAATTTGCAATTCCACCCTTTTTCAATGAAATGCAAATTCTTTCTAAATCCAAAGCAATGGCACATGCATACTTGTTAGGAATTCATACCCAACACCCATGAAATCAAGAGAAGTAGATGTGAGTTCAAAACTCACCTTTCTAACTCAAGAACAGAAGAAGAAGCTCAAATGCAAAGGAACAAGACCAACCACTCTCTACTTCAACTCTACTAGCTTCAATCTAAGATCAAACAAATATTTCCTAAGTTTATGTTTTGGAATTTTTGAGATTGAAGAGAGAAAGAGATAGAGAAGATGAAGAGGAGCTTACCTATGGCTTCTCTTTGATTTTGGAGCAAGAATTTGAGCTAGTAAGAGGAACTAGGGTTTTGCAATTTCTATTTCCCTTTCCCTTCCACCATTTTCAGTTAGAGCTTGAGTTTAGAAGAGTGGAATGAGAGAATGGAGAGGAGATGGCTGAGTTAGGGTATTAGTTAAGCTAGTGGGCTGAACCCAAACCCAAAACCCAATAGAAAAAGTAGCGAAATTCAACTTGCTCCAAACATATCAAAGATTATACTCAAAAAGATCGCAAACGCCATTTTGGAACCAATGGAGGTAGTTTCGAGTCCCAATTCGGCCGTTTGCAAAAAGTAACATTTCGGACCCAAAATCCGACTAACGACGCTATATTTAAATTAAACATTTAAATATAAAATCGTTAAATATGCGGGTTGTTACAACGGTGCTTTATAAATAAAAGAAAAGCTATTATCATTTGATAAATTGGGGCAAAAAATATCAAATTGTGCATTTATGATAATATGAGGGATGTTGTTTTAGAAAAATAGTTAATTATATTTTGGGAATTGAAAGTGAGGATAGATTTGAAGATGTTAAACGATATGTTATATAAAAGAAGAGATTTATAAACACAGTTTTATAAATATGCAAATGATTATGTTGAAATTTTAAGTACGGATTTTTATTAGGGAAATAAATTTATGTTTTAAAGTTGTTTATTTACATTAATATTGCTTCAAAGTTGTTTATCAATATTTTAATATTTTAATAAGTTAATTATATGATGTTAATAATATGGTTTGAAATCAATTATAATCATTTTTCAATAAGATTTTGGAAATTATTATTTTTATAATAACGTTGAAGATAAATTATTATCATTTTATTAAGAATGTTATGAAGTTATTAATTATTATTTTAAAGATATTTTGAAGTTAACAATGATTTATTATTATATAATAGTGTTTTAAAGTAAACAATTAGAATTTATTTATAAATGTTTTCGAGGTTTATAAATATGATTTTATAAACAGAGGCAGATTTTCAAGAGGAATCTTATAGCATGGTTTGGAAAACTTAAAAGAAGACTAGTTAAAGGGTAAAATGAGTTTTATAAATGGCCTTAGATATTTATAAAAGAGTTTTAGAATTAGGTTTATAGATTTATAAAAGTAGCTTTATAAATGGCCTTATAGATTTATAAAGGGTTTATAAATGATTTTATAAATGTATAAAAGGGAGTTTATAAATGATTTTAGAGATTGATGAATGGGGTTATAAATGAGTTTTAGAGATTCATAAAGGAATTCATAAATCTGTTCTAAAATTGTGTAAAAAGGAAATCTTTCTCTATTTTGTGAATATACTTATACCATTGAGATAAGTATATGGATATTTTCCAAATATTTAAAATATAAGGGTTTTGAATGAATCTTTGTAAAAGTGTATTGGTATAAACATTTACAAAGTGATTTATGTTAATGAAAGGATTTATTAAAAGAGGCTAATGGTTGCTTATATGCTTAACCAACGTTGGTTTTCCCAATAGAATAAATCCATGGTTTGGTGTGTGTTTATAAGCAGTTAAATAACCGACTGCCAAATTTGGACCCAAAATACAACTTCGGAATATCCAGGAGAGACACATGAATTATATGGCATAATCATCTCCGATGATGATGTACTTTGCGTATAAATCTCGTTTCATTCTCTTAGGACAATGATAAGGAAATCCGTCCACCAACAGTTAGGAGGTGATCTCCACTCTTATCCTTGACAGTTTATTTTTTGAAAAACCGGAATTGAGTTTACTAAAAATTATCGAAAGTTGTTTCGAAGAGACAGGGATTAGATAGTTAGTCAAAAACCACTTCGATCCAACTCAAGAGTTTCAAAGTGAAGACATCAAGAAGGTGATGGAATTTGAAAACGGAGCTCTCAAGCGTTTCATTTAGTCCTAGAATGAACTTGTATGGATGAATGCTGACATTGCATTGTTGCCTAGAGGGTAGTACTGGCATTCCAAGTGAGAAGTGCTATATAAAAGGTATACCTAGCCTCGAGCCCCACCAACCGAAAAATGACAAAAATTGGGCATGCAGCAAAGCCATGTGGGTCACTCCCATCAGGGTATAGTCATTCCAAATCCAGATTGATTACTATCTTCTCATGTATGCTTTGAGGCCTACTAATGAAAGGGGTGATCATATGGTACCACTAGTCAAGTGGTAAGATAGTCCTGTGTGGATGGGGTATAAGATGTTCTTGTCAGACCCTGTTACATTTTATCTAAAGATGTACCATCGGACGGTAATTCCTTACCTTGTCATAATATGGAATCCATTCTCCAATACGAGCTTTACGGACTTAGTTCTGCCCAACTATGCTGAAATGAGAGATGCAAGCATTTCAGTTATATTCATATTTTACTTTAGTCCCTAGACATTGTTATAATATAAATGAATTTCTATAGAAATTATTTTGGTTATCGTAAGGTAAAAACTCATCCGTGTTTATGTGCGGTGTGGTCTTACGAGATACCTTTATTTTGAAAAGAGTTTGATAATCTTAAAATTCTAACTGACTGTGTTTTCTCATGCTGATTTACCAAACTGACTCGAATGTTATTTAGTTTTAGTGCTTGGGTCAGGCTGAGCATATTACAGTTTTTGTTTGGATGCATTGGAGCTCAGGAGACAGGTTGGAGATCTTCAAGTTATATTCACATATATGTTCATTTTCTGCCGCTTTGTTGTTGAAATCATCAGCACTTATGAGTATGGGTTGTTATAACAATCCAGGCTAATAATAGTGATTTACTCTGATGGATGTATGTGCATAACAATTTCTCTTTTGTAAAGATCATTGATATTATAGTATATGTTGTTCGATGTGATTGTGGGATTCTATGTTGTTTTTAATTTCTTTTGTCTTCTTCTGCTTTTCTCTTCTTCTTTCTTCTTCCTTTCCCATAACTAACCGTCTTTTCATTCAATTTGGGTTGGATATGTGTAGTTTATTGTCAACTTGAATTGTATGGATATGGTGGGTTGTTATAACTTGGTATTAGATCCCGAGATTAAGTAAGAACCTTGGCTTTGGTGGGACAACTCATTGAGAGATAAGGTAGTAGAACACCTTATTCTGATTTTGAGTGTATTATATATATATATATATATATATATATATATATATATATATATGAGCATATTTGTTAGTGATTGTAAAAAATGTTTTACATTGTGTTAATTTATCGGTTAAGTGGCTTATGAACTCTTGTCGGTACGTTGGGATGCCACAACATCGATAGGGGTTTCTGAATGCTAAAACAAGGCAAACTGGCACGGTATTTTTTTGAGAATTGGTGAAATATTTTACCAAAATTATATTTTGTATAAAAGGAATAATTTTTTTAGAAATTATTATAGTTATACGTGGTGTGTTTGGTTGTTAGTGAATGATAATATTTGATTATTATCATTTGTTGTTTGTTGTTCTAATAAAAGTTGGGATTATTATACTCTAAACAAAGATGAACATTGTAAATTGAGTTATATAAGAATATATATATATATATATATATATATATATATATGAATAATAGACTATTGATTATAATTAAAATAATCAACATTGTGAAATGGTAGTCCTAAGAAGTGATTATATAAATATGATTCATAAATGGAAAGGAAATGAAATTGCAGAAATATGTTTACAAATATGATTTGTAAATAAAAATGGATTTTAAACAGGAAACTGAAGAATTTAAATTCAACTGATTTGGAAATTGTTTTTCATAGATTTTAAATAATAATAGTATTATTTTAAAGATATTTTGGTTGGAAAATTTTAAAATGGGATTTAAAGGAAATAGAAAGCACTGAACTCACTTCAATCGTTGGAAAATAGTTTCGATGGTAACTGCAGCATCGTCGCCGTTCATTTTCGAGTTTCTAAGTGATGAATTGCTACCAGTGAAATTGTGTTTTGGTAAAGTAAGTTTTGATTTTAAAATCAAAAGTATAAATTGATAAATATAAGAAAATAAGTTTTGATAACTTATAAAATTTTGAGAACTAGTAAATTAAATCAAAATTTTAAATTGTTGAATATGAATGTTAAGAAAAAAATATATGAAACGGCATCTAACTTAAGTTAAATAAAATGGATTTTGAAAAGGAAATTGACTCAAGAAAAGGTAAATGAAGTGGAGTAATGAAATGAGTTAAATGAAATTGAATTTGATATGTAATGAATTAATGAAATGAACTAACGGAATAAATTAATGAAATATGAAATTGAGTTGTAGAATGAAATTCAACTTAGTTGTAAAATGGTTAGATATGTTTTGGGATGTGGTTTGATAGAATTGAATATGGGCTCAAGTATTGAAGTGACAATAAACACTATTGGTGTAGTATAAAATGTTTATAAAGAACTTAAGCAATTGTTGTATGGAATGGTTCAGAAATAATATTAGTATTGAGAAAATATACCAAGTAATAATTGAATGTGAATAAGTTGAAAACAATTCAATTGAATGTTAACAATAAATGAAGGAGTATAAATACAATGTTGAACTTAGGAAACGTAAATTTGATATGGTTATAAATTAATCGGATGGATTATTTGTTTGATTGTTTTTCTCGTTACATTAGCTACAATTGCATATAGTTGTTGTATATTCTATAATATAGTGATGTGACTTTCTATATACATGTTCTTATTGGTTATTAAGTGATTAATAGGTGCGGATGGTCTAAGCTTCGCATTTGGAGGTCGCTTTCGCTTTATATTGGTTGTATATGCTTGCTAATATTAATAAGAGGTACACATCTTGGATTACATACCGTATTTTTATATTTTTACTACGGGATGCCTCATCCTCGAAGATGAGATGTATATTTGTGATTATATACACATATATATATATATACACCATAATTTTTGTGATCGAGTCGCCTAAAGGAGACGCTGACGAAATTTTCCGTAATTTAAAGGTGTTAGAAAATTTTGGGAATTTTGAAAAAAAATGATTTTAAGTTATAACTTGGAATGAATGAAATGGAATTAGTTGGTATAAATGGGTGAATTTAAAAGACTTATAAATTTTTGTAATTGATTTCAACTAATTGATTTCGAAAAGTTAATGGGTATGGCAATTATTCTTACTTTCTAATTTCGGGAACGAAATTCTTTTAAAGGGAGAGAATGTAACGACCGATTTAGTCATTTAAATTAGGAATATTTATAGTTTATAATTTAAATAGCTTGAATCTCAAATATAAGGGTTATTTGAATAATCAGAATTTTTTAAATTATTAAATCTGGAATTTAATGTGAATAAGAATGATTTCAAAAGTTGATTTAAATTCTATTTGATTAAAAGTGAAGATAATAAACTTTTAAATTTGAATTAAAGGTGATTTGAAGTATTTTAGTAAAAATTCATTTTAATTAATGAGCGGAGAAAGTCTTTCGAGACACTATCTTAGATTTTGTCGAAACCAATTCTATTAGATCCTTAATAGTCAATTATTGTATGCTGTTGAGTTTCATGGCAATCAAACATATCATTTGGTTGTGCGAGCTTGAAATGCGTAGTAATTAATTTCAGAAATTTAAGTTAATATAATTAGGTTTGAAAGGCTAACTTCTACATATAATCGAATTAGGTCACAAGGGTAGTTTCAATTTGTTCGGAATAAGGTTATTACATATAGAATATCTGGCGGCAAGCCTTGCTTGGAGATCGAGATTTTTGAGTGCATGAAGCCGGATATTTTATAATATATTAATATACATAATTTCTTTAATCAGCCGATGCCAACCCAATACCTAGCCCATACTATGTACTATTCAAGCGATACCCACTACCCTATTTAAATCATCAAACCATAGAACTTTGTTCATTTTTTAAATCAAAACTCCCCTTTCATCCGTAGGCAGTGGTTCGTTCGAGCCACCATGGCCATTATTAGCCTTCGACCATAACTAGGAAAATGTAGAGCTCGACCCAACGAGCGAGTTCAACGATTGGATTGTCGTATGGCATGGCATGTTGGGCATATTTTGGCTGTGTTCATTTAGCTGTAGGTTCGGGTGGCAGAGGCTGTCAGGGAGGGTCAGCGATGGTAATGGTGGACACGGTAAGGTGGGCGCGTCGAACGACGTGGGTTACGACGAAATGACAAGGTGCGGTGATTGAGGCAAAGTCGAATTCGATTTCCTGGAAGAGAACGAGTGGGAAGTGAAAAGGAAAGGGTAATTAAGTCTTAAAAGTTTATTAATTAAAAAGTTAGTTATAGTTTAATTATTTCAATTGTTCATAAATTCATAACTTTTCCATACGAGGTCCAAATTGAACGCGAAAAGTTGCGACCGTATCTATGAGCACTACGATATGGAGTTGGATTGGATGGATTTGGAGCTATTAGGAATTATGGTTAAAACTGAACGCCTATTCAATTTTAATTCTAGCCGAAACGTTTTGGCGAAACTGAAATCAAGATGAGTTCAACTCACCTTTTTAGTTAACCAAAAATATTATATAGTCGATAAAAATTATATATTGGAAGTGTGGATATTTTATTGTTGATTGTTATTGAATGTTTGGAATATTTACTTTTTTGTTGGTTTGGATATATTCCCACCCCTAGAGCAGATGAGACACTATTACGTTCTCGTGTAAGAGTGGATAACTCTTTGTATACGATCAAGCCTCGAAGCGGTTGATTTATATGATTTGGTTATATCTGTATGTGATGCAAGCGGATGGGTCGGAAGGATCCAACAAGATTCCTGACACTATTGATTTTAATTTTCATATATACTGTGATATATCACTTTACGGATGCCATATTCGATGACATGAATATGATTTTGCTTATTTAGTACTTCAGTTGCACTGTGTTATATTTTTGGTACTTTAAAATACCGTAAAATAATTTTTTTGGTTTATAAAGGGATTTTGGAAATTTTATATGTTTTAACAATTATTCTTGGATTATTTAAAGAAGAAATTTAATTTAGAATAAAAGTATGAATTTAGATATTATAAATTAATAGTTTTATGAAATATTTTTGATAGAGATTTTTGAACTATAAAGTAAA
The DNA here is from genome assembly GCA_030765085.1 of Allium cepa. Lineage (NCBI taxonomy): Eukaryota > Viridiplantae > Streptophyta > Magnoliopsida > Asparagales > Amaryllidaceae > Allium > Allium cepa. The sequence goes on along the minus strand of CM060931.1, from coordinate 268,977,819 downwards.
GGTTTTTAAAATCTTATAAAAATTAGTCCGTCTTTTACAATTAAGGAGAATATTTTTGAAAAGAAGATAGGGATATTTAGTATAAATATTTATTAACCATTTATATAAAGAAATATATAGAAACACACACATGCACAAACACATATATTAAGGTTAATTTATAAATGTGGGAAGTTTATAAAATGTGATAATGTATAAATGGGGCACTTTACAAATAGAGTGAAGATTTGTAAAAAAAATTCATTAATAAAGGATAGATTTATAAACGATGTTTTATAAATAAAAGGAAAGCTATTAGAATAAGACAAATTATGGGAAAATAAATCAAATTGTGGATTTATGATAATATATGAAATGTTGTTTTAGAAAAATAGGAATTGAAAATGAGGATAACTTTGGGGATGTTAAACGATATTTTATAAAATAAAAGAGATTTATAAACATAGTTTTATAAATATGGAAATGATTATGTTGAAATTTTAAGTATGGATTTTTATCAAGGAATAAATTTAAGTTTTAATTTTTTTATTTATATTAATATTGTTTATCAATATTTTAATATTTTGAAAAGTTAATTATTTGAAATTCTATTATAATTAATTTTCAATAAGGTTTGGAAATTAATGATTTTTTATAATAACGTTAAAGATAAATTATTATTGTTTTATTAAGAAAGTTATGAAATTATTAATTATTATTTTTAGGATGCTTTAAACTTAAATATTATTTATTATTATGTAATTGTTTTTTAAAGTAGACGATTGCAATTTATTTATAAATGTTTTTGAGGTTTATAAACAGGATTTTATAAACAAAGGTGAATTTTATAAGAGCAATCTTGTCACATGGTTTGGAAAACTTAAAAGGATATTAGTTAAAGGGTAAAATGAGTTTACTAAATGGTCTTAAATATTTATAAAAGAATTTTAAAAATGAGTTTATAGATTTATAAAAGGAGCTTTATAAATGATCTTATGGATTTATAAAGGTTTTATAAATGATTTCAGAGATTAATGAATGGGTTATAAACGGGTTTTAAAGATTCATAAAGGAATTCATAAATCTGTTCTAGAATTGTGTAAATAGGAAATCCTTCTCTATTTTATGAATATAATTATACCGTTGAGATAAGTATATGGATATTTTCTAAATAATTAAAATATAAGAGTTTGTGAATGAATATTTGTAAAAGTGTTTTGGTACAAACATTTACAAAGTGATTTATGTTAATGAATGGATTTATTAAAAGAGGATAGTGGTTGCTTATGTGCTTAACCAATGTGTGTTTTCCCTATAGAACAAATCCCTGATTTCGATGTGTGTTTATAGGTTGTTTAATAACTGACTGTTGAATTTGGACTCAAAACGTAATCTAGGAGAAATACATGAGTCATATGGCACAGTGATCTCCGATGATGATGTACTGTGCGTATAAATCTAATTTTGTTCTCATAGGACAATGATAAGGAAATCCGTCCTCAAACGGTTATGAGGTGATCTCCACTCTTATCTTTAACTGTTTATATCCTAAAGAACCGAGGTTGAGTTTACCGGAAATTATCGAAAGTTGTTTTGAAGAGATCAGAATCGGATATGTTATTTGAAAACCACTTCGATCCAACTCAAGCATTTCGAAATGAAGACATCTTGAAGATGATGGAATTTGAAAATGGTGCTCTCAAGCATTTCGTTCAGTCCTAAAACGAGCTTGTATGGATGAATGCTGACATTACATTGTTGTTTAGAGGGAAGTATTAGAATTCCAAATGCAAAGTGCTATATAAAAGGTAAAACGTAGCCTTGATCCTTATCAATCGGAAAATGACAAAAATCGGGGACGCAGCAGGGCCATATGAGTCGCCCCATCAGAATATGGTCATTCCAGATCTGGATCGTCTACCATCTACTCATGTAAGCCACGGGGTCCATTAATGAAAGGGGTGATCATATTCGGTACTACTGGTCAAGTGGTGAGCCAGTCCTGTATGGCAGAGGTACAAAATGTTCTTGTCAGACCTCGATATATTTTATCTAGAGATGTACCATCACAAAATAGTTCCTTATCTTCTCATAGTATTGAATCCATTCTCCAATACAAGCTTTAAGGACTTGGTTGTGCCTAAATACGTTGAAACGTGAGATGACATCATTTTAGCTATATTTATATTTTACTTTGATCCCTATATATTATTATAATATAAATGGATCTCTATTGAATTTGTTTTGGTTATCGCAAGGTAAAAACTATCCGCGTTTATGTGCATTGTGGTCTTATGAGATACCTTTAATTTGAAAAGAGTTTGATTACCTTAAAATTCCAATTGGTTATGTTTTCTCACGCTAGTTTACCAGAGTGACTTGGTTGTTATTTTATTATAATGCTCGGGTCAGACCGAGCATACTATACTTTGGATGCATTGGACTCAGGAGATTGGTTGTGGTGGAATTGGACCAACCCACAGCTGAAGTTATGAGTGAATTTTAAAATTCTTACCCTATTGGATGTTTACCGAGCCTATGAAGTCTAACTGAATCAGAATATTTCTAAATTTCATTTAAATAAAATAATTTATTTTATTTAAATTCATATATATATATATATATTAAGATATGAACTTAATTATTTGATTTAGTTTATACATAAATGTATCATATACATATATATGTGAGTGCATGTGTAGCATAATAATTCGTGAAAGGTATAAATACCCATATGTAGATGTTGGGATTTACATCACAACAGACATATTAGCTCATTTTATATGTCATGTATGTTGTCAAAATATGTGCATGTATACGTGTTACAAAATACACACACACATACGTATGTATGTATAAATATATTATATATAATATATGAACATAAAACGTTTACATATATATATATATATAAAGAGAGAGAGAGAACAATTATAAAAATTATTTATAATTCAAAATTAACTTAGTATTACAGACATAATAATTTTAGTATTTTAATTCGTATATATTATGAATAAAATAATGTTCCATCCATATATAATTAACATAAAATAATCAATTGAAACTCAAATTATAAAATTCTAGAAAATTTACGATCATAAAACAGAGCTTAGAAAAAATCTAGAGATTTTTCAAAGTTGAAATATTATTTTTAAAAACAAATACATTGACTTTGACAATAATTATTTAATACAAAATAATATATTATTAAAAATTGAAATTATAAATTTCAAAAATTCTAGTATCATGAATGAAAGGTTTCGAAAAATTTTGAAGAATTTTTCAATTAAATTATTATTTTTCATAAATCACAAATAGTTTTTCCAAAAATTATTAAAAATAATAAACCTTATTAAAAAATCTTAAACTTTTTATTTAAGTTTCTCGAATGATATAATTTTTTTAAATATAAAATTTAATTTTTAGTGCAATAATAATTTTATATATAATAAACAATTCAAAATTCAATAAATGTTAATTTAAAAATATGAATATATGTATGATAATTAATTTTTGAATTTTTAAATTCATATTATATATAAATAAGTGTACTAAATTTTTGTAAATCATATATGTATCTTATATGTGCATATATGCTATTATGAGAAAGAAATATACACTAACATATATATATATATATGTATGTATGTATGTATTTATTAATAAATATGTATAAAACAATTATTAATGACAAAAATTAATTTTTTATAGTAAGCAACATTTGTCTATGCATAAATCAAATGGTATAATAAATAAATTATGCACATAACCAAACTGATTTGTGACAACTATATTTACTTACAAAATCTCACCTAATTAAACATACAGTAGCAATATATTTAAAAAGATATGAAATTGCTCATTATAGGATCATAGAATATAATTTAATTACTGTAATATGAATTAAAATTTACCAATTTAATGATGCCTTTGAATCCATGTTGAAGCCATGACTTCCCTTCCTTTTACTGTTCTTGATTCGTCAGATTGCAAGTCCGAAATCACCGACCTCAAACTATATGTTTTAATTTGACATATATTTGAGAATTCTAGAGTGGATTAAGAGCTATGTTTTAACCAGTAATGTATATGGTAATGGAGGCCAAAAAGGTAGTCAATATTTTATAGATACAAATACAGTTATATACATAGGGTTGAACTAGAGAGAAACGAGGAAAACCTTTTTACCCATTCTCACATGATCTCAACCCATTATCTCCAAGCCAATTTCCTATGTTTTAGCCACCCCTAGGTCTTCCCAAAATCAAAATTTTGCAGCCCTAATGATAGGGCATGAACCCATCTAAGCCCAAACCAAAATACTATGCAATTAAATCTATTTTAATCGCTTGTCGATATTGTATATCGATCGATATATTTATAGATTTTATAAATATATATAACATTATTTATTTCTAAAATCATATTCAAATTTTATAATTAATATTTCATAAATATTAATTAATTTAATTAATTCATAACAATTATAAACTAATTAAATCGTTCAGTCTTAAGGGAATTCATTATTTCGGCTGTGTAACTCTTGAGTGTAAATTTGGTCAGCGATTAACATCGAACTATTCTAATGTTAAGGTTCACACGTCGCTTAGAAGGTGGTGTGACATTATGGCCAAATTTACCGCTTACTCATTTTCGGTAAAAATACAATTTAGTTTAATAAGAATTACCTGTGTGACACCCCACCTCTATACCCACACTAGCCAAGGACACTACAGGGTAATGCCGTCAACTAACACGGAGAATAAGGCTGGTTAGGAGCGACCATCTATAGCCTTGCTCTAACTATCTATTGAATACATCGACAATAATCACACTAAACAGATCGACATATCCAGTGAATATTTAAAACAAAACCATAGGTGGTTGAAGGATCTATCAGAACAGAATATAACAACTCAAATGTAATATACATCACAGAACAGTAGACCATCATATACATATATACCGATACATAGCAGAGTATACAAAATAATACATGTCAAGTGGTATAGCCAACCACAATATACTGACGAATCAAAAGAATACACATCAGAGTTCAACATAAAAGGACTACACAAAAGCCATGAAAAAAAGAAGCTAGCGAAGTAGTCCATGCGGAAGCAAAATAGGCTAAGTCCAAATGCACCTAACCTAAAACATCTCGGTCTGATCCGAGTATAAAATACACGGGTCAGTCTAGCTAAACAAATCAGTTAGATAAACTGAACAACAATAAACCTTCAAGGTTACAAAGTATAACAAATATCTCTAAAGGAGATAACACAATCATCTAACAAAAGATGAATCATATGAATAAGCCTCATATCATCGGCAACATATAGAAACAAAGGATAAGAATATCCCAAAGCAAGCCAAAAGGCAAATAACAAATACCAATAAGGTATACAAGTTCCACAAGGTAAACGCTACGCATCATGCGGCTCAAAAAGACCAACACCGAAGGGCGATACCTAGGGAATATACATATGAATGAAACATCAGAAAATTTGCTCGAGCTCAGTACTGTACAAACAAGGATCCATGAGCCCGAAGACTCCAAACCCAATATCACCCATGCAGCTCATAACGACCAACATCGGAAGCGATACTAAAGGGCAACAAACCCGAAGGCACAAACCCGAAGGCACATACCCGAAGGCAACAAACCGTAGTGGTGAAGGTCCGAGGCCAAGTACTGGACACCACTAACTGGCGGAATGTGTCATAACTCTCGAAAAGGAATCCGAAAAGTGTTAACGTATGTCCCATAACCACTCGTTCGCACTAAACGGTTTACTATCTGTCAGTCACTTTCACACTCAAAGCAGTACAAAGTTTACCTCATATCATCGACAAACCGAACCCGAAGGTCAAAACGATCAATCGAATAGGTCGGGGACTAATCGGGAAGACAAACGCACAGATTCATGGTCCGTGTTTTACCTAACCATTTAATCTTCCTTCCACTTCGCGCGAAGTGCGAAATTGTATGTGCGCATTATAAATAGAATTTATAATTTGAAGAAGGGTGCTTTTAATACGATTTAGAGAGGTTATTTATAAAACCCGTGAATGAAGTCAAAAACAAGTCATCAAAGTCAAATATGCAATAACAACTAATTGGAATCAACACGAATCGATAAAAGTTGGAAATTAACTCAAAATTAGCCAAAATAGGCAAAACAGCGCATTTCAGACGTCTGAATTACCTCCCAGACGTCTGAACCACTACCAGACGTCTGAATGAATTCCCAGACGTCTGGATTTTGTCTCTGCCTTTTTGCGTCTTCCAGGGACCAATTCCAGACGTATGAATTTCCAAACCAGACGTCTGAATTTTGAAACTAGACGTCTGAAATTAGAGTTCAGACGTTTGAAATCCCCCTGTAGGTAGAAAAAACAGCCAAGCCCATAAGGCAAAATCCAAATGAATTGCAAACGAACGAGCGATGGATGCTATGGGTTTATGCCATACGACAACCCAGCACTATTGGCTCTTCTATACACCTCCAAAAACATGATTAAAACATCAAAGTTAGGATCTTTAAAGAATTGAACCCAAACATTAAAAATTTGGATATTCACCAATTCAATCCAAACCAACAGCAAGTGCATATGAACAAGGTGTTAGGAATTCATATCCAACATCAATGAAATCAAGAGAAGTAGATGTGAGATAAAAATCTCACCTTTTTGCACACAAACAAAGATGAGAGCACAACACAAGAAGGAGACTAACTACTCTTCACTTCAACTCTTGCAAGCTTCAATCTAAGAACCAAAACATATATTTCCCAAATTAGGGCTTAGGAATTTCTGAGATTGAAGAAAGAAAGAGATAGAGAAGATGAAGAGGAGCTTACCTATGTCTTCTCTTTGAGATTGGAACAAGAATCAAGTTACAAAGAAGAAACTAGGGCTTGCAAATTTCTCTTTCCTCTTCCCTTCCACCATTTTCAGTTTTCTTAAGCTAAAGGAATGAAATGAGGGTGAATGGATGAAGAGAGGGCTGAGTTAGGGCTTTAAACTACAAATGGGCTGAGCCCAAACCCAAAACCCAAATAGAAAAGTTGCAAAAATTCACAAACTCCAAACATATCGAAGCTTACACTTAAAAAGATCGCAAACGCCATTTTGGAACCAATGGAAGTGGTTTCGAGCTCCAATTCGGTCGTTTGCAAAACCTAAATCCTACTAACGACGCTATATTTAAATAAAACATTTAAGTATATAATCGTTAAATTTGCGGGTTGTTACAGATCTCCCCTCCTTACAAAATTGCGTCCCCGCAATTCCTAGATACGATATTTGTAACAACTACAAACATACAATATCCAAAAGAAACGGAAATAAGCTTGAGATGAAAAGACATACTCACCTTTTCAAAGCGAAGAAAGAAAACCCGGAAAAGATCGCTCAATAAATTCCCTGGTTTCCCAAGTACAATCATTGGGATTAGCGGACCATTGATCTTTAACGAGCGGCACGTCCTTGTTTCGAAGGTGTCGCACCTCCCTGTCAAGTACGCTAATAGGCTGCTGATCAATAGATAAGTCTGGTGAGATCTCAAGCTCATGTAAATCAGGAGATGCAATAACAGAATCCGACTCCCGAAGACACTTTCGAAGTTGCGAGACGTGAAACACGTCATGAATACCAGATAAATGAGCTGGAAGTGAAATTCTATAAGCCACAGGGCCAATACGTTCAGTAATAGAAAATGGTCCTATAAAGCGAGGAGCCAATTTCCCAGTCGTACTGAAGCGTATAACCCCTTTCAAAGGAGAAACACGAATAAAAACAAGATCGTCGATCGAGAACTCAAGAGGCTTTCTACGGCTATCCGCATAGGATTTCTGGCGACTTTGTGCCTCTTTCATTCTCAGTCGAATAAGATCAATTTTATCGGAAGAATCACGAACAAAATCTGGACCAAGAATAAGCTTCTCTTCAGATTCCAACCAACATGAAGGAGATCGACATGGCCTTTCGTATAGGGCTTCGAAAGGAGCCATACCGATACTAGATTGAAAACTATTGTTGTAGGAAAACTCTACAAGAGGTAGGTGATCCTCCCAACTACCACCAAAATCAAAAATACAAATACGGAGAAGATCTTCCAAGATACGATTCACCCATTCTGTCTGTCCATCAGACTGCGGATGATAAGCTTTACTAAAATTAAGCTTTGTCCCCAAAGCTTGCTGAAGACTCTTCCAAAAATGACTCGTGAATAAAGGATCACGGTCACTCACAATAGAACTAGGAACACCGTGAAGTCTCACGATTTCCTTGACATATAACTTAGCCAAATGTGAAGCAGTCCTATTAGACTTAATAGGGACAAAATGAGCAAACTTAGTGAGGCGATCCACAATAACCCAAATGCTAGAATGGCCCGATCTCGAGCGAGGTAGGCCGTCAATGAAATCCATAGATATCTGATCCCATTTCCACAATGGAATCTCAAGAGGCTGAAGAAGACCGGAAGGACGCTGATGTTCAGCCTTTATACGATGACAAGTTATGCAATTACTCACATAACTCGCCACATCGCGCTTCATGCCTTCCCAATAATAAAGGCGACGCATATCGACATACATCTTGCTACTACCGGGATGAATAGTATACTTAGAATGGTGACAGTCATCAAGAATGTCATGCCTAAGTGCAAAATCAGAAGGCACAAAAAGACGGTTCTTCTTACGAAGACACCCATGAGAATCAATGCTGAAATCTTGCAATGCCTCATCACAACATCCAGACTCACAAAGCTGAATAAGATGCAACAAATCAGGATCACGCCGCTGAGCATCGGCAATACGATCCAATAAAATAGGTCAAGCTCCCAAACTACATAATAGAATAGGAGAATCAGAAAATGAACCTCGATCACGAATTTCACAAAAAGATAGAGTCTCAAGAACATCCCATTCAGCAAGCATCATAGAAACAACAGCCGAATGTTTGCGACTAAGTGCATCTGCAACACGATTAACCTTATCAGGGGTATACTGGATATCAAAATCATAGGAGGCAAGAAACTCGAGCCAACGTTGTCGTCTCATATTGAGTTCCTTCTGAGTAAACAAATACTTCAAGGATTTATGATCGGTATAGTGAATGAAGCGCTCGCCCAATAAGTAGTGTCGCCAAATCTTCAAGGCGAAGACAATGGTGGCTAACTCAAGATCATGAGTGGCATTGCGAACTTTATTCGGACGCAGTTGCCTAGAAGCAGAAGCAACTACCCGATCCTTCTGCATAAGAACAGCACCGAGACCACTACCACAAGCATCGGTGTAGACAACAAGATCATGATTCCCTTCGGGAACCACAAGAATAGGAGCATTAGTGAGAAGTTCCTTCAATGACAGAAAGGAAGCTTCACACTTGTCAGACCAAACAAAACGAATGCCTTTCCGAGTAAGGCTGGTGAGAGGAAGCACAACACGGGAAAAATCCATGATGAACCGACGGTAATAACCCGCCAATCCAAGGAAACTATGGATCTCATGCACATTCTCAGGTCTCTTCTAATTCTGGATGTCTTCGATCTTTGAGGGATCGACAGAAATGCCATCGGAAGATACAACATGGCCTAAGAACTTAACCCTATTCTCCCAAAAATGGCACTTGGAGAATTTGGCTCTAAGCTGATGATGACGAAGAGTACTCAAGACAATTCTCAAGTGATTAGCATGCTCAGCTTCAGACTTAGAATAAACAAGGATATCATCAATGAAGACAAGGACGAACTTATCGAGATATTCCTGGAATACTCGATTCATGAGATCAACAAAGAAAGCAGGAGCGTTCGTCAAACCGAACTGCATAACGAGCCACTCGAAAGAACCATAACGAGTGCGGAAAGCGGTAAGAGGAATGCTATCCTCCGCAACTCGTAATTGATGAAAACCTGTGGCAAGGTCGAGCTGAGAAAAGGCCTTAGCACCACTCAATAGATCGAACATATCAAAGATCCTAGGCAATGGATACCTACTTCTGATGGTTAACTCGTTAAGCTTGTGATAGTCAATGCAAAGCCTAAGAGTTCCATCAGATTTCTTCACGAAGACGACCGCGGACCCCCACGGAGAAAAACTGGACTGAATCAACTGCTTGGACTCAAGCTCTAAAAGCTGCTTCTTGAGTTCCTTATTTTCCTTTGTAGACATCCTTGTGGGAGGACGGCTAACTGGCTGTGCACCTGGAATGAGATCAATGCGGAACTCAATTGCCCGCTTGGGTGGCAAACCCGATACAGGCTCCATCAGAAAAGTCACAAGCAATAGGAATACGAGATATATCATCATCATCTCGTGAATCAAGAGAATATAAAGCCATTTCGGAATTATCCATATCCCGAAGATCAAGAGATAACCGAGTAGGCGAATCCGGATGTCGAAGATATATAATTCTCTCCGAACAAATAATCCTGGCATCATATCTCACTAGCCAGTCCATACCCAAAATCATATCAAATCCCAGACAAGAAATAACGTGCAGATTCGCACGAAAATAAAAACCATATAAAATAATCTCAACATCATCACAAAGCAAACTAAGGGTCGCGGATCCCCCAATGGGATTCACAATCCTTAAAGAAGTAACTGCTTGCGTCAAAATTGACCACAAACACCCAACGCCGTGAAAGCACCCGTTTATGAACACCAATCTGCAACAATCAATATAGAATTCAGATCTAAGCAATAACAATCACAATAATTCACAAATAACAATCACAAACACATGATTTATAGTGGTTCGGCGATCTTGCCTACGTCCACTCTGAAGTTTATGTCTTTATTAATTCACTTGATGATTTCAATCGATTACAGGAGATTACAACTGATGATAGCTTTCAAATCTGATTACAACAGCAACAATGAAGTATGGAATTGAATCCGGCAGAGTCTCGATGTTGAATGGTCGAAGATCCCCCTTTCTGAAGGCTTCAGGGTGCTATTTATAGGCGTTGGAGGTCCAGATCTCGCTCAAACTTCGGGAGACTTTTTCTGGCACGTGAGTGGGCCCACGCAACCGACCCCGCCAAGTTTCGACTCGATCTGAGATCGATTCGAAGTGATTTCGAATCCATCAAAAAATGATCTAATCGAGCTGAAACTTGGCGTGAACAATCTTTACCTTGTATGGAAGCTACTGTGAAAATTTCGTTGCATTTGGGTGAGTGGTTTAGGAGATACGATCGATTCGAATTGGAGTGTTTCGGTTGGTTGCTTAGTTCGAATACTTTCCTTCGAATCCACTCCCTTCGACTCCATCAGCTCACGTGGTCTTGTGATGAGGTGGCGCGTCTCTTTCGAATCGATGCGGTTTTCTCTCCGGGTTGAACGCTTCGTCTCCTTAGATCTTGCCGACTTCGTATCGTGGAGTGACACGTCATCCAAGCTAGTTGACTTGGTGGATACGAACAAGTAATTGTTCATGGGTTCGAACGTGACCGATTCGAACCGAGGTATCCCAACGGGTTCGAACTCGATTGATTCGAACATGATCGGTTCGACGTGACTAACTCTTGATGGATTCGAACCTGGTGGGTTTGATTGGAGCGAGGTGTTGGTGGATGCGAACTATATGGAGTCGAACTGAGACATGAGGATGGGTACGAAGCTTGGCCACCTGATGGATTCTAAGGTAGGCCATCGGGATGGATACGATGGTGTCGATGCGAGGTCCATGGATTCGAAGTAGGAGGAACTCGATGGATTCGAAGTAGGAGGAACTCGATAGATTCGAAGGACCTCCAAGCTTGATGGGTTTGAAGTAGACGGGTTCGAAAAGATGGGTGCGAACATGATTTCTAGCCATCTTGATGGATTCGAACTATGGGGTATCCTATGGGTTCGAACCGAACAAGGGCTATCTCTCTCATACTGAATCCATCATATCTTGAGCATACAAACTCGGATTGACTTGAAACTTGAAATGTTGGCTCTCGTGGATTCGCTAGCCATGTCCTATCAATTGTAGCCTGATCCGAGCTCGGAAAAAATTCATCGATATCCATAATGAAGTGGAATGCGACCAATCTCTGAGGCGAATTGTCTCTCGTTTTCGACCAATCCTTTGGTATCACGGCTTTGCCAAAAAACGGGATAACAGTAACCATACAAGAAACATCCAAAGATACATCATCAACGAGCTTCTTCGATACGAAAGAATGTGAAGCACCTGTATCGAAAAGAACTCGTATACTATGATCATAAAATAAAACAGAACCTTCCAAAATGGATGGAGACATACCTTTGGGCTGAGAAGGACCTTCAGAAGCCTTAGCAGCATAAAGCCTGCTAGACTTGGCACCAGCCGGAACAGTAGGGCAAGCTGAAACATGATGACCTTCCTTCTTGCAATAGCGGCAGAAGAGAGGCCTAGGACAAGCTCAAATAATATGATCCGGAGAGCCACAATTGAAACACTTCCGAATAAAAGGTGTTCCAGAATGCTGAGTCTGAGAGCTAGAACCACCAGTCTTCTTCTTCTTAGAAGGAAAAGACCTGGACTTTTGAATTGGAATCGGCCTCTTGTTGGGGTTCTTGGAAACCTCAACATCAACATCACTATCACACTCCTTCTCGACAGCTTCGAGATGAAGTGCCAAATCTACTAATTCCTCAAAAGAAAGCTTAAGCTGAAGCAACAAAGACTTCTTAAGATACTTCTTAAGACCAAAGACAAACTTCAAATTCTTCTTATAAGAAGTGCTAATAAATTCAAGACCATACTTAGATAAAGCCTCGAATGATGCAACATACTCAGAAACAGAAGATTTCCCTTGCTTCAACTCAAGGAAGCGACGGGTCAATAAAACTTTTTCAGATTCAAGAACGAACTTGAGTTCGAATCGCTCCCGAAACTGAGTCCAAGAAAGAGTAGACTCATCAATTTCGGCTATAAGAAGCTCATACCAATCAAGGGCACGCTCTTGTAATAAGCTAGAAGTTACAAGAACTCTATCATGGTCAGAAAGATCCATACGAGATAAGATACGCTCGCATGTGCGAAACCAAGCTTGGACTTCAAGAGCGGATTCAGAGCCTTTAAACGGCTTTCCTCCAAGATGAGCAAAATCACTGCACTGACGTGCAAAGGCAGACTTGCGAGGTGGAGACACTCGAGGAGGAACTGGAGGCTGAGTGCTCCTAAACAACTCCATAAACTGACCGGCAGACATATAAACGCCATCCGGATGTGTTCCATTGGATTGCCCAGCATCTGAACGTCGTCCCCTGCCTCTTCCAGCCATACGTTGAAGGTAAGATAAGAGCGAGATTATTCACAAGGTAGATATTACAATATGGGATACTATGGAATAAAATGCATTCCTAGACGTATTCCCAAATTCTATATAACCTTGATGGAATAGAGAGACACGATGATTCAAAGATTTGTATAACTTATACACTTTGATGTACCGTAATATGTGCTTCTATTCTGTGTTTATCATACTTTGTTCTGAACTCAGCTCTGATACCATGCTGTGACGCCCCACCTCTATACCCACGCTAGCCAAGGACACTACAGGGTAATGCCGTCAACTAACACGGAGAATAAGGCTGGTTAGGAGCGACCATCTATAGCCTTGCTCTAACTATCTATTGAATACATCGACAATAATCACACTAAACAGATTGACATATCCAATGAATATTTAAAACAAAACCATAGGTGGTTGAAGGATCTATCAAAACAGAATATAACAACTCAAATGTAATATACATCACAGAACAGTAGACCATCATATACATATATACCGATACACAGCAGAGTATACAAAATAATACATGTCAAGTGGTAGAGCCAACCACAATATACTGACGAATCAAAAGAATACACATCAGAGTTCAACATAAAAGGACTACACAAAAGCCAAAGAAGCTAGCGAGTAGTCCATGCGGAAGCAAAACAGGCTAAGTCCAAATGCACCTAACTTGAAACATCTTGGTCTGATCCGAGTATAAAATACACGGGATAGTCTAGCTAAACAAATCAGTTAGATAAACTGAACAACAATAAACCTGCAAGGTTACAAAGTATAACAAATATCTCTAAAGGAGATAACACAATCATCTAACAAAAGATGAATCATATGAACAAGCCTCATATCATCGACAACATATAGAAACAAAGGATAAGAATATCCCAAAGCAAGCCAAAAGGCAAATAACAAATACCAATAAGGTATACAAGTTCCACAAGGTAAACTCTACGCATCATGTGGCTCAAAAAGACCAACACCGAAGGGCGATACCTAGGGAATATACATATGAATGAAACATCGAAAATTTGCTCGAGCTCAGTACTGTACAAACAAGGATCCATGAGCCCGAAGACTCCAAACCCAATATCACCCACACGGCTTATAACGACCAACATCGGAAGCGATACTAAAGGGCAACCCAATATCACCCATGCGGCTCATAACGACCAACATCGGAAGCGATACTAAAGGGCAACAAACCCGAAGGCACAAACCCGAAGGCATATACCCGAAGGCAACAAACCGTAGTGGTGAAGGTCCGGAGGCCCAGTACTGGACACCACTAACTGGCGGAATGTGTCATAACTCTCGAAAAGAAATCCGAAAAGTGTTAACGTATGTCCCATAACCACTCGTTCGCACTAAACGGTTTACTATCTGTCAGTCACTTTCACACTCAAAGTAGTACAAAGTTTACCTCATATCATCGATAAACCAAACCCGAAGGTCAAAACGATCAATCGAATAGGTCGGGGACTAATCGGGAAGACAAACGCACAGATTCATGGTCCGTGTTTTACCTAACCATTTAATCTTCCTTCCACTTCGCTCGAAGTGCAAAATTGTGTGTGTGCATTATAAATAGAATTTATAATTTGGAGAAGGGAGCTTTTAATACGATTTAGAGAGATTATTTATAAAACCCGTGAATGAAGTCAAAAACAAGTCATCAAAGTCAAATATGCAATAACAACTAATTGGAATCAACACGAATCGATAAAAGTTGGAAATTAACTCAAAATTAGCCAAAATAGGCAAAACAACGCATTTCAGACGTCTGAATTACCTCCCAGACGTCTGAACCACTACCAGATGTCTGAATGGATTCCCAGACGTCTGGATTTTGTCTCTGCCTTTTTGCGTCTTCCAAGGACCAATTCTAGACGTCTGAATTTCCAAACCAGACGTCTGAATTTTGAAACCAGATGTCTGAAATTAGAGTTCAGACGTCTGAAATCCCCCTGTAGGCAAAAAAAACAGCCAAGCCCATAAAGGCAAAATCCAAATGAATTGCAAACGAACGAGCGATGGATGCTATGGGTTTATGCCATACGACAACCCAGCACTATTGGCTCTTCTATACACCTCCAAAAACATGATTAAAACATCAAAGTTAGGATCTTTAAAGAATTGAACCCAAACACTAAAAATTTGGATATTCACCAATTCAATCCAAACCAACAGCAAGTGCATATGAACAAGGTGTTAGGAATTCATACCCAACATCAATGAAATCAAGAGAAGTAGATGTGAGATAAAAATCTCACCTTTTTGCACACAAACAAAGATGAGAGCACAACACAAGAAGGAGACTAACTACTCTTCACTTCAACTCTTACAAGCTTCAATCTAAGAACCAAAACATATATTTCCCAAATTAGGGCTTAGGAATTTCTGAGATTGAAGAAAGAAAGAGATAGAGAAGATGAAGAGGAGCTTACTTATGTCTTCTCTTTGATATTGGAACAAGAATCAAGTTACAAAGAAGAAACTAGGGCTTGCAAATTTCTATTTCCTCTTCCCTTCCACCATTTTCAGTTTTCTTAAGCTAAAGGAATGAAATGAGGGTGAATGGATGAAGAGTGGGCTGAGTTAGGGGTTTAAACTAACAAATGGGCTGAGCCCAAATCCAAAACCCAAATAGAAAAGTTGCAAAAATTCACAAACTCCAAACATATCGAAGCTTACACTTAAAAAGATCGCAAACGCCATTTTGGAACCAATGGAAGTGGTTTCGAGCTCCAATTCGGCCGTTTGCTAAAAGTAGCTTTTCGGACCTAAATCCTACTAACGATGCTATATTTAAATAAAACATTTAAGTATATAATCGTTAAATTTGCGGGTTGTTACAACCTGGTTGTGACATTTGTTTACACCAATTCTCTTCGTCAAAACTATATCACTTTGGACTTATGGGATCTGGTAATGGTCAAAATTCCAACCTTATCCACATTCAACTTTATAGTCCAAATACAAAGTCCTTGGTTCAATAATAAAAATTATTATTAACCAAAATACTCTGGCCAGAGACTTTGAGTTGACTGTGATACTAACCTCATATAATTGAGGAGACGAATTCTCTCTTGAATAGTGCTTCATTTCTAATACTTCCACTCAACCCAACTAAAGTCATTCGACGGACGTCATGCCATGATTTGGCTATAATCAAAGAGGAGCTTTATATTGAAGATCCGTAGTATTTTCAAGTCGAGAGAATTGAGTAAATCAGTCACATCGATATTTCTGTTTAACCTTAGTTATGTTAACCAACAGAAAACTATCGAGTGAGTTGTTCCATAGTTATCCAATAACTATTAGTACGTAACCCCTAGGTGCCTCCAACAGTCATAAGTAATACACTTCCCAACATTTGGAGAGCGTTACGTACTTCAGTCTCAAAGGATACATCGATATCTAGTATCGATGCATCTTGACAAGGAACTAAATGGTATATTTGTTTCGTTATGATAACTCATGGTTACAACACTTTGTAACTACTATCATAAAATGTACCATTTAAGGATTTTTCTATTAAATATACTTTTAATTAAGATAATTAATTAGTATAATCACATTATATCAAGTATATAATAGGAAGAAAATATCTTTTATTTTGAACAAGATTGGTCAACGAGTTAGATATACGTAACAAATTACATAATTGCCCCTAGGGCATACCCCTAACTCTATCAGGTTGGACGTCTTCAAGTCATATTCACGTATATGTTCATTTTCCACTACATTGTTGTTGAAATCATCATCATTTGTGAGAACAGGTTGTTGTAACTGTCTAGGCTAATGATTCTGATTTGTTATTGTACTTTGATGGATGTGTGCGTATAACAATTTCTCATATGTAAATATCATTGATATTATAGTATATATTGTTCCATTGTGATTGTGAGATTCTGTGTTGTTTTTAGTTTCTTTTCTCTTCTTCAACCTTCTTCCTTCCCATAACTTCTGCCTTTCCGATTTGGTTTGGACATGTGTGGTTTATTGTCAATTTGAATTGTGCGGATATAGCTGGTTATTACGATATGGTGTTCAAATCATGGTCGAACAAGATAGACAAGGCAATATAGTACAGACATGGGGAAGGAAAAAATGTTAGAAACGGTCTGGCCCATAGTGGATGAAAAAGGTGGATTTTAATTTTTTTTCTATTTGGACCTTATCGGGCCTGTGAAGTTTAATGAATTGTACTATATCTAATCTAGTTAGTTCAAATACAACCCAGTTTAATTTAATTTTCTAATTTAATTAATTAATGAGTTAAATAAAATAAAGTTTGTATATATTTCATAAGTATATCTATACTCAAATGTGTATAAATTGCGTGTGCAACGTAATAATGTGTACGTAGTAAATGTATACATACATAGATATTAGGATTTGCATCTATGACATATACAGTCATCCTTCCTATGCACATCAGTTGTCTCGGAATATTGTTTTAAAATACATAAATATATATGTATTATTTTCGAAATTAATTTATATCTAAAATAAAATGTATTAAAATATTTAATTAGATTTTAATCAAGTCAATAAAATTGAATTTAATATCTAAAATTATTAATTTTGACTTGGTAAAATAATTTAAAATTCAGCTTGATCTATAAAACCTTTTAAAATATCTTTTAACTAATTAAAATAAATATTTTATATGAATAATATTTCATCATTACTAAAAATAAAAAAAATTACACAAATTATTTTAAATACATACAGAGTGTGTAATTTTCAATAATTAAATTCTAAAATATTTTATAATAATTTATTTCCTTTCAGCTATAATTTTTTCTTTAAATAAGAGGTCTAATAAAGTAAATATATTCATATTTGTGTGTGTGCGTGTGCACAGACAGTAATGTGAACGTTATAAAATTATTAAATATATAATATAATAATACAATATAAAATATATATATGTTCGTAAAAGGAATTATTATGGTGAAAGACACACACACATACATAGATAAATTTCATAAACTCTTTTAAATACTATATATATGATTATAATAAATAACATGAATAAAATTACTAAATGGTAATTCCAAAATTTAAAATAATAGAATAGAACGGAAAAGTTAGTTTTTAACGATCGTATTAATCTAAACAACAATTTGATTCATACATATAGATAAAAATGACTTAATGGTGGCTAAAAGTGATACAATTATTGTCTATAAAAATTGTTATAATATCTATGTATTAGATGATGAATATAATATAAAGAGTAATGAGATCTAATACCTTAGGAACATAGCCTTTGAACACATCTTGATTGATGAGATCTCCTAGATTCACATTGAATTGATATTCGAATGTTGCAATGGTTTGGAGTATCACTAGATCTATATTATTCGACTTATATTGGCTTTGAATTTTCAGGGAGGAGATAAGTTGCTGACAGCCGTGGGAAGGTAGGAGGAAGAAGAAGAGAAAATGTGGAGGTTGGCTTGGTTTAAATAGGGAAAGATGAGGAGAAAAATTCTCCACCATTTACTATTTATCCTTTTTACCAAATATTCAGATCTAGAACTAAAATTCAACTCCAACTCACCCATTTATAGCCGGCCATTTCATAGACTATGTGGGCTATTAAATACTCCAAACCCCTTTAGCAATTAATATCATTTAAATCGTATTTTTTGTGTGCCGATATCATGTACCGATACACACATGTATAACTTTTATATACGTACCTAATTAATTGCTTATGACACCCAAGAATTACCAATAACACCCAATATCAAATAAATTAATAATATTTTATTAAAATTAATTAGTTTACTTTATTTATAATAATTATATATCAATTAAATCTAATGGTATTTCTAAGGAATCACCAATATGGTTGCGTAACTCATAAGTGTAAATTCAGCCAGCAATTAATAATGAACTGTTTAAATATTAACATTTACTCATCACCTTAGCTAGGGAGTGACAGTTTGGTTGAATTTATTGCTTATACATTTTTGTCTATAAAGTCAAATTTCACAAATAAAGCGATACCATTTAGTAATGATTGTTTACACCAATTCTCTTCATCAACACTATATCACTTTAGGATTTATGGAATTTGGTTTTGGTCAATATTCCAATGTTATTCATATTCAACTCGGTTAGTTCATAAAAAGGTCCTTGGTTCAATAATAACATTATTATTAAACGTACTACTACGGCTAAGGATTTCAACTTTGATTTGACTGCAACCAACTGTGATATTAACCTCATACAACTAAAAAGAAAAATTCTCTTACGAAATGGTGTTTTACTTCCAATGCTTTAAGTTTGACCAACTATGGTCATTCGATGGTTGTTACGCCATGATTTAACTATAATTAAAGTGGAGTATCCACATTAAAGCTCAATAGTATTCTCAATTCGAGAAAACTGTGCTATATTGTCTCTTTTATATTTCGTATTTGACCCAATTGTTATTAATGAACTAGAAACTCTCGAGTGAGTCATTCCATAATTATCTAATAGATATCAGTACGTAAACCCTTGGTGCTCTTGCAACAATGAGTAATACACTTCCCACATTTAGAGAGCGCTACGTACTTTGGTCTCAAGGATGTATCGATATTGTTTCCCGAAACATCATGACTAGAATATTTAAAATAATATGTTATTTAATATTATGATAATTTTCTCATGCTTATGACTCCTTGAAATTATTATCACTTAACATAACATTTAATAATTTTCTATTTACAATACTATAAACATGTCATTTGCTTCGGTTGTTTGCTCTTTGTTACTTCGGTTGTATAACCGAAGCAAATGTAGACAATACACAGGTCTTAACATGTTGCTTCGGTTGTACATCTAAAGTAAAAGGGAGTTTTTTTCTTCGGCAGTTGGTGACAACCGAAGCAAAAGATCCATTTTTTGATTCGATTGTCACCAACAACCGAGGCAAAATGTTGTTTTCGGCTTAAAGAAAATTCCTTTTTTCTTCGGTTGTTACAAACAAGATAAGCAAAAAAAACTCTTCTTTTGCTTCAGGTTAGTAACAGCTGAAGCAAAAAAGTGCTCACAAATGAAAAATTACCCAAACAGACAACTATATAATTATATTTCATAATAGAAAATTATCGCAAACAATTTTATAATTATCTTTAATCGGATTGGATGAAAAATACAAACTGGACTACATAATACCAAAATAAATATAATTAATTTATAGTGTTCATAATACATATAAAATAATGATTCATACATTCATTTTAGTACTATAATTCACATCTTCAGTACAATCCATAGAGCTACATTCATACATGTACACACATATGTTATACATATTTATTAAGAAAAGGAAAAGGAGAAAAAAATGATAGGAACTGACCACATAAGTAAGGGAAACATGACTAGAGGACTTTGTAGGCACTGGCATGAATCCATTTTATAGGATTAGTCCAAAAGACCCTTGCTGTTCCTAGTACACGGTTACAGCAAGAAAGTTAAGAAAAGATCTAACCCATACACAAGAGGGAATTGTAATAATAATTATAATTAAATAGCGATTATAAATAAGCACACACTATTTTTGTCATAACTGAAAGTGCCTATAGTGACATTAGCTGCGGAAACTTAACAACTAAATATCTTATGCTTACTCCTATGGAGCCTTCAAGATTGCACCAGTTGAGAATACTAAATTTTACCTACATTTGCATATATAATGAAAATAATATCTACATGGTAAACGATAAATGGCAGTAAAGATGAAATTAATGTAATGCTTGCTTTGCATCTGAACTGTTCTAATGCATCACTTGATAAATTTTGGTTGACGAACTTTGTACATCCTGTAAACAATGAGAAGATGTTATTGCTAAAGAAATAATATTACAGCTAATTTATTGTTTGATTTCTTTGTGATTTGTTATATTTCGATTTTGCAATGTCTACTTTGTTTTTTATATATATTATAGAACCTGGATTGAACAACTAAAACAGTTGGTTATATATTGGAATCTTTATTTCATTTATACAACTATTATTGTCATGATTTACAATTGTTGCTTCGTTGCTAATTTGTACAGATCAAATTTAAGGTCTAAACCTTGTACAATATTCATCGACATTAAAATGGTAACATTTGAAATTTGAACTTATCAAACTTTGTACTATATATTTAATATTCTATAACAGGGGTAAGCACGACCCGAGTTCATTAAAATAAAAAAGTGGGATGCATTGTTACGAGCTTTTTGAATTTATAAGGAAAAGTTTTTTGGAAGAAAATACAACAATGCGTTGGTCATTTTTATTGAACCACAAATACTTACGTAGTTGGAAGATGTGACTTTTAAAGGATGTATATATTGCATATTGTTAATTTCCATAAAGAAGAAGGTAAAATAAACCTATGAAACCATTCAAACATGCTTTTGTTGTTCATTGAAACTAATATAGGATCATCCATACACCAATGCTCTATTCGGTGCAATGGATTTTTATTTTGTTATCTTAGTTCTTGAGATTGGAATCTCCTTATAAAGAAGTCAAATTTTAAATCCTACAATTGGAAATACGGGCTGTAGTGCTTATATTTTATAATCAACTTTTAAATGTGATCCACAAACCCTCAAGCGTCAAAATCTAACACTTTAAGAGCATAGATCTATTACATGGTAATGAATAGGGGAGAAAAATGAGTGATTCAGATATCAGAACTTTAGTCGGTTTGCTTAAGGGCATTTAAATTTTCCTTAGCAATAAATTCTATAATATTTCCATTGGGAAATAAATTAAGTTGTCCCAATTTTCTGCTCTTTTTTATGTTCAAGAGAAATCACTACAAGCAAATATTATGTTCAAAGCTTATATTTATATACTCAAATTTTAACTACATAAAAATGAATATTATTTGCGCAGGTGACATAAAAAGCCCAGTCGGGTCTACAGCAACAAACTGCCCAGCAAGTTTCTATGTCAAAAAGGGCGTTGTTACCTATAATATTATCCCTACAAACTAACCACGTTACAAAAGAAAATAAAATTATTTGTGAAATATAGTATTACTATTACCCGATAGTTTGGCCCGGCTATGAGAGGCAAACTATTAAGCATCGCTCGGCCTAAGTGCACCGCTCGGCCTAATTGCATCGCTCGGCCAAAGTGCATCGCTCGACTTAAGTGCATCGCTCGTCCTAAGTGCATCGCTCGTCTTAAGTGAACCGTTCGGCTTAAGTGCATCGCTCGACATCTTTAGTTCAAACGCCATCGCTCGGCACAGAAGGGTTCGACTCAAATGAATATTACCAAGTATTCCAGAACGTACCACTCGGTCAAGGGAGTGAAGCCATACAATAGAATTCACCGTTCAACATGACTTCGCTCTGAGTCAACCTTCTATTTGTTTCGGTTTTCCAGAGGGTTTGCTTTGAGTCACTTGATGATTGACTAGATAATTCTCGACCGACATTCCTTGCTCGGCATGACTCGTTTGGCATGCCTGGCTCGGTACGCAGAAGTCACCTACTGCGGGCCAAGATACCTTGTTCCTGGGCCCATGAAGAAAGTCCAATCTATCTTCGTCTATAAATAGAGAGGCAGGGGCGTAGTGAAAAAGGACCTTTTTTCGAGAACACTGGGAAGACTCTGCCATTTCCAAGACTTACTCTTTTTTAGTTAGAACTTGTATTCAAGTTGTTGGTGTACGGATTGGATCTGTATTCAACTATTTGAAAGAGCAATAAAGATTAAACTCAAAGTGGACATAGACAGTTACGCTGAACCACTATAAATCTGGTGTTCTAGTTTTGGCAATTAATTCTGCATATATTCCTTTATTTTAGTTTTCTATCTTCATTAATCTCTCTACAAAAATCCTTCTTTGGTTGTTAGTAACCAATTTTGGTGCTAACATTTTGGTGCTTTCACTGAGAATGCATTCTCAGGTTATTAGGATCTACTTTGCAACTACTGGATTGAAAAAATCCCCCGAAGGAGATCCGAGTCATTCACAGGAAGTCCATTGATTCTACTTAGAGTACCTACCAATAACTCTATAGTAGGAAGACCTCGTACTAGATCAGCCTCGCACAACACGGACGTCAACGAGACTGCTAGTGTCTAGCAAGTAGGACCCAACAATCAATAAGTTAATCCAAGCACCAGGAATGTCGCCGCCCTAAACCAAATGGAAGTTGTCACTAGCACGGAGTTCAACGACCTGATGAGAGAACTCATGGAAAGTGGGAGACAACTTAACAAATAGATTCAAGCTAACGCCAACCTCTTCAACAACAGCATCAAAATGCTAGAGGTAGGACGCTCCTTACTCCTCGTCTGACAGCTCGACTTCGTCCGATGAACCTTCCAGGCGTAGACGCCGTAGAACTGAAACAACACAAGAAGGTGTAGTTGATCGATCAACCAGGGATGGTCTAGGTTCCCTACCTGGAGCCAAGGTACCTCACTTACATCAAGGAAATCATACCCAAGCTGGAGTAGAAAACTTAGGATCTGGAGAACGAATGGAAGTTAGACGGCCGGCTCACCAAGGTCCTAATGAAGCTGGTCCCCAAGATACACGTTTGGTAGACCGCCAACAGAGGAGACACCAACCAGAATGGTCTCGTAGGATATATCCCAACCTGCCATCTTCCATACAAACCCCGTACCTATCAGCTATGGTCAGACAGCCGATGAAACAAAATCAAGGTTTGACAAATGATGATTGGGGGATATCCAGGAGTCATACTCCATTCAGAGATACTATTTTACAGGTCGAGTACCACAAGAAGTTTAACATGCCAACTATTCCGACCTACGAAGGGAAGAACGATCCCCGACAGCATGTGATGAGGTATGAATGGATGATGGATTCAGCTAGAGCAAGTAATGCAACTAAGTGTAGATGCTTCCCAATAACTTTATCTGGAATTGCTACCATGTGGTTCACCCGACTTCCTCCGTGGTCTATCTCTAGCTTTGATGAATTAACGAAAAAATTTATGGAACAGTTCAAGATTCATGCCACTCGTCCCAAGGACGTGATGTCCTGTCCAGTGTGATTCAGGCTCTAGGGGAGTCGTTAAAGGAGTACTTGTAGAGTTTCACATTGTGGCTACTAAGTTAGTAACCCAAATGACCATGCCATTTTGATGGCTATCATGCGAGCGGTAGATCCAAATTCGGAGTTTGACGATTGGCTAGCAGGAAAGCCCCCAACTACACTAGAACATTTTTATTCCAAGGCGCATCAATTCATAGGAAGAGAGGAAGCCAGTTGGACGAGGAGAGACAATGCACCAGGGCCTGGCAAGGAAACTGTGAAGAGCAACACTGCTGTAAAACAATCTGGTGATAACTCAAGAAAGGTCCAGGTCAATGTCCAAAACAAACCTGGCAATCTAAAGGGTCCGGAGGAGGAAATCCCGAAAAGAAAAGGGAAGTAGGAAAATGAAAACCAAGGATTCTCACTTACAACGATTATACTCCTCTGAATGCATCTTTAGAAAATATTTACCTATCAACTTGTAATACTTTCCAATACCGAAATCCACGTCCAAAAGAGTCAGCAGACTGGGAAGTATTGCCGCTTCCATTATACTTACGGGCACAACACCGAGTAGTGTAGACACATCCACGACGCCATAGAAAAGCTGATTCGACAAAAAAGGTTGCAGGAGTTTGTCAAGAACCCACAGGAAGGTAGAAAAGGAAAATCAGACCCCAGTCACACGAAAGCTCCATGCCATCCAGAGGAACCTGCTCGAACTGTAGGAAAACTAGTCATAAACATGATAGTCGATGGACCTCACCCTATAGAGAAGAATTGGCAAGAAATGGAGCAATATCCTAATTCCCTATGGCATGCAGATTTTGAATGTTGTTCAAATATAGAGGATGGGTCTCTGCCTAAGCAGCAGCGAACTTTGACCAACGATATAGTACTCAGGAGCAGAGATGCTAATTAGGTGAAGGCTCCTACCGTCGACCCGGTGGTCATCTCTACGATAATCGGGCCAGCATTTGTGAAAAGAATTTTGATTGATTGTGTAAGTTCTGTTAACATCATCTTTAAAAAAGCGTATGACCAAATGAAGACGGAGACAAAGAATTTAAAACCATCTAAAGCCCGTATCCATGGCTTTAATGGTGCAGCTATCAATGCAGTGGGTTATGTTGAATTGCCAGTTGAACTTGGACAAGGTGAACGTTGGAGGGTGCGAATCCTGCCTTTCGTCATACTGGATGTCGTTTCTCCGTACAATGTGTTTCTCAGTCGACCGGCCCTGGCAGAGTTTAGGACAACTTTGGCTACTTGGTGTTTAACTTTGAAATTTTCGACAGACAAAGGACTTAGTGTTATGCATGACGATCAGGCTACCGGTCGTGCGTGTTATGCGGTTGAGCCGAGAGAGGCCCAGCGAAGAGAGAAAGGAAAGGTTGCGGACAGTTCCGTCCATGCACGAGTCATCAAAAATTGACAAGTAGTGCCTAAGCCCTGACTCGGGCAACACTATCGGATCTATAGAGACATAGATCCGAGGGATGATGATGAGGAACCCAGGGAAGCAAAAAGCTGAACTGGCGATTGACATTCTAGTCAGCTGAGATGACCCATCACGAGTATTTAAGATTGGATCACAACTCAACCCTTCGATGACCGATGATCTCACTGGTTTCCTCCAAGCGAATCTGGATGTTTTCACTTGGACACATTCTGATATGTGTGGTATTTCTCTTGCTATTGCGAGTCATATGTTGAACATAGACCTTAGGTACGTACCAGTGAAGAAGAAAAGGAGAGGCATGGACCCGAAGAGGTCCGCTGCTCTCAAAGAGGAGGTGGACAAACTCAAAGCCAATGCGTTCGTCCGTGACGTCCTCTATCCAGAATGAGTGTCTAACCCCATGCTAGTGAGAAAAGAAAATAGGAAATGGAGAACGTGCGTAGATTACTCTGATCTGAACAAAGCATGCCCTAAGGATAGTTTTCCTTTACCTAGAATTGACCAGCTCGTCGACTCAACGGCATGACATGGGTTATTGTCATTTATGAATGCATACTCGGGATATAATCAAATCTCGATGCATATTCCAAACCAAGAACACACTAGTTTTGTCACATACGTCGGGTTGTATTGCTATGTTGTGACGACCGCCCATGACTCCGCACTAAAACAAGGAAATGGTGCGCCGAAAAGTGTGCCAGGCAGCCATGGACGATAGTCAGGGTAAGATAAAACAGAAAACTCTATCGTATAACTCACAGCGCATGGATAAAATACAATAGAGAAATATATATATAGTGAAGCTCCTCAAATCAGAAATTCATCAATACACTTTGTAATAGTTTGATACAAATATCTGAGTAGTCAATACATCAACACTCACTACATATCACTCAGAGAATACAAACAGCGGAACTTCCAGTACATATAGTAAGAAAACAATATGCAAAAGCCTCCAGCTCGTCTTCGTCATCAACAGCGTTGACCACTAAGAACAGCACCTGTCACCTGCTACCTAGTCTGCCCATCTTAACATGGACGAAAAGCCCAAGGTGATAAGAGTTAAACATAAAACCTTGAGTCAGACAAAAGTCTTAGTGAGTAGTAAACCAACTATCAAACATACCAAAAGAGCATAAAGGGTACAAAGGAATAGGAACCCAACCATCCCACTCCACCTCTTTCTACAGTGATAGTCCCCAGACACACTAAGCAGAAGCAAACATAACAATTCAGACATTCAAAGCAAAGTAATTATCACTCGAGTCAAGGTCAGCGTTTTCCAAGTACAAACCCCCAAGGCCTAAACCAAGATCAGATAAGCACCCTGAAAACATCGCTCTTGACCCAAGTGACAGTACAACCAAACATCCAAACATCCATGACTCTGGCTATCACTGTTATCATTGCCTTGATTTCACCGTTAATTGAATGACCGGCCCATTATTTCATTCGTCCGTCAAGGGCTAATGGCAACCCCGGTTCTAGACATAACTCCGCACGTCGTCGTGACTCGTGCCTAGGACTATCGCATCTGCCAAGAGTACTAACACGTCATCGTGACCTGTGTCTGGGACGTCGTCGTGACCCGTCCCAACGTACTCTTGCTTTGAGCATGCTAGAACCTTCAATAACGATGAGATCTCAGCCCTCTAGTCATCCTCCCCGATGACTATTCACATACTAGCTCAAGCGCCTCTCGAGCCCACCATTATCCACAAACCCGGACCACATCACCGAGTTATCAACATGCTTGGGATGATCCCGTCTGGATTAAACCAAGGCTTTCTCACATCATACTTTGCTTCATCGCATCATAGCAAAGTCCTATCTTAACATCATGGTTTGCCTCATCGCATCATGGCAAAGTCCCATCTCAACATCATCATCAAATCTATCCATATGAGCTTCAACATCCGCTTCATATACCACAAGCAGCTTTCCTTATTCAAGAGCCTTTCCACTTAGCTTTTGAATCATCTTCGACCAACTTGTCCAAATCAAGTTATCAATCAACTAATCCATCAAATCAAACATTAATCCAAGTAATCTATCATTCAAACAAAATCTAAATAAACAATTAACAACAATTATGGCAATTTCGTAAATAAAGAGTCCAAATCTAACATGCATTCTAACATGCATTCTAACAAGCATGAATTATGAACAATATCTCTACAACTTGATGAATGAACTTGCATAAGTGAACATGTAGTAAAATATATGTCAAATCATCATGAACAATAGATCTACATGCAGACTTGAGAAAAATGCACGAAATCACTCTCTTTAACACATAAACAAACCACCGATCCAATATACTCCTTTGGGTCTGTGTGAGAGATAACCACCACTCACCAAAACACCTAAACACCTCAAAAGATAACAACTTCAGATCTGTACAGCGAAGAACTAAGCTTGATCCGGCAAAATCTCGCCTCAATCGATGAAATCTCTCTTTGAGGAATGTAGATCTTCAACTTTGGATCTTGGATCTTCAACCTTGATCTTTAATCTTGGATGGACGTAAGAACTAGATTAGAGTGGAGAAAAGAAGTGAAGAAGTGTTGTAGCTAAGCTCTCAAAATGGCAGCACTTCGTCGCTTCAAAATCCGGTGCCAAAAAGTGAACCAAACCCCTCTATTTATAGGCTGGAAATTGGGTCGTTCGTACTTAGGTTGGTCGCTCTTAGGTCGGCCGTGACCTAACTAACTAACACTCCCTGCCGACCCAACAACACAACACACACACACGGCTTAGCACGCGCACGACTTAACACTCATGCGGCCTACAGACTCGAGTCAATGACCTAACAAGTCCACGACTTAACCTATGCGCGACTCAACACAGGCACGACTCAACACATGCAGTGCCTCGACCTAACGACCTAAGTCCTTAACACACGTGCGCGACTTACGACTTAGCTGAGATGCCGACCTAACCACTACAGCGACCTAACTACACAAGGCAAACCACCATAGGTCGCATACGACCAAGCGACTTACGACCTAACCCTAAGTCGCTTGCAATCTTAGGTCGTCTCACGATCTAACTATAACCCGACACTCACCACTAGGTCGCTAACTCGCTTCAACCGACCTATCCCTAAGCCGCTAGCCACTAACTCGCTAACTACCATAAGTCGCTCCACAACCTTAGGTCGCTCAACACCTTAGGTCGCTCAACCGACCTAACTTCCACACAACCTATCTCCTATACGACTTAACCCCTACACGATCTAACTCCTAGGTCGTTCCAAACCTATAAGTCGCTCAACTCAAATCCCTTAACTCGCCCAATCATACTTAAGTCGTTACTTCTATAGGTCGCTCCACTCAACCTAACTCTCATACGACCTAAGCACCACACGAGATAACTTAACACGACTTAAACTTTGGTCGACTCATACTCTAAACGACTTAACAACATCAATGACTTAATGTCGACAGTTTTACAATCTTTCGATCCGTAAAAATACGGGTCGTTACATTCTCTTCCCCTTAGGAATTTCGTCCCCGAAATTCCAAACATACAAGAGCAATCATAAACTATTCTGCATGCCTACCATCCATAGTAACCAACAAACCATGCATCCAATTACTAGCCTAGCACGCAGAATTCTAAGACTAGAACAAGTTACAAATTCATGAGATGTCACGACACCTTAGGGCCATAACTCAAAGAGTTCAGGATGAGCTGCCTTCATCCTCTCTTCCTCCTCCCATGTACAGTCGTTAACATCATCACTCCATTGTACCTTGAGCAACTTGACTACCTTCCTTCTAAGCTGTTTCGTGTCGGTTCCCACAACATGAAGGGGCTTACGAGGCCTTCTAACAACTGGATCAACCTCTAAATCTTCATAGCTATCAGCAGAAATCACCGCATTTGGGTCGTTCCGTAGATACGATACGTGAAAAACATTGTGCACACCCGACATCTTTTTCGGTAATTCCAATTTATAAGCGAGCTTTCCAATTCGCTCGACGATCGGGAATGGTCCAACAAATCTCGGAGTCAATTTTCCTTTCTTCCCGAATCTAATAACATTCTTCAGAGGAGAAATCTTCACAAAAACCATATCTCCTACGTCGAATTCCAAATCCTTACGACGCTTATCGGCATAACTTTTCTGTTGGTCTTGGGCTGCCTTCATTCGTCGCCGAATGATCTCTATACAGTCCGAAGTCTGTCGAATCATTTCTGGCCCAAGTATCAACTTTTCTCCAGTTTCCAACCAACATGTTGGAGAGTTACACGGTCTTCTATACAATGCCTCATATGGTGCCATACCAATACTTGTTTGATAACTGTTATTATACGCAAATTCCACCAAATGAAGATAATCTTCCCATGATCCTCCGAAATCTAAAACACAAGCTCTAAGGAGATCTTCCAAAACTCGGTTGACTCTCTCAGTCTGACCATCTGTTTGAGGGTGATAAGCTGTACTCAAACATAACTCGGTTCCCAAAACTTCCTAGAAGCTCTTCCAAAATCCACTAGTGAACAATGGGTCTCGATCGCTCACTATACTCTTTGGAATACCATGGAATCGAACTATCCACTTAACATACAACTCAGCCAGTTTCGATGCAGTCCTAGTTGATCGAACAGGAATAAATCTTGCACTCTTAGTCAATCGATCTACGATGACCCAAATCCCTTCATTTCCTACTCTGGTTCTAGGTAACCCATTGATAAAATCCATCGATATTTGTTCCCACTTCCATGTAGGAACTTCTAATGGCTGAAGCAATCCACTTGGCTTCTTCTGCTCGGCTTTTACCAACTGGCAGTTCATACATTTGGAAATAAAATTTCCAACATCCTTCTTCATACCTTCCCAGTAGTAGGTTCTCTTCATATCCCGATACATCTTATTTCCACCTGGATGAATTGTCAACTTCGAGTGATGACTTTCCCTCAGAACTTCATCTCTCAATCCATCTATATCGGGAACAACTAGTCGTCCTTGTTTTCGAAGCCAACCCTCTCGATCGACTTCGAATTCTTTATCCTTCTCTGGGTCTGATCCGGATTCCAAATCTCGGATAATCTTGACAAGCTTATCGTCTCGCTTTTGGCTCTCGCCAATTCTTTCCACAAGAGTAGGTCTTATCGATAAGTCTGCCAACATCTCAGGTTCCAATTCACATCTGGGCCTGAAGTCAAATCCAGCTAAATACTCAAGGCTCTTCCATTCTGAAAACATGGCTCCCAATCCTGCATGTCTTCGACTCAACGCATCCGCCACTGCGTTACCTTTTCCCGGAGTATATGCTATACCAAAATCATATGATGCCAAAAACTCTAGCCATCGTTGCTGCCGAAGATTCAAATCTTTTTGGGAGAAAAGATACTTCAACGACTTATGATCTGTAAACAACTTGAATCGAACTCCCAATAGATAATGTCTCCACATCTTCAAAGCAATTACAATTGCCGCTAACTCCAAATCATGAGTCGGATAATTCCTTTCATGCGGCTTCAGTTGTCGACTTGCATACGCGACAACTTTATCCTTTTGCATCAGCACTGCTCCAAGTCCAGTACTACATGCATCGGTGTAAACCACCATCTCATCATTCCCACTTGGAATAGTCAAAATAGGAGCACTTGTCAGTCGCTCTTTCAGGATTCCGAAAGCTTGCTCACACTTAGCTTCCCATCTAAATACTTGATTCTTTTTCGTCAATCCTGTTAATGGTGCAGCTATCTTGGAAAAGTCTTTGATAAACCGACGATAGTATCCTGCTAATCCAAGAAAACTTCTCACATCAGATGCATTCTTAGGTCTAACCCAATCCTGGATTGCTGCCACCTTGGCGGGATCAACCGCTATTCCATTTCCAGAAATAACATGGCCTAAGAACCTCACTTCACTCTTTCAGAAGTGACACTTCGAAAACTTAGCCCTCAGCTGATGTTTCCGCAAGATTTCCAAAACAATCCGCAAGTGCGTCTTGTGCTCTTCTTCAGTTCTGGAATAGATCAAAATATCATCCACGAACACAAGTACGAACTTGTTCAACTGATCCCTGAATACTCTATTCATAAGATCCACAAAATACGCTGGTGCATTGGTCAATCCAAACGACATTACCGGCCACTCATAGAAACCGGATGGTGTCCTAAAAGCAGTCTTCGGAACACTATCCTTTGCCACTCTCAACTGGTGCATCCCATTCGGACACGCTACACCGAATGAATCCTTTCTGTAAAAGGTCATCAACTTGCACCTTCAACTCTTGCTGTTCCTTAGGCGCCACTCGCCTAAGAGGCATCACAACTGGTCTGGCTCCTTCTACTAGATCGATACGAAACTCGATCTCTCTATGCGGCGGTAACCCTTTGACCTCGTCAAAGACATCCTCAAATCCATTCACAATAGGCACCGATGACAGTCCATCCCGTGGAACAACCAGCGAATACATGAAGCTCATGAAGACGCCTTCTTCATGCTTACATCGTATCACAACCTTTCGCCCCTCCACATTCTCGACTGTCACCTCCAGCCTCTTACAATCAACCCTTGCCGCATACTTCCTAAGCCAGTCCATACCCAAAATAATTCCGAACCCCGCAAAGTTTAGAACAAAACAATCACAAACAAAAGAGCAATCATGACTCGATACAACTAGACCACGACATACCATACTCAAACAAGACGAACCCCCAACTGGATTAGTCACAACCAATGGTCTATCAACAATTTCCGGTTCCAAACCTAACCGGCCCACAAGTTCACTACAAACAAAGGAATGCGACGCCCCAGTATCAAACAACACTCTAACTGGAACACCACAAATGGAAAGAGTACCTTGAACCACCACGCTTTTTCCCTCCTCTTCAGCAGTAGGAGCCTTCAAAGATGATGGCACGGCCCCCAAAGCATAAGCTTGCACAATCTGCTTATCCTTTCTCGGTTCTGGACAGTCCTTCCTGATATGCCCCAGCTTATCACAGTTGTGGCACTTCAACTGCACCTTTGGATTCTTGCAATCCCTAGAGAAATGGCCCTTCTGCCGACAATTGTAGCAGGTCACTTCACCCTTTGGCTTCTTCTGGCCATCCTTACCCTTCTGCTGTCGTTGCTTCCTCTTCTTGTTTCCACCCTGCTGTGGTTTGGACTCTTCCTTGGTCACAGCAACAACAGACCCTTCCTTAGGAAACAAACTCTCATGCCTGAGAGCTTTCTCCACAAGCTTCTCAAACGGATCGTCCAGATGATCCACCAACTGCCTCCCAAGATAACTATCCAAGCCTGTCACAAACTTCTCGTTCTTCTGATATGAAGACTCAATATACGATCTGGCATACTTGGACAAAGCTTCAAATTCAGAAACATACTCAAGAACTGGTCTTCCACCTTGCTTGAGCTCCACAAACTTCTTAAACAGAACATATTTCTAAGCTGTAGAAATGAACTTAGCTTCAAATCTGACTTGGAATTGCTCCCAAGTAATTTCTTCTTCCGGAGTATCAATGGTGATAGAATTCCACCAATCAGAAGCTCTTCCCTGAAGCTGTCTTGATGCAAGCTTCCTCTTAGTTGCATCCTTAATTCCCAAATCCCCAAAAATCCTTCTACAAGCATCAATCCATCTCTGAACTTCTATGGTTGATTCTGTTCCCAAGAAAACCTTTCCTCCAAGAGCAGTATAGTCCTTACACAACTTAGCAAAATCCACTGGTCTTGGGGCTTGAACCTGAACTCCAACATCTACTGATGGCCCCGGAGCTGGCATCCTTCTCATGATCGAAGTCATCATGGCCTCAAACATAGAAGCATAATCAGCAACTCCCTCAGAAGCACGGCCTTCCCTAGCAGCTTGTCCCTCTCTTCGACTCATTCTTAATATCTATAAAAAGAATGATTAGAACACCTTGAGAAACAACTACATAAGGAGTTCAAATCCTTCTAAGCTACTATATTATATATAGTAATCATCCATCAAAATACAATTACGTCTCTCATACGTAGTTACGTCAGCGAGCGTTGGCTAAAAATCGATTAACCAAAGCTCTGATACCAAATGTGACGACCGCCCATGACTCCCGCACTAAAACAGGGAAATGGTGCGTTGAAAAGTGTGCCAGGTAGCCATGGATAGTCAGGGTAAGATAAAACAGAAAACTCTATCGTATAACTCACAACGCATGGATAAAATACAATAGAGAAATATATATATAGTGAAGCTCCTCAAATCAGAAATTCATCAATACACTTTGTAATAGTTTGATACAAATATCTGAGTAGTCAATACATCAAGCCTCACTACATATCACTCAAAGAATACAAACAGCAGAACTTCTAGTACTTTGCTTGGGATGATCCCGTCTGGATTAAACCAAGGCTTTCTCACATCATACTTTGCTTCATCGCATCATAGCAAAGTCCTATCTTAACATCATGGTTTGCCTCATCGCATCATGGCAAAGTCCCATCTCAACATCATCATCAAATCTATCCATATGAGCTTCAACATCCGCTTCATATACCACAAGCAGCTTTCCTTATTCAAGAGCCTTTCCACTTAGCTTTTGAATCATCTTCGACCAACTTGTCCAAATCAAGTTATCAATCAACTAATCCATCAAATCAAACATTAATCCAAGTAATCTATCATTCAAACAAAATCTAAATAAACAATTACAACAATAATGGCAATTTCGTAAATAAAGAGTCCAAATCTAACATGCATTCTAACATGCATTCTAACAAGCATGAATTATGGACAATATCTCTACAACTTGATGAATGAACTTGCATAAGTGAACATGTAGTAAAATAGATGTCAAATCATCATGAACAATAGATCTACATGCAGACTTGAGAAAAATGCACGAAATCACTCTCTTTAACACATAAACAAACCACCGATCCAATATACTCCTTTGGGTCCGTGTGAGAGATAACCACTACTCACCAAAACACCTAAACACCTCAAAAGATAACAACTTCAGATCTGGACAGCGAAGAACTAAGCTTGATCCGGCAAAATCTTGCCTCAATCGATGAAATCTCTCTTTGAGGAATGTAGATCTTCAACTTTGGATCTTGGATCTTCAACCTTGATCTTTAATCTTGGATGGATGTAAGCACTAGATTAGAGTAAAGAAAAGAAGTGAAGAAGTGTTGTAGCTAAGCTCTCAAAATGGCAGCACTTCGTTGCTTCAAAATCCGGTGCCAAAAAGTGAACCAAACCCCTCTATTTATAAGCTGGAAATTGGGTCGTTCGTACTTAGGTCGGTCGCTCTTAGGTCGGCCGCGACCTAACGACCTAACACCCCCTGTCGACCCAACAACACAACACACACACACGGCTTAGCACGCGCATGACTTAACACTCATGCGGCCTACAGACTCGAGTCAACGACCTAACAAGTCCACGACTTAACCTATGCGCGACTCAACACAGGCACGACTCAACACATGCAGTGCCTCGACCTAACGACCTAAGTCCTTAACACACGTGCGTGACTTACGACTTAGTTGAGATGCCGACCTAACCACTACAGCGACCTAACTACATAAGGCAAACCACCATAGGTCGCATACGACCCAACGACTTACGACCTAACCCTAAGTCGCTTGCAACCTTAGGTCGTCTCACGATCTAACTATAACCCGGCACTCACCACTAGGTCGCTAACTCGCTTCAACCGACCTATCCCTAAGCCGCTAGCCACTAACTCGCTAACTACCATAAGTCGCTCCACTACCTTAGGTCGCTCAACACCTTAGATCGCTCAACCGACCTAACTTCCACACGACCTATCTCCTATACGACTTAACCCTTACACGATCTAACTCCTAGGTCGTTCCAAACCTATAAGTCGCTCAACTCAAATCCCTTAACTCGCCCAATCATACTTAAGTCGTTACTTCTATAGGTCGCTCCACTCAACCTAACTCTCATACGACCTAAGCACCATACGAGATAACTTAACACGACTTAAACTTTGGTCGACTCATACTCTAAACGACTTAACAACATCAACGACTTAATGTCGATAGTTTTACAATCTTTCGATCCGTAAAAATACGGGTCGTTACATATGTAGTGATGCCTTTCGGATTGAATGCATGAGCAACTTATCAACGTCTAGTGAATTTGATGTTTAAAGACCAGATTGGTAGAAAAATGGAGGTCTATGTGGATGACATGCTCGTTAAGTCACGGTAGTCAAACGACACATTCGAGACTTGGCAGAAATGTTTTGTATACTTAGATATTATGGAATGAAAATAAATCCCCTGAACTGTTCCTTTGTCATTACATCAGGGAAGTTTTTGGGTTTCATTGTTAATGTGCGGGGAATTGAAGCTAACCCAAAAAATATTTAGGCTATTTGAGACATACTAGTGCCCAAAACTATAAAGCAAGTACAAAGCCTGAACCGAAAAGTGGCAGTGTTGAGTTGATTCATATCTAGGGCAACAGATAAGTGTATTCCCTTCTTCAATGTAATAAAGAAAGGAAAGAGAAATTTTGAATGGACGCCCAACTATGAGGATGCATTTCGAGCTCTAATAAGGCATTTGGAAAGTCCCTCGGTGCTATCAAAACTGGTAGACAATGAAGTGTTGTATGTGTAGTTGGTCGTATCCCAACACGCTATTAGTACGGCTTTGGTTCGCGAGGAGGACCGAGTTCAAAAGTCGGTGTACTATGTCAGTAAACGTTTAACAGGGGCAGAGAGAAATTATCCTAAAATTGAGAAGCTAGCCTACTGCTTGGCGATTGCATCACGTAAGCTTCATTCGTACTTTCAGGCGCCCTCGATCAGTTTTTATACCGATCAACCCTTGCGACAGGTACTCCAACGACCAAAGACCTCTAGAAGGATGTTAAAATGGAATATCGAGTTGAGTCAGTTCGATATTACCTACCTGCCACGAAGGGCCATACAAGGGCAAGCGCTAGCAGACTTCGGCGCTGAATTTACCGTATCAGATGAACCAAACAGTGATGATGATATTCCCTTTAATCGATGGAAACTATACACCGATGGGGAAACCAACGACCATTGTTCTAGGGCTGGTATAATTCTTGTGACTCTCAAAAACTATTCAATTTGTTATGCTTTGAAGCTCAATTTCCCAGCTACAAATAACGAAGCCGAGTATGAAGCATTGATTGCTGGCTTGAAACTTATGAGGGAACTTGAAGTAAAATAGATTGAAATCTTTTCTTACTCCCAATTGGTGGTGTAACAGGTGTGGGGGGACTATCAAGAAAAGGGGCAGAGACTTGCCCCATACCTTGCTCGGGTTCAAGAGCCGTTAGCAGATCTAGAACATCACGATATTTCGCATGTCCCGCATGAACAAAACAGAGAAGCTGATTCATTGGCAAAATTTGCAAGCAATGACGATGCATAACAAATGGGATTTGTTCCGGTCGAAACCTTACATGCTTCGAGTATAAATGTGATGGAGGTAGATTTCGTGTTAGAGACAGAAATCGAGAAGGATTCATGGATAACCCCATTCAAGCAGCACCTACTACACGGGGTTTTGCCCGAAAGAAAGAGCGAGGAACGACAAGTCATTCGCAAAGCTTAGCGATATGTAATGCAGGACGGAATAATGTATCGTAAGGGAACCGAGTCCTGAAGTGGAGGATCTTCTTTGCTAGTATCTAAGCGAGTCCCGAAGGAAGTCCATAAAGGAGAATGTGGTGACCATACTGAGGGGCAGATACTAGCAAAAAAGATCCTCTGCTATGGATACTATTGGCCAACTATAAATCGAGATGCTGCAGACTACGCAAGGAGATGTGACAAATGTCAGAAGTATGCAAAAATCCTAAGAGCTCCACCAATGGAACTCAAAAAAATGGTTAGTCCCTAGTAGTTTTCAATATGGGGAATTGATATAATCGGTTCCTTACCTATCTCCAAAGCTGGTGCAAAATACGCAATAGTTGCGGACGATTACTTTACCAAGTAGGCGGAAGCAGAGCCCTTAGCTACAATCACCAACAAAAAGGTCATTAATTTCATTGTACGAAACATCATATGCCGCTTTGACCTCCCGCCAACTATCATTACGGACAACAAAACTCAGTTTGAGAGTAGGGAGTTCAAAGAATTTTGTCAAAAGTATGGCATTGAGAAAAGGTTTGTAGCGGTGGCTCATCCAAAAGCCAATGGACAAGTAGAAGCCGTGAACAAAATAATCAAATCTATGTTGAAAAAACGTTTGGAAAAGGCTAGAGGCAAGTGGGTGGATGAGCTTCCGACGACACTTTGGGCTTACAGAATCACCCACAAGTCCACGAATGGCCACACTCCATTCACATTGGCATATGGAACGGAAGCCGTTATACCTATGGAACTTGAAGTTCCTTCACATCGGGTAATTCATTATGACCCTGAGATGAATCGGGATCTCTTACTGGAATCATGGACTTTGTTGATGAAAAACGTGAAGAAGCTGATTTAAGAGCAGCTGCATATAGGCACCGAGTCGCTCGATATTATAATGAAAAAGTCCGACCGAGAGTTTTGATGTGGGAGATCTCGTTTTAAAGCGAGTTTTCCTAGTCCCATCACATATGAATCCCACATGGGAAGGTCCACACGTCTTTGAATGGAGGCTTTGAGAGGGAACTTTCAAACTAGCGACCGTTGATGGCGCGACACTCCCCTAAGCATGGAATAGCGAGCACCTACGACGTTATTATTCTTAGTCTATTTCTTTCGCATTTTAGTTGCAATTATTTCCAGTATATTTTTATTTTGTTGATTCTTAGTTTTCGGCATGTAATAAGACAATTTAGTTTGTTTTCATTAATAAAGGCTTGAAGCCATCTTTTCCATGAATTATTGATGTTTCCTTGTGTGATAATTCTATGGCAAAAATTAAAGTTACATTATTCTGTCTGTGTATGAACGCGCACAAAAATTAAAAACCTCCAAGTCCCTAAAGTGTGGATTGGAGTACTCTGAGTCTCCAGAGTGCGGACTAGTGTATAAACGACTTAAAAATCTCCAAGTCTCGGAGTGTGGATTGGAGTACTCTGAGTCCCCAAAGTGCGGACTAGAGTATAAACGACTTAAAATCTCCAAGTCCTCGGAGTGCGGACTGGAGTACTCTGAGTCCCTAGAGTACGGACTAGAGTATAAAACACTTAAAAATATCCAAGTCCCTGGAGTGCGGACTGGAGCATTCTGAGTCTCCAGAGTGCAGACTATAGTATAAATGACTTAAAAATCTCAAGTCCCCGTAGTGCAGACTGGAGTACTCTGAGTCCCCAGAATGCAGACTAGAGTATAAACGACTTAAAAATCTCCAAGCACCCGGAGTGCGGACTGGTGTACTCCAAGTCCTCAAAGTGCGGACTGGTGTATAAATGACTTAAAAATCTCCAAGTCCATGGAGTGTAGACTGGAGTACTCTGAGTTCTCGGAGTGCGGACTAGAGTATAAACGACTTAAAAATCTCCAAGTCCCCGGAGTGCGGACTGGAGTACTCTGAGTCTCCAGAGTGCGAACTAGAGTATAAACGACTTAAAAATCTCCAACTCCCCGGAGTGCGGACTGGAGTACTCTGAGTCTCCATAGTGCAGACTAGAGTATAAATGACTTAAAAATCTTCAAGTCCCCAGAGTGCGGACTGGAGTACTCTGAGTCTTCATAGTGCGGACTAGAGTATAAATGACTTAAAAATCTTCAAGTCCCCAGAGTGCGGACTGGAGTACTTTGAGTCCCTAAAGTGCGGACTAGAGTATAAACGACTTAAAAATCTCCAAGTCCCTGGAGTGCGGACTGGAGTACTCTGAGTCCCCAGAGTGCGGACTAGAGTATAGACGACTTAAAAATCTCTAAGTCTCCGAAGTGCGGACTGGAGTGCTTTGAGTCCCTAGAGTGTGAACTAGAGTATAGACGACTTAAAATCTCCAAGCCCCTGGAGTGCGGTCTGGAGTACCCCGAGTCCCCCAGAATGCAGGCTAAAAGCATCCTAAGTGCCCGAAGCGTGGAATAGAGGATCTACGATTTTCAAAAAAAATTCCGAGTCACATGGAAGTGAACTAGAGCTCACGTAGCTCACCGAATTTCGGGTTATCGCAACGAGTTAAGCAATAATCTGAAAAATGAAAGTCATTGAAAAATAAAGAAACCAAGTTTTATTCACAAATCCCAAAATAAAGCTCCACTACAACTCCTTCTAAACTCGGAGTCAAAAGTTTATTTACATTGGCTATGAGAATAAATAGAAATAATTACACAATCTGGGCTAACTCTCGTTGAACAAGCATGATAGGTACTTCTTTGACTTCTTATCCTTCCTCAGTTTCTCAGACGATTCCTCCCCCATGTGTTTTCGCTTGGATGCTTTGCTTTCTAGGGAAGTGACGTTCGAGGAAGGAAGAGGAACTTC
This sequence comes from Allium cepa, assembly GCA_030765085.1. Lineage (NCBI taxonomy): Eukaryota > Viridiplantae > Streptophyta > Magnoliopsida > Asparagales > Amaryllidaceae > Allium > Allium cepa. The sequence goes on along the minus strand of CM060931.1, from coordinate 268,937,675 downwards.
CAGTGGCTTGGACCCACCGGGGAGAATGACTTTCAAAGGTCTGTTCAAAGGATCATCTAGTTCCACTACTTGGGGATCGACCTTGATTTCAACCTTCTTCTTCTTCTCTTCCATAAGTTGCTGCTTCATGCTCAATTTTGAAGTACGTCTGGAGGCGCCCGTAATTTCAACCTCATCGCATTCTTCGACGAGCGGCGGGTTGTCAGATTTGTCTTCATTAAGCGCCTCAATTACTTGAGCGTCGGGTCCGAGAGTCTCTCCTGTTTGAACTGCTTCTCCTATTTTCTCCTCCTTCTCTGTGGAGACATCACACCTTGGAGTTGGCTTGGGATCAGAATGGCCTACACGAAATTATAAGAGACAAATGCTAAAATACATTAACTACTCATCGAAGACGACGACCCTTTGAATTTTGAGAAGAAAAGTTATGTGTCGGTTTCTGGCTGACTCTCAACTCTCCGGGGAGTTTCTACCTCTAGAATAGGAGATAGAGCATGAATATCAAGGCCAGGATCTTTTAGGTCGTAGCCAATGTGCTACTCGAAGGGATCAAGTGATGGGCGACTAGTCAGTTGAGTAGGGAAAGGAACCGGAGACTTGGTTCCGGACGGATCGGCAATGTCATTCTTTCCTTTTGGCGAAGAGGAGTCTCTGCTATAGAGAACCTTCACTGTAGAAAAGTCCGAAGGCTCATTCCCTCGGAGAAATTCCTTCACCAAAGCTTCTTCTTCATCCTCTTCGGTTCCCAAATCAACCTTTTTGATCTTTATCAAAGTCTCCCATGCTTCAGCCAAAGATTCGAACCCTCGCCAAGAAATGTTAGGTCACGGTGCATGAGAACTCGAGCTTTATACTCGGCTATGAGCGGATCAAACATGCACTTAATCTCCTCCCTACCAGCCTCAGCAGCTGCCTCAAGGCGAGAATTAATCTCCGTAAATGCTATTCTTTTGCCTTTCCCATGGGCTTCATCCTTCAGCATCTCAACCCTGGAGAGTTCTTCATCGAGCTTTGTTTTCAGGAGTCATGTAGCAACAATCTCGTCCCAGTATCATTGCGACACTTCCTAAGAAGCAGTCTTTTCTTCCCTCTTTATGAGAAGTAGCTCTTCCAACCCTTTGATTCGTTGAGCGAACACATCTCCCTCCTTTTGTACAGAGTCTTTCTCTAAAGCTAAGGCGCCACAGCGTTGAACCGCTTCATCGATCTCTTTCTTATGTGCGGCCTCCAAATGATTAACTTCCTCAGTTGCTTTTTAGCATTTTTCTGAGCAGTTTCAAGCTGAGACTTGTATAAGGAAAGCTCTTCATCTTGGGCTTTGATAATGTCTCTGTCATGGATGGCTTCGAGTTTCAAACGACCAATTTCTTATCGGCGTTCAATAGAGACTTCTGAAACTTTTTCTGCCAAATGAAAAATTGCATCGTGTTGAACGTAGACATCATTGTTGCAAGCAATGGCACTTTGATTAACGTGCCTCAGAATGTGATGAATCGCTGGAAGAAACTTCAGACCATCGAAACATATCTTTGGGAACGCGGCCTTAATCTTGCTAGCTTTTCCGCTATCGACGGATCATGTGTGGGAGCAGAAGAAGTTTGTCTAGAGACTATGGGTTTTTGGTGAAGTTTCTGGGATTACCTGGTGCTAGATGAACCAGAGTGTTGGCCATGGTGAGTATCGGACTTGGACCCCTTATGACTAGATTTCTCCCTGCCTTGCTCTGGTTGAGAGGGAGGATCATGAAGATATGAAGACTGATTGAATGTTTTCAGTCGAGATGATGAATCCCGCGAGCGATAGTCGCTATCGCTATCGTCATCTATATCTCGACGTTTGTCGGAGCCTGAATCCCTACCAAAATGATGGAAAATAGAGGACCCGCGAAGCCGGTCGAATTCATGAGATTATCCCATATCACCTGCACAGAAATTAAGTGAACACGCATTAGAAGAAATAACACAATGAGTGATGTAAAGGTGCAAGGTGAAGTGTGAGTGTTATTGTGTGTGTCCTAGTGTTTCCCTCCGACAGACTAATTTCTTTAGCTTTACTTATCGGAGTTTTTTCTCCTTGTTATGGACTTGAACGCCTTCATCGCCTCTAGCAAGCGAGTGGAGTTTTAGGGCTTTTGGGTCATCAAAGCCATAATTGAGCAAGTCTTCGGGAATATGGAGGTCAGACGAGCCTTTCAATGAACTCTCTAAGTGTTGTGGAGGCGACTCTTTCTCTACTGGAGTAATTGTGACCTTTGAGGTTCCGCCTACTGTCTTTTTCTTCAGTTTGTAAGTCAGTTTCTTTTTTCCCTTCGAAGGGGAGGCGTTACATCAGTGCCGTTTGCCTCAACCACCTATTCCAGAGCAGGACTTACATTCTTACCCGGTGCTTATGACACCCCAGTCTCTCTAATCTCGCCCTCCTCGTGTGTGTCGGGGGCACCACGTGTCGAAGGCCAAGCTTGCCTTTTGCCTTGTCCAAGGCAGGTCCAGTTGTATTGGTGCTGTGAGGAAGACTTATTCGGTGACCTTCCATCAGCAACCCAAATTATGAGAGCGATTCATTGAAAATGATGGATCTGATGTCCCGGTCCTCCACGGGAACAGCTCGAATAGCTTCGACGGCCTCAAAGTACCCGGAGCCTTCGGGACGTGGGTTGATACCTGTAAAAGTCGAGAAAGGGTTTAGAAAGGATGCACTTTCTGCCGCATACAAGTATCGATCCTGAAAAGAAACTTACTCCCTTCTAGCTATCTCCTCGCAACGCCAATGGGACAACACACATAAAATCATTCTTGTTTATATTGGGCGAATTTTCTCCATGCCCCCGTCAAGATTTGGCACTTGTTATGTGGCTCTAGGTATATGAAAGATGGGCTATCGGATCATCTCTTGAAACAATAGATGGAGCGGATGTCACCGGGAGTGGAGAGCCTGAATAGAATGCTCATGAAAAGAATACATGTGCTGTATATGAACGCATGATTGTTGGGATGTAACTGTGCTGGGGCAATCTCAATATACTGCAACACATCATGGAGGAAGGAATTGAATGGTGGCATGCTACTAACCCAGCACATGAATTTGTTGTAGGCAGTAAATCCGGCCGGGCGCAGGGGAGGACGATCTTGTCCCGATGGAACCAGTACATCGTCAAAAGGAATTCCATGGATTGAGCATAGGCGACGAAGAACGTTTTCATTGATTCTCGAAGCTTGAGAATCAGCCAGATTGTCTAGTATGATTGCTGCATCTATGGCATCAGGAGCCATGTCAACCGATGTAGTCGTTGAATTTGGGATATTCTGTACAGGAGTTGTCGATGGATTTGAAGTTCCCACTACTTCCCGTTGAAAACTCGCCTCAGGTTTATCTGAGACTGTAGCAGAGCTTGACTTTCTAGACATCTTCAATTAGCGTCGAATTTGGACAAACACCTATTTGAACTATACTTGAAAGACAATCAATATTATACATAACGACAAAAGTGCTCCCTCCGTATGGTGTATGGACTAGTGCAATCGTTCAAGTATAAGAGTAAAAGAATTAAAAGTCATGAAGCTGATAAACCAAAGTTAAGCATTGAACTGTCATCTTCGAAGACCGTCATCGCTGACTGTCTCCGAGAGCCTGCCCTATGATGTTTTTAGTTTTGAACTCGGATATTAGCACTATATGTTGAAAGAAATTATTTGTTTTTTATCAAGTTGAACTCGGGTTTATAGTTGTTTAAACTGGGGAGTTAGCAGTCCAGATTGGTTCGTTATGCTTGCTTGCTTATGTTTTTATCCTTGTTTATTGTCCTATGATTAGGTATGAGAAGTAAGTGAACTTGACATGTATTGTGTTCAAGTTGGAATGATTTTGACTATCGTTGCCTACTCCAGGGCTTAATGCCGAACGATACTCAAAACATATGACCGAACGACCACATAAACCAGAGACACCGACCCACTCACTCACCTCCCCCTCACTTCCTCAAATCACCAAACTAAACCCACTCTCTCACACACACTCTCTCTCTCCTTAGATCGAACGACACCCCATCCCCCTACCTCCCTAACATTACTCTCACATGAAGACTACCGAGCCACCTACTTCTTAGTTTAATGGTTTCTGCCCAAAATACAAGTGCCGACCCGATCAAACTCATTTCTTCCTCGTTCCATGGTTACCGAATGACCTCAATCAACAATCTAGTTCCACTTTAACAACCTAATTCCAACGCTCATTGATCCAGCAGGATCCTACGACCTAGAAACCACCGGTGTCCCTTTCCCTTCTCCTCTCCATTTCACTAGCCTTAAAATCTATTCAAGTTGTACCAAGTTCCATCTCTAGGACATGTTCAAACCTCGATTCGTCTTCCTCATTTACACGACTCCTACCGTCCATAATCAAGGCAAAATTCATGAATTTTAATTTCATGCTAAACTTCCTAATTTGGAAAAAATGTTTGAATGAGAAATTCTTACCTAAGAGGATGATCGAAGCTTAAGGAATTGTTAGGTTTGAGATTGAAAATCGTTTAGACTCGATATGGGGAGGAGCTATAGGGAGAACTTACTAGATTCAAGGTAAGGGAGGAAGGTTGAAGAGGTAGCCGAAGTTCGAGGGAAGATGGGCTACGAGTTCCTGTAGAGTCGAAGTGAAAGTAAAGAAGTGATGAAGAGAAGTGTCGGCTTTTATATATGAAAAAGGGGAGGTGAACAGGCATCAACCGGTGGACCCGGTCGAGGTTTTTCAATGGTTCGGTGAGCAGTTATGCCGAGCGACAGTGAACCTACCGAACGAGTGGGAAGCATGGTTTGCTTATGATTCAAAGCGTATCATGTTTGACTCTCACGACACGCTTTGAGGGGAAATGTTACCCGGTAGCTTGGCCCGGATACGAGAGGCAAACTATTAAGCATCGCTCAGCCTAAGTGCACCACTCGGCCTAATTGCATCGCTCGACCTAAGTGATCACTCAGCCTAAGTGCATCGCTCGGCGCTCGGCCTAGGTGAACCGCTTGGCCTAATTGCACCACTCGGCCTTAGTGCATCGCTCGGCATCTTTAGTTCGAACGCCATTGCTCGGCACAGGAGGGTTCAGCTCAAATGAACATTACCAAGTATTCCAGAATGCACCACTCGGTCAAGGGAGTAAAGCTATACAACAGAATTCACCGTTCAGCATGACTTCGCTTCGAGTCAACTTGCTATTTGCTTTGGTTCTCTTGAGGGTTTACTTTGAGTCACTTGATGATCGACCAGATAATTCTCGACCGACATTCCTCGCTTGGCATTACTCGTTCGGCATGCTTGGCTCGGTGCGTAGAAGTCACCTACTGTGGGCCAAGATACCTTATTCCTGGGCCCATGAAGGAAGTCCAGCCTATCTTCGCCTATAAATAGAGGGGTAGGGGCGCAGTGAAAAGGGACCATTTTTCGAGAATACTGGGGAGAATCTGCCATTTTCAAGACTTATTCTTTTTCAGTTAGAACTTGTATTCAAGTTGTTGGTATACGGATTGTATCTATTTTAAATTATTTTAAAGAGAAATAAAGATTAAACTCAAAGTGGATGTAGGCAATTACGCCGAACCACTATAAATCTGGTGTTCTAGTTTTTGCAAAGAATTCTGCATATACTCCTATATTTTATTTTTCTATCTTCATTAATCTCTCCACACATCCTTCTTTGGGTGTTAGCAACCAATTTTGGTGCTAACAATTACTGTTGCAGAAATGGTGCTTGCTGTTATCATAAGTACAGAAAGAGCAACATTTCCTCTGACATACACGTTTGAATAATGTCATGGATATGTACATGCTTAGGTACAAGAAGGGAATGCCAAATAATGAAAATTTTCGCTTAGCAAGATATGTAACATGTTATTAGCTGTGCCTCCAAAAGCAACATGAAACCAAAATGAGGTCAGCAACATAATATGAAGGTAAGCTAAATAGCTTGCTCACAAAGAACCCATGCAATGGCATCACATGAATAAAGTAATTGTCTTAGGAAAAGGGCATATATCTTGAAATACATGCTAAGTGATCACGGTTCTAACAGCACAAAAGTACCATGTACTGAAGAAAAAAGCATGCAACTAGTTCCTTAGGGAAAAATGCAGATTTCAAATCATTAAGCGTTTAATGTCATAACAAAAGTTATTTTTTTACGTGAAATAGTCAAAAACGCTTTAGGTAGGTTTTTTCAGTAAGCTTTGGAAAAATAGCTTATACTGTATTGTTAGATTTGAATAATTCTTTTCTGACGTAAAATAAGAATAAAATGAGTTAGATATTGATTTGGATCACATGATTATAATATTTAGAAGTTCAAATCAATATCGATCATTATTTTTTCACCGTACAAGTCATACATCGCATAACGGTAACTCAGAATTTGGTGATGGCATATGCATCCCTTAAAGTAAGGACTTATGCTAAGGGCACATACACCTTTCATGATTTATTCCATATTTCTCATATTAACAATTGTTTTAAACATTAATTACAAAAGAAGGTTTCCTTAAAAAATAAGTGCATGAGAGATAAGGAACACATGAACTGGTTCATACACATAATTACTCACCAACAAGTCAAGAAATGATAGTAAAATGCTAGTATAACGGTAAGGTTTATATAGATAAAATTTTATTGTAATGTGAATTGATTATGTTTGAAAATAAACATATTATAATTCATTTTATCTTGTGATTAATATCTTACCATTTTGACATTCATTTTTGAACATGGTAGAAGATGTAGTGGCATAGGTCAGAAAATTCATGTTTATTTCCTTAGCGTCATTTATATTTCCATGCATATGAAGAGAAAACAAAACATAGATGCCTATGCACCCAGAAATCTTGTATGTTGCATGGCATTTTTCATAACTAGCACAAGTCAGTAAGCATCATTTGTTTTAACCGATACTTTTCATAAATGTTTTTAGAAAAGAAGTACATACCACTATTTCAATGTTACATTTGTCTTTGCCATGGACTTCAACTGTATTGTCTATCACAAAGTTCATAAATTGATCAAATCCATGAAGGGTACAAACCAAAACTAGGTTTGCATTGCCTGATAATGATTTGGAAGGACAATTGAAGCAAACAACACTATTTGCTTAAGCGCATTTGCTTTGATTTTTAACGCAAACAAAGAAAATGATACTATTTGCTTCGCTATGCTTACACCCGAAGCAAATGACATTATTTTCTTCGATGCATTTGCTTCGCTTGTGTTTACAACCGAAGCAAATGTTACTATTTTCTTCAGTTATCCTTACAACCGAAGCAAATAACACTATTTGCTTCGGTGCATTTGCTTCGATTGTGTTGACAACCTAGTACTTTTCTGTTATAAGCACATTGAAGCAAATGAAGCGAGGCAACATGTATATTTTGTACTAGTGTTAATATACTTTAATTAATTTATTATAATATAAAAAGTATATAACAGAAAATAAACACTTTATTATGAATAAGATTGGTTCTAGAGTTAGATATATATAACAAATTACATAATTCCCCCTAAGACATACCCCCAATTCTCTCACTAAGAACTTAATATCATAAATCTGGTATGTATTGATCAAGTATCAGTATAAGACGTTTAAAATATTATTATAATATTGGTAAATATTATAAATACCTATAACATATTTTAAATGGTTTTTATTTTTTTGAAATGGTACTTTATCTACAATAAATCACCGTGACAACATATCACATGTCAATAAACGTTCGAATCACACCACGCAAGTTTCGAACTTGTGACCTCTTGCACCAAAGCCAAATCACTTAACCACTAGGACAATGGTGCTTATCAATATAAATGATATTGTAATATATTATAATGTTATAATGGTGTTAAGTTTTTAAATATTTGGATCTAATGTTTCAAATTACTAAACGATACATACTATGTTGTAATGTTATAATGAGGTTAAGTTTTTAAATATTTGGATCTATATTCCTAAATTAGCACTAAAGACCGATTGCATGTTGTTATAGATTATAGTTTATTTACTAAGGTATTTGTTAAATATAAACACCAAAATAAGCTAATAAAATCAAAGAAATTAATATAATGTGCATCTTTTTTTGTTCTTTATTTTTATAATATATTCTTTATTTCTCAATCATCCAACCAACTTTATTATTTTTCTAATTTTTTCATATTCTTGGTTGCTTTGTTCTCATTTTCACTTAAATTATTGAACATTAATAATATTCTGATACTAATTAATAATGTTAACCGATCCTTTATATATATATATGTGATATGTAATATAACTACTCTTCAACATTTAGTTTCTGATGCACGATAAAAAAATTCAAAAGCTAACTTATCAACTACAAATAATGAACAAAGAAAAGAACTAAAAAGAGAAGTAGTTATTGCATGATTTTTTTAGTGGTAAAGGTACACATGAAATGAAAAATGTGAAATAATGGAATAAGCGAGGTTTCCTTTATTAAAAGATTATTGAAAAAGACTGAAAAAATTACGGTTAAACAAAAAATTTAATGCATTTGCGTTTCTAATATGACTTACATATTATCATTCATCATATATATATATATATATATATATATATTAAAAATAAAATTTAAGAAATCAAGAGGTTTATTTGTAATTTTTTTTGTAACACTTATAATAATGAATGATATTCATTAAAAATATCACAAGTTCAACATTGAATATCGAAGCGATATGCCAATATATATCAGTTATATATCGGTAATGATATTTTAAGTGATATTTCAGAAGTAATGTCAGTTAAGGAGCCATGTGAGATATTAGCGATGTTATCAGCGATTAACTATTTAGCCCGCTCAATCTTCCACTTGCACTTAGGGTCAATTATGGAATCTTATTCCTTCATTTTAAATGGTTTTCAAAACGATTGAGCTAGTCCCTTAGTGAATGAATATGCTATATTATGTTAATAATCTATTCAGTTAATTAACTCTCTTTGACATGTCAAAATATTTTTATCATGTGGAACTTTTCGGAATATGTTTTTCGACTTGTATTGAGCTCTAGGATCTTTCGTGACATGTATCGCGTCATTGTTATCACACAGGAATGTTATGGTATCTCAACATTTGAAATCATCCCTAGCTTAGTTATAAATTTATGTATTATTTATGCGTGTGTGTAAACAAAAGCAACTTTTGCTACGACGCTATTCAAGATGATATACTTCACCTTTTGGTTGAATCAGCTTCAACCTTAATGTTTGGAATATTTCTAACTTAAAGCTCCTTAACTAAGGCTGGATATGAATTTAGAATTAACATATTATGCTTGGTATCACTAATGAAGTTTGTTTAGATACTACTTCATAAGAAGCTCGTTTTTATATAAATTCTCTAATATTTGGTTACTCAAAAACACTCACAATACCTTTTTAACAATATTGATTTAGATTTGATACTTACTTCAATAATCAAATACATAAGCAAAATGCAATATTATAGGCAATACAGTATGTATGATAATTACTATTGCCAATACATAAGGATTCCATCTTACATGCTTCATATTAAACATTTTAATATGGTATCTACGTATATCGTTTGGAACATACCTAATGTTCTTTTATATTGATTATTAAAATGTCATTTTTAAATCCAATATCGAGGATTAAACAACCAAACTAAAACAAATTTTAATATAGGCCCATCATGAACGATTAGTAGTAGCATACCGTTTACTTATAATTTAGAAATATCTTAGTATCCTATAATATATTTATAGAAACACATTTTCTATGCATTTTGACTAAAAATCAATCTGTTTGATTTCTTTGTCAAAGTATTTTATAATTATGATGCTTGTCATATGATGCTTTTGTATCAGTTCTTGATCCTATCGTAAAGTCACAAGCTTAGTATCACTCCCACTGACTTTGAGACTTTTGATGTTTGGTGCAAACAGTCTACTCTTAATCATTATTTAGACTACTAATTTCAACACATATGTACCAAAACTAAGAGTCATAACGGGCGATAATTTTGCAAGTAAAATCCAAATTAATTCAAGCATGTCAATGATGAATCTAATACGTTAATTTCAAAAATTGAAATTTGTGATGTTATTCTTATTAGTAATGCTTCCTACATTCCAAATGCATTGGTCTTCTTCTCAAAGGCACATTTGTGGTTGATGGATCATATCCCTTTGGGTGACACCATCAGAATCATATTTTAGTAGTGCATTTGGTATCCATTCTGGATTTGTGCATCATGTCTTGTTATTGAGTCAATACTCTTAATGAGCTTTTGAAAACTAAGGAATGTATTATCTCGATATTGTTATAAAACTCATAGTTTCTCTCAAATGTTCTAATTAGACATTCTAGCGAGTCATGTTTATTTTGGCATAATTATTTTTATTTCATACTAAGTAGTTAGGTTTTTCTTTGAATGGTATCCAAACCCATTTTACTACCAATAAGTTCTAAAAGAAATTTCTTCGTTACGAAGTTGGTGTTTCTTCGAACAATAATTGTTTCTCAATGCAGCGGATAAGTTATTCATAAACAATTTATGAACTACTTTTATATTTGTATAAAAATGACTTGGCTTTTAGTTTAGAAAATTTATTTTCATAATATAAATTGGTCAATCAATATTGATCGATTCCAAACTCCTATGGGTGGTCCATACAAGATATGAACGAATGTTACACGATGCCTTTCAATTCACACAACTTGTCAACTGCTTAACCTGGGATATGTAAGGGTTTCTTATCAACTTTTATCTTGTATAATCTTGTAAACTACACTTCGGATGAAATTAAATTTAACCAAAGTACTTACTCTTAAGTGCACATCTTTATAGGAAGAAGTTAACTCAACTTTACCCATCATCAATCGTACTTTGTCCAATAAAGCTCAATTACTCCTTATCAATGTCTCATTATGTACCATAAAGAGGAGTAACATTTTATATTGAATCATTGTAATGAATTGATATTTTGGACCATTCAAATCGACAATAATCCACACATGTCAGACTTGAATTGCTCAAAATATCAGATTGTTAATTTAAAATTTGGCAAAGCTCAACATATACAGTAAATAAATCAATCATAGAATCACAGACACAGAGTAATATAATGCAGCAGAATAGATAAAAAGTAGTTCATGAAGCTACTATATAAACATCAGAGTTAGAAATAAAATACAGCAGGATAACTCAAATACACAGAAGTCTTGAATACAAACAGATGACGTCTTTGAACCAATCAACTGGAAAAACTGAAAGCCGAATCGATAGTTGGATCTCTAAATGAGCTCCAAACTCCAAAGGTGAGTCTCAAATGATGTATCACTCAGTCTGACCCGAGCGTAAAACAAAAAACAAAACACTCGAGTCAGGATTAACATTCTTCTATCAATAAATCCAACTCAAGTGAAATATCAACTGAAATACAATTAACTTAAAGGATGTTTGGGATAACCATCCTCTAAGGATCCATGGAACTATCTACAATGCAGAAAATATACACTATAACACCGTGGTCATTTCAATAAATTTATACCTCAAAACCAAAATGTCATTTCCATTAAATATATATATATATATATATATATATATATATATATATTTCCTCAAATTCACAAATAGATTCCAATCAATTCGAGTTCCAAATTCACATTTAATTCAATTTAGATTTATCCATTTTAATTCAATTCAGTTTCAAAATAAAAAATTCAAATTTTATTGATTTCAAATACATATCTGGATCACAAATAAACCATTTAAATTCTAGCATTTCAAAGCTTTAGTATTCAATATTTTCAAAGTTCAATTTAACGGTTTCATATAGATCTCGATTTAAATCATTATTATTTAGTCTAGAAATATTCACTTAATAAATTCAGTATTATTTAGATAACCTTAATTTACCCTTAAACTAAATGTTCCTTTCGATTTGTTTAAAGTTGAAATATCCATTTAGTTACTTTAAACCAAAAATCAAATTATAAAATCAATCTTCAACTCTAACTTCAATAGTTCAAATCGATTAAATTTAGTAGAATTCTTAATTAAATACAATCTCATTAATTCAGCTTTATCTTCTCAACCTTAACTTATTCAAATTATTACAACAATCTATTTTGATATATAGATTTAAATAAATACTTAATCATATTATATGCATTAAATCAATCTTAATAATATTATTATTAACTCTTTATACAAAATTACCATATATATATATATAATATTTTAAGAACCAATATTTATTAAAAACTATATACTTCTTTTCAAAACCATATAAATTATTTTCAAACATTTATATATGGACCAACAGTGTCTGTATATATTTGCCCACCCTATGGTCAAGTGATACAGATATTTATCATTTCAATCCGTAATATATACGGGTAGATATCATTTCGACCCGCAATCCCAAATTCAATTCAATAAAAATTGCTTGGGTTTATCAATTCAACCCATAACGATTTTCTCCTATTCTAAAATCCGTTGGGGGTATGTATCATTTCAACCCATAGTGAATTCTATACTAACAGGGAACTTGCAAAGTGATAACAGATAATATAAATATAACAACAGGCATATATCATCAATAACAATATAATATGAACAACAGGATATGGTGTCATATCCCACATGTGAACGGTTACAGATAATAGCATATATAACAATTTAAATAACTGCAGTAACATAATCCAATTGTCATTTCAATTGATACCAAATTTAATAAATAAAAGAACGTTAATCGTGGGTGATTGCTCACCTTTCGAGGTTAGAGAGATAGACAATGAAGTTGAGTTACGAAATCCAGGCACGAATCCAAAACAACAAATTCGGCACGAATTCAACGGACAACTGATAAATTGAAATTGACGAGAACAAATTAGAATCAACTTGATATATACACAAAATATACATTTGTTTTAAAATCAATTTCAATACATATATAAATAGAATTTCTGTATACATATATTCAAAACCAATGTGTTAACAAAATCATTATATAATATGTAATAAAACACATACAAATTCTAAAATAAATATTATTACAAACCTCTATAAATATATACTTTGAAATCAACCATATGCTTATACTACAAACTTATTTAAATATATATATATATATAAACCAATATGCAGAGGTCTAAACGTATATATATAAAGTACAGTGAAAGTTTATACTTTAAAGCACACAAGCATATGTATATAAAACTTACATCATTTCAAAATCTAATATATATACTTATCAATCATTATATACAGCGGTATAAACAACACTTTAATATAACTTGTCCAAATTTTATACATATAACAACAGACTTTTCTCTTTCCAAAACAACAAACTGCATATATAACAGCTAATAGAACACAACCTACATCTTAAAGTATGATATATATATTGGTACAATACTTCTTTTATAAATCAATATATACTTTCTTCTAGAATATATATTATAAATCAACATTTGCTATGTAATAATACAACTGCAAAACTATGAATACTTATATATATATATATATATATATATATATATATATATATATATATATATATATATATATGATTAATGTACCAACTACAGACATATGCAAACCTTTATACTTTTTACTTTTTTTAACACCAGTGCTTATATCACATTATACTACTGTAAAGAAGATATTTATAACAAACATTGTAAATTACAGGTTATGTAAACTCTTTGAAATATAAACACAAATATATAACTGTATAATATAAACAAAATTATAACTTATATATATTTATTTAATTTATATATAACAGTTTATATTATAAACTAACATACTATATATAAATGAAAAAAAAACAATATATATATGTATGCGTGTGTACAATTTCATAAACTGAAGTTATATACGACTGTAAATTTTATATACACTTAAATAAACTAATACAATACTTACTGACACATATATATACATGTATATACACACACACACTTTTGCAACTTTGTAAACTGTATAGTATATACCACATTATATAATATAAATAATATAACATACCTATATATAAAAGAGGAGATGATAGTGGTGGTCGGAGAAGATGGTGGTGGTTGAGGCCGAGCTAAACAAGAGGAAGCAAGGCAAAACAAATGGAAAAAAAAGAAGAAAAGTAGAAAGGAAGAAGCCATTACTTACAGATTTTTTTGTGGCCATGAGAAATGAAAGATGAGAAGTAAATTTTCATGTGAAAATGAGTTGGAGGCGGCTATGGTTAAGGATGCACGGCTAAAATTTTAGAGAAGTAATGGTAGGAAATCAAAAGGTTGGAAAATATAAAGGCAAGAAATCAAATGAAACGTATTCCTACGGTTAAAACAAGTAATGTATCTTAATTGATTCGTTTCCTATAAATTAAAGAAAGATGTGTACAAAAGAAGCCTTCACAGAACAAATAAATACAAGAACATTTAATAAATAAATTTTAAAAGATATGCATTTAAGTCAATAGCGTATGCCTATTTGAAATTTCTTTCTAAGAAATAAATAAGGGGTCTAAACACATAACTATTCAATTAATAAATGAATGCCTAAATAATAAAATAGAAAGATAAGGTAGAGATAGATATTATGAAAAATAAGTAAATAATTTTAGGAAATATAGAAAATAAATAAAGAAAATACTCTATTTTATTGAAACTAGATTTAAAATTTGTAAATAAAATACAACTAACATTGAAAAATTTCAACTACACTTATAAAATGTTTTAAAAATAAAATATATATAAATAACATGTCATGTTACACATGTAAACGTAAATTAGAACATGACATAACAAACAAAAATATTATTTATATAAATTAAAATAATCAATTTTGTTAAATAAAACAATTTACATACAATAGTTTAAAAAACATAACTTTCACAACATTAATCAGATTTCAACGAAAGAAAAACAGTATACTTAGAATTTTATTCACTTTCATAAAATAAAGATAAATTTCAAAAACTCAAATTTTAAATTTTTTAAATTAAAAGTCAAAGTTTGACCACATTGACAAAAATTTACATTTCTAGAAAATATTATATTTATTCATGTTTGGAATTATAGTTCACATACAAATCAAAATTTATATTTAAAGATAACAAAAATATGCATTTTAATAAGTAAAATAAAGTTTTTAAATCAGGAAATTCAGTTTAAAATAATTAAAATATATAACTAAAACAATCATAAAAATACCGGGTTGTTACACTCTCCCCCACTCAAAACTTTTCGTCCTCGAAAAGGAAAAATAAATCAGAGAAACAACTAGAAATAACAATAGGTTGAAAACATCCTAAAAAAAGAGAAGGTAGGAGAATAGGAATAGCTAGAAGGGAAAATAGAAGAATAGGAATATCTAGGAAAGAAAATCGGTTGAAAGACAAGGATGAACCATTGTTTAAAACTATATAGATTTCAATTAGAATTTTAATATTCATAACATTTTAAACATTTTATAATATGATGAATAGTCATTTTCAAATTTGTTAGTTTGAAGTAGCCAATATAATACTTTATAAAAATACTTTTATGACACGATGTCTTAACAAGTTTATCCTTGTTCCTGTAGGCTCTGGCTATACGTTGATCAGGCATAAAGCTAGAATTCTCCAGATACTTGGTAGACTTGTTTCAACATCCAGTGAAAATACTGGAATAACTTTTAAAAACAGATATGGGAAGTACAATCCAAACAAATTAACCAAATCATTATCTAACCGTGGATCGCAGATACACAACGGTTACGCCTGGATCCCCTAAGAAACATCCATATCCATAAGCTTTCTCAGCCCTGCGAATTACGCCATGATGACTAGTAAACCACAGATACACAATGGTTACGCCTGAATCCCTCAGGAAACATCCGTATCCGTAATCTTTCTCAGCCCTGCGGATTTCGCTACTAAAAACGACCTTAGACAATGGTTACGCCTGGATCCCTCAGGAAACATCCGTACCCGTAGGCCATCTCAGCCAGGCGAATTACGCTATGCAGTCGTGCTCGTAAGACCATGGGTTACGACATGGTAGGACGGTCGATTATCACATCCGAAAAACCAATATCAGAGAGAATAATATCGATAGAATGAATCCACAATGAGGCCACAGAGCGGATATCAAGCCGAAGGCACTTCCCATATCTTTACTTCGAAAATATATATCATGTAGTATCTTTCAAATCAATTTCAAATATCGTACTTATATAAAGTCCATTATATATAAGATTTCATTTTCAAATCGAGTACTTTCCAAAATCAATAGGATAACAAATCACTTCATACTTATACAAATCACCTTAATATAAGTTCGATAACTTCCAAATCAAGTACTTAATAAAACAAGGTTCTTAATTTCAATTCCTTTCAATATCAGTACAGTTTTCAAAAGGAAAAACATATACGATTTCACCAAATAATTTCTTCCAAATCAATTATCTTCAGTTTCAAGTTTCCAAAATAATAAGTTCAGAAAATAATCCAAATCAACATAATTTATGTCAAACAAATCCGTTTCCCAAAAATGATCATAAATATACTGGATTTTAAAATTTCAATCTATTTCTGAAACCAAATCTTTTCCTCAAGAATCACTTATCCTCAAAACGATTACAATTCTATACCTTTGAAAATTATTATTATTATTATATATAGTTTTATAAAAGATGTTACTAAGTTAAAAAAATTAAACTAAATTTTATTCAAAATATTTTGAAAACTAAATTTTTCTTTAAAACGTTTCAAAACTAAAATTCATATTAGTATAATTCAAAATAGTTTTATTCATTTCTTAACAAACCAGTTTCAAACTTATTTAAATCATATTACTTCATACTTAAACGTACAAAACTATACTTATATACTTTATCAAATAATTTATACTTTTCAAAATTACTTAGCTTTGAAAAGTTAACCTTGATTTGGAAGTGCTCGAACCTTTCAAATAGTCGAAGAAATCATATTTTCAATCCAAGAGTTGGAAATCACCAACAAATCAGCAAATCAATTCCAAAAGATAGGGTTATATCAATCAAATTCGAAAATGAGGAACTGAACACCGACCCATTTCAAAACTGTGTTATATATATATATGCATATCTTTTCGAAAATCAAATTATACTTCGGTATTTTAAATCAAAATTGGTTTCGCAAATCAATCGCATAAAAAAGTTACCAAAGTGGCCTCTCGCCCACTTAGAAACTCGAAAATCAATGTCGATGATGCATGCATTCATCACTGAATTTATTTTCCAACGACATAAGTGGGTTCGGGATTTCTATTTTCTCGAAGATTTCTTTTGAAATTTCTTCGAAATCATTGGAATTCATTTGAAGTCATTTGAACATTTCTTATTCAGAAAATATTTTTAAATCGTATTATTATATATTTTCCAAAATCTTAAAACCAATTTCAAGACATCGAAATTCAATCTCTCGAATTTCAAATTAAAACCCTTCAATTATAATAATTTTTATATAAATCCATTTGTTATATAAAATCTTCAAAATTTCAAGTCCTATCAAAATTTCAAATTCTCGTTTTTAAAAGTTATGTAATCCTTGTCGAAAACATTTTCACTTTTATATATAGAATAAAATCATACTTATGAAAATAATAATTCGATATATAAAACAATTTCTAAAATACAAACAAACCCGATTTTCAAAGGATGATTCAAGAATGGATTTCCAAAACAAAGATTGGATCATCTGAACTAAGGGTATAGAATTCTTTGGTGAATCAATGCCAATTGTAAAGGAGTTTCACCCCTTTACAAATCATTCAAAGATTGGTGGGATCGCCTATTCTTATAGAGATCATCCGAAGTGGAGTTATTGGATACTCTAGAATCACGAAACACGAATAGGGAGAGAAGATAATGGATTTTGGAACCGTAGGACACGTTCCAAAGTCCAAGAAAAAAACCAAATCAAGAGGAAGAAATTCAAGCTCGAACGAAAGTGATTCTGCAAATAAATTCACTATATATGCTAAGCTTGCCTAGAGCCAAAGCTCTGATACCATCTATAACGACAAGATATTTTGGACCATTCAAATCGACAATAATCCACACATGTCAAACTTGAATTTCTCAAAAGATCAGATTGTTAATTTAAAATTTGGCAAAGCTAAGCATATACAGTAAATAAATCAATCACAGAATCACAGACACAGAGTAAAATAATATAGCAGAATAGATAAATATTAGTTCATGAAGCTACTATATAAACATCAGAGTTAGAAATAAAATACAGCAGGATAAATCAAATACACTGAAGTCTCGAATATAAACAGATGACATCTTTCAACCAATCAATTGGAAAAACTGAAAGCCGAATCGATAGATAGATCTCCAAATGAGCTCCAAACTTCAAAGGTGAGTATCAAATGCTGTATCACTCAGTCTGACCCGAGCGTAAAACAAAACACAAAACACTCTAGTCAGGATTAACATTCTTATATCAATAAATCCAACTCAAGTGAAATATCAACTGAAATACAATTAACTTAAAAGATGTTTGGTATAAACATCCTCTAAGGATCCGTGGAACTATCTACAATGCAGAAAATATACATGATAACACCGTGATCATTTCGATAAATTTATACTTCAAAACCAAATTGTCATTTCCATTAAATATATATATATATATATATATCCTCAATTTCACAAATAGATTCCAATCAATTCGAGTTCCAAATTCATATTTAGTTCAATTTAGATTTATCCATTTTAGTTCAATTCAGTTTCTAAATAAAAAATTCAAATTTTACTGATTTCAAATACATATCTGGATCACAAATAAACCTTTTAAATTCTAGCATTTCAAAGCTTTAGTATTCAACATTTTCAAAGTTCAATGTAATGGTTTCATATAGATCTTGATTTAACTCATTATTATTTAGTCTAGAAATATTCACATAATAAATTCAGTATTATTTAAATAACCTTAATTTACCCTTAAACTAAATGTGTGACGACCCGGAATTTTTGGACATTTGAAATTGGAATATTTAATTTATTTTAATATTTAAATTTAATTTTTAAATTGAATTCAAATATCTCTATTTATTTGATAATTAAATTATTGAATTTAAAAATTGTAAGTTGGGCAAAATGGTGAATCTGGAGTTTTAAGCCTGTTAAAAATAATTTGAAGGCTTGTAAAATTTATATTGATAATACTGAAGATAGTTAAACTGTTAGAATTGAATTTGGAAGTGTTTTGTTCACTTTTGAATTTATATCGTTTAAATTGAATTTAAAAATAGCCTTCCGAAGCACAGTCTCGGATTTCGACGAAACCAGTTCTATTGGATCCATAATATAATATTATATTATATTGAATTTCAATTTTCGTAGTGTTTGAAGTTGTTGTGTGAGCGTACGACATATAAACGCGCTTAAATCTATATCGAAAATTCAATACAATAATTGGTCCAAAAAGCCATCTTCTCTATACGATCGAATTAGGATTCGAAACCTTTTCCATTGTGTTCGAAATAGGTGTATAACATTATAAACGCCTAGCGGTATGCCTCGATTGGAGGTCGGAATTTTTATTGCTAAATAAGGGATATTTGATATTTGAAACTAGATAATATTATAACGGGTCAAGTCAACCTTAGCCTAGCGTATAACCGAAGCCATCTCATTTCGTTAACGCCAATATCTTATCCCTTTCTTCCCGTATCTTCCCCAGTAATTCAAATCAAACACTAACGGAAAAAAGAAAGAAAAAATGGTGCTGCCTTCTCTTATAAAAAATCACGGATTGAACCAGAGATATTCGCGAACAACGGCGCTTCCCTTCCTCCCCCAAATCGATTTTTCAAACTGCATATAATATAATCCATATGAATTATATTATATGTAGTTTGAAAAATATATATGCATAGAATAAAATTCTTTACAAATACCTGTTTTTAATTTTCTAAGTTTATTTTAAAAAAAAAATTATTTTTATAAAGATTAGATTTTAAATGTATATAGTTAATATACTTTTGGGTGCAAAAAGGGAATAAATATACATATATACATTTTAATTTTACTTAGTTATTTTAAATATAGTATATAAGGGAGATTAACATAATTGATTATTTTTGTAACTAAAAATTTATTTATTATAAGAGGATTGATTTAAATAAGCTTATTTACTTTTCCGAAATTAGTTTAAATTAAATAATTTGTTAATTAAATCTATGGGAATTAATTGTCCAATTAATTCATATATTAATAAACAGTATAAATATTTGTACAAGGTCAAAAATCGAGAAGGAAGCAAGCTAGTTTGGATTGGATTGCAAAACAAAACAAAGGCGAGTTAATCTCACTCTTCTAGATGACTATTTAAATTTAAATAGTTAAATTTAAATAATTGATTGAATGATTGAATTGTTTTGAGGTGCTATATTATAGTATATAATATATCTTGGAACGATTGATTTCCCGCATTATATGGTGGATTAGACCCTATGCGCCGCATAATAGCGGATGATATTATATTTAAAACCCATATACCACGATATTCCAGCTAGAAGTGGAATTGGTATTTTATATTGTGCTAACATCTGCGAATGCAGGGAAACAGGTTGGAGGGATCCAACTAGATTCCTCAAAATTATTTATATTGTTTAATATTCTCTGTTATGAATATTCGATAATCTGAGATGAGTATTATTGATAATTGGAATATTGAATGCTATGGTTTTCTTGAATATATTTAGGAAGACTGAGTTATCAAAATATATAGAAATGGGAATTTTTGAAAAGAAAATAAAAGGAAGAGAATTTGTCAGTGAAAAAATTATAGAGAATTTAAATAAATTAAGAATGAACTGGATAAGAATATTAGTGGTTTTAAAATTCTAATAAATAAATTCCGTATATGAAAAGGGAATTTTGAATAAACAGGAAGATAAAGAATTTTAAACTTCAGTGTTATTATTTAAAAGAATAAAGCATTTATTTTAAATTTAAGATTTAAATTATTAAGAATAAAGAAGAAATTTGGAAAATCTGAAATTGGTATGTTTCAGTTAAAAGATTTAAAATCAAAACGATAAAAAAATAAAGTCTACAATTAATGGATTTCAAAATTAATTGAGTAAGCAAAGAAATTTATTTCAAAATGGAGTAAATTGGAAATTAATTTGAAAATTGATTTAAGTGGTTGAAGTTGGAACTTTAAAAGGGAAGTGGGACTTTGGAATTTACAAACTGGGTTTATAAAAGTAAAGTAATATATCAGTGGATATTTGGAAAAATAAATCCACGATGGAAAGTTATTAAAGAGATGGAAAATTTGTTTAAAAATAAATTGTGCTTTATTTTTAAAGTATTTGAAGAGAAGTATATTTCCCTAGATAGCCAAGATCGTTTCAAAGTAAATTTTTAAATATAAGTTAAAACTTTTAATGTCGTTTTAAAAAGTCATGTTTTAAAAAAAAATTATTATTTCTAAATGTTTAAACTCTGAAGTAAGTATTTTTCAAATCGATTATAGTAGTAATTATTTGAAGGTGACTTGATACTTTGTTTTAAAAGAGAAAATCTAGCTTTATATTTTATAAAGTAGCCTCGTTTTAAATATTCCTGTAGTATATATTTTTAATAAAGTATTAAAGTAATTTTTAATTTAAATGTTTTAAAGGATAATTTATAATAAAGAGTTTTATATTATTTTTAAAAATCTAAAGTTTTGTGCTTTGTTGTTTTCAGTGGAAATAAATATTTGGAAATTTATCTTATGAGAAAAGTATGGTTTGAAACTGTTTTCAAAGGATTGAAAATAGAAATATATCTTGTGAAGATATTTTGAGGTTAATAAATAATTTGGGAGATTATTTATTGTTTGATGGATGTTTATGAATGTTAATTGATAGTTAAATAACCGACTATCAATACTGGCCAAATGCGCTGATCGTTTCGAAGAGACCGGGATCGGGATTAATTTCTCAAAAACCACTTCGATCCGGTTTGTACATTTTCGTGGAAAAACGAGTTCGGAGTCGAAGATGGAGCAGTGAAGTGCAAGGGCTAGTCGCTACTAATCCTGAGGATATTTCTAAAATTGATATAGTAGGAATAGTGCTTTCGGTTCCATTCGAACCCAGGATGGACTAGTATGGATGAATGCTTTCAGAACATCGTCAAGTGGACGATGGGCATTCTAAGTGAAACGATCTAAAAGGTACCGCTTAGCCTCAAGCCTCGTCAACTGGGAATCACTGAAAATCAGGGGTTATGAAACAATGCTTGGTGGGTAGCACCCATTTCAGGGTGAGGTCATCCCTGTCTAGATGTCCCTTTTATTTCGGCTTAGTGGTGCGGTTCCTGATCCCAATCGTGGGGTGATCTTACTCGGGATTATCCAGTAAGGGGTAGTCCCGGCCTTGTGTTGCAGGGGATTGGGAGTGATCCTCGGTACGGTGATCTAAGCCACATATTGTAACAGGTGGTACCCAGTGCTTAGTCATTAGTTGGAAATCCATTCTCCCTACACACCTTTTACGAATTTTGTTTGCATTACCCACTTTGTGGCTAGTAGCTGCAATTTAATCATTTAACAATTTCGGCTATTTTTGTAAGTAATTGTAAATAGACCCTATTATAATATCATAGGATTTTAATAAAAAGTGTTTTAGCTATCGTAAGGTAAAAACCCGGCATGTTTATTTGTGGCGTGGTCTTACGAGATGCTTTGATTTTCAAAGGATTTTTGAAGCTTTAATAATTAATTTGAGTGTGATTTCTCACGCTGGTATTCCAGACTGACTCGGGTGTTATTTAACTGTAATGCTCGGGTCAGACCGAGTATTATAAGATACAGGAAAGGATGTTATGGAGCTCAGGAGACGAGCTGGATGGCGATACGTACTTTCGTATTTGTGTTACATATTCCGCTGTGTATTCAGATTGTGAGGACAGATTATGATTACTGTCCAGTTGAGTGTTATGTATACTCTGATGATGTATGTATAAACAGATATAGTTTTCTTTTGTGTAAAGGTCTATATTATATTGTATTTTATTCCGCTGCGATGGTTAGATTCTGATGTTATTTTCTATTTTCTTCTTCTACCTCTTCTTCTTTAACCCCAATGGTTCGTATTTCTATTCATCTTGAGTTGATTGATGGAGAATTAGTGTTGACTCAAGGGATACGGATTTGTCGGTCGTTACATTTGGTATCAGAGCCTAGGTTGGTGATAACCTTGGCTTTGGTGGGGATTACTCATTTAAAATAGAGTCCGTAGTACTCTAGAATGAATTTGAGCGTATTAATAGATATGAGCGCGTATTTGTTAGTGAATATAAATTGTTTTAATATTCTGTTGATTTATTGGTTGGGTGGAATATGAATTCTGATCGAGTAAGTTGGCCGCTATTCGAGAAGAGTTTATAAACACCCGACACAATAAATTGACACTGTATTGTTTTAAATGTGGGTGAATGAAATAATTTTACCCAAAATATATTTTGATATAAAAGAAAAGTTTTTGTAAACTATTTTAGCTAATATATGGTTGCTTGGATGTTAGGAATAATAATATTAAATTATTACCATTGTTGTGTGAAAATTTAACTAGAAATTGAAAATATAACGAAAGGTTAAGGAAATAAATTCATTTATAAAATGAAATTTATAAATATGAATTATAAACATGATTTATAAATTGAAATATGATCAAATGGAAATTTGTATGAGCATAAACTGTACAAATGAATTATAGCTAAAATTTGATTTAGGTCGAAATTTGACAATTTAAAACCCTGGAGATTTTGGAAGTGTTTTTCGAAATGTTTTGAAAACAATTAATAGCATTATTGTTTTCGAAGTATTTCTGAAAGGAAATTGATTCAAATAAATTTTGGGAAGGGAAATAGCATTGAGCTCACTTAATTCGCTGGAAAATAACTTCGATGATGACTGCAGCATCATCGATGTTCATTTTCGAGTTTCTAAGTGACGGATTGCTATGAAATTGATTTGTTCAGAAGAACAAGTCTGTTTTTGAAATTTCAAAGGAAATTTGTTGGGAATAAAAACCAGGATTGGTTAAAATTTTTGAGAAGTGTGATTTTGAGATGTTGGAGATTTCAAAATGATTTGAAACCAAAAGCCGGGTGTTTAAAAATCCTGATGAGATAGGTTGTAAGCTTATAAATTGAGATGAATTTTTAATAAGGAAGGAAAATATGAGCTTTAAATGTTAGAATTAAAATTTAAAGTGAAACGTTAAAAATGAAATTAACTTAGATTGAGGAAGAAAATTGAATCGAATTAAATTAAATAAATATGAGTTAAAATAGAATTGAATTGGAATAAAAATTCGGTTGAGTTATAGGTGATATTGAATGGAGTTAGATCTTTACTTAAATAAACAGAAATAAGTTGGATAAGAAATAAGTTGGATAATAAATAAGTTGGGTAAGAATTGGATCGGGATAAATGAATTAGAATAACTTATAAAATAATTAAAAATCCATGGAATAAAAATATGCTTGGGTTATAAATAAGCGTAAATCTCGAGTTAAAAGTAAAAGATGAAAATATTCAAGCCTAGAATGAATGGAAATGTGTAAAATAATAAGTTGTGACTTATAAAACTGGAAAGTGGAATAGAAAGCCCAAAATAAATATTGTGTTATGATTTGGAAAATAAAACAAAAACCCAAACTTGAATTATAAATAGCGGGAGAACTAATTAGATAATAAATTAGTTAATAAAATATGTAAATGGAACCTAATGCAGTTAAATAGAAGTTGAATTTGCGATTTAATATTGAGGTTTGGAAATAAAACTCGAGTTGTAAATCAAATTCGACTTGAATCGTTAGTGAAGTAAATAAATTTGAAAATGGCTTTGTAATCAATTAAATGATTTGAGAATGAATTGAATCTGAAAATTTAAAATTTAAAATAACTAATCAAATAAATTTGTAGATTGAAATGGGATTTGATTGAAATAGAATCAAGGTAAATTGAAAAGAAAATTTTATTTGCAAAATGAAAATGAGTTTAAGTACAAAATTTGAATAATTTGAAGCAAATTAATTTAAGTTTAGAATTAGTGGAGGCTTAGCTTTGAATAAGGGTAAAAGTCCATTAAATAAAAGCTTGGGTAAATTTAATTGTGGAATGGTTATCGATATATAAGCATGGAATGGTTCAAGCTTGATAAAATGGTCTCAAATGAAATGAAGGCAAATATGTAATGAAACGTAAATAAATGGATCGTGAATGAAATTGAAATGGAATGTGTCGAGCAAAATATAATGGTTAATGAATAAACTAGAAATGGGATGGAATTTAAAATAAATTGAGTCGGAATCAATTTAAATTGGTTATAAAACTTAAGTAATTATTTATTCACACGGATATCATCAAATTGCATGGAATGAATTGTCGTTTGACGTCAACGAAGGTAATTAAAATTCTATGAGTTGATAGAGATTTAATAAATTGATTTTAAGATCAAAGGAAGTGAATATGAGTTTCTTTGTTTAAAAATGAATTGAATATAAGCAATTGAGTTTTAAACCATTTAAATTGAATGAAGTTGTATACGAATTGGTTGTAAACAATTAAAATTAATGTCGAAACCCTATAAGTTGCTTATAAATATTGTTTAACCTACATTGCTTATAGAAACTCGTATGTTCACTAGTTAAATATGTAAAATTGTTGTTAAGTTACATGATTTTAGCACTTACATGTTTTAGTTGAGTAAGTACAGGTTCAGGGAAGCCGTTGGGCTGGATTTGATTGCGGAAAATGCTAATTAAATAAGCCGCTTGCTAAAAAATGCTAAATAAAGGTACGCCTATGCAAAATAGGAAATATGAACGTTTTTGTTTTTCCTACCGGGTGGGTCGATGTATATATATTTATATCTTTTGTCAAATTTCAAAAGCTCCTCCGTACAAAGGAGATGTGCCAAAATTTTTCGAAAATTTTGGGAGTTAGAAAAGTTTTGGAAACTTTTGGGAAAATTTCTGTTAGCGACAAAACGATTTCAAATTGGAAATTGAAATAAGTAGAGTGGATGAAACTAATTTAAAATAATGATATGAATCAGTTATAGATGGAAGATAAAATTTAATATTCATAGTTGATGATAAATTGAATTCATATGGGAAAGGAAAAACTAATTTGAATAGAAGTAGATATGAAAACCGTTGTAAGGAAATGTATAAAATGATTTTAAAAGATATGATTGGATATTATTGCTAAGTAGGATATGCATGTATTATAAAAGGGAAAAGAAAATTGGTTTTGATTTCTGAAGATAAATTTGAATTGCTCGACAAAAAGGTATGTGTTTAAATTTCTGTATGAAATTTGATTAGGTTTTTGATCTAGCCAATTGGCGTTTTGTTTTCTTTTGGAATTTGAGAGCCTGTAGAGGCATTTTGTAGTTGTACCGAGCTAGCCATGCAAAGGAGACGCTGATGATTTTTTTTGGAAATTTAGGTAGTTAGAAAAATTTTGAGAAAATTTTGATAAATCCAAATTTTGGTTTTATATTGAAATTTGAATAGATGAAGTAAATAATGTGGTTAGAAACTATGGGAAAGTTTGGAAAGTTAGTAAGACTGATAATGTGTCTTTAATAAAAAGATTGTTTCGGGAAGTGTTTGAAACTGAATGGTTTTAGGGAAAAATAATAAACGGGTATTGGACCATTCTTCTTAACTAGCAATTTCGGGGACGAAAGGGGGAGGAATGTGACGTCCTAGAATTTTTGAATATTTGAAATCGGAATATTTAATTTATTTTAATATTTTAAAGTTAATTTTTAACTTGAATTCAAATATTGCTATTTATTTGAAAATTAAATTATTGAACTTGAAAATTGAAAGTTGGGTAAAATGTTGAATCTGGAGATTTAAGCCTGTTAAAAATAATTTGAAGGCTTGTAAAATTTATATTTATAATACTGAAGATAGTAAAAGTGTTAAAATTGAATTTGGAAGTGTTTTGTTCAGTTTTGAATTTATATCGTTTAAATTGAATTTAAAAATAGCCTTTCAAGGCACAGTCTCGGATTTCGACGAAACCAGTTCCATTGGATCCGTAATATTATATTATTATCGGATTTCAATTTTCGTAGAGTTTGTAGTAGTTGTGTGAGAGTACGACATATAAACGCGCTTAAATCTATATCGAAAATTCAGTATAATAATTGGTCCAAAAAGCTATCTTTTCCATACGATCGAATTAGGATTCGAAACCTTTTCTATTGTGTTCGGAATAGGTGTATAACATTATAAACGTCTAGTGGTATGCCTCGATTGGAGATCGAAATTTTTATTGTTAAATATGGGATATTTGGTATTTGAAACTAAATAATATTATAACAGGTCAAGTCAACCTTAGCCTAGCGTATAACCGAAGCCATCTCATTTCGTTAAACGCCAATATCTTATCCCTTTCTTCCCATATCTTCCCCAGTAATCCAAATCAAACACTAACGGAAAAAAAGAAAAAAATGGCGCTGCCTTCTCTTATAAAAATTCACGGATTGAAGCAGAGATATTCGTGAACAATGGCGCTTCCCTTCCTCCCCCAAATCGAAATATACGAATTCGTTCGTATAAAAAAAAGAAGGGTAATGGTGGATCGAATCCAAAATCAAAAAAGAGGGATCGAATCGCGATTTGAATCACCGCCGCGAGAAGAAGTGAGGGAGGGTCTGCTGGCGTGAAGTGCTCTGACATGAGGGAAGCTCGCGTACTTGGAGGATTCGACGATGGAAATTGGGCGATGATGTGAAGGTTCAAGCATGGGAGGTCGGGCTCGCAAGCACGAGGCCGTAGAGGGGAAAGTGAGGCTCGGAATTGGTTGCGACATCTAGGTCGCTAGGCAGCGGATTGGGCATCATTCGCGTTCGCTGGAGTGTTCGTGCGACCTAGGGTATTCAAGAGAGGAAGGCACACACATGAAGGGGTTTCGATGGCCAATAAGGGTGGAGCTTGGTGACGTCGTGGGGTATATTCAATTTATTTTTCATTCAAAAATTTATATATCTATCTGAGATATATTCAGGAAAGAATATATTGGTTAGGAGATAAAAAAATAAATATACAATTATAATAATAAATAAATTTCATAGTTTACTATAATCAGATGACTTTTGTTTTAATATATAAGTTAATAGGAAATTGTATTTCTATTAAATTTAATATATATATATATATGAATATTTCAACTTACTGTAAAGTTTTAGAATCCATATGAATTATATTATATGCAGTTTGAAAAATATATATGTATAGAATAAAATACTTTAAAAATATCTATTTTTAATTTTCTAAGTTTTTTTTTTAAATATTTGTATAAAGATTAGATTTTAAATGTATATAGGTTAATATACTTTTGGGTGCATGTAATTACAAAAAGGGAAAAATATACATATATACATTTTAAATTTACTTGGTTATTTTAAATATAGTGTATATGGGAGATTAACATAATTGATTATTTTTGTAACTAAAAACTTATTTATTATAAGAGGAATTGATTTAAGTAAACTTATTTACTTTTCGAAAATTAGTTTAAATTAAATAATTTGTTAATTAAATCTATGGGAATTAATTGTCCAATTAATTCATATATCAATAAACAGTATAAATATTTGTACGAGGTCAAAAATCGAGAAGGAAGCAAGCTAGTTTGGATTGGATTGCAAAACAAAACAAAGGTGAGTTAATCTCACTCTTCTGGATGACTATTTAAATTTAAATAGTTAAATTTAAGTAATTGATTGAATGATTGAATTGTTTTGATGTGTTATATTATAGTATATAATATATCTTGGAACGATTGATTTCTCGCATTATATAGCGGATGAGACCCTATGCGCCGCATAATAGCGGATGATATTATATTTAAAACCCATATACCACGATATTCCACCTCGAAGTGGAATTGGTATTTTCTATTGTGCTAACATCTGTGGATGCAGGGAAACAGGTTGGAGGGAACCAACTGGATTCCTCAAAATTATTTATATTGTTTAATATTCTCTGTTATGAATTTTTGATATTCTATGATGAATATTATTGATAATTAGAATATTGAATGCTATGGTTTACTTGAATATATTTCGGTACACTGAGTTATCAAAATATATAGAAATAGGATTTTTTGAAAATAAAATAAAAGAAAGAGAATTTGTAAGTGAAATAATTATAGAGAATTTAAATAAATTAAGAATGAACTAGATAAGAATATTAGTGGTTTTAAAATTCTAATAAATAAATTCCGTATATGAAAAGGAAATTTTGAATAAACAGGAAGATAATGAATTTTAAACTTCAGTGTTATTATTTAAAAGAATAAAGCATTTATTTTAAATTTAAGATTTAAATTATTAAGAATAAAGGAGAAAATTGAAAAATCTAAAATTGGTATGTTTCAGTTAAAAGATTTAAAATCAAAAAAAGAAAAATATAAAAGTCTACAATTAATGAATTTTAAAATGAACTGAGTAAGTAAAGAAATTTATTTCAAAATGGAGTAAATTGGAAATCAATTTGAAAATTGATTTAAGTGGTTGAAGTTGGAACTTTAAAAGAGAAGTGGGACTTTGGAATTTATAAACTGGATTTATAAACGTAAAGTAATATATTAGTGGATATTTGGAGAAATAAATCCACGATGGAAAGTTATTAAAGAGATGGAAAATTTGTTTAAAAATAAATAGTGATTTATTTTTAAAGGATTTGAAGAGAAGTATATTTCCCTGGATATTCAAAATCGTTTCAAAGTAAATTTTTAAATATAAGTTAAAAGTTTTAATGTCGTTTTAAAAAGCATGTTTTAAAAAAAAATATTTCTAAATATTTGGACTCTGAAGTAAGTATTTTTCAAATCGATTATAGTAGTAATTATTTGAAGATGACTTGATATTTTGTTTTAAAAGAGAAAATCTAGTTTTATATTTTATAAAGTAGCCTCATTTTAAATATTCCTATAGTATATATTTTTAATAAAGTATTAAAAAAATTCAAATTTAAATGTTTTAAAGGATAATTTATAATAAAGAGTTTTAAATTATTTTTAAAAATCTAAAGTTTTGTGCTAGGTTGTTTTCAGTGGAAATAAATATTTGGAAATTTATCTTATGAGAAAAGTATGGTTTGAAACTGTTTTCAAAGGATTGAAAATAGAAATATATCTTGTGAAGATATTTTGAGGTTAATAAGTTATTTGGGAGATTATTTATTGTTTGATGGATGTTTGTGAATGTTAATTGGTAGTTAAATAACCGGTTATCAATATTAGCCAAATGCGCCGATCGTTTCGAAGAAACCGGGATCGGGATTAATTTCTCGAAAACCACTTCGATCCGGTTTGTATATTTTCGTGGAAAAACAAGTTCGGAGTCGAAGATGGAGCAGTGAAGTGCAAGGGCTAGTCGCTACTAATCCTGAGGATATTTCCAAAATGGAGGTAGTAGGAATAGTGCCTTCGGTTCCGTTCAAACCCGAGACGGACTTGTATGGATGAATGCTTTCAGAATATCGTCTGGTGAACGATGGGCATTCTAAGTGAAACGATCTAAAAGGTACCTCTTATCCTCAAACCTCATCAACCAGGAATGACTGAAAATCAGGGGTTATGCAGCAAGGCTAGGTGGGTAGTACCCATTTCAGGGTGAGGTCATCCCTGTGTAGATGTCCCTTTTATTTCAGCTTAGTGGTGTGGTTGCTGATCCCAATCGTGGGGTGATCTTACTTGGGATTATCCAGTAAGGGGTTGTCCCGGCCTTGTGTTGCAGGGGATTGAGAGTTATCCTCGGTACGGTGATCTAGGCCACGTACTGTGACAGGTGGTACCCCAGTGCCTAGTCATTAGTTGGAAATCCATTCTCCCTACGCGCCTTTTACGAGTTTTGTTTGTAACCCACTTTGTGGCTAGTAGCTAGAATTTAATCATGTAACAATTTCGGCTATTTTAATAAGTATTTGTAAATAGACCCTATTATAATATCAGAGGATTTTAATAAAAAGTGTTTTAGCTATCGTAAGGTAAAAACCCGACATGTTTATTTGTGGCGTGGTCTTACGAGATGCTTTGATTTTCAAAGGATCTTTGAAACTTTAATAATCAATTTGAGTGTGATTTATCACGCTGGTATTCCAGACTGACTCGGGTGTTATTTAACTGTAATGCTCGGGTCAGACCAAGTATTATAGGATACAGGAAAGGATGCTGTGGAGCTCAGGAGACGAGCTGGATGGGGATACGTACTTCCGTATTTGTATTACATATTCCGCTGTGTATTCAGATTGTGAGGACAAATTATGATTACTGTCCAGTTGAATGTTATGTATACTCTGATGATGTATGTATAAATAGATATAGTTTTCTTTTGTGTAAAGATCTGATATTATCTAATATACTTTATTCCACTGCGATGGTTAGATTCTGATGTTGTTTTCTATTTTCTTCTTCTACCTCTTCTTCTTTAACCCAAATGGTTTGTAACGACCCAGAATTTTGAATAATTTAATTTGAAAATATTTAATTAATTTTAAATATTTGAATGATGGTTTGACTTGAATTTCAAATTATCAGAATGAATTTGGCGATTAAATTATAAAATTTAATCTATTGGAAGTTGAACAAAAATTTAATCTTCAATTTTAAGCCAATTAAAAATATTTCAAAGGCTTGTAAAATTTATATTGATAATATTGAAGATTTTAGAAGCTTCAGAATTTAATTTGAAAGTGAATTGTTCAGTTTTGAAATTATATCGTTTGAATCGATATTTAAAAATAGCCGTCCGAGGCACAGTCTCGGAATTCGACGAAACTAGTTCCATTGGGTCCGTAATATTGAATTATTCTCGGATTTCAAATTTCGTATTTTTTGGAGTTGATATGTGAGCACACGGTGAGTAAACGCATTGGAATTTAAGTCGGATTCAATTTAAATTTAAATTTAAATTGAGTCAAACCTCAGCACGTTCTTCCTTCAATCACGACTAAAATCACGATATGAAATCGTGCAGCCCATAACCTTTTCAATTTTAAATATTCCTCTCCTTCCTCAGTTCAAAATCAAAAAGAAGAAAAGAAAAATGGCGTTCTCTTCTGAACCTTTGTTCGAGCCTCTCCTTTCTCGAAATAAATTCGCAAGCTCCTCCTCTATTTCCTCTTCCCCAAATTTAAAGCCGATGGCCGCTACTTATATAAAAAAAAGATTTTTAAATCTATGCAAGTTATATCTTTCAGTATTTGCAGTAATAAAAATAGGAATTTTAAAAGTTGAAGAGTTTTATGAATTAAAATATATAGATTTAAAAAATTTGTAAAGGTTATTCTATTAGTATTTGAATGCAGTTTCAATTTTTATATACTTACATACAAGAAAAATATAAACAGTAAAGTTAAAAATAAAAATTTCTGCTTTTCAATTAGAATATAGGCTGAAAAGGAATTTTAATTTTATATATTATATCGAATAATTTTAGAGAATACCTAGGAATTTTAAAATGTAAGGAGTTATTTAAAATTAGATTTTTGAAATATATAAATTATTATAGTTAAATAAAAATTTTGAAGACAAAATATGTGTAAATGAGATTTTAATTTACAGTAAAAGGAAAGTTAGTTTGAAAGTAAAATGTTTAGTTAAATAAATTTATTTAACAGAAATTTGGTTAAAAGGAAAATAATGATAAAGAAGAAAAATTGTTTAATTTAATTGTTTTAGAAATGGTTAGAGAATATTAGTGTAAAAAAAATTATTAAGTCACAAGTTAATTAAATCTAAATTTATTTTTGTGTTACTAAGAATAATTTATTAAAAGAAGAAAATTAGTTTAAATAAATTTATTAAAGAAGAAACTGGTTTAAATAAAACTATCAGTTAATTTAACTATTAAAATGAAATCACCGATGAATCGAAATTATCAAATCAAAATTTATTATTCGATCTGTTCGAATATTAATAAATTGTGTAAATATTTATATAAGGTATAAATAAAAAAAATCGAGTCAGGATGAGAAATGGATTGCAAAATAAAAGCTAAGGTGAGAACTTCTCACTCAAAAAATTTATAACTTGGATTTGCAGTTATTGATTGATTGCTATTTGGTTGTGATACTAGATATAGTAGGATATATCTATATATATAGTAATATATATATATATATATTAACATATGTATATATTGCAGTTGATTGATTTCCCGCATTGTATAGCGGATGAGACCCTATTGCACCGCCTATTAAGCGGATAATATTTTATAAAATCCCATATACCGCGATATTCCACCTCGAAGTAGAATGGGTATTGTGCTAATGTCTGTGGATGCAGGGAAACAGGTTGGAGGGATCCAACTGGATTCCTCATAAATATTTATTTGATTCAGATATTGTGGTATTTGATTGTTTATCATATCAATATATGATATTGGAAAGTCGTGATTGATTATTTGATGTGTTGCATCATCGGATCCAATTTTGAAGCTTAAAAATAACGATTTTTATTTTTAAGGGATTTCTAAAGTGATTTTTGAAAGTATACGTTTATAAAATATTTTTTTGGAATTAATTCATCTTAAATAAATAAACGTTATAATTTTAATATTATAAAAATTATGATTTTTGAGAAATACAGTTAAAAGTTGATTTTTTGAAAATATGGGATTAATGATTTTATAAAATAGTTTAAACTGGGATTTCTGAATTTATTATAAAAAGTTTAAAATAGGATTTATGAAATTTGATTATTTTGTAAATCTAAGAGAATGATGAAATTTTAAAGGAGTTTAAAGACATTTTAAAAGAATAATATAAATTGATCCATATAAAAGATTTATAAATTGATATTTATAAATTTAAAATATTGGAATTGTAAAACGAGCTTTTATAAGTGTTAGAATGAATTGTGAATAAATTTCATAAATGAATGAAATTTATAGAATTATAACGGTGAAGTTATAAATGGAATTTTATAAACAGTAGGTTTATAAAATTTTTAAAGTTATGTAAAAGAATAGATTTTGGATAAATAAATAAATCTTATAAGTTATAAGATTTAAATTTTGGGAAGTTTAAAAGAACGTTTTTGCAAACAAATAAATTGTAAGTATTTAACTTATAATATGAACTTTTAGTATATCATTGAGATATGAAATTGAATAGATTAATAAAGGAATTTATAAGAGGAAATGTTATAAAATAAATAGAAATGGAATTTATAAACATTGTTTTATAAATCCGCAAACGACTTATTTTGATAAGTAAATTGTTATAACTTATTTATGGAGTTATATTCACATTTTAGACAGTGAATAATCCTTTAAAATAAAATGAATAGAAATGATGAAATTGGTTAACAAGTATATTCACGGTTTTGAATAGTGAATAATATATTAAAGAAAATGTTTGGATGTGATGTTTTAAATAGAATTAAAACGATCTAAAGATGTTTTAAAATGTATTAACTATCGAAACCATATATTTCAACATTCATTGTTGAAATAGACGTTTTCGAGAAATAGAAGGAAATGGTAGATTATAACACTGTTGTTATAATAGATGATTTCCGAAAGGAAATGTTTTGTATAGTATTGGGATTTATATATCTATTTTAATTTCGAATCCCTATACTAGTGATTTTGGGTTGTCGTAACGATGTTTAACGCAACATTCGTTTTGGCCCAAATAAGTATGTTTAAGAGAATGATTTCCTTAAAGAATGATATATATACTTAATTTCGATTAGAGTATATTGAATATTTTCCAAGTGTAGAAAATAAAAAGACTTGTGAATTACTTATAAATAAATAAGTATGGAAATGTTTTCCAATATTAAATGAATATTTTGAATTTATCTTTTTGAAGATAAATTGAAAATGAATATTAAAAATCGAATGGAAATCGTATATTCATAAATATTTTGGAATGTAAATTCACTATGGAATTTATAAATGAAAGGGGGAAATTATTTAAAAATAAATATTGATTTATTTTTGAAGTATTGAAAATATATATCTTGTAAAGATATTTTTGGAAAATAAATAATTTGGAAAATTATTTGGAATCTGGTGATGTTGTGCATATCCATTGATAGTTCAATAATCGACTATCAATATTTACCTTTGAATAGGTATTTGTTGTGATTTGCTTGAATTTGAATGCCACGCTTATTTTTAAAAAAAATAAGCGCTCACTATTCGGGTTAACCGGGAAAGGACCTTAGGGTCGTATAACCCTTTCCGAATATGTGATACGTCGTTATGAATTGCATTTGAAGATCGGTGTTGAAGACCAGATATTTTCGAAAACGAAAGGGTTTCTTGTCGATTGTCTCTGCACTGGCTGATCCCCGGTATAGAGATCTCCATATGTAATGGGAAATCCGGACGTGATTAGAGATTACCCGGATTGCAAGGACTTCTTTGTAAGTGCCTTCGGTTCTGTTCGATCTCGGAACAGACTCGTATGGATAGTATGTCTGACGTTACAGATTGAGATATAAAGTTGATTTCTTTCAAATATATTTCTGTTGGTGGCGGAGAATTTATTCTCTTAGCTTAACACCCTTCTCTGAGACGTACGAGCTCAGAGGTCATGTAGTTGAAGGTTGTTAGCGATATATTCCAAATTTGGTAATGTGACATGCTGAGTGTTGCTGTGAAATGATCATTGTGTTGATCATTTGTGATAGGATCATTTGTTTGATCGTTTATCTTTGTGATCATTTCTATGATCATTTGTTGACCCAAAACACAGCTTTTGTATAAAGCGTGGCTTTGTGGACGAGACTTCGTCGAGCCTCACACCCCGGAATGGTCAAAACAGGAAAGATGCGGCAAGGTTATGAGGGGTAGCTCCCTTTAGGGTATGTGCATTTCCTTCTGGAAAAGGGTGGTATCATGGTATGGAGCCCAGATGCTTACTCATGTTGAAACACTTATTATTATGGTGTGATGTTGATTACGAGCGCTCAGTTAAAGGTTCCAAAGGACCGGGGGATGGCATACTCGTGTCAGTAGTTACCCAGTTAGGGGTAACCCGGCCTTGTGTTGGCAGAGATCCGGTTTGGTTCTCGGGGACGTCCTTCCAGAGGCGTTCTCATGTGGCAGTGGGAAGTTCCTTGGCCTGACCATTCGATGGAAATCCAAAGAAACAATACGATCTTGTACGGTATTAGTTGTAGAACCTATCATTCACTTATGGTGGCGCCACACTGTTTGGATGGTAGCTATAGTAGGCATAGTTCGAAATGTCTATGCTGGCTAAGATTTATATCTTTATTTTCGAAATGGTTTTATCTACACTATGCACTAGTAATAATATCAAATGTTCTTTTTAAATGCGTATCAAGCATCTTTGACTATCATAAGGAGAAATCTCCTCCGATTCTGCGTTTGCATTGTGTGTGTGTGTGCGGGAGGCCTTATGGTAGTCTCATTTTTAAAAGCATTGCGAATTGACTTAAAAAAATATTCCTCTATTTTGATTTTAAAGAAAAATAAACTGTTTTTAGTTCTCACACCAGTCTCATGACTGACTCGGAGTTTATTGTTTTCCTTCCTAAACTCTGGGTGCCCACCAATTTCCACACGGGCAGTCAAGAGTTAAGCTTTATCAGGATATTCTGGAATTCAGGAGTTGCTGGAGGCAAGATGGACGGCATGGCGTATTCACTAGTATATAGTATTTCTTTTCCGTTGTTTGTTAGTTGTTGTTGTACACTCTGATGATATAATGTAATGTAATTTAATGTAATGTAATAACTGATATAGTTCTTTGTTTAAAGATTATTCATTTATTTATTATATGTTGTTCCGCTGCGAATTGTGAGATTCTGATGTTGTTCTGTTATTTCTTTCCGTTCTATTTTCTATTCTTTCTCTCTTCTTCTACCTCTTTCTTTTTCTTAAAAAAACCCTAAGGCTTCGTATTTCCGTACATCTTGAGTTAATCACTGGAGATTAGTGTCTATTCAAGGAGTACGGATTTGCGGGTCTTTACATGGTTCGTATTTCTGTTCATCTTGAGTTGATTGATGGAGAATTAGTGTTGACTCAAAGGGTACAGATTTGCGGGTCGTTACATAATGTTCCTTTCGATTTGTTTAAACTTGAAATATCTAATTAGTCACTTTAAATTAAAAATCAAATTATAAAATCAATCTTAAACTTCAACTTCAATAGTTCAAATCGATTAAATTTAGTAGAATTCTTAATTAGATACAATCTCGATTAATTCAGCTTTATCTTCTCAACCTTACTTATTCAAATTATTACAACAATCTATTTTGATATATAGATTTAAATAAATACTTAATCATATTATATGTATTAAATCAATCTTAATAATATTATTATTAACTCTTTATATAAAATTACCTTATATATAATATATTAAGAACCAATATTTATTAAAAACTATATATTTCTTTTCAAAACTATAGAAATTATTTTCAAACATTTATATATGGACCAACGGTATCTGTATATATTTTCCTATCCTATGGTCAAGTGATACAGATATTTATCATTTCAATCCGTAATATATATGGGTAGATATCATTTCGACCCGCAATTCCAAATTCAGTTCAATGAAAATCGCTTGGGTTTATCATTTCAACCCATAACGATTTTCTCCTATTCTAAAGTCCGTTCGGGCATGTATCATTTCAACCCATAGTGAATTCTATACAAACAGGGAACTTGCAGAGCGATAACAGATAATATAAATATAACAACAGGCATATATCATCAATAACCGTATAATATAAATAACAGGATATGGTGTCATATCCCACATGTGAACGGTTACAGATAATGGCATATATAACAATTTAAATAAGTACATTAGCATATTTCAATTGTCGTTTCAATTGAAATCAAATTTAATAAATAAAAGAATGTTAATCGTGAGTGATTGCTCACCTTTCAAGGCTTGAGAGATAGACAATGATGTTGAGTTATGAAATCCAGGCACGAATCCAAAACAACAAATTCGGCACTAAGTCAACGGACAACTGATAAATAGAAATTGACGAGGACAATCAGAATCAACTTGATATGTGCAGAAAATATATATTTGTTTCAAAATCAATTTCAATACATATATAAATAGAATTTTATACATATAATCAAAACCAACGTGTTAACAAAATCATTATATAATATGTAATAAAACACATACAAATTCTAAATTAAATATTATTACAAACCTCTATACATATATACTTTGAAATCAACCATATGCTTATACTATAAACTAATTTAAAAATACATATACATAAACCAATATAAAGAGGTCTAAACATATGTATAAAGTACAATTAAAGTTTATACTTTAAAGCACGCAAGCATATATATATAACACTTACATCATTTCAAAATCTAATATATATACTTATCAATCATTATATACAACGGTATAAACAACACTTTAATATAACTTGTCCAAACTTTATACATATAACAACAGACTTTTCGCTTTCCAAAATAACAAACTATATATATAACAGCTAATAGAACACAGCCTACGTCTTAAAGTATGATATATATATATTGGTATAATACTTCTTTTATAAATTAATATATACTTTATTCCAGAAGATATGTTATAAATCAACATTTGCTATGAAATAATACAACTGCAAAACTATCAATACTTATATATACATATATATGATTAATGTACCAACTACAGACATTTGCAAATCTTTATACTTTTTTTAACGCCAGTGCTTATATCACATTATACTACTGTAAAGAAGATATTTATAACAAACATTGTAACTTACAGGTTATGTAAACTGTTTGAAATATAAACACATACATATAACTGTATAACATAGACAGAATATATAACTTATATATATTTATTTAACTTATATATAGCAGTTTATATTATAAACTAACATACTATATATATATATATATATATGTAAACATATATATATGTATGTGTGTGTATAGTTTCATAAACTGAAGTTATATACGACTGTAAATTTTATATACATGTAAATAAACTAATACACATACTTACTGACACACACACACACACACACTCTTGCAACTTTGTAAACTGTATAGTATATACCACATAATATAATATAAATAATATAACATACCCATATATAAAAGAGGAGATGATGGTGGTGGTTGGCGAAGATGGTGGTGGTTGAGGCTGAGCTAAACAAGAGGAAGCAAGGCAAAACAAATGGAAAAAAAGAAGAAAAGTAGAAAGGAAGAAGCCATTACTTACAAATATTTTTTTTGGCCATGAGAAATGAAAGATGAGAAGTAAATTTTCACATGAAAATGAGTTGGATGCGGCTAGGGTTAAGGATGCATGGCTAAAATTTTAGAGAAGTTATGGTAGGAATTCAAAAGGGTGGAAAATATAAAGGCAAGAAATCAAATGAAACGTATGCCTATAATTAAAACAAGTAACGTATCTTAATTGATTCATTTCCTATAAATTAATCAAAGATGTATGGAAAAGAAGCCTTCACAAAACAAAAAAATTCAAGAACATTTAATAAACAAATTTTAAAAGATATGCATTTAAGTCAATAACGTATATCTATTTGAAATTTCTTTCCAAGAATAAATAAGGGATCTAAACACATGACTATTCAATTAATAAATGAATGTCTAAATAAATAAAATAGAAAGATAAGGTAGAGATAAATATTATGAAAAATAAGTAAATAATTTTAGGAAAAATATAAAATAAATAAAGAAAATACTCTATTTAATTGAAACTAGAATCAAAATTTGTAAACAAAATACAATTAACATTGGAAAATTTCAACTACACTTATAAAATGTTTTAAAAATAAAATATATATATATAACATGTCATGTTACACATGTAAACGTAAATTAGAACATGACATGACAAACAAAAATATTATTTATATAAATTAAAATAATCAATTTTATTAAATAAAACAATTTACATACAATAGTTTAAAAAGCATAACTCTCACAATATTAATCAGATTTCAACGAAACAAAAAGCAATATGCTTAGAATTTTATTCACTTTCATAAAATAAAGATAAATTTCAAAAGTTCAAAATTTTAAATTTTTAAATTAAAAGTCAAAGTTTGACCACATTGACAAAAATTCACATTTCTGGAAAATATTCTATTTATTCATGTTTGGAATTACAGTTCGCATACAAATCAAAATTTATATTTAAAGATAACAAAAATATCCATTTTAATAAATAAAATGAAGTTTTTAAATCAGGAAATTCAGTTTGAAATATTTAAAATATACAATTGAAACAATCACAAAAATACCGGGTTGTTACAATCATAATCATTTTTAGGTACTTTTGGACCTTTTTCCAACAACCTTGCCTATTCGATCATATCAAATTCTTTTATGCCCTTTGCATAATATATTTTCTACTTCCATTTTATATTCCATGAACTTACCATAGATACACCATATGTGTATCAAATACACATATTTAGTTCTATTATGATTCATTGGCGGTTTAATAAAGAAAGTGGATACATTTTGGTATTTTAAACCTTAGACTGCATGTAGGATCATAAATATACCCTAGAGAGGGGTGAATATGGTACTAAAATTATTTTGTAGATAAATAGGTAAATAAATTGTATAAACATAAAATGCAGAAAATAAAGAACAAAAATATTACCTAGCTTTGACAATTAACTCGTAGTTCCTTCTGCCGCCCATAAGATTTGTACTAGAATTAAATAATCGATCGCTTACAAACTCGTAAACTTGTAACACTTTGTTAAATGACTATTTTAATCATATGCCTAGCAACTCTGCCTTGACTTTGTCACTAAGTCGAGAAAACCTGAATTATGAATCGTAACTTAATCATAAAAATATAGAGTTCAAAGTTTAAAAGGAAAAATACAAAAATAGTAATAAATGCCTGTTTAAATAGTTAAAAGATTCATATGCAAAACATAAAAGTCAAGGTGCCTAAAATAAATGGTTCCATTTTTAATAAGCTTTGATCATGTCCTACTCTTATCTTCTTTATCAAATTAAATCGAAGAAGAATCATCTTCCACTTCAGAAATTAATTTTATTCCTCAAAAAGTGATTTCTTCAACTACAAAAATTGTCAAAATTTTGAAATCTTGTTTATGGAG
This sequence comes from Allium cepa, assembly GCA_030765085.1. Taxonomy (NCBI): domain Eukaryota; kingdom Viridiplantae; phylum Streptophyta; class Magnoliopsida; order Asparagales; family Amaryllidaceae; genus Allium; species Allium cepa. The sequence goes on along the minus strand of CM060931.1, from coordinate 268,896,509 downwards.
AATGTCATGCTCACTATATTAATTGATTATTTTAGCCTCGCCTTATATAAGCCATCGCCACGTTGCTTCCAAGTCGATAGATGTCAGAAAATCAAGTCACTGAATTCATCGTCGTGATGCTCGAGATTTGTGTTGTACTAGAAGGTTGCTTTCAGTATTGGTTAGTTGCCTGTTTTGTTTTTGATCTAGAGATTGTATGTCAATTGAAAGATGTCGATAAAGAATGCTCTTGATGAGTTACCGCTTACGGATTTCTAAGTCATATTGATTCTTAGCATGCTGCTTCTTCTAGTACTGACTTGAGACTAGGACAAGAGATTTGCAAAAACTGGAGTTTTGATTTGATGGGTATCGATGTATAATTATTTTGATGTTGAGGATTTTATGAATCGGTAGGTCTGGATGTGATTAGTTTTCGATGCCCAAAGATGATGGAATCATCCAAAATTTTATGCTTAGATTTGCTTGTTCATTTGGCGATGAAATAGTTGAGATTTTGGTTCTACCGAATCTTTGTCTGTTGTTCCAGAGTATGGTTAGATGGTCGCGAGTTTGATTGTAACGACCCAGAATTTTTATTAATTAAAATCTGAATATTTAATTTATTTTAAATATTAATAAGTGAATTTTTAAGTCAAATAAATTTTTATTTGAATTATTGGATTTAATTGGATAATTAAATCGATAATTTAATACGTTAAATTATGGAAATAATTAAAAATTGGGTTAAATATGATTGAAAATGATTTGTAAAATTTTATTTTATCATATGGGAGTTAGAACGATATTTTAGAACTTTTAAAATCGATTTAGAAGTTAATTTGTGAAAATTGAATATTTTAATATTAAAATCGACTAGTAAAAATAGTCAATTTTTGAACAGTCTCAGAATTGAACGAAACCAGTTTCATTGGATCTGTAATAGTTAGTTATTACCGGATTTCAAATTTCGTGTCAATCGGAGCTATCGTTTGATCGTGGCAGCTCGAAACGCATCGAATTATTTTTAATTTAAATTTGGCGAGCTAAAATAGCCATTTTTCAAAAAGTCTCGGATTTCGACGAAACCTGTTTCATCGGATCCGTAATGTGATATTATTGTAAGGTTTCAAATTTCAAATCAATTGGATTTACCGTTTGTCCGTTACAAATTAAAACGCCTAGAAAATCGCTTAAATCGGTTTAATTTAAATTGAGCGTTTACAGCCATAACTCGCACATACTTCCGAATTAGCTTCCGAAACCTGTTCCATTGTGTCCGGAACGCGGGGTAAACCTTAGAAACGCTGGTTACGGCGCCTAAATCGGAGTTCGGAATTTCCGGGATGAATAGTGTCGTTCGTTCTCTATAAATACCCCTTTAATTCACAAAAAAATAAAAAAATAAAAAAAATAAATTGAAACCCTAGCCGCCGTTCACCCTAACTGATGGCCGAAATCTTCCAGTTTTCTTCCTCATTTATCTTCCCATCTACTCAATAATTTCACAAACTTCCAACTAGAGTATTGAAGAGCATAGTGAGATCTACGATGTGAACGGTCATGATCGAAAATAGTTGAGTGGATCAACGGGAAAATGGAGATGAAGGCATCGAGTTTATGCACGTCGTTCGTGTACTATGGGGGGCCGAGTTGGCCAGGCTTCAGGCCGAGCATGGAGTGGAGGGTGGTCGTTCGTGTGGAGCTCCTTGATCGTGTTCGTGTTGCTCGTGGTGATCGAAAAAAATTAAACCCTAAGTTGCTAATGGGTTGCGTGAGTTACTATAAGGAGAACGAGAGAGAGGGAAGAAAGGGGGGACGGTGGAGATGCAGGGGGTTCATGATCTAGTGGCTGGAAATTGTTGAGGTTAAAAATATAAAGAAAAATGTTGTAATTGTTTATATAAAATACGTGTAAACTTCAATAATTCATAACTTTTTCATACGAGGTCGAAAACGCGCGAAACCAGTTGCGTTGGAATCGTATGGACGAGCACTACGCGATGGAGTCGTTTGGAGTTAGTGAGAATTTTGGGTAAAATTAAACGTCTGTTTAATTTTATTCGAAATAAATCGCTAAAACGGAAATTAAAATCAAGGTGAGAACTTCTCACTCAATCAAATCAGTTTCGATTTTATTTTAAATAGTTAGATTTAAAATATTTGAATGCATGTTTGAATGTTGATTGATATCTATTGATTGTTAAAATAGACATTATACGCCGTTAGTAAGCGGATGTTATTTAATAAAAACATATACCGCGAATATTTCATAAACAGTGAAATTGGTATTATATATAATATCAATATATATATATTGGCATATGTATATATTGCAGTTGATTGATTTCCCGTATTTTTTAGCGGATGAGACCCTATTACGCCGTTATTAAGCGGATAATATTTAATAAGAACATATACCGCGATAATTTCGTACTGGAGCGAAATTGGTATTGTGCTAATATTTTTGGATGCAGGAAAACAGGTTGGAGGGATCCAACTGGATTCCTCAACAGTATTTATTTGATTTCAGATATTTTGATATTTGATGGATTTTCATATTGATATATGATATCGTTGTTGTCGTGATTGACTATTTGGTATGTAGCATCATTGGACCAAATTTTGAAACTTTAAAATGATGTTTAAAGTGATTTTTGAAAAGTATACGTTTTATAAAATAATTTTTGAATTGATCCATTTTAAATAAATAAACGTTATAATTTTTAATGTTATAAAAATTTTGATTTTTGTGAAATACAGTTAAAAACTGAATTTTGAGAATACGATGCTATTGAGTTTATAAAATAGTTTAATCGGGATTTTAGAAATTATTGTGAAAAGATTAAATATAGGATTTATAAAATTTAATTATTTTATAAATCAATAGAATGGTGAAATTATAAAGGAATTTAAAGACGTTTTAAAAGAATAATATAAATTGATTTATATTAAGAGATTTATAAATGGATATTTATAAATTGAGATATAGACATTATAAAACGAGTTTTTATAAGTGTTTGAATGAAGTGAAAATGAATTTCATTAAAGAATGAAATTAATAGAATTATAAACGGTGAAGTTATAAATGGAATTTTATAAACAGTAGGTTTATAAAATTTGTAAAGTTATTAAAAGAATAGACTTGGGTAAATAATTGAATCTCATAAGTTATAAGATTTATAATTATGAAATTCTAAGGAACGATTTTGTAAAATAATCGTTTTATAAGTAATTAACTTATAATATGAACTTGGAGTTTATTGTTTTCCTTCCTAAACTCTGGGTGCCCACCAATTTCCACACGGGCAGTCAAGAGTTTAAGGTTTATCAGGATATTCTGGATATTCTGGAGTTGCTGGAGGCAAGCTGGATGGCATGGCATATTACTTATATAGTATTTCTTTTTCCGCTGCACTATTTGTTGTTGTTATTGTTGTACACTCTGATGATATGATGTAATGAAATGTGATGTAATGTAATAACTGATATAGTTCTTTGTTTAAAGATTATTCATTTAGTATTATATGTTGTTCCGCTGCGAATTGTGAGATTCTGATGTTGTTCTGTTGTTTCTGTTCCGTCCTATTTTCTTCTGTTTTTCTTTTTCCTCTATTCTCTTTTTCTTCTTTTTCTTCTATTTTAAAATTCTGTTCTATTTTCTTTTCTATGTTCTTCTATTTTCCATTTTCTTTCTCTCTATTTTAAAATTTTCTATCTCTTCTCTATTTTCTATTCTCTTTTCCCTCCATCTTCTCTCTTCTTCTTCTTTTCTTCTTTTTAAAACCCATAACATTCCGGTTTTTGACCTTCGAATTCTCGGCAGTCGATAAAGTGAGTATCGATGTTGAATTTTCGAAAGTCGAAAATTTTCGGGGAGTTACGTTTGGTATCAGAGCTTATGGTTAAGCGACAACCATGGTTCTGTTGGGTATTATTCATTAGAGATAGAGTCAGTAGTACTCTAGAATGAGTTTGAGTGTAATAATAGCTATGAGAGCGTATTTGTTAGTGAATAAAATTGTTTTATATTGTGATGATTGGTTTGTTGAGTGGCATATGAACTTTCGTCAGCGTGGTCCGCAAGACTATGCCGAAGGGGTTTCTAAACACTTGAATAGAACAATTCGGCACAATATTGATTTTAAATTGGGTAAATAAAATAATTTTACCTTGAGTATATTTTATATATGAAGAAATAATTTTTCAGAATTATTAAAGTATATAAGTTAATTGTTAGGTTGTTTGAATAACCTAAATAAAGGAATAATTGTATAAGTAAAAGAATTATAAGAATTGAATTATAATTAAAGTGATTACAATTGTTAAATAAACTTATATATATAAGAAGTGAAACTATATGAATATATTTATGAATATGAGTTGAAATAAAAATGAATTTAAAAGTTAAATGGAAATTTACTTTAGAATTGAATTGAATGAATGAATTGAATGTTAATCAAGTTAATTAAACCAATTGATAAGCAAAGGAATTTGGTTGCAATTAATAAACATTGGTTGATATATGATTGTTAGTTGATAGTATATAATTCATTAAGTATTAATGAAATTGATTAATGAAATTTAAAGCTATGTGATTGAATTCAAATTAGAAGCAAATAAAATTTAAATAGAATTGAATTTGATTGGAAGTGAACCAACTTGAATATGAATTAGTGAATATAAACTAATTGAGAATGAATGTTAGTAAGAACATCCACTGCAATAAATCAAATGTGATTAAATTGAAAACCCAATTCATTAAATATTAATGAGAATATAAATGAATATATATTGATTATGAATATGTTGCATTTGCTATGTGACATATATAGTTGTTATGGAGATATATGTTGTATATCGATACTATTATCTATATGCATGATTCTCATGTTGTTTGTTGAGTGATTAGTAGGTGCGGATCGCGTTTGCTTCGCATTTGGAGCTCGCTTTTGCGCTATATTAGCCATATATGCTCGCTAATAAAATATAAGGTACATATCTCGGATTAAATATCGCACTTTTACATTTTTTCCCTTTGGGATGCCTCATTACTTGATGAGATGTATATTTGTGATATATATACTGTCATTTTTTTTGGATCGAGCCGCGCAAAGGAGACTATGGCGAATTTTTTCGAAAATTTAAGGCGTTAGAAAAAATTTGAGAAAGTTGGAATTTTTTTTTGAAAACTTTAACTTTGATTTTGGAATTGAAAGTTAAACAATAGTAGTTGTTTTTGAAAAGATAACTAAGTATGATTTGAAACTTAGTAAAGTTATTATAAAAAGTTTAACTATGAATTTTGGAAAATTAATAAATTCTGTAACTTTTCTTACTTGTAATTTCGAGGACGAAATTCTTTTAAGTGGGGAAGATTGTAACGACCCAGAATTTTTATTAATTAAAATCTGAATATTTAATTTATTTTAAATATTAATAAGTGAATTTTTAAGTCAAATAAATTTTTATTTGAATTATTGGATTTAATTGGATAATTAAATCGATAATTTAATACGTTAAATTATGGAAATAATTAAAAATTGGGTTAAATATGATTGAAAATGATTTGTAAAATTTTATTTTATCATATGGGAGTTAGAACGATATTTTAGAACTTTTAAAATCGATTTAGAAGTTAATTTGTGAAAATTGAATATTTTAATATTAAAATCGACTAGTAAAAATAGTCAATTTTTGAACAGTCTCAGAATTGAACGAAACCAGTTTCATTGGATCCGTAATAGTTAGTTATTACCGGATTTCAAATTTCGTGTCAATCGGAGCTATCGTTTGATCGTGGCAGCTCGAAACGCATCGAATTATTTTTAATTTAAATTTGGCGAGCTAAAATAGCCATTTTTCAAAAAGTCTCGGATTTCGACGAAACCAGTTTCATCGGATCCGTAATGTGATATTATTGTAAGGTTTCAAATTTCAAATCAATTGGATTTACCGTTTGTCCGTTACAAATTAAAACGCCTAGAAAATCGCTTAAATCGGTTTAATTTAAATTGAGCGTTTACAGCCATAACTCGCACATACTTCCGAATTAGCTTCCGAAACCTATTCCATTGTGTCCGGAACGCGGGGTAAACCTTAGAAACGCTGGTTACAGCGCCTAAATCGGAGTTCGGAATTTCCGGGATGAATAGTGTCGTTCGTTCTCTATAAATACCCCTTTAATTCACAAAAAAAATATAAAAAAAATATATAAATTGAAACCCTAGCCGCCGTTCACCCTAACTGATGGCCGAAATCTTCCAGTTTTCTTCCTCATTTATCTTCCCATCTACTCAATAATTTCACAAACTTCCAACTAGAGTATTGAAGAGCATAGTGAGATCTACGATGTGAACGGTCATGATCGAAAATAGTTGAGTGGATCAACGGGAAAATGGAGATGAAGGCGTCGATTTTATGCACGTCGTTCATGTACTATGGGGGGCCGAGTTGGCCAGGCTTCAGGCCGAGCATGGAGTGGAGGGTGGTCGTTCGTGTGGAGCTCCTTGATCGTGTTCGTGTTGCTCGTGGTGATCGAAAAAAATTAAACCCTAAGTTGCTAATGGGTTGCGTGAGTTACTGTAAGGAGAACGAGACAGAGGGAAGAAAGGGGGGACGGTGGAGAGGCAGGGGGTTCATGATCTAGTGGCTGGAAATTGTTGAGGTTAAAAATATAAAGAAAAATGTTGTAATTGTTTATATAAAATACGTGTAAACTTCAATAATTCATAACTTTTTCATACGAGGTCGAAAACGCGCGAAACCAGTTGCGTTGGAATCGTATGGACGAGCACTACGCGATGGATTTGGTTTGGAGTCGTTTGGAGTTAGTGAGAATTTTGGGTAAAATTAAACGTCCGTTTAATTTTATTCGAAATAAATCGCTAAAACGGAAATTAAAATCAAGGTGAGAACTTCTCACTCAATCGAATCAGTTTCGATTTTATTTTAAATAGTTAGATTTAAAATATTTGAATGCATGTTTGAAAGTTGATTGATATCTATTGATTGTTAAAATAGACATTATACGCCGTTAGTAAGCGGATGATATTTAATAAAAACATATACCGCGAATATTTCATAAACAGTGAAATTGGTATTATATATAATATCAATATATATATATTGGCATATGTATATATTGCAGTTGATTGATTTCCCGTATTTTTTAGCGGATGAGACCCTATTACGCCGTTATTAAGCGGATAATATTTAATAAGAACATATACCGCGATAATTTCGTACTGGAGCGAAATTGGTATTGTGCTAATATTTTTGGATGCAGGAAAACAGGTTGGAGGGATCCAACTGGATTCCTCAACAGTATTTATTTGATTTCAGATATTTTGATATTTGATGGATTTTCATATTGATATATGATATCGTTGTTGTCGTGATTGACTATTTGGTATGTAGCATCATTGGACCAAATTTTGAAACTTTAAAATGATGTTTAAAGTGATTTTTGAAAAGTATACGTTTTATAAAATAATTTTTGAATTGATCCATTTTAAATAAATAAACGTTATAATTTTTAATGTTATAAAAATTTTGATTTTTGTGAAATACAGTTAAAAACTGAATTTTGAGAATACGATGCTATTGAGTTTATAAAATAGTTTAATCGGGATTTTAGAAATTATTGTGAAAAGATTAAATATAGGATTTATAAAATTTAATTATTTTATAAATCAATAGAATGGTGAAATTATAAAGGAATTTAAAGACGTTTTAAAAGAATAATATAAATTGATTTATATTAAGAGATTTATAAATGGATATTTATAAATTGAGATATAGACATTATAAAACGAGTTTTTATAAGTGTTTGAATGAAGTGAAAATGAATTTCATTAAAGAATGAAATTAATAGAATTATAAACGGTGAAGTTATAAATGGAATTTTATAAACAGTAGGTTTATAAAATTTGTAAAGTTATTAAAAGAATAGACTTGGGTAAATAATTGAATCTCATAAGTTATAAGATTTATAATTATGAAATTCTAAGGAACGATTTTGTAAAATAATCGTTTTATAAGTAATTAACTTATAATATGAACTTGGAGTTTATTGTTTTCCTTCCTAAACTCTGGGTGCCCACCAATTTCCACACGGGCAGTCAAGAGTTTAAGGTTTATCAGGATATTCTGGATATTCTGGAGTTGCTGGAGGCAAGCTGGATGGCATGGCATATTACTTATATAGTATTTCTTTTTCCGCTGCACTATTTGTTGTTGTTATTGTTGTACACTCTGATGATATGATGTAATGAAATGTGATGTAATGTAATAACTGATATAGTTCTTTGTTTAAAGATTATTCATTTAGTATTATATGTTGTTCCGCTGCGAATTGTGAGATTCTGATGTTGTTCTGTTGTTTCTGTTCCGTCCTATTTTCTTCTGTTTTTCTTTTTCCTCTATTCTCTTTTTCTTCTTTTTCTTCTATTTTAAAATTCTGTTCTATTTTCTTTTCTATGTTCTTCTATTTTCCATTTTCTTTCTCTCTATTTTAAAATTTTCTATCTCTTCTCTATTTTCTATTCTCTTTTCCCTCCATCTTCTCTCTTCTTCTTCTTTTCTTCTTTTTAAAACCCATAACATTCCGGTTTTTGACCTTCGAATTCTCGGCAGTCGATAAAGTGAGTATCGATGTTGAATTTTCGAAAGTCGAAAATTTTCGGGGAGTTACGTTTGGTATCAGAGCTTATGGTTAAGCGACAACCATGGTTCTGTTGGGTATTATTCATTAGAGATAGAGTCAGTAGTACTCTAGAATGAGTTTGAGTGTAATAATAGCTATGAGAGCGTATTTATTAGTGAATAAAATTGTTTTATATTGTGATGATTGGTTTGTTGAGTGGCATATGAACTTTCGTCAGCGTGGTCCGCAAGACTATGCCGAAGGGGTTTCTAAACACTTGAATAGAACAATTCGGCACAATATTGATTTTAAATTGGGTAAATAAAATAATTTTACCTTGAGTATATTTTATATATGAAGAAATAATTTTTCAGAATTATTAAAGTATATAAGTTAATTGTTAGGTTGTTTGAATAACCTAAATAAAGGAATAATTGTATAAGTAAAAGAATTATAAGAATTGAATTATAATTAAAGTGATTACAATTGTTAAATAAACTTATATATATAAGAAGTGAAACTATATGAATATATTTATGAATATGAGTTGAAATAAAAATGAATTTAAAAGTTAAATGGAAATTTACTTTAGAATTGAATTGAATGAATGAATTGAATGTTAATCAAGTTAATTAAACCAATTGATAAGCAAAGGAATTTGGTTGCAATTAATAAACATTGGTTGATATATGATTGTTAGTTGATAGTATATAATTCATTAAGTATTAATGAAATTGATTAATGAAATTTAAAGCTATGTGATTGAATTCAAATTAGAAGCAAATAAAATTTAAATAGAATTGAATTTGATTGGAAGTGAACCAACTTGAATATGAATTAGTGAATATAAACTAATTGAGAATGAATGTTAGTAAGAACATCCACTGCAATAAATCAAATGTGATTAAATTGAAAACCCAATTCATTAAATATTAATGAGAATATAAATGAATATATATTGATTATGAATATGTTGCATTTGCTATGTGACATATATAGTTGTTATGGAGATATATGTTGTATATCGATACTATTATCTATATGCATGATTCTCATGTTGTTTGTTGAGTGATTAGTAGGTGCGGATCGCGTTTGCTTCGCATTTGGAGCTCGCTTTTGCGCTATATTAGCCATATATGCTCGCTAATAAAATATAAGGTACATATCTCGGATTAAATATCGCACTTTTACATTTTTTCCCTTTGGGATGCCTCATTACTTGATGAGATGTATATTTGTGATATATATACTGTCATTTTTTTTGGATCGAGCCGCGCAAAGGAGACTATGGCGAATTTTTTCGAAAATTTAAGGCGTTAGAAAAAATTTGAGAAAGTTGGAATTTTTTTTTGAAAACTTTAACTTTGATTTTGGAATTGAAAGTTAAACAATAGTAGTTGTTTTTGAAAAGATAACTAAGTATGATTTGAAACTTAGTAAAGTTATTATAAAAAGTTTAACTATGAATTTTGGAAAATTAATAAATTCTGTAACTTTTCTTACTTGTAATTTCGAGGACGAAATTCTTTTAAGTGGGGAAGATTGTAACGACCCAGAATTTTTATTAATTAAAATCTGAATATTTAATTTATTTTAAATATTAATAAGTGAATTTTTAAGTCAAATAAATTTTTATTTGAATTATTGGATTTAATTGGATAATTAAATCGATAATTTAATACGTTAAATTATGGAAATAATTAAAAATTGGGTTAAATATGATTGAAAATGATTTGTAAAATTTTATTTTATCATATGGGAGTTAGAACGATATTTTAGAACTTTTAAAATCGATTTAGAAGTTAATTTGTGAAAATTGAATATTTTAATATTAAAATCGACTAGTAAAAATAGTCAATTTTTGAACAGTCTCAGAATTGAACGAAACCAGTTTCATTGGATCCGTAATAGTTAGTTATTACCGGATTTCAAATTTCGTGTCAATCGGAGCTATCGTTTGATCGTGGCAGCTCGAAACGCATCGAATTATTTTTAATTTAAATTTGGCGAGCTAAAATAGCCATTTTTCAAAAAGTCTCGGATTTCGACGAAACCAGTTTCATCGGATCCGTAATGTGATATTATTGTAAGGTTTCAAATTTCAAATCAATTGGATTTACCGTTTGTCCGTTACAAATTAAAACGCCTAGAAAATCGCTTAAATCGGTTTAATTTAAATTGAGCGTTTACAGCCATAACTCGCACATACTTCCGAATTAGCTTCCGAAACCTATTCCATTGTGTCCGGAACGCGGGGTAAACCTTAGAAACGCTGGTTACAGCGCCTAAATCGGAGTTCGGAATTTCCGGGATGAATAGTGTCGTTCGTTCTCTATAAATACCCCTTTAATTCACAAAAAAAATATAAAAAAAATATATAAATTGAAACCCTAGCCGCCGTTCACCCTAACTGATGGCCGAAATCTTCCAGTTTTCTTCCTCATTTATCTTCCCATCTACTCAATAATTTCACAAACTTCCAACTAGAGTATTGAAGAGCATAGTGAGATCTACGATGTGAACGGTCATGATCGAAAATAGTTGAGTGGATCAACGGGAAAATGGAGATGAAGGCGTCGATTTTATGCACGTCGTTCATGTACTATGGGGGGCCGAGTTGGCCAGGCTTCAGGCCGAGCATGGAGTGGAGGGTGGTCGTTCGTGTGGAGCTCCTTGATCGTGTTCGTGTTGCTCGTGGTGATCGAAAAAAATTAAACCCTAAGTTGCTAATGGGTTGCGTGAGTTACTGTAAGGAGAACGAGACAGAGGGAAGAAAGGGGGGACGGTGGAGAGGCAGGGGGTTCATGATCTAGTGGCTGGAAATTGTTGAGGTTAAAAATATAAAGAAAAATGTTGTAATTGTTTATATAAAATACGTGTAAACTTCAATAATTCATAACTTTTTCATACGAGGTCGAAAACGCGCGAAACCAGTTGCGTTGGAATCGTATGGACGAGCACTACGCGATGGATTTGGTTTGGAGTCGTTTGGAGTTAGTGAGAATTTTGGGTAAAATTAAACGTCCGTTTAATTTTATTCGAAATAAATCGCTAAAACGGAAATTAAAATCAAGGTGAGAACTTCTCACTCAATCGAATCAGTTTCGATTTTATTTTAAATAGTTAGATTTAAAATATTTGAATGCATGTTTGAAAGTTGATTGATATCTATTGATTGTTAAAATAGACATTATACGCCGTTAGTAAGCGGATGATATTTAATAAAAACATATACCGCGAATATTTCATAAACAGTGAAATTGGTATTATATATAATATCAATATATATATATTGGCATATGTATATATTGCAGTTGATTGATTTCCCGTATTTTTTAGCGGATGAGACCCTATTACGCTGTTATTAAGCGGATAATATTTAATAAGAACATATACCGCGATAATTTCGTACTGGAGCGAAATTGGTATTGTGCTAATATTTTTGGATGCAGGAAAACAGGTTGGAGGGATCCAACTGGATTCCTCAACAGTATTTATTTGATTTCAGATATTTTGATATTTGATGGATTTTCATATTGATATATGATATCGTTGTTGTCGTGATTGACTATTTGGTATGTAGCATCATTGGACCAAATTTTGAAACTTTAAAATGATGTTTAAAGTGATTTTTGAAAAGTATACGTTTTATAAAATAATTTTTGAATTGATCCATTTTAAATAAATAAACGTTATAATTTTTAATGTTATAAAAATTTTGATTTTTGTGAAATACAGTTAAAAACTGAATTTTGAGAATACGATGCTATTGAGTTTATAAAATAGTTTAATCGGGATTTTAGAAATTATTGTGAAAAGATTAAATATAGGATTTATAAAATTTAATTATTTTATAAATCAATAGAATGGTGAAATTATAAAGGAATTTAAAGACGTTTTAAAAGAATAATATAAATTGATTTATATTAAGAGATTTATAAATGGATATTTATAAATTGAGATATAGACATTATAAAACGAGTTTTTATAAGTGTTTGAATGAAGTGAAAATGAATTTCATTAAAGAATGAAATTAATAGAATTATAAACGGTGAAGTTATAAATGGAATTTTATAAACAGTAGGTTTATAAAATTTGTAAAGTTATTAAAAGAATAGACTTGGGTAAATAATTGAATCTCATAAGTTATAAGATTTATAATTATGAAATTCTAAGGAACGATTTTGTAAAATAATCGTTTTATAAGTAATTAACTTATAATATGAACTTGGAGTTTATTGTTTTCCTTCCTAAACTCTGGGTGCCCACCAATTTCCACACGGGCAGTCAAGAGTTTAAGGTTTATCAGGATATTCTGGATATTCTGGAGTTGCTGGAGGCAAGCTGGATGGCATGGCATATTACTTATATAGTATTTCTTTTTCCGCTGCACTATTTGTTGTTGTTATTGTTGTACACTCTGATGATATGATGTAATGAAATGTGATGTAATGTAATAACTGATATAGTTCTTTGTTTAAAGATTATTCATTTAGTATTATATGTTGTTCCGCTGCGAATTGTGAGATTCTGATGTTGTTCTGTTGTTTCTGTTCCGTCCTATTTTCTTCTGTTTTTCTTTTTCCTCTATTCTCTTTTTCTTCTTTTTCTTCTATTTTAAAATTCTGTTCTATTTTCTTTTCTATGTTCTTCTATTTTCCATTTTCTTTCTCTCTATTTTAAAATTTTCTATCTCTTCTCTATTTTCTATTCTCTTTTCCCTCCATCTTCTCTCTTCTTCTTCTTTTCTTCTTTTTAAAACCCATAACATTCCGGTTTTTGACCTTCGAATTCTCGGCAGTCGATAAAGTGAGTATCGATGTTGAATTTTCGAAAGTCGAAAATTTTCGGGGCGTTACATTGATATTGTGCGACGTAGGAGATAAGAAGCAGTGTAGTTAAGGTTATTTCCATTTCCAATGATTGGATGAAGATGAAAAGTTAGATTTTGATGTTGATGTTACAAGTAATGCAGTGTATGGATCGATGGATAATGCAAGGGAGATGGTTGACCTTGTATAGACTTTTTGAACAAAAATAATATAAGTATGATAGGAATGTTAGGAGAGAGAAAAATATGGAGTTTTGGATGGAGATATATTTTATATTCGAATATTTCGTTGGGAATATATTGTGTTTGCCATTAAGATATTTTTTTTATGTGAATAATATGAGAAATATATTATGTTGACTTTGGTAATGGAAGGCAATCGTTTGTTTTGATAATTAGATCGATGCTTAGTTGATTCTCTCCGAATTAAATATTTGATATTACTTTTGTCCAAAAGTTTTAAACGCTCAATATAATTTTAGTAAAAAATATATATGTTTTTTAATCAAACATAATCATTGATTATATACTCCACAATCTCCTTTTGATGATACAACAATATGTTAAAATTTATCACATATGACATGATGTATTGAGTGTGCGTATGTATCATTGAATCAGCTAAAAAGTCATGTCATGATTGTCCCAACATATATAACATGCTCTTCGTTTATATGCTCACCATATTTATGTAATTCCCTACACTAATGCACTATCTAAAAAAAATAGAAAATTGATATGGAAAGAAAATCGACATGAGAAAAAATATTTTATGCAAACAGTCAAATATTAACGTCACTCCCCCATTGTTTGCATGAAAATAAAGAAAATAATGATATATAAGAATATTTTAATAAGACATTATGAATTATGATAGAAATTAAATATCAAACACACATTTAAAAAACTTTGAAACATAAGTCATAATAATCCATCCTTTGATTCGAAACTTATACCATAAGAGTGAATACGACATAAACATGTGATATATATATATATATATATATATATATATAGTGTGGTTCAAATAACATAGCTCATTAGAAATTTCACAATTAAATGACTTATTTCCGATTCAGAATCATAAGAGTATGGGCGATCCCTTATTAGCTCCAGGATAAGGCATTTCTTCTTTTTATAACAAGCGAACCTCTCGTACGTAATTAGACTTATGAGTTATGATTAAACTTGACTTAGGAGTTGATTTATGAAATAGATAGGAAGTATTACTTTGCTTCAAGGTGGGATTGTCCTTCTAATAATCCCGCCATTTTCAAGCCTACCCAATAACTTATAAATTCTTTCTCTTTCAACCGCACATATTCTGACTCGTGGGTTATTCATTATTGTAATAACCAGCTTTTTCAACCATCGAAATTCGACACTAAATACATCCATGACATTCCAATACTGAACATCCAACTGATGGAAAGGCAGATAATTAGGGCAAAATAAAGAACAAATAGGGAAACATAATCTCATAGCAAAAACCGCAACATATAATATAATAAACACAGTATAAGTTGTCACTCCAAGATATAAAGTACATCAGAGTTAAAAACAAACCCCATTCATCTGGACAGTTATAAATGTCTGACCTTACAATTACTGATAGGTAAAATAGTAAAGTGGAAAATAAAATATTACGGCTGGTGAACATCCAACTCTACTCCATGAGCTTCATGTGCCACCAACGACAATCTGGAAAAATACTCGATCTTACCCGAACATTATAATAAAATAACACAACGATCATTCTAGAAAACCAACGTGAGAAAAATTAGGTAGTACAATGAACATATAATAATTCTGTTAGACCACCTCGCTAAACATGGAACGGGTTCTTACCTCACAAAAACAACATCCATGGATGAAAGAATTGAAACAATTAGAATAGAACCCAACTTAAAAGAATTTATAAAAAGGATCAACATCCAAACTTAAATAATGGATCCAAATAATTAAAACTTCTAGAAGAGCTCTCGACACTTTTCAATGCAATTAAGAAAACTATTCAAAGATTAGAATCATATAAGGAAAGAAATTTTTTCCTACAATGACTAGAAAGGTGCACCCCCCTTACCGATAGTATACCTCTAGAAATATACTTGAGAACTATGGTGGCTTTCGGACACGTCCAAGTCAGATCCGCCAACCTTGCCAAGAATCCGAGTATTCCACATCTCCGAGCGCATACCACAGAATTCAACATATAGTAGATGTGAAAATACCCTAATGGATGTAACCCCACATAGCTTAGCTTTCACCCGCTCTTTGGTTTTATTCAACTCCGACAACGAATATCAATGCTCAAAATGAGAAACAAATCATATTGGATTCATGAAACATAAAAGAACAAAAGATTAATTCCAAGGTTTAACTCGAAACAAGGAGAATGCATTTATCAAACATGACTAGGAGGGTGCACTTCCTAAACCGAAAGTATACCTCTAGATAAAATATACTTAAGATCCCATGCCAAACACGCATCATTATCAAGAACTTTCAAGCTGAACCCCACCTCACATGAGCATCCGAATATACTCATATCAACACACGCATGCTACCAACAAATCTATAAATAAATGTGAATATACACCAATGGGCGTGACCGATATAGCTTGGCTTCTACTCGCTCTTTGTTTTTAATTATGCGTGGTGTTGGATGCCAATGCTCAAAATGATCGACAAATCATCTTAGATTGATGAAGCACAGTGAATGATGTCAAAATCAATAGTTAAGAAATCAACTATCGAAAGTAAACAAATGATTGTGTATGGAAATTAGATTGCCTTATCACCAATAAATGAATCAAGCTTTCAAAACATTTGATTCTTACTTGTGTTTGGTTTTCACATCAGAGACGTTTGTAAACACTTTAAAAACACTTCTTAGAAATATTCTCTCAAAACGAAAAATTATATTTCTAAGTGTATTTAAAATGGAGGGTCAGAAACAAATGTTGTCGAAAACATTTTTTTATTATAAACCCCAAAATAATTTACACTTAGCTTTGTTTATAAATATTCCTATTTAAACATTTTCTCATTTATAAACTATCATTTAACTTTTAAAACAATATTTGTTGCCCTGGAAAATAATAAATAAATTTAAATACTTTTTTAAATTTAAATAATGTTAATCATCCTGAAAGATAACTGATGTAATTCTTTTATAAATTTTAAAACCACATTAGTTATCCTAAAAGACCATAAATCAAGTTATTTTTTATATATATTTTAAACAACATAAATTATCTCTAAGGATAATAAATCAAATTTATAGTATTTTATAAATTTAAAACAACGTAAATTATCCTGAAAGGTAATTAATCAAATTTATAATCATTTATAAATTTAGAACAATATTAATTATCTTCAAAAATAATAAATCAAATTTATAACTTCTTTTATAAATTTTTAATCAATACTTAACCCCTATTTTCAATATTCTCAAATTATTTGAAAATATAGTTTATACAACTTTCGAAGTGAAAAAATGCAATAAGACTTTTACTTAGCAAAAATACAAGCATAAGTTCAACACACAAGGGTTTAAGGAGATGGTATTTTATAAGTGACAGTATAGCGAAAATTGCTATAACGACACTTACACAATTCAAACAGTTTGTCACGAATATTTCAACCAAACATCAATATAAGTGATATAACAATGTAAGTAAGATGCATATAATAGTTAATTGATAATAGAAAGAAACCCCTTAAGGTCCCTCTAAAAAAGTCCCCTATATCTGATGTATATATGCACTTCAAAGTGTCCCGTAATGATCTATTCGCTATGTAAACACCTTAACTTCTCCTTTTAGTCCCCTACAACACAATGGTTATTTATGCCATTCGTTAATGGGTGGGAATTCGAATCCAAAAAAGCACTCAAATAGTAATCTTTTTACTCTGCAAGCACAGAATGGTGATTTATTATGCTTGATAGATGTCAAAATAAACTATTAAATTTAACTATAGTAGAATAGTGTTTTATTCTACTAAACGGATATCCCTAATGAAGTATAACTAATTTAACTACGTCAAACTTACTTAAATTAAATCATTATAATTTTATCATTAATCTATACTTCATTGAAATTATCAACTATTATCGAAGCATTCAGTAATAATCTATAGTAACAAAAATATCAAATATTTTATTTAGAGGTGAGTAAACTCACAAAATTCCTATTGATGCTTTCGCGTTTCGGTTCGATATAAAATAGAAAGACATTCGATTTTAGCTCGAAATTCCATTAGCTTTAAATTCAACAATTCCAATCCCAATATGAAGATAATATCGATACGATCCAACGCAATTGACCGAATCTGAATTTGATGTCGCATGGATAAGTTATGAGTAAATTACTGAACTTGCATTAATTAAT
This sequence comes from Allium cepa, assembly GCA_030765085.1. Taxonomy (NCBI): domain Eukaryota; kingdom Viridiplantae; phylum Streptophyta; class Magnoliopsida; order Asparagales; family Amaryllidaceae; genus Allium; species Allium cepa. Next base: position 268,878,658 of record CM060931.1, on the reverse strand, counting down.
TCAAATTAATTAACTTAAACTTATTTAATATAATTAGCCCCACCCTTGATTCTTCTCCTTCCCTCTCTAATACATTCACTGTACATGAAATAGATTCCCAAATATGCACCTACTGTCGATCTCTTCCAACTCCAATTTCTCACCCACTTTTTGGGACAAAACAACACGCCGATCGCACCAACACATCACTCTTTGCATTCTCTCCATGCCTATCCCCTCAAAGTTGATCTTGACTCACCTAACAAGAAAGCGACTAAAATTCAGAACCTTCGGTCGTAACAAGTCACACCACCCAAACAAGCCTCACACTCCACTATTTTCTAACCGTCAAAGCTCCTTCATACCACAAACCCAATGCAACCAACCTCGTAGCCTTTCGTCATCTAAATCCCTAAATGTACTAATCCTAGCTTACCGCCTAAATTACGACCATCACAAATCAACACCTCTCATCATGAAATGCATATGGGTCTGTAGATCTTGCTTTTATGAATTGAATGGGATAAGTTTCATGATTTTTAGTTGAGGAACTGATTCTATATTGATTTTTGAATGAGGACTTTGAATTCGTTCACTAGGAATGATACAAGTAGAAAGGAGCAGGGAAAAGAATTTAAAGGGAGGAAATGGAAAATGACTTTAGTGTTGACTTTACTTCATTTCTATAAAAAAAAACTGTTACCTATCTTCCATCACTAGTTAAATAAAATTTTCAAGCAACATATCAAATCAACATCAAAATATCATTAAGGTTAATTGAATTTTTTTGAATTTGATTTGCAAAAGTTTTGAAAATAAGGATTTGCGGTATTCCGCAACATAATATAACGTTCGTTTATGAATCGTGAAATAAAAATGTGATCGTGCACCACAATACGACACGGGCACAAATCAACTATAAAATATGTAGGTTATTTTATTATGTGAAATTTTAAAAATACCATCGTTTGCCATAATATACGTCAAACGATAATTTAAATATTTTCAAAAACTATGGAAAAGATCCAGAAATTTATTTACAAACACGTCAATAAAAATCATGTTGTTTTATTAACAAATGATTTTCTTGTTATTTATTGAAACCATTTATTATTGTAAATAAATTTATAAAATGAGTTCACCATTATTATTTATTAATTAAAGGAGTTAATTAAGGCTATTAAGTCCATTTAATTACTATTTAACTCACATTTCAAATTTTTATTCAATCCTTATATTTGAATATAAGTTACTTAGATTTTAAATACCAATTTTTTAAATATATAAAATCTATCAAATATTCAAAATCAGAATGACAAAACTCTAAGATATTACAATCTCTCCCCTTTAAAAGAATTTTGTCCCCGAATTTCCTAAAGTAAGAAAATTGTCTACAAAACCTATGGCTTTAAAAATTATTAATTAAAACGAATTCACTCTCTTTCGAAATCACTTTTTTCAAAAGCACCGGGATTTAATTCCTACTAAACAATAGCTTTATAAATCATACTATATAGATCACACTATCAATCAAATCAAATTCCGTAAGGGAATAAACTAACATTTAACATTATTTAAAGTGTTAAATGACCAAAGAACAATATTTAAATTTTTATTATGGTTCACAACTTCTTTGATCATCCAAATATATATATATATATATGATTTCCTAAAATTCACTAAGCTATGGAACAAAGCATACTAATATATTTAATATATAATATGCATAAATCATCCGTATGCAATACTTGATCCGACTACTTGCTCGGATACATAGACTTTACTTCTGAACTAGTATCGCTCACTCGACCTCCCTAGTGCGAACTCCGATTAGGCTCCTTGATTAAAAACATTTTCTCTCCTTATATAGCCATGTATTATAATAGAAAACCTCAGTATCATATTGAGAATCCGAATCAAGTGTTCATTAACAAAAATCAAGTGAGAAATCCTTTTCTAGATGGGTATAAATCACCCCGAAGTTATATACTTGAATCCTAGATCGAGAACAGTCTGAATGAAATGGTCTGCTTATAACTTACGTACATAATTTTATTAGTTTCTTAACTACACTAGTTTTTTTCTAAGCCATTTTCAATTTTTCATTTACAGTATTTCATTCAATACTAGAATTATTTATGAATTACTTCATACATTTTCACTTAAGTTTATAAACATTTTTACAAAGATATTTCATTATGAAACATCAAATTAAAACTCACTCCACATTATTTACTTGAATAAAACTCTTATATATCCTAAGATTATATACAAAATGTCAATTTTGATTAATTTTTTTCTCAAAATTCGAATGGAGACCCAAACATAATATGGGTCTTAAAACCGAGTCAACTACTTCGCCCGTTTTTCCTTAAAATATTTTTGAGGAAAGACATTTACGGGTTGACCCAATAACATCAAATAATATACACAAATTAGATGTTTTAAACAAAACTATAGTTTTAATAAAACAATGCTTATTAAAACCTTTCTATCCAATTTAATCCATTTGAAAACCTAAGTTAAATTGTCTCTTTTCTATCTAAGAATTTAAGGATTTTCATTTATCAAATTATACTTTTATCAAAATACTTTTATTTTAAAATCAATTCCCTTTAAGGAATCTTGAGAATCAAATGCCAATTTTTATTTCAAACCTCATTTTGAAATCATACAACATATGTTTCTATAAGTATAAAACAATTTTAACAAGTTATTCACTAAAACTCGCTTTGTGTTCATTTGGATTTGAACTTATTTCGACCACACTATGATAAAGAGAATAATTTACAAAGTGCACTACAATGTTTGCCTAAGCAAACATTCAATCATCACTTAGAAGATTACACATATTACCACAAAACAAATAGAGATGTTTTCCACCGAACCAGCCAAAGAAAGTGTATCTTTCTTAAAAATTCTCTTTGAAATATTTAGACTTATAAATACTTTCATACTACCATTACTTTTCTCTAAATCTTTTTGAAATCAATTCAAGCAATACCAAGATTTTAAATTCCAAAAATCCTTTTTAAAACACATTTTATAAACCAAATTTATATAAAACTGCCTTTGTATAAAATCATCTCGTATTATAATAACTTCCCTTTATTGTAATAAACTTTTCACAGTAAATTATCCTCTAAATGTCTTATCTTCCGTTTAGATTATATTAAGCAACTTTATTAAAAGTTTTACTTTTAACTTAACATTTTCTCCAAACAACTTATAGTCAAATTGTGAAACTTAATTCGCAAGGGGTTCGTTTTAATATACTCACAATTATCAAAAAATAAATGCTCATAAACTAATCAAGCATACACTAATAACCAACAAACAATAGCCAATGCTCCTAACTACTCAAGCAAGACAAATCAAAAAATAATAATAATCAATAAATACTATCATTTCAAAGAAATACAACATAAATAACTATATAAATTTGAAAATTATTCCTTTATATATAGAAAATATATAACCCTAGGTAAAATATTACATTTACCAAATTTTCGAAAGTCAATATCATGTCTATTTCCCTTGTTCAAGTGTTTGGAGATCTCTATCTACACTGCAGCGTTCCACATCTTGACTAGAATTCATAAACAACTCGATAGACCAATTAACGCAATATGTTTTCATAATAGTAACAAACATCCTCTCGTATATATAAACACTCGAATCATTCAAAGGTGCCACTTAACCTATCTCTAATGAGCCATACCCTACCAAAGCCAAGGTTCTCGCATAACTTTCAGCTCTGATACCAAATGTAATGACCCACCTCTTCGACCGTTGAAAGTCAACACCAAATACATCCATAGTATTTCAATGTCGAACATTTAATCGTCGAAAAAACATATTGTTATGGTAAAATAAAAGAATAAACAAGGAAAATAGAATCTTATGGTGGAAACGGCAACATATAATATAGTAAGGAAAGTATATACTGTCGCCCCAAGATACAAAGTAATCAGAATTAAAACAAACCCAATCATTTAGGAAATTATAAATATTTGACCTTACAATTGCTCATAGGTATATATAATAATACAAAAGAAAATAAATTTTTTACGGCAGGTGAATGTCCATCTCTACTCCATGAGCTCCATGTCCCACCAACGACAGCCTAGAAAAATACTCGGCCTGACAAAAGCATTATATTAAAATAACATTAGGATCGGTCTGAAAAGCCAGCATGAGAATACTCAAATAATATGATGAACATATAATAATTCTATGAGACCATGCCCCTAAACATGGAATAGGTTTTTACATTATAATAACAATATCCATAGATGAAACAATAGAAGTAATTAGAAAAAAACCTAATTTGAAAGAATGGGTATAAACAAGATCAAAACCAATAAATAATGGACATAAATAATTAAAACTTCGAGAGGAGCTCCAAACACTTCTCGATGCAATTAAGAAAATAATTTAACGATTTGAATCAAATAAGAAAAAGGAATTTTCCAACAATGACTTAGAGGGTGCATCTCCTTATCGAAAGTATACCTCTAGAAATATACTTGAGAACTACAATGGCTCTTGGACATGTCTAAGTCGAATCCCACTAACATTCCCAAGAATTCGAGTATTTCACATCTTTGAGTGCATACCACCGAATCCAATTTAGAGTTGATGTGAAGATACCCTAATGAGAGTAACACCATATAACTTGGCTTCCACTCACTCTTTAGTTTAGTCATCTACGACAAAGAATATTAATGCTCAAAATGAGCAATAAATCATTTTGGATTGATGAAACATAAAAGAAGAAAAGATTATTTTCAAGGTTCAAATCGAAACAAGGAGAATGAATTTATCCAACATGACTAGGAGGGCGCATCCCTCTACACCGAAAGTATACCTATATATAAAATATACTTGAAAACCGATGCCAAACACGCATCGCTCTCGGGAACTTCCAAGCTTGACCCCACCTCACATGAGCATTCGAATATATTCATATCAACGCATGCATGCTACTAACAATTTTCTAGATACATGTGAATATATCCTAATAGGTGCGACCCATATGGCTTGGCTCCTACTCACTCTATGATTTAATTATCTTAGGTGTTAGATTCAAGCTCAAAATGAGCAAAAAAACCATCTTAGATTGATGAATCACAAAGAATAATATCAAAATCAATAGTCAAGAAATCAACCATCGAAAGTAAATGAGTGATTGTATATGAAAAATAGATCGCATATACTCATCACCAATAAACAAGTTAAGCTTTTAAAATATTTGATTCTTACTTATGCTTGATTTTCACATCAAAAATATTTGTAAAATACTTTAAAAACACATTTTAAAAATATTCTTTTAAATGGAAAATTATATTTCGAAGCGTATTAAAATGGAGGGTCGAAAATGAATGTCATCAAAAACATTGTTTACTATAAATCCCAAAACAATTTAAACATAGCTTTATTTTTAAACATCCCATTTTAAAGATTTTCTCATTTATAAACTATCATTTAACTTTTAAAACAATGTTTAGCATTCCATAAAGTAATAAATAAATTTAAACATTTCTATCAAATTTAAAAAAAATTAATCATCCTGAAAGAAAATAATTGTTTATAAATTCTAAAACTACATAACTATCCCAAAAGACCATAAGTCAAGTTATAATCTTTTTATTTATTTTAAACAACATTAATTATCCTTATGGATAATAAATCAAATTTATGATCTTTTATAATTTAAAACAACGTAAATTATCCCAAAAGGTAATTAATCTAATTTATCGTCATTTATAAATTTAAAAGAATATTAATTATCTTGGAAGATAATAAATCAAATGTATAACTTCTTTTATAATTTTTAATCAAATTTTAACCCTTACTTTCAAAATTCTCAATTTATTTGAAAATATAGTTTAAACAACTTTCAAAGCGCAAAATTATGAGCTAAATTTGTTTAGTAAAAATAGAAGCATAAGTTCAACATACACAAGGGTTTAAGATGATAATATTTTATAAGTGACGGTATAGCGAAAACCGTTATAACGGTACTTACAGAATTCAAACAGTATGTCATGAATATTTCAACCAAACATTATTATAAGCGATATAAGAATGTAAATAAGATGCATGTAAAAGTAAATTAATAATGGCGAGAAACCCCTTAGAGTCTCTCTACAAAAGTCCCTCGTAAATCTCTCTCTCTCACACACACACACACACACACACACACACACACACATATATGAGTGTCTCATAGCGACCTATTCGCTACGTAAACACCCCGACTTCTCCTTTTTATCCTTTGCAACACAATGGTTATTTATGACATCTGCTAACGAGTAGGAATTCGAATCCAAACAAATAATAAAACAATATTCCTTTTACTTTATAAGTACAAAACAATTATTTATTTTTCTCGATAGATGTCTAAAATAATATATTCAATCTAATTATAGGAGTGCTATTTCATTCCGCTAAATAGATATACCAAACAAAGTATAATTAATTTAATTACACCAAATATAATAAAATTAAATCGTTATAATTTTATGATTAATATATACTTCATTGAAATTATCAACTACCATCGAAGCATTAAATAGTAATCTATAGCAACACGGATATCAAATAGTTTATTTAGAGATGAGTAAACTCATCAAAATTCCAGTTGATGCTTTCATATTTCAATTTGATCTAAATTGAACGTTTGATAATTGCTCGAAATTTCACTAGCTTCAAATTCAACAAATCTAATTCCAACGCAAAGATAACGTCGATATGATTCCAATGTAACTAACTACGTCTGAATCCGACCTCGTATGGATGAGATACGAGTAAATTGCTACCATGACATTAATTAATAAACTTAATTAATATTATTACCCCCACCCTTAATCCTTCTCCTTCCCACTCTAATACATTCTCTACACATGAAATAGATGCACATATATGCACCTAATGTCGATCTCTTCCAACTTCGATTTCTCACCCGATTCTCGATGAAACAATGCACCGATCATGCCAATGCATCGCTTTTCGCATTCTCTCCACTCCCATCACCTCAAAGTTTAAATAGACTCACCCAATAAGAAAGAGATCGAAACCCGAAACTTCGATCGTAATAGGTCATACCACTCAAACAAGCCTCACACTCCACCATTTTCTAGCCGCCGAAGCTCCTTCATGCCCCAAACTTAATGCGACCAACCTCGTAGCCTCTCGTCGCCTAAATCCTCGAAAATATCAAACCCTAGCACCATCAACAAATTAATGGCGCTCGCCAAGAAATGCATATGGGTTGGAAGATCTTGCCTTTACCAATTCAATGGGATAAGTTTTCTGATTTTTAGTCGAGGGAATGATTTTATATTGAATTTTGAATGAGGAGTTTGGGAATGATACAAGTAGAAAAATAAGAGTGGAAAGAAAATTAAAATGAAGGAAATGGAAAGTGCCTTTAATGTTGACTTTACTTCATTTTTACAAAGAAAACCATTACTTATCTTCCACCGCAGGTTAAACAAAATTTTCAAGCAACATATGAAATCAAATTCAAATTATCATTAAGGTTAGTTCAAATTTTTTGAATTTGATTTGATTTGAAGAAGTTTCAAAAATAAGGATTGGCGATATTCTGCAACATAATATTCCGTTTGCATATGAACCATGAACAACAGAAATAAAAATGCAATTGTGCACCAAAATGCTACACGATCACAAATCAACTATAAAATACATAGATTATTTTATTCTATGAAATTTCAAAAATACCATTATTTTTTATAAAATATGTCAAATGATAATTTAAATATTTTTAAAATTAAACTATGGATAAATCCTATAAATTTATTTAAAAATACGTCAATAAAAATTTATTTATTCGAATTATTTATTATTGTAAATAAAAATTACAAAAAGAGTTCATCGTTATTGTTTATTAATTGAAGGAGTTAAAAAAGGAATAAATCCATTTAATTAATATTTAATTCCCAATTAAATATTTAATCAATGCTTATATTTGAATATAGTTTCTTAGATTTTTAAACGCCAATTATTTGAATATTTAAAATTAATTAAATATTCAGAATCAAATCGATAAAATTGTTGGATGTTACAACTATAGATCTATTAGCATGGTTATGAATTTTGTTTCTATTGATTGAGGAGATTCCATCACCATAGAATCCATCCATAAACCACTAGTAGCCTTCATCACAAAAGTGTCACCTTCAAAACCCCACCAGTAGGCAAGTCAGAGAGTATAATTAGGGGGCGCAGCCCCATTAAATTAATTCACTTCCATCCATTCATTGTTGCGAGGTCTCTTAGATGAGAATGGATGCGACCAGAAAATAGGTTATTTAAGTTGGAATAATTAAAGCCTAATTCATCATAAATGAGATCAACAATCTTCCATTCATGTATTATTGCATTGTCTCTTAGAAGAAAATGGATATTACTTGATGAACTGATCGATTATGTTTACAGGCATGCCGAAGGGGCAAAGGGGGTTTATTATATCATATGCGTAAAACAAATTAATTTCCACAAGCTCTCAACAATCTATTTTAGGCATGTTATTTTAGCCAACATATACAAAACGAGACGTAATGATGGTAAGAAAGAAAATAAGGCGAGTCGATAGAATATGGAAGTCAAATGGTAGATATAGTGATAATGTAGGACATGAAATGGTCAAAGAAAAAAACCACTGTAAAGCTTGCACAACCATTTTTTATATGTTGAATTTTATTTTTCAGTCAAGGAACATAATACTGTACTTTTATCTATTATATAGTCAACATCAATGCTTTTTGATAATCCCTGCAAGTTTAATCGACAATAACCATATGTTTTAGAAAATCAATCCATTAAACAAACCGGACTATTTTTGGTATAAAAATAAATAACTACAAAAAACTAATAAAAAGAAAGCTATAGTTACTAGTCCATTTCCAGTATTCCCAAACCTAAACATAAAAATGCTAATTTATCTTTTGAAAGAGATTTTGTAAAAACATCGACCAGGTAGAAATCAATTGAGATAAATTCAATGCGAATATCCTCTTTTAATATGTGATCTCTAATAATTTTTTACATTTATAGGTTTAGTAAGAGAGTTTTAAATGAGATTGTTTGATAAGTCAATTTCACTTTTACTATTATTTTACAGGTACATTTTTAAACACTAAGCCAAAGTCTAATATTGTTTGCGTCATCCATAAAATTTGTGCACAACAACTTCTAGAGGAAATATATTCTATTTTGGGGGGCAGATAATGCAATGCTATTTTGTTTTCAAATTGACCCATAAACTATTAAGTGACCTAATAAGAGACAAGTCCCACTGGTGCATGTAACACAAGCCTCTTAATGAGCCAAAATTTTGACAAAAATCTAAACCCAAGTCCATCAAAACACAGATCGTTGGCTTTCATACCTGCAAATAGGCATGAGCGTTATCAAAGATTGATAGAATTCTAAACTCAAAGCAGAAACAATAATGGATAAGAATACTAACTATGACTACTACCTTAGAACTAATGGTATTCTTTGGGTAGCAGATTGTCACATCAGCATCGAGCATGGGAGAAAGAAGACTTCCAACAACAAAGCATGTCCAGCTTCAGTGATCCATTCCTCTAAATTTTATCCAGTGGATTGTAATGAGGAGAGGATCGGAACAACATTCCAGTGACTGAGAAAAAAATATAAACTGCGCATAACATAAACTTGTACCGATAGGTTCCCATTTAATTGTTATATCTATCAAGGTTAGCAATTTTAACCTAACCTTGGATTGCACACATGATTACTTACTTACCACTTCCCAAGGTACTAAATACTAATGAAACCATATCAACCACCCAATACTACCAAACTCATTTGCCACTTAATACTTCTCAATATAAAGCGCGATTCTATAACACTTTTTAAAAAGAGAAAAAGGCAGACTCTATCATTTATGACCTTAATTGAGGTAGACCTTGTCATTTAAGACCTATTGTGTAACATCCCCTATCATAAGCCCCAAAGCTAAGTGCTACAGATGTTGCAGTCATCTATAGTATTTAATTTTTGGTTATAAAAATACAGTAATGTTAATGGTATCTATAATATCAGAAGCACATGAATATAGAATAAAATCGTAGATTTCAAAAACTACTTTTCTGATCACATTTCAAATCCATATTTCATATTCTGTTACATAATCTCAAAACGAATCCCAGGTTTTGATCAAATATAATTATTACAAATTACACTAAGAGCGACATATGAAGATGCACCCTTGGATGATTAGAGTACTAGATAGACATATCAGTCATAAACACATCACAACAGAACTAAAATTAAATAGCTCCTACATAGCTAACTTTGCCTCCAGCATGTCTTCGGAAGCTTATTCGTCCAACCTAAAAAAATTGAAAAACCTTATCTCTTAGTCTACTCAAATTAAAATTTTAACACCCGAGAGTTTAAGGAGAAAACATAAACTTCGAGTCAGACATAAAGCCTGGTGTGAATAATACATTACATCTCGATTTACTGATAATAAGTGAGATCATTAGCAGAACATGTTTTCCCTCACTAATATCCCTTTAAAAAGCATATCTTTTGCAAATCAGAATCCTGCAATCAAACTGATTATAACAATAATAGAAAATACACATATACATAAATATCAAGAACTCAATGGATCATTTGTCCACACTATAGTTTTCTTGGCTAACTATTAACTTTTGGATGACTTGGCAACCAAACATAATCAAGAATCCAACTTCTATCGACACAATACCGGGCCGACTTCCCTTAACTTTCTTTTTCTAAGGTCAACTGAAACTTATGGTTTTATGAGTTCACCAATAATATATCTTTACTCTGTATATTCCCTTCTATGTGTAACCTCGATTTAGTCCCACTTGTGACAAGCCACACACACAAGAATTTCGAGACTTATTTTAGCTATGGCCTAATAGTTAAAGTATAGGGTGCGACTCTACACCAGTCACATCTAGTTTTCTAATATCTGAGTCATAACCTATGGATGAAGTACCCTATCCATGATTCATTTTCTGTCATAAGGTTACTACCTTGTCAACATTTCATTTCCTTATAAATAGTCTTTACAAATGATTTACCCTTGAAACTATACCTTTATAAACAAGGAAATTATATACTTCCCTTTACTCAAAATACTTATGTCATGATATATATACTATAAACAAGGAAATTATATACTTCCCTTTACTCAAAATACTTATGTCATGATATATATACTTTACACAAAACAAAGTTGATGAAGTCTTATCAATGGGATTATCTATCCCTTCATAATAAGTTAAAGCCACTTTTTAACTAGAAAGTTTTAAGCTATAAAGCCAAACAATACCTTTTTAAATTTCGAACAATACCTTTTGAAATCATTGAGAACAAACCTTTTGAAAGCTTTATTAAAACCTTAGACATTCTCTTTTAAAACCATTTAAATTTTCCTTTTGGAAGAACTGGAAACTCTCCATTCAAATACTAAAAATAAACCTTTCGAAAACATTGGGGATCTCCCTTTCGAAAGCCATATTATATACTTTTCGAAAGTGAAACGTACTTTCAAAAGTATTGGTTTCAAGTAAATTTTGTGGAAACATTTCTTAGAAACCATTTAAAATCATTTCTTTTGAAACTTTTAGGTTTAACTTTTAATATAACTAAGTGTCATAAAAGAACAAAGGCGAAAGCATTACCTTCGGAGGCATTTATCCCTAGTAAAAGAAAGAGGATAGCTTCCAAACCCATTACCTCTGAAACCATTTTGAAAGAAGTTAAACAATCCTTTCGAAAGCATTGAGAAGGCAGCTTCATAATATAAAGGCGAAAACAACTTTTCGAAAGCATTGATTCGAAAGGTTTGAATGTGGCAGCTAGGTTTCCAACAAGTTTGAAAGTGGCTATCCCTTCAAAAGCTCCCTTTTGAACATAAATAAGTGGCAACTCATTTGAAAGCTCTTTTACATAAACATAGGCAAGCAGCTACTGGTTTGAAAGCTGCCTTCTTTCAAAACAAGTTAAGTTAAAAACAACCCCTTCGAAAGCTTGGTTTCGATACGGTTCCTTCCGCCCTTCTCCAATCCACTACGTAACAAAGGGTTGATACCATGTGTATTGGTTTGAATGGATCATAAGCGGGAGTATGGTGCTGAAAGCTTGCAAATGGAAGTGACGAAGTAGTAAATTTAAGCAAAACCGGTTTATAGCCTACTAAAGTAATTTCTTTCACCTAACTTGCCTCATTTGTCAAAAAAATATTGGTTACCAATTCTTTATCAAGGTCTTTCTCTAAAAGTGCTGCCGTATTCAGATATTATCAAATTAAAATGTATAATAAATAAGTTCGTCTCCTTGAATAAACATATAAAACATTTAAGTCCCTTAACTTAAATAATTTTATAACTATATTAGAATACTTCAGAAAATTCTCTAAAAGTCACCATAATTCACTTTTAGAATGTTTTTAATATATTTAAATTTCAGACCCAAAATCAATATATAATTGCCGTAATTAATTAAAACCCAATATTAGCTATTTTCTTTCATAGAAAATTCATAATAAATCTGCAATTGCTTAGAAAATTATGGAAGTTGAAACCCTTCTAAAATAATGATTTTGACCATATATCAAAAACGCAAGTCATTTGGATGTCATTTAATAGATTTTTCAAATCTAAACTTATCATAAAATCTATATGAAGCAACAAAAATCATCAGCAAGCATGTATATCCATTTAAACAGTTATATCATGGCATATTATTTGCAAAATATATTCGGATCCAAATAGAAAAAGAAAACAATGAAAATGAGATGTAAGATCATTATTCATCTTGGCTTCATGTTAAGAAGGTTGAGATTTGTCCTTCAATTAATTTGCTTAAGCTTCTTACTTAAATCTTAGCTTTTCTTCTTCTTGAATCTCTTAATGACGGCCGACCAAGCTTACAAGGTTTTTGGTTTATTTGCAAATGTTAAAATGAATAAGAAATCAAGGTAAGAAGGATTTAGGGTATAAGAAAAAAGTCTATCCTTATTTTGCCCTTTTAATATTCCTCTTACTTGCTTATTTTAAATCCTCTTTTGCTTATATATTCATTAAGGCACGACTCCCTTTATTGGTTAAAAAATCTCAATCCCTTAACCATCTACCTTATTTCATCTAATTTATCTAATTAAATGTCCTAAATAATGTTAGTCAAAATTAGGGTCATTATAGACTCTCCCCTTAAAGAATTTCATCTTCAAAATTACAATAAGGTACTCATAACAACCGAACATAAAGATAAAACATACCATGAAACAAGTCAGGATAAGAATCTCTAATCCCGCTCTCGGTTTCCCTAGTGCAATCCCTCTCATCGTTACTCCACTGGCCTATGACTAATATGACTACCATTTTCTAAACCTCTTCTATTCTCTCACGACTATACGAACTGGTTTTCAAACTACAGTCATATCCGGTTCCACTACTAAATCATCTAACACAGTTGATGCTATAATAGTTTCTGGATCTCGATTACACTTTCTTAGATGAAAAACATGAAAACATTGTGGAATCTTGCCAAACTATTTGGTAGCTCCACTCTATACGCGAGTTTTCTAATCCTTTCTGTAATAGAAAATGGTCCAACGAATCTTAGCGCCAGCTTTCTTAATTTTCCAAATTGGATTACATCTTTCATCGGTGATACCTTGATGAAAGCATGATCTCCAATTGAGAACTCTACGTCTTTCCGTCTCTTATCTGCATAACTCTTCCGCCTAGATTGAGCATCCTTTATTCTAGCTCGAATTAACTTAATCTTTTCTGTAACTTCCCTAACCAAATCCGAACCAAGAATTAATATATCCTCAGTCTCTAACCAATTAATGGGAGACTTTCATGGCCTTCCATACAAAGCTTCAAACGGTGCCATCCCTATACTAGCCTAATAAGTGTTGTTATGTGAAAACTCAACTAAATGTAGGTGATCTTCCCATGATCCTCCAAACTCTAGCACACATGCTCTTAACAAATCCTCTAAGACCTTGTTAACTCTTTCCGTTTGTCCATCTGTTTGTGGATGATAAGGGGTACTCATCTTGAGCTTGGTACCCAAAGTCTCCTGTAGATTTTTCCAATACTCGCCAGTGAATAAGGAATCTCTGTCACTTATCATACTACTAGGAATTCTATGCAGGTTAACTATATTTTTTATGAATAATTTAGCCAAAACAGCTGCTGTCCTAGTTGACTTAACTAAAATGAAATGAACACTCTTGGTTAATATATTCACTATAACCCATATACTTTCATTTCCTCGATTTAACCTTAGTAATCTTTCTATAAAATCCATTGAGATAGAATCCCATTTCCAAACTGGAACACCTAAAGGCTGAAGTAACCCACTTAGTTTTTGATGTTTAGCTTTTACCTGTTGACAGTTCAAACTACTTCACCCATAAGCCTATATATCGGTTCATACTTTCCTAGAAGAAACTTCTTTTCACGTCCTGATACATTTTAGTTCCTCCTAAATGAATGGCGAAATTTGAACGATGGCATTCTCCAAGAACTTACTTCCTAATGCTTTTCACATTCGAAACACGCAGTCTTCCTTTCTTCCTTAACCACCCATTCTAGGTAAGACAAAAATCTTTCAAGTTATCGCTCTCGGTTCCATTCCTTAGTTTTCTGATCCATTCAGCTAATAATGTATCCTCCCCTTATTTAGAACCAATCCTTTCAATCATCATTGGTCGAACTTCTAAACATGACAACATATCAGTATCCTTACTAGAGCTGGCTTTAGATCTCCACTATATTCTAAATGTAGTAATGCTTTTAAATCTTTCTACTCAGCTATCATTTTCAATACTTTCCTGCTAGTGCATCTGCAATCTTATTTCCTTTTTCCAGTGCGTACTCAATTCTAAAGTCATAAGTGGCTAAAAAATCCAATATCCTCTGCTATCTTATATTCAACTCCTTCTGAGAGAATAAATACCTCAGTGACTTATGATCCGTATATAACTCGAATCTTTCTCCCAAAAGGTAATGTATCAACACCTTCAATACAAAAATCACTATAGCTAATTCTAAATCTGGAGTTGGATATCTCACTTTGTGCGGTCTGAGCTATCAAGAAGCATAGGTAATCACTTTACCTCTTTGCATTAATACAGCTCCCAGCCCTGTTCCACATGCATCCATGTACACCGCTAAGTCTTGATTCCCCTCTGGAACAACTAATACAGGTGCATTAGTCAATAGGTGTTTCAATTTCTGGAATGCCACCTCACTCTTAATAGTCCAGACAAAATTCACATCTTTCCGCGTTGGCTTAGTCATCGGTGCTACTGTCCGTGAGAAATTCTTAATAAACTCCGATAATTACCAACTAATCCAAGAAAACTCTTTATCTTACTCATCATCTGGGGTCTCTTCCAATTATTCACTGCCTCGATCTTAACCAGATCTACGGCAACCCTTTCTCTGAGACTACATGACCAAGAAATTTTACTTCCGTCTTTCAAAAACGATACTTCAAAAATTTCGCTTGTAGTTGATGCTACCACAAAGTCTCAGCACCAACCTATGATGAACTTCATACTCTCTTTCATCTCTGGAGTATATTAAAATATCATCTATGAACACTAACACAAATCTGTCCAGACGCTCCCGAGAATTTTTTTTTCATCGAGTCCACGAAAAATGCTAGTGCATTAGTTAGTCCGAATGGCATTACTAGCCATTCGTATGATCCATATCTTTTTCTAAACACTGTCAAAGGAATACTATCCTCTACAAGTCTAAGCTGATGGAACCCTGTTGCCCAATCCAACTGGGAAAATACTCTGGCTCCACTCAACTGGTCGAACAAATCGTCAATTCTAGGTAACGGATATTGATTCTTTATCGTCTTCTCATTCAATTTACGATTAACAATGCATAAGCTTAACGGTCCATCCGAACTCTAAGTAACAATGTTATTGCTTTCCAAGTCTAGCAACTACACCTTTAGCTCCTTCATCTCGGGTGATCTCATTTTGCTTGGCGATCTACGTACCGATTCTGCTCCTAGTACTAAATCTATTTGAAAATCAATGGCTCATTTTGGCAGTAATCCTACTACGGGCTCAAAGACGTTCGCAAATTATCTAACAACGAAAACTCGGTTTAACTCGTCTTCTTCCTCCATAACACCCAACAAAGCATCTACCCCAAATTAGGGTTTTCTACGGAGTATATAATTCTATCACTACAACTACGGTATCTAAGTGATATTTTCCGATCATGGCAAAATTTCCTAGCATCATACTTACTAAACCAATCCATACCCAAAATAATTCTGAACCCTATGAAATCGAATACATTCAAACTGCAAGCAAATATATGATTTAATAGTTCAAACTCTAAATGGTCACATCTTATCCCAAAAGTCACATACCCTCCTATCAGATTCGCAACCCCTAAGGAAGTAACTAAATACGAGGGTTCTAGGTTAGGTTTATCTACCATACAATGAAAAAAGAATGCCATGCACCAGTACCAAATAAAAATCTAACTGATACACCATGAATCAAAAGCGTACCTCCCAACACAGCATTTCCTTTCCTTGAGGTAGCTGTTCCAATGCAAACGTCTTGCCTTTTCCATCCTTGGCTGGTTCCATGCACTGGTTTCTATAATGTCCAATCTGATCACAGTTAAAGCACCTCACCTTTTTCTTATCAGCAGCTTTTTCCCTTTGCCCGTCCGACACTCGTCAGCATAGTGTCCTTTCTTATTGCACTTATAGCAAACTACTACGGCCTTTCCTTTCTTGGCTACACCTCCTTTCTGAGCACCCTTCTTATGGAAAAACTTCCACTTCTGGTTCTACCCACTTTGAGTATCCCCTTCTTTGTTACCACCATGAAAAGCAAGCATCTCCTCCTGCCTTAAAGCCATCTCAACAACTACATCACA
Organism: Allium cepa; assembly: GCA_030765085.1. Taxonomy (NCBI): domain Eukaryota; kingdom Viridiplantae; phylum Streptophyta; class Magnoliopsida; order Asparagales; family Amaryllidaceae; genus Allium; species Allium cepa. The sequence goes on along the minus strand of CM060931.1, from coordinate 268,861,703 downwards.
CATATCACTAATATGTGGCAAATTGCTTTAGCTAGTTCAAGTTTTAGTCCGCGGATGAACTTCTCATTCCTTTTGATAACTATATCAACTGTAGCATACCCATATCTCGATAGCTGCCCAAATCTAGTTTCATACTCAAACACTGTCGTGTCTTCCAACTCCCACTCCATAAACTTCCTAAGAAGAATTGACCTAGCAATCTCTGATATGAATCTTTCCTCAAACCTCCTTCTAAATTCATCTCAAGTCATGGTCTCCTTATTAAATCCCACAGTATAACATTACATCAGTACAATGCTACTCTTTGCAACTGTCTAGAAGCAAGCCTCCTCTTCTACCAATCATTACGCCCCAAATCAGCAAATAACCTTTCGTAATGAAGTAACTAATTCTCCACTTCAATTGCATCCTCAGTCGGGATAAATGGTTTCCTCCAAGCCTATCATATTCTTTGCGTAGTACTGCATAGTTATTGACCATTAGAGCTCCTTGATTTCATTCTTTAACATTTCGTCCGACTAATCCTGTAGAAATTCCAGCCTACATCATATTAACGAAGAACTGATACATAGCTCCCATATCAGCTTACGACACTCCAGCACCCACATTAGCAGCTTGTGCCCGACCTGGATTCCTTCTTGTGTTAGGTCTGACACTCCCATTGGTTGTTGTGCTTCCTCCACTAATGATAACTCTTCCATTTTTAGCATCCATATCTTACTTCCCTAAAATCTGCATTCCAGTCTTTGTAAGATATAGAAGGATAGCCTAAGGGAGATGGGTGAATAGTGATAAAGTGTATAGTTATATATAGCAAATGCAAGTACGTTACTATAACATTTTCCCATACCCCAATCTTTTCTCTAATTCCTTAGGATTATGTTTTGAAAATAATTTTAATTTTGAAATTCCTTTTAAGTTTTCGTAAACCTATACTCTGATACCAAGTTGCGACATACAGTTATTTATAGTATTTAACTTTTGGTGATAAAATATGATAATGTTAATGGTATCTATAATATTAGAAGCACATGAATATGAGATAAAATCGCAGATTTCAAAAGCAACTTTTCTGATTACATTAAATCCATATTTCATATTTAGTTAAACAAGTGTGAACCCGTGCTACGCACACGGATCGGAGCTATACATATATGTGTGTGTAGACACACACACTTATACACACACACACAGATATATATATATATATATATATATATATAGAGCAATTATCATTAAATTCTTTTTTTTCCAATGGTAATGAACTTGAGTTTGATGATTTTGCACTCCATGTTTCTTTACTTTATTTATTAAGTAAATCTCGATATTATTTCATTGGTGAAGCTCTTAGAGTAATTCAAGTTATTTCTTGTGATGACCCTGACTCGACCTTAGAAAATCGGCACTGCATACGTCACCATGTGGAAAATGCGATCCTGTAAAGCTATCGCCAAAATCCAAAGGCTGAAAGCTATCGACTATATATCTACAAGTTGACTATCTTAAATTCAAACTCTAGGCAGCCCGTGTGGAAAAATTATGGGCACCTAGAGTTAGAAAGGGAATAATAAACTCTGGGACAGTCATGGGATTGGTATGAGCAAACAAAAACAATTTATCTTTAGAAACAAACAACAAAAGATTTCAATCCGCAATGCTTTTTGGAGAATGAAACTACCATAAGGCCCCCGTTGTACACACCATGCAAAGCAAATTGGAGAAGATTTCTCCTTATGATAGTCAAACATGCTTGATATGCGAAAACCATTTTGATATTATTATTAGTGCATAGTAGAAAACATTTGCAAGTACAATATTAATCTTAGCCAGCATACGTACCATTATAGTATGCCTACTATAGCTACCATGTTAAATGGCAGGTTCTACAACTAAAATCGTACAAGACGGGTATTGGTGATTGGATTTCCAATAAATGGTCAGGCTAAGAAACTTCCTAGTGCCACATGGGTACGCCTCTGGAGGGACGCCCCGAGAACTTACCCAGCTCTCTGCCAACACAAGGCCCTTACCCCTGCCCAAAAGCAACACCTACAGATATGCCATCCTCGGTCGTTTGTGACCTTTATCCGAGGGCCCTCAACACCAACAACCATAAAGTAATGTATTTGTAGTAACCACATAGGTTAAATATCTGAGATCCATACCATGATACCATCCTTTTCCATAGGGAATGGACATGCCCTAGGGGCGTGACCCCTGATAACCTTGCTGCGTCTTTCCTGTTTCGACCATTTCCAAGGAGTGAGGTCTGATGAGGTCTCATCCACAAAGCTATGCTTTACACAAAAGTCTTGCTTCGATCAACAGACGATCAACAACATTCAGCAGTACTCAACATGCCATACTAGCAAATTGGGAATGTATCACTAGTAACCATCAACTACATAACCTCTGAACTCGTACGTCTCAGAGAAGGGTGTTAAGCTAAGAGAATAAATTCTCCGCCACTAAACAGAAATGTATTTGATAGAAACCAGCTTTACATCTCAAAGTGTAATGTCAGACATACATCCATACAAGTCTGTTCCGGGTTCGTACAGAACCGAAGGCACTTGAAAGAAGACCTTGTAAATCCGAATAATTCCTAATCACGTCCAGACTTCCCATCACAAAGGGTGATCAAATTTCTATACCGGGGATAAGTCGGTGCAGAGACATTCGATGAGTTATCCTTTCGCTTTCGAAAATATCCGGTCTTCGCCACCGGTCTTCAAATGCTATCCATATCATCGTATCATTATTCGAAATGGGTTATATGACACAAGGTCCTCTCCCGGCTAAACCGAGTAATGAGCGCAATATTTAAAAACATATCGAATTTGGGATCTCGATTAAGTTACAACTTAAAACCCAAAACCTTTCTTCAAATGGTTTAAACAAATTACCATTTACAAATCTTTAAACAAAAAGATTCACTTCACAAAGTTCACTAATCTTTCACAAAGATTCGTTCACAGCTTTTCAAAACAATTTCCTTTTCAAATTGGATTATCTCATCCAATTATAAAATCAAAGACTCAATTTATAGCTTTCAAAACTATTTCCAAAGATCCATTCATAACTTTCAAAACAATTCCCATTTCAAATTTTGAAATCTTTTATATATAAAAGATACACCATTTAAAATCCTCTTCCATTTCAAAACAAAGTTTAGCAATCTTTCACAAAGATTCATTCATAGCTTTCAAAACAATTATCCATTCCATTTCAAACTTGAAAATTTTCAACACAAATTGGAAATCCTTTCTTTATATGAAAGCTATTATTATTTGAAAACAAATTGTTTTCGTTTCGGAAAAATCCAATTACATTTGCAAAATTTAAAGCTCTTCAAGTATAAAATTTAGGTTAAATTCAAATTCCTAAAACAACACTTTTAAAATGGTTTAAAACCCATATAAACACATTTATAACTTATATAACCTTTTTAAACCATAATTTCCAAACATAGAATTCAATTTCAAATCTTGAATTCAAATTCAAATCAAATTATTTAAATCTCAAAACTTTATCAAGTTATTTAAAACTCCTTTTCAAAAGCTTTTCATATTTAACCCAATGCCATTTCCAAAACCATTTTGGATTCAAAATCCAACTTTAAAACCATTTCAAAAATCTGTGACTTAATAAATTTCGTCGTGCAATCCATATTTGTTTGTGTATGGTGTAGTTCAGAGGTTTGACACAATAGTGCAACAACATCACTCATCACAGATTCATACACATCAATATCGATAGGCGGTATAATCCAATAACGCTTATCTTCATTCACAGATACACAAATAAATAATATACATTCATTACAGATCATACCAAAACAATTCATAGCACAAAGCATAACATATCAGGGATATCAAATAATTAACAAGCAATAGAATTCAAACATCCATAAGTAAGATTAATGAATTATCTGATTAATTTAAATCAGATTAATCACTTATAAATAAATTATTAATCCTGGTTAATTAATATTAATTAATTACAAACCATCTTAATTAATTAACCTTTAATCATTTTAATTAACCTTTAAAATGAATCAACCAACTTTTAATTATTAATTAATCAACCTTTAATCATTAAATGATTATCCTTTAATTAATTAATTTATCCTTTAAATTAATTACTCTTAATTGATTAACTAATAAATTAATTAGTCCCTTAATTATTAATTAATAAACCTTAATTATTAAATAACAAAACTTAATTACAAATTAATTAATCCTTAATTACCAGTTGATTAATCCTTAATTACCAATCAATTAATCCTTAATTACCAATTGATTAATCTCTAATCATTAATTAATAATCTCAAATTATCTAATTAATGATTCTTAATTAAAAATTAATTAATCTTTAATTAACTAACTTATAACCCTTAAGTATTAATTATTTAATACTTAATCATTAATTAATCAAATTAATTAATTATTCTTAATTAATTACTTAATTAATCCTTTACAATAAATTAATCAAATCAATTAATTATACTTAATTTTCTTAATTAACTTAATTAATCTGAAGACATTAAAACCCTAATTATCTTATTAATGGCTTTATTACCATTATCATTTTTAAAACATTTTATCTTGTTAATTAACTTTACAAAAGATTTGAAATAAAATAACCATTTAACTTGATATTTTAAAGTTAACAAAACTTCCTTAAAATGACTTAAAACACTATCAAGTAGTAGTTTTAAAAAGTAATTTCAATTTGAATTTTAAAATTTGCTTTCTTAAAATTTCATTTCTAACTTAAGTTTCAAAACCACTTTAAATTTTACAAAATTAAAATTAAACTAATTTTCAAAACTTCTTAATCAATTGTTAAATGAAACAAGTATTACATATATAAGGTAATTTACATAAGAAAGTTTTAGACTAAATTTATTTTTAAATTTCAAAAAAAAAAATTGATTTGTTTTAGCTTTACACATGAACTTGATTTCTTTACCAACAGAAATCTAGGCTTTGCTTATTTAAATTTAAAATCCTATTCATGTTCTATCTAAAAACTTATAAACTTGGAACAATTAGACTGACCCGAGCCAAAATCCACAAAACCTCCAGTTAACCCCGTGTCGCACGAGTACCATTACTACATCGAGTCAGTCACGCTAAAAACTCGAGATTTACCCGAGACCCTGCTTTCTTCCCCAAACAAGATACGCGAGAAAATCATGTCCACGGCACACCCATCGGAACGCCACTGCCTCCTTGCCGACGACCCTCGCCAGTCGAAGATACTCTACCCTAATGCTTCAACCACCTAGATCGGTCAAATTCGACAGGAAATCAAAACGAGACATTTGATCGAAAACTAGAACCCAAATCATCCATCTGAATCCACCATCACCGTCGCCTCCATCCTCAGAATCACCCGCCGATCCACCCAAAGCCACACCGATGACCCCTATTTCATTTACCCTACGAACCATCAACTTCGATGCCACCACATTACCGTAAAAGTCGTGAGAACATCGACCAACCCATCAGGACATTAAACCCTAAAATGCTCCTGTATCGCCGCCGCGATGGTCGTTGGACACTCCAACCATTTTTCCGCACTCGCTAGCCTCCTAGATACCTCGGGTAGCGATTTCGACCACCCCGAGATTCCTGATCACCAAAGAGACCTCAAAACAAAAAATCTGATCAACCTGAATTTCCTCTCTCAAAACAATATAAGAAATCATGATTTACATATCAAAATTCCTAACTTTCAACCATGAATCAACCTACACAACCCAAACATAAAATTATAATGATTTATTTTCGACCCATTCCAGCTCACCATTGTATTTTTCTTAAATTTTGATTAATTACGGCATTAAAATCCTTGAAACTATTTTTAGAATTTGTATTATGTTGTTATAACCATATTTCATTCAGAAATCAAAGCACAATTCTGATTGCATGAGGAGGTTTAGATTTTTGAAAGTTGTTTGTGCCTGTAAAATATACATAGACAGTCTGTATATATATATATATATAGATATACACACATTTAAACAGAGAAATTCAAAGCGTAGAACCAGATAAACACAAACATGCAAACCATATTACAACCTTCCTGTACAATTTATCACATCATTCCTAATATCATTTATTAAACTATTTTAAGGGAAAGTTTACTCACCAAAAAGAAAACGGATAGAGAGCTTATAACAGATTTAAATTTGAAAAATGAAATGCTGGAAAATACTTTTGATCTGAAAACTGCATGCTAAGATCTGAAAAATTGCTTGAATGCTGAAGAAAATTGCTTGAACTACCTTTTATTAAATCTCAGGTTTGCTTTCTCTGTTTATTTCAAGTTTGAAGAAGATGTTTGTAGGCTCTTTGATTTTCATCTCAGGTCTGAAGAATGCAGGCTTTGATTTTGATTTGCAAATTTTGATTACAGAATTTGATTTGAATAAGTTTTCTTGTTTTGATTTTTTTAGCAAATGAAGATGAGATATCTTAAGCCTTATTTTTTTAGGTCATATGTTTATATTTTCTAATTCTAAAACAACTTATTTGCCATTTGTTAAATTATTTGTAAATTAAATGAACACTTGTTCATTACTTATCTTCTCTTGCCTACATTTGTTAAAACAAGAAAATTTATGTTTAGACCTTTACTACATTTCATTTATAAATTATTTCTAAGTCCTTTTTCTTAATTAATTTGGAATTTGTGTTTTTATGGTTTGTACATTAATTCATGTTTTATATTTACATATTACAAATCTTATTTAAATTTTAAACCCAAGTTACCAACCTTTTAAATAAATAAATATCCATCTTAATGTTTTGAGAATGATTAACTTTGAAATTTTTTGTAAATATTATGTTGAATTTAAATCATACTTTCCTATTTATTCTTATTTAAAATTTAAAATTTATAGTTAAATAAACGAATGTTTATATTTGTACTTACTACAATGGGCCCATGCTTCGCACATGGGCTATTTGTGTTATTATATACATTGAAATTTTGTTTGAGCGCAAATATGTAAATGGAAAGCAAGGGCATTTTTGGAATTTCAAAAAGACACCGAGTGAATAAGTTCAACGAATTTTCTTTATTAGTAGTAGATATAAAGAAAAAATGATTTGAAAATCAATTATACATAAATAAATAATCTTATATACATATATGCTTTAAATTTTTTCAAAATACAGAGTTAACAAATCCAATTTTTATTTATAAGATACTTATCCTTGAATTTTAAATCAAAATTCGCTTTATGTCTATTTTTATGTAAACAAACATATTTTATTTCATTTTTTCTTGGAAATTTCATATCAAATTACCAATCAGTTCTAAATTAAATTCAAAAATCAAACTAATCACTAAATTAATTTGGCTTAAAAATCAGGATTGTTACAGATTCCGCCCTTAAGAAAATTTCATCCCCGAAATTTGCTAGGGAGACAACAAAGAATGGATACCCAAAGATAGAGAAACAGTTTTCCAGATTAAACTAAATATATATTCTACATTTGGCTTACCAAATCAGAATAACATCAATAGATACAAAAATGAATCTATTCAATACTTCATAAAACACTCGGGTCATCCAGTTTACGAGATATACAGGGGTATTGGTTAGTTCGAAGGATATCTAACCATTCGTAGACTATATCTGGATCCAAAAGAATAGACAAACGGATACATTTTTCCCCAATTCTCAAACATCAGGTATGGATCACAAACTTAGGTTGAAATATCCCAAAGTTTGCACCGACTTATCTCTTTTCGGACTTTGATTCTCACAAGAAATTATAATAGAATTTTAAATTTGGTTTTAATCGAAATCATTCTATCGATACAATCCAATTTTAATTTCATATTTAGTTAACCAATTTATTTCAAATAAAATTTCAAATTTGTTAAAGTTAAAATGAAAAACTGATAATGAGAATACAAGATAGGAACTTATTTATACGATTCATAGTGCCACCATTACACTAAAGCTTCTCCTTCGAGCTGCTACGAAGCCTTCAAAGAATTGGAACTGGATCAAAGGAGGTTGATAGAGAAAGATTGTTTTCGTTGTTGCAGGGTACTGACTATTTATAGTGGTACTCCCCTATCCCCTATCTCGTCCTCTTCTTGCACTCATACTCACTTAAGAGAATTTACTGAGGTATACAGACGGATATCTTAGGGACATACTCATTCTAGGGTATTGGTAACCCTATCTCTAATGAGTTACCTAATGTGTTATGCTCCAAAAGCTAAAGTTCGACCTTCAGCTCTGATACCAAATGTGACGACCCTGACTCGACCTTCGAAAATCGGCATTGAATACATCACCGTGTGGAAAATGCGATCCTGAAATGCTATCGCCAAAATCCAAAGGCTGAAAGCTAACGGTTCTATAACTACAAGCTGATTATCTGAAAATCTAACTCTAGGCTGTCCGTGCGGAAAAATTGTGGGCATCCAGAGTTTAGAAAGGAAACAATAAACTACTGGTCAGTCATGTGACTGGTATGAGCAAAAAATAGTTTATCTTTAAAACAAACAAGAAAAGATTTTAAAGTTGAAATCCGCAATGCTTTTTGGAAAATGGAACTACCATAAGGCCACCCGCCGCACAACCATGCAAACGTACAATTGGAGGAGATTTCTCCTTATGATAGTCAAACATGCTTGATACGCGAAAACTATTTTGATATTGTTATTAGTGCATAGTGGAAAACATTCGCAAGTATTATATTAATCTTAGCCATCATACGTACCATTATAGTATGCCTACTATAGCTACCATGTTAAATGGCAGGTTCTACAACTAAAACCATACGAGGCGCGTATTGGTGATTGGATTTTCAACAAATGGTCCGGCTAAGGAACTTCTTATTGCTATATGGGTATGCCTCTTGAGGGACGTCCCAAGAACTTACCCAGCTTTCTGCCAACACAAGACGGGGTTACCTTTGCCCGGAAGCAACACCTACAGATATGCCATCCTCGGTCATTTGCGACCTTTATCCGAGGGCCCTCAACACCAACAACCACAAAGCAATGTATTTGCAGTAACCACATAGGTTAAATATCTGGGCTCCATACCATGATACCACCCTTTTCCAAAAGGAATGGACATACCCTAAGGGCGTGACCTCTGATAACCTTACCGCATCTTTCCTGTTTCGACCATTTCCGGGGAGTGTGATCTGACAAGGTCTCCTTCACAAAGCTACGCTTTTCACAAAAACCCTGCATCGATCAACAAATGATCAGCAACATTCAGCAGCACTCGACATGCCACACTACCAAAATTGGGAATGTATCACTAGTAACTATGACGATCCAGAATTTTTGGTATTTGAATTTGAAAATATTTAATTGATTTTAAATATTGGAAGTTGTTTATAAATTGGAATTTCAAAATTTACAATGAATTTGGCAATTTAATTATTGAATTTAACTAGTGAAGTTGGGTAAAAATTTGAATCTTCAGTTTTAAGCTTGTTAAAAATATTTTAAAGGCTTAGAAAATCCATATTGACAATACTGAGGATAATGGAAGCTTCAGAATCGAAAATGGAACTATCTTGTTCAGTTTTGAGATTTTTATTGTTTAACTCGATATTTAAAAAACATCCTTTCGAGGCACAGTCTCGAAATTCGATGAAACCAGTTCCATGGGATCCGTAATATTATATTATTATCGGATTTTAATTTTTGTAGCAATCGGAGTTGTCGTTTGACACTGGCAGCTAAAAAGGCATAGAAATTGTTTTAATCGATTAATCTAAGATTAATCGTTTATTCCCGCAACTCACGCATACGATCAAATTAGGACTCGAAACCTTTTCCATTGCATTTGGAATATGGTTATAACATTATAAACACCGAGCGAAACGCCTCGATAGGAGTATGGGATTTCGAGTTAGGTTATACGAGATATTTTGAATATAAAATTATAATTTTTTTACCTTCCTCTATATGCTTCCCCTCTTCAATATCTATAGCCAAGACCTCTTTCTTCAGTTAGAAAAACGAAACCCCCAAATTAATTTGAAAAAAAAAAATTATATGCCACGATCGAAATCAATCGCGACTTCACGCGGCAGAGCAACTCGATCGAGGTCGCAATGGCACGAAATATCGCACTGATTTTGGCAACATCTTCTTCGTTCGCAAATTCAACTAAGGCCTCGTCAATGGTAGCAGTTGTCACCACGAGCATAAGGGGGGAGGTTATCGTTGGAGGCGGCAGGCGATCTCAACGGCGAGAGTTTCGCTCGAGGTTGTGGTGTTCGATTGAGCAAAAAAGGGGCAAGCTCGCGCGCGCAAGGCGGAGGACGAGGCTGCGTCTTCGTGCGAAGGGAAGGGTTTCGTCTCGAGTGAGATGACGGCGATCAGCGATTGTCGTGGCAGGCGCTGGTGGTTCGAAATCGTCGTCGTCGAAGGGAGGTGCAATCGGTAGGCTAGGGTTTTCGTTCAAGATGAAAATCTCGAGCTCGACCTGGGCAGAAAAAGGTATATATTCCTGTTTATTTAAATTTAAATAAAATTTACATGTTTTTAAACAGTGAAAAAAATATATGTACCCATGCACCATTTAATTCAAATATAAAACTTTAGGGTGATTTATTTTGTTTATAAGCTTATTTAAAATTTATTATAATCACTAAAAATAATTTGTAAAAGAAAAATTTGTTAGAAATTTAATTTATTAGGTGAAATGATTTATTAAAGGAAATTTAGTTTTTAAATTTAATTTTTTAATTAAATAAATGTGTTAAAAGGAATTTGTTAGTTAAAAGGAATTTGGTGTTTGAAGCAATTTTGGAAATCAAATTGGAATTGATTTTGTAATTGAAATAAATTTTGGAAATCAATATGAAAATTGATTTGGTGTTCGAAGGGAAATTGATTTCGTGTTTTGAAAATAAATTTAGAAATCAATTTGGAATTTGATTTGGTGTTTGAAATTGAATGTTGGAAAATCGTTTTAGAATCGTATATCAGTTGATAGTTAGAAATGCAAATTCACAATGGAAATTTATAAGGGAAAGGGAAATTGGTTTTAAAATAAACATTGGTTTATTTTTAAAGTGTGGAAAAGATTTGAAACTTGTTTCAAAGGATGGGAAATCGATTTGAAATTTGATTTTCAAAGTGATGAAGTGTTAAAAATATATCATGCGAAGATATTTTAAAAATAAATAATTCGGGAAAATTATTTAGATCTGGTAATTGTTTTGAATGTTGATTGATAGTTAAATAACCGACTATCAATATTTGCCTTTAAATGGCGTTTGAATTTCGACGCGACCGGGGGTCAGATTCCAAGTGGATATCCGAAAACCACATCAAACCTTTGTGATTGTGATGGATCTTTTATTTAGAAGATCAAAGTAAAAATTGTTGTGATTTGTTGAAATCTAAATGAACATTTATTTTTAAAAATAAGCGCTCGTTATTCGGATTTGCTAGGAGAGGACCTCTGTGTCATAAAACCCATTCCGAATAATGATACGACGAAATGGGATTGCATTTGAAGACCGGTGGTGAAGAACGGTTATTTGCGAGAATGATAGGATGACCTATCGATTGTCACTGCACTGAGTAGCTACGGTACAGAGATTCCCTAGGTGATGGGAAGTCCGATCGGGATTGTGAACGCTCGGATTGCAAGGGCTTCTTCGGAAGTGCCTACGGTTCTGTTCGAACCCGGAACAGGCTCGTATGGAAGTGTGTCTGACGTTACAAATTGAGATGTAAAGCTGGTTTCTATCAAATACATTTCTGTTGGTGGCAGAGAATTTATTCTCTTGGCTTAACACCCTTCTCTGAGACGTACGAGCTCAGAGGTTACGTAGTTGATGGTCACTAGTGATACATTCCCAATTTGGTAATGTGGCATATGAAGTGTTGCTGATCATTTGTTGATCGAAGCATGGCTTTGTGAAAAAGCGTAGCTTTGTGGATGAGACTTCATCGAGCCTCACAACCCGGAAATGGTCGAAACAGGAATGTTGCGGCAAGGTTTTTAGGTGTCGCTCCCCTAAGGTATGTCCATTTCCTTCTAGATAAGTGGGGGTATCATGGTATGAACCCCAGATATTTAACCTATGTTGTTATTGCAATTTCATTACTGTGTGATGTTTCTTTGTGGTTGAGGATCCTTGGATAAAGGTCGGTAACGACCAGGGTTGGCCTTTTTTTGTGTGGAGTTATCAAATTACAGCTTCATTGCACCCAGAAGCGAGTGGTAACTTGGCCTTGTGTTAGCAGAGAGCTGGTTAAGTTCTCGAGACGTCCCGCCAGAGGCGTACCCATGTGGTAGTAGGAAGTTCTTTAGCCTGACCATTTGTTGGAAATCCAAAGAAACAATACGCGCCCTGTACGGTTTTAGTTGTAGAACCTGCCATTTAAAATGGTAGCTATAGTAGGCATAATATAATGGTGCCTATGCTGGCTAATTTTAATATTATACTTTCGAAATGTTTTCTACACTGTGCACTAATAATAATAATCAAAGGACTTTGCAGAGTAAGCATATTTGACTATCATAAGGAGAAATCTCTTCCAATTCTGTGTTTGCATTGTGTGTGGTGGGAGGCCTTATGGTAGTTTCATTTTTCAAAAGAATAGCGGATTTCTTTTTATTTTCTTTGTGAAAATAACTGCATTTAAGATCTCACACCAGTCCCACGACTGACCTGGAGTTTATTGTTCCCTTTCTAAACTCCGGGTGCCCACCAGTTTCGACACGGGCAGTCTAGAGTCAGGTTATCAGGTCATTCTGGAATTCAGGAGTTGTTGTGGAGATCTGGAGCAAGCTAGATGGCGAAGCGTATCACTAGTATATGTAATATTTTCTTCCGTTGTTTGTTGTTGTACACTCTGATAATGTAATGTGATGTAATGTAATAACAGATATGATTCCTTGTTTTAAAGATTATTCATTGATATGTTATATGTTGTTCCGCTGCGAAATGTGAGATTCTGTTATTGTTTCTATCTTCTTCTTCTACCTCTTCTTCTTTTAACCCTAAAGGTTTAGTTTTTGGACGTTGGACTATGCGGCATTTGATACAGTGGACGTATTGATGTCGATTTTCGGGCGTCGAAGAATTGGGTCGTTACAATGTGGTGTCAGAGCAATTGGTTAAGCGACAACCCTGGCTCTGTTGGGTGTTACTCATTAGAGATAGAGTCAGCAGTATTCTAGAATGAGTTTGAGTGTAATAATAGATATGAGCGTGTATTTGTTAGTGAATATAAATTGTTTTATATTGTGTTGACTTATCGGTTGATTGTTTATAGATTCTGGTCGGTGCAGTTTGGCCAACTGTTTCGATAGCGATTTCTAAACTCGTAAACAAGATAAAACTGACATAGTATTGTTTTAAAATCGGGTAAATGAAATAATTTTACGCGAACTATTTTTGTATAGAAAAGAAATCATTTTCCATAAATTATTATAGTATATGGTTGCTTGGTCGCTAGGAAGTGATGATATTGAATTATCATCATTATTGTGTGGAAATTGAATAAGAAATAATGGTATAACCAAAGATTTGGAGATAAATTCATTTAACCAATGAAATTGATAAATATGAATTGAAAGGATAAGGGAATAAAATTCATATACGAATGAGATTTACAAATGTAAATGTGATTTATAAATTAAAATTGAGTTGATTTTAGATATAATTAGTTTCAAAGAAAGTTTTGAAATATTGAAAAGACTTTGGAATCTTATTAAAATAGTTATTGAAATATAAATAAGTTTGATAACTCATAGAAATATTTGAAATTTGAATGGAATAAGATTCAAATTGAAAATGGATAAATAAAAGTAAGCGTGGAATAAATTTGTGAACGAACAAATGAGTTAACATTTGTAAATGAATGAATTGGAATTGAATAATGAAATGAGATTGATTGGAATCTAGTCGAATAAAAAAATCTAAACTTGGGAAGGATAAAATGGATTGAATTCAAGTAAACTAATATGATAATTTATTAGTTCATGAAATAGGGAAGTTGAATTAGTGAAAAAGAAAAAAAAGAAAAATAAAAATAAAATAAAATTCAATCGTGAGTTAAATTTGCAGATAAAATTAGTAAGCAGAAATAAATTGAAAATTTCCTTGTTATTGATAAAATAAATTTGAGATGAATTAAGAATGGACATTTTTAAAATGGATAAGTGAATAAAACTAATATAATTAAAAAATTTAAATGGAATGGATTTGATAAATGAAAATCAAATCAAGGATTTAAATTGGAAGTGTTATAAGAAAAAATAAAATAAATTTGATTTTTGAATGAAATAACTTAAGTAAATATTGGATCAAATGGAGCTAAATGTTAATAAAGGAATTAAAATTAGTTAGTGAAACTACTTAAAAGAATGACAAATTTAATATGGTTTAAAATGAATTGAATTCAATATTTATAAATGAAAGGCAAAATGAATTCATATGGAATTTGGAATCTAGTTTAAATATAAGTGGTTATAAACCAAAGTGGTGAATTGGAAATAAATATAAGAAGTATATAGAATAATTATCTTGAATATAAGAAACAAATGGTAAAATTCTTAAGTAAAATTTAGAGTTGGGAAATATTCTAAATTAATAAATGGAGGATAAACTGGAAATTGTGAAATGGTTTTAATTGAAATGAATGTGAATATGGAATGCAAAATAAATTGAACGGAATTAATTGAAAATAAATGGAATAAAGAGTGAATTGAGTTTGTATCAATTTAAATTAGTTATAAACTAGATTGGATATTCTATTAAATGAATATCGTCGAAGTTGCTAGAAATGGTTTTCATTTGACGCAAACGTGATTGTATGAAATTCTATAAGTTAATGAAAGCCAATAAAATTGATTTTGAATCAATTGAAATGGATATGAGTTCGTTTCGGTAAAAAAAAAGAATTGGATGAAAGAAGTGTGTTGTAACCCATTAAAATTGAATAGAAATGATGTGTGATTTAGTTGTAAGAAACTAAAATTGTGTTGAAACCTTATAAATTGCTTATGAGAATTATTTTGATTGCATTACTTGTGAAAACTATGTGTTTACTGTTCAAAATAAGTGAAACGTAAATGAATTTCCTATATATGTCACTTACGTGTTTGAATTAAGTAAATACAGGTACATGATGGCCGTTTGGCTGGATTTGGTCGCACTAAAATGCTAATAATAAGCCGTTTTCCTAAAAATGCTAAATAAGGTACGCCTATGCAATAAAAATAGGAAATATGAACTGCTTTTGTTTTTCCGACCGGGTGGGTCGATGTATATATATTTATATCCTTGTCAAATTGCAAATGCTTCTCCGTACAAAGGGGACTCTGCCAAAAATTTTCGAAAATTTTGGGAGTTAGATTTTTTTTGAAAAAGCGACAAAACAATTTCAAATTGGAATTAAAATAAGGAACTTTGGAAATGGAAATTGAAACTAAATTTAAAATAATGATATGAATCAATAATAATTGAAAGATAAAATTCAATATTCAGAGTTGAAGATAAATTGAATTCATATTGTAATGGGAAAATAAATTTGAATAGAAGTAGATATGAAACTTCTGTAAGGAAATGTATAAAAAGATCTTGGAATCTGTAGTTGCATATGGTTAAATTGGATATACGGGTATTATAAAGCAAGTGGGGAAAATTGATTTTGATTTCTGAAGATAAATTTGAATTGCTCGATAAAAAAGTATGTATTTCAATTTTAGCATGAAATTTGGTGATTTTCTTGTCCAGCCACTTGGCTTTTTGTTCTCTTTTGAAATCTAAGGGCCTGTGGTGCCATTTTGTAGTCGTACCGAGCTACCCGCGCAAAGGAGTGGCGAAATTTTTCGAAAATTTAGGGAGTTAGAAAAATTTTGAGAAAATTTTGAAAGTTTAAAATTTGAATTTAAATTTGAATTTAAATTGTTAAAGAAAACAATGTTGCATGAAACTCATAATTGAAGTTGGGAAGTTAGTTGAACTAATGATGGGTCTTAAATAAAAAGATTTGTTTTAGTAAGATGATAAAACAATTTGGATTGGAAAAAAATAATAAATGGGTTATGGATTATTCTTCCTAACTTGTAATTTCGGGACGAAATTCTTTTAAGGGGGGAAGGATGTGACGACCTAGAATTTTTGGTATTTGAATTTGAAATATTTAATTGATTTTAAATATTGGAAATTGTTTTTAAACTGGAATTTCAAAGTTTACTATGAATTTGGCAATTTAATTATTGAATTTAACTAATGAAGTTGGGTAAAAATTTGAATCTTCAGTTTTAAGCTTGTTAAAAATATTTTAAAGGCTTAGAAAATCCATATTGATAATACTGAAGATAATGGAAGCTTCATAATCGAAATTGGAACTATCTTGTTCAGTTTTGAGATTTTATTGTTTAACTCGATATTTAAAAAATAGCCTTCTGAGGCATAGCCTCATAATTCGATGAAACCAGTTCCATTGGATCCGTAATATTGTATTATTATCGCATTTCAATTTTCATAGCAATCGGAGTTACCGTTTGACCCAGGCAGCTCAAAACGCATAGAAACTGTTTTAATCGATTTAATTTAAGATTGATCGTTTATTTTCGCAACTCGCGCATACGATCAAACTAGGACTCGAAACCTTTTCCATTGCATTCGAAATATGGTTATAACATTATAAACGCCGAGCGGAACGCCTCGATAGGAGTTCGGGATTTCGAGTTAGGTTATACGAGATATTTTGAATATAAAATTATAAAAAAAATTACCTTCCTCTATACGCTTCACCTCTTCAATATCTATAGCCGAGACCTCTTTCTTCAGTTAGAAAAACAAAACCCCCAAATTAATTCGAAAAAAAAAATTATGTGCCGCGATCGAAATCAATCGCGACTTCACGCGGCAGAGCAACTCGATCGAGGTCGCAATGGCATGGAAATATCGCAGTGACTTTGGCAACATCTTTTTTGTTCGCGAATTCAACTGAGGCCTCGTCAGTGGTAGTAGTTGTCATCGGGAGCATAAGGGGGAAGGTTGTCATCGAAGGCGGCAGGCGATCTAAACGGCGAGGGTTTCGCTCGGGGTTGTGGTGTTCGATGGAGCAAAAAGGGGGCAAGCTTGCACGCGCGAGGCGGAGGATGAGGCTGCGACTTCATGCGAAGGGAAGGGTTTCGTCTTGAGTGAGATGACGGCGATCAGCGATTGTAGTGGCGGGCGCTGGTGGTTCGAAATCGTCATTGTCGAAGGGAGGCGCAATCGGTAGGCTAGGGTTTTCGTTCAAGATGAAAATCTCAAGCTCGACCTGGGCAGAAAAAGGTATAAATTCCTGTTTATTTAAATTTAAATAAAATTTACATGTTTTTAAACAGTGAAAAAAAATATATACCCATGCACCATTTAATTCCAAAATAAAACTTTAGGGTGATTTATTTTGTTTATAGCTTATTTAAAATTTATTATAATCACTAAAAGTAATTTGTAAAAGAAAATTTTGTTAGAAATTTAATTTATTAGGTGAATTGATTTAATAAAGGAAATTTAGTTTTTAAATTTAATTTTTTTAATTAAATAAATGTGTTAAAAGGAATTTGTTAGTTAAAATAAAATCACGGGTTAATTAAATTATCAAATGGAATTTAATAGTTCGATTTGTTCGAATATTTATAAAATCCTATAATTGTTGTGCAAGGTCTTAAATCGAGAAAATCGAGTCAAGATGGAGAATGGATTACAAATATAAAGCAAAGGTGAGATCTTCTCACCCAAACAAAGGGTTTTGTTTAATTTGAAATAGTTAAATTTAAGATTGTTGATTGTGTGCTTGGGTGATGGTTGTTATTATTTGTTTTGAAATAGACCCTATTGCGCCACATAATAGCTGATAATATTTTATAAATCCCATATACCGTGATATTCCACATCGAAGTGGAATTGGTATTTAATTGTTGTGCTAACATCTGTGGATGCAGGGAAACAGGTTGGAGGGATCCAACTGGATTCCTCAAATATTGAATTTGTTTCATATGTCGTGTGTTGATAATTTATAATCCTTGTGTGATTTTATTTGTGGTTAAAATCGTTAAAGGCTGTAATTTAACCGAATATATTTTTGGTATCGTTGGATACCGGAAATAAATAAAAATTGGATTTTGAAAATTCAAGTTGAAAGTTTACAGTAAACTTTATTTTTTGAGAATTTGATAAATTTAAAAGAAGGACTTTTAAAAGAATAAAGTTTTATTTTTAATCCTATTGAATAAAATTCCAAAATATGAGGAAAAGGACTAATAAATGGATTTCGAGTAATATTATTCAAAGGTTAAAGAATTTATTTAAAATATGGATTTTAAATATTTGAAAGAGATAAAGGAATTTATTTCAAAAAGGAAATAAATTTAGAAATTAAATTAGGGACTTAATTTGGGGTTGAAATAAATTTTTAAATCGATTTGGAAAATTGACTTGGTATTTGAATATAAATCCTTGGCAAACCAACATGTAATTAATTTGGTGTTTGAAGCAATTTTGGAAATCATATTGTAATTGATTGGGTAATTGAAATAAATTTTGGAAATCAATATGAAAATTGATTTGGTCTTCGAAGGGAAATTGATTTCGTGTTTTGAAAATAAATTTAGAAATCAATTTGAAATTTGATTTGGTGTTTGAAAGTAAATGTTGGAAAATCGATTTAGAATCGTATATCAGTTAATATTTAGAAATGTAAATTCACAATGGAAATTTATAAGTGTAACGTTTCGGATTTTGCCCGCTCGAAAATCGACATCCATACTTTAACATCGTACTCGAATGCCGTAGATTCGACCGTTCAAATCCTATTCGCCGGAGCTTATAACAACATTAAGTAAATAACACAGCGGAATAAAAGAATAATACATTGATATACAATATCTGATACAACAGAGTGATACAATGAATATCAATATACATCAGAGATATGATACAATAAAATAGCAGCGGAAGAATATAACTCTAAGATAGTCTTCAAAAGAGAACTCCAGCAACAACAGCTCGATCCAACATCATGATTCACCAAGACAAGCAAGTCTCGTCCACATCCAAAGGCTGAACTAGCTCCGGATAACCTACTAAACCTGACTATCTGAAAAACCCAACTCTAGACTGCTCGTGTAGAAAATTTTGAGCATTCAGAGTTTAGGAAAGAAACAATAAACTCTGGATCAGTCATGGGATTGGTGTGAGCAACAAAAACAGTTTTATCTTTTAAAAACAAGCAACGAAATATTTTAAAATCAATTCGCAATGCTTTTTAGAAAATGAGACTACCATAAGGCCTCCCGCACACACACATAATGCAAACGCAGAATCGGAGGAGATTTCTCCTTATGATAGTCAAAGATGCTTGATAAGCATTAAAAAGAAACATTTGATATTATTACTAGTGCATAGTGTAGTAAAAATCATTTCGAAAGTAAAGATATAAATCTTAGCCAACAGACATTTCAAACTATGCCTACTATAGCTACCATCCAAACAGTGGGGCGCCACTATAAGTGAATGATAGGTTCTACAACTAAAACCGTACAAGGTACGTATTTGAAGAATGGATTTCCAACAAATGATCGGGCAAAGGAACTTCCCAAACCCCGAAATGGAATGCCTCTAAAAGGACGTCCCCGAGCATCCCAAATAGATCTCTGCCAAACAAGGCCGGCTACCCCTTTCCCAGGGAGTAAGAAACCTCAGATATACCACCCCCGGTCCTTTTGGACCTTTATACGAGGCCTCGATTCCAACAACACCACACAGTAATAGATATAGTGTATCCACATGAGTAAGTATCTGGGCTCCATACCATGATACTACCCCTTTCCAGAAGGAATGGTCCTACCCTAGGGAAGCTATCCCTGAAAACCTTGACGCCCAATTCCTGTTTCGACCATTACCGGTTTGTGAGGCTTGACGAAGTCTCGTCCACAAAGCCACGCTTTATACAAAAGCTGTGCTTTGGGTCAACAAATGATCATAGAAATGATCACAAAGATAAACGATCAAACAAATGATCGTATCACAAATGATCAACACAATGATCATTTCACAGCAACACTCAGCATGTCACATTACCAAATTGGGAATATATCGCTGATAACCATCAACTACATAACCTCTGAGCTCGTACGTCTCAGAGAAGGGTGTTAAGCTAAGAGAATAAATTCTCCACCACCAACAGAAATATATTTGAAAGAAATCAGCTTTATATCTCAAATTGTAATGTCAAGACATAACAATCCATACAAGTCTGTTCTGGATTTAGAACAGAACCGAAGGAACTTCCACTGAAGCCCTTGCAATCCGGGTATTCACAATCCCGATTAGACTTCCCATCACTTAGGGAGTCTCTATACCGTTGCAACTCAGTGCAGAGACAATCGATAGGTCATACTATCGTTCTTGCAAATACCCGGTCTTCACCACCGGTCTTCAAATGCTATCCATAACGACGTATCACATATTCGAAATGGGTTATACGACCCAAAGGTCCTTTCCCGGCTAACCCGAATAGTAAGCGCAACATTTAAAACATATGGATAAGGAATTTCAATTAAGTCACAACTTAATAATCCAAAGTTTTTCTTTCAAATGGTTTAACAAATTACCATTTCCAATCTTTTAAAACAAAAAGATTTATTTCATAAAGTTCACCTAGTTTCTCAAAGATTCATTCCTGGATTTCAAAAAAATTTCCATTTAAATTGGATTAACTCGTTAAATCTTTAAATCAAAGATTTAACTCATAGTTTTCAAAATTCGATTAACTTGTTGAATCTTTAAATCAAAGATTTAACTTATAGCCTTCAAAATCATTTCCAAAGATTCATTCATAGCCTTTCAAAAACAATTTCAATTCAAGTTGGATTAACTCATTCGGTCTTTGAATCAAAGATTTATTTCATAGCTTTCAAAACATTTCAAATCTATTTCAGCTTGAAACCCTTTCAACATAATTGGGAGATCCTTTCTTTAAATGAAAGTTGCTATTATTTGAAAACAAGTAGTTTTCATTTCGAAGAAATTCGATCTTATTTATACAAGTTAAATCTTTTGGGTTAATTCAAATTCCCAAAAACAAAACTTCAAAAATGGTTTGACTCATATATAACTAGTATAATATCGTTAATCCCTAGTTTCAAATCATAGAATTCAATTTTAAGTATTTGAATTCAAATTGAAATCAAAATATTTAAATTCCAAATCTTAATCAAGTTATTCAAAATAATTTTATCTTTGAAATTCTCTTTCAATTTCTTTTCACTTTAAACCCAATCCATTTCCAAAACATTTGAATTCAAATATTCAATTTTATAAATCATTTCAAAATCTGTGACTTAATCGATTTCCTCGTGAAATCCATATTGGTGTGTGTATAAGTGTGGTCAAGGGTTTAACACAATAGTGCAACATTATTCAATCATCATGGATCAAAACACAGAATATAGTTGATAAGCGATATAAACTATAACGCTTATCGTCCATTCACAGATAATATAACAATGTAAATGAATGGATGAATTATACATAGTCACAAAAAAATATATCACAAATCAGCTAGGACAATCAATTTCAAGGCTATTCATACAATACAATCATTCATAAGTAAGGTCAAGCATTCAATTATCATTTATAAACAGAATTAATTAATTGTTTAATCCTAAGTAATTCAATTTATTTCCAATTAAATTAATTACTTATGAATTAATTATTTAATCCTGATTTACTAATTACAAATCATTTGATATAGATTAATTAATCAATCACCTTATTTAATTAAATTATTCTTAATTAATGATATTAATTAAGTTAACCTTCAAACTAATTACAAAATTAATTAACCCCTTAATTTATCTTTTTAAGAAATTAAACCTTTAAATGCTTACCATAAAGTGATTACACTTACTCAATTTCATAAATGATTATCATAAATTAATTAGTCTAATTAATTGTTAAAATTAATCCCATAAATTTATTATTTAAATGATCTTAGTTAATGACCATCATTAACAAATAACAATTCTTTAATTACTTTCTGAATTAATATCTAATTATAAATAAATCTATTCCTTTCGAATTTCCCGCAATTTTGATCAATAAATCATTAATTAATTTCAAACTTCAAATTGATCACTTCTTAGTTATACTTAAATCAATGAATTAATCTTAATTAATTATTAATTTATCTTATTTATTTATTTTTATTTTATTTTTAAATTTAATTACCCATTTATTTATTCATTAATCACTAGATTACTTTCGTAATCAATAAATTATTACTTCTAAATTAGAATTTAAACTAATTAACTCTTATTCTTTAATTAACTCAATTTAGTTAATTTTACCTTTAAATTACATCTTATTAATATTTTAATTAGCAATGACATTTCTTAATTACAATTTCCATTAGGTCTTAAATTTGTAATTAAAACCTTTGTCTTGTATTTATCTTGTATTTATCAAAACCTGTTTATATTTAATGATGTTAAAACCTTGCATTAAAACAAACCCAGGCAAAAACCTAGTTTACCCGTGTCGAACCCGAGTTTCCTGGCCTATTTCCCCGAGCTCCACCCCCATACTTCATCTCTTCTTCACTTTTATATACTTACTTTCCTGTTGAGTAAAAACTATTTACCCAAGTACACCCCCAGGTGCCAACCGAAGCTACACCTTCCCTTACCCAAGTTAAAATTTCCCTCCATCACTCTCTGATACATCAGTACACGTGTGCACCTGCCCCGATCAACCACGACACTCCGACCATCGTCGCCAATCTCCACGCTCCACTGATGACTCTTGCAACTAAACACCATCACCAGTCCCACTCGATTCGATCGAGAAATGAAATCGACCTCACAACTCACACGGCCTGTACATGCCTTGTCGAAATTTGGCCACCACCGATGATCCCTGCCGCTAGACACTCCACCACCTTCACCGTAGCTCCGCCACGTCTCCTAGCACCTCCAGCACTCCTCGCGTTCAACTCTGGTTTCGTCTCGACGTCGTGAAACCCATTTGAAAACTCGGCGATATAACAGGCTGTTAAACCCTAAGTTGATCTCGTTCCATCATCCCACATAATAGAAAAAAAATTAGACAATTTTCCTAACATCATCAATGGCTCAACTAGCTTTAAGCAAGATTACAACATCCAATTTTCCTTTGATCGCTGGAATTTGGATAAAAAGCATTTTTGGTTCATTTACATACTGCTCGAAGCATACTTGATTAAAAGTTCTCATTTTTGTTTTGAAAATCTTCTTTTCGAATGCAGTTTCAAATTATATAATTGAATCGATGAATTAAGATTTTCAAATTTTTCATATGTTCATACTTTTACTGTAAACTCAATTTACAGAAACATACTTCAACATCAAGCTTAAAATAAATCCCAAGCCATGATTTAGGTTCAAACAAACTTGTTTAAAATTTGAAATTCTAAACCTAAAAAAGATGTGGCATGAAGATTATATTTTTTTTTTTAACTCCACTTTACTTTACTCTGTAGCCCAGAAAAAGAACAAACATTTTCAATTTACCCAGAATAATCACAATAATGTTCACAGAGCTACAACTTGAACATATATACACAAAACTGAATATATCATGCACAGATGTAATCATACTTAAGTATTTGAAGAGTATGTTTACTCACCTTGATGGGTTTTGATGAAGAAAGATAGGAACAGAGGAATGAGCCTGTTTTGATTTTTATTTGTTTCCAGTTTTGAACCTTTGCATTCCATCTTCATTTGAAATTTCCATGTTGAATTTTGTTTTAGTTTTCAAAATGATACTATCTCAGTTTTGAAATGAACGAATTTGAAATGAAGAGAGGTTGATAAAAGAATGAGTTTGATATAAGAAAATGAATTGTACAGGGTAATACTTCTTTTAGTACAACCAAGCAGTGATATCTTTTTCATTACTTAGTGGCTGGTGTGAAATCAAAGCATGGCTTGCATTAATTGCCTTGATACCTTGTTCCCATGCTTAGCCCATGCTTGCTTGTCTCGGCTGAGATGTGGCATTAGTTATCATTGTTTTAGTCCTTTGTATTTTATTTGTTTGTTTTATTTTCGTCTACATTTATTCATATTTAAATGTATTTTATTTTCTTTAAATCTTCTTGTTTTGTAATATAAATAAATTTCTATTTTATTATGTTGTTAGAATTTAGCAAATGTTCTACTTCCTATTTTTATTAAAATTTATCTCATATTATTTTTCTATTTCTAGTTTAAATATTTATTGTTATCTTACTTTAATATTTATTGTCTTATATTATTTTATAAACTCAAACCATTATGAACCATAAATTCTAATATTTATTATTATCATTTATTATTATTAAACCATTTATTTGAGATTTAAATTCAAATCAAATACATATATATTCAATTTTTCCTCATATATGCGCGTATACATATATATTCACATATATACAATATTTACAATATTTTTTGAAATTTAAATGATTTATACAAAATTTATTAGTCTTCGGGGAAACTCGCTTTATTTTACCATTAATTTTACAATTTTAATTCAAAAATTCAGTAAATTATCAATTTAAATTAAATTAAAATCTGGGGTCATTACAGACTTCCCCCCTTAAAAGAATTTCGTCCTTGAAATTCGCAGGCACGAAAATAACACAGAGATAGACTCAATTTCTCAAATACAAGAAATGGATTCCAAATTCAAGTCGAAATATCTCAAAATATATACCAATTTGTCCCTCTTCGGACTTCGACCAACCCAAGAAATTACAATAGAATTTCAAAATTTGATTTTAAACGAAATCGCTTTATCGATACAATTCAATTTATCCTTCATATTCTATTAATCAATTTTAACTCAATTTAAAATTTCTAATTCATTTAAATTTTTTAATTCTAAATTTCAAATTCATTAAAGTTTAATACGAAGAAATGATAAGGAATTGATGAAGATACGAAGTAAAAATTTCCTACAACGATACGTAGGGCCTTCATCACACCGAAACTTCTTTCTGGAGCTGTCTCGAAGCAATCAAAAGAATTTGGAAAGACGAATCAAAGAAAATTGATAGAGAAAGATTGTTTCCACTGTTGTTACAGAGCATTGACCAATTATAGTCATATTTTCCTGTCCCCTATCTCGTTCTCTTTTTACACTCATACTCACTATCACTGGATAGTAAGAGAATTTACTGAGGCATTCAAACGGATATCTTAGGGATACTCATTCTAGGGATACTTCACCCTATCTCTAATGAGCTACTTAATGTGTTATACTCCTGAGCTAAAGTTTTAACCTTAGCTCTGATACCAAATGTAACGTTTCGGATTTTGCCCGCTCGAAAATCGACATCCATACTTTAACATCGTACTCGAATGCCGTAGATTCGACCGTTCAAATCCGATTCGCCGGAGCTTATAACAACATTAGGTAAATAACACAGCGGAATAAAAGAATAATACATTGATATACAATATATGATACAACAGAGTGATACAATGAATATCAATATACATCAGAGATATGATACAATAAAATAGCAGCGGAACAATATAACTCTAAAATAGTCTTCAAAAGAGAACTCCAGCAACAACAGCTCGATCCAACATCATGATTCACCAAGACAAGCAAGTCTCGTCCACATCCAAAGACTGAACTAGCTCCAGATAACCTACTAAACCTGACTATCTGAAAAACCCAACTCTAGACTGCTCGTGTAGAAAATTTTGACCATCCAGAGTTTAGGAAAGAAATAATAAACTCTGGGTCAGTCATGGGACTGGTGTGAGCAACAAAAACGGTTTTATCTTTTAAAAACAAGCAACGAAATATTTTAAAATCAATTCGCAATGCTTTTTAGAAAATGAGACTACCATAAGGCCTCCCGCACACACACACAATGCAAACGCAGAATCGGAGGAGATTTCTCCTTATGATAGTCAAAGATGCTTGATACGCATTAAAAAGAAACATTTGATATTATTACTAGTGCATAGTGTAGTAAAAATCATTTCGAAAGTAAAGATATAAATCTTAGCCAACATAGACATTTCGAACTATGCCTACTATAGCTACCATCCAAACAGTGGGGCGCCACCATAAGTGAATGATAGGTTCTACAACTAAAACCGTACAAGTTACGTATTTGAAGAATGGATTTCCAACAAATGGTCGGGCAAAGGAACTTCCCAAACCCCGAAATGGAACGCCTCTGGAAGGACGTCCCCGATCATCCCAAATGGATCTCTACCAAACAAGGCCGGCTACCCCTTTCCGAGGGAGTAAGAAAGCTCAGAAATACCAACCTTTATACGAGGCCTCGATTCCAACAACACCACACAGTAATAGATATAGTGTATCCATATGATAAGTATCTGGGCTCCATACCATGATACTACCCCTTTCCAGAAGGAATGGTCCTACCCTAGGGAAGCTATCCCTGAAAACCTTGCCGCACAATTCCTGTTTCGACCATTATCGGTTTGTGAGGCTTGACGAAGTCTCGTCCACAAAGCCACGCTTTATACAAAAGCTGTGATTTGGGTCAACAAATGATCATAGAAATGATCACAAAGATAAACGATCAAACAAATAATCGTAGCACAAATGATCAACACAATGATCATTTCACAACAACACTCAGCATGTCACATTACCAAATTGGGAATATATCGCTGATAACCATCAACTACATAACCTCTGAGCTCGTACGTCTCAGAGAAGGGTGTTAAGCTAAGAGAATAAATTCTCCGCCACCAACAGAAATATATTTGAAAGAAATCAGCTTTATATCTCAAATTGTAATGTTAGACATAACAATCCATACAAGTCTGTTCTGGATTTAGAACAGAACCGAAGGCACTTCCAATGAAGCCCTTGCAATCCGGGTATTCACAATCCCGATTGGACTTCCCATCACTTAGGGAGTCTCTATACCGTTGCAACTCAGTGCAGAGACAATCGATAGGTCATACTATCGTTCTTGCAAATACCCGGTCTTCACCACCGGTCTTCAAATGCTATCCATAACGACGTATCACATATTCGGAAAGGGTTATACGACCCAAAGGTCCTTTCCCCGCTAACCCGAATAGTAAGCGCAACATTTAAAACATATGGATAAGGAATTTCAATTAAGTCACAACTTAATAATCCAAAGTTTTTCTTTCAAATGGTTTAACAAATTACCATTTCCAATCTTTTAAAACAAAACGATTTATTTCATAAAGTTCACCTAGTTTCTCAAAGATTCATTCCTGGATTTCAGAACAATTTCCATTTCAATTGGATTAACTCGTTAAATCTTTAAATCAAAGATTTAACTCATAGTTTTCAAAATTCGATTAACTTGTTGAATCTTTAAATCAAAGATTTAACTTATAGCTTTCAAAATCATTTCCAAAGATTCATTCATAGCCTTTCAAAAACAATTTCAATTCAAGTTGGATTAACTCATTCGGTCTTTGAATCAAAGATTTATTTCATAGCTTTCAAAACATTTCAATTCTATTTCAGCTTGAAACCCTTTCAACATAATTGGGAGATCCTTTCTTTAAATGAAAGCTGTTATTATTTGAAAACAAGTAGTTTCCGTTTCGAAGAAATTCGATCTTATTTATACAAGTTAAATCTTTTGGGTTAATTCAAATTCCCAAAAACAACACTTCAAAAATGGTTTGACTCATATATAACTAGTATAATATCGTTAATCCCTAGTTTCAAATCATAGAATTCAATTTTAAGTATTTGAATTCAAATTGAAATCAAAATATTTAAATTCCAAATCTTAATCAAGTTATTCAAAATAATTTTATCTTTGAAATTCTATTTCAATTGCTTTTCACTTTAAACCCAATCCATTTCCAAAACATTTGAATTCAAATATTCAATTTTATAAATCATTTCAAAATCTGTGACTTAATCGATTTCCTCTGAAATCCATATTGGTGTGTGTATAAGTGTGGTCAAGGGTTTAACACAATAGTGCAACATTATTCAATCATCATGGATCAAAACACAGAATATAGTTGATAAGCGATATAAACTATAACGCTTATCGTCCATTCACATATAATATAACAATGTAAATGAATGGATGAATTATACATAGTCACAAAACAGAATATCACAAATCAGATAGGACAATCAATTTCAAGGCTATTCATACAATACAATCATTCATAAGTAAGGTCAAGCATTCAATTATCATTTATAAACAGAATTAATTAATTGTTTAATCCTAAGTAATTCAATTTATTTCCAATTAAATTAATTACTTATGAATTAATTATTTAATCCTGATTTACTAATTACAAATCATTTGATATAGATTATTTAATCCTGATTTACTAATTACAAATCATTTGATATAGATTATTAATCAATCACCTTATTTAATTAAATTATTCTTAATTAATGATATTAATTAAGTTAACCTTCAAACTAATTACAAAATTAATTAACCCCTTAATTTATCTTTTTAAGAAATTAAACCTTTAAATGCTTACCATAAAGTGATTACACTTACTTAATTTCATAAATGATTATCATAAATTAATTAGTCTAATTAATTGTTAAAATTAATCCCATAAATTTATTATTTAAATGATCTTAGTTAATGACCATCATTAACAAATAACAATTCTTTAATTACTTTCTGAATTAATATCTAATTATAAATAAATCTATTCCTTTCGAATTTCCCACAATTTTGATCAATAAATCATTAATTAATTTCAAACTTCAAATTGATCACTTCTTAGTTATACTTAAATCAATGAATTAATCTTAATTAATTATTAATTTATCTTATTTATTTTTATTTTATTTTATTTTTAAATTTAATTACCCATTTATTTATTCATTAATTACTAAATTACTTTCGTAATCTATAAATTATTACTTCTAAATTAGAATTTAAACTAATTAACTCTTATTCTTTAATTAACTCAATTTAGCTAATTTTACCTTTAAATTACAACTTATTAATATTTTAATTAGCAATGACATTTCTTAATTACAATTTCCATTAGGTCTTAAATTTGTAATTAAAACCTTTGTCTTGTATTTATCTTGTATTTATCAAAACCTGTTTATATTTAATGATGTTAAAACCTTGCATTAAAACAAATCCAGGCAAAAACCTAGTTTACCCGTGTCGAACCCGAGTTTCCTGGCCTATTTCCCCGAGCTCCACCCCCATACTTCATCTCTTCTTCACTTTTATATACTTACTTTCCTGTTGAGTAAAAACTATTTACCCAAGTACACCCCCAGGTGCCAACCGAAGCTACACCTTCCCTTACCCAAGTTAAAATTTCCCTCCATCACTCTCTGATACATCAGTACACGTGTGCACCTGCCCCAATCAACCACGACACTCCGACCATCGTCGCCAATCTCCACGCTCCACTGATGACTCTTGCAACTAAACACCATCACCAGTCCCACTCGATTCGATCGAGAAATGAAATCGACCTCACAACTCACACGGCCTGTACATGCCTTGTCGAAATTTGGCCACCACCGATGATCCCTGCCGCTAGAAACTCCACCACCTTCACCGTAGCTCCGCCACGTCTCCTAGCACCTCCAGCACTCCTCGCATTCAACTCCGGTTTCGTCTTGACGTCGTGAAACCCATTTGAAAACTCGGCGATAAAACAGGCTGTTAAACCCTAAGTTGATCTCGTTCCATCATCCCACATAATAGAAAAAAATTTAGACAATTTTCCTAACATCATCAATGGCTCAACTAGCTTCAAGCAAGATTACAACATCCAATTTTCCTTTGATCGCTGGAATTTGGATAAAAAGCATTTTTGGTTCATTTACATACTACTCGAAGCATACTTGATTAAAAGTTCTCATTTTTGTTTTGAAAATCTTCTTTTCGAATGCAGTTTCAAATTATATAATTGAATCGATGAATTAAGATTTTCAAATTTTTCATATGTTCATACTTTTACTGTAAACTCAATTTACAGAAACATACTTCAACATCAAGCTTAAAATAAATCCCAAGCCATGATTTAGGTTCAAACAAACTTGTTTAAAATTTGAAATTCTAAACCTAAAAAAAACGTGGCATGAAGATTATAAATTTTTTTTTTAACTCCACTTAACTTTACTCTGTAGCCCAGAAAAAGAACAAACATTTTCAATTTACCCAGAATAATCACAATAATGTTCACAGAGCTACAACTTGAACATATATACACAAAACTCAATATATCATGCACAGATGTAATGATACTTAAGTATTTGAAGAGTATGTTTACTCACCTTGATGGGTTTTGATGAAGAAAGATAAGAACAGAGGAATGAGCCTGTTTTGATTTTTATTTGTTTTCAGTTTTGAACCTTTGCATTCCATCTTCATTTGAAATTTCCAGGTTGAATTTTGTTTTAGTTTTCAAAATGATACTATCTCAGTTTTGAAATGAACGAATTTGAAATGAAGAGAGGTTGATAAAAGAATGAGTTTGATATAAGAAAATGAAATGTACAGGGTAATACTTCTTTTAGTACAACCAAGCAGTGATATCTTTTTCATTACTTAGTGGCTGGTGTGAAATCAAAGCATGGCTTGCATTAATTGCCTTGATACCTTGTTCCCATGCTTAGCCCATGCTTGCTTGTCTCGGCTGAGATGTGGCATTAGTTATCATTGTTTTAGTCCTTTGTATTTTATTTGTTTGTTTTATTTTCGTCTACATTTATTCATATTTAAATGTATTTTATTTTCTTTAAATCTTCTTGTTTTGTAATATAAATAAATTTCTATTTTATTATGTTGTTAGAATTTAGCAAATGTTCTACTTCCTATTTTTATTAAAATTTATCTCATATTATTTTTCTATTTCTAGTTTAAATATTTATTGTTATCTTACTTTAATATTTATTGTCTTATATTATTTTATAAACTCAAACCATTATGAACCATAAATTCTAATATTTATTATTATCATTTATTATTATTAAACCATTTATTTGAGATTTAAATTCAAATCAAATACATATATATTCAATTTTTCCTCATATATGCGCGTATACATATATATTCACGTATATACAATATTTACAATATTTTTTGAAATTTAAATGATTTATACAAAATTTATTAGTCTTCGGGGAAACTCGCTTTATTTTACCATTAATTTTACAATTTTAATTCAAAAATTCAATAAATTATCAATTTAAATTAAATTAAAATCTGGGGTCGTTACAATAAGGGAAAGGGAATTTGGTTTTAAAATAAACATTGGTTTATTTTTAAAGTGTGGAAAAGATTTGAAACTTGTTTCAATGGATGGGAAATCGATTTGAAATTTGATTTTCAAAGTGATGAAGTGTTAAAAATATATCATGCGAAGATATTTTGAAAATAAATAATTTGGGGAAATTTTTAAATCTGGTAATTTTTGTGAATGTTGATTGGTAGTTAAATAACCAACTATCAATATTTTCCTTTAAATGACGTTTGAATTTCGATGCGACCGGGGGTCGGATTCCAAGTGGATATCCGAAAACCACATCGAACCTTTGTGATTACGATGGATCTTCTATTTAAAAGATCAAAGTGAAAATTATTGTGATTTGTTGAAATCTAAATGAACACTTACTTTTAAAAATAAGCGCTCGTTATTCGAATTAGCCGGGAGAGGACCTTTGTGTCATAAAACTTATTCTGAATAATGATACGACGAAATGGGATTGTATTTGAAGACCGGTGGTGAAGACCGGGTATCTACAAGAATGATAGGATGACCTATCGATTGTCTCTGCACTGAGTGGTTATGGTAGAGAGATTCCCTAAGTGATGGGAAGTCCGATCGGGATTGTGAACGCCCGGATTGCAAGGGCTTCTTCGGAAGTGCCTTCGGTTCTGTTCGAACCCATAACAGGCTCGTATGGAAGTGTGTCTGACGTTACAAATTGAGATGTAAAGCTGGTTTCTATCAAATACGTTTCTGTTGGTGGCGGAGAATTTATTCTCTTAGCTCAACTCCCTTCTCTGAGACGTACGAGCTCAGAGGTTATGTAGTTGATGTTTACTAGTAATACATTCCCAATTTGGTAATGTGGCATACGAAGTGCTGCTAATCATTTGTTGATCGAAGCATGGCTTTGTGAAAAAGCGTAGCTTTGTGGACGAGACTTTGTCGAGCCTCACAACCCAGAAATGGTCGAAACAGGAATGTTGCGGCAAGGTTTTTAGGGGCCGCGCCCCTAGGGTATGTCCATTTCCTTCGGGATAAGAGGGGGTATCATGGTATGGAGCCTAGATATTTAACCTATGTTGTTATTGCAATTTCATTATTGTATGATGTTGCTTTGTGGTTGAGGATCCTCGGATAAAGGTCGGTAAGGACCGGGGATGGCATATTTTTTGTGTGTGGAGCTTCATTGCACCCAGAAGCGTGTGGTAACTCGGCCTTGTGTTAGCAGAGAGCTGGTTAAGTTCTCGGGATGTCCCGCCAGAGGCGTACCCATGTGGCAGTGGGAAGTTCCTTAGCCTGACCATTTGTTGGAAATCCAAAGAAAAAATACGCGCCCTGTACGGTTTTAGTTGTAGAACCTGCCATTTAAAATGGTAGCTATAGCAGGCATAATATAGTGGTACCTATGCTGGCTAAGATTAATATTACACTTTCGAAATGTTTTCTGCACTGTGCGCTAATAATAATAATCAAAGGATTTTGCGTAGTAAGCATATTTGACTATCATAAGGAGAAATCTCCTCCAATTCTGCTTTTGCATTGTGTGTGTGGTGGGAGGCCTTATGGTAGTTTCATTTTTCAAAAGCATAGCGGATTTCTTTTTATTTTCTTTGTGAAAATAACCGCTTTTAAGATCTCACACCAGCCCCACGACTGACCTGGAGTTTATTATTCCCTTTCTAAACTCTGGGTTCCCACCAATTTCCAAACGGGCAGTCCAGAGTCAGGTTATCAGGTCATTCTGGAATTCAGGAGTTGTTGTGGAGATCTGGAGCAAGCTGGATGGCGGAGTGTATCACTAGTATATGTAATATTTTCTTCCGCTGTTTGTTGTTGTACATTCTGATAATGTAATGTGATGTAATGTAATAACAGATATGATTCCTTGTTTTAAATATTATTCATTGATATATTATATGTTGTTCCGCTGCGAAATGTGAGATTTTGTTATTGTTTCTATCTTCTTTTTCTACCTCTTCTTCTTTTAACACTAACGGTTCGGGTTTTGGACATCGACTGTGCAGCATTTAATACAGTGGACGTATTAATGTCGACTTTCGGCCGTCGAAGAATCGGGTCGTTAAAATAACCATCAACTACATAACCTCTGAGCTCGTACGTCTCAGAGAAGGGTGTTAAGCTAAGAGAATAAATTCTCCGCCACCAAACAGAAATGTATTTGATAGAAACCAGCTTTACATCTCAAAGTGTAATGTCAGACATACATCCATACAAGTCTGTTCCGGGTTCGAACAGAACCGAAGGCACTTCAAAGAAGCCCTTGCAAATCCGGATAATTCCTAAGCACGTCCGGACTTGCCATCAAAAGGGTGATCAAATCTCTATAACAGGGATCAGCCGGTGCGGAGACATTTGACGAGTCATCCTTTCGCTTTCGAAAATATCTGGTCTTCACCACCGATCTTCAAACGCTATCCATATCGTTGTATCATTATTCGAAATGGGTTATATGACATAAGGTCCTCTCCAGGCTAAATCGAATAATGAGCGTATATTTAAAAACATATGGATATTGGAATCTCGTTTAAGTCACAACTTAAAACCCAAAACCTTTCTTCAAATGGTTTAAACAAATCACCGTTTACAAATCTTTAAACAAAAAGATTCACTTCACAAAGTTCACTAATCTTTCACAAAGATTCATTCACAGCTTTTCAAAACAATTTCCTTTTCAAATTGGATTATCTCATCCAATTAAAAAATAAAAACTTAATTTATAGCTTTCAAAACTATTTCCAAAGATCCATTCATAACTTTCAAAACAATTCCGATTTCAAATCTTGAAATCTTTTATATATAAAAGATACACCATTTAAAATCCTCTTCCATTTCAAAACAGAGTTTAACAATCTTTCACAAAGATTCATTCATAACTTTCAAAACAATTCTCAATTCCATTTCAAATTTAAAAAATTTCAACACAAATTGAAAATCCTTTCTTTATATGAAAGCTATTATTATTTGAAAACAAATAGATTTCGTTTCGGAAAAATCCAATTACATTTGCATGAGTTAAAGCTCTTAAAGTATAAAATTTGGGCTAAATTAAAATTCCCAAAGCAATACTTTTAAAATGGTTTAAAACCCAAATAAACACATTTATAACTTGTATAGCCTTTTTAAACCATAATTTCCAAACATAGATTTCAATTTCAAATCTTGAATTCAATTTCGAATCAAAATATTTAAATCTCAAAACTTTATCAAGTTATTTAAAACCCCTTTTCAAAAGCTTTTCATATTTAACCCAATTCCATTTCCAAAACCATTTTGGATTCAAAATTCAACTTTAAAACCATTTCAAAGTCCGTGACTTAATAAATTTCGTCGTGCAACCCATATTTGTGTGTGTATGGTGTAGTCCAGGGGTTTTACACAATAGTGAAACAACATCAATCATCACCGATTCAAACACATCAATATCGATAAGCGGTATAATTCAATAACGCTTATCTTCATTCACAGATATACAGATAAATAATATACATTCATCACATATCACACTAAAATAATTCATAGCACGAAGCATAACATATCAGTATATCAAATAATTCAACAATCAATAGAATTCAAACATCCATAAGTAAGATTAATGAATTATCTGATTAATTTAAATCAAATTAATCACTTATAAACAAATTATTAATCCTGGTTAATTAATTACAAACCATCTTAATTAATTTACCTTTATTCATTTATTAATTAACCTTTAAAATGAATCAACCAACTTTTAATTATTAATTAATCAACCTTTAATCATTAAATGATTATCCTTTAATTAATTAATATATCCTTTAAATTAATTACCCTTAATTGATTAATTAATAAATTAATTAATCCTTAATTAATTACCATTAAATTAATTAATAAATTATCCCTTAATTATTAATTAATGAACCTTAATTATTAATTAATGAACCTTAATTACTAATTAACAAAACTTGATTACAAATTAATTGATCCTTAATTACCATTTGATTAATCCTTAATTACCAATTAATTAATCCTTAATTACCAATTGATTTATCTCTAATCATTAATTAATAATCTCAAATTATCTAATTAATGATTCTTAATTACAAATTAATTAACCTTTAATTAATTGACTTCTAGCCCTTAAGTATTAGTTATTTAATACTTAATCATTAATTAATTAAATTAATTAATTATTCTTAATTAATTACTTAATTGATCCTTTATAATTAATTAATCAAATTAATTAATTATACTCAATTTCCTTAACTAATGTAATTAATCTCAAGACATTAAAACCCTAATTATCTTATTATTGCCTTTATTACCATTATCATTTTAAAACATTTTATTATGTTAATTAACTTTACTTAATTAAATCATTAAATTAAGATTTAAAGTAAAATAACCATTTAAATTGATAATTTACAGTTAACAAAACTTCCTTAAAATAACTTAAAACATTATCAAGTAGTAGTTTTAAAAACTAATTTCAATTTGAATTTTAAAACTTACTTTCTTAAAATTTCATTTCTAACTTTAGTTTTAAAATCACTTTAAATTTACAAAATTTAAATTAAACAAATTTTCAAAACTTCTTAATCAATTGTTAAACGAAACAAGTATTATATATAAGGTAATTTACATAATAAAGTTTTAGACTAAATTTATTTTTATATTTCAAAAAAAACATTGATTTGTTTTAGCTTTACACTTGAACTTGATTTCTTTACTTACAGAAATCTAGGCATTACTTATTTAAATTTAAAATCCTATTCATGTTTTATCTAAAAACTTATAAACTTGGAACAACTAGACTAACCCGAGCCAAAATCCACAAAACCCCGAGTCAACCTCGTGTCGCACGAGTACCATTACTACACGTGTCAGTCACGCTAAAAACTCAAGATTTACCCGAGACCTTGCTTTCTTCCCCAAACAAGATACGCGAGAAAAACGTATGCACGTGCACACCCATCGAAACGCCACCGCCTCCTTGCCGACGACCCATGCCAGTCGACGATACTCTCCCTAATGCTCCTACCACCCAGATCGGTCGAATTCGACAGGAAATCAAAACGAGACATTTGATCGAAAACTTGAACCCAAATCATCGATCTGAATCCACCATCACCGTCGCCTCTGTCCTCAGAATCACCCGCCAGTCCACCCAAAGCCAAGCCGATGACCCCTACTTCATTTCCCCTACGACCATCAACTTCGATGCTACCACATTACCGCAAAAGTCACGAGAACATCGACCAACCCATCAGGACATTAAACCCTACAACGCTCCTGTATCGTCGCCGCGATGATCGTTGGACACTCCAACCATTTTTCCCGCACTCGCCAGCCTCCTAGCTACCTCCGGTAGCGATTTCGACCACCCCGAGATTCCCGATCAGCAGAGAGACCTCAACACCCAAAAATATGATCAACCTGAATTTCCTCTCTCAAAACAATACAAGAAATCATGATTTGTATATCAAAATTCCTGACTTTCAACCACGAATCAACCTATACACCACAAACATGAAATTAGAATGATTTATTTCAACCCATTCCAGCTTACCACTATATTTTTCTAAAATTTTAATTAATTACAACATTAAAATCCTTGAAACTATTTTTAGAATTTGTATTATGTTGTTATAACCATATTTCATTCAGGAATCAAAGCTCAATTATGATTGCATGAGGAGGTTTAGGTTTTTGAAAGTTGTTTGTGCCTGTAAAATATATATATAGGCAGTCTTTGTGCGTGTGTATGTGTGCGTATGTACACACACACATTTAAATAGAAAAATTCAAAGCATAGAACCAGATAAACACAAAAATGCAAACCATATTACAATCTTCCTGTACAATTTATCACATGCATTCCTAAAAAAATTTATTAAACTGTTTTAAGAGAAAATTTACTTACCAGAAAGAAGATGGACAGAGAGCTTGTAATAGATTTAAATTTGAAAACTGAAATGCTAGAAAATAATTTTGATTTGAAAACTGCATGCTAAGATCTGAAAAATGCTTGAATGCTGAGGAAAATTGCTTGAACTTGCTTTGATTAAATATCAGGTTTGCTTGCTTTTTTTATTTCAAGTTTGAAGAAGATGTTTGCAAGCTCTTTGATTTTCATCTCAGGTCTGAAGAATGCAGGCTTTGATTTTGATTTGCAAATTTTGATTACAGGTTTTGATTTGAATAAGTTTTCTGGTTTTTGATTTATTAGCAAATGAAGAAGAGATGTCTTAAGCCTTGCTTCTTCTTTTTTAAGTCGTATGTTTATATTTTCTAATTCTAAAACAACTTATTTTCCATTTGTTAAATTATTTGTAAATTAAATGAGCACTTGTTCATTACTTATCTTCACTTGCCTACATTTGTTAAAACAAGAAAATTTATGTTTAGACCTTTACTTTATTTTATTTATAAATTATTTCTAAGTCCTTTTTCTTAATTAATTTAGAATTTGTGTTTTTATGTTTTGTACATTAATTCATGTGTTCATATTTACATATTACAAATCTTATTTAAATTTTAAACCCAAGTTACCAACCTTTTCAATAAATAAATATCTATCTTAATGTTTTGAGAATGATTAACTTTGAAAACTTTTGTAAATATTATGTTGAATTTAAACCAAACTTTCCTATTTATTCTTTTAAATTTTAAAATTTATAGTTTAAATGAATGAATGTTTATACTTGTACTTATATAAAGAAAAAATGATTTGAAAATCAATTATACACAAATAAATAATCTTATATACATATATACTTTAAATTTTTTTCAAAATACCGAGTTAACAAATCCAATTTTTATTTATAAGATACTTATCCTTGACTTTTAAATCAAAATTCTTTTATATATATTTTTATGTAAATAAACACATTTTATTTCATTTGTTCCTGGAAATTTCAAATTAAATTACCAATTAATTCTAAATTAATTTCAAAAATCAAATTAATCACTAAATTAATTTGGCTTAAAAATCCGGAATGTTACATTTCTTATTTTATTACACGTTTCAATAAATCAGGAGATTTAAAATAAATTCCATCTTATGCATTTTCTTGCATGGAAAGCTAAGTGTTTTTAATTTCTGTGCAGTTTTGACTTGTTCAGAATACTAATTCAGTTTCAATTTTTGATTCGGTGAAGGATGGTGCCTTTTCTACCGTTTAAAGCTTAACTCTACAATGAAAAGAACTATATTTCAGTACAAACCACTTTACTCTTGGGTTTAATGGAATGGATAATTGATCCTAGAGTTCATTGCAAATGGAAGCTAATTATTATTTAGGGCAAATACATTTAAACCACTGTTAAATTTCATAATCCACTTCATAGTTTGATATGTTTTTCGACTCTTGAATTCGTATATTGTACTGGAAATTATTATGACAACATCATGAGTAAATTAGATTAAAAGGTGAAGGAATATGGAGCATTTATGCATTACTTATGATTACATCCAATCATAAGCTTGTAGTTAATTTGCAGCAGAGAAAGGAATTTGCAAGTGGAATCATATTGCAGAACATGCAAATAAAAATTGAAATATTTTTCTATGGTATGCTACTTGCAGTTTTGTCCCAAACTTCGGTATTTTAACCTATTGCTTTAACATAAATTTGCACAAATGAGATTAAAAGTTAATAAGTAAAATGTAAGTGTTTGTCACAAAGATCATAATTCTGGTGGACACCCCAAAAACAGCTAATTGTAATCGTAAAGACACATATGCTACATCATACCTCTAATCTAGTCTCTACCAGTACCAAAAAGTTGAACTATTCTTCCCCATGTGTTGTTTATGTGATAATCCAAGCTCTGAATTTCTCCAGTCACAATTACTGCAAGATTTGCATCAAATAATGGAAAGACTTGAGCAAAATGTTTAATGAAGAGTCCTACTTAAACGCCTAATGTGTGTGTGTGTGTGTGTGTGTGTGTGTGTGTATATATATATATATATCAGAGACTAACCTAGAGCAGAGAGAAGAAAACTATTAGTAAGAAGTAATGCAACATATTATCATCACTATCTAGAAAATAAAGTGTACTGAAAAATGTAATAATTATTGCCTTAAAACCCATAAAAGAGTGGAAATTTAGTCGCATAAATGAAACAACAAACAAATTAATTATTCCGTAAAAAAAGATTTATTTGTTGAATGTATTTTTTATGTGTGTATTTAGATTTTTTTTTTTGAATCACCTAGAGAACCAAGCTTTGCTTGTATACTCCAGGGAAGTATGTGCCTGCCAAGCACATATTTCGGGTACTTATTGTAGGTTGTTAGTTTCTGGGCTCGAACTCATGACCTTCGATCTCACAGTCTGAAACCAACTGCGCCAACCTTGTTGGCTGTGTATTTAGGTTTGTGAGGCTAGTTTGATTAATCATGCATTCATATGCTTGCCAGGAAATGGAAAATATAAACATCGACGGATGAAGGGGAAAATAGACCTTTGAGAATAAAGGTCATAAGCCACTTTCTTTTAACTTGAGCCATGAATTAAGTTTATTCACTTGTCACATTATTTGGATAATTTAGTAACTTCTCATGAACATTATATGCATTTGGTATAATGTTTAGTAAATTATTAGAAAGATAGATACAAAACATATACCTTTGTTGTGTACTCTAACAAAGTGCTATACATCTACAATGGTCTAAAGTCTCTTGCAATAATTAGCTATTTTTGCACCAGTACAGACCAGAAGCAGAAATAAATTTGACTTCTCTATTAAATTGCAGGCCAAATTACTTAGCCTATTCCTAGCTTCATGTTAATCAATGTGTTCAAACTTATGCCTATAACTTAATAATCAGATTAAATAGGCATATGAATCCATAATCCAAAAATCATATTCACCATGCAAAATATTAAGATTTCCCTCTAAAAGCCAATTTAAAAAAAGAAGAGAAAAATACGTAATAACAAATCTGAAATGTAATATGACATGGAGTGGTATAGAAGATATAGGAAACATTATATATTTGACTTACTATATGTTTTTAAAGGTTTAAGTTAACACCAAGTTATGAATGACTTCTCAGTAAACACAATTGAAGGAAGTTACTGTATTTTGTTGAAATACTCAATTCAATATTTGCCGCTTTGTTTCTTGAATATGGGATCGTCCCAAGAGTGATAAGTTGAGATCAAAATAGAAGGTGTGCTACAAATTGTATGCACTTGGATAGTCAAAAATGATATTGTTTCATCATTATGTATGTAGTATTTGAAGCAAGAAAGAAGTAATAGCTGGAGGAAGTAAAAATATATGATTTATCTAATAGTAGGTAAATTGGGTACTTGGATACTACATATCAGAATACATCTGAGATTGCTTAGAGTAGTTTAATATAATGGTTCATTGTACTATACTAGAGAAAGTGAGGTAAATTTCCTAATTAGAATCAAGTAAGGAACACTAACTTGACTTAAGGAACATCATTATACGCACACACGAATCAAGCATGGAACCGTACTCGACTTAAGGAACATCTTTATACAC
This sequence comes from Allium cepa, assembly GCA_030765085.1. NCBI lineage: Eukaryota > Viridiplantae > Streptophyta > Magnoliopsida > Asparagales > Amaryllidaceae > Allium > Allium cepa. The sequence goes on along the minus strand of CM060931.1, from coordinate 268,820,919 downwards.
ACATGCATGTGCGCACACGCATATACATCGATACACACACATACATATATGTATGTATAAAATTTATTTTGATGTTTTGATCCCTAACTGAGAATTTCTAACATTCGTAGAACCATGATAAAAAAATGTTATTCGTTGCCAAATTTTCATTTAAAAAAAATTATTTCAAAATCTTCATTAAAATTCTTATTTAAATCGTTGAAAAATATAGATTCTTACATTGTTCGCTAGTGAAAGACATATTTTCACTAAATTTGATTTTCTAAACATAAATTGAACTTATCTAAATAAAATTGTTGTAAAGAAGTTTTCAAAATTTAAAGAAAGTTGTTAATTGAAATACATTCACAATATTTGAAAACATAGAGTGATTTAAGCACTTCGACACTATGGATTGAGCGTTATAAACAAATCTCACAACAATAAAAATGTATGTACTACTAATGTATATATTTTGTAAAACAATATAGAAACAATACACCATTATATCCATCCAGATCGAGTAGAGACTTAGTTCCTAGCTTTTTTACTTATATATAATAGAAGAAAAATAATGTAAAGACAATACAAAGACAATAAAAAAAATTATGGTCTAAACTTCCAAGAAAGTATACAAAATTGAAAGTCACATTCTACGCCAATAATTAACTATGCCATACAATCACTACAAAACAAAGAATGACTTCATTTTAGAAACTTGTTTGAATGAACTTAAACAATATATAAAAAAAACCCAAATGGGTAAAGAAGAATACAATGCGTGCAATAGACATGAACAGAACTAAGAAATGAAAGGAATAAAAGGCATTTAAGTGAATAGATTTATTAAACTTGCTTACTTCAGTTTTCAATAAACGATAGCATAGTGGATAACACATTATATTATTATATGAATAATAACTTTTCCAGTAAGCACTTCATGATTCTTTTTGTTGAATCTAAAGCTCATAGCTGGTTAGAAATGTTACGGTGACCAGTGCGGGAGATACTGGTTAGAAATGTTACCGTGACCAGTGTAGGAGAGACACAACATATAATATTGGACATAGATAAGAGTATATGATAACAAAATATCCAACTGTAAAATAAAAATTAACGATTAAATATACTCAGATCTGACCAAAAATCAAAGCTTACACACATCCTAGGGGGTGTCTACAATACCATGCCTTCGTTATCCAACGAAAATGCCTGTTCTTCTCAATTGGAATAAAAATAGTGAAGGAGTTAGTTTGAGGCTAGATGGGGCTGGTTCCTTATCCCGATTCTAAAAAATTATTAGATAACAAATTTGAGTAATTAGTTGTAACTAAAATCACATTTGATCCCCTACGAGCCCTACTTAAAATACATTTGTAGAGCCCGTTTTCTAAATAATTACACAAAAATTTAAAAAAATAGTTGCTAACCATCATAATTTGATTGACTCTACCATAATTTAAACATGTAAAACATGAAAACAATCTTTAATGTTTTATCTTCTTCAAAGCATATTCAACAACCCTTGTAGAATATAAATGCCTGACAACTTTAATATAAAACTACATGATAAAATTCAACTCATCCAACTTCCTAGTTGCCTTACCGCCTATTTTTTAGACTATACTATGCAAAACTACTAAGCAATTATCTGTAAACATGGTCATACAACAAATAATTTTTCCATCAAAACAAAGAGTTGATTTTAACCAACTATCACTATCTAATTTCTTTTATTATCATAACCATCACTATCGTAAATGTTATGATCAGCAAATATAGTATTATGAAAATGACTATTATGAAAATGATTATGCACAATAAATTACTACCAACGATATTGGTACTATAATTATTTCTAAAGTATTATTTTTTTTTAACTTAGCAAAAAGAAAGAGAATTAAGTTACTATTCAAAAATAACTACAAAAATCTCATTTTTAATTCTACATACTAAGAACACTACAATATTAGAAATCTTCAAATAAGCATTTCTAAACTTACGTATTAGGAATAATACTCATACTTTACTTTATGTCATAAATTGGCAGAGTAAAATTGAAAAATTAAAAAACTAAAGTAAATGCAAATAGGTTAACGACCATATAATTCAAATATTACATAAACTAAGATAGTATATTAGGGTATAGAAAAAAGAACTCAAATTTGTCTCAATCATAAAGCAAATCTAAACCAGAACAGATATTTAATTGCAGGCATTGAAGACTAATGCAAAAACATGAAAATCAAGTTACAAACAACCAGATAGTTGAGAAGCAATCTGGAAATGTTCCTGTGGTTGTTTGCCTATAAATTTTGTTGATGTGGCAATTGGAAAATGGTGCCTATAAAGAAGAAACAGAATGAAGAGTTGGGTTCTATTTGGAACCTCTTGGGGGGGAGAATTATTCATCCATTGTTCTTTATTCCCTAAATTTCTATGTTTATGATCAAAAAAGTATATATTAGAAAGGTAAAAACAATAATGATATTGTGCTAGGCCTTTCATAAATTACAACTCATGTACCATCTCATTACAACCTTTCCTATCTTCAATTTTTGCTTTGTTTGGTTCAATTCTAAAAATTATGCATTCACATAGATTTACAGACTCCCCCAATGTTACAGTGGCAGGGCTTTAAAAATCCCAGTAAGTTGCTAGGTTATAATGAACAAAACGCATTCTTAGTTATTTGGAAAGTGAAATTAGTTAAAGATACATACAACTTATACACTATTGTTATTGTTGGGTTAGAACTACAAACATGCAAAGTAAGAATGGCATGAGGTGGAATGAATATATGTTTATAGTATGTAACAATGTTTTGTATAGCATAGGAAAAAGTCTACAGAATGGTACCTTGTTTTTCATCAGAGATTGATTATCTTGCACCGAAATCCAACTTTCCCTAAAATAAAGAAAACTAAAATGGCATAGTTGAACTATATTGGGTAAAATTACAAGTGCATATTATGAAATTATAAAATAAATAAAAACTAAAGCATTTAAAGAAGGCTCAGCTTGCCACCATATATGAACTTCATCACCAAACCCAAGATTATAACAAATTGCGCTATATATTTTGTAACGACCCGTAGATTTTAATAGTTTTAAATGGTTTTATTTAACATAATCAATTGAAACTTTTAAGAAATTTTATATAATAATATTTTTAAATAAAAATTTAATATTTGGATCACGTCCAAACATAGCAGATTTTAAATTTTAAATTTATTTTATCAAAGTTTATTGCATTGTGAAATTCTATTTAATTCAAGCTAGCAAATAAATTTCTTTAATAAATATTGCAGAATCAATTTCTTTAATAAATATTGCAGAATCATTGCACAGATGTTATAAATTTCATTTTTATAGTGGTACGTTCCTTTACGTTTCCTACCGGTTAAATTATAAATAATTTGCTTTGATGGGTCAGCTAAATCAAAGCAATGTGACCGTTGCTATTTATTTATTTTATTAATTGCTACAATTATTTTCACCAAATCAAGGGTTGACCATTACTTGGCTTTCAAATTTTGGATTCTGCATTCGAAAAGAAACGTATAATATAATAAGTACTTCATATTTATTTTCAGTACGCTTCACAAAATTTTCTCTGTCCGTTCTTTTCTATTAAATATATACTTGCAACTGTTATCAATCCACCGTTTCAATTTATTATATGGTCCGTTACTCTGCCTTTTCAGATTTGAACGTGCAGCTGGTGGCATTAAAAGTTGCTTTAATTATCCATTGAATTATCGTGACCATCCCACTACTCTATACTTATTCATGTACGTTTTATCTTCGCTTAAATTTCTCTATCCATTCCTTTTTCCATTTTAATATCCTTGCCTTTCCATACTCACGTGCTTTCCAATCAAGCAATAAATTGTTTAAATATCCACCTTATCAACTTGACCGTTGTTATTGCATCACACCAGTATATAATCCAAATCTATCATTATTCTATCGTTTCTTCTTCAATAAATTATATGTAACAGTATATCATAAATGGACAGCTCATTCTCCACCCATTCATTTCTCCTATTCAATTAATAATGGAATATAAAGTTATATATTTGGTACACAATTCAAACAACCGTTACCATTCATACCTCCTAAATTATAGCGATTGACCCCTCTATTTCCATGGTTCCAATTTTAGTTGCTGGATTACTCATTCCTACCGTTCAACTATATTAAATATTTATAACGTGTAGTCTCTGAGCCTATTTAGCTTCATTTTTTCTTCCTCTCTATTGCTTCTTGAAAAAAAAAGGATTTTTCCCATTACAATGCTAAAACACATATGATAGAAAAATGAAAAAGGACCAGTTCTCCTTCCTATAGCTTCGTCAAGCCTCCGCCACCACAGCTCGAACCACCTGTCAAGAGCCACAACCCACTCCATGCCTCCTCCCCTCGTCATCCATATTTTTATAAACGGTATGCGTATCATATTGCAATATATGTTTCGTTTTTAAATGTTTACATATAGCATGAATATGTACTAGTGCTATATATAGTCTATTTTGTTTAATGGATATGTTATACAAGCTGTGTTTTCTTTTGTCTAATGGATTTCGAAACTTATAATAAATATTATTACATTAGTTGTTGTTTTCAACTTCCTGCAACACTTTGTTTTTTTATTATAAATTTTAGCTTGCTGCAATTCTCTTTTCATCTATATTATTGTATTCTATTACCTAATATATACATTTTATCTAGTTATATATATATATATATTATACTATAAGGTGTGTATATATAAGTTTTCATAACCCTTTATAATATGTAGCTATGTATATAAGATTGGACCTGTTATGTAACGACCCCGAATTTTATATAAATTTAAATTGATAATTTATATAATTTTTTAATTTAAATTGTATAGCTAATTGGAAATTTAAGCGAGTTTCCCCAAATACAGATAAATTCTGTATAAATCATTTAAACTTTAATATTGTATATATATGTATTGGAGCATATATGAGTAAATTTAAAATTATATATATATATATTTGATTTGAATTTAAATACTATATATGTATGTGTATATAGAAAAATATAAAACAATAATTATTAAAGTAAAATTCATGATAAATATTTAAACTAAAAATAGAAGTAAAATAAATATTTGAGTTATAAATAGAGATAAATAAAAGTTAAGTATGGAACCAAACAAACATATTAAACATCTATGTACAAACAAAGTTATAGAATAAATAAAAAGCAAAAGAAGATAATAATAATTTACATAAGTAATAAAGCAAAGTACAAGATAAACAAATAAAAATGTAGGCAAACATAAACGAAACAAAGTAAAATATAAACATGCAAGTATAAAACAAAAGATAAGATAAAATATGAAGAAGCATAGGCTGTAAACTAAAAAGAAACAACAATATGTATACTTAAGTATATATTTATACCAGCAAAGAAATGAATTGCAGCCAGCAACAACAAGTAAACAAAACATAAAGCAAAGCATAAAAATAAAATATCTTTGTACACATAAACAAAGTATAAGATAAAAATATAATAAAACCTCTGCCATACTGCTATCATCTTAGCCGAGATCTTGTTTCACAAATCAAATGAAAATACAAGTACAAAATAAAACATAAACAAAGAAAGATTTCAGCCGAGCTAAAAAGATGTAGGCTGAAGTAAACAAACACATTTATATGTATAAACAAGTACAAGCAAGCATATTCACCCATGCCTATTGTACAAACAAAGTGATGTCCCTGTAAACTTACTCTACATATAGCAATCTTCATCTCAGTTCGTTCCTTTAAAAAAAAGAATCAAGTAGAAACTGAAGTATCATCTTGTACTTAAATAAATTCCAAAAGAAAAAAAAAGCTCCAGTTACAACTAAACAAGAATCAAAACCTGGAAGCTTTAAAACAATTCAAAGCAGAATAAATAGATTCAAAATCTGGAAGTTCAACTTCAGAAGCAACGCAAACAAACTGAAACCCAAGATTATAGAGGGGGACTTCACTTCACCTTGCAAGTTCGATCAGTTTCATTAAGCTGGCTCTGTTCTTCTTCCTTAAAAATGAGTAACTCCACAACCTAAATAGTTTAACTTTATAGTTCTGTTGCCTGCTTATCTTTGCAACTTAGTTTGTTTGTGAGTGAACATCAAATTTAAAAACTTTAAGTTTAATTCATGATTCAATGATCATATGCTGTTGTGTATGCTTTGTACTCTCCGTGTTGGTTACAGTTTGCAAATCTCTCTCAAAACCCAAATTGTTCTCATTTAAACATTGTTATAAGCTCCGGCGAATCGGATTTGAACGGTCGAATCTATGGCGTTCGAATACGATTTCAAGTATGGATGTCGATTTTCGAGCGGGCAAAATTCGTCTCGTCACATTTGGTATCAGAGCTAAGGTTGAACTTTAGCTCAGGAGTATAACACATTAAGTAACTCATTAGAGATAGGATGAAGTATCCCTAGAATGAGTAATCCCTAAGATATCCGTTTGAATGCCTCAGTAAATTCTCTTACTATCCACTAATAGTGAGTATGAGTGCAAGAAGAGAACAAGATAGGGGATAGGGAAATACGACTATAATTGGTCAATACCCTGCAACAGTGGAAATAACTTTCTTATCAATTTCTTTGATTCGTTTTCAAATTTCTTTTGATTGCTTCGTGACAGCTCCAGAAAGAAGTTTCGGTGTGATGAGGACCCTATGAATCGTTTTAGAAATTCTTATTTCATATCTTCATCGATTTCTTATCATTTATTGATTTAAACTTTAATGAATATGAATTTGCAAATTGAAATTGGAAATTTTAAATGAATTAGAAATTTTAAATTGAGTTAAATTGATTAATAGAATATGAAGGATAAATTAAATTGTATCGATAAAGCGATTTCGTTTAAAATCAAATTTTGAAATTCTGTTGTAATTTCTTGGGTTGGTCGAAGTCCGAAGAGGGACAAATTGGTACATATTTTGACATATTTCGACTTGAATTTGGAATCCATATCTTGTATTTGAGAAACTGTAGAGATTGAGTTTATCTCTGTGTTGTTTTCGTGCCTGCGAATTTCAAGGACGAAATTCTTTTAAGGGGGACCTCAATCTCTACAATTTCTCAAATACAACACAAAGATAAACTCAATCTCTACAATTTCTCAAAAACAAGATATGGATTCCAAATTCAAGTCGAAATATCTCAAAATATATACCAATTTGTCCCTCTTCGGACTTCGACCAACCCAAGAAATTACAACAGAATTTCAAAATTTGATTTTAAACTAAATCGCTTTATCGATACAATTTAATTTATCCTTCATATTCTATTAATCAATTTAACTCAATTTAAAATTTCTAATGCATTTAAAATTTCCAATTTCAATTTGCAAATTCATATTCATTAAAGTTTAAATCAATAAATGATAAGAAATCGATGAAGATATGAAATAAGAATTTCTACAACGATTCATAGGGTCCTCATCACACCGAAACTTCTTTCTGGAGCTGTCACGAAGCAATCAAAAGAAATTTGTAAATGAATCAAACAAATTGATAAGAAAGTTATTTCCACTGTTGCAGGGTATTGACCAATTATAGTCGTATTTCCCTATCCCCTATCTTGTTCTCTTCTTGCACTCATACTCACTATCAGTGGATAGTAAGAGAATTTACTGAGGCATTCAAACGGATATCTTAGGGATTACTCATTCTAGGGATACTTCATCCTATCTCTAATGAGTTACTTAATGTGTTATACTCCTGAGCTAAAGTTCAACCTTAGCTCTGATACCAAATGTGACGAGACGGATTTTGCCCGCTCGAAAATCGACATCCATACTTGAAATCGTATTCGAACGCCATAGATTCGACCGTTCAAATCCGATTCGCCGGATCTTATAACAATGTTTAAATGAGAACAATTTGGGTTTTGAGAGAGATTTGCAAACTGTAACCAACACGGAGAGTACAAAGCATACACAACAGCATATGATCATTGAATCATGAATTAAACTTAAAGTTTTTAAATTTGATGTTCACTCACAAACAAACTAAGTTGCAAAGATAAGCAGGCAACAGAACTATAAAGTTAAACTATTTAGGTTGTGGAGTTACTCATTTTTAAGGAAGAAGAACAGAGCCAGCTTAATGAAACTGATCGAACTTGCAAGGTGAAGTGAAGTCCCCCTCTATAATCTTTGGTTTCAGTTTGTTTGCGTTGCTTCTGAAGTTGAACTTCCAGATTTTGAATCTATTTATTCTGCTTTGAATTGTTTTAAAGCTTCCAGGTTTTGATTCTTGTTTAGTTGTAACTGGAGCTTTTTTTTTCTTTTGGAATTTATTTAAGTACAAGATGATACTTCAGTTTCTACTTGATTCTTTTTTTTAAAGGAACGAACTGAGATGAAGATTGCTATATGTAGAGTAAGTTTACAGGGACATCACTTTGTTTGTACAATAGGCATGGGTGAATATGCTTGCTTGTACTTGTTTATACATATAAATGTTTTTGTTTACTTCAGCCTACATCTTTTTAGCTCGGCTGAAATCTTTCTTTGTTTATGTTTTATTTTGTACTTGTATTTTCATTTGTTTTGTGAAACAAGATCTCGGCTAAGATGATAGCAGTATGGCAGAGGTTTTATTATATTTTTATCTTATACTTTGTTTATGTGTACAAAGATATTTTATTTTTATGCTTTGCTTTATGTTTTGTTTACTTGTTGATTATGCAGTTTGCTGGCTGCAATTCATTTCTTTGCTGGTACAAATATATACTTAAGTATACATATTGTTGTTTCTTTTTAGTTTACAGCCTATGCTTCTTCATATTTTATCTTATCTTTTGTTTTATACTTGCATGTTTATATTTTTACTTTGTTTCGTTTATGTTTGCCTACATTTTTATTTGTTTATCTTGTACTTTGCTTTATTACTTATGTAAATTATTATTATCTTCTTTTGCTTTTTATTTATTCTATAACTTTGTTTGTACATAGATGTTTAATATGTTTGTTTGGTTCCATACTTAACTTTTATTTATCTCTATTTATAACTCAAATATTTATTTTACTTCTATTTTTAGTTTAAATATTTATCATGAATTTTACTTTAATAATTATTGTTTTATATTTTTCTATATACACATACATATATAGTATTTAAATTCAAATCAAATATATATATATATAATTTTAAATTTACTCATATATGCTCCAATACATATATATACAATATTAAAGTTTAAATGATTTATACAGAATTTATCTGTATTTGGGGAAACTCGCTTAAATTTCCAATTAGCTATACAATTTAAATTAAAAAAATATATAAATTATCAATTTAAATTTATATAAAATTCGGGGTCGTTACATGTTATATATGAAAGCATTGGTTATAGCAATTAAAAATATGCAAAGGAATTTATGGTGATATTTACTTATGAATAGAACAAGATACGTACCACCATCTGTATTTTCGTCTCTCTCCCCATATTTTTTTATTATATATATATATTCTTTCTTTCTTTCTTTTTCTCTTTTCACTTCTTTCATTTTATAACTTTTAAATAAATTGACAAATGCTTTGGAAGTATTTAAACGTAGTACACGACAAATTTAATAAGCAGTGGTGTTTTACGTCATTTATAGCCAAAAAATTTTGATAAGTTCATACATTTCTAAACTGAAAATAATAAATATATGATGCGATGGAATTTGAATTTTTCATACGCCGTGCCATGAGCTGATCTTAAATTTAAAAGAGGTATGATATATCAATCTCTTACAAATAAGACGAAGATAACGTCCTAAATTAACTTTTAGCAAATTGAACGTTACTGTCGTTATTAAGAAACCAACGTATTGTGTCATTTGATTATTTGGGTACTAATAATACGTTACTTTATTCATTCCATCAATTCATTTCACACCACGTTATTTTAAATAAATTGCTACTCTTCTACTGAAATTTATCCAAAAATTTAATAAAAATGATCTGACGGTGTATTAGCCTTCAGGACTAATCCCTGAATTCCAAACGTTGGATCTACTTTGCATTCTTTTTTTTCTTCTCTTTTTCCATAAAACATATATAAAGTATAAAGTTTATATTTGTTTTCTGATGTTAGTTGAAATGTAAATATTGATTTTTAAATAGTATATCTATATATATAATCTACTTTTGTTGTTCGTATATAAATGGTATTGTATGTGCATTTTTATGAAATAGCACCCAACGTATATTATTTTATAAAAGAATTCATTTGTTATGTCAACTAAATATAAGTTACATTTGGTTTATATAAATATATTATAACTGATGTTGACTTCTTTCATTATACTTTTCTTACAGCTAAAATATGTCAGTATTGTAACCTAGCACATGATTTATATTAGTTTGTTTATATAAGTATTTATTTCAAATTTCATATTGTATATATGCTTGATTCTAATTTATGTGTTTTAAATAAGAAAAAACAATGATTTTGGAAAATATAAATACATATATATTTAGTCTAATTTAATATGTGTTGAATTTAGAATATGACTTTATATATATTGTAACAACCCGGAATTTTTGACAGCATGTTTTAATGAATATTTAATCTAATTTAAATTAAATACAAGCTTTACATTTTACAAACAAATAAGATCTTTGTATATTTATCAGTATATTTGTGTCAGTAAAAGAAATTTTGATTTGAAAATTTAAAATAGAGTCTTTCAAAAATATTCGAAATAGAATTTCCTTATTCGATAAAATTAATGGGGCTTTGCATTATAGTCATTTGATTTGATACATATTTAAATCCCTAAATAATATTGTTTGGAATGAAACAAGTCCATATTTAATATAAATATAATTTTTTTTAGTACAAATATGTTATAAATTAAATAATTAAAAGTAAACTAACTGGGAATAATATTAGGAAGTTTTGTTAATAACCTATATAAATAAATAAAACATAAGATAAAAATATACATTTTTAAATATTCTTTGTTAAGCTTAGACAAATCAACACATAAGCTAAAAAATCAATAGTGTGACAACTTCATAAAAACATATCAGAAAAAAATAAGGGGAATAACCTGTAAACAATTGCAATGATAAGAAAGGTAAGTTAAACATACATATGTGAATAAGTCAGCTGCACTACAAAATGCTAAGTATAAAGAAATCAAAGCAAACTATATACATATGTTCTCACAAACCAAGTTAGGCTGCTGCTAGTATAATATAATAGATGAGTAGAAGGTCATAAATTACATAAGAAACAAAGTTTTCACTTCAATCTAAATAAAACAGCTCTTTGTCTTGTACAAAAATAAACAAAATCTGCAAACATTAATTACATGTTATCATAATTAAAGCAAAAGCATTAATTAGCACAACATTTTGTTCAAGCTAGTACTACAGCCGAATTCCTGTGATAATTCCTTCTGCAGTATATGGTACTTAACCAATTAAAGAAAAAAATGATGACAAACAAATGAAACTGTCCAGTTACAACCTACTAAGTAGCTTCAATATATATATATATATATATATATATATATATATATATCCACCCATATCTTTATATTCGTTTATAAAAACTTGACTAAACCTAAAAACATACCTGAGAATCAAATAAGGAGAGAAGATAAACATTTATTGCTTGGTAAACTTAAATTAATTCAAAACAGGAAGCTAAAGAAAGGCTTCAGGAAATTTCTTTCTGCAGTGTTCTTCATCAATACCTTACCTTCTGTTTTAAAGTTACTTGGTGAGTAAACTTAATTATTTTCAATTTAAACTTGTATCTTTAGTTTACAATTGGTATGTCCTTGATATCTGCTTGCATAAGAATCCTTGAGTACTTCCTGTTACTCTGTAATATATGAAGTGTTCTTCAGGATTTTTGAATATTTGAACAAGTAAGCAAAGAGATTTGTAAACATTTCTTATATAAATGTTTTGAACTTGGTATTATTGCTAAATTCAAGTTGATTATCTGAAATTATAGGCATACAACCTAGTTTGAAGCTTTACAGTATTTTATAAATACTGTTATTTCCAGTTACAGGTAACATTAATTAGGATCAAAATTCAAATGTTCAAATTTGTAAATTCAATAGCATATTTATATTTCATACACATAATTATGAATTTTAGCATAAAATTTATGATTTTTAAGCAAGGGTATCAAGAGCAGTTTAAAGTGAAACTAAAATGGGATTTTTGTCAATCCTGGATGTTTGAGTTAATTTTAATTGTTGAAATTGGATATAAAGAAAGCTTGTAAATTGTTTAACAAGAAAAATGCTGAAAAATTTATTCAATGAAGAAATCTTGAGTTTGAATCAAAAGTAGGGTTTTAGTGCTTATATTTTCAATGCTCTGTAAAAAATTATTTTCGGCATCGTTAGGCAACCGAGTGGATCGCGATTTCAGGTGGTGTTAGGGGGAATGTGGTCGAAGTTTTGGTGGAGTTCCATCACCTCCGGTGATGGATGGTGGCCGCACGAAGGAATTTTCGGTGGGTGTTTGTTGTCGCATGTTCGAGCTTCAGGCAAATTTTTGCCTTCGACCGAATCGTGATGGTTTGAGTGATGTATTCGTATGAGTGGATGATTTGGGGTTTATGGGGGCTGTCGCGAGTCACCGGAGGCGAAGCGAACCACCGTGCACGTGCACGGTGGTGAAGAGGTGTCTGGCGAGTTTACCCTGGGCGGTCGCGTGCGCGTGCTCGAGGCATTTGAGTGGTTGCTTCGAACTTGACTTCGCGTCGTTTATGTGAGTGGCTTCTGCAGATGATTTATAACCTTTACTTAAAAAAAATAACGGGAAGAAGGAAGAAACAGGAAAGAGAAGAAGAGGGTAAAGTAGAGAGAGAGCTCGGGGGGAAAACAGAGGAGTACTCGGGTTTTACGCGAAGGGGGTATGGGGTTTACATCGGGTCTGTAATCTCGCCTGATCACTTTAAGTATTTTTGAAATACAAAGTTAACAAAGTAAGTTAGTTAGCTTTAAGTTAATATTTAATTTAAAAGTTTATTTAAGAAGAGTCTGTAAAGATAGTTAATGAATATAAAGTAACTAGAATACAAATTAATTTATACATAAAATTAAATTAATAACTTTTAATTAAATTTGTAATTAGAGAATAATTTTGTGTTTAAATTAGTTTAACATAAGAAAGTTTAAATTAATTACTTAAGGTTAGTTAATTAATAAATGATAATTAACTTAAGTGATTAATTAAAGATTATATAATTAATTAAATTGATAATAATTGATTAATTAAAGTAATTATGATAATTAAATAAGTAATTAATTTTTAATAAGTAAGTTAATAATTAATAATTAAGAATTAACTAATTAACTGAGTAATTTAATAACAGTTAATGAATAAAAGTTTAGTAATTAAATAATTAACTGAAGAATAGATGATAAATAAATTAATAATTAATGATAACTAATTAATTAATTGATCATTAATAAGCTAATTAATCAGTGATTAATTAAACAGAATAAAGTAGTTTATTCTTAAGAAATTAGTTAAGTTAAGTAAACCAAATTGTTCTGGTACGCATTGATAATTCTGTTTGATTGACTTTAACATCTGTTTGATGATATTTCTGTGATATGTTGTGATATATTATGGATATCTGTGATAACTGTGTATGATCTATCTGTTATATCTGTTATGTGAATTCTGATATTAAATTGAACTGTTAAGTTAAATAAACAACTTGCCTTTAAAATGGCGTTTGGATTCCGATGAGACCGGGATCGGAAGAATCAATTTTGATTCTCCTAAAACCACATCGATCCAAATTAAACGTTAGGTCGTGACTTATCAAGTGGAGATTGAGATGGTGTTTCAGAATGCAAGGGTTATCGTCGTTAACTCTGAGGGTGATTCCAAAATGAGTGTAACGAGATAATGCCTTCGGTTTTGTTCGAACCCGGAACGAACTTGTATGGATTGAATGCTTTCAACACATCGTCAGGCGGACGATGGGAATTCTAAGATATGTTCAATAAGGTAATCGCAGCCTCAAGCCTCATCAACCGGGAATGGCTAAAACAGGGGAGATGCAGCAAGGTTAGGTGGGTCATGCCCAAGCAGGACAAGATATTCCCCTGTCTAGATGTCCCTTCTTATTTCGGCTGTGTGAGCAGTTGTTGGCCACAACTGTGGGGTTATCTTGTTCGGGACTGTTCAGTAAGGAATGGTTCCGGCCTTGTGTTGTAGGGGGTCGGGAGTGATCCTCGGTACGGTGATCTAGGCCCCGTACTGTGACGGGCGATACCCCAGTAGCCCTGCCATTGTTGGAAACCCATTTTCCCTACGAGACCCTACGGTTTTGATTTGTATTACCCACTTTCATGGCTAGTAGCTGGAATTTAACAGATGTAACAATTTCGGCTATTTTCTATTAACTTGAAAACCCTAGACACTATTATAATGTCACTGAATTTCCTATAAAAATGTTTTGGTTAGTGTAAGGCAAAAACTTACCCGTCTTTATTTGTGGGAAGTCTTACGTGATACCTTTATTTCAAATGATTTTCAAAGTTAAACAATTTTAACCTGTTTACTCATACCAGACCCAATTCTGACCCAGAGTTTATATTTTATGTTTTTCATAAACTCTTGGGTACTTAAATTTTTATGAGTAGCCAAGTGATAGGTATTGGAAGTGTTGATTTTCTGGAGAAGCTTTTGGGAAGAAGACCAGACGTATGTACCTATATATGTAGTTCCGCTGTGTAGTTAGTGTATGCTGTATTTTGGATGTATGTATGGACATATATGTATATGATAGTCCTGTTATGTGATATTGTATAACTCTGATGTATGGATAACTATGTAATAGTTATGTGATGTATTATATTTTGTTCCATTCCGTTGTGAGATTCTGATGTTGTTGTTCTTTCTTTCTATTCTTTTCTATTTCTATCCCTTTCTTTCTTAATGATGATACGTCTTTCTGGGTTGAGAAAGGCGGGTCGTCTCAGTTGGTATCAGAGCGCTAGGTCGAGCGAGTACCTAGGCTCTTGTGTTATATTTATCTTGAGAGTGCGTATTTGTATTTTCATATAATTATATATATATATATCTATCTAAATCTGTTGAGTTACCTGTTCAGGTGACCGACATGAGTTCCGGAAGAAGAGGCAGAGTTAGGGCCAGTACTTCAACAGATAATGGACGGAGTCAAAAAGTTAGTGAGGCTGTCAATCCAGTACCGCCTCAAGTTAGTTTTGCAGCTTTATGCAAGGATTTCAAAAATCTTGGAGGCCAACCATTTAAAGGTTCAGAGTCAGTAATTGAAGTTCAAGACTGGCTACGCTCTTGCGAACGTATTTTCAAGAGCATGAAATTGTCTGATGAGCGTAAGAGGCATATGGCATCGTGGCAATTGCAAGGTGGTGCAGCAGCATGGTGGGATTCAACTATTGCAAATATTTCTGAGGATGACATTTTATGGGACAGATTTAAGGAGTTGTTTGAAGAGAAGTTTGTGCCAACGGCAGGGAGAACCCAATTGTATCAAGATTTTCTGTATTGGAAGCAGGGTAGTATGTCTATCTCGGAGTATGAAACCAGATTCAACGAACTCTCTTGTTATGGACCAGGACTCATCGATACTCCTCAGAAAAAGAATGAGAAATTTGTGCAAGGGTTGAGGCCTGAATTCCATGGGAAATTGACTGTGCTTTTGAAGGGATCTTTTGTTGATTTGATTGATATGGCATTGAGATATGAAAGTTTGATGAGTAAGAAACCAGTGGCTCCAGTTGTAGCTTCAGGTGGGAATTTCACTAATTCGAATAAGCGAAAGTTTGATCCTAAATGGAGAAAGCCGAATAAGAAGAAACCTAGGAATAACAATGTACCTCGCAAGTGCTACATTTGTCAACAGGAAGGACATTTGGCAAATAAATGTCCTAGGAAAGGGTTCCAGCAGCAGCAACAGCAACCGCATCAGAGTGGCCCAGGATCAGCTATGGTGCAGAGATCATTGTGCTTTAATTGTCATCAGCCAGGACACATGATCAAGAATTGTCCACTTCTGCAGAGGGCGTCTCAGAATAAAGTTTTTGCTTTGGAAATCAGACCATCTTCTTCTTCGATGGGCAAAGGAGTAATAGAAGGTACTTTACTTTTAGATGGAAAATATATTAGAGTTTTGTTTGATTTGGGTGCTTCCTTGAGTTTTATTTCTTTGGACTCTGTTGAAAAGTTCTCTCTTACCCCTAGTTCTGTAGACAGTCCTGTCTTGGTATCTAATCCTATAGGAGGGGTGATCAAATTAGACACCAACTGTAAGGACTTGAAGATCTCTTATCTATCCCACAGCTTTTCTTGTGACCAGTATGTGTTGAATTTTAAGGGATTTGATATTATTTTGGGAATAGATTGGATGGACAAGTATAGAGCCGTATTGAATTGTGATGAGAGAACAGTTTCGTTGGAAACTGATCTGGGTTGAATTGCCAGAGTGTCGTGTGATAATTCTGGGATTCACTTGAGCAGTCTTTTGCATGGAATTGAGACTTCTGAAGAGAAGATTGTAGATATTAAGGTGGTTCAAGATTTTGCTGATGTATTTGAAGAAGTTAAGTGTCTGCCACCACATCGAGAAATAGAGTTCCGTATTGATTTGATTCCAGGAGCTGTGCCAGTGATTCAGCCCAGCAGGAGAATGGCTCCTAGGGAAAGAGAAGAGTTGATTAAGCAGACGCAGGATCTTTTAGAGAAAGGATTGATTAGACCCAGTTTTTCTTGTTGGGGTTCGACGGCAGTGTTTGTAACCAAATCGGATGGATCACTGTGGTTCTGTGTGGATTATAGAGAATTGAACAAAGTGAATATCCGTAATAAATATCATCTTCCTCGCATCAATGATCTTTTTGACCAGTTGCATGGTGCTTCTATCTTTTCTCAATTGGATCTAGCTTCAGGTTTCCATCAGTTGAGGGTAGCTGAAGACAGTATTCCCTTAACTGCATTTATGGGACCGAATTGTTTCTATGAGTGGTTGGTTATGCCGTTCGGATTAACCAACGCTCCTTCCTACTTCGTTGACCTCATGAATCGAGTCTTTAGGGATGTGTTGAATAAGTTTGTGCTGGTATTCATTGATGATATCTTGGTCTATTCCAAATCCGAAGAAGAGCACATGGAGCATTTGAGGATTGTATTGGAGACTCTGAGGAAGCATGTGTTGAAGGCGAAGTTTTCGAAGTGCCATTTCTGGAAATCGGAAGTTAAATTTTTAGGGCACATTGTTTCTAGTGAAGGCATTTCTGTAGACCCAGCGAAAGTTGAAACTATTTTGGAATGGAAACAGCCAAAGACACCGACGGAAGTTCGCAGTTTTCTAGAATTGGCTGGCTACTACAGAAAATTTGTCACGGATTATTCCAAGATTTCTTTACATCTGACTAAGTTGACCAGGAAAGGAGCTAAATTCAAGTGGACACCTCAGTGTGAAGAATCTTTTCAGGAATTAAAGATAAGGCTTACGAGTGCACCAGTACTTGCTATTCCGGATGGGAAAAGAAAATTCGAGGTTTACACCGATGCTTGTATTGTTGGCTTGGGAGCAGTTCTGATGCAGAACGGAAGGGTTATTGCGTATGCTAGTCGACAGTTGAAGCCTCATGAGAAAAACTACGCTACGCATGATCTTGAACTGCTAGCCGTAGTTTTTGCTTTGAAAATCTGGAGACATTATCTTTTGGGAGAGAAATTCGAATTGTTCACGGATCACAAACCGCTGAAATATCTATTCTCTCAAAAAGATCTTAATCTGAGACAGCAGCGGTGGGTTGAATTTCTTGCATCCTATGATTTGGATATTCTGTACACTTCGGGGAAAGCGAATGTCGTAGCTGATGCTCTCAGTAGGAACGCAGTTCTATCTCTTCTGGAAGTGGTTCCATCTCTTATTGAAAGGATTTCAAGTATGCAAGAATCTGATAAGATGTTGAGGAGGATCATCAAAAGAGTCAGGAAGGGTCAGTGTCCCAGTTTTGAAATTGATGGCCAAGGAACACTAAGGATTAACGGGAGAATCTGTGTTCCGAATGATAGGGATTTAAGGCAGGAAGTGTTGTCAGAAAGTCATCGCTCCAAATTGAATATTCATCCTGGAATTTCGAAGATGTACAAGGACATGAGGAGAGTTTTCTGGTGGCCGAATATGAAGAAAGATGTTGCTAGATTTGTGAACAGTTGTGCCATCTGCCAACAAATTAAAGGTGATCAACAGAAATATGCCGGATTATTGCAACCTCTGGAAATTCCGAATTGGAAATGGGAAATGATTTCGATGGATTTTATTGATGGTTTGCCTAGACCAGGAAAGGGAATGATGGTATATGGGTTATTGTGGATCGTTTAACTAAGAATGCCAATTTTATACCAGTAAAGGCAACCCGCACTGTAGTTTCTTTGGCGGAAATTTTCTTGAAGGAGATAGTTCGATTGCATGGTGTCCCAGTCAGCATAGTAAGTGACCGTGATCCTATTTTCACTAGAAAATTTTGGGAAGCTCTGCAATCAGTAATGGGAACAGATTTGAGATTGAGTACAGCCTATCATCCTCAAACGGAGGGCCAAACGGAGAGGCTTAATCGTATTCTTGAGGATATGCTGCGGGCTTGTGTTTTAGATTTTGGAGGATCTTGGGAGGACCATCTTCATCTAGTGGAATTCTCTTATAATAACAGTTATCAAGCGAGTATTAAGATGGCTCCTTATGAAGCTTTATACGGAAGACCGTGTAGATCCCCATCTTGTTAGATTGAATCGAAGGATCGTCTTGTGCTCGGGCCCAATCTTATTCGAGAAGCTTCTGCGAAGGTTGAGCTTATCAAGAAAAGGATGAAAGCTGCTCAAGATCGTCAGAAGAAATATGCTGATAGAAGACGAAGGCCATTGGAATTTGAGATCGGAGACTTGGTTTTTGTCAAAGTTTCCCCAATTAAAGGTGCTATAAGATTCGAAAAGACGGGAAAACTTGCTCAGAGATACATTGGACCATTTCGAGTGTTGGAAAGAATTGGAGCCGTAGCCTACAGGATTGAATTGCCAGAGCGGATGTCTGGGAATTACAATGTGTTTCATGTATCGCATTTGAGGAAATTTGCTCATGATCCATCACTGGTTGCAGAACCGGTAATTCAAGAAGACTTGAAGGTTGAACCCAATTTAACCGTGGTCAGAAATCCAGTTCAGATTGTGGATCAAGACGAGAAGCAACTCAGGAACAAAGTGGTGAAACTCGTCAAGGTGCAATGGAGCAAGGATCCCAGAGATTGTACCTAGGAAACTCTCGTAGTTTTAAGAATGCTTATCCGGATATATGTTCGGATAACTAGTGATGTTTGTTAGAGTTGACTGTTTGATTGTGTTATTGTATGAATGATATGTATGTTTGGATTGTTAATATAAAAGCTTTTGAATTAACTATTGTTTTAAATTTCGGGGACGAAATTCTTTTAAGGTTGGAGGAATGTAACAACCCGGAATTTTTGACAGCATATTTTAATGAATATTTAATCTAATTTAAATTAAATACAAGCTTTACATTTTACAAACAAATAAGATCTTTGTATATTTATCAGTATATTTGTGTCAGTAAAAGAAATTTTGATTTGAAAATTTAAAATAGAGTCTTTCAAAAATATTTGAAATAGAATTTCCTTATTCGATAAAATTAATGGGGCTTTGCATTATAGTCATTTGATTTGATACATATTTAAATACCTAAATAATATTGTTTGGAATGAAACAAGTCCATATTTAATATAAATATAATTTTTTTAGTGCAAATATGTTATAAATTAAATAATTAAAAGTAAACTAACTGGGAATAATATTAGGAAGTTTTGTTGATAACCTATATAAATAAATAAAACATAAGATAAAAATATACATTTTTAACTATTCTTTGTTTAGCTTAGACAAATCAACACATAAGCTAAAAAAATCAATAGTGTGACAACTTCATAAAAACATATCAGAAACAAATAAGGGGAATAACCTGTAAACAATTGCAATGATAAGAAAGGTAAGTTAAACATACATATGTAAATAAGTCGGCTGCACTATAAAATGCTAAGTATAAAGAAATCAAAGCAAACTATATACATATGTTCTCACAAACCAAGTTAGGCTGCTGCTAGTATAATATAATAGATGAGTAGAAGGTCATAAATTACATAAGAAACAAAGTTTTCACTTCAATCTAAATAAAACAGCTCTTTGTCTTGTACAAAAATAAACAAAATCTAAAAACATTAATTACATGTTATCATAATTAAAGCAAAAGCATTAATTAGCACAACATTTTGTTCAAGCTAGTACTACAGCCGAATTCCTGTGATAATTCCTTCTGCAGTATATGGTACTTAACCAATTAAAGAAAAAAATGATGACAAACAAATGAAACTGTCCAGTTACAACCTGTTAAGTAGCTTCAATATATATATATATATATATATCCACCCATATCTTTATATTCGTTTATAAAAACTTGACTAAACCTAAAAACATACCTGAGAATCAAATAAGGAGAGAAGATAAACATTTGTTGCTTGGTAAACTTAAATTAATTCAAAACAGGAAGCTAAAGAAAGGCTTCAGGAAACTTCTTTCTGCAGTGTTCTTCATCAATACCTTACCTTCTGTTTTAAAAGTTACTTGGTGAGTAAACTTAATTATTTTCAATTTAAACTTGTATCTTTAGTTTACAATTGGTATGTCCTTGATATCTGCTTGCATAAGAATCCTTGAGTACTTCCTGTTACTCTGTAATATATGAACTGTTCTTCAGGAATTTTGAATATCTGAACAAGTAAGCAAAGAGATTTGTAAACATTTCTTATATAAATGTTTTGAACTTGGTATTATTGATAAATTCAAGTTGATTATCTGAAATTATGGGCATGCAACCTAGTTTGAAGCTTTACAGTATTTTATAAATACTGTTATTTCCAGTTACAAGTAACATTAATTAGGATCAAAATTCAAATGTTCAAATTTGTAAATTCAATAGCATATTTAGATTTCATACACATAATTATGAATTTTAGCATAAAAATTATGATTTTTAAGCAAGGGTATCAAGAGCAGTTTAAAGTGAAACAAAAATGGGATTTTTGTCAATCTTGGATGTTTGAGTTAATTTTAATTGTTGAAATTGGATACAAAGCAAGCTTGTAAATTGTTTAACACAAGAAAAATGCTTAAAAATTTATTCAATGAAGAAATCTTGAGTTTGAATCAAAAGTAGGGTTTTAGTGCTTATATTTTCAATGCTCTGTAAAAAATTATTTTCGGCATCGTTAGGCAACCGAGTGGATCGCGATTTCAGGTGGTGTTAGGGGGGAATGTGGTCGAAGTTTTGGTGGAGTTCCATCACCTCCGGTGATGGATGGTGGCCGCACGAAGGAATTTTCGGTGGGTGTTTGTTGTCGCATGTTCGAGCTTCAAGCAAATTTTTGCCTTCGACCGAATCGTGATGGTTTGAGCGATGTATTCGTATGAGTGGACGATTTGGGGTTTGTGGGGGCTGTCGCGAGTCTCGGAGGCGAAGCGAACCACCGTGCACGTGCACGGTGGTGAAGAGGTGTCTGGCGAGTTTACCTTGGGCGGTTGCGTGCGCATGCTCGAGGCATTTGAGTAGTTGCTTCGAACTTGACTTCGGGTCGTTTGAGTGGCTTCTGCAGATGATTTATAACCTTTACTTAAAAAGAAAAAAGAAAAATAATGGGAAGAAGGAAGAAACAGGAAAGAGAAGAAGAGGGTAAAGTAGGGAGAGCTCAGGGGAAAAACAAAGGAGTACTCGGGTTTTACGCGAAGGGGTATGGGGTTTACATCGGGTCTGTAATCTCGCCTGATCACTTTAAATATTTTTGGAATACAAAGTTAACACTGTAAGTTAGTTAGCTTTAAGTTAATATTTAATTTAAAAGTTTATTTAAGAAGAGTCTGTAAAGATAGTTAATGAATATAAAGTTATTAGAATACAAATTAATTTATACATAAAATTGAATTAATAACTTTTAATTAAATTTGTAATTAGAGAATAATTTTGTGTTTAAATCAGTTTAACATAAGAAAGTTTAACTTAATTACTTAAGGTTAATTAATAAATGATAATTAACTTAAGTGATTAATTAAAGATTATATAATTAATTAAATTGATAATAATTGATTAATTAAAGTAATTGTGATAATTAAATAAGTAACTAATTTTTAATAAGTAAGTTAATAATTAATAATTAAGAATCAACTAATTTACTGAGTAATTTAGTAATAGTTAATGAATAAAAGTTTAGTAATTAAATAATTAACTGAAGAATAGATGATAAATAAATTAATAATTAATGATAACTAATTAATTAATTGATCATTAATAAGCTAATTAATCAGTGGTAATTAAACAGAATAAAGTAGTTTATTCTTAAGAAATTAGTTAAGTTAAGTAAACCAAATTGTTCTGGTACGCATTGATAATTCTGTTTGATTGACTTTAACATCTGTTTGATGATATTTCTGTGATATGTTGTGATATATTATGGATATCTGTGATAACTGTGTATGATCTATCTGTTATATCTGTTATGTGAATTCTGATATTAAATTGAACTGTTAAGTTAAATAGACAACTTGGCCTTTAAAATGGCGTTTGGATTACGATGAGACCGGGATCGGAAGAATTAATTTTGATTCTCTGAAAACTACATCGATCCAAATTAAACGTTAGGTCATGACTTATCAAGTGGAGATCGAGATGGTGTTTCAGAATGCAAGGGTTATCGTCGTTAACTCTGAGGGTGATTCCAAAATGAGTGTAACGAGATAATGCCTTCGGTTTCGTTCGAACCCGGAACGAACTTGTATGGATTGAATGCTTTCAACACATCGTCAGGCGGACGATGGGCATTCTAAAATACGTTCAATAAGGTAATCGTTGCCTCAAGCCTCATCAACCGGGAATGGCTAAAACAGGGGAGATGCAGCAAGGTTAGGTGGGTCATGCCCAAGCAGGACAAGATATTCCCCTGTCTAGATGTCCCTTTTTATTTCGGCTGTGTGAGCAGTTGTTGGCCACAACTGCGGGGTTATCTTGTTTGGGACTATTCAGTAAGGAATGGTTCCGGCCTTGTGTTGTAGGGGGTCGGCAGTGATCCTCGGTACGGTGATCTAGGCCCCGTACTGTGACGTGCGGTACCCCAGTAGCCCTGCCATTGTTGGAAACCCATTTTCCCTACGAGACCCTACGGTTTTGATTTGTATTACCCACTTTCGTGGCTAGTAGCTGGAATTTAATAGATGTAACAATTTCGGCTATTTTCTATTTACTTGAAAACCCTAGACACTATTATAATATCACTGAATTTCCTATAAAAATGTTTTGGTTGGCGCAAGGCAAAAACTTACCCGTATTTATTTGTGGGAAGTCTTACGTGATACCTTTATTTCAAATGATTTTCAAAGTTAAATAATTTTTTAACATGTTTACTCATACCAGACCCATGTCTGACCCAGAGTTTATATTTTATGTTTTTCATAAACTCTTGGGTACTCAAATTTTTATTAGTAGCCAAGTGATAGGTATTGGAAGTGTTGATTTTCTGGAGAAGCTTCTGGGAAGAAGACCAGACGTATTATGTAACGACCCAGAATTTTATTAATTTAAAAATTGAATATTTAATTAATTTTAAATATTAATAAGTGAATTTATAAGTCAAATAAATTTTATTTCGAATAATTGTATTTAATTGAATAATTAAATCGATGATTTAATATGTGAAAATACGGAAATAATTGAAAATTGGGTTAAATATAATTGAAAATGATTTGTAAAATTTTATTATATCATATTGGAGTTAGAATGATGTTTTAGAACTTTTAAAATCGAATTAAAAGTTAATTTGTGAAAATTGAATATTTTAATATTTAAATCGACTAGTGAAAATAGCCAATTTTCGAACAGTCTCAGAATTGGACGAAACTAGTTCCATTGGATCCGTAATAGTTAGTTATTATCGGATTTCAATTTTCGTAGCCATCGGAGTTATCGTTTGACCGTGGCAGCTCGAAACGTATCGAATTTTTTTTTAATAATAATTTAGCGAGTTAAAATAGCCATTTTTCAAACTGTCTTGGATTTCGACGAAACCAGTTTCATCAGATCCGTAATGTGATATTATTGTATGGTTTCAAATTTCGTGTCAATTGGATTTACCGTTTGTCCGGTACAAGCTAAAACGCCTAGAAAATCGTTTAAATCGGTTTAATTTAAATTGAACGTTTATAGCCATAACTCGCACAGATGACCGAATTAGCTTCCGAAACCTGTTCCATTGTGTCCAGAACGCGGGGTAAACCCTAGAAACGCTGGTTACGGTGCGTAAATCGGAGTTTGGAAATTCCGGAATGAATAGTGTCGTTCAAACTTCTATAAATAGCCCCCCTTTACCCTAAAAAAAAAAAAAAAAACCTAACCCTAATTCTACAGCCGCCACCCTCTTAAACTTCAATGGCTGAAATTTAGTTTCTTTTCTCCTCCAATTTCTTCAAATCCAAGCCTCGTTTCAAGAATTCTTCAACTACAATATTGTAGAGGGCGGCGAGATCTTCGTGTTCAACGGTTATGATCGTTTAAAGTGGCTTAGATCGACGGCAAATTTGGTTTAAAGGTCGCACGTTCGGCCTCGAACTGCGTGCAAACATGATGACCGAGTTTCATGCTGTCTTGGCCGAGTATTGTACTTTTCATGCTCTTCGAGATGAAGTATCTTGATCGAGGTAGAAGCTAGTGATTTGGTTGCAAAATCAAAACCTAAATTTGAGCATAATGGGTTGCGTGCGTATATGTTGCCTGTAGAAGAGAACGAGAGGGAGAGGGGGGGGTGCGCACGGGCCTGATGATGGGGGGGTGAGATCTACGGCCACGATCTTGAGTTAGGTTAAAAGTAGAAATATATGTTGTAATTATTAAGTTTAAAATCGTGTAACTTTATAAAATCATAACTTTTTCATACGAGGTCGAAAACGCACGAAACCAGTTCCGTTGGAATCGTATGGACGAGCACTATGCTATGGAATTAGATTGGAGTCGTTTGGAGTTAGTGAGAATTTCGGGTAAAATTAAACGTCTGTTTAATTTTATTCGAAATAAATCGCTAAAACGAAATTGAAATCAAGGTGAGAACTTCTCACTCAATCGAATCAGTTTCGATTTTAATTTTAAATAGTTAGATTTAAAATATTTGAATGCATGTTTGAATGATGATTGTTATATATTGATTGTTAAAATAGACATTATGCGCCGTTAGTAAGCGGATGTTATTTATTAAAAACATATACCGTGAATATTTCATAAACAGTGAAATTGGTATTATATATAATAGCAATATATATATATATATATATTGGCATATGTATATATTGCAGTTATTGATTTCCCGCGTTGTATAGCGGATGAGACCCTATTGCGCCGTCTATTAAGCGGATAATATTTTAAATCCATATACCGCGATAATTTCGTACTGGAGCGAAATTGGTATTGTGCTAATGTTTTTGGATGCAGGAAACAGGTTGGAGGGATCCAACTGGATTCCTCAACAGTATTTATTTGATTTCAGATATTTTGATATTTGATGGATTATCATATTGATATATGATGTCGTTGTTGTCGTGATTGACTATTTGGTATGTAGCATCATTGGGCCAAATTTGGAATTTTAAAATGATTTTTAAAGTGATTTTTGAAAGAAAACGTTTATAAAATATTTTTGGAATTGATCCATTATAAATAAATAACGTTATAATTTTTATGTTATAAAATTATGGTTTTTGAGAAATATAGTAAAAAAACTGATTTTTGAAAATATGGGGTTAATGATTTATAAAATAGTTAAAACGGGATTTCTGAATTTATTGTGAAAAGTTTAAATATAGGATTTATAAATTTTGATTATTTTATAAATCAAAATGGTGAAATTATAAAGGAGATTAAAGATGTTTTAAAATAATAGTATAAATTGATTTTATAAAGGATTTATAAATGGATATTTATAAATTAAAACGTTGGAATTATAAAACGAGATTTTATAATTGTTAGAATGAATTGTGAATGAATTTCATAAATGAATGAAATTTATAGAATTATAAACGGTGGAGTTAGAAATGGAATTTTATAAGCAGTAGGTTTATAAAATTTGTAAAGTTATTAAAAGAATGGTTTTGGATAAATAAATGAATCTTATAAGTTATAAGATTTATAATTATGAAGTTTAAAGGAACGATCTCGTAAACAAATAAATTATAAGTGTTTAACTTATAATGTGAACTTTTGGTGAATAATTGGGATATGAAATTGAATAGGTTAATAAAGGAGATGTATAAAAGGAAGTTGTTATAAAATAAATAGAAATGGAATTTATAAACGTTGTTTTATAAACCCGCAAACGACTTATTTTGATAAGTAAATTGTTATAACTTATTAATGGAGTTATATTCACATTTTTGACTGTGAATAATCCTTTGAAATAAAATGAATAAAAGGATGAAATTTGTTAACAAAGTATATTCACGTTTTTGAATAGTGAATAATATGTTAAAGAAAATGTTTAGGATGTGATATTTTAAACAGAATTAAAACGATCTAACGATGTTTTAAAATGTGTTAAGATTCGAAACCATAGATTTCATCATTTATTGTTGAAATAGACGTTTTCGAGAAATAGAAGGAAATGGTGGACTATAACACTGTTGTTATAGTAAATGATTTCCGAAAGGAAATGTTTTGTATAGTATTGGGATTTATATATCTATTTTAATTTCGAATCCCTGTACTAGTGATTTTGGGTTGTCGTAACGATGTTTTACGCAACATTCAATTTGGCCAAATAAATGCGATTAAGAGAATGATTTCCTTAAAGCATGAAATATATACTTAATCTCAACTTAAGTATATTGAATATTTTCCAAGTGTTGAAAATAAATGGATTTGTGAATTACTTATTAATAAATAAGTATGGAAATGTTTTTCCAATGTGAAGTGAATATTTTGCGAATTTATCTTTTTGAAGATAAATTTAAAATGAATAATTGAAATCGTATATTCATAGATATTGTGAAATATAAATTCACTATGGAATTTATAAATGAAAAGGAAAATTTGTTTAAAAATAAATATTGATTTATTTTTGAGATATTGAAATTATATATCTTGTAAAGATATTTTTGGGAAATAAATAGTTTGGAAAATTATTTGGAATCTGGTGATGTTGTGCATATCCATTGATAGTTCAATAATCGACTATCAATATTTACCTTTGAATGGGTATTGGTTGAGATTTGCTGAATTTGAATGCTACACTTATTTTTAAATTATTGCGCTCGTTATTCGGATTACCCATTCCGAATAGTGATACGACGTAATGGATAGCATTGAAGATCGGTGTTGAAGACCCGGTATTTGCGAGAGCGATAGGATGACCTGTCGATTGACTCTGCATCGAGTAGCTACGGTATAGAGTTCTCCATATGTGATGGGAAATCCGATCAGGATTGTGGATATCCGGATTGCAAGGACTTCTTTGTAAGTGCCTTCGGTTCTGTTCGAACCCGGAACAGACTTGTATGGATTGTATGTCTGACGTTACAAATTGAGATATAAAGCTGATTTCTTTCAAATATATTTTTGTTGGTGGCGGAGAATTTATTCTTTTAGCTTAACACCCTTCTCTGAGACGTACGAGCTCAGAGGTTATGTAGTTGAAGGTTATCAGCAATATATTCCCAATTTGGTAATGTGACATTGTGAGGACCCGTAAATCCGTACTCCTTGAATATACACTAATCTCCATAGATTAACTCAAGATGAACAGAAATACGAATTCTCAATGTTTAAGAAGAAGAGAGAAAAGATAAAGATAGGAAATAGAGGGAGAAGAAAATAGAAAATAGAACGGAACAGAAAACAACAGAACAACATCAGAATCTCACAATTCGCAGCGGAACAACATATAATAAATAAATGAATAATCTTTAAACAAAGAACTATATCAGTTATTACATTACATTACATTTCATTTCATTACATCAGAGTGTACAACAACAACAACAAACAGCGGAAAAGAAATACTATATACTAGTAATACGCCATGCCATCCAGCTTGCCTCCAGCAACTCCAGAATATCCTGATAAACCTAACTCTTGACTGCCCGTGTGAAAATTGGTGGGCACCCAGAGTTTAGGAAAGAAAACAATAAACTCCGAGTCAGTCATGTGACTGGTGTGAGAACTCAAAACAGTTTATTTATCTTTCAAATCAAAATAGAGGAATATTTTTAAAGTCAATTCGCAATGCTTTTAAAAATGAGACTACCATAAGGCCTCCCGCACACACACAATGCAAACGCAGAATCGGAGGAGATTTCTCCTTATGATAGTCAAAGATGCTTGATACGCATTTAAAAGAACATTTGATATTATTATTAGTGCATAGTGTAGAAAAAATTATTTGGAAAGTAGAATATAAATCTTAGCCAGCATAGACATTCCGAACTATGCCTACTATAGCTACCATCCAAACAGTGGTGACCACCATAAGTGAATGGAAGGTTCTACAACTAATACCGTACAAAGTTTGGTATTGGGAATTGGATTTCCAACGAATGATCAGGCCAAGGAACTTCCCATTGCCACATGAGAATGCCTCTGGATGGACATCCCGAGAACTTAACCAGCTCCCTGCCAACACAAGGCCGGGTTACCTTTATCACTAGGTAACTACTACACGAGTATGTCATCCCCCGGTCCTTTGGGACCTTTAACCGAGCGCTCGTAATCAATTCACACAATCATAACAAAGTGTTTTCAACATGAGTAAGTATCTGGGCTCCATACCATGATACCACCCTTTTCCAGAAGGAAATGCACATACCCTAAAGGGCGCTACCCCCCATAACCTTGCCGCATCTTTCCTGTTTTGACCATTCCGGGGTGTGAGGCTCGACGAAGTCACGTCCACAAAAACATACTTTATACAAAAGCCATGCTTTGGGTCAACAAATGATCATAGAAATGATCACCAAGATAGACGATCAAATAAACGATCCTATCACAAATAATCAACACAATGATCATTCACAGCAACACTCAGCATGTCACATTACCAAATTGGGAATATATCGCTGATAACCTTCAACTACATAACCTCTGAGCTCGTACGTCTCAGAGAAGGGTGTTAAGCTAAAAGAATAAATTCTCCGCCACCAACAGAAATATATTTGAATGAAATCGGCTTTATATCTCAATTTGTAATGTCAGACATACAATCCATACAAGTGTGTTCCGGGCTCGAACAAAACCGAAGGCACTTACAAAGAAGTCCTTGCAATCCGGATATCCACAATCCTGATCGGATTTCCCATCACATATGGAGAACTCAATACCGGAGCAACTCGGTGCAGAGTCAATCGACAGGTCATCCTATCGCTCTCGCAAATACCGGGTCTTCAACACCGATCTTCAAATGCAATTCATAACGACGTATCACATATTCGGAATGGGTTATACGACCCCATGGTCCTTTCCCGGTTAACCCGAATAGTGAGCGCTTATTCAAAAATAAGTGTGGCATTCAAATTCAAGCAAATCACATCAATTACCCATTCAAAGGGAAATATTGATAGTCGGTTATTGAACTATCAATGGATATGCACAACATCACCAGATTCCAAATAATTTTCCAAATTATTTATTTCCCAAAATATCTTTACAAGATATAGAATTTCAATACCTCAAAAATAAATCAATATTTATCTTTAAACACTTCCCTTTTTATTCATAAATTCCATAGTGAATTTTCATTCCAAAATATCCATGCATATACGATTTCAATTATTCATTTCAATATTCCTTTTCAATTTATCTTCAAAAAGATAAATTCTCAAAATATTCACTTTATATTGGAAAACATTTCCATACTTATTAAAAATAAGTAATTCACAAATCTATTTATTTTCAACACTTGGAAAATATTCAATATACTTCAATCGAAATTAAGTATATATTTCATTCTTTAAGGAAATCATTCTCTTAAACATATTTATTTGGGCCAAAAACGAATGTTACGTAAAACATCATTACGACAACCCAAAATCACTAGTATAGGGATTCGAAATTAAAAATAGATATATAAATCCCAATACTATACAAAACATTTCCTTTCGGAAACCATTTACTATAACGACAGTGTTATAGTCCACCATTTCCTTCTATTTCTCGAAAACGTCTATTTCAACAATCAATGTTGAAATCTATGGTTTCGAATCTCAACACATTTTAAAACATCGTTAGATCGTTTTAATTCTATTTAAAACATCAAATCTAAACATTTTCCTTAACATATTATTCACTATTCAAAAACGTGAATATACTACGTTAATCAATTTCATCCTTTTATACATTTCATTTTAAAGGATTATTCACAGTCAAAAATGTGAATATAACTCCATTACTAAGTTTCAACAATTTTCTTATCAAAATAAGTCGTTTGCGAATTTATAAAACAACGTTTATAAATTCTATTTCTATTTGTTTTATAACTACTCCTTTTATAAATTCCTTTATTAACCTATTACTTTATAACTCAATTATAAACCAAAGATTCATATTATAAGTTAAATGCTTATAAAACGATTATTTTACAAAATTCCTTTAAACATCCCAATTTATAAATCTTATAACTTATAAGATTTATTTAATCAAAAATCCATTCTTCAATTAACTTTTCAAATTTTATAAACCTACTGCTTATAAAATTCCATTTATAACTTCACCGTTTATAATTCTATAAATTTCATTCATTTATGAAATTCATTTTCACTTCATTCAAACACTTATAAAAACTCGTTTTATAACTCAAATATTTTCATTTATAAATTATCAATTTATAAATCTTTTATATAAATCAATTTATATTATTCTTTTAAAACATCTTTAATCTCCTTTATAATTTCACCATTTTGATTCAAAAAAATAATTAAATTTTATAAATCCTATTTTTTAAACTTTTCACAATAAATTCAAAAATCCCGATTAAACTATTTTATAAAATCATTAGCATCATATTCTCAAAAATCAGTCTTTAACTATATTTCTCAAAAATCATAGTTTTTATAACTTTAAAAATTATAACGTTTATTTATTTAAAATGGATCAGTTCCAAAAATATAGTATAAACGTATACTTTTCAAAAATCACTTTAAAAATCATTTTAAAGTCCCAAAATTTGGTCCAATGATGCTACATACCAAATAATCAATCACGACAACAACGATATCATATATCGATATGATAATCCATCAAATATCAAAATATCTGAAATCAAATAAATACTGTTGAGGAATCCAGTTGGATCCCTCCAACCTATTTTCCTGCATCCACAAACATTAGCACAATACCAATTTCGCTCCAGTACGAAATTATCGCGGTATATGGGATTTAAAATATTATCCGCTTAATAACGGCGCAATAGGGTCTCATCCGCTAAAAAATGCGGGGAAATCAACAACTGCAATATATACATATGCCAATATATATATATATTGATATTATATATAATACCAATTTTACTGTTTATGAAATATTCGCGGTATATGTTTTTATTAAATAACATCCGCTTACTAACGGCGCATAATGTCTATTTTATCAATAAATAGATATCAATCATCATTCAAACATGCATTCAACAATTTTAAATCTAACTATTTAAAATAAAATCGAAACTGATTCGATTGAGTGAGAAGTTCTCACCTTGATTTCAATTTCGTTTTAGCGATTTATTTCGAATAAAATTAAACGGACGTTTAATTTTACCCAAAATTCTCACTAACTCCAAACGACTCCAATCCAATTTCATCGCGTAGTGCTCGACGATACGATTCCAACGCAACTGGTTTCGCGCGTTTTCGACCTCGTATGAAAAAGTTATGAATTTTTGAAGTTTGTACACGATTTAAACTAAAATTTACAACATAAATTAACTAATTTTAAACCTATTCAATTTAGAGCCACTGGATCCCACTCCAAACCATCATAGCCGTGCGCAACCATCTCCCTCTCCCTCACGCAACTCCCAGTAATAGCCGTAACTTCCAAACCCAACATCACTAAATTAGGTTTTAACATTACTCCGCCCACAAGCATCGATACTCCATCATACCACCGCCATCTCGAAGCTCTAAACCCTCTCTATGCTCGGCCATAACCTTGGCACACTCGGCCCCCCATTGCTCCTTGAAAACCGTGCGCAAGCCCTAGGGAACGCGGCCAATTTTCTCACAAATTACAGCTCCAATCGCGATCTCCACCGTTGATATGATAGATCTTGACGTCCTCTACGAGTTTGTAGTTGAAACATTCTTGAATCGTTGAGTGGATGAAGAGATAAGAGGAGGAGAAGTTCGTGAATTTCTGGCCTTCCATTTGAAGGTGGCGGCTGAAAGAACAAATTAGGGTTTCTTTTTCTTTTTTAATTTATGAAGGGGTGTTGGTGTCTATTTATAGAATTTCGAACGACACTATTCATTCCGGAAATTCCGAACTCCGATTTACGCGCCGTAACCAGCGTTTCTAGGGTTTACCCCGCGTTCCGGACACAATGGAATAGGTTTCGGAAGCTAATTCGGACATCTGTGCGAGTTATGGGAATAAACGTTCAATTTGAATTAAACCGATTTAAACGATTTTCTAGGCGTTTTAATTTGTACCGGACAAACGGTAAATCCAATTGACACGAAATTTGAAACCATACAATAATATCACATTACGGATCCGATGAAACTGGTTTCGTCAAAATCCGAGACTTTTTGAAAAATGGCTATTTTAACTCGCCAAATTAAAATTAAAAATAATTTGATGCGTTTCGAGCTGCTACGATCAAACGGTAACTACGATTGCCACGAAAATTGAAATCCGGTAATAACTAACTATTACGGATCCAATGGAACTAGTTTCGTCCAATTCCGAGACTGTTCAAAAATTGACTATTTTCACTAGTCGGTTTAATATTAAAATATTCAATTTTCACAAATTAACTTTTAATTCGATTTTAAAAGTTCTAAAACATCATTCTAACTTCAATATGATAAAATAAAATTTTCCAAATCATTTTCAATCATATTTAACTCAATTTTTCAATTATTTCCATAATTTCACATATTAAATTATTGATTTAATTATTCAATTAAATCCAATAATTCGAAATAAAATTTATTCGACTTATAAATTCACTTATTAATATTTAAAATTAATTAAATATTAAAATTTTAATTACTAAAATTCCTGGGTCGTTACAGACATGCTGAGTGTTGCTGTGAAATGATCATTGTGTTGATTATTTGTGATAGGATCATTTATTTGATCGTTTATCTTGGTGATCATTTCTATGATCATTTGTTGACCCAAAGCATAGTTTTGTATAAAGCATGTTTTTGTGGACGTGACTTCGTCGAGCCTCACACCCAGGAATGGTCAAAACAGGAAAGATGCGGCAAGGTTATGAGGGGTAGCTCCCTTTAGGGTATGTGCATTTCCTTCTGGAAAGGGTGGTATCATGGTATGGAGCCCAGATGCTTACTCATGTTGAAACACTTTATTTATGATTGTGTGATGTTGATTACGAGCGCTCGGATAAAGGTCCAATGGGACCGTGGGATGACATATTCGTGTAGTAGTTACCTAGTGATAAAGGTAACCCGGCCTTGTGTTGGCAGAGAGCTGGTTAAGTTCTCGGGACGTCCCGCCAGAAGCGTTTTCATGTGGCAATGGGAAGTTCGTTGGCCTGATCATTCGTTGGAAATCCAAAGAAACAATACGAGACTTGTACGGTTTTAGTTGTAGAACCTATCATTCACTTATGGCGGCGCCCCACTGTTTGGATGGTAGCTATAGTAGGCATAAGTGCGGAATGCCTATGCTGGCTAAGATTTATATTATACTTTCGAAATTGTTTTATACACTATGCACTAGTAATAATATCAAATGTTTCTTTTAAATGCGTATCAAGCATCTTTGACTATCATAAGGAGAAATCTCCTCTGATTCTGTGTTTGCATTGTGTGTGTGTGCGGGAGGCCTTATGGTAGTCTCATTTTTAAAAGCATAGCGAATTGACTTTAAAAATATTTTTCTATTTTGATTTTAAAGATAAATAAACTGTTTTGAGTTCTCACACTAGTCACATGACTGACTCGGAGTTTGTTGTTTTCCTTCCTAAACTCTGGGTGCCCACCAATTTCCACACGGGCAGTCAAGAGTTAAGGTTTGTCAGGATATTCAGGAGTTGCTGGAGGCAAGCTGGATGGCATGGCGTATTACTAGTATATAGTATTTCTTTTCCGCTGTTTGTTGTTGTCTGATGTTGTACACTCTGATGTAATGTAATGTAATGTATAAAATGTAATAACTGATATAGTTCTTTGTTTAAATATTATTCATTTATCTATTATATGTTGTTCCGCTGCGATTGTGAGATTCTGATTTTGTTCTGTTGTTTTCTGTTCCGTTCTATTTTCTATTTCCTTTTTCTCTCTATCTTCTATCTTATCTCTCTTCTTCTACCTCTTTCTTTTTCTTTTCTTTTTTCCTAAACCCTCAGTGTTCGGTTTTTCGGCAACCGACTGATTGGCATTCGATACAGTGGACGTATTGATGTCGATATTCGAGAGTCGAAGAATCGGGTCCTGACAGTACCTATATATGTAGTTCCGCTGTGTAGTTAGTGTATGCTGTATTTTGGATGTATGTATGGACATATATGTATATGACAGTCCTGTTATGTGATATTGTATAACTCTGATGTATGGATAACTATGTAATAGTTATGTGATGTATTATATTTTGTTCCATTCCGCTGTGAGATTCTGATGTTGTTGTTCTTTCTTTCTATTCTTTTCTATTTCTATCCCTTTCTTTCTTAATGATGATATGTCTTTCTGGGTTGAGAAAGGCGGGTCGTCTCATATATATTTATATATAGTTATATATATATATATGAGTCCACTCATACCATTATCTTCGTCGATCCCGTTCTGACTTGTTCCATCAATTCTTGTTATCAGCTTTGATCGTTGAATTCGTGTCGATTTTGCTTTGCTTCGATTCATAATTCAAATTTCAGTGTCTGTAGCAGTATGCATATCTGTATCATCTTCTGTATTCTTAGGCTCGAGAGGTGAGTAATCACTCACGATTAACTTTCTTTTATTCAGTAAATTTGATTTCAATTGAAACGACAATTGAAATATGCTGTTGTAGTTATTTAAATTTGTTATATATGCTATTATCTGTAACTGTTCACCTGCAGGATATGACACCATATCCTGTTGTTTATTTTATATTGGAATTGATGATATATGCCTGTTATTTTATTGTATTTTCTGTTATCACTCTGCAAGTTTCCTGTAGTTTAGAAATCACTATGGGTTGAAATGATACATACCCGAACAGACTTTAGAATAGGAGAAAATCGTTATGGGTTGAAATGATAAACCCAAGCGATTTTCATTTAATTGAATTTGGGATTACGGGTTGGAATGATATCCACCCGTATATATTTAGTATAGGGATTGAGATGATAAATATCTGTAGCACTTGACTATATGATAAGAAATATATACAGACACCGTTGGTCCATATAAATATTTTGAAAATAATTTCTATAATTTTGGAAAGAAATACATGGTTTAATAAATTTGATTCTTAAGATATTATATAAATGAAAATTGTATATATGGATTTAGTAGTAATATTTGATTTAAATTAGATTGATTTAATACATATACTATGGTTAAGTATTTATGTAAATCTATATTTCAAATAGATTCTCTTATAATAAATTGAATAATTAAGATTGGGAGATAAATTTGGGTTTATAAAAATGGTATTTAAATAAGGATTTATTTAATTAAATCGGTTTGAAATTTTTGAATGAGAAATTTAAAGGGTATGATTTTATAACTGGATTTTTTATTTAAGTGATTTAATGAATATTTCACGTTTAAATAAATTAAAGAAAATATTGAGTAAAATGTAATTTAAGGTTACTTAAATGATATTGAATCTAATAAGGGAGTATTTCAAGACTAAATAATAATGAGGTTAAATCGAGATCTATATGAAACTGTTATATAGAACATTTAAATATTAAAGCCTTGAACTATATTGGAATTTAAATGGTTTATGTTGAGACTCGGATCTGTATTTGAAATCAACGTAGTTGAATTTGTTATTTAGCGACTAAATTGAATTAAAATGAAAATTTAGGTTGAACAAAATTTGAATTTATTATTTAGAAAACTAAATTAAATAAAAATTTAGTTGTAACGTTGAATACTTAAAGTTTTGAAATATATTGAAATATAAAGGGGTATTTTTGTGATTACAAATCCGAATTTGAGTTCGATAAATTGAAATGTTTATTTTAGGAATCAAGTTGAATTTAAATTGATAAAGTGAGGTTGAATTTAATTTAAATGGGAAGGTCGGGTTGATGTTGAAACGATTTGTTAAGTTGAGGGAATTGAAAATACTTTATTGTATAAATTATTTAATATATATAAATACTATTTTGGGAAATATAGAGATATTTGAAGTGAAATGATATTGGGTTTTGAAGTATAAATTAACCTGAAATGACAACGGTGTTATAGTGTATATTTCTACCTTGTAGATAGTTCCATGGACCCTTAGAGGATGGTTATCCCAAACATCCTTTAAGTTATTTGTATTTCAGTTGATATTTCACTTGAGTTGGATTTATTGATATAAGAATGTTAATCCTGACTCGAGTGTTTTGTGTTTTGCTTTACGCTCGGGTCAGACTGAGTGATACAGCATTTGAGAGTCACCTTTGGAGTTCGAAGCTTCATTTAGAAATCCAACTATCGATTTAGATTCCAGCCTTTCCAGTTGATTGGTTCAGAGAAGTCATCTGTTGCATTGAAAACTTTACTGCATTTGAACAATTCGGTTGTATTTTTCTAACTCTGATGTATATAGTAGCTTCATGAACTACTATTCTTTATCTATTCCGTTGCATTATATTACTCTATGATCTGTGATTGATTTATTTACTGTATATTTTAAGTTTTGCCAAATTTTAATTAACAATTCGGTATTTTGAATTATTCAAGTCGGATATGTATGGTTTTATTATCGATTTGAATGGTCCAAAATTGCGGGTCGTTACATATTTAAACCTAAAATAGTACTAAGATGAAATAGTAATCACTTAAGTTACTTGTATAATAGAATAGATATGAACCTAGGGGTAGCAAATCATTACCTTAGCAAATCTTAAGTTATATTTTTATATATAATGAAATAATTAATGATACATACATGAAGTTTTATCATGAAAATAATTAAGATAGAAAGGATATACATCATGTATATGTGGGCTGCATGGAAAAGGGAGAATGTAGTAGATGTTCAAATATAGAAAAACATGATTACTAATAGAATACAATCTTTAGTCCTTGTTCTATCATCTATAAATTATTTCGCATGCACAATATTGTATAAGGAAGAGAAGGAAATAATGTTTTTACTACTAACACCTTACAAATCAACTATTAGTCCACACTATTTTTGACCAAAAAATTTCTCACACTTGCATCTGTTTTATATCAGGTTCAAATTTCCCATTCCAACAAGGTAGGATATTCTGAATCATTATAATCAAAGGTAAGTATTGGTTTTGCACTGTATGCAATTCTTAGTACAGTGAAAGACAACAAACACTCACTTATGAAAAAAAAAATGAGCATCTAGTGTCTTGTATCATTTATTTTGCAGAATATGGTTGTGTTTCTATAATGCAATGAAATATATTTGGCAGAAATCATCAATTCAAAATCTTCATTTACTTCCATTTTAAAAATATAAAGTGCAATGAAAACACTTAAAATTGTATAATATTTGAAGTTCCAGTTAGTGATTTTCTAATAACATGGGTTATGTTGTTAAAAAAATGTGTTATAATAATACAATAATCATAATCACATGAATAATTAGTCAGGACCGAAGGCAAATCCTTCTATTATATTACCTATTATAATAATCCAAGAAACTTACCTCTGTTCCGCCAACAATCAAAATTTGCAAAATCGAAACTTCTATTATATTGTCTGTATTACGAAGGAGGTGTGTCATAAATTTTACAAATAGAACAAATGTTACATATTGAGTAATATAGCATCATCATTAAAAAGTGCATGTACGTGCATACTTATAAATTAAACAATGGGAGAAAATGGAATTCGTTGATAAGCAAAGCAGGGGTTATACACTATCCTTAATTCAAGTCATTGGTGTATTCCAACAAATTTTAACTATTGATAAGAGATTAGATTCTATATCTAAAGTTCTAGCATAATAAGTAAAACCCTACTTTGAATTTCTTTTTTGTGTCACGAAATATGGCACATCCCAGTACACACCAAATGGAATAGTTTTATATGTCTATCCTTTTGTAGTAGGTTTATACTATATGACCGATTATTATATGAAACATATATCTGTCATATTGTATTTTAAACAATAAAAGCGAGCTTTTCTTATTCATAGAAATGGAAATGCAATTTACTCTAATATTATTTATATTTTTAAAGAGTGATAAATTTTTACAAAAATCATATCAGCAGTTTTCTAAAATCACACATGGTACAGTGTATGCAAAATATATGTGGTTCGGTAATGGTTATTCGAATGCACAATACAAAAAATTGAACAAATTGAAATTCGAATGTTGTCTTTTGTCTTGGGGAAGAATTTTTCTACTATTTCATTTTAAACTTGAAAATAATCTACCAAATTCGAAACACTCCAACTAAAAATACAAAAAATGATCTCATATAATTATTAATTCAAGCAACACTAAAATCATTGTAGTTAAAGTATGATGACTTAACATATTTGTTGTTTCAATGATGTATGCTCCTATCTCACTTAGATATAAATGCTGTAGAATTGGAATAGCAATATCCATATCAGCATAGGCATACTCAGCACCATTGATTCTTAGGAGAAAGAGAGTGAGAAAAATTAATTAAAAGGGAATAATTAATATGTAATTCTATTTTATTTTTATTCAAACTGGTGGATTAAATTTAGAAAGCACTAATTAGTAATCAATTCCTTTTAATTAGACCTAATCATACTCTATTATAAATAGGGAAAAACATATGTAAATTAACAAAACAAATGATATTGTAGATCTTGTTATAAAAAATTATTTCTTTCTAGAAAGACTAATCATATTCATAAGGATTAAAACTCACACAATTGAAATTTACCTATTAAATTAAATACTTTTTCTAACAGCCTTTGTATCTATAGTAAAATAACCTGTAAAGATGGAAAGTAATTTTTTTTATGATTATATCACACAGATAAGCTGACCAACATTAGTTATGAATAATTTTGATGTTGCTAGAAAAATATGTGACGATTCTATTGATGATTTTCACACTACATAATTTGTTGTCTAAACTTCGATATGAGTATAGGAAAGACACACAAAACATGATACATGCTCTAAAAAAATTGTCATCAGCTCATGTCAGATGACAACGTTTAATGTTATGGTTGATACATAACATAAATGTAGACATGTAGTCATAACCAATACTAACAGTACCTGGCAATGTTCGCTATCCTAAACTAAAATCAAATTACTCATGAATTGCACAACTACAACTAATTCTCTCTGAAACACAACAGTGGTTATGGAACAGGTTTCTGTCCATGAAAACACAACAGTGTTGCCTTTGATATATTGAAACATGAATTTTGTTTCAAATAATTATTTGTTCAACTGCATATGGCATGCAACCTTTAAATATAAATGCATTTGGAATGCACGTAATAACCCATGAGGACCTATGTTTCTTGTCATTTCTAGATTCACATCATGCAACAGAGCACTGACAACAGTATTATAACCAAAAACCAAAGATTATAAGCAAGAAAAATATTAACATAGCACTCGTTATGAGCATAAGCACTATAATAAAATTGAAATGGAAAATAACTAAGATACATAGGAAATAAATAAATTACTGAACCTGCAATATTGAACAGCCGCTGAACAGTTGTTTTTGGAATTTTTGATAGCTTGTGGGAAGCTGCCATTATGGAGATCTAATCACTGATGCAAAAATATGTTAGATTTTGAAATAGTTAACCACCAAAATGATATTGTTTGCCGAAGGAAAATGCAAAAATATATTAGATTTTGATTTAGTACAAAGGTTAAGTTGTAGGAGGGTTCAATCAATTCGGCGATGTAATAAAAATTACAAATCAAAAGATCAGGATCTATAAGTCTAAATGATAATAGGAAAATGCAATGAATTCACATATTCATATCGCTCTTATCATCCAATAAGATATTCTAAAGCATCCACATGATCAATTTATTCAATATTTTAGCCAAAACTATTGTTTCAAGCTCAAGTACTATACTGATATGTGCTAATCTAAGATTCTACTTCAATGGCGATTGGGATTATATATACAAATCTTGCAACAACTTATCAATATGTGAAAACAACATTCATCATACAATAAATACAGTTGAACGATGGTTATTCGATCGCCAAAACAAATATTCAATGAGACGGAAACATAAGTTTATGAATAGACATACTCAATTTTTTGTCCATATGCATAAAGGAGGAGTGCATCGGCAAGGCTGAAAGGAATCAAGCTATTGGTGGGAAAGCGACACCAAATCGACCTAAAAGATGGCAGGATGTAAAGTAAGGTGGCGGACATGAGGTAGCAGTTCGGATGCTAAACGCCGATGGGAAATATGCGACAACGGCGAAGATTGCTGCGATAAATAGCCTTCGTTGAAACCTACTCAATTAGAATAATTCACGTCGATAGGGGAGGTAGCTAATGTTATCTTTGGACATTTCGTGGGCATCAAATTAGCGGACATTAGGTCTTATGATGATTAGGGTTAGGAGAGGACATTAGGTCTTATGATGATTAGGGTTAGGAGAAAAATAGAAGAGAAGAAAGCCAATATTGTTTTTCTTAGATAAAATCAATGGGGAGGGTGAGAAGCGGATGGCTAGGTACGAACATAACAAAGTATAAAAGCGAATGTTCATTTCACAAATACATGAAGGGGGCTTCTGTGCCCTTGAAACCAAACTCAGTAATAATATAATAGTATAGATTAGTTTTTTCCTTTAACACTATTGACAAACATTTATTAATAAATCATCTTAAGTTACTCTTTTTAGAGAAAACATGATTTATAAAAAAAATACCAATTTCATTTGCCAAATATTCCTTATTTGGAAAACATTACATTACTGAGTGTATGCTTACTAATTTAAATGATGCTACATTGTTTCATTTTATATAAGATATAAATTTAGCAACAATGGTTTTAAATCGATGCTCACACATTACTTCTTCATTAAATTTAGTATGTATATAACATATTTTACATTTTAATGGCAATTAAGACGTACTAAACATGGCAATATATACGATAATAGGCAGCAATTTCCCAATGAGGTTCAGATATTAAATATGACAACATCTACTATGAACCTATACTACTTACATTTCACATTTTACTACATAATTACGTGATCATATAGCCATTTTTGTAATAATATATAAATGATGTTAGGTTTATATAGGAAACACTTAGATTCAGTTTTTCAATATTTACATTAGGATGAATACAAAATTTGTTGCTTGTAATAAAATAATTTTAAACTTTGTAACCATATTTGATAAGTAATGTTCTTCCCAAAACTGCAACAAATTTATTTATACATAGCATGATGACACATAATAAAATTAAGCAATATTGACTACCGGTACTTTTAATTTTGTTTTATTAAATTTACTCTATCAATGCTGTGTAATAAATTATGGTATGACAATGATTCCCAAGTTTAAATTAGATATAATACCGCTCTATTTATTCGTGTACTAAAGGTGTTATTGATATTTTGACTTAATTAGTGTCATCTCCAAAAGGAAAAATAAAAGGAATGAGTTAGTGGTGCTTAACATAAGATAAGAATAAGAACTAATATATACATGTACGATATAAAAACATGTTTTGATCTTTTGATATGACATGATACTTCCACATATATAAAATGTTTTTATCAGTAAAAGCATTTGTCATGGCTTGCTGATTTTGCTTCCAATTTTAGGGATATTTCTACTTGTAGATAAATCCATGTTTTAAGAACCTTTTTCACTTTCTCATATATCAATGGCACAGATGAACTGAAAATCACACAAATATGATTATACTCTTTTTAATTATCGATCAGTGCAAAATTACTAATAAATAAACGATTCTTACATAATAATTTAATAATTTAATATGGATTTAGCAATTAGTCAACAAAGCATGCACACCTTTGTTAAAATGATTCCAACCTTTTATTGTTATAGAAGTAGGGTCTTAGTTTGTTTTTAATATCATAGAGCATGTATGATTCAAGAAGAGCACATAAAGTCCATATGGCTTAATATATATGTTACAGTTTCCTTGTAAATGCATGAGAACTTCAATCACTCCTAACATAGATTGTACATATGAAAAAAGGCACGGTTGACAATATTAAAGCTACTAATAAGCTTTTTTTTTTTGCTAATGCGTAGAAATCACAAAAAATGTTATACACCAAACGTCAATAAATAGAAAACCATTTGTCTTTTAGAATTAAATAATGATAGAATAAAGCATTGACAGACATCGAAGCTGAGAAACAGTTTAGAAGAAACGCTGACGGCTTAATTTATGTCACTGCATTATGCATGATAAAACAAACATGTAGAAGTTAATATATATGGACGGTAGAAGTACACATAATATGATAATTATAAGTCAATGGTGGGATACATTTGGGTATGTAACAAAATACAAAGCAATAGATAGTTCATTCATTCTTTCCTTTTATTGGCTCTATTAAATGCAGTTCTTTGTTTTTTTATCTTTAAAAGTCGTTGACATTTAAAATGGTAAAAAACTATTACGTTTAGATTGCAAGATAAGATACAATTAAGAGGGAAAATAATGAGTTACTTTTCTTATATAATTAAATATGTCTACTCTAAGATAAATATTTTTTCAACTAAGATAACTTTCACATTAAATTTTTTAAATTACATAATTTTCATATTGAAACCATAACAAAAAACCTAAGTACTAAATTATCATAGGTGAGAAAAACATAATATGTAACAAAAAAATTATGATTCCTAACAATCAAATTAGTTTCTCCTCCTAAAGCTTAAATTATTTGTACAAATAAATTTATTGATTTCAACTGTAATTTCTACGCATATCATAAATTGTAAACGCTAAAACGTAAACTGTCCACCATTATAAACAAAATAAACCCATCCCACCGGCAGTCTT
Organism: Allium cepa; assembly: GCA_030765085.1. Classification (NCBI taxonomy): domain Eukaryota; kingdom Viridiplantae; phylum Streptophyta; class Magnoliopsida; order Asparagales; family Amaryllidaceae; genus Allium; species Allium cepa. The sequence continues at coordinate 268,777,426 of CM060931.1, read as the reverse complement.
TGCAAGTAGCACGAAGATGCCAGTGGTTGTAGTAATATATTCAACAAACAGTGTGTGGTCAAAACTGGCTTTCTGCTTTAGATTTGTGACATCAAATTAAGCAACTTATGTATTCAGAACTGGTTTTTGAAATAAGCATTTGGCAACCCCAAGCGAATAAAATTACTATGAACAGGAAGTTAACCAAAATCTGTTCACAGGAACTTATGTATTCAATAGCATATCGCAGATGGAAGAAGAATAAGTGCTTACGTTGAGAGAAGAGCTGGCAACTTTGAAGACACCCCGTCGATGAAGCGTTGGCTAATACTCGCACGACGGTTGGAGAAGATGACCACCACCGGAAAAAAAAGGAGGAAAATTGAAAGGAACAGAGAGGCGAAAGCGATTGCTAGTCGTTTTGACGATGAATTAGAACCTATTGGGCTGACGATGTTGATAGAAGCGGTTGACGACGGCTGTAGAGCGAAAAAGGCGCAAATCAAGGGGGGTTATTATTTAGACTGGACCAAAAAGGAGGAATGGGAGAGCCACGATAGAAGAAGAACAAAATTAAAATCATGACGACTAAGTTTAAAATGCATAAAAAATTGAAGGGAGCTTCTGCGCTTTTGAAACCTAACCCATTCGAAGAGGAGGGAACACAAAGGCGAGATTGAGAGGAAAAAGAAAAGAGAAGGAACATTGTCGTTTTGGATTTAAAATTGGGGGAAAAAATTATAGCGGCTTCAGCGCTCTTGAAATCCAACTCACCAATAATATAATAGTATAGATAATCCTAAAACTAATCCCAGGTTTTGATCAAATATAATTATTACAAATTACGCCTAGAGCGACATATGAAGATGCCCCCTTGGATGATCATAGTGTAGATAGATATATCAGTCATAAATAAATCATAATGGAAATAAACCTAAATAGCTCCAACATAGCTAACTTTGCCTCCTGCACGTCTTTGGAAGGTTATTCGTCCAGTACTAAACTTGAATTACCTAAACTCTCAATCTACTCAAATTAAAGTTTGAGCACCTAAGAGCATAAGGGGAAAACATAAACTTCGAGTCATACATAAAGTATGGTGTGAATAGTACTATTACTTCTCGATTTACTAATATTAAGTGAGACCAAAACCCTATGGAATGAGTTTCCCCTCATTAATATCCCTTTGAAATCATATCTTTTGCAAATTAGAATCCTACAATCAAACTGATTATAACAATAGTAGAAAATATGTATACATACATACATACATACATATATATAAAATCAGGAAATCAATGGACCATGTCCACATAATAGTTTTAAATAGCTAACCACTAACCATTAGTTGACTCGAGCCTAATAGACATAATCAAAGATCCAACTTCTTCCAGACACAATATTGGGTTGACTGCCATTAACTTTTTTTTCTAGGGTCAATTTAACCTAATGATTTTACGGGCTCACCAATAACCTAACTATACTCTATTTATTCCCTTTTGTGTGTAACCTCAATTTAGTTCCATCTGTGACAAGCCCTACACACTGAAATTTTTGGACTTATTTTAGCTAGGGGCTAATAGCTAAAGTATAGGACGTGACTCTACGCCAGTTCCATCTGGCCTTCTAATATCTGAGCCATAAACCTTGGGTTAACTACTCATCCATGATTTATTTCCTGTCTTACGGTTAACTACTCAATCAAAATTTCATTTACTTGTAAATAGCCTTTATAAATGATTTACCCCTGAAATCATACCTTTATAAAACAAGGAAATAATATACTTTGCTTTACTCAAAATACTTATTCCATGACACATATATATATATGTGTGTGTGTGTATGTATATATACACATACATACAAAACAATGTTGATGAAGTCTAATCAATGAGATTATCTGTCCCTTCATAATAAGTTAAACCTGCTTTTTAACTAGAAAGTTTTAAGCTACAAGGCCGAACGATACCTTCATAATCTTTATTTAAACCATAAACAATGCCTTTTGAAATCAGCGAGAATAACCCTTTTGAAAGCTTTACTAAAACCTTAGACATCCTCTTTTAAAATCCTTTAAACTTGCCTTTCGAAAACATTAGAAGCCCTCCATTCATACACTTAAAATAAATCTTTCGAAAACATTGGAGATCTTCCCTTCAAAACCCATATTATATACCTCTCGAAAGCTTTGAAAATTTTCAATGAAAATGTACCTTTCAAAAGAATTTGGTTCAAGTAAAATTTTGTGGAAACATTGGTTCGAAACCATTTACAATCATACCTTTTGAAACCTTTTGGGCTTAACTTTTGATATAACTAAGGGTCACAAAAGAACAAAGGTGAAAGCATTACTTTCGAAAGCATTTATCCCAAGTAAAAGAAAAAGGATAGTTTCGAAACCAACCATTTCGTAGCCATTGGCTTCAAAAGCATTTTGAAAGCAATTAAATTACCCTTTGGAAAGCATTGAAAAGGCGGCTTCAGAGTGTAAAGGCGAAAGCACCCATTGGAAAGCATTGATTCGAAAGTTTGAATATGGCAGCTAGGTTTCGAATAAGTTTGAAAGCGGCTATCCCTTTGAAAGCTCCTTTTTGAATATATATAGGAGGTAACTCATTCGAAAGCTCTTTTATATAAACATAGGCAAGCAGCTACATGTTTGGAAGCTTCCTTCATTTAAATAAGGTAAATTTAAAACAACCCCTTTGAAAGTTTGGTTTTGACATAGTTCCCTCCGCCCTTCTCCAATCCATTACGTACCAAAGGGTTGATACCATGTGTTTTGCTCATGAATGAGTCATAAGCGGGTGTATGATGTCGAAAGCTTGCAAATGGAAGTGGCAACGTAGTAAATTGAAGCAAAACTGGTTTATAGTCTTTTTAAGTAATTTCTTTTCAATTAACTTGCCTTATTAGTCAAAATATGTAACGATCTGGTACTTCAAACCATTCAAATCGACAATCATCCACTCATGTCAAACTTGAATTGCTCAAAACAACAGATTGTTAATTTATATTTAGTAACACTTAGCATATACAGTAAATAAATCAATCACGGAATCACAGACACAGAGTAATACAACAATATGTAGTGGAATAGACAAACAGTAGTTCATGAAGCTACTATATAAACATCTGAGTCTAAAACAAGATACAATAGAAAATTCAAATACAATGTTGCTCGAATACAAAAGTAGATAACAAGTTGAACATAAATAACTGGAATAAACTAGAATAACAGAATAGCTGAGTAGATGAAGATTGATCTCTAGAGAAGCTCCAAAGCTCCAAAGGTCAGCCTCAAATGCTATGACACTTAGTCTGATCCGAACATAAAGCAAAACACAAAACACTCGAGTCAGGATTAACATTCTTATACTAGTAAATTCAACTCAAGTGAAATGTCAACTGAAATACAGAATAACTTAAAGGATGTTTGAGATTTCCATCCTTTAAGGATCCGTTAAACTATGTTCATACATAGTACAATACGCTACATATATAATGTCTAGAGTAAAGTAAACAATTTAAAATAACATTAAGGCATTACTCATATCCCCCTTAACACATTTTATATATTCCCATAGTCTATGCAGTACCATAATTCCTCCGTAAATTGGTGGGATATCAGAAGGCACTCCATAGATACGGTAAATTCCTTGAGGGCGCGATAAGGCTTATGACAAGGCACGCAAGGCAATGCCCATGGTAGGATTCTACCTTTTGGCGGATCTGGACTGGTGGTAACACATAGCAGCTATTACCGCCCACCTCGAGACACATTCCCATAATCAAAGGTACACCTAATCAAATTAGAAGGTAATAGAATGGTATCGATGAAATGTGCCCGATCGAAGATGCGACCTCACTTGGCCCGGCGTGGCTCCTATTTAGTCACATCAAGCTAACTCACGAGAGTTAGAGTTGCATTAATACCTCAAACAGAATCATCGTCGAACCATCCTACTTCGTTCTGGATTCTCCACCACGTACACGGTTGTTAAAGTGGTTTTCGATATTGGCCGAGAGTATGATAATATTCGATCCCGATCTCTTTAACAACCAAACGCTTATTTCACACCATGGTCATTTCTTTTCAAAACAGATCATACTTCATATCAAAATATAATATTCATTTCAAAATCATATCACTTTCAAAATCTTATTCACTTTCGAAATAATATCACTTTCGGAATCATAACCACAAAATAGTTTAAACCATCATAACAAAATATTCACATTTAAATCCATTAAATCTAAATCATAACAGCTCCAACTTAAATAGTTTAAATACTGAAAATAGTTTATACATACAGATATAGTTACAAATTAAAAATAAATTATATATTTAAAATAGTTTATATATTAAAAATAGGCTATAGACTAAAATAATTTATATATTAAAAATATGTGTATATATATAAAGTAGTTTCAAATATGAATCGTTTCTTCTAATTCCACAAATCAATTCAAATCAACTTTGGTTCCAAAATTCAACCCAAATCAATCTCAGTTCAATACTTTTGATTAAAAAGGTTAAAGGTTCAATTCGAATTCTCAATAAAACCATTTTAATTTATATTGATTTCAAATCCAGGTTTAAGCTACAAATTTTAACCGCTTTCAATTTAATAAGTTTCAAAGTTTAAATATTCAAACTATTACAATAACTCAACTTGATAAATTTCATTTATATTTCGAAGTTCAACTTTAATTTATATAAATTTGGAAATATTCACTTAATAATTTTTATTTAAACATTTACACAAATCTCAAATCCAAATTTAAATTAAATTAAATATCAAATTTCAATTATATTTAATTCTAAAGTATATCTAATCACTTTTATAATAATTTAAATGAAATCTCAAATTAAAAATTTGAATCTAAATTAAATATTCAATTTTATTTAAATTTGAAAATATTCATTTAATTAACTTTAATTAAATCAAGTTATAAAATCATACCTTTCAAAATCCCAAAAACAAAAGGTTCCAATCAATTCTTATTTATATTCAATACTCAATAAATTAAATGACAAAATAACTTAATTTAACTTCCCAACCTTAATTTATTTAAAGTTATTACAAAATCTATTTTATAAATATTAACATAAATTTAAATAAATACTTAAAACATATTATATATATTTGTCAAATTAAATTTTTTATTAAATTTAGTTAAATTAAATTTTTCTACAACCTATTTAATTCTTATTTTATATATTTAAAAATAATAAAATATAAGTAAAATCTTAAAATTTACATTTTCACAACTTAACTTAAAATTTTAAAATTTCCAAAACATATAAATTTAAAATCTATATTTTTACACATATTAAAATAAAAATCTTTATATAATATTTTAAAAATCAAACTCATATATTTCATTTCAAACTTTGGAAATCATTTTCAAAATAGACCAACGATGTCTGTATATAATTTTTTATCCAATGGTCAAGTAAAACGGATATTTATCGTTTCAATCCACAATAATTTTATATTTACGAGTATATATATATATCATTTCAACCCGTAATCCTAAAACTTCAAAATCAATGAAAAAATCGCTCGGGTTTATCGTTTCAACCCATAACGATTTTCCCCTAATCTATAAGATCGTTCGGGTATGTATCATTTCAACCCATAGGTATTCCTAAATTACAAGGAACTTGCTGTGTGAGAACAATAGAATTATAACATGAAATAGCATAACATATCAATTGACAAGCATATACCACGGTTAACAATTTAAATATATAATTAAGAGGTCATGTTGTCATATGTCATAGGTAAACAAATCTAAACGTACAATCAACAGGTCATGGTGTCATATGTCATATGTAAATAATTTTAAATATTAACATATCATATTCAACAATTAAATAACTAACAATTCAAATTTAACAACACATTTCAAACTTCATTTCATGTGATATCAATTTACTAAACATAAGAATGCTAATCGTGAGTGATTGCTCACCTTTCAAGGCTGGAAAAATAAAAGGAATGGGAAGCATGGACACGAATACGCATGAACAAGCTAAAGTTACGGAAACATTCTCCGAACAGCAATGGAAATAACCAATGTAAGGTAAACAAACTTGGATTTGATGAAGATACAAAATATATATCATATTTTAAAATTAATATTTTATTTAAAACACCTATTAAAATCAACATCCAAATTGCAAACACATACCAAACAAATTCTTTATATACATATGTATTTAAAATCATTGTTTAATTCAAAACATATATAAAAATAAAATCTTTATATACATTATATTGTAAAATCATTATTTAATTTTTAAAAAAATATATTTTGTTTAAAATTTTCAAATAAATATACAAACAATATATATTATTAGAAAAAAAATCAGTTTCAAACTGAAATCATAAATTTAGATAAATAGACATATTAGTATACTGTATATTGTAGAATAAGAAAGAGGAAGCTGGTCGGGCACCACTTTCTGGCATATGGCGGTGACCGGCTGTAGTTCAAGGCGGAGGTTGCTTGTGGTGGTGCCGAGGCGAGTAGGCGATGGGAAGTGGATGCATAGGTTGTGGAAAGAAAGGGAAGGCCAAACCTTCTCAGGACATATATATGAATGCAATAGTATACTATATGAACTATATTTGCATTGTATATATATAAAGGAGGATGGGTAAATGATCTAGCGGGGTTTAAGGCTGCTTTCGCTGATGGGATGTTGCTCGGTTGATCGGTGGGTCTAGGAAGGCTTAAGCAAGGTCGAGTGTTTGTAATCTGTGGTTGATGGTTGATGGCCGAAGTGGAGATGGGTAGCTGTCAGTTTACGTCCGGAGAGGGTTGATGGATGCATGCAGGCTCGGTGCAAAGCTTTGGTGGTGGGAATGGGTTTTTGCGTACGGCAGGGACGCATGCGGCTGAGTTAGATGGAGATGTGGTGGCAGTTGAAAGGGGTGGGTTGCTATAGGCATTTGGTGACTTGCTATGGGTGAAAATGGTGGGGAGGTTGGGCAGTCAGATGTGGAGGGAGGGTGTATGCTTGTTCACGGAGGGGAAAATGGAAGGTGTACGGTCGGAAGTGGTGAGTGTTTCAAGGCAGGCTGCACGGGTTTGTGCCTTCAGTGGAAGGAGGGTGACATGGACGTGGGGAGGCGACTATGATGGATGGTTGAAAGATCGGTGGTGGGTCGAGCTCAGAAGGTCAAGGAGTGGCGATGGACGACTGATGCGATGGCGGTTATGGGTCAGAGGTCGCATGTGAAGCCGGCGGTGAGGAGGAAAAGAATGGATCAAGAGTAATTTTTTTATCTCCACTGAACAAATCTAAGCTTTTGTAAAAAAAATTATAATAAAGGAGAGGGAGGCTATGCTGTGAGGTGGAGAAGATGATTCATAGTATACAAGAAGTTGAGCAAGTTAACAAACAAAAAGATTATATATGAATGAACAAGCATAAAATAACTTTAACCGGTTGGGATAATAAAGGTCATGGAATCACAAAAGTCATGCATGAATTCAAGGAATAATAAACGCTAGTGGTTGTTAACATTACCTGATAGACAAACGAAGGACAAAAGGAATCAAAAAGGTTCAAAATGATTACCGTTATGACAGATCGTTTCGTCGAATTCGCCGCTTATCGATCATCAAAATGCACAAATGAATTTACTACGGAAATCAACACGACAAGACGAACAAAATGGTACATAAATATCAAAAATACAATCATCCATCAAAAGCCGATATTCGCTACCAAACTGCTGCAAATTCACTGAAAATAAGATAAACGGGGCTAGAAAAATCTAAATTTGACGAAACAAAATATGACGTTTCATTCAAAAAATAGTTTAAATTTTTATTGTGTAAAAATATTCAAATTTCAAAAATATTTTAGTTCCATCAAACATTAACTGAGTTAAATTTGAAAATTACGTAATAGAACTAACTTTCATATTATCCAATGAAAATCTGTCATTTGCTATTCTTAAATAGACACATACCAAATATTAAATTTTCATTGCTAAATTTAATTATTATTTTCATGAAAATTTTAATTAATTATGTTATAAAAATCATTAAAATTTTCCGGGTCGTAACATTCTAACTCACTCAAAAGTTTTCGCCTCGAAAAGGAACAAGATCGGAGAATAGAAACAATAGAAAGAAAAATAGATTCGAAATTCATAGTACCAGACACACGAATTAATTCAAAACCATATAAATTTCATTTTGAACATATCATTGCTTACATTTATAGTATATATTATTCAACTACATATTCATATTACATTTTAAACTTTTGAATATTTCAGGTAAGTTATATATGTTTAAGAATACAATTGAGTATTATACAAATAAATTTTATCCTAGTTCAACTGTTTCAATTTCATTTCTCATTTTAAACACTCCAATTATACAAAAATTTGATTCATTTCAATATTTGAAAACCATTACTTAGCATAAACGTAAGGGTTTAATTTCTGGTTTCACTTCAAAGCATTTTGAAGTACATACATACATACATACATATATATACACATCAAATAATACTCAAGAAAATTCAAGTCAAATCCATTTTCCAAAAAAAAGTGTAGCAAAGCTACTAAGTGGTCTCTCCACTATGAGACTCAAAAATGAATGTCGATGATGCTGCAGTCATCACCGAAATTATTTTCCAGCGACATAAGAGAAGAGTACCGACTTACTTCTTTGAAAATTCTTTGGAAACAATTTCTATTCGAAATTACTTTCAAACAAATAATGTATTTTTCCAACACTTGAAAACCAATTTTTTTTGAAAATACCGAAAATTAGTTTCTCAAATCCTCAATTTAAGTTCATTGCGTTTGTAAATCAAATTTGTAAACCAGGTTTAAAATTTTCAATCCCTTATAACACACAATAATAGTAATGGATAAGGAATGTTGACGAAACAATAAATGGTAATCTAGTATTATCATTTCTATTAACCAATTTAATCAAATATCTAAATTCATAAAATTATACTTTTGTATATAAAATAAAGTCATACATAAAATCATTTCATTTACAAATTTCAAAAACAATATTGTTTTAGCTTGCTCTAGTCAAGTGTTTTGAAATTCCCATCGATGGCGTTGGGCAGATGAATCGACCGAAATCCAAAATTCAAACTTAACAACTCAAACAACACAATATAAAATATTTTTATACCAATTAAAAATACACTTCCTCACAGGATGATTCAAGAATGGATTTAGAACAAGGATAGAGATACAAATTTAGAAGGATCCTAATCAAAGAGAATTCTAACTGCGAAAACAGGCTCGAAAGGAAGATAAGAAAATTAAATTACAAAAGAGGGAAGAAGATAGACTTATATTAATCGCGGTTACCTAAACCGGGTCAACCGAGATGAGAATATCATCAACAACAATGGGGACAAACTTGTTGAGAACATCGCAGAAACGCGATTCATGAGATTCACGAAGGAGGCAGGAGCATTAGTTAATCCAAAGAGCATGACTAACCATCTATATAAACCATATGTCTAGGAGGAGGACAACAGGTTGAGCTCCAGGAATAAGATCGATGCAAATTCCATTTTCGCTTAGGAGAAGAGAAGTGACTTCACCAAAACATTAGGATAATCCCTGACTATCGGGGAAGTCAAGATCACCAGATGAGAATCAAGAAAAAGATAAAGTTGTCTGTATAATCCAGAGGCATTTAACATTAAATCATAGAAGAATTACCCTGGTCTTCTACTAGAAAAAGGATTCAGGCTTTCCAAGAGATCACGACATGAAAACCGAGGACATATAAATCTCTGATGAATTGATGCCTATTGTAAAGAAGTTCCACCCCTTTACAAATCATCTACGGTTGGCGGAACCACCGATGGGATTAGTCATACACAAGAATGAAGTTGCAAATTAAGGGTGCAAGATATGCTCAAATCTATCACATAGATCAACAAGAATAGAGTTATGGGACGCTCCAATAACAAAAGAGCACGAACAGGAAAAGACAAGAATGTATTTCAGAACGAAGGGAACGTTATAAAATTCAAAAAGAAATCCTAATCTAAGAAGATCCTAACTAAGAATTTAAAGCTCGAACGAATATGATTCTGTAATTAAATTTTACTCCATATGCCAAGTTTTGTCTAAACCAGGGCTCCTATACCAACTGTAAAAACCAGGTATTTCGAACCATGCAAATCGACAATCATCCACTCATGTCAGACTTGAATTGCTCAAAACAACACATTATTAATTTATATTTGGCAAAACTTAGCATATACAGTAAATAAATCAATCACAGAATCAAAGATATAGAGTAATGCAAAAATATGCAGTGGAATAGATAAGTAGTAGTTTATGAATCTACTATATAAACATCAGATTCTAAAACAAGATATAATAGAAATCTCAAATACAATGTAGTCTCGAATAAAAAAGTAGATGACAAGTCTGAACATAAACAACTGGAATAAACTGGAATAACAGAATAGCTGAGTAGACGAAGATAGATCTCCAAGCGAATTTTCAAAGCTCTAAAGGTGAGCCTCAAATGTTGTGACACTCAGTCTAACTCGATCATAAAGCAAAACACAAAACACTCGAGTCGGGATTAAAATTCTTGTACTAGTGAATTCGACTCAAGTGAATTGTCAACTGAAATACAGAATAACTTAAAGGATGATTGAGATTTCCATCCTTTAAGGATCCGTTAAACTATCTACATAAATAGTACAATATGCTACATATATGATGTCTATAGTAAAGTGAACTATTTAAAATAGCGTTAAGGCATTACCTATATCCCCCTTAACACATTTTATATACTCACATAGTCTATACGTAATTCCTCCGTAAACTGGAGGGCTAGCAGAGGGCACTCCATAGGTATGGTACAAACAAAATTCGTAAAAAGGCACAATAAGGCGTGTGGCAAGGCAAGCGAGACAACGCCTAGGGTAGGATTCTACCGTTTTGCAGATTTGAACTGGTAGTAACGCACAGCAGCTACTACCGCCCACCTCGAGACACACTCCCATAATCAAAGGTGCACCCAATCAAATCACAAGGTAATAGAATGGTATCGAAGAAATGTGCCCTATTGGAGGTGCGACCATACTTGGCCCGGCATGGCTCCTGTTTTAGTCACATCAAGCTGACTCGCTGGAGTCAGGGCTACGTTAATACCTCATACAGAATCGACGCCGAACCATCCTACTTCATTCTGGATTCTCCACCACGTACACAATTGTTAAAGTGATATTCAGTATTGGCATAGATCATGACAATATCCAATCCCGATCTCTTTAACAACCAAACGCTTAATTCACATCATGGTCATTTCATTTAAAAACGGCTCGTACTTCATATTAAAATACAATATTCATTTCAAAATCATCACTTTCAAAATCTTATTCACTTTCGAAATCATATCGCTTTTGGAACCTTAACCAAAAAATGGTTTAAAACATCATATCAAAATATTCGCATTTAAATCCATCAAATCTAGATCTTAACAGTTCCAACTTAAATAGTTTAAATATTGAAAATAGTTTATATATATATATATATATATAAATAGTTATAAATTAAAACAATTTATATATCAAAAATAGTTTATATATTAAAAATATGTTATAGATAAAAATAGTTTACATATTAAAAATATTTTATATATAAAAAATGTGTATATATATAAAGTAGTTTCAAATATGAATTGTTTCTTCTAATTCCACAAATCAATTCAAATCAACTTTGGTTCCAAAATTCAACTCAAATCAATCTCAGTTCAACAATTTCGATTAAAAAGGTTAAAGGTTCAATTCGAATTCTCATTAAAGCCATTTTAATTTATATCGATTTCAAATCTAGGTTTAAGCTACAAATTTAAACCACTTTCAACTCAGTCATTTTCAAAGTTTAAATATTCAAACTATTACAATAACTCAACTTGATAAATTTCATTTATATTCGAAGTTCAACATTAATTTATTTAAATTTAAAGATATTCACTTAATTATTTTAATTTAAACATTTACACAACATCTCAAATTCAAATTCAAATCAAATTAAATATCAAATTTCAATTATATTTAATTCTAAAGTATTCATCTAATCACTTTTATAAGCATTTAAATAAAATCTCAAATTACAAATTTAAATCAAAATTAAATAGTCAATTTTATTTAAATTTGAAAATATTCATTTAATCACCTTTAATTAAATCAAGTTATAAAATCATACCTTTTAAAATCGCAAAATCAATAAGTTTCAACCAATTCTTATTTATATTCAATACCCAACAAATTAAATGATAAATAACTTAATTTATCTTTCCAACCTTAATTTATTTAAAGTTATTACAAAATCTATTTTCAAAATATTAACATAAATTTAAATAAATATTTAAAATATATTTTATATATTTGTTAATTTAAATTTTTATTAAATTTAATTAAATCAAACCTTTTTATTAGACCTATTTAAATCTTATTTTATATATTTAAAAATAATAAAATATAAGTAAAATCTTAAAATTTACATCTTCACAACTTAACTTAAAATTTTAAAATTTCCAAAATATATAAATTTTAAATCTAAACTTTTACACATATTAAAATAAAAGTCTTTTTATTATATTTTAAAAAATCAAACACATATATTTCCTTCCAAACTTTGGAAGTCATTTTCAAAGATAGACCAACTATGTACGTATGTAATTTCCTATCCTATAGTCAAGTGATATGGATATTTATCATTTCAATCTGCCATAATTTTATATTTATGGGTATATATCATTGCAACCCACTATCCCAAAATTTAAAAATCAATGAAAATCACTTGGGTTTATCGTTTTAACCCATAATGATTTTCCCCTAATCGATAAGATTGCTCGGGTATGTATCATTTCAATCCATAAGGATTCCTAAGCTACAGGGAAATTGTAGTGTGAGAATAATAGAATTATAACTTGAACTAACATAACATATCAATCGACAAGCATATATCACAGTTAATAATTTAAATATATAATTAACAGGTTATGTTGTCATATGTCATAGGTAAACAAATTTAAATATATAACCAATAGGTCATGGTATCATATGTCACAGGTAAACAATTTTAAATATTGACATATCATACTCAACAATTAAATAACTAGCAATTCAAATTCAACAACATATTTGAAACATCATTTCATGTGAAATCAATTTAGTAAACATAAGAATGCCAATTGTAAGTGATTGCTCACCTTTCGAAGCTAGAGAAATAACGGGAATGGGAAACACGGACACAGATACGCATGAACAAACTAGAATTGTGGAAACATTCTCCGAACAGCAACGGAAACAAGCAAAGCAAGGTGAACGAACTTAGATTTGATGAAGATACAAAATATATATTATATTTTAAAATCAATATTTTATTTAAAACACCTGTTAAAATCAACATCCAAATTAGAAACACATATCAAACAAATTATTTATATATTTATTTATTTATTTAAAATCAATATTTAATTTAAAATATAAAAATAAAATATTTATATATTATATTGCAAAATCATTATTTAATTTTTATAACACATAAATTTCATTCAAAATTTTCAAATGAATATACAAACAATATATATATTATTACAAAAAAATATATTTCAAACTGAAATCATAAATTTAGATAAATAGACATACTAGCATATTGTAGAATAAGATAGAAGAAGCGGCTCGGGTACCTGTGATGCCCCACCTTTATACCCACGCTAGCCAAGGACACTACGGTGTAATGCCGTCAACTAGCACGGAGAATAAGGCTGTTGAGGAGCGACCATCCATGTAATTGCTTCATGCGAGCACCGATATATCAGATAGTTTAAGATGCATATCATTTCAAGAGGAAATCTGACGTGCCGATACAAACTCAAAGCTACCACACATTGGCTATATAAAACCTTCAAAAACAAATATAGAAATAAACATAACACAAATCAGTCACAGATATCCATATCACAAAGGCGGAAATAGATATGAATATACAACACTTAAAAGTGTGTATCAAAGTAGTGGTCAACAAGATCCACAATATCACAAAAGAATAGATACAAGTGCTAAAAAAATGCATACATCAAGGAGTCTAAATCTCAAATGTATACAACAAAGAACTAATAGTCTAAGTAGTTAGCCAAAAGTCAGGCGATAGTGCCTGATAAGAAGTCAAGAGGAAGCACCTGTAACATCTCGGTCTGACCCGAGTATTATTTAAGAAGAAAATAATAAACGGATCAGTCTAGCTATAATTATCAGGCGAAATGAGATATAAGAAGAGATATGATAAAAACGTATGATAACAAAAATGTCATACTACGACAAGTATACATTAAATAACAATAAAATCATACAATATCTTAAGAAATCTCAAAGCACTAAAAAGAATGTCATATACTTTGTTTCATTCACTAAACCACAAACATTGGCAAACGTCGCGATGCCAATCGTAAAAATTGTTGAAACACAAATTCACCAATGCACAAATAATGATAAAGCTTATCAATGTAAATCACGAAAATTGGTGAAACACAAATTCTAGAAATCAATCAATAGAAATCCAGAAATCACAAAAAGGGGAAAGAGGCCTATCACAGAACGGGAGCATTAGAACTCACCAACACGTGTATCACAAAACGGAAAGCTATTCCATGGTTGCTAACCATTAATTTTGAGCCGAGGCTCCACAAAATGGCCCGAACAGCTATGAGCGGAAACTCCACAAAACGGTCTGAAGACCATGGGTCGCTACCCCACCAAGCCGAAGCACCACAGAAACGGGGTTTAGTCTCCCTCGCAGACAAAGAGACATCGCACATTGCTAGTCTAAATCACAAAATGATCATCTTTGATCGATAAGTGTAAATTACGCTAAGCTAGTAAATAAATGAGTTTAGCTTCATGTCTCATAACCACTAGCTTAACTTAATTATTTACGAACAAATTGTAGACTTCCACTCGAGGTTAAGTGTAAATTACACTAAGCTAGTAAATAAATGAGTTTAGCTTCATGTCCCATAACCACTAGCTTAACTTAATTATTTACGAACAAATTGTATACTTCCACTCGGGGTTAAGTGTAAATTACACTAAGCTAGTAAATATATGAGTTTAGCTTCATGTCCCATAACCACTAGCTTAACTTAAATATTTACGAACAGATTGTAGATTTCCACTCGAAAATTGTCACAAGAGATTCAATCGAACAAGTCCAAGAATTAACCGACGAAGTAAACGCAAGCATTTCGTACCACTTGTTTTACTAAGTCGTTTAATTAGATTTCTCATACGAGTGACGTAAAGGTTTGTATATACTAGTAGATTGGAAAACGGTTTAAGAAACGAGCTTGTAATAAAGTAGTGTTGAAATCGTTTTGATGAAAGAGTTTTGATATTTACTATTAGTACTGAAACCTTTATATTTTTAAAGTGACAAATCACAAAAATGATTGTAGAACAATCAATCACCAAAATTCACATTCAAAGACGTGAATAAAATCCAAAGAAATCGATACCGAATCCATCAAAATGGATATTCCCAAAAATCCCAAAGAAAATGTCATCAAAGTTGATAATAAATGATTGAAACAAATCAGAATCAACACGAATCGATAAAATTGGAATTCGTAAACATAATTGGCAAGAAGGCAAAACACAGCAGATTCGGACGTCTAAAATATTTGGTTCAGACGTCTGAATCTGAAAAATTAAAAGTTTTCCAAAATGAAATTCAGCCGTCTGAACCAAATGTTTCAGACGTCTGAAATAGGTGTTTTTAGCCTATTTCCTTTCTATTTGAAATCGAGCCAATTCAGACGTCTAAAATTCCAGATTCAGACGCCTGAAACTGGAATTCATAGTATTTTCTGAACCACGACCAAAAATGGCCAAATGAATATCGAAAGCGATCGGACGAGCAAATGACAGCTAAGGATTTACGCCACGCGACAACCCAGCCTCAACGGCTCTTCGATACGCCTCAAATATCACTGTCCAAATATCCATAATAGGATTTTCATAGATTTTGATTTCAAAACACCAAAAATTGGAATATACACCAAATCAATCCAAACCAAAATCAATCACACAAGAATAAGTGTTAGGAATTCATACCTAACAATCGAAGATAATTATAAACTAAGATGTGAGATAAAAATCTCACCTTTGAACCCAAAACAAATGAAGAAGAAGCTATAGAGCAAGGGAATATCAACCACACTTCAATCTCAACACAAGAAGCTTGAATGTAAGCAAAGCTTTTTCTATAAATTTGGGGCTAGAACTTGATTGCAAATGGAAACTAGGGCTTGAGTTTTAATTTCCCATTCCTCTCTCCATTGTTTCTAAAACTTGAGTATTAGGAAATAGAAATGAAGTAATGAAGAGAAGAGGGGTGAAGCTAGGGCCTAATGGGCTGAAACAAAAACCAAAGCCCTAAGTGAAAAAGTAGAAAAATTCCACTAACTCCAAACATACAAAAGTTTATACTCAAAAAGGTCGCAAACGTCTTTTTGAACTCAATAGGGGTAGTCTTGAGTCCTAATTCGACTGTTTGCAAAAAGTAGCCTTTTCGGACTAAAATGCGACGAACGATGAAACATTTAAATAAAATATTCAAATATACAATCGATAAATATGCGGGTTGTTACAGACTCCCCTCCTTAAAGAAATTGCGTCCTTGCAATACTTAAGAAGAAAATAAAGAGTAACAACCATAAATGCATGTCAACACAAAAGAAATTTGGAATAGGAAGTTCACCATAAAGAGCATGAAAGAGTAAGCCTGAACGGGATCGCTCGATGAATTCCCAGGATTCCCAAGAGCAATCCTTAGGTTCTGGGAATCATTGAACTTTCACAAGAAGAACATCTTTATTCCGAATGCGCTCAATCTTCGAAGCAACGATGCGAATGGAATGTTGCTCATAAGTCAAATCTGGTGAAATTTAATTTCCTCAATAACACCGGGCTTAAGAATAAAAATCGGAATCCCTAAGGCATTTTCGTAGTAGAAAGACGTGAGAAAACGTCATGGTTAACAGAAAATTGAGCCGGTGCAACGACGTAGAATAATAGCAGTACGCCCAAGAAACTAGAAAGTCGAATAATTTGGAACAACGGCGTAGTACAATGACGGTACGCAAGATGAACCAAAGCTCAAATAATTTAGAACATCGACGCAGTACAAAAACGGTACGTCCAATGGACCGAATCTCAAATAATTCAGAACACCGACGCGGTACAAAAACGGTATGTCCAATGAACCGAAGCTCAAATAATTCGAAACACCGACG
The DNA here is from genome assembly GCA_030765085.1 of Allium cepa. NCBI lineage: Eukaryota > Viridiplantae > Streptophyta > Magnoliopsida > Asparagales > Amaryllidaceae > Allium > Allium cepa. The sequence goes on along the minus strand of CM060931.1, from coordinate 268,760,116 downwards.
CAGTACAAAAACGGTACGTCTAGTGAACCGAAGCTCAAATAATTCGGAACACCGACGCAGTATAAAAACGGTGCGTCCAATGAACCGAACACCATAAAACAACATCGGACGCAAGCCCATAAAATAAATGAGACGAAGCTCAATAAAACAAGGTACATCAAAACATCCGATGAACTTGGTAAAAGATCATTCCATTCGGACATCGTCAAAAAGACAACCACTTATTGCTTACGACTAAGGGCATTGGCAACACGATTTCCCTTCCGGGAGTATACAAAGAATATTAAGATCATAAGATGCAAGGAACTCTAGCCAACATTAAGTTCCTTATGAGAAAATAAATATTCCAAAGATTTATGATCGGGGTAGAGAACAAATTTCTCATCCAAAAATGATGATGCCAAAGTATAAAAGTGAAATCAATAGCCGTGGGCACTAGATCATGAATGGCGTATCTAGTCTCGATAGGCTTTAATGATTTAGAAACATAAATGATAGCACGTTCTCTTACATAATCTTCTTTCCTAAAAAGATAAAACTTTCAAAAGCACAATTATCTTTATGTAATTATCTTTCTAGAAAAATTAACATTTTTACAAGTGAATATATCGTGTCAAATTGTCTCATCAAAGCGTTTAGGAAATTCCTATCGATAACGTTAATTAAGGCATCAACTAGAATTCTTAAAGCACTCAACGGGCAATACAATCACAAAATCATCTTCTATATGATGAAAATATCTCTTAAAAGTTTTGAGAATATTCTTTACTCATTTAAGATCAAAATCCAATTGTACTTATAAATAAATCTTATGAAAAAGATTTGCAAAATTTTAAATTGCTATTTTCATCCAAAATCAATAAACGCAAGAATGGGATTATCGAGATATTCATAGAATACTCGATTTATAAAACGGATGAAACAAGATGGGCAAACTGAATGACATAATAAGTCATTCATAAGAATCATAACGAGTGCGGAATGCGGTAAGTGGAATGCTAACTGCCGCAACTCGTAGCAAATGAAAACCGGTGGCAAGGTCGAGCTGAAAAGACCTTAACTCCACACAAGATATTGCTTAGGTGATGATCCTAAGACAAACTCCAAAGATACCGAAAAATTCTCAAGCTACATGAATGAGAGAAATAACACTTTCCTCATGATGAAGGCTCAAAGAATAAAATGACGCCATCAAATTGGAATCAAAATCACAAAGAAAAATAGAAATCTGCTTAACAGATTAAAAATGTCGAAGATAAATAGTCCATTCGGGGTATAGGATATGGCTTCATAATAATTAAGGCAATCCGTACAAAAGTCAATTCCGAAGCATAAGTAAAAATCATCTCGGAAAGAAAAATCACATAAAATAATTTCGACATCAATACAAGAAACCAACTGAGCGTTGCGGATCCACCAACCAAATTCTCAATTCTCAAAGAAGCCGTAAAACCCAAAATGTTTTAAAGAAAAAGAATCAACAAGTTCTTTTGACATAAAAATAATGAGAGGAACCCATATCAACAAGAACTTAAATAGATTAATCACAAAACAAATGCCATCAAAGATTGAATAAAAAGTACCTTGACCAAGAGAAGTGTCACTAGGCATTTGCACAACATTGAGCCTTCCCTCCCTCTTGCTTAGAAGTTTGGGACAAGTAGTAAAAGATGTCTCGAACTTTTGCAAAAACGACAAAAGAGAGGTTTCAGACACCTATTAGCATAATGGTCTGTGGAACCACAATTGTAGGATTGTCCTCGACCAGAGGTAGGAGTCTTTGCTACTAGAGTTTGTTGCTTCCCTTTCTTGTTGGGAGTGGAGCCTTTGAATTTGATAGGCCTCTTCATGTTATTGTTGAAGTTCTATTGGGCACCCACAACTTCAACATCACCCTCATTATCGGCCTCTTCAAGTCGAAGAGCGATATCAATAAGATGATCAAAAGAAACTTCTAATTTCAGAAGCAAAGGCTTTTTGAGATTCTTATTCAAGCTATAGACGAATCTTTGATTTTTCTTCAATGGGGTATTAATCTATTCAACCCCGTATTTAGAAAGAGATTCAAAAGATGCGACATATTCTGCCATAGAAGATTCACCTTGAACAAGGTCAATAAAACGCTGGGCCAAAGTTACTTTTTCAGCCTCCGGCACAAATTTTGATTCGAATCTTTCCCGGAATCGCTCCCAAGTAAGATCCGCTTCAATAATTTCAGAAATAAGAAGCTCATGCCAATCAAATGCTCTTTCTTGGAGCATACTTGGAGCCACTTGGACACGGTGAAGATCAATTAGATTCATGCGAGTAAAGATGCGATCGCATGTTTTGAGCCAAGCTTGGTCTTGAATGACGCTTTCGGAACCCCTAAATGGCTTCCCACCCAAGTTGGTACAGTCACTGCACAAACGTACAAATCCGAACTTAAGGTAAGTAGGCCCTCGATTGGGTTCGGCAGCCTGAGCATTCTTCACGAGATCTAAAAGCTGCTGTGCAGACATAAATACTCCATCCTGGGGAGTAGCACTAGATTAACCGGCGCTGGGACGACCAGGTCTAACCATTTCTCTTCCTTAAGAAAGAAGAAGGAAGAAGAAAAAGGTTATTCACAAATTGAATATCAAACATTAATGATTGTTAAAACAAGGAATCATAAAAGAAAAATAGGATAGAACGGTACGAAGACACGAATTAAATCCTAAGGCATGACTCCTAAGACGTACTTAGGACGATGATCCTTGTTAAATTATTCTACATTGTTCCGAAGTTTGGCTCTGATACCAAGCTTTAACGCCCCACCTCTATACCCACGCTAGCCAAGAACACTACGGTGTAATGCCGTCAACTAGCGCGGAGAATAAGGCTGTTGAGGAGCGACCATCCGTGTAATTGCTTCGTGCGAGCACCGATATGTCAGATAGTTTAAGATGCATATCATTTCAAGAGGAAATCCGACATGCCGATGAAAACTCAAAGCTACTACACAGTGGCTATATAAAACCTTCAGAAACAAATATAGAAATAAACATAACACAAATCAGTCACAGATATCCATATCACAAAGGCGGAAATAGATATGAATATACAATACTTGAAAGTGTGTATCAGGGTAGTGGTCAACAAGATCCACAATATCACAAAAGAATAGATACAAGTGCTAGAAAAAAAATTGTATACATCAAGGAATCTAAATCTCAAATGTATACAACAAAGAACTACTAGTCTAAGTAGTTAGCCAAAAGTCAGGCGATAGTCCCTGATAAGAAGTCAAGAGGAAGCACCTGTAACATCTCGGTCTGACCCGAGTATTATTTAAGAAGAAAATAATAAACGAATCAGTCTAGCTATAATTATCAGGCGAAATGAGATATAAGAAGAGATATGATAAAAACGTATGATAACAAAAATGTCATACTACGACAAGTATACATTAAATAACAATAAAATCATACAATATCTTAAGAAATCTCGAAGCACTAAAAAGAATGTCATATACTTTGTTTCATTCACTAAACCACAAACATTGGCAAACGTCGCCACGCCAATCGTAAAAATTGTTGAAACACAAATTCATCAATGCACAAATAAAAAGCTTATCAATGTAAATCACGAAAATTGGTGAAACACAAATTCTAGAAATCAATTAATAGAAATCCAGAAATCACAAAAAAGGGAAAGAGGCCTATCACAGAACGGGAGCATTAAAACTCACCAACACGTGTATCACAAAACGGAAAGCTATTCCATGGTTGCTAACCATTAATTTTGAGCCGAGGCTACACAAAACGACCCGAAGACCTATGAGCCGAAACTCCACAAAACGGTCCGAAGACCATGGGTCGCTACCCCACCAAGCCGAAGCTCCATAGAAACGGGGTTTAGTCTCCCTCGCAGACAAAGAGACATCGCACATTGCTAGTCTAAATCACAAAATGATCATCTTTGATCGATAAGTGTAAATTACGCTAAGCTAGTAAATAAATGAGTTTAGCTTCATGTCTCATAACCACTAGCTTAATTTAATTATTTACGAACAAATTGTAGACTTCCACTCGAGGTTAAGTGTAAATTACACTAAGCTAGTAAATAAATGAGTTTAGCTTCATGTCCCATAACCACTAGCTTAACTTAATTATTTACGAACAAATTGTAGGCTTCCACTCGAGGTTAAGTGTAAATTACACTAAGCTAGTAAATATATGAGTTTAGCTTCATGTCCCATAACCACTAGCTTAACTTAAATATTTACGAACAAATTGTAGATTTCCACTCGAAAATTGTCACAAGAGATTCAATCGAACAAGTCCAAGAATTAACCGACGAAGTAAACGCAAGCGTTTCGTACCACTTGTTTTACTAAGTCGTTTAATTAGATTTCTCATACGAGTGACGTAAAGGTTTGTATATACTAGTAGATTGGAAAACGGTTTAAGAAACGAGCTTGTAATAAAATAGTGTTGAAATGGTTTTGATGAAAGAGTTTTGATATTTACTATTAGTACTGAAACCTTTATATTTTTAAAGTGACAAATACCAAAAATGATTGTAGAACAATCAATCACCAAAATTCACATTCGAAGACGTAAATAAAATCCAAAGAAATCAATACCGAATCCATCAAAATGGATATTCCCAAAAATCCCGAAGAAAATGTCATCAAAGTCGATAATAAATGATTGAAACAAATCGGAATCAACATGAATCGATAAAATTGGAATTCTTAAATAAAATAGGCAAGCAGGCAAAACACAGCAGATTCAGACGTCAGAAATATTTGGTTCAGATGTCTGAATCTGGAAAATTAGAAGTTTTCCAGAATGAAATTCAGACGCCTGAACCAAATGTTTCAGACGTCTAAAATAGGTGTTTTTAGCCTATTTCCTTTCTGTTTGAAATCGAGGCAATTCAGACGTCCGAAATTCCAGATTCAGACGTCTGAAACTGGAATTCAGAGCATTTCCTGAACCTCGACAAAAAATGGCCAAATGAATATCGGAAGCGATCGGACGAGCAAATGACGACTAAGGATTTACGCCACGCGACAACCCAGCCTCAAAGGCTCAAATATCAATGTCTAAATATTCATAATAGGATTTTCATAGATTTTGATTTCAAAACACCAAAAATTGGAATATACGCCAAATCAATCCAAACCAAAATCAATTTCACAAGAATAAGTGTTAGGGATTCATACCTAACAATCGAAGATAATTATAGACTAAGATGTGAGATAAAAATCTCACATTTGAACCCAAAACAAATGAAGAAGAAGCTATAGAGCAAGGGAAGATCAACCACACTTCAATCTCAACACAAGAAGCTTGAATCTAAGCAAAGCTTTTTCTATAAATTTGGGGATAGAACTTGATTTGCAAATGGAAACTAGGGCTTGGAGTTTTAATTTCCCATTCCTCTCTCCATTGTTGCTAAAGCTTGAGCATTAGGAAATAGAAATGAAGTAATGAAGAGAAAAGGGGTGAAGCTAGGGCCTAATGGGCTGAAACAAAAACCAAAGCCCTAAGTGAAAAAGTAGCAAAATTCCACTAACTCCAAACATGTCAACGTTTATACTCAAAAGGTCGCAAACGTCATTTTGAACTCAATAGGGGTGGTCTCGAGTCCTAATTCGACTGTTTGCAAAAAGTAGCCTTTTTGGACTAAAATTCGACGAACGATGAAATATTTAAATATACAATCGATAAATATGCGGGTTGTTACAATACCACTGTCTAGCATATGGCGGTGATCGGTTGTAGTTCAAGGCGGAGGTTGACTGTGGTGGTGACGAGGTTAGTGGGCGTTGGGAAGTGGATGCATGGGTTATGGAAAGAAAGGGAAGGTCGAACCTTCTCAGACCATATATATGAATGCAACAGTATACTATATGAACTATATTTGCATTATATATATATATATATATATATATATATATATATATATATATATTTGAAGGAGGATGGGCAAACGATCAAGCGGGGTTTAAGGATGCTTTCGCTGATGGGATGTTGCTCGGTTGATAGGCAGGTCTGGGAAGGCTGAAGCAAGATCGAGTGTTTGTAAGCTGTGACTGATGGTTGATAGGATGAAGTGGAGATGGGTGGCTGTCATTTTGCGTCCAAAGTGGGTTGATGGGTGCGTGCAGGCTCGGTGCAAAGCTTTCGGGGTAGGAGTGGGTTTTTGTGTATGGCAGGGACGCATAGGGTTGAGTTAGATGGCGATGTGGTGGTGGTTGAAAAGAGTGGATGGCTTTAGGCGTTCGGTGACTTGCTATGGTTGAAAATGGTAGGGAGGTTGGCCAGTCAGATGACGAGAGAGGGTGTGTGCTTATTCACGGAAGGGAGAATGGAAGGTGTACGGTCGAAAGTGGTGAGTGTTTCAAGGCAGGTTGTATGGCTCTGTGCCTTTGGTGGGAGGAGAGTGACGTAGACGTAGGCAGGTAGCTATGATGGAAGGTCGGAGGATCAGTGGTGGGTCGAGATCGAAGGATGAGGGAGTGGCGGCAAATGACTGATGCGATGGCGGCTGATGGGTCAGAGGCCGCACATGAGGCCGATGGTAAGGAGGAAAAGAATGGATCGAGAGCAGTTTTTTTTAATCTCCACTGAACAAATCTAATCTTTCGTCAAATAAATCTATAATAAAGGAGAGGGAGGCTATGCTGTAAGGCGGATAAGATGATTCATATTATACGAAGAAGTTGAGCAGGTTAACAAAAAAAAGATTATATATGAATGAACAAGCATAAAATAACTTTGACCGGTTGGAATAATAAAGTCATGGGAATCAAAAAATTCATGCGTGAATTCAAGGAAAAATCAATGCTAGTGGCTGTTAACATTACCCGATGGACAAACGAAAGGATAAAGGATAGCAAAAAGGCTCAAAATGGGTATCGGTACGACAGATCATTTTGCCGAGTTCGGCGCTTACTGCACACCAAAATGCACAAATGAATATACTACGAAGATCAGCATGATGAGATGAATAAAATGGTACACATATGTCAATGATACCATCATCCTATCAAAAGTCGATATTTGCAGCCAAACCACTACAAATTATCCGAAAATAAGATAAATAGGTCTAGAGAAGTCCAAATTTGAAAAACTAAATACGACGTCTCACTCAGAAAATAGTTTAATTTTTTATTATGTAAATATATTCAAATTTCAAAAATATTTTATTTCCATCAAACATTAACTGATTTAAATTTAAAATTGAAAATTACATAACAGAGCTAACATTCATATTATCTAATGAAAATCTGCCATTTGTTATGTTTAAATAGACGCATACCAAATATCAAATTTTCATTGCTAAATTTAATTATTTATTTTTCATGAAAAATTTAGTTAATTAGATTATAAAAATCGTTGAAATTCCCAGGTCGTTACAAAATACTATTGGTTACCACTTCTTTATCAAAGTCCTTTCCTAAAAGTATTGTCGTATTCAGATGTCATCAAATTCAAATGCATAACAAATAAGTCGTTCTCTTTGAGTAAACATATAAAACATTTATGTCCCTTAAATTAAATAATTTTATAACTATAATAGAATACTTAGGAAAATTCCGCCAAAATCACCATAATTCACTTTTAAAATGTTTTCTAACATATTTAAATTTCTGACCCCAAATCATTATATGTTGTCGTAATTAATTTAAACCAAATATTAGCCATTTCTTTCATAGAAAATTCATAATAAATCCGCAATTGCTTAGAAAATTATGAAACATGAAACCCACTTGTAAAAAAAATTGACCATATATAAAAAACGCAAGTCATTTGCATGTTATTTAATAGGTTTTCAAAATCTAAACTTATCATAAAATCTATATGAAGCAAACATAAATCATCAACGGACACATACACAAATATATATATATATATATATATATATATATATATATAAAACAATCATACCATGGCATATTATTTGCAAAATTTATTCGGATCTAACTAGATACCAAAATCAATGAAAATGAGATGTAAGATCATTATTCACCTTGGCTTGGTGTTAAGAAGGTTGATTAGTTTATCCTTTGATTAATTTGCATAAGCTTCCTACTTGAATCTCAGCTTTTCTTCTTCTTAAATCACTTAATGATGGTCGGCTAAGCTTACAATGGTTTTGGTTTTGTTTGCAAATGTTAAAACGAATAAGAAATGAAGGTAAGAAGGGTTTAGGGCATGAAAACAAAGACTATCCCTATTTTACCCTTTTCATATTCCTCCTACTTATTTTAAAATTCTCTTTTTCTTGTATATTTATTAAGGCACACCTCCATAATTGGTTAACCACTCTCAATCCCTTAACCATATACATTATTTCATTTAATATATCTAATTAAATGTCCTAACTAATGTTAATCAAAATTAGAGTCATTACATATTCCCAAGCTGGTTTCCTATCAATGTTGTCAATGGTCGGTGGATCCTAGCTACAAGAACTCTAACCACTATTTAAGGCTTTCGACATTTGATGTCCAACCATTACCGCATTTATCACCGAATAAAATCATGTTCATGTAATAAACAGCACCTAACCACTTAATACCTTTTATTCGCAAATAGGCAGATTCTGATCATTTAATACCTTAACTAAGGCATACCCCATCATTTAAGACCTATTCCCTAGGCGTACTTCCAAAAGGTAATATTATTATTATGGCTTTAGAAATTTAAGAGACTGTACCCAAGCCACTTAATACTTCCCAGTGGAAAATACGCAGACCCCTCCATTTAAGACCTACTTACAGAAGCGTGTTCCTTAATGGTACTATCTAGTTGTCATTGCTTGAAAACATCATTGCTATTTAGTACTTCTTTTATCGGAAATAGTAGGACTTTATAGTCACTTAAGACCCCAAACCTAAAGAAAACCCTTCTCGAGATGTCCATTCTCACTTTTTAATTATAAATACGGCATCTCATTAGGTTACTTATTTCGGTAGGGAGGCAGACCCCTTAGCCACTTAAGACCTCAACACTGAAGTAAACCCATTTTATAGACATCCTTATTTATTTATTTTGAATCTCATTAGGTTACTTAATACATTCACTTAGGAGAGAGGCGGACCTTTCAGCCACTTAAGACCTCAAATTAGAAGCGAACCCCTATAGAGATATCCATCATCGCTTCTAATCCCAAATTTAGACCATTTAATACTTTCCAATTAAGAGAGCAAACCCAATATCTCACGTCGTCATAGGTCCTACGATTAGTGATATCTCACAATAGTAATAAGTGCACCTGACTGTTAGTTGTCTCAAAGTGAAGGGCAATCTTCCGTCGAGTGACTCTACTGGCCTTACACCATTTACCTACTAAGTCCAATTAACCATCGTAAGTATCTATTTATATTATACTATGTAGACATTGGACTTAGCTTATTAATTCCTTTTCTATTTAAAGAAATAAGATTTACCTTAAGTATTTATGTACCCATAAATCCTCTCTTAATGCTTATAAATGTCAATTTGTCCACAAAATCCCAACGGGAATTTCCTAAGACATTTCTATATGATTACCAATTTCAGATTAGTAACCTTTCATATTTATTCCATTTTTATTAGTCCCATTAATTTATTTACCCTATAAAATTATTGCAACTTCCATATTTATTACAATTTATTGGAGTTACAACCTTTTAGATTCTTTCCCTGCTATTAATTATCCTATATTTGAATATCACGTCCAACCGTCGTTATTAGCTTTTTTGTTTAATTGTTATAAGCACTGAACAACTTACAAATATATACTTTTATCAAATATGTTCTAGTTATACCTTTACTAGAGTATACTTTTCTGTAGTACACTGTTGGGGTCATATCTAAAAAGATTATCCATTATAATTTCCATAAATTAGTCCAAAACAAAAGATTTAACTTTAAAATATAGAAGATTGCATCTTTTGAAATTATAAAGAATAATCATTTATTTTTATTATTGAAATAGATAGTGTAAACTACAGTGAATTCATAATTTACACATCCTTTCTCTTTCTATTTGTATTTATTCCTTGTTAGATCAAACATTGTATCTTTCTAAAAAGGAAAGAAATCAAACTAACTTATAAATATTAAACGGATCTAAATTCCAACAATTCCAAATAAAGAAAAGTTTATATTCTAATAAGATCAGGGTAATAACCCAAATTTACAACATTATTATACAACATATTTTAGATCTTGAATAAATTCATTTGAATCAATATTCTAAATGCAGTATTGGGACTGAATTTCAGATCAGGTTGTATATAATGCTAAATCAATTCATAAATAAGAATATGTAAGCGGTATTTATTATTTTCAGCTCGTATTTAATTTTTTTCCTACAATTCAAATACATTATCCAATTAGCCATAAAAATAAAATTAACACTAACAGAATAATTTTAATATTATAACAATTTGTAAAAATTCCCACTCGCCTTTTAAAAGCGATCCAAATTTCTAGATCTGATGTAGAACCTTTGGTTCATCTCTAAATCCTTTTCGATCCAAGAGATGTGTATAAAAGGGTATATACATACATTATAATTAAAAATATGTTAAGATATTTAGGATTGGGAGAGAAAATAGGTACATATATATATATATATATATATATAAATTACCTCAAGTACACATGTGGTCGATTCCCCTCTCTTCTCCTTTTTAATAGATTTCTACTCTTCTTCGATTTGTATGAATATAAGTACAAATATCTTATCTTTACTAGTATGGGCCCGTGCTTCGCACACGGGCAAGGGCATTTTCGAAATTTCAAAAAGACACCGAGTAGATTAGTTGAATGAATTTTCTTTATTAGCAGTAGAGATAATTTAGAAAGAAAGTGGAATCAACCAAAACCGTTAGATTGAAATATATTAAATCTAGGCCGTTGGGGCCAAGGTTTATTGGAGCCGCCTGGTCGCCACCGGTCAACTGCCCTTGGGTGACTGAACGAGTGCTAGGGGTCGACTGTCCACAATAACGGGTCGGCCTACGTGCCCGGATACTCAATATAAAAACGTTAATTTCTTTTTATTTAATTATTTTTCATTTAAACACGTTTTTCGTCCGTAATTTCTTTGTTTGAATTTCGATCGCAAAACTTCAAATATGAAAGTTGCTCAATATTTCACCACGAATGAAGTGGTGCAAGTTTCGTGGTAAAATTATATAATTTGGAAAAATTATATTTTCAGAGCCTAATTAACTAACTAATTGATTAGTTAAATAAATAACGCCAAATTAAGGGGTGTTACATTACTCCCCCTTAAAAAAAATCATCCATGAAATTTCACTGATGACTAAATCAAGGTTTTGGCTCCTAATTATCCTAAACTACGCAACCAATGAGTGTACAACTAATTTTACAACCAAACATGTACAAGTGCGTAGTGTGTAATTGTACCAGAACACAGAAAATATGTATGCAGAATAATTCTAAATTGGATCCTCTTATATGAATGCTTTTCTTTTGAAACATTTTTGAAAAATATGATGCAAATAACCTAAATATATACCGGTAGCTCTACATGTATGAAGCCTTTTTGAAAAATCTTTTCAACCAAAACCTCATACTCCTACAAATAGAAGTATGAAGTAACAAATTTTGCATCACTTCTTATCACCCAATAATCTAACGCATCAAAAATCGCTTTCTAAACCTTATTCCTATGCCGGAAAAATGAATTTGGATGGAGAATTTAACATACCATACCTAATCTTCCTGTTCCCATAGTATAGTGGAAATTTCTTCGTTGTCCCGGATTTATTTCAAATTTTCCACATATGAAGTGCATAAGATGCTTATTTCAAGCTCTAAAAAAGAAATAAGTCTAAAAATAGACTCGCATCCATCATTGACAAGGTATGGAAATAGAAATTATAAGGCTAAAACAAATTTTCCCTTTTCATCGCTTGCATTTTCCACATCGTCGATCCTAACACACCACTAAATTCACAAATTCTAACTCTATTTTCCTTCCCTACGCCTAACTGTGGCCTTCGAAATCAAAATTTTCAAAAAATTCGTTCTCACTTTTTAAATTTGTGCGTCATTCAAAAATTAAATCCAAAATGTTTAGATGCCTATTTTCCCTTGAAATAAAATTTTACCCAAAAGTTTGATACTTTTTTCAAATGTCAACAAGTCTATTATTAAGATTTTTTAGCTTTTAAGAAACATGAGCAATGGCTCGTGCTATCGAAACAACTTTGTCACATCCTTTGCTAAAATTTCCAACTATTCTAAACTTCTAGTTTTATAATGCATTTACTGTTAGTTAAGTGTCTTTATAAGATTCCCTTATTTATATTGTTTCTCCATTATGCATATATATATATATGCATTTATATATATATATATATATATATGCGAACTGTTCGCATATCCAGAAACAATAACATGGAAAATGAATAGAACCTCGTAATATCATGCGTGCCTTTTATAAGAGACGACTAACAGTTTTACAACCTAACAACCAAAAAGAAAAAAACAAATACAGGAAATAAAAGATAAAACAATCCTAAATAAAACACCGCCTAAGAACTGTGAGAAGGTCCCACTCCACGGTTGGAACTCAAGCCATTGCCATGACCATGGAATGACCGTAGCATGGCGACTATGCACCTAATCTCATGCCCTTGGCGCAGCTACTCCGTCCTAAACTCTCGAAGCTCTGCTTGAACTAGACGAATTACAACAAGCTCAGGACTCATAAATCCCTAAGCGCCCTGTGTTGTGTCCTACTACTGGTATTGCAGCTCTGGTGGTAGTACAAATGGTGCAACGGGTGGCAAGGAAAATTCATCCTCTTCATGGTGGTCCGGTCGATGGTGGGAGGGACCTTCCTCACTACTAGCTCCCGGCTCAAATTTACCTTGTAATACCTAAACACTCGAGTGAGAAAGTGGCAATATGAAAAGAGAGTCATTGGGGAACCAACACCCTGATCGACTATATAAAGCTTCAAGACACGAGCTAAATTGATGGCTACACCGCTAATTATAGCATAGGCGTCCTTCTGCATTAAGGTGTAGATCTAGTCAAGGCTCTCCGTCTTTAGAATGATGTTGTGCTAAATCTTGCGCATGAGGAGAAGGGCCACCGGTCGTAAATTGTTGGTCCTCTAGTCACCAACATTCCCAGAAATGATCCGCTGTAGAATCTCAGGATCAGACATCTCATATCGTTCAAATCTGCGCTTAATGTAGATATCTCCAAATTTCCTGCAAGATCATCATCTGACATCTCAATCCGAGCTCCCTTCACCTCGGACTCACGGTATTTTTTACCATCATCAAAATTCTACACCATCTGTTCATCGAAAAGACCAATGCATGGCAGGTAATATTCCCGCTTATAAGTCTCAAAGCGGAGGATCAGTGTAAGTCCTGCCACGACGAAAACCTCTTCAAGCCCAATAGCGGTGAAATCTTCGAACTTCACTGGTCATCGGTGAAGGAAATCAAAGTCCATTGTTTAGAGATCGTGGCGATCTTCCACTCGCTTTGGTCGAGCCATGCGGCTTCTTACGGAGTAAGGCTAGGATGACAGAAGAAAGAGGCACCGGTACATGGCAGTGCCATGGGCTAAAAGGTATTGAAAAAGGGAGAAAAGATTTTAGATTTAGAGTAGTGATGGGGCAAGATCTGACGTGCAAGGATTTTGGCGTCAGTTGGTGGAGGAATGGAGGAGATTAAGCGGAGGAATGGGGTGGCGGTATTGTGTTCGACTAAAAAAATTGAGGAGGAGGATAAGGGGTGTGGCGATTGAAGTTTGGATGCAACTTATAGTCGTCCTCCAGGTTTGGGTTTGGTTCAGATCCACCTAGCGGTCGACTACTATTAAGTCGACCGATCGACCGCTAGCCCAGATTTGGGTGCGGCCTGAACCTGGATCCAAAAGGGCCGGTTGAATTAGTTAATTTTCTTATGACCGTTCCGCACACCATTTTCGACTTAACCCATCCAGAAAAATTCAACCTTCCACGTGATGGTATCCACCTTATCGCGTAGACCATTCTTTGGCTGCAATACCTCAGCAAAGCTGTTGCAACAAACAACACTTTCAAAAACCTAAAAATATTCCAACTGCTATTCCCTGCCTACTTTGCATAGAAATATTTCTTCTAATAACCGGTAGGTTCAACAACACTTCAAACTACATACCCCAATAAAATTGAATGCGACGACCCACCTTTATGGACGATTTAAGTCGACAATGAAACACGCATGTCTCACTCAAACCATTCAAGAGGGAAAATTATCAATGTGGTTTAATAAGAAAAGAAAAGAAAAGAAGGAAATAACATACAGAATCTCGTAGTGGAATGAAAAAATATAATAATCAAATAAGCAGTTCATGAAGCCGTTTGCAATATACATTTGATTTTAATTTTTTACAACTTAATCAGTGTACAATCGAAAAATATACCAAAATATGTAGCGGAAATATAATAATAAAAATAGTCTAGCAACTCCATCTTCATCTTCAATGGATAATGTCTTCAAACAGTGAAATACTCAAGCTAACCTGATCATAATGAAAAGATAAAACGCTCGAGTCAGAACTAAAATTTCTTACGTAAGTTATATCAATAAAAAGTAAATATGAGTGCAATAGCTTCAAAAATGTATACGGGATTTTCCATCTTCTATCAAGTGTACAACGTGAATGCAATAACTTAAGAGATGTTATGAGATTTTCCATCTCCTAAGGATCCGTTAAACTATTTATATGAAGTAAGATATGTTATATATGTTGCGTCTATAAATAAAATAAAGTATTAAAATAGCTTTAAGTCTTTACATTGATCCCCTTAACATGTTTTTTAGCAAGTAGTCTATGCAGGTCCTGTAACACGACCGTTAACGCCAGTAGCCAGTGAGTCACCTATAGGTAGCATACTAAAACAAAATCGTAGTGGTCACGCATAAGAACAAAAGTATGACAATGCATGTGAGGCGATGCCCAAGGTAAGATACTACCGTTCTGCGTTTCCTGACTAATAGCAACCCATAACGGCCCACCGAGAACATCCATTCCATAATCAAATCAAGGTGCACCAATCGAGTCCAAAAAAATCAATATGGAAATACAAAGAACAGATGTCGATAGAGGTGGCTAGCCTCATTGGTTAGGTATGGCTCATGTTTAGTCATTTCAAATTGACATAAGTGTCGGGGTCTGTTCATCATCGTCCTCTTTCTTCAAATCCACCGAAAGTTCGCCAATCCAACCACTTCATTTTGGACATCTACCGCATACATGATTGTTAAAGTGGTTTCGGTATTGATAGAGAGTATGCCAATATTTGGTCACGTCTCTTTAACAACCAAACATTATTTATCACAAGAGTTGGTTCTTTTAAATTTCAAGAACAAGTCATACTTCATATCAAAATATCGAATTCACTTTAATAGCATAAATAATACATCATATCAAATATCGAATTCACTTTAACAGTATAAATCATGCTTCATATCAAAATATCGAATTCACTTCAAAATCATTTCGAATTCAAAAATAGGTTATACTTTCATGTCAAAATATTCAAATTTTAAATCAATGAATTAAATCTAAATAGTCACCAATTTTAAAACAGTTTGAATATTGAAAATGGTTTTGAATAATTAAAATAGTTTTGAAGGTTCGAAATAGTTTCGAATATACAATAGTTTTAATATTGAAAATAGTTCGGATAATCAGAATAGTTTGTAATTAAAATAATTTGATTATTAAAATGGTTCAAATAGTTTATATCAAAAAAATTCCTTCTTTCACAACAATTTGACCCAGGTACAAATTCCAAATCGCAACGAATTCATTTTTTCAACTTCCAATTCAAATCAACTTCATATTCAAATTTCAAATTGAAACATCTTCAACTCAAAACGATTTCAAACTTTACTTCAAATTCAATTTGAATAGTTCTATTCAAATGGTTGAAAGTTTCAATTCAAATTCCTATTTTTAAAACAATATAGTTTAAATCCATTTCACACCTTAAATTTGAAATACCTATTTGAACCACTCTAATTAAAGTAAATTCAATGTTAAATAAAAATTAAAAATTTCAAATAATTCACTTTCGATAAATTCAAATCATATCAAAATTTCAGCTTAATATTTCTGATTAAATCCTTAAACAATTTCATTTACACAGTTTCAATTTCAATGTTTCAAATCTCGAATTGGAAAATAATTTAATTATTATAAATCAAAACTTTATTTTCTTTAAAATGATATAATTTAAACCAATTCAAATTTGAGGATTGTAACCATTTAGTTTAAACAAACCAGGCGTTCGTGTATAATTTTCTACCTTATGGCCAAGTGATCATTTATTTCAATTTAATTACATGGATGAATATATGTCATTTCAACCCATAATTAAATGATATAGGTATATATCATTTTAACTTATTTCTTAGTTCATCTCAAATAGTACAAGTGATAATTTATAGGATGTTAAATAATAAATAGGATAATAGCAGGAACATGTCCAAATAAATAAACCAAACATCCAACATATCAATCAATAGGCATCTAATTGCAATCAACATCTAAATCAACCAATATATCACAACAGTTACTAGTTATCAATTGTCGGTGTTTAACTAGCAATTAAATTTCAATATTAATTTAAATGTTAATTTAATTAAATAAAAATTCAAGTCCAATTTAAATATCAAGTTTAATTACCAAACAACAACAAATAAGATTTTATCACTCCATGATTTTTTTTGGCGAAGCCAACCGGCTTTAGATTGGACCGTGCCACTATATATATCAATAAAGAACATGTGTTTTGTACATGCACATAACAACTATTATCTGGTTTTATAGTGGCCAGACCACTTAGTACAAGAATAAAAAGAAAAACAGGAGCTAGACAAGATGACTAGACTACACGGAAGGGCCCATAACCCCCTGTCATGACCGATATCCACATGAGTATCAGGGCCAATAACATGTTGAACAGCCGAAAAGTACGTGGCCATGTACGTATCAAAAGACCTCGAGAGAGGTGAGCAGAGACAAATTCGGTCCCAAGTTGGATCTAAGAATTTCCACCAATTCATAGCACCAACAATCCCAGTGGTCGTTAGCAAAAGACCATCACCCTCAGCATGATATACCAATCTCTTAGACTCATCAGGACCACCTAAAAGCATGTGATAACTATGCATCTGTGGATCATACCTCATTTCCATCAGCTCATGAATCCAAGAACACTCTTCTGGTTCCCATCCAACAACATCACCATCGGAGTTGCTTACTGCATCAATTTTTGTTTCCCAAACAGGAGTAGCAGAAGCAACATGATCAGGAGGAGGAGAAGTTCTTACATTTGGTACCTATATCATTTTCGTCCTAGGGAGGGTGATCTTATCAATAGGAGATAGAGGTTCCTTCCTATTACATTTCTCCACAATATGACCAAATGAATGACATAAAATACAAATTTTTGGCATCCATCTGTAGTTAAATTTATTTCCAACTCCAGACCATCCTTGATTCTTACCTTCAATATCGATGATGACGTATTCTTTGGGGTTATTTCAATCCAACCCTAGCATATAATATATTCTTGCACGCTATGGTATTTGTGTCAAAACATTTGAAATCCCCAATATGGCTCTTTACACAATTCAGACCACTAAGCGGTTGAAGAACAGACGGAATATCAATGAACATGGCCCAAATGGGTATAGAAAGAATCTGCTCTCGAACATTGTCTATACAAACACTCTAAGGTGTCACAATAAAAGAGTTTTCCCCCGATAATGAGTGGACTAGAGTCTAGCGCTATAGGGCAATTTCCTTTGAACCAAATTTAAAAAATAAAAAGGAAATGGACATGAAGCGAACCATTCAGTTTCCATGCTCGCCTACAGTGCTCGCAGGCAACCGAGTAAGAAGATGCATCATGAGGGAAAAATCCAACAAGGTGGTTAGACCAATGGCTCTCCGCCTCCCGTAGAACAGCTGTTGGAATCACGCTAATACCATCAATGACCTGTGTGCTAAATTTCTAAGGCGAGAAAGCATCGTCATTCCCAGGGCGATGTCTTGAAAAGAGACGACCAAACTAGTTTGGCAGCAGCATTAATAGAGGCCTCACAACATCCCCTATATGGCATATTATCAATAGGAGTCGCACAGGGAACTGGTATTGACATTTGAGCAGATAGTGAAGAGGGTATAGGATCAGATTCACAACCAAAAGACTCGGCATGTGCATAATTTGCAATAGAAGCCAACCGTTCGGCATTAAGAGACAACTGTGAAACTAAGCCAGACGATGTAATGGCTTTATCATTCAATGGCACGGATTTGACAATTCTCGATAATGGAATAAAGCGCTGAGGATTATCGTTCGAACCACCAACTTGAGATGGGGCAAGTACAGAATGTAGTGTTGAAATTGGTTTATGCATAGAGGGTAGATTGACGACAGGAGAGGTCTGCGCCAAAAGGCAGAACGCGGCAGAGATCATTTACATGGGACGAGACAGAAGTCGACAACAACTGTCGTAGCTTTGGATTAGAAAAGGTGCAACCAGATCTGGTAATTGATTGAGGACTGAATGAAGTTGCTAGCATGGGTTTGTCTTCTTGATTCTTGGCCATCGACGACGAGGGGGTGGTAGGAAGAAAAAGATGAAGCAATAGAGGTTAACGGAGACGAAGAGGGATTGGGGCGAATCACTTAATGAAGGAGGCCATGGACGGCCACATTGATCACTTCACTTCATGATTTTAATTTAATTGACATCAGAAAATTTAGTATCGCGTGAGTGGGTTTAATTACTCACCTTTGATTTTAAATCCATTAAAATTCTAACAGAAGCCCAAAATCTCAATAGTCTTCCAATTCAACCAAACTAATTTCATATGTTTGGAATTTCGATATGAGTCCAACAGAAGAAACCGTACGTCAATTGAAGTTCGTATGCAAAATTTATTCGAGTTAGAAGAATTAAATTATAAAATTAAATAAAATAAACTAAGGGAAAAATAGTAATTTAGCTTATCTTCTTCGATCCTAAATCGATCAAACAGAACCACCAAAACCTATACAGTCGTCAACCTTCCCTTTGCTGCCACATTCCTTACAGACCGTCGTTCATTCGTCGAACCCCACAACCAGAACCGCACTGTAGTGCCACCTTCCTCGACCCCGCACACGACTTCCAACGTCACCAAACATGGCTCCACCGTGCCGCAATTTATTCACTAATTCTAACGATCTTGTGCATCAATGACACAATCCAACAAGATGGATAATCTCCTTTAAGCCTCGCCTACACTATAGTGCCTCTCGATCTCGAATGGTCGATGTTACGCCGTTGAATGCAAACCATAGAATGAACGATCGAGACTTCTTCATTAATTTCTAGTAAAATCAAAATTCGACTGCAATAACGAACTTTATGCACTGATCCCATTCATCGAGAGCTTCACGATGATATATAATGTTATAGGGTTTGAGCAATTTGAATTTTGAATTAGATTTGAAATATGGAATTTAGAGTTTTGGGATATTCACCATCGAAAGGGACAAGTTAGATCAGAAAATACATACAAGAAAATAGAATAGAAGGCTCCTAGGGTTTCATAACAACAAATATATAGATAAAGATGGAGCAGAAATAGATGGAACAGATATCGATTGGACCGAAGCGATAACAAAGGCCCGAAAACCCATTTCATTCCCAAAATGAAAATGTGTCGTCCTATATATCAAAATGTAGGTTTTAATATTTTTAAACTCATTGAAACTAATTTCAAACAAATTCTATTGTATATAGAAGTTGGATTTAAAATGAAATTACATTTGTTTTTACACGTTAATTAAAATGAATTATTATTAAATTGATTTAATCACTTATAAATTCTAAATTAAAAGTTTTATGTCATCATTCTTGGTTAAATAGGAACTGATAGTCTTGTAAAATTAAATTTTCCATGTTAAATATAAGATTTAAATATTAAATTAATTCCAACATTTAATTACAACATTAATAAAATCCTAGTTCATTATATTTTAAATTTCAAACAAATTCTTTTACTTTGATTTATATGTTCTTTATATAGAATCGACAATTCTCTTATATAATATGTTTTCATTTATTACAGTCATTACTCCACCGTTAACATTGTTGCTTATATTAATTGAAATATTTAATTACATTAAATTCCCCTGATTTCCAAATTAATTTCAAACGGATTTAATAAAGAGATGAGAAATAAAACAATTGTCACAACTTTGTAATTCAAATATCTACAAGTTTATTGTTTACAAACATGAGTTATAAATTACTCACCAAATAATTGATTTCTTATTCTATGCTAAAACCAATTTCAATCTATAACATATGATTTCTCCTTTTGATACATCATTTATTTTATTCTTTATTAACATCTATTATTACAATTGATTGAAATTATGTTCAAACAATTGTCAATCACATTTAATAAATATTATTAATTTATATTCTAATACGCGTTACCGCCTTCCATTTCATTAAAATCATTTGTTTTTGGATTTTATCTTAAGGTCAAAATTTGTAATAATATCCAGGTTAATAGATCATAAATCTAAAACTCTGAAAATATTACATTCGAAATTCTTATTTAATTTAATACGTTTAATTGTCAAAAATACAGGTCGTTACATTGAATGTCATTCCTATTTTTTCTGTACCTTAAAGAGAGAAAATATAAAAACCTCGATTTCATAAACCAAAAAATCACTGATCTATGTATATGCTCCTTCATACTTATTTATAAATAATAGAAACCATCTCATCCCAAAGTTTCCCTTAAAATTCAAACTTATATATATAAATATTTTAGGGTTTCCAAAAACCTTTTTAAAACACAAATTTCCCCAATTGAAAAACTATTTTCTTACCAAAAATCAATATCAAGGCTTTACGGATTATGTATCATATATATAAGGATATAAAGAATTAATCTTTCATAAACCAAAAATTCCTTAACACGACTAAATAAGGGTTATATGTGTTTTTTTGAAAATTAAAATATCAAAATTTCCAAAATAAATCTTTATGAAAAGAAATCCTTTGAAAACCCTGTTTTCAAAAATCTAAGGCATTTCCAAAACATAATTTAAAAAAAATTCTCCCATAGGATTTTGAGTAAGGAATTGACATTAATTATTCAAATAAAAATCATCAAAAAGGATATCAATGAATTCATCTTAGCAAAACTTGCTTCCAGAAAATCGCGACATGCTGAATCTAATTTCCCATTCATATGGAATAATTGTGTGTCTCTGACTGGAACTCAAAATCCAAAATCACTAGTAGTTAGAATCTCAATCTCAACCGCTAGCACTTCGTAGGGTACTTCAAATTCGGTGTGAAAATCTTAGCTCTAAGATATTTACAACTCATAGTTTCTTTGCCCATTCCTTTGGAGTGGAACTAGTACTATTTCTATTGCCGGAACTCCTAGAATCTAGCGTAAAAATATAATATTACTAGATAGAAAAATACGTTCTCTCAATTTATCCTAATCCATCCAATCTACTAACTTACTGCTCTGATACCAAATGTAATAACCTGCACCCTAACAGGTCCAAATTTTAACATAAATCAAAATCCAAGTCCATTAAAGCACGGATCGTTGGATTTGGTACCTGCAAATAAACATAAGCATTATTAGAGATTGATAGAAATCTAAACTCACAGCGGAAATAGTAATAGGATAAGAATACTTACTATGACAACTACCTTGGAAATAATGGAATTTCTTGGATAGCAGATTGTCACATTAGCATCGAGCATGAGAGAAAGAAGACTTCCAACAATAAAGCATGTCCAGCTCCAGTGACCTATCCCTCTACATTTTATCCAGTGAGTTGTAATTAGGAGGGGGTCAGAACAACGCTTTGGTGACTGAAAAAAATGTCCATAACATAAACCTATACCGATAGGTTTCAATTTAATTGTTATGTCCATTAAGGTTAGCAATTCTAATCTAACCTTGCATTGCATACACAATTACTTCCTACCCCTTCCCAAGTTATGAAATACTAATAAAGCCATATCAACCACCCAATACTACCAAACCCATTTGCCACTTAGTACTTCTAAATATGAAGCGACCTTCTGTAATACATTTTAAAAGAGGAATAGGCCGACTCTATCATTTATGACCTTAATTAAGGTAGACCCCGTCATTTAAAACCTATTCCTAAGGAGGTTTCCTATCAATGTTGTCAATGGTCGGTAGTTCCTAGCTGCAACAACCCAGAATTTCAATTATTGGAATTTGGAATATTTAATTGATTTTTAAATATTAAAAAGTTAATTCTATAAGTTAAATAACTTGAATTTCAAATATAATAATTTATTGGGTAATTAAATTGTTGAATTTAACATTTAGATTTAAAAGTGATTAATTTGGTTTTTATAATAATTCGTTTTAATTAACGTGTGAAAATAACCTTCCGGAGTACTATCTCGGATTTCGATGAAACCAGTGTCATTGGATTTGTAATAGTGTATTATTATACGTCGTCGAAATTCGTGATGATTGGGCGTATCGTTTGGGCACGCGAGATCGAAACGCATAAAATTAATTTTAGAAATTCATATAATAATTGGGTTTGAATAAGATATCTTCTGCATATGATTGAATTAGTCTTTGAGACTAGTTCCATTGTGTTTAGAATAGGGATATAACATATAGAATGCCAAGCGGCAAGCCTCATTTGGAGTTTGAGATTTTCAAACGTTTAAAGCTAGATATTTCTAATTAAAATTATATATATGTATGTATGTATGTATGCTTATACACATATGTATAATATATACATATGTGTATATATACATATATATTAGGCCATTCCCATACTTACATCAGCCCATACCCACCCCACGTTGCATGTCTTTAGCCCATAACCCCATCTCAACCCCATCTCTAATTCATATTGCCTCAGCTTTTCCCCGTTTTTCTTTTTTTATACTGCAAAAGGAAAAAAAGAAAAGAAAGAGAGCTAAATTTCAAAAATTAAAATAAAGTTTTAATTAATGAAAAATTGTGGAACTAAGTGCATCGAGTTTGTTTAAACGAGTGCTTTAGGTTAGTAATGGTATTATGGTATTCGATCTTATAGTGGGGAGCTTTGTTATCCATGGTCGATGCTTTGTAGACTAGGGCTTAAGCATTTGGAAATCGTGCTCATCGATTTGTGAATTAGAGCTCGTAATTGAGTTGGCGGTTTGGAAATTGGAGCTGAACAAAGATGATGCGGCTGCTCATTGGCGAATGCGACTTATATGTCGACAAGGAGACATGGCAGTCTCACGTTCTTGTGGGGAAGCTCGGATGTGGTCACGAGGGCATGGTTGCATAGGTTGGTCGATGTGGAGTTTGACGGAGACTTCGGATTATCGATTTCGTGCACTTGGGATCTCATTTGGGAGAGAAAGGGATTAAGGTTAGAGTTGTAAATTAAGTTAGTGTTGTAATTAGTTTATTAATTATTAATTTAAAAATCATTTAATTAAAAATTGTGTAACTCTCACGTATGAGGTGCAATTGAGGCTTGGATTTTTGCGTTGCGCTTGTGATGATGTAAGCTTCACGATGGAACCAGTTTTGTTAGATTTGGAGACTGTTGAGATTTAGGCCAAAATCAGACGTCGTTCGATTTTAGTTCCAAACTGGAATGCCTCGGCGATGAAGGAAATTTTGGTGAGTTAAACTCGCCTTTTTAGTTAACCTGAAATATTATATAGTCGATAAAAGAATTATTGATAGGAAGTGTGGATATTTACTATTGATTTCTACTGATTGTTTAAATGATTTACTATATTTATTGGTTGGTTTGGATATCTTATCACCCATGGAGCGGATGAGACCCTATTATGTTTCCATGTAAGAGTGGATGACCTTTTGTATACCATCCCTCCTTGAAGCAGTTAATTTATATTATTTGGTTATATAATTTATGTGATGCAGGGTCAAGTTGGAGGGATCCAGCTGGATCCTCACACTGTTGATTTTATTTTCATATAATTTGATATATGATTGTTGGATGCCATAATTGATGACATAGATGATTTTACCCTATTAAGTGCTATAGTAACAGTGGACCCATACTTTTAGTATGCTCAAAATATTATAAAATAAAGATTTAGTTTTAAAATGATTTAAGTGATTTCGAAATTATCCATATTTTAATAATAATTCTTGAATTACTAAGAGAACGATTTTATTTTAAATAACATTAAAGTATGATTTTCAGAGATTATAAATTTATAGTTTATTAAATATTTTAAATAGAGATTTTTGAACTATATAATAAAGACTTTTAAATTCTTTAAAAAAGCCTTTGTAATAAAGGAATACGGTTTTCAAAGAAAATAGTAATATTGTGGTATAAATATTTATTAACGATCATATAAAGACACACACACACACACACACACACACGTATATATATATTAAGATTTATTTATAAATGGAAGATTTTAAATGTGATAATGTATCAAAGTAATATTTTACAAATAAAGTGAAGATTTGTTAAATCATATTTTATTAGTAAAAAGACAGATTTGTAAATGGTGTTTATAAATTAAGGAAAACTTTATCATTGGATAAATTGGAAAATAAATCATAGTTTTGGATTTATAATGAGACGTGGAAGTTGTTTTAGAAAACAGTTGATTCTATTTTGGAAAATGGAAGTGAGAATATATTGGAGATGTAAATGATATTTTATATATAGAAAGAAATTTAAAAATATAGAAGCAACGTTAAATCAGATTGTAATTTATGCTTTGGATGGGTTTTTCTATAAATAAGTGAGATTTATAAAGGGATAGGGTATAAAAGGGGTTTTATAAGTAAATATATATTTATAAAGAGGAAGTTTATAAACTTAAAGAGATTTATAAATACAGTTTTATAAATATGGAAATGATTAGGTTGAGATTTAAGTATGGAGTTTTATCAAGGAAATCTATTTTGGTTTTAAAAATTGTTTATTTATATTAATATTGTTTTAAACATATTTATCAATATTTTTATATTTTGAAAAGTTAATTATTTAAATTATTATAATAGCTTGAAATTAACCTCAGGAATTATCAATAAAGTTTGGAATTTATTATATATTATTTATAATAATGTTGACGATAAATTAATTTTTGTTATTAAGAATGATTTTGAAATGACTAACTTTTACTATTTTTGAGATGTTTTGAAGTTAACTGTCATCTCTGCTATTAATACAAAGAATTCAATGAATATGATTTCCATCGTGTCTTTTAAAATTCCAAAAATACCCTTCACCTACCAGTGGAATCTCATCATCCATTTGCAACCTCAACCATCATCTCTTCTCCGACCACCTATCAAAGGAATTTTACAATCAATTTACAACCAATAAAACTATGTGAAATAAAAGTGTTCTGACCACCAAAGCTTCTGCACTTATAGTGCACATCCTTCCATTAGCTTTTTATTAAATAAAAATGAGCTATTTCTGTAAATGCACGTATGTGCGATTTACACTAGTTTATTATAATGTTTATTATTATATAATAGTGT
The DNA here is from genome assembly GCA_030765085.1 of Allium cepa. Classification (NCBI taxonomy): domain Eukaryota; kingdom Viridiplantae; phylum Streptophyta; class Magnoliopsida; order Asparagales; family Amaryllidaceae; genus Allium; species Allium cepa. Next base: position 268,734,524 of record CM060931.1, on the reverse strand, counting down.
TTTAAAGTAAATAATTAGAATCTGTTTTGTAATTATTTTTTAGGTTTATAAATAGGATTTTATAAATAGATGAGGAATCTTATAACATGGTTCGAAAAACTTAAAGGAAGATTATCTACAAGACAAAAGATTTTTTCAAATGTTTTAGATATTTATAAAAGAATTTTAGAAATTGGTTTATAGATTTATAAAAGGGGTTTTATACATGGTTTTGCAGACGTACAATGAAGTTTTTAAATTATTTTACAATTCTATAAAAAGAAATCTTTCCAAATGTTTGATGAATATATTTACACTGCTGAGATAAGTATATGGATTTTTTTTAAGTATTGAAAAATAGGGATTTATGGATATGTATATCTCTGTAAAAGGAATTTGATTCAAGTATTTATAAAGTAAGTTTGATTAATGAAAGATTAATTAAAAGAAGGTTAGTGGGGGTTTGTGTGCTTAACCATTGTTGGTTTTCCTAATGGAATTTAAATCCCTGATTTGAATAAATATTTATTCGATGGTTAAATAAGAAACTATCGATTTTGGATCTAAAATGTAACTTTGAAAATATCTAGGAGAAACACGTGAGTTATATGGGACCATCATTTCCGATGATGATATACTATGTGTAGAAATCTAGTTTCGTTCTCCTAGGATAATGATAAGGAAATCTATCCACTAACAGCTAGGAGGCGATCTCCGCTCTTATTTTTAGCTATTTATTTCCTAAAGAATGAGGGTTGAGTTTGCCAGAAATTATCGAAAGTTGTTTCGAAGAGGCCGAGATCAGGTATGTTATCTAAAAACCATTTCGATCAAACTCAAGCGTTTCAAAGTGAAGATATCTTGAAGATGATGAATTGGAGACAGAGCTCTCAAGTGTTTCGTTCAGTTTCAGAACAAACTTGTAAGGATGAATGCTGACACTGCATTTTTTTCCTAGAGGGAAGTCTTAGCATTCCATGTGGGAAGTGTTATATAAAAAGGAAAATGTAGCCTCATGCCTCACCAACCGAGAATGAGTAAAAATTGGGAGATGCGGTAGGGCTAAGTGGGCCACTTTCAAGTAGGGATGATCATCCCTATCTAGAGTCGATACTATCTCTCATTTATATGCTTCGGGGTCCATTAATGGTGGGATGATCATATTCGGTACTATTCAGTAAGGGGTAGGCCGGTTCTGTGTTGGTAGGGGCTCCGGGCGAGGTCCTTGGTGTTATTTTATCTAGAGATGCACTATGATGGATGATACCCTAGTAGCCTAGTCATTGTATGGAATCCATTCTTCAATAGGAGCCTTTACGGTTTTAGCTATATACCTATTATTGTGGAATATAATCAATGCTACAATTTCCGCTATAATTAATAAGTATTTGTATCATAAACACTATTATAATATTAGAGAATTTCATATGAAATGTGTCGGTTATGGTAAGGTAAAAACCCATCTGTGTTCATGTACGGTGTGGTGTTACAAGATACTTTTGATTTTCAAAGGTTTTCTATAACCTTAAAATAAAATTAGGTATGCTTTCTCACACTGGTTTCCCAGACTGACTTCGGTTATTTTATTATAATGCTCGGGCCAGACCTAGCATATTGATAGGTTTTCTTTGGGTGCATTGGAGCTCAGGAGACGAGCTGTAGGCCTAAAGATGTATTCACATATATAGTTATTTATCCACTGCACTCATTGTTGTACTTATCAGCAATTGTGAGGGTAGGTTGTTATAACTGTCCAGGCTGAAGTACATTTGTATACTACGATTGATGTATGTATGTTATATTTTTTCATGTGTAAAGATTTATTGTATATTAAAAATTATCGTTTCGCTGTGAGATACTATGTAGTTTGTTTTCTTTCTCTCGTCTTTCTTTTCCCTAACTATCCGCATTTCCATTCAATTTAAGTGGGTCGTGTGTGGTTGGTTGTCCTCTTAAGATGTATGAAAAAGTGGGTTATTACAATGTGGTATCGGAGCAAAAGGTTAAACAAGAACCTTGGCTTTGGTGGTTTACTCATTGGAGATAGGTTTAGTAATGCCTTAGAATGAGTTTGAGTGTGTGTATATATGATTGCATGTTTGTTAGTGAAATAAAAATGTTTTATATTATGTTGATTGATCAGTTGAGTGGGTTATGGATTCTAGTCAATATAAGTAATTAACGTTATTAATAGGGATCTGTAATTATTTAAACCGGAAATTCAACATAGTATTGTTTTGAAATTGGGTAAATGAAAGAATTTTACCTTGATTATATTGTATGTATAAAGAAATATTTTTTTAGAAATTATTATAGTATATATGGTGCGTTTGGTTGTTAATGAATTATAATATTTATTATTATCATTTGTTGTTTGTGGTTTGTGTTCTAATAAAAGTTGTTACTATTATAATGTAAACAAAAAAAAACAATTAAGAAATGGTTTTATATAACCATAGTGAAATTATATAAAGGACGAAAATTGATAAACGTGATTTGTAAATAAAAAGGGTTTAGAAGCTAAGAATTTGAGAATTTAAACTCGACGATCTTTCAAAGGTTTTGGAAGAATAATAATAGCATTACTTAAAAAAATATTTTTACTAAAAATGTTTTAAAAGCTTTAAAGGAAATAGAAAGCATTGAACTCATTTCGGTCGGGAAATAATTTTGATGATGACTGCAGCATCGTCAACATTTATTTCGGGTTTCCAAGAGAGGAACTGCTACCATTGAGGTTCTGTTTTGGTAAAACTAGTTTTGATTTTTAAAGTTCAAAAGTATGATTCGGAATACAAGGAAATTATTTAGAGTATTGTTTTAAAATAATTTGAAATAAGAACAAGATGTTTAAACTTTGAAAATTTTTATTTAAGTGTTTATGAAAATACGAGAAATAAATGTTATAACTTATAAATTTTGAGAATTAGTAAGTTAATACAAAGTTTTAAATTGTTGAACATGAATGTTGAGAAAAGGAAATGTGAAATAAAATTTAACTTAAGTTAAATGAATCTGAAAAGAAATTTAACTCGAGTAAAGATAAATAATATGATTTATGAAGTGAATATGAACTTAAGTTTTGAAACTATAATAAAAATAAGTGGTGTTGTGTAAAATGTTATAATTAAATTAAGAAAAATTTGATGGAATGGTTCTAAATTGACATTAGAATTAAAAGAAATACACGAAGAAAAAGATGAATGTGAATACAGCAATGTGAATGACGATTATAGATAAATGATCGTGAAATAAAAGAATCTGAATAATGAGAAACCAACTGAAATAAATACGTAAGTTGTATATATATTATTTTATTTGCATAACTGTTTGATCTGTATTCGAGTACATGATTTCAGATGATTTATATCGGTCTGAGTTAGGATCTTTCACTCGACTCTCAACAACGAACACCGGCTATGGATTTTTGATTGATTTTGGGATTCTCTGTCATACTATATGGTTGTGCAAGGAGAATGACGGAATCTAATCAAGGAACCAGATCTGGGTCCGCACTAGAGTGAACATATGGACGATACTAGTTTGGAAGTGAAATTGTGTGATCAAGCGAGTGAACAGATTTGATATTGCATAGGATAATATATGTACACCACGGGTCTTAATAAATTAAATGTTAATATTGGGAAATGGAAATTGATATGGTTATGAACTAATGGATGAATATTATTTGTTTGATGGTTTTTTGGTTGCATTTGCTACATTTGCATATGGTTATTGTATAGGCTATATTATATATTGATATATTGATATTACTTTTTATATACATGTTCTCATTGGTTTTGAGTGACTAGTAGGTGTGAATGGCGTATGCTTCGCATTTGGAGCTCGCTTTCGCATTTTATTGGTTGCATACGCTTGCCAATACTAATAAAAGGTACAGATCTCGGATTACATACTGTATTTTTCTATTTTTTCCTATGGATGCCTCATCCTTGAAGATGAGATGTATATTTGTGATTATACGTATATTGTAAAATTTTCAATCGAGCCGTGCAAGGAGACGCTGGTGAAATTTTCCGTAAATAAGAGAGAAAAATTTTGAGAATTTTAAAGGGGAAATTATTTATAACTAATAATTTTATTTTTATGTTATAACTTGGAATGATTGAATGAATGGAAATTAGTTAGTATAAGTAGGTAAATTTAAAAGACTTAAAAATTTTATAATCCATTTCAACTAACTGGTTTTGGAAGGTTAATGAGTTTGGGACATTTTCCTTATCTTGGAAGTTTTGGGAACAAAATTCTTTTAAGGGGAGAAGAATGTAACGACCCAGAATTTCAATCATTGAAATTTGGAATATTTAATTGATTTTTAAATATTAAAAGTTAATTTCATAAGTTAAATAACTAGAATTCCAAATGTAACAATTTATTACGTAATTAAATTGTTGAATTTAATATTTGGAATTGTTTAAATAATTGAATCTTGGATTTAATTTGGATAATAATGATTTCAAAGCTTATTTAAATTTTGTTGATTAAGAATGGTAATAATAAACTGTTAATTTAGATTTAAAAGTGATTAATTAAGTCTTTATAATAATTCGTTTTAATTAACATGTGAAAATAGCCTTTCGGAGCACTGTCTCAGATTTCGATAAAACTAGCGCCATTGGATTTGTAATACTGTGTTATTATATGCCATCGAATTTCGTAACGATTGAATGTATCGTATGGGCGTACGAGATAGAAATGCGTAAAATTGATTTTAGAAATTGTGCAATAATTAAGACTGAAAAAAGTTATCTTCTGCACACGATCGAATCAGGTATCGAGACTAGTTCCATTATGTTTGGAATAGAGTCTAACATATAGAACGCCACGCGGCACGTCTCATTTGGAGTTCAAGATTTTTGGACATTTAAAGCTACATATTTCTAATAATATATATGTGTGTATGCGTGTATTAGACCATACCAATACTTATACCAGCCCACACCCACCCCACACTGCATATCTTTAGCCCATAACCCCATCTCTAATTTATATCGCCTCAGCTTTCCCTTTTTTTTTTAGAACTGCAGAAGAAAAGAAAGAGAGCTAAATTTCAAAAATAAAAATAAAAAGTTTTAATCAATGAAAAATTGTGAAACCAATTGCATCGAGTTTTTTTGGATCAGTGCTTTAGGTTGGTAATGGTATTATGGTGTTCGATCTTGTAGTGGGGAGCTCAGCTAGCCATGACCGATGCTTAGAAGACTAGGGCTACAGCTTTTGGAAATCGTGCTCATCGATTTGCGAATTGGAGCTCGTAATCGAGTTGGTGAAGGAGTTTGGTAGCTGGAGACCGAAGTGGTGCAGATGCTCATGGGCGAACACGACTTGTACGATCGACGAGGAGACGTAGCGATGTCTCATTTTTGTGGGGAAGCTCGAGCGCGGTCTCTAGGGGATGGTCGCGTAGCTTTGTCGATGGGGAGTTCGACGGAGGCGTCGGATTACCGATCAGTGGTGTGGTGCTCCATGTCAGTGGAAAAGTGTGCGTGGCCATGTCCATTTCGTGCACAGAGGATGTCATTTGGGAGAGAAAGAGAAGAAGGATAGAGTTGTAAATTAAGATAATGTTGTAATTAATTTATTAATTAATAATTTTTTTGAGAAAAATGTGTGGTCCTCTTAAGAAGAGAGAGCACACATACACATATATGCAACACCAGAAGTAAGGAGCTGCCAACAAGCCTGTTAGGTAGCCAAAACCTTCCATACAAAAAGAAGGAAAAACAACCCTCCCAAAAGTCTAAAAATTAAAGACACGTTCAAAACAATCTACAGAAGAAAACGATAACGATTCCACAATAAGAGCAACCTACAACAACAACTCCACAACACCAGCCTTGACAACCAAAAAATAACTCCACGAAATGAGCAGCTTACAACTACAACTCCACAACACTCGCCGCATCAACCAAAACTCCAACCAAGCAACCAACCTCAAGAAAAAGTCCTAGAATCCTTAAGTTTCAACCTGGGACTTCTTCTAATGCTACCAGTTGAACTATTCCTACAAAATTTATTACGGGCTTTGGGAGTAGGAGTAGAAACATGATCATGAATAGTAAATCTTCTACAAGATGCCCAGCAATAGTACACTTAAATCGGAAAAGGCTAACGTAAATATAAACGATCTTACAAGAATCACATGACATATCCCCAATAGAACATAGCCTCCCTAAAATAAATTCCAAGCCTAACCATTCCTGAATCCTCCTCCCCCTATTAACAACAATGCTCCATGAATTCAACCCCTTCCTCATCAAGAGAGACTCGCCTATCTTTACAACATTACTCAAAAAAGGTAACAGCAAGCCCTTCTCGGCAACATCAGAGTTATGACTACGTAACAGAAATAAAACCGCCTCCAAACGAGAATATCCATCTGAAGAAACAAAACCGCCATATACATCTTCAACAGCAAGCACAAAATCACTTACAAAAACAATTACGCCCAACCTAACCAAGAAGACAACAACCTTAAAGCTAACATCACCATGAGTAGATCGAACAAACAGAATCTCACTACTAACCCCAATCAATCCAGCTTTTAACCTGACCGCACTTAAATCAAAGCAGTCGTAACTAGCATCATCTCTGTTATCAGAAAACTGACCCTCCAAACCACCCACACAATTGTCAACACAAAAGAAACCACACATATCACCATAAAACTTATCTACCACCTTCACACAATCAGGAGAAAGAACCTCTCCAACATTCACTTCTAAAAACTGATTAACAGAAGAAAAAATCATTTCTAAACACCTCTACAACACCATAAGAATCTTGTACATCTTCCTTTAACCGATCATCACCGGTCACAGAAAGAGCCTATCCAAAGTGACTATTTTATCATTAAGACTACTAAATACTTTATCAAAACTTAAATCTTCAGAAGATAAGTCACAACCAAAAGCTACTACATCACCGTAGCTAACATGCACATCTTCCATTAAATGAACAATATCAGCCACCAAATCCGAAAATTTGTTAAAACTTTCAATCGGAGCATTATAAACGTATGATCAATTTCTTTGGAACAAACACCATTGATAGAACAAAACGAACCAGAAACAACACTAACCTCTAATGCATTTGAAACAGAACCAGCTGAATCACCAAAAACACCAGAGAAACCAACTGAAGGCTCGGAAATAGAAAGACAATAATCTCTGACCATCAGACCCAAGAGAAAAATGTCTGTATGACACTCCTTACCCGAGCCATTCACAAATGAATCATCATTATTGAACCACTGCGAAGCTACAATATCTTGAGAAACATCATCTTTTTTCCAAGACTCATTGACTTGAAACCCATTCTTATTATCAATGATAGGATACTCTCCAATATTATCTGTCGTTAAGCAGTCAAAATGCCAATATATCTTATTAAAAAGAAAATTGCACCCTTCTTTATTCCCTACACAATTGTCCAAAACCATTCCTCTCAATCTCAAGAATTTAAGAATAAAGTAAAAATGATGATCTTTGAGACTCCAAGATTGCAAGTAAATAGGTTTCGAATAGGGATGAGAAGGATCAGCAACAAGGAAGGGATTATAACCCGATGAGCAAGACATTCTCTTGTGTCCAAACACTCCGCATTTAAAACAGCGAATCGGCTTCCAACAATCAACTGCCTTATGATTATTATCACCACATCTAAAATAGTAAAAACCTCTATTCCAATTTAGAACCCAAGATCTAGAATTAGACTTAGTAAAAGTTTGAGTATTCTAAAAATGAGTTTTTGATTGAGAAGCCCTCTCAACTCCGGTAAAAAAATTAGAATTGAAAACTGGATTTGGATGATTAAACGAAGAGTTAGGGTAATTGAATCTATGACGAAAAGAATGAGAAGACGGATAAAAATCGCTCGCCATTTCTATCCCACTTCAAATTAAACTTCCAGTTCTATCAAAAGAACAAATCCTTAGTTTATTAATTATTAGTTTAAAAATAGTTTAATTAAAAAGTATGTAACTCTCTCATACGAGGTCTAATCGAAGCATGGATTTTTGCGCTGCGCTCGTAATGACGTAAGCTTCGCAATGGAACTGGTTAGGTCGGATTTGGAGACTGCTGAGATTTGGGCTAAAATCGGACGTCGTTTGATTTTAGTTTCCAACCGAAATTCCTTGGCGACAACAGAACTTTCGATGAATTAAATTCACCTTTTTGGTTATCTCGAAATATTATATAGTTTATGAAAAAAATATTGACTAGATGTGTGGATATTTTACTATTGATTGTTATTGACTGTTTGGATGATATACTATACTTATTAGTTAATTTGGATGTATTCCCGCCCCTGAAGCAGATGAGCCCCTATTACGTTCCCATATAAGAGCGAATGACCCCTTGTATACGATCCCACTTCGAAGCGGTTGATTAATATTATTTGGTAATACACCGTATGTGATGTAAGGGGACATATTAGCGGGATCCAACTGGATTCCTCACACCGTTGATTTTATTTTTCATATAATTTGATATATGATATGTTAGATGCCATATTTAATGACATGGTTGATTTTTCCCTATTTAGTGTTGTAGTAACATCAGGCCATATTTTTAGTATTTTTGAAATATTATAAAATAAAAATTTAGTTTTTTTGAAGAAATTAAGTGATTTTGAAATTATATATATATATTTTTTAATAATAATTCTTGAATTACTAAGAGAAGGAATTTATTGTAAATAAAATTAAAGGTACGACTTTTAGAGATAATAAATTATAGTTCCTAAAATAGTTTATACAGAGATTTTTAAACTATATAATAAAGATTTTTAAATTCTTAAAAATAATTCTGTCTTTTATAGTAAAGGAATATGGTTTCAAAAGAAAATAGTATTATTTGGTATAAATATTTATTAGCCGTTTATATAATGATACACACACATACACACGTACATATATTAAGATTTATTCATAAATGTGGAAGATTTTAAATATGATAATGTATAAAAGTAATATTTTACAAATAAAGTGAAGATTTGTAAAATTGTATTTTATTAATAAAAGAATATATTTGTTAACAGTGTTTATAAATAAAGAAAATTTTTATCATTGGATAAGTTGGAAAATATATATCACAATTGTGGATTTATAATGAGATGTGGAATGTTATTTTAGAAAAAGTGGAAAATGGAAGTGAGCCTAGATTGAAGATGTAAACGATATTTTATAAATAGAAAGGAGTTTATAAAAGAAAATTATAAATATGGAAGCAATGTTAAAATGGACTTTAATTTATGTTTTGAATGGAATTTTTATAAATAAATGAGATTTATAAAGGGATAAAGTATATATGGGGTTTTTATAAGTAAAGAGATTTTTATAAAGAGGAAGTTTATAAAACTAATCCCATTGACCAATCCCATTGTTGTCCTTAATGTACTTTCATTGATCACGTTTTCTCCATTATTATCTTTATCTTTTCTAGTAATCTTATCACTATTCGACTCATTCAACTTCATGTTGATTGTTTCCATGTTATTTTTTAATCATTTGTTGAAAACCCTGTATGCTTTGCTTCTAGATGAATATCCCATGAAAATTCCTTCATCTGTTTTGGACTTAAATTTACCAAGTCGATCACCTGTATTAAGAATATATAGACATCCAAAAACTCTGAATTAAGAAATGTACGCTTTCAGTCAAACCAATGCTAGTAAGAAGTTTTACTGAGTTGGTCTAATAATTACCTTGTGCATTACATGGCATGACATGCTAACTGCCTTTTCCCAAAAGGATAAGAAATATTTTATTCATTTAGCATGATCTAGCCAACTCTTGTAATATGTGATTCTTTTTTTTCGACCATTCTATTTTGTTGAGGTGTTCATGGATATGAGAATTTATGCTTAAAACCATTTTCTTTACAAAAATGTTTTAAACCATAAATTTCAAATTTTCCACCATGATCACTCCTTAAAATAATAATTGAATCACCTTTTTCATTTTGACTTAGTTTTATGAATTTTGAAAAATATTCAGAAGCTTCGAACTTTTTGACTAGAAAATAAATCCATGTAAATCTAATGTAATCATTAACTAATACGTAATAATATTTTTGACCACTTAAACTAGGAATCATTACGATCAAACAAATCCATATGAATTAGCTCAGGAAGTACTCATTGATTTTTTAGCATGAAAATATGATCAATTAAACTTACTCATTGTGTGAGCTTCAAACATCCAACCAGTCTTGTATTTCTGATGCGATAAACCTCTCACTAAATTCATTTGTCAGTTTTTTTTTTCAATAATCTCATGGTTGAATGTCCTAAGCCTTTGTGACATAAGGTAGCATCTTCTTCGCTATCTACTAAACATCTAGAAATGTTTAGATGAGATAGTGTAAATAATTCCTTTTCTCTTTCTTGTAAATAAAACCTCACTAGAAGGATTGTTAATGATTTTGCAAATACCGATATAAAAAACTCACACCTTTATCATAGTAGGCTAATGGAGATGAGGTTATGATGTAAGTTTTCAATATAGGAAATATCACTTAATGAAAATAATGTCATCACCTACTTTACCAATGATCATACAATTTCCATTATCTCCCATTGTAACACTTCCAACCTCTATGAAAATCTAAGCTAAGGAACTTTGATTTGTCGTATGTCGTTTGTTTGGAACGGGCATAATCCAATTGTCATTCTTATTGTTCCTTAGCCTACCAACCTACCTACACAAGACAAGAGTAAAGTGATCTAGGATTCTTCATAAATCCATCTACATTAGTGACAGAGTATTCGGGTACCCAAACTTGTTTAAGTCTATGAAAATTAGTAGTAGTGCCCTTAGGAATATAAATTTATTTAATTTTCATATTTTTGTTCTTATTTTGACAAGTATTATGTAATGCCTTATTTTATCACATCTTAGAAGAACACTTCTCCCTTAGCCATGTCTTAACAACCTTAATCATTTTCCCATATCTTAGTACCTTTTGATTGTTTGCAAATAATTGACTATTTGATAACATGTTAAATGGTTTTTAACCCGTGGAAAATTTATTTATAGTCAACTTAATTTTACGAACATTGGCTTTAGATAAACCATTTTTATTGACTAATGTTGAACAACAAATAATGGAACTTGCATTCTTGTGCATTTCAATTTTCTTGAAAGCCTTGTTTTCGTTTTCGAGTTTTTTTAGTAAGGGTGATACTTTATTCAAGTAGAGCATTCATTTTGATGTCTTGGGGATTTGAATCCATGACCTTTACAAAAACAGTTGAGCTAATGTTCCTTGAACTTTTTCGAGTTCTTTTATTTTGATCTTAATTACACCCATCTCCTTTTTAAAGGATTGAATTTTCTATGATTCACAAATGTTGGATCATAGGTTTTGATTGCTGACAAGACATAACAATTCACGAATCTACGACTACAATAACATCTAGACTCATCGCCTCAATATATGATTTGTATAGTTATATATTTTTAACAAGAATCATCAAATGTTTATATAAAGTCTAGTTTAGTGCTTTGTTAAAATCTTTCCTCAAGAATCATAGTTCACATTCAAATAAACTTGCATGCATATTCTTATCAAAATCAAGTTTTTAGAAAAAATGCATGGAGCAGGGCTCAAACCCGGGTCACTAGTTTGTAAGGCAACTACTCTAACCAAATGAGCTACTACAATTATTGTTTAACAACATAATTCAGTCGACTGAATACAGTCAGTCAGTCGACTGAATTTGTGCATTTTAACATATTTATGCACGATTTTTTACATGTCTTCACTATTCAGTCGATTGACCATTTTCGATCAGTCGACTGACCTGAACTCAACTGTCATGTTTTGAAAAGACATTTCCATTCTACGAAAGGTTGCGATCCTTCTCTGAACGGAAATGGTTGCTTCTTTTGGTCAAAACTCTTCACCAATGGCAGCAACCCTTTGTCCACTATAAATACATGTTCCCAAACACTTCATATTCACCAAAATTCATTCTAACTTTCTTATATTCTTCTTGTGCTCTCATACTTACATTCAAACAGCAAACAAGCATTTTTACTGCTTTGAATCTTCAAATAAATTTTCATAATCTTTGATTCTTAGCATTACCTTCTTTTCATATCTTCGCATACACTTCATAAACTTGAGGATTTGATTACATGAGGTTTGTACTATCAGAGACAAATCAGTGTTATCAAGAACACACATTGTTAGGTATTCTTTTGTATTAGTAAAGTCCTCTTCTGCTGCTGAGGCGAGAATCCTATTCTGCTGCTCAGGTGTCTGTTCTACTGCTCAGACTGTGTATACCTGTTTCTACAAGTTAAGTGAGGATTATTGTTTTAGTGAAATTCCAGGATCTGGGACTGGACGTATATGGTGTTACTTTTATTATATTACTACTTTTATATTTCGCACTATTTACTACATTACTACACTCTGCATTATTATATACATATTGCACGATCCTACACACTTTCTTTTGGTATCAGATCCTGGAATTCTGTCGATCGTCACAACATCATAGAATAATGCCAGAAAACGATCCAGTCGAAATACAACAGTCAAAATCCCTGTCAAAGCCACCAGTGAGGACTACAAAAAGGTGCTTTCTGATTTACTAATTTCAGGAAAAGATAATAATGAATTATTTATTATAAGCAATAAGATTTCAAAACTTAATTTTATTATTTTAGAAAAGATGAAATATGTTGAACTTGAAAATGAAAAATTGAAAAACGAGAAGTTAAATTTAGAAAATTAATAGGGTGTTTTGAAAAATAATTTTGAGGCTCTTAAAGATTTTCTAAACAAACAAAATACTATGTTTGAAAAATAAAAAGAAATTTTATAAAAGAAATTACGGATTTGAAAAGACAAAATGATTTATTACAATCATCTTTAGATAATTCAGAATCTCGAATTTTTCTTCTTGAAAATGAGAACTGTACATTACAAAAGGAGAATTCTGAATTTAACAAGCAAATTGATATTTTGAAAAACAGTAATATTTATTTTGAAAATAATAATTGTGACTTTAAAGCTAAATTTGATAAACTTAACACTGCACTCACAAAATTTAATAAAGGTCAAAACGATTTAAAAATGATTTTATCTAGTTCTAGACCTTTACATGATAAAAGTTGTTTAGGATATAATAAAACTAATCGTAGAAATAGCACCAGATACGCTTTTATGTATAGTAAAAATGTTAGCGCTACTAATAAATTTCGAGTAAAGTCGAAATCCAATTTTTATAGAAATTCAAATACTGTTATGATTAATAATGTTTATAATTTCTCTAGAAGTACAAAATCATTGACGAGAAATATGAATAAAAATTATCTAAATGTTTGGGTTCCTGTAAACTAGAAAAATAAACAAAAATACATTGATGATTATTTTGATATGATAGTTAATAATGAAAATTATGTTTATAAAGGTTCAACCACACCCAAATGGGTATGGTTTCCTAAAAATTAGAAAATTATAAGAACTTTGGGCATCGCATGCTTTAAATGTTAATTTTTTTCCGTTACCTTACACTATAAGTAGTAGTTATTTTGTTTTATATTGTTCTATGTTAACACCTATGTGAAATATAATTTATATCATCATATAAACTCTCCTTTTTGTCGATGGCAAAGGGGGAGAAAGATATTGCTCTAACACTATTTGTAGGAATAAACAATGCAAGCACAGATCAAGGGGGTGAAAAGATTAATTATTTACAGGAATATATAGTATAGATTCATGGGGAGAAATCTATAGCTCAATTATAGTAATATATTCAGTGAGAGAGATAAGATCAACAAAGCTTGTCAAAGATTCGTTCGTAGCAAATGAAGTTGTCTTCATCAAAAAGGGGAAGAATGTTGGATCATAGGTTTTGATTGCTGACAAGACACAACAATTCACGAATCTACGACTATGATAACATCTAGACTCATCGGCTCAATATATGGTTTGTATAGTTGTATATTTTAACAAGAGTCATCAAATGTATATATAAAGTTTAGTTTAGTGCTTTGTTAAAATCTTTCCTCAAGAATCATCATTCACATTCGAATAAACTTGCATGCATATTTTTATCAAAATCAAGTTTTTAAAAAATGCATGGAGCAGGCTCGAACCCAGGTCACTAGTTTGAAAGGCAACTACTCTAACCAAATGAGCTACTACAATTTTTGTTTAATAATGGAATTCAGCCAACTGAATACAGCCAGTCAGTCGACTGAATCTGTGCATTTTAACATATTTGTGCACGATTTTTTACATATCTTCACTATTTAGTCGACTGACCATTTTCGACCAGTCGACTGACCATTTTCGACCAGTCGAATGACCTGAACCCAATTGTCATATTTTGAAAAGACATTTCCATTCTACGAAAGGTTGCGATTCTTCTCTGAACGGAAATGGTTGCTTCTTTTGGTCAAAACTCTTCACCAATGGCAACAACCCTCTGTCTACTATAAATACATGTTCCTAAACACTTCATATTCACCGAAATTCATTCTAACTTTCTTATATTCTTCTTGTGCTCTCATACTTACATTTAAACAGCAACAAGCATTTTTACTGCTTTGAATGTTCAAATAAATTTTCATAATCTTTGATTCTTAGCATTACCTTCTTTTCATATCTTCACATACGCTTCATATACTTGAGGATTTGATTATATGAGGTTTGTACTATCAGAGATAAATCAGTATTATCAAGAACACACATTGTCAGATATTCTTTTGTATTAGTAAAGTCCTCTTCTGCTGCTGAGGCGAAAATCCTGTTCTGTTGCTCAGGTATCTGTTCTACTGCTCAGACTGTGTGTATCAGTTTCTCTGGGTTAAGTGAGGATTATTGTTTTAGTGAAATTCCAGAAGGAGTCTGGGACTGGACGTAGGACGGTGCTCCGAACCAGTATAAAAATCTCTAGTGTTATTTTTATTATATTACTGCTTTTATATTTCGCATTATTTACTACATCACTATACTCTGCATTATTATATCCATATTGCACAATCCTACACACTTTCATTTGGTATCAGAGTCTGGAATTCTATCGATCGTCACAACATCATAGAATAATGGCCAGAAAACGTTCCAGTCGAAATACAACAGGAAAAATCCCTGTAAAAGCCACCAGTGAGGACTACAAAAAGGTGCTTTCTGATTTACTAATTTCAGGAAAAGATAATAATGAATTATTTAGTATAAGCAATAAGATTTCAAAGCTTTATTTTATTATTTTAGAAAAGATGAAATCCGTTGAACTTGAAAATAAGAAATTGAAAAACGAGAAGTTAAATTTAGAAAATCAATAGGGTGTTCTGAAAAATAATTTTGAGGCTCTGAAAGATTTTCTAGACAAAAAAAATGCTATGTTTTAAAAAGAAAAAGAAATTTTTTTAAAAGAAATTACGGATTTGAAAAGACAAAATGATTTATTACAATCATCTTTAGATAATTCAAAATCTCGAATTTTTCTTCTCGAAAATGAGAACTGTACGTTACAAAAGGAGAATTCTGAATTAATCAAGCAAATTGATATTTTGAAAAACAGTAATATTTATTTTGAAAATAATAATTGTAACTTTAAAACTAAATTTGATAAACTTAACACTGTAGTCACAAAATTTAATAAAGGCCAAAACGATTTAAACATGGTTTTATCTAGTTCTAGACCTTTACATGATAAAAGTGGTTTAGGATATAATAAAACTAATCGTAGAAATAGCACTAGATACGCTTTTATGTATAGTAAAAATGTTAGCGCTACTAATAAATTTCGAGTAAAGTCGAAATCCAATTTTTATAGAAATTCAAATACTGTTATGACCAATAATGTTTATAATTTCTCTAGAAGTATAAAATCATTGACGAGAAATACGAATAAAAATTATCTAAATACGAATAAAAATCAGAGACAAATCAGTGTTATTAAGAACACACATTGTCAGATATTCTTTTGTATTAGTAAAGTTCTCTTCTACTGCTGAGGCGAAAATCCTATTCTGCTGCTCAGACTGTGTATGCATGTTCCTTCGGTTAAGTGAGGATTATTGTTTTAGTGAAATTCCAAAAAGAGTCAGGGACTGGACGTAGAACGGTGCTCTGAACCAGTATAAAAATCTCTGGTGTTATTTTTATTATATTACTACTTTTATATTTCGCACTATTTACTACATTACTATAATCTGCATTATTATATCCATATTGCACAATCCTACACACTTTCAACAAATTTCAAAGTTCTTGAGAATTTTTTACTTCGTTTTAATTTAAATTAATTATCTCGGTTATGTCTATCTAAGATCGTACATTTTCACATTCAAGGTTTTCAAATTTCTTAAGTTTCTCACTTTCTATTTCTAACCCGTTACTCATGCTAATTAGCTTGGTTTTTCATTCATAAAAATATGATTAATTTTCAAGCACTTTAAACTTATCCTTGAAAATAATTAATTTTCCTTCAAAATCAGTACATTTTTGGCATTCAATATTTTCAGAACTAAAATTTTCAATCTCGTTTTCTAAAGAATTGTTTATACGAAGTCGAAGTTCTCTTCTTCAAAACATAATTTCTTTTTTAAGTGATCAAAATTATCACTAAAGCCAAAAATTTATTTTTCGAGTTTAGTTTCCAACTTATCATTTATGCAAAGTGTTTCAACCTTTTAGATTTTGATCTTTTGCTCTTTTGATTAAGGCTATATATTTCCATCCAACTCATGACATAACAAAAGTAAATCTTCATGAGTGCAATTAGCAATTTCACTTACCTCATCATCACTGTCAATTTTGATTGACTTTCCCAATGAGCATAGATTTGCTACATATTCGTCACTCTTGGATTCCTCTTCTCCGTCTTTATCATTCCAAGTTGCTGCAAATGATATTCTCTTCTTTTTCTTTCCTGAAACTTAGTGGACAATTTGGTTTTGATGTGACCGGATTTGTTATATTTGTAGCAAGTAACATTACCTTCCGAATCATCTAAATTTCCAATCAGTCTCAACTTTGCAATATTACGATTTGCCACATTTATTTTCTCCATATTTTCTAGCCCGATTCTTCATGCCTTTCATCAAAATTGCCAACTTCACAATAGAATCGTTTTCATCTTCGCTATCTATTGAACTTTGTAAGGCAATTGATTTTTTCTTCTCTAAAATATCATGTTTTTCCCTAGCTTTGAGTTACATCCCATAAGTTATAATACTACAATAAAATACCCAGTTTCACAACTGACAATGCCGTTTATAATAGACCTATTGCAACTGACAAACGCCAAGCCTAATACACGAGCCGTATATGGTGATTACATTTTCAACTGTTTATGGCAGTTGCAAGCGACCGTTCCAGTAATTACTTTTTACATATTTTAAAAATAATCGCAATAGACATATCACAATGGTATAGCCAGTTGTCATTTGATCTTTTGAAAATGTTTTTGACAGTTGCAAAATAAGTGTAAAAATGACAAAAAAAACAATTAGCTACAACTTATATATTATATTACACATGTAACAATATTTAAAAATTTAATAATTGAAATAAATTTTATCATAAAACAACCAAAATCACACATTTCAGACGGTTAAATAAAATAACATACAAATTTCTAACGTACATTACAAAAAACTATATAAAGTTACATTCACAAAGTTCTAATATAAAGTTGCTTTCACAAAGTGTTGGAGAATTGAAGGTGAAGGTCGTCTCAATATCAAGACTGGGCTATCTCTCATTTTCTCCTTTGCAAAGAATACACCGGCCAATAATCATGTGAAAGGTTGAGAAGAAATTAAATACATTTTCCATAAATTTTAATGAGGTTTATAAAGTAACAGAATAGAAATAAACTTACCGAAGAGAATGCTTGTAAAATTCTCCAAGCTGGTTGGAAGTTGGAATCATAGAATTCCGATAATGGAGAGAGGAATCTTGTTAAGTGAACCTATCAAGCCACAAACAAATTCAACAGTTGCATAAGAAATAAAAAGTCTCAGAAACAACTTGACGAAAGCTGTTTGATTCAATTCAAGCTTGGATTTTAGTATTTTCTGTATAAAAAAATGACATACCTATATGTTGTTGCACCTATTTGACGAAGAAACCACGTAAACCTGATTGCTAGTCCCGAAAATCCACTGAAGTCACCACCAACCAAAATACCGGCATTTTCGTAAGTGGCCTGCCAATTCATATAATGTTTATTACATATGTAGCAAAAACATTTGCCAAAAAGTATATTTCTATGCATAAGTACAACAAATGCACAAGCACACATATGCACACATATGAACATAAGAAGAGCACAAGGACTATAAGCGAGATTAACTCACGTTTTAGAGAGGTGGTTCACTTCATTAAACATGAACATAAGAAGAGCTCCCGATGGCAATACAAGAACATTATTCAACAAAACCATTGAAAACTCGTTCAAATTTCCAGATTTCGCCACAAGTTTAGCAGTGTCAATAACTCTTCGTAATGTTAGCTATAATTGTAAAAAATAAAATACATGAGCAGAACCATTCATGAACAACATCATCTTCTTTGGGGAGAGATATAAGAGGCATCACTCGGGTTTAAAGAGCATGATTTACACTCAATTCTAAAATTGAATTTTGATGAAACAAGTCATAGAAGAATTACTGAATATGATGCTCTCAAAAAATTTACAACCTGCCATGCATAACCAACCACATTAAACTGGAGATCAGTCAATCCTCCTAAAACTGCAGCGATTATATACACAAAACAAGAACAAAAAAACGAGAGACCATACCACTAGTATTTCCAAAAGTTCAAATTTGGAGTTGAATGAATCATTGATCTCCTTTACTTCACTTAATTATTTATATATTTGCAATAGCATTAAGAATAAAGCATCCCACACTTAATTGCCATGTTGCTTATTGAAGAGGTACGTCTTTCCTATAGCGGTTATGGTATTTGCGTGTGATGTTCTTAAGAACTCATGGCAACATTAATACAGATCAATAAGGATATCGAAGAGTAAACAAAAATATTACAATGAAATATTAATGCATAGGCCTACTTTTCATACATATATGTTGAAATGATAAAACCAGGCACTAAGACTGTAGTCTCTCTTGCTAAGAAACCCAACAAAATGACATAATTCTAAGTACATGTAATTGTATAGCAAATAAACACATCGGACAATATAAGTAGTTTCAGCAGACATCATATATAAAGAGTTGAAAATGCATTCGTAGCAAGAAAAAATGCGATAGCTTAATTTCAAATTGACATGAACAAGTGTACTTTAACTTAATAAAATCGCTGACTTCAATCAACCATGTTATTGTTATTTCCCTCTTGTTCATTCTTGTAACGTCTTGATATTTAAAGGTACAAATCAAATATAATTTTGATTGGAGTATTAGGTGGACTTCAAAAGCCTGATTGAGAGGAGTTTCCAGTTATCAACTATATGTCCCGTCTCTTTTTCCATAGAGCTATAACATTCCATGAAAAACTACTTAAACCTTACTTTAAAAGGACTTTAAGATTTCACATTTTTTCAACACTTAAATCTTATTTATTAGAATCATCGCCATTAGTAGCAAATGCAAGGCAAAGCTATACTTATCACATGAAATTTTCCCAAAGCATGCAACTTCACTCTAAGTCCTCTAAAATTCAATGTCACTCACTTTAGGTATCTCAACTCTATCATACTTTCTTAAATCATAACAGGTGTCTAAAATAATCATACCTTCCTTTTTTTGACATTTTTCCACCTCTTTTCTAAATGCAGTTCTTAAAGCTATATATGCTGTCAGGGGCATATGCGTTGCCAGAATCAAGAAGACCGAACAAATAACCTCTTTCTTCCCACCTACACCTATAGACATCCACTCCACAAAGTAAAAAGATGGCAGTGTATAGTAAGTTAACATTGATTGGCATATACTTCACATTCGAATAGTTCGACTTTTGAAAGACAAATACCCATAATTCCTTGATTTAGCTGGAAGGCAGAAACACTCCTCAATATTTCCCAGAACTCCTCAATATCCATAAGCGATACACAATCTTTTTATATAGAAAAGACCAATGCCTAAATAAACAAAAGATAAAGTTTTGAATGATTTGAAAAATATTCTCTTTATTGAATTGATAAAATGATATTACATATGTTGTATTACAAACAGTATTTATAAAGAGATACTGGGCCAATATGAAAGTGGACTTGTATATGCTTCTGCTCTCTCTATTTGTTCAGTAAAGATTGGGCCGGGCCTGCACCGGGTCTGCTTGTAACCAACTCTCTTTACAAAAACAATACTTTGTGAGTCATTTTTTTTGCCCCCTCAAACCCTACATCAGCTAGGGTTTGCGAGACATAAAACGATGGTGCTGTCGACTCAATTTTTTGAGAGATTCTTCACGAATAATGGCGATGTTCCATTAGTATATGCCTACTGCTCTCTTTTATGTAGCTACGATTCTCAGATTATTCTCTGCTTGATGAATCGTGAGACGTTGAGCATGAGATCTCAGAGAGATTACAGATAAGTTACCAAAAACTTCTATTCACGAAATTTTCCAAAGATATATTTTCAGATGATAACTGATTTTGATGAAGTTTTCTTGTTCGAGTCTAGATCGAGACGAAAATGATGCATATTTCTGAGAAGTCTTCAGATGCTTGTCAGATCTGGTGAGTTTTTTCAGAATTTTTTTTAAATTATTGAATTCATCTTGAGATACCGATTCTATCTTCTGTTTTGCTGTTCGAGATGATGATCTGATGAGCTTTGAGATCTTCCTCTGAGAATGATGCTTAAAGTAATGATCTCTACTTCTTGTTTGAACAGCAGGAAGTAAAGTTTTTGATCTTTGGCACAGATATTGGCTTTACGCCTGATGTTCATTGTCGACAGTACAAACTTTTAGCTTCTGCTTGAACTGAAGGAAATTTTTCTTGGATAATAGCTTCGTCAGAATGTCGACAATTTGGTAAGGCGCAGATATATGACTTACATTTAATCTGTTGCTGGTGACTTGTTCTCTAACAAAGTAGATATCAATCTCCATATGCTTAGTTCTGTTGTGTAGAACTGGATTTGCACTAAGTAAAACTGTGCTAAGATTGTCACACCAAATTGTAGGCTTACTGTCAGTTTTGACTTTAAGTTCACTCAAAAGTGATTTTACCCATATTAACTCTGCTGTGGCATTTGCTACACTTCTATATTCTGCTTCAGTACTAGATTTAGAAACGGTTGGTTGTTTCTTTGAACACCATGATATAAGATTTGTGCCTAAAAATATACAGTATCCTATTGTAGATCTTCTATCATCTGAATCTGTAGCCCAATCTGCATCTGCATAACCATTAATATTCAAGTTTTTGCATGATTCTAAGATCAATCCATGTTTCAATGTGCCCTTTAAGTATCTTAGAATTCTTTTAACTGCTTTCCAATGTTCATCCAGTGGATTTTGCATAAATTGACTGACTTTATTTACACTGTACGCAATTTCTGGCCTTGTGATTGTTGCATATTGTAATGCTCCAACTATGCTTCTGTAATGTCTGTTGTTTTGTATTGCCTCACCTCTATTTCTGGATAGATATAAATTGGTTGCCATGGGTGTGGATAGTGCATTTGCCTTATCCATTTTTGCTTTGACAAGAATCTCTGATATATATTTCTCTTGGCTTAGTTGAATCATTGATGTAGACATTCTTTTGACTTCTATTTCCAGGAAATAGCTTAAGCATCCTAGATCTTTGATTGAGAATTTTTTATTAAGGTATTCAGTAAGCCTGTTGATTTCTGCATCACTGTTGCCTGTCACAATAAAATCATCAACATATATTAGTACATATGTGATTTCAAGTTTACTGAATTTTGTAAATAAGGAGTTATCAGATTTAGTTGATGAATAGCCCAATCTGATCAGTGTTGACTTTAGTTTGTCAAACCAAACTCTGGGTGCTTGTTTGAGTCCATATATTACTTTGTTTAGCTTGCATACAAGTTTTTCATTGCCATTTTGTTTGAAGCCTTGTGGTTGCTCCATGTATACTTTTTCCTGCAAAATACTATTTAAAAAGGCATTATTTACATCAAGTTGCTTAATGGTCCGGTCTCTACTTAAGGCAATAGTAAGAACTATTCTGATAGTAGAAGGTTTCACAACAGGTGAAAAGGTTTTGTTGAAATCAAAACCATTTTGTTGTGAATAACCTTTTGCTACAAGTCTAGCCTTATACTTAGAGATTGAACCATCAGGATTCTTCTTAATTTTGTATGTCCATTTACATCCAGCAATGTTTTTGTTGGATGGGAGAGAGACCAAAGTCCAGGTTTTATTTCGAATCCGTGCATTATATTCTTTCTGCATTGCAGTTTTTCATTTTTCATTCTGCACTGCTTCGAAATAAGTAACTGGTTCTCTGATTTCAATGATGGCATTATAAGTCTTTGGCTTGAAAATTCCACTTTTGGCCCTCGTTATCATGTGATGACCAGTTGTTGCAGGTTGTTGATTATTGCTTTCTACTGTGGCTTCATTGTCATTAGATGATTGTGAATCATCTAATGATTGATGACTGCCTGATTGGATGTCAGAATCATGCTGAGCATCTTGAACTTGACCCTCAGATTCCAACTGCTCATGACCCGGTTCATCTCTGATCACTATGTATTGTGAGCCACTACTATTCTCAACAGTAGTAGTGAATTGCGTATTCTGTCTTGCTCTTACATGAGATTGATTATCAATCTCTGAGTATTCAGGTATCTCAGGTATTGATACTCTTGGATTGTATATTTTTGTGATGTTTTCACATCTGTTTTGCTATAGGAAAAAATAGTTTCATTGAACACGACATGTCTTGATATAAAGATTCTTCCTTTGTCATCTAGGCATTTGTATCCCTTTTTGTTTGTTGCATACCCCAGAAATGTACATGGTGATGATCTAAGACTTAATTTATGTCTGTTGTAGGGTCTTAGACAAGGAAAACAAAGACAACCAATTTTTTTTAAAGCTTTGTAATCTGGTTTAATTCTCTGTAACTTTTCTATGGGACTTTTGAAATCTACAGCCTTAGTAGGCAGTCTATTGATTAAGTACACAGTTGTGGAGAAAGCGTCAAGCCAACTTTAATGGTAGAGATGCTTGAGCAAGTAAAGTGAGTCCAATCTCAACTATTTGTCTATGTTTTTTTTCAACTAGACCATTTTGTTCAGACGTATATGGACAAGTTGTTCTATGAATTATTCCCTTTTTTGAGAAAAGTTCTTTTAAAGGGTGGAACTCTGTCCCACCATATGTTTGTATGATTTTTACATTGCAATCTAGTTGATTTTCAGCCTGAACTATGAAATGTTGCACTGCCTTGTAAGTTTCAGATTTAGATTTCAGAAAGTAAATCCATACATATCTAGTGTAAGCATCAACAAATGAAATATAGTATTTGTACCAGTAATCAGTGTTGATGGGTGCTGGTCTCCATAAATCTATGGCAATTAGTTCTAGGGGTTTACTATATTCTGTTTGTGAGTTTGAAAATGCAAGTTTGTGGCTTTTTCCCAGTTGACAGTGTGTACAAACATATGGTAAAGAAATCTTTTCAAAAGAAATT
The DNA here is from genome assembly GCA_030765085.1 of Allium cepa. Taxonomy (NCBI): domain Eukaryota; kingdom Viridiplantae; phylum Streptophyta; class Magnoliopsida; order Asparagales; family Amaryllidaceae; genus Allium; species Allium cepa. The sequence continues at coordinate 268,710,899 of CM060931.1, read as the reverse complement.
GCATTATTGTTCAATACATGTTTAACAATGTTTACACTTGGGTGGCCTAGTTTATAATGCCACGTATCAAAAATCTTACAGCCATCTTTGCATTTGATTTCAGAAACATTACGGCATTTTCCCTTAAATCCAGAATTTCTTAATTTAGCTATATGAAATTTGTACAGTCCTCTAAATTCTCTACCCTGCAATAGAATTTCTTTTGTTAGAATATCTTTAACTAGGCAGTACTGTGGATGAAATTCAAAGAATACATTATTATCTTTTGCAAACTGCGATACACTAAGTAAATTTTTTCTTATCGATGGGACTCTTAGAAGAATATTGAGATAAAGTTGTGTCTTGCCAATAAAACTTGCATTTCCAGTGTGTGTAATTTTAATGAATTTACCATCCCACATAAGCATAGTATGTGTACCTTTGTACTATTTGTTTCCCAAGTTCAGCTTGCTTACATCATTTGTCACATGATTTGTAGCTCCTGAATCTGGGTACCAGCATTCATCATGTATGTTCTCTAATTTTGCTGTGTCATAGTCAGTATTTTCTGATTGACTTCTCTGATTTGGCTGAGTGTTGACCATGTTAGCATTTGGTTGATAGTTCTTTGCATTACTTTGTTGTTGTGGCACATAATTGCTATCATATCTGAAGTAGCATCTGCTTGCTATATGGCCATACTTTTCACATATCTAACATCTAATTCTATTGTTGTTGTTGTTGTTGTTGTTCTGTCTGCCACCTCTGCCCCTTGCTCTGTTTGTCTGACCACCTCTCTGACTGTTGGATTGATTTCTGTTGTTGTTATACTTTCCCTGATTCCTGTTTCTACTGTTACTAATAAAGTTGGCTGTGAAATCTGAACTGGTATATTTCTTTTGCTCTATTCTACCTTCATGGGCAAGAAGAGTAGCATGTACATACTGAATTGTGGGAGTTGTTTCTTTGAAAGAAATTACTGCTACAACAGCTTCATACTCCTCATCTAGGCCATTTAGTATTGACAATATTTGTTCATAATCAGATATTTTGTGCCCTGCTGAGGCTAATTGATCACGTAGCATCTTGATTTTAGACAAATAATCATTCATTGGCAGTGCATCTTTCTTTAGACTTTGCAATTGTCTTTTATAAAACATGACTTTTGCAGCAGATTGAGTGTTGAAAACTTGCTCAATAGTAGACCAGATTTCATTTGCAGATTTGCATCCAATTAACTATGGTAAGAGATTAGAACTGGTTGTGGAAAGTAGCCAAGAACTTACTAGACTATCTTGTCTTTGATGTGATATGAAATCTTGATTGCTTATTAGTTTTCCATCTGTATCTGCTACAAATCTGGATGGTGTGATTAATGTTCCATGAACATAGTCCTCTAGACCATAGCCTTTAATTGTTGTTTCAATCTGAAATTTCCAGAGTAAAAAATTTGATTCATCCAGTTGTACATTGATAATTTGACTTTGTGGTTTAACCAATGCTTTTATCAGATCTTGTGTTGCAGATCTCTGAACTGTTGACTCTGTGTTTCTTGCTGTGGATGATGACTCTTGATCGGCCATTGAACATGATTTTCTTGAATCTGCAGAGGGTTGATCTTGAACTCAAGAAAGCAACAAGAACTGAAGATATCAAAATTTCTGATGCAGCTTGAAGTTAAACTGGGTGATGATACCAAATCTGACAGTTGCTTCTGGCGAGGCACAGATTAGAGACAGATCAGAAAGAAATTGATAAGAATCTTGATATTGGCACAGGTATGTCCGATCTTTTAATGATCAGATGATGAGAACCTTGATTCTCTGATGATCGATGGGTGTGCAGCCTGATATTGATGATGATATCAATTCTGAAAGATCAACGACAAGGCGTTAACCTTGTTACTGCTGTAAAGCAAATTGAGGTGGCTCTGGTACCAAGATAAAGTTTTGAATGATTTGAAAAATATTCTCTTTATTGAATTGATAAAATGATATTACATCATACTACTACAAATGTTATATTACAAACAGTATTTATAAAGAGATACTGGGCCAATATGAAAGTGGACTTGTATATGCTTCTGCTCTCTCTATTTGTTCGGTGAAGATTGGGCCGGGCCTCCACCGGGTCTGCTTGTAACCTACTCTCTTTACAAAAACAATACTTTGTGAGTCATTTATTTACAAAACTAGATGAACAATAAACTCGGTTTCTCCACAGCAATAGCTCAGCAAAATTATTATACTGTCATCATGAAACAATTCCTGTTTCAAGTATGGCCAATGCAAAAAATTGCTAAAGGAGAAATAGGCAAACAAAAACTCAAGGAAATTAAGAGATAACAATTGTAAATGACAATAGGCTTGAGCAGGCAAACTTAGTAATGAAGTTGACAGTGCTCGTTAATTCACTGTACTATTATTTATGTAGAAGGCTCAAACCTGAACATGCCTGTTATAAGCAAACAACATCCGGCACTCTTCCGTGCAACAAATTACCCGCCAAATTCAACTGCTCCATCTTCCTCAGGCAACCGAACGACAACAAGATCCGGCCCGTGACCATATTAAACCCAATATTCAACACTGTCGCGTTCTTCGGCAGCTCGATCTCGTGCGGCAAGCACCCCGACAACTTATTGTTCAACAACAAAATCTCCATCAGAAAGTGCGATGAATTGCACATCGTACGGGGTATCGGACTCGTGAACCCGCTGTTCGCAAGCATTAGGTAAGGCACGGATCACAAATCGGAAGGGAGCTGTTGCGAAAACACGTTGTTGTCTTGAAATAACACGTCGAGGGGTAGCTTCAAGAGTTTAGGAGGAACTGAACCGGAGAATCGATTGAAAGGAATGTCGAGGAAGGATAATTATTAGGATAATGGGAGAAGAGTGGAAGGCAAGGCGTCGGAGAAGGCATCGTTGCTGAAGTCGAGTTCGTACAGGAAGGATTTCGCAAATCGGCGATGGTGCCGGAGAAATTGTTTTGGCCTAGAAGATAGCGAGGTCGAGGAGTTCGTACGGGAAGGCGGGTTCCTATCTCTCTTGTGATTTTTGAGGCGAGGCCAGATTTTATAAAACGAAGGAAGCACGGAAACTTGCAAACTTTAAAATAAATTTAGCGTTAAAATATAAGTTTGATTCCCAGAGGAAACACAAATCCTAGCTATAATTAGCCTTATATTCAATTTACAATATACAAATGCTAATTATATATAGCATTATATTCAGTTTTATACCATACAAAATGCTGGTTATAACTGATATCATCCAGGAAAAAAATTGAAATTTAGGGTTTTCCTCAGCCATGGGGGAAAATCTCTCTCTCCCCACAGCAATCCTTCTCATCTTTCTTCGTTTTCTAGCCACAGAAACAGACCATCTGACTCTCACATCAGAGAATCTAATAAAGAAATTATCATAGATAAAGATGAGTTTCAATTAATTCAATCAAGATCACAAAAGAAACGTCAACCCTACTCTCCTGTGTATCAGAGAAATTTCAAGGGTTACAACTCTGAAATGAAGAAGACAGACGGCCAGTTTTCGACTGCCCCTCCTCTGAATATGAGAAATCCATCTTATCAACTGCGGAAACCCATGAATTTTTCTCTGAATAAGACAGGGACAAAAATCTTGAGCTGAAATCGTTTCTGAGCAATCTAGTGAACCTAATGATGATGAATGCAATCTTGAAACTATCGCTCCCATCAAAATCAATAGTAAGAAATATGGTCTGATAAAAGAATCTGTCTGTAAAAGAGCTATCGATTGCTGGAGCAATTCGATCTTGGTGTATGTTGTTGGTACCAAACCATATTATACATTTTTCAAAGCTTACATACAACGCGTATGGAAACTAGTTGGAGAATTTGAAATTTTTAGCAGGGAAAATGGGTTCTTCATTGTTAAATTCGAAGAGTTTCAAGGTTGCAATTCAATCATTCAGAATGAACCATACTTCTATAATGGAAAGCTCATCATAATGAGGAGATGGTCTGAGTCTCTGAAAATGGACAGGGACCTCCTCAGTACGATGCCGATATGGGTAAAATTACCCAATGTCAATATCAAATTATGGGATCGTGAAGCATTCAGTGTAATGGCCAGCATTATTGGAAAACCCATAAAAATGGATGAAGCTACAACCTCGAAAACGAGATTGAATTATGCTCGTCTTCTAGTGGAGGTATCTGCAAATGATGAACTCCCTCAAGAAATAAATCTCACTTTATACAATGGGGAAAACATTACTCAAAAGGTTGAGTATGAATGGATACCACCGAAGTGTAGTATCTGTAAATGCTTTGGACACATTAGAGAACAATGTGTCTCAAAACAAAGGTGGATACCCAAAGCGCACAATCAAAATAAAGAAATAACCATGGTTCAAGAAAATGGTGTAGATACAAATTTTCAAGATTCGCATCTTAATGAGCAGCCAATAAAAGAATCAAGAATTCAAAATAACAAAGATCGAATCAACCGGATAGGTATCATCTTCAATCAAGAAACAATTTCTGGTTCGCTCACTGATCAAGATGATCAGATCCTTGCTTCGGAAGTTCATCATTCAGAAAGCCTAAAGGAAAAATCAAAAGATATTTCACAATGCAGATCAAAGGAGGGAAACAGTAATGAAGAGGTCTTTAACTCTGAAATCCCCCCCCCCTCCATTTCAGAGTTATGTTTATTTACAAATAATCATGTTACAGACACAATTAACATCCTGCCTTCGAGTTCCGATCAGTGTCCTGATTCCAACATGGAGAGTGAACCTCCATCAGATAATGCTGTAGAGGTTGAGGACAATGTTGGCATACACTCAACCTTGCCTCGCAATGCTGAGGAGTTTGACATTTCTCGCATTCAAATTCCAGAAAGCTATATTGCATCAACATCAGATAAGGTTATGGAGGAATCTGAAAAGCAATTTGACATATCAGAACTACATATTCCCAAGACTAAAGCAATTGGCAAATACAAAAGTACAAATAAAGAGAAAAAACCTTTTGAGTAGAAATACATATCAATCAATCCAGATTGGAATGAAATGACTACAAGACTAAAAGCTAAAAGCTCAGAGAAAAAGAAAAAGGGTAAGGGTAACAGTGTATCAGGTACAATCTGAAACCCTGTTTAATTTCTTTTTGCCTTTTTATTATTTTTATTATTATGTCTATAATGGCCTGGAATGTTAGGGGTATGAATTCCCCTGCTAAACAAACTGATATTTTAAACATGGTCAGTATTCACAAACCTTCTGTAGTTGCCCTTATTGAAAACAAAATGGATGATTATAACATTGAGAGATTCTGTTTTAAACTCTCTAATAACTGGAAATCCTTAAACAATAATGACCGTGGTTGTAAAGGTAGAATCCTTATTATATGGGATTCCAACATTTGGAATTTAGTTAATATCAATAAGGATATTCAATTTATTGACTGCAATTTTAAAAATATTGGTGGTTTTTGTCTTCAAATTACCTATATTTATGGTAGTAATTTCGATAATGAAAGAAACAGTTTATGGTATAGATTAAATGCTCTTAGTCAAAGTTATGATTTCCCTTGGATTATTTTAGGTGACTTTAATACTGTTTTTCATGTTAATGAAAAATTTGGTGGCAATAAAATTCCCCATAGTAAGCTTAATAAAATCAACAAATTTTTACTTGATTCTGGGCTTATTGAACCTAATATGAATGGCAATAAATACGCTTGGAAATCTGGTAAGGAGAAAAATATTCATTGCAAGCTTGATAGGGTGTTAATTAATGAAAAATTTTGTAATTCTTTTCCAAATTTCTGTTGTTCCTCTATTGAGAAAAATACTAGTGATCATACTCCTCTACTGATAAACTTTTTTCATAATCAAATTAATATTAATATTAAAGCCACCCATTTCAGATTTAAAAATGGCTGGGTCCTTAGCAATGATTATAATGACATTATTAAAGATTGTTTCACTTTTTCAAATAATGGTTCTTATCAGTTCCAGTTTAGCATGTTTCTTAAAAACACAAAGATTAAAATTAAAAACTGGAACAAGGATAACTTCAGTAAGAATGACTGCTTAAATAATTTAAGAGAGGAAGGGAAAATTTTACAAAAGCTTGCTGATGACAATCCCGACAATACTGATATTATTGATAAATTCTTCTCTAATCAAGCTAAACTTTCTCAAGAACTTTATATCAACACAATCAATTTCAAACAAAAAACTAAAGTAGATTGGCTTAGTATGGGAGATGAGTGCACCAAATTTTTTCATGCTAAAATGAGCTACAGAAAGCATGTAAACAACATAGGCAAAATTATTAACAGTAATGGTGAATGCATAAATGACTTTGAGAAGATTGCCAAAGAAGCTATTAACTATTTCTCTCATTTATATTTCTCTGATTCAAATGAAACCAAATTTCCTAATATTGTGTGCAAAAATGTGTTAAATGATAATGCTGTTGATATCTTATTAGATGCTGCTAGTATAGATGAAATCAAAGACATTATCTTTAATGCTGGGGATAACAAAAGTCCGGGTCCAGATGGTTTTAATGCTAAATTTTTCAAAACTCATTGGGATAATATTAAAGATCAAATTTCTAAAGTAGTTAATGAATTTATGAATGAAGGTAAATTGCTTAAGAGTTTTAACCATACTTTTATTATCTTAATTCCTAAAAACAAAAATCCATCTTGTATTCAGGATTACAGACCTATATCCTGTTGCAATTTTGTTTACAAAATTATTGCTACAATTTTAAGCAATAGAATAAAATTGTTTCTCCCCTTTTTGGTTTCTGAAAATCAATGTGCTTATATAGCTGGCAGATTAATATATGAAAATTCATTACTAGCACATGAAATGGTCAGGAATTTCAATAATAAAAAAGGGGATAAAATGTGTCTTAAAGTTGATCTTCAAAAAGCTTATGACAAAGTTAACCGAAAATTTATAATTCATATCATGAAATGCATGAATTTTCCTGCTAAATTTTGTAAGTTAATTTTTGAATGCATTAATACACCTACTTTCTCAATATTATTTCAAGGTAAACCTGAGGTTTTATCAAGAGTAACAGGGGTATCAGACAGGGAGACCCTCTTTCCCCCTATCTTTTTACCATAGCTATGGAATATTTTTCTATTCTTATTGATATTGAAACCATCAAAAAAAACATTTCTCCAATAAATAGAGTTCAACCATGTATTACTCACCTGATTTATGCTGATGACCTTATGTTGTTCTCTAAAGCTAACAAAGATAATGCAGAGGCTATTAGTCATGTTTTTGAAAATATGTACAAATATGATGGTCTTAAAATTAATGAATTTAAAATAAAAGCATACTTTAGCAAATATTGCGGGTACAAAAATGATGTTATGGATGTTCTCAAAGTTAATGAAGGTGATCTTCCTATTAAATACTTAGGTCTTCCTCTATCTGTTAATCAAATAAAAGATAATGATTGTTCCTATCTGATAGAAAATATTCAAAATAGAATGGAAACTTGGTCTTGCAAACTGCTATCTATTGCTGGCAGAATTGAGTTAATTAAGACTGTTGTTTATGCTATTATTCTGTATTGGTTTCAAACACATCATATTCCTATTGCAACAATTAAAAAAATTGAAAGCAGGTGTGCTGATTTTCTTTGGAGAGGAAAATACCATAAAATCAGTTGGGACAAAGTGTGCAAACCCAAAAATGAAGGTGGGCTTGGTATCAGAAATCTAAATGATCTTAATTTAACTTGTCAATTAAAGCTTTTTTGGAGATTTATCAATGGTGATTCTTTATGGACTAAATGTATGACTTGCAAATATCTTAAAAACAAAAACTTTTGGACTACTTTACCAAAAGATAATCAATCCAATGTTTGGAATCAAAATTTAAAATGCAGAGTTTTAGGAAAATCTTTGATTCAAAGAAATTTTAAATCTGGACATGAAACCAGCCTCTGGTTTGACCCTTGGTTTCAAAATGACTCTTTCGTTAATAGAGTTGGCTGGGACAATCTTGCTATCTGTGGTGAAGCAAATGCTAGTGTAAATCTTATTATTAAAAATAATCACTGGCAACCTCAGCTCCATCCTATCACTAATCCCCATAAAAATTCTATTATTAATATCCCCTTAGATCATGATGCTGATAGTGATTACTGGGAATGGTTAGCTTGCAGTAATGGTAAGTTTTCTTTCAAAAAAACTTGGGAGCATATTAGAAATAAACAACCTACTGTAGAATGGTACAAGTGCATTTGGAACATAGTGAATAATCCAAAGATGGCAATCTGCACATACTTTGCTATTAACAATAGAGTGCCAACTTTGGATATAATCAATAAGTGGGGTAAAAATAATTCCTCACTCTGCTCCTTATGCAATTTATCGAATGAAACAGTGACTCATTTATTTTTTGAATGCAGCTATAGCTATTATATATGGAGTCAAATCAAATTTAAGTTGAAGATGAATAATACAAACAACATGGATCTCTATCAAATTACTTGAGATATTGTAACGACCCAAAATTTTCGCACTCGAAAATTCCAGATAGTTATGGAAAAGAAGAAAGAGATAGAAGAAGAAGAACGGTAACACCAAACATCTCACATTCGCAGCGGATAAAATATAATAATAAATAATAATAGCCTACAAAAGAATACTATATCTGTCGATTACATTTAATATACATCAGAGTTCCACATAATTTACAGTCATTGAATATTTACAATTATCATGTCTCAGATTAACAATAATATAAATACAGCGGAATACTCTATACGATATTGCCATCCAGTTCGCCTTCTGAGCTCCAAAACGTTCCTACCTGAAAAAGCTGTAATACTAGGTCTGACCCGAGCATTACACCAAAGTAACACCCGGGTCAGGTTGGAAACCAGCGTGAGTAAACCCAACTAACATGGAATAACAAAACAATCAACTTATATAAACCCGGGGTAACTTATCAATTTAACCAATTCACAATTTGCTATAAGCAATGCTTATTTCACATATGAATTCCTAAGTACCAAACTTAGGTAAAACCATCCAATTCATTTCAGCCTATTGATTTCTCAAATCAATTTATAAAATTCAAAGTGGTTTCAGTTATTTCCCAATACCGACTCTAGTCTCTTCGAAACTCATGTCATCCTAACCCCAAATTTATTCAAATGAAATATACAACATTTCATAGGTATCAACTCATTTAACATCTAATACCATTCAACCCTCCATAAGAAATGCTTAATCACATACAAATTTAATTGATCTTGATTTAAATTATTAGCCTCAACCACTTAGATTTCTTCATTTAACATTAATTAATTTCTAATCAATCAACCAATAATTCCTTCATTATTCATCTTAATTAACCACACCGTATTCATTATCCTTCAATCGCAATAAGTAATTAATTCTCAATTAATTACACAAATAATCCTTTACTCTTCCATATTACTTACATCGATCCTTTCTTAATTACTTAAATTGATTTTCTTATAACCTCTATTGATCAATCATCCTTGAATTAATCATATTCCTTAATTTATTCCTTTAATTAAGCCATCCAGGATCAATTACTCTAAGTAAATAACCCTTTTATTTGCTTTTATCAATTAATTATCCATTGGTTAATTATTCTTACTTAATTTAACCTTTAACTACAAATTTAAATTACTTAATCCTTAACACATCAATCCTTAATAAATTACTCTTTTAAATTTCTTACATTAAGTCCTTATTACTTATTAATTTTCATTTAGTGATTTCCCATTAATCACCCACCTTAATTGATGATATCTAGTAATTATTCTTTTATATAAGTAGTTTTGTCAATAAATTCCAATTAAGTAATTTACTTTTAGTTAAATTATCATTCTTAATTGCAGAAATTTAACACATTGATAAATCAACCCTTTTATATCGTCTCTTCAAATTAATTAACAAATTATCTTAATAATTAAATTCAGTATTTACCCCTTACTATTCATCCACCATCATTCTTACTAATAATTTGCATTCATTCAATTCCATTAATAAATCATTTAAAGATCTATAGGAATTTCCTGCTATAATCGCCTGGAAATCTTTAACCAACAATTTACCCGAGCTACCCTTAATTTTTCTCAGCATACTCATTATTTGGAATGAAATAAAATAAGCAGATACTCACAATGAAAAAGTGATCAGCCAGGAGAAAGCGATGAAGACCTCCATGAGAACAGCGGCCGCATCCTTTCACCCTTGTTCGACTGTTTAGGGTGCAAACCCTAATCGCCTGATTGCGTAACACTTAAGTCGTCGCCGCGTCGAACTCTACAGCCCCAAACTGCCTCGATTCCCAACACACGTTCGAGACTATCAGTAAACCCTTCCCCTCGGCCTGTGCCCCTCGACATCGTCACGCCCCCTCACTTGAAGCCGAAGTCACAGCACAGTTCACACACCACAAACGCACCCTCAACCTTAACTTGCCCTAATTGCGCGTGCGACCTGCTCAACGTCGCATCTCACGCGAGCTCAAGCTTGCTTCGTCTCATTGATTTGGTCAGAGGATTTGAAAGTGGGGATCGCGATTCATAGAATGAGACGAACGGCTCGGCTTCTATTTTTTTCGTCTGCGTTCATTTTTTTTTTATGAGTTTCGATTCCTGATGGTGGATATATAAGGAATGGGTAGGTTATAAGATGGAGGAAGCTTCTTGAATGAGCGGTAATAAAAATATCTGTGAGCATTTAACTTTAAGTTCTATTATATTAAAAAACTTCTAAAACGTCTCAATAATTGCCATTAAAAAATATGAACTCTTCTCAAGCAATGCCGCTAGGCGACTATAGGGTTTTACCCGCGTTCCGAACACAACGGAACGTGTTTCGGCGGCTAATTCGATCGTATGCGCGAGTCACAGAAGAAAACGATCGGTTTTAAATTAAATCGATTAAAATATATCTAAGCGTTTCGAGCTGCCAGGGTCAAACGACAACTCCGATTGCTACGAAAATTAAAATCCGATAATAATTAACTATTACGAATCCAATGAAACTAGTTTCGTCGAATTCCGAGACTGTGCCTCGGAAGGCTATTTTTAAATTCAATTTACACGCTATATTATTAAAACTGAACAAATCACCTTTAAATTAAATTCCAACCATTCTATTATCTTCGGAATTATCATTATAAATTTTATAAGCCTTCAAATTATTTTGAACAGGCTTAGAATTTCAGGTTCAACAATTTACTCAATCCAATTATTAAAACCAATATTTAAACTATATAATTTAATGATTTAATTATCAAGTAAATATTGATATCTTGAATTCAAGTTAAAATTAACCTTTAAATATTTTAAAAAAAATCAATTAATTATTCAAATTTAAATTACTAGAAATTTTGGGTCGTCACAGATATCAACAATCATTTCAGAAACAAAGCCCTAGAAAGTGATCTGGCGCATGTTCTTCTAACTACTGCTGTTTATCATATATGGAAAGAAAGGAACAATCGTACTCATAATAATATCAAGCTGTCCAAAGAGCAAAAATGGAACATAATTGATAACGACAGTAAAATCATTCTCCAAAAATCTAAAAAGAAAATCAGAAATCAGACCAAATTTGATTTCCTTTCGGATTATTGGAGCAAAGAGGCTGGAAGCAAGCATATCGAGCATTATTTTCACAATCCGAAGACTTATCAAGCTGATTCTAGCATGCATCAGCATATCAATCAAGACAACTTTGCACGTCGGACTAACAATAACTCTAATAATGACGAAGATTGCTGCAAATCTACAGATCTAGGTTGCGATAACACTAGATCTGTGAATTGCAACCACACAACGCACTTCGTTGCCACAAGAGATCATTTCAACTCAAACAATGCTGATAGCAGCATGAGGAATAAATTCAACCAGTGTCTCTCATACTGGCAAAGAGGCGAGAGCAGTAGAAGTGAGAAATCAAAGTAGATCGTTTTCTACTTTTTATTGTCGCCGTTGTTGGGTAATGGTTTGTGTTGTTTGTCGGCTGCTTAGGGTTATGTTTTGCTTAGGTTTTTAGGGTTTCTTTGTGGATTCGGGTGTTTTGCTTGTTACCCGTTATTTATATTGTGTTGGGCTGGGCCCTTTTACCTCTTTCAAAAAAAAAACTAATATTATCGTTCAGCGTAAAAAATAAACTTGTTGTACTTCAGTCTACATTCTTTTTCAAAGTTTGTCCTTGTGCCTATTTTCCTATTATGGAAATTTAAGTTTTATAAAATTAACTTTAATTTATTACTTTATAAAAATACATTTAAGTATCATTCATCAGTTAAATGCAAATCATTAGTGCTAAAAATAACAATATTTCTTGTATCGTTGTAATATTAGTTTTTCAAATTTTTATAAAATTTTGAGTTTTCGCTAGCTAATGTATGTAGAACTTTATGACAAACAATTAATATTTTGTAGTCTACAAATTATAAACTTTTAATAATTATAAATTACTAAGTTTAAATTATTAATTATTAAATATAAATCATTAACTGTATATCATTAATTATAATAAATCATGTCGCACCTCGTCGAGCGTCAGCACATGTAGCCCGTCAGCACATGTAGCCCATATGCAACTCGAGCATGGAGAACAACTTGACCTCCACAAATAAGCAAATCGAGCATGATTATTAATTTTTTAATAGTCATTATTAATTAATAATCATTTAAAATTAATTATTAATTTTGAATCTCTCTTTATAATTATTAGATTTTATTACTAGCTATTAAATATTAGTGTCGATTATTATATGATTGTTAATAATTAGTTAATTAATAGTAATTATTAATTATTAAATACTACTTCTTAATTATAAAATATTAAATGTAAAATCTATATTAATTGTAACTTACTAATTATAAATAATTAACTATAAAAATTTGCTATATATAAAATATAATTATTAATTATAGATAGTAATTAGTAGTTATAAGTTATTTATTAATAATAACTAATTATAATAAATTATAAACAATGACCTATGTAAGTACACTACAACAAAATACTCATTTCATAACTGGCTAAAACAAACAGTTGTTAAAAATTTGTTTATTGCAACTGTAGAAAAATGCAGTTGTTAAATATATGTTTATTGCAACTGGCAAGAAAATGCAGTTATTAAAAATTTGTTTATTGCAGTTGCCAAGAAAACGTTGTTGTTAGAAATACGGCTATTGCAACTGGCAGGAAATACCAATCGTTAAAAACTGTTTGTTACAATTAAAATTTTCAATTGTTAAAGACCATTTATTACAACTGTCATATGACGCTAGTTGTAAATATAATTATTAATTATAATTATAAAATATTAAATACTAAATGTTACTTCTTAAATATTAATATTGTTTATTAACTATGAATTATTAAATATTTATCTTAATTATTGATTATTATTAATTATATTTTTTTAATTGTCGTTATTAATTAATATTATTTAAAATTATTTATTAAATACAAAATATCACCTAATCATTATTAAATTTTATTATAAATTATAAATTATTAATTGTTAAATATTATTCTTCATTAATATATAATTATTAATGATTAATTATTTAATTGAAATTATTAAGTAATAATTGTTAAAAATTAATTATTAAATATTGAATATTAGTTCTTAATTATTAAATATTACTTATTAATCAAATATCACATGATAACATTAGTTATTAAATAATAATTATTAATAATTAAATAATAATTATTTAATATTAGTTCTTAGTAATATTTATTAATTATTAAATATAATTAATAAATATTAACTATAATTTACTAATTACTAATAACTAACCTAGTAAATCATTAAACATAAAAAACAATATTAATTATTGATAATTAGTAATCATAAATTATTTATTGATAATCGTTGATTATAATAAATTATAAATAATGACATGTATAAGATGTCAGTTATAATTATTAAATTTAAATTAATATTTACAAATTATTAAATAAGTATTAATTATTTGTTATTAATTAAAATATCCAAGCTGAAACCTTTGTGTTCACTTGGATTTTTGTTTGTAATTAACAATATTTACTTAAAATTGGTTATACAATCACTTAAAACTTATGAGCAGGACACTGGTTATAAATAAATATTTACAACAGGTCAAAATTAATTAGTTGTTATGGATCTTTATTATAACCGGCTAAAAGAAATAGTTGTTAAAAAATATATCTATTGTAACTAGCAGGAAAGCGTAATTGTTAAAACTATGTTTATTGCAACTAGCAGGAAAGCGCATTTGTTAAAAATTGTTTATTGCAACTGGTAGTAAAACGTTGTTAAAAATATGTTTATTGCAACTATCAAAAAATACTAGGTGCTAAAGATCATTTATTACAAATGTCATGAAATGGCAGTTGTTAAAGATCATTTATTGCGATTGTCATAATGCGCCAGCTGTAAATAGCAAGTTATAATATGACAATTTACTTGTAATGTAAATTTCCTATCAAATTCTTCATACTTTTCTTGTTCAATCATTTGATCTGACACCTTTGCCTCAAAATTCCTTGGGAGTATGCTAGAAATTTTACGAATCAGCTCTATTTTGTAATAGACTTTTCCTAAAGTCTAGAATTGTAGACCAAGGTTGAAAAGTATTCATATATTTCTTTTATATTCTCATGCTTTGCAATAACCAAATTTTGAATTCATTGCTAAGTACGGCTAAACGTGATTCTTTAACCTATGAAGTTTCTATTTGAGTTATTCGAGTGTATGCCATATTTTATGTGCTCTCAAACAACGAGAAACTTCATTAAATTCAGTTTTGTCATCGACACATGTAAGAGAATTCATAGTTTTGGCATTTAAAGCACAAGATTTACTATCGTTTGCACCCTGTCTATCTACAAGCTTAGACAACTTTCATTCATTATCGGTCATTACAGGTGCAATGTAACCAATTTCAACTATATTCCAAACCTCAAAGTCAGTCTGTTGATATCAAATAAATTTTCGTCTTAACTTTTCAATATTCATAATCGTTTCCTTTAGACATAGATAGCCTAGCAATGGGCCGACCTTCAAAAAAAGCAACAACAGAATTCGACATGTTTGAAAATTTTTTCTAACAACATGCTCTGATACCACTTATAGAATTGAAAATACACCCTAGAGAGTGGATGAATATAGTTTTATCATTTCATACCTAAATGGTTAAATAAATAAATAAAATGCGAAATGTAAAATATGAAAAATAAAGAACGCAAAGATTTAATTAGCTTTGGCAACTATCTCATAGTTTCTATTGTCGGGCTCAAGATTACTATTAGAATTAAATAGTCGATCACTTACAAACATGTAAACATGTAATTCTCTTCAAAGACTATTTTTATTCTATGCTTAGTAATTCCACCTCAACTTTGACCTCAAGTCAAAAACCGTAGCTCAATCCTAAAAATCTTGAGTTCTAAGATTAGAAAGAAAAATACAAAACAAAATAAACAATGGCCCTTTAAATAATTAAAAGCTTTTATGTGCAAAATATAGCGTCTAAAGTAAAAAGTTTCCTTTTTAATAAACTTTGACTCTGTCCAGCTCGTCTTTTTATCACATTTAAATTCAAAAAAATTGTCCTCTTTAGTAATAAATTTTCTTCCTCAAAAGATTGATTTCTTTTAGCCGCAAAAGTTGTCCAAGTTTCGAAATCTTTGTAGTTGGAGAATGTCATGAACACTGTATTAACTGATTATTTCAACCTTACCTTAATCTTGAGCCATCATCGCCTTACTTCCATATCGAATCACGACAGAGAATCCAGTAGCTGAATTCTTCACCATGACCTGTTGCATTTTGGATCTGGAGTTTGTGCTTCGATTAGAAGATGCCAATCTATGTGCGTGCGTGAGTTGCAACCTATGGATTTTTAAGTAGTGGCAATGCTTGCTGTGCAGCTTCTTTTGGTATTAACTTGAGACTAGGATGAAAGGTCTGCGATAAGCAAGAATTGTGATTTGATGGGTGTCGATGTATAATTTTTCAGATATTAAGACCCGTTTTATATTTTGAGTTTTTTGTTTTCAATTTGGACTAAGAAATAGCAAGAAATAAGGAAAAAGATTTATAATTTTTAACCATTGCGACGACCAACGGACAATAAAAGAGTTGCATTGTTCTCCGTGCTTTTGTTATCGCTTGAAACACGAAAAACAAAATAATCTTGATTTCTATTTTGCATGTTAATTTATTTTTCAAAATTATTTGTTTTTTTAACAATGCATACAACGGACGCGTTTTTGTATAGACAAAAACACAAAACTATAAAGGACAAGCCAAAAAGCGGCCAAACAACTTAAACAAAATGAAAACAAGACAGGTTAAAAACCAAAAATAAAACAAGCCTAAATATTTCAACCCAAATCACACAATTTTATCTCGCCGCACAATTTTATCTCGCCGATACCATTCTTCGTAAAAGTCAATTCCCCAAACCAATTTTCAAAGTCGAATTCAATTTCCAAGTTCGCAAGCTCCCCAATTTCGATTATTGCTCGAGTTTCTGGTTCTATTATTGCTGGGATTCTGGTTTGAGGCGATTGGTTTGAAGTGGAGATTGTGGGGTCTCGTGATGAACGAGGGTGAGTTCAAGTAAAGACGATGTTGGATGAGGGTGAGTTCAAGTAACTATGCAGAGGGACTATGCACTATGAATGGATGCGGTCTTGGTGATTTGCAGTGGTTTAAGGCGGAGGCAGGAATGGGTCTGGAGTCGTTACGCGGCAATTTGTGGTGTTCGGAAGAGGAGCGAAGGTATGATTTGACAGTTCGGTTTGTTGTCAATGTGTGTTTTGGTTCAGGTTCGATGATGTGCAGTCGGTTGCCCGGTAGTGGCTAATTTGTGATGTCATGATGCTTGCAAGGGGGTTCCAGTGATTGATTGGTTATTTGAACTTGTTGATGTCTGGCACAGGCATGCACTGCAGTTGATATGTTATGAAGTGTTTGGTCACTGCTATTGTGGAAAGGAAGGTGCTGGAGGTACAGTTTGTTTTGGTGGTAGAATTTGGATTCGGCAGATGGCAGTAAGTGAATGGGTTTGATGACCGGAATTGATGGAATTGATGGCAGTAAGTGCTTTTGCAGTTGTAAGTGATTGTTGAAGGGGGAGAGGCAGTGAAGATGGCTGCTGCAGTGTTCGATGCTCGATGTTGTGGGTTCTATGAAGTTGTAGTGATAAGTACCAGTGTATCACAGGGGAGATGTTGATGGTGGATGAGGCAGTATAGCAGAGGGTATTGACAGTTTTGTGAAGGTGGTAGTTTGTGGAGCAACTGTAAGAAATTGTTGATCGGTTTGGTCTGTTGTATGCAGGAGCAGTGAACTGGTTGTAGTTCAGGGTTGTAATGTTTGTATTTGTATGGCAGTGGCAAGATTGGCGTTCGAGTGATGAAGGTCAGATTGTTTGCTGAGGCTCATGGTAGGGTTGCGATTGGATGGAGTGGACAGTGAAGTGTTTTGGTTATGGTTTTGATGATGGGTGAATGGTTGTGAGGGTTTTGTCGTCGGGTTGAAGTATCGTTGTGATGAGTGAAATCGGAAGAGTTGTATGCTTATGGGTAGTGAGATGGAACAGTGAATGGTAAGTGGTAGTTTTGGTGGAGAAGCAGGTCGTTATGGACGCAGTAGTGGCTGTTGTGGAGGAATATGGCTGTATATGATGTTGGTTGGAAGTTTAAGTTGTGCACCTAGAGGATGATTTTTCACCAGTAGGTAGGATGTTTATGGTGGTGATTGTGGTTGGTAAGGTGATGGAGAATGTTTGAAGAAATGGTGGAGTCGCTGAACTGTTTTTGACAATGGACAAGTTGTTCTGGCAGTGGATGAATGTGATTTGTAACAGAGATGAAGTAGTGGCAAATGTTGTATATGACAGGGTTGCTGAAATGTAAATTGTATGGGCAATTCAATGTATTCAGCAACGTATATAGTTGAAATGTAAAATGTGTCACCACAGTTACCTTGAAAATGTGTCACCACAGAGAATGCACATCCAGTGCCAAATGCACAGGAAATGGAAATGAATAGAGAAAGAAAAATAAAATTAAAATCAATTTTTTTAATATATATATATATATATATATATATATATATGAAAGCTAACATTAATTAGAATAAAACCAAAATGACACTAAAAACAAGAGAAGCACACTAAGAAGATGAAAGTAAAATGACACACTCACACAACACTAATACTTTTTCTAAAATGCAATATATATATAAAAAAAAAAAATCAAACGAAAATAATTCGAAGAACAGAAAATAAAATCAGAACTATTTCCCGGCAACGGCGGCAAAAATTTGTTTAACTATGAATTTTCTATCGGTTCAGAAATCTGTCGAAGGAATTTTATAACAAAAATTAACCGTAAGCGCATGGCGTACAATTGTTAGTACGTAGCGAGTACGAGTCGATCCACAGGGAAATGTTAGTTTAAATTTCTATTCAATCAAATTATACCAAAATTGAGAGTGGTTAGCTAAAAAAATGAGAAAAATGATAAAAGAAGATTAATAAAAATATGAGAGCGGTAAAACAATTTAGAGGTAATTTCCACTCTCTGGATCACATAAATCAACAAAATAGAGTTATTATCGCTCTTTTGGTCATTAGTAAGATCAGTTGATTTGCTTATCATAAGTATGATATATTTGTGCTATTTATTAGCCCATTATGACCATCAAACTATAACACAACCACTAATACACATTTAACTCTCATGAAATATGATAATAAAGTTGAAAGCAAAATCTACTTTAAGCATGACCTGTTAACTATTGTTTAGAAATATATGCCATCAAATTTTAGTTTCAACATTCACTATTTTGCCCTAATCATATTTAGATGAAGAGGCAATTTGTGTTTTGTTTATTTAAGCATAGCCTATTTGTTATGAATAACATAGACTATCAAATTCAAAGCTAATAACAACGTTAACCACTTCAAACGTTTCCATTAAGCAACAAAAGAACATAAATTATTAAAATATTGAAGCTACATGACTAGAGAGCTTCATTACCTCTAAATTGAAGGGATTAGCCTCTCATTTGTGTTATCAGATCAACATAAGTTGCGTGCAACATGAAACACAAAAAAAAGAGATGAAAGCAAAGTAAAGGAAGAGCTACTTTACTTGCATAAAATAAAAGAAGATCTACATTACCAATATGAAAGTAAATAAACAAGAAAAGACTTGAATTAAAATTGCAAAAAAAAAAAAAAAAAATTACATAAAAAAAATGGCTAGGTAACCATGAGAAGAAAGAAGAGCTTTGATTTATTTTCCTACACTAAAAGGCTAAGAGAGGAAGAGATCCTAAATAAAGAGAGTCTAATTACACGAACATAATGGGTATTTATACATGTATGAAACTCTAATTCACTTTTTTGGAAACTGCCCAAAATACACTCTTAGGAAGTGTGGAGGCCAAGTAAACATTAGCAGCAAATAATCATCATTTAAGTGTGTATGAAGCTTTAACTCTATTAGCATATGCATTAGCCTTTAATTTATACATTAAGATAAGTGGATAGGTGGGGTTCTCCATGATCCATGACTTTGAATTATTTCTATCTTCATTTCTTTGCATTCACTCTTGTGCATGCATATATCTTCATGAAATCACTTGTATTTGAAGCTAAATTCCTACAAAATAATATAGAAATTTTCAATTAATTTTTCTCAAATTATATATGCACAAAAATGACCATTATGTCCCTGCATGAAGATGAATATGTAACGATTTGAAAATAATTCGAATAAACATGTTAAAACACCCAATATGATTATTTATTTAATTTAATTCGATAAAATATGAAAGTAAAATTATGCACATTTACGTGCACATCACCTACATAGAAATAATAGAATATCAAGGTAGCAATCGAGGAGAAATCGAACACGAGATTGGTACAATGATCTGTTCATGCATAATAAGACTGTACGATTGAAAGGAGCACAGGACGTTAAGGAATCAGTACTAAATTAGAGTAAATTTGTGAAAATGTGATGGCAAGTCACCAACACAAGACTGAGTGGATGTGTAAACATAGTATAGTGTATATTTCATTGTCCGAAGGGCTATTGTGCTTGAGAGGTCCGTTGGTGTCCAAGTAGGTGCATGACAAGAGAACCATGGAGTAAGCGACTAGATTTGGGTCAAAGCATGGTTCCAGTGCTACGTATTCGTTTATAAGTTCATTTTACAGTTTCGAGCAAAGCCTTTAGGAGGGTCCCGAATAATACTTAAGGGTTACTTATATCCAATAGTGGTAGCATAGATATAGATGCTAGGGAGCACTGCAGTAATATGGATTTTCGATAGAGCTTGGGGAGTGATTTAGGTCTGTATATAAGGCGAGCAATATTCAATTAGAACTAAATTAATCGACCCCACTAGTTCATTTCATTTAGTTTGGTTTTGTTATGAAATTATATTGGTTCGAATTCAGTTTATTAAAAAAATTATTTTGGTTATCGGTTTAATCGAACTTTTGTTATATTATCCAAATTGATGGCATTATAATACTCTTAACAATCGGTTTAATAGTAAAAAAACAAACCTTATCTATTAAAAATAGATTAATTTTTCTTATAAACTTAAAATAATATCCCAAATAGTTTATATTAACATAAATTTGTGTTTTCCATTGACTAAATCAATCATCTAAATAATAACATAAAGAAAATTCTCTTATTTGCTTTCTTAGTTTGGCTAAATCAGTTACTGACCAAATTAACCAAAATTAATTCATTTTGATTTGGTTCGGTTTTGATTTTTCTCTGTTTTAATTCGGTTTAACATGTTTTACCTCTAAATTGAGTGAACCGACCGAACTCTCACCCCTATCTGCATAGGAGGCACCTGTGCAGCAAAGAGTTCATACGAAGATGCTCAATCCATTTACGGAGCCTCAAATGGTACGAATGTATATAAATCCAAAGATCGCATAAGACATAGTTGCTCCATCGAATTTTCATTCTATACGGGATGATGTTAAATATTGGTTATTTGGACTTATCATATATGATAGATACATTAGTATGTACAATCCATTATTTGTTCTTATAGTAGCAGCAAGAATTGTTATATTATTTATTATAGAAGGTCTAGGCATTAGTTGACTTTGGGTAGGAGAAGGGGAGGGTAACACTATTCCTACACTAACTAACATAAGTATTATGTCTTTGTTCTTTGAGGCTTTTGGGTTTTCTAGCATAGATAGTACTAGAATGCGCTGACTTTTTGGTTACATGAGAAGAGCAAACTATGGTATGATTCCCTATCCTTTGGGATGAGTTTAGTTGTTTATGGCCAGTCTGGATTACTCCTGAGCTACGTTCATGGAGGGAATCAGTTATACTTTAGCAATTTTATGTTTTACATGTATATAGTTTAGGTGTACAATGTCTTGAGGTAGTTCTCCTCACACTGGGCTTTAAATTATAATCATGTTTTGTCTGCGTATGTTTATGTCATGACGATTCTCAAGTACTCAACTGAGTAATCTAGGATTTATGTGCTTTTGAAGATATAATTATAAGACAGCTGAAGTATTTTAAAGGAGTGATATTGATATTGTAGAAGTATGTGATAGACATGTTATTTACGTATGTGACTTGTTATATCTGATATTATGTTCACAACTTCGTAAGTGAGAATCTGATATATTCCGACCTTCTGTATTGATACTTATTCATCGGTTGCTTCCACTAGTGTAGTCCTTTATATATTATTTATCTTGTTCTGTTCATGTATATTTAATATGTTATATATTATCATTTTGTTGCGAGGTTCAATTAATATGCCTTAGTTATGATATTTTGTTTCAATTTTACCTTGCTAGACTGTCTGTCAGACATTGTCATTTGATATTGATTTACGGTATTACGAAGGGCAGGTTATCACAGTTGGTATCATAGCTTAGGCTCAATACTCAGAACCAAGTAGATCAGTTTGATTTAAACAATCTGGTAGAAGGAGAAACATTAAGAGAGCGTATTTGTATTTTTCTACTATATAGTACCGAATATACCACTAGTCTTCTAAACTTTGATATATTTATGTTATAAATTGCTATGGTATCTCCATTTTAAGCTATCAATATGAGCATATGGGGTACAATACCGACCGCAGATAGCCATACAAAGATATTGATTGGTTCAGATACTATTTGGTTGTCGCACATGATGCTCTATAGCTCGCAAACATTCCAGCAAATATGGTAGGTGTTGTAGGTGGTGTAGCCCTAAGGCACATGTATTTCTTGCTCCACTAGCTTTAGACTTTTGAACTTGTTCCAAAAATTTGGCAAGAAGCCATATTTAGGCTTTGAGACTGTTGTTGAGACATAGGCTTAGATACGTTTATGTGAGAGTGCTTTTACCAATATGTGATTAAAGGATTTTCTTATAGGGAGGATCGCTTCTAACATCTCTAGGGGGAACTTTGGCTTGGTGGGACATAGTGGTGAAGGAGGTTGTTGAGAAGGCCATGACTTGGATTGATTTTAAACGTTGCTTTGAGTCTTATTTTATTTTTGAAATCGAGAAGGGTAAGCAACTTAAGCGTTTCATCCATTTGTAACAAGGTAGCTTATCAGTGAGGGAGTATGTTAGCCAATTTAACCTTTTGGTTAAATTTAGAGTTAAGATTTTTAATACTCAATTGAAGAAGATAAATAAGTTTTCCAAGGATTTTAATGCATTTGTTAGAGATTCATTGCTTATTCATATCCCAGCAGGAGACACTTTTGAGAATCTCATGGAGATGGCTCTTCTTCATGAGAGCACTAATGAGGTACTAATGGAGGTAGCGAAGGTGGAAAGAAAACTGAAGTTCCAAGTGAAGTGAAGAGGCTAAGATATAGGGAAAGATCAAGTTTATGCAAACATAAAAGCTAATATAGTTTATCACTCCTACGACATAAATGGCTATTTTGCTACGGAATACAATACACAAGGCAAAATGTAAGTGCTTTAACCACGATTAGCTTGGTCACTTGTAGAAGGATTGTCCTACAATTATGAGTGATGGTCAAGTGGCAATGACTTATGCCATACAAGCATTACTGGGTCTTAGGAAGCCTACCTCTCAGGAGAGAGGATAAAGCTCATGTAGTGAGAGGTATGCTTTACATTTAATATACTTACTTATATTCTTTCTAATACTTGAGTTATATAATCATTTATTGATGGTTACTTGGTAGATATGCTAAACTTGCTGCCTTTCGTAACCTTTATGGGTATTGTTAGTTGATAAACTAAGGTGTAACAAACAAGAGGAGTATAATTCAAACTTGATGCATGAGCTTTCGAGTTGAGTGGGTTGGTTAGTGAAGTGTGACATGGATTTGCATCCAAGTAGGAGTCGGTGGATGACGGTAATGAGCAAAGACCGAGCAAATGACTTATATACTTTTGCATAGAGCCATTCTTACTAGAAGAGTTTATCCTTGTGTTACTAAACCTTAAGTGAAGGGATTAATCCCATATTTTCCACTGTTGTTTTCTAGGGATCAGTCCATTCATGTACTAGTTCCTAATCTCTGGTTCGAGCATGGGATTTTTAGGTGATATGCACTAGTTAGGTGAGGGTTTTTCACTTGATTCTTAAAGGTGAGCACTTGAATTGAATTCTTGAGATGACTTGCAACTCTAGTTGTGCAAGGAAATTTTGATGATCAGACCAATAAACTGAATTAGAATCTACAGAAGAGGAGTCGGGTATCCGAACTTAGCTTAAAAAGGAAATCTTGTGATCGAACAAAGGATTGGATCAGGCATCAGATATTATTTTAGGTGATCATTATTCATTGTGGAATTATATATAGTATAGGTATGAAAGCTTATGATGGTTCGCGAAAGACTTCTTGGCTAATTTTATGACAATTTGGATAATCTTTTAAGTGGTTATATTATACTTTCCTAGGCAAGCATCATAAAACACTAAGTATATTATCCTTATTAGCATTGTGTAGTTGAGTGAGTATGGACCGAGTTGTAACGACCCATATTCAATGTGTCAAAGAATCGTAAAATATTATTATTTAATTCACATGAGGTCATATAATCTTAAAGCTTTGGGAAATGATTACTATAGAGATTTTCCTTCATTAGAATTTTCAATAAATAGTTTAGACATAGAAATTATTGTAGGTCTATAACATTTAAGAGAGATTGAATAGGAGTTTAAAACCACCTCAATTAGACCGGGCTTGTGATTTCCCTTTCCGTGAGTAGTAATAATGGAAAAAATACCATTTAGATGATATGGATGTTTTAAATTCTGCATGCAGCAAGACATATTAGTGGTGCTAATTAGGGTGGATGGAACTTCTCTATATCATTTCTCACTTTCCTAAATCAATTCCTAACTTTAATAATGCTAATTTCATAAAAAGTTCCTTTTCTTACTAACCTCAAAATGTTTTCTTGGCCACAGGAAGAGCTGTGGACTTGGGAGCTCAGGGGAATAGAGAAAGTGGTCCTAGGCAGGCTAAAGGAGGAGAGATCGAGATAGAAAATACTTAGCCAAATTTTAGCTAGGTATAGATGAAGAAAATCATACCGGTACAGACCTCTTATGGTCAATATTGATGTGAACCTATTGCAGCAAGGTCGATGAAACTTCCAAGGAGCTTGGGGGCTCTGTAGGTCGTGTTAAAGGTATTTGTTTGTTTGCTTAGGATATAATGCAATGTAATAGCACAATGAATGATGATAGCATCAGAACTTTGATAATGGTAACTCGTTGGTGAACGAAGTTAGGTTCCAACGATGATGCTTGATGTTGAAATGAGTCGTGAAAATGATTATACACAAATGACGGGTCTAGAAAGGGTGACCCGCAGATAGAATGCCAAATGGTTCTATCATGTAAAGAGTAATGTGGAATAGCTCCTTGAGGATAGTGGAAACTAGATGGAGCCAGGAAAAGGCTCGAATATGCATGCTAAGGGATCGTTGATACTCGAAGTGTTTTCTGATGTACTTGAAAGAAGGCTTATTGAGAGTGCACCAATGGGTACTTTGTTTGGCAACCCAGATTGGTTGAATGGATCCTTCTACTCTGGACTACTTAAATGGGTCTAGTATCAACCTCGGACCAAAGGTGAGTACACTGAAAATTAGGATTTTCAGTTAATCCTTGGCAGAGGAATGGTCATACTAGTTATCATACATCCATGGCACATTGAGTGATAGTGAAGATTGCTTGATTGATGTTATTTTTCCTTGTTTGTTTTCTTTCATAGTCTATCAATATAGGGATGTTACTTGAGATAAGTATTATAGATATAGATACTTGTACACCCATCATCGTACTTAATTTGTGGTACACCCTTATGATGTTTATAGAGTGGTGTATTATGTTTGTTACATGCTAAATCTTTGGTTGCTAAACTATGTCAGGTATATTTCGTATACCCTTATTCCTTACTATATCGACTTGTACTGTATTTTAAGATTTATTATTGCTAACACATGGTTATTATCTAATTTGGGGTTTTATGCTTTGCTTCTTATTATCTTGGGTACTCTTAAATGAGTAGACAAGATGATATGTCTAGGTGATTGGCACTATAGAGGACGAACTTGATGGAGCTTTTTCATATTATATGGATATACTTATGTTTATTGCGCTATGCGACACCGTGGAGCCTAGACCATGCTCATTATCCTATCTAGAGATAGTTTGAGTTTATTATCACTTGTATAAACTCTAATATTACATTGTATAACTTTATAAACCAATGTACTCTAATATTATGATTCATTTATTTATTACTCTCTTGCCTGTTTTAAGTATGCGATGCGATCATTATATTTTATTAGATGCATTGTGGGATATATGGTTGGTTCTATGATGTTTCTTTTTTCTTTTTACTAACAATTGTCCTATATCGGCCAAGCACTATAGTAGCTCATTTATATTAATACATTAGGTGTCTATAGTATAGGGCGGTCATTACATTTGGTATTAGGGCTTTAGGTTACGTGGTTCACCTGAGTTAATACCATGATCCAGCAGAGATAGGGAAGAAGTTATCACCTTAGATTGGATCAAGAGAGACAGAGGCAGTATGTGTATGTGTGTGTTTATATATATGTGTGTGTTGTGTGTATATATATATATATTATTTTCAAAAAAATGATATATATGTGTGTGTGTGTTTGTGAGTGTAAGAGAGAGATAGAGAGAGCGTACTTGTTATATATTTCGGCTTTCAGAACTATATAGAACTATATATAGAACATAAGTCGCATGCATACACAAGTACAACTAATGCAGTTTGTTATATGAAAGACTGATCATTCTTGTTACAGATCAAAAATGTTGTGACGACCTGGGCTTCTGACCCCAGAAATCCGTTTCGTCTTGAAGAAAGAAAGGGATGAGAAAATAGAAAAGATAGAGAAGAAAGAACAATAACGTCAGAATCTCACAGCGGAATGGAACAAAATATAATAGATCACATAACTATTACATAATTTTACATATATCAGAGTTATACAGATAATACATCACATACTAGACAGTTATAAACACCTGTCTAGTTAATACATCACGACTCAAACAAATAATCCCAAAGATACCAACACAGCGGAACTATACTTATATCTATAACGCTGAAGCCTCCTACTCCATTGCTCCTCCAGAATTCGTCAAACCTAACCTGAATCCCTTGGCTACCCGTAAAAATTTGGGTACCCGAGAGTTTAGGAAAAACAAAAATAAACTCCGCATCAGACATGGGTCTGGTATGAGTAACAGACTAAAGTTGCTTAACTTTAAAAACATTTGAAGACAAAAGGTATCACGTAAGACTCCCCACAAATAAACATGGGTAAGTTTTTACCTTACGCTAACCAAAACATTTGATAGGAAATTCTGTGATATTATAATAGGTCTAGGGTTTTCAAGTAAATAGAAAATAGCCGAAATTGTTACATTCATTAAATTCCAGCTACTAGCCACAAAAGTGGGTAATACAATCAAAACCGTTGGCACTTATTGGATTGTGCATTCCATACAATGGCAGGGCTACTGGGGTACCGCCCGTCACAGTACGTGGCCTAGATCAACGTACCGAGGATCACTCCCGACCCCCTGCAACACAAGGCCGGAACCATTCCTTACTGAACAGTCTCGAACAAGACAACCCCGACAGTTGGAGCTCACAACTGTCCACATAGCCGAATAAAAAGGGACATCTAGACAGGGGAAAATCTTGTCTTGCTTGGGCATGACCCACCTAACCTTGCTGCACCTCCCCTGTTTTAGCCATTCCCGGTTGATGAGGCTTGAGGCTACGATTACCTTTAGAGAACACATTTCTTAGAATGCTCATCGCCCATCTGACGATGTGTTGAAAGCATCCAATCCATACAAGTTCGTTCCGGGTTCGAACGAAACCGAAGGCATTATCTCGTTACACTCATTTTGGAATCACCCTCAGAGTTAACGACGATAACCCTTGCATTCTGGATCTTCATCTTCACTTCAGATTCATGACCTATCGTTAATTTGGAATCGATGTGGTTTTCGGATGTTCCAAATATGGAAAAATCGATCCCGGTCTCATCGAAATCCAAAACGTGTCTTTTAAGGCCAAGTTGTCTATTTAGTCTTAATAGTTTAATTCAAAATAATTCAATACACACACAGATAGATAATTCACAATATCATAATAGATAGTCAACATCAACATAAACAGATAATCAATATTACCACTACAACTAGATAATGCATATTATCATCATAACAGATAATTCATACTTTCATCATACTTAAATCAAGCATCCATATCATATAGCATCAATTTCTCATATCTGAGATCTTAAATTATTCAAGGTAAACAATTTCATCCATTCATATATAAGCAATCATATAAGCTATAATTAATTTAAAATGAATTAAATTAATTATATCATCTCTAATTAATTTAAAGTAAATTAAATTAATTATTTCATCAGTTAAAACTTGCTTACATAATTATTAATCAATTTACAATCAATTAATAAATCATTCACTAACTACTCGTTTCAATTAATCATACTTGATTAATTAACATTTAATTATATACAAATAATCATTCTTAAATTATTTTCACAAATTAATTATCTTATCCAAATATAGAAATTAACCTTAAATTACAAACATAACATTACTTCTTAATTACACTAATTAATTACTCTTTAATTTCTTATTGTTGATTGATTAATCTAAATTTATCATCCCATCATTAATTATATCAATTAATGATTTCTAATTACATTTTAATTAATTCCCTGTTTAAATTAATTACCTTAAGTAATTAATCTTCAATTAAACTACATTTATTAATCACCTCTGATTAATACCATTCAGTAATTAACTATCTTTAATTACTCCATCAAATAAATTAATTACTTCTTAATTAATTTCTTTAATTAATCCCCTGATTAATTATACAAGTAATTATACTCCAATTACTTTCATTATTAAATCACCCTCAGTTAATTACATCCAGTAATTATCTTCAATTACTTCCCTAAGTAATTATACTTATCACATCATCAATGGTTATTTAAATCAATTAAACTTAATTAATTAACTTAAACAATTCATATTAAATAGAATTAATTACAATGAGTAATTAATTTCTTAATTACTTCCGTTAAGTAATTATACTTAACAATTCACCATTGTTTTTCTTAAATAAACGATTTAATTAATTATTAAAAATAATCCCATTAACTGATTATTTCATAATTTTAGTTAATGACCTTGATTAACTATTTACAATTCTTTAATTACCTTCCTAGAGTAATTAACTAAAATTTATTATCAATTACATTTTAAGTTAGTCATAATAACTTAGTTCATCAATTGATTGCTAATCATTAAAAATAAAACCTTATTAAATCAATGATTTCTTAATTACAAATTGATTTACCTTAAATTAATTAACTTATATCTCTTTTAACTAAATTTAAACTCTTAATTTCTAAGTTAATTAATTCTAGTCATTAATTATCCATTTAGTTAACTTGATAATTACAAAGCCTTAAGTTTTTAAGACCTTTTTCTATTTAATGATCAATTTATCATTTATAAGCTATTTACTCAATTTTATTTAAAGTTTCTTTTAAAACTTCATTTTAAATTTAAGATTTAAAATGAAACCAAATGAATCTTATCAATTCCAAACTCCCTTTTTAATTTTACAACTGAAAGAATAGTTATCTTAAAATAGAAGATTAAAGGAATTTACACACGGTTTCATTTTGAATTCAAATCTAATTTAAAAATTCTCTTTATCATTCAAATTTGTTTAAAACAAATTTTAAAATTAAAAATCTTTATTTATTTAAAGACTGAGATTCAAACTACGTTTTGCATCCAAACTTATCTTGATTTAAACTTTGTTTTAAATACGTATATTTTTTTCATTTAAAAGCTCGGTTTTTAAAAATGAAATAAATTTTCACGTTTAAAACCTGTAGCTAAAAATACCCGAGATAAACAAATATTCTACGAGCAAAACCCCACATTTCTTCGAGTCCGACACTCGAATCACTCGAGTGAAACTCGAGCAACAATTCCCCTTATTAAAGTGGTTATAAATAATTTAAAATTTTAAAACTTTATTTTATTTTAAACTGAGATTCAAACTTCATTTGAATTCTAACTCATCTTTTACTTAAATACCTATGTTAAACATTCATATTTCATTTTAAAACCCCAGTTTAAAGAATATTAAACTTTACAGGTTGTTAAATAACCTGTTACAACTTACCCAGTTTCCCCTCCCCTACACTACTCCGAGTCAACAACGAACATGCTTCGAGTCGCGTGAAGTATTTCCCGAGTCAAGTCCTTACAAACTCGAGTACCCCCCTTCCTCCTGAAAACACAGCACCCATTCATGAACACCGTGCATATGCACGGTGGCTCCGGCCTTCATCGACCATCGACGATGATCGAGACATGTCAGAGTACAACACAGCAACACCCTACGCTCACCAAATCAAACATCAAAACTTGAAATCAAAAATTGAGACTTCGACCCAAAACTTGAAAAAAACACAGAGCAATGCCAAAGAAAACCTGGCATCGCCTCGTTTGAAAAAAATTCTGGCCACCTGACGTTCGGCCACTTCGGCCATGTCTTCATCTTCGTTCAAGCTTCCCTCACCAGAAATCCCCCATCACTCGATCCATCTCACGAACCATGCCGATCAATTAATAAAACACAGACAAAACTAGGGTTCTAAAACAAAACCCACAACCGTAACCTCCCTATTGAATTTCATCACCATCCAAAATTTTTCCCAACACCATTGATCATTCCTCCATCTCCACGCATGTTCCCGAACTCTCCAATCCACTTGATCACAAGGGGGACTCAAAAATAAACTTCCAGTTAAAACCCAATCTCCACCTTCAATTCTAAACTATAAATCCTGATTCCTATGTTAAAAATCATATTTTGTATAAAGTTTTCGACTAGTAATACTGGAATTATAATTTATATAGTTTGAGTTTTCATCTATTTTTAGTATACTCAGTTGTTTTTATTATTTACAGAAACAAACAACAAAATTTCAACTATCTTAGAATTTAAACAATTATTCCAATTTGAATCAAACATTATTTGTTTGACAAGCAGATCCTATCATGGACAAGATTATGTGGAAATAAGTTTAAATAAGAAAAAAAACATGAGCCTGGGAACATTGCAGAGCACCACTAAAATCACAGTACTGCAAATATGCATATATTCAGGAACCAATGTATACATAAACATCACAAACACAAACTCATAGATAAGTATGCAAAAGAAATCTATAAATTTAAACTATTTAATTTGTATGTTACTCACCTGAAAATAAACAGAGAGCAACTTTGAAACTGGAAAAGGTATTTGCAGGCTTTTGTTTTGATTCCCGAAAATTGTATTTTGAAAACATGAGTGCTTGCTACAGATTAACTTGAAAACTTTATCTTGCTTTGATCTTTCTGTAAATCTTCTTGCCTTTGTTGTAGTATGATTTTGTTTAAGTTTGACAAAAAAGAAAAAGCTAACTATTTTCTTTGGTTTGCTAAGTTTTGAACAGAGAGTATTACATATAAATATAAGCCAGAAAAGCTTATACAGGAAGATGTAGTTATTATATTATATTATATTATTATTATTTTAAGTCAGAGATTTTTTTTTTACATTTCGGCTGAAATGATAAGTATATATCTCTAGTAGACCAAATGGTGTGCTAAATATTAATTGAAATAGTACGTTTTGTTTCAGCATATCAGGTTTTGTATGTATTAAGATATTTCTCTTTTGTCTTATTTCACTTCATGTACATAATGTTTTCTTTTGCACTTTGTTTATTTTTATGTTTGTATATGGATATATCTGTTCTTGTTCAGCATACTACTCTACAGGTTAAATAATTTTTTTTTAACTCTTTGCTCTTTTACTTGCCTGCATATTCACTTTTGACTTGTATATATTTATTCTTCAGGTTATATACATATTATAAAATTGTTTTAATCATTGTTATAAATTTTAACTTAAGTATTTTTTTCTATTGCTTACTTTATTTTCTCTTTTATTTTTAAACTTTAACTATCAAATACTTAATTTGCTGATTATTAATTTATTTGCATACTTATGCTAATATCATAGATTGGATTTTATACTTAAGTTCAATATATTAAAGACTCGTTTTATTTTAAACATGTTTGAAAGATGTTATTTCAAATTTATAATCACATCTTTTCTATCAAATACACATACATAGATTTAAGATAACAATTTTTATTTGTATTAAAAATCCATTTGTAAAGCATTACATCATTAATATTGTTTAAATATAACTCATCATTAAATTAAGATAATTCACAAAAGAATTTGCCTTCTTATCTAATATATTACTTATTTTATTAGCTACATAAAAAAACAAAACAAACCTTTCTATCTAAATTTAAACTTAAACTGAATCAATTTTAAATAGTCAAGTTTTTAGCTTGAGTATTAAAATCATATGGTTATTTATTCAATAGCTTATATCAAATTAAATCCAATTTTTTTAATATATCAAAAATATTAGAATAAAAAAACAGGCCTAAATATATTAAATTTAAAACAAAGATTTATCTAGTTATAATATATACAGATATGTATACATTGCAAATATAAAATAATTTATTAGCCTATAAAAATAGATTATCAGTTTAAATATTTATTTTAAAGAAGATTATTAATTAAATTCAAATTTATTATTAACAATATGATCAAATCAATTAAATTTTGACATAAATTATTAAATTGTTATTGTAAAAATTTCCGGGATATCACATTCCTCCCCCCTTAAAAGAATTTCGTCCCCGAAATTTAAAACAAAGGTAATTTAATAACTTAATTACAGATTTAATTTTTAAAACACAGGCATATATCAATCATATTCTAGCGATCATAGCAACCAATTCATCCATATACAAATCTAATTGTCCAGATAAAAATTCTTAAATAGATTTTTCTCGAGTTTCCCCAGTATAAATATTGGGATACTCTCTCTACAGAATCCAAACAATCAATATTACTAAGCTACTGAATTCCCACTCACCTAGATCTACAAAACAAAACAGGATATCAGACTACAGATAAGTCTGATTCAACAACCAAAACTCTCTGAACTGCTGACTCCATAATTAAAGATAGCTCTTACACGTACTCCCTCGGAGATACGTGAAACACAACGAATTCCAGTTATCCAAACTGGCAATCCACTCCTAAAACCGAACACTTATCCAAAATCAAATCTCCGATTACGGACTCCAAATTTCTTCGTCTCTTATCCACAAAACTTTTCGGACGGTTCTATGCTACCTTCATCTTTCCTGATCAGCCCAACACTTGTTGATGCCCTTAGAAACAAATTGATCCAAAAACAATCCAACAAAATGATCTTTCTAAGATTATCTTCAAAAATCAGATCACAACTCAATTCCAAAATCAAGAGACTGATCTTACTTCTTCTCATATGGAAAGATAATACAGATGCATTACAATCTGGTCTTAAGATCCCGAAAAATTTTCCTGTAGAAACTCTCTAATTCTAAAATACTGCAAATTCTTGTTATTTCTACATCAACAGCTGCCACCATGCTTCCACTGCGCAACTCTGACTGAGCAGATGAAAATGCTGATGATGATCACGAGGACAAACTGGACAACATATCTTAAAACTATGGTTCAACTGATTCTTAAAAGAAACTCAGAAGTTCCTTCCAAACTCGAGCTGCTTCACCAACTCATTTTCCAAAAATCATCTTACTACTAAGCTGAACCATCGGTACCACTCCTGGAATCCAGTCGATACCAAACTCAATCTCTATACATAGACAAAATTCTGACTTCCTGAAGACATCCAGAAAAAAAATCAGATAACTCAAGAAAAACTCAAACAATCGCAAGTCACTTTTGCGATCAATCTAGCCCACTACCAAAAAAAAAACTGTTCTCTCTTTACCAAACAAAACAGCCTATGCTTAATTAGCCAATTCATTAAAGAAACGGAATCACTCTGCTGTTTCTGAACTCCACTGCTGATGCAGAAGTTAATAAAAAACTTCCTTGCCAACACCAATGCCAAAAAAATTCCTAACTCAGAGCTCTTCGAGAAACTCGAACCTCAAACCAACAGAAACATTTTACTGAACTCAGCCCCAACACCGAAACAGCTACTCTTCCTTAACTGCTTCCAAAGAACATCTTCAGAGATTCCCATAGTCACTGTGTCTCATCGCACAACTACTACATCTTAAGGTAAGATATCATGACTCACTTCTGTCCAACCAACTGATCCAAACTCTAGCTTATCCAAACTTACGCTTCAAAAATGAACTCCGAACCTTAACAGGTTTCCTTCAGAGATCAATGAAATCCTTACACTATCCAAAGCTCACTCGAGACGGTAATAGGTCTACAGTCTCGACAGATACACTTCCAACCTCAAATATTCATATTCCAACCATTGGTAGTCGTGTTACACACACCACTATCCTATCTACCTTTATAACTTATATTGGATAACCCGGACAGGTAACCCAACAAATAGGTAGAAATAAATATATATATTTATATATTAAAATTACAAATACGTTCTCTCAAGATAGAAATCACTCAAGATCCTAGGTATTCACTCAACCTAGCGCTCTGATACCAACTGTGACGACCCGGGCTTCTGACCCCAGAAATCCGTTTCGTCTTGAAGAAAGAAAGGGATGAGAAAATAGAAAAGATAGAGAAGAAAGAACAACAACATCAGAATCTCACAGCGGAATGGAACAAAATATAATAGATCACATAACTATTACATAATTTTACATATATCAGAGTTATACAGATAATACATCACATCTAGACAGTTATAAACACCTGTCTAGTTAATACATCACGACTCAAACAAATAATCCCAAAGATACCAACACAGCGGAACTATACTTATATCTATAACGCTGAAGCCTCCTGCTCCATTGCTCCTCTAGAATTCGTCAAACCTAACCTGAATCCCTTGGCTACCCGTAAAAATTTGGGTACCCGAGAGTTTAGGAAAAAGAAAAATAAACTCTGGGTCAGACATGGGTCTGGTATGAGTAACAGGTTAAATTTGCTTAACTTTAAAAACATTTGAAGACAAAAGGTATCACGTAAGACTCCCCACAAATAAACATGGGTAAGTTTTTACCTTACGCTAACCAAAACATTTGATAGGAAATTCTGTGATATTATAATAGGTCTAGGGTTTTCAAGTAAATAGAAAATAGCCGAAATTGTTACATTCATTAAATTCCAGCTACTAGCCACAAAAGTGGGTAAAACAATCAAAACTGTTGGCACTTATTGGATTGTGGATTCCATACAATGGCAGGGCTACTGGGGTACCGCCCGTCACAGTACGTGGCCTAGATCAACGTACCGAGGATCACTACCGACCCTCTGTAACACAAGGCCTGAACCATTCCTTACTGAGCAGTCCCGAACAAGACAACCCCGACAGTTGGAGCTCACAACTGTCCACACAGCGGAATAAAAAGGGACATCTAGACAGGGGAAAATCTTGTCCTGCTTGGGCTTGACCCACCTAACCTTGCTGCACCTCCCCTGTTTTAGCCATTCCCGATTGATGAGGCTTGAGGCTACGATTACCTTTAGAGAACACATTTCTTAGAATGCTCATCGCCCATCTGACGATGTGTTGAAAGCATCCAATCCATACAAGTTCGTTCCGGGTTCGAAAGAAACCAAAGGCATTATCTCGTTACACTCATTTTGGAATCACCCTCAGAGTTGACGACGATAACCCTTGCATTCTGGATCTTCATCTTCACTTCAGATTCACGACCTATCGTTAATTTGGAATCGATGTGGTTTTCGGATGTTCCAAATATGGAAAACCCGATCCCGGTCTCATCGAAATCCAAAACGTGTCTTTTAAGGCCAAGTTGTCTATTTAGTCTTAACAGTTTAATTCAAAATAATTTAATACACACACAGATAGATAATTCACAATATCATAATAGATAGTCAACATCAACATAAACAGATAATCAATATTACCACTACAACCAGATAATGCATATTATCATCATAACAGATAATTCATACTTTCATCATACTTAAATCAAGCATCCATATCATATAGCATCAATTTCTCATATCTGAGATCTTAAATTATTCAAGGTAAACAATTTCATCCATTCATATATAAGCAATCATATAAGCTATAATTAATTTAAAATGAATTAAATTAATTATATCATCTCTAATTAATTTAAAGTAAATTAAATTAATTACTTCATCTGTTAAAACTAGCTTACATAATTATTAATCAATTAATAAATCATTCACTAACTACTCGTTTCAATTAATCATACTTGATTAATTAACATTTAATTATATACAAATAATCATTCTTAAATTATTTTACTTGATTAATTAACATTTAATTATATACAAATAATCATTCTTAAATTATTTTCGCAAATTAATTATCTTATCTAAATATAGAAATTAACCTTAAATTACAAACATTACATTACTTCTTAATTACACTAATTAATTACTCTTTAATTTCTTATTATTGATTGATTAATCTAATTTATCATCCCATCATTAATTATATCAATTAATGATTTCTAATTACATTTTAATTAATTCCCTGTTTAAATTAATTACCTTAAGTAATTAATCTTCAATTAAACTACATTTATTAATCACCTCTGATTAATACCATTCAGTAATTAACTATCTTTAATTACTCCATCAAATAAATTAATTACTTCTTAATTAATTTCTTTAATTAATCCCCTGATTAATTATACAAGTAATTATACTCCAATTACTTTCATTATTAAATCACCCTCAGTTAATTACATCCAGTAATTATCTTCAATTACTTCCCTAAGTAATTATACTTATCACATCATCAATGGTTATTTAAATCAATTAAACTTAATTAATTAACTTAAACAATTCATATTAAATAGAATTAATTACAATGAGTAATTAATTTCTTAATTACTTCCGTTAAGTAATTATACTTAACAATTCACCATTGTTTTTCTTAAATAAACGATTTAATTAATTATTAAAAATAATCCCATTAACTGATTATTTCATAATTTTAGTTAATGACCTT
Organism: Allium cepa; assembly: GCA_030765085.1. Taxonomy (NCBI): domain Eukaryota; kingdom Viridiplantae; phylum Streptophyta; class Magnoliopsida; order Asparagales; family Amaryllidaceae; genus Allium; species Allium cepa. Next base: position 268,674,167 of record CM060931.1, on the reverse strand, counting down.
GATTAACTATTTACAATTCTTTAATTACCTTCCTAGAGTAATTAACTAAAATTTATTATCAATTACATTTTAAGTTAGTCATAATAACTTAGTTCATCAATTGATTGCTAATCATTAAAAATAAAACCTTATTAAATCAATGATTTCTTAATTACAAATTGATTTACCTTAAATTAATTAACTTATATCTCTTTTAACTAAATTTAAACTCTTAATTTCTAAGTTAATTAATTCTAGTCATTAATTATCCATTTAGTTAACTTGATAATTACAAAGCCTTAAGTTTTTAAGACCTTTTTCTATTTAATGATCAATTTATCATTTATAAGCTATTTACTCAATTTTATTTAAAGTTTCTTTTAAAACTTCATTTTAAATTTAAGATTTAAAATGAAACCAAATGAATCTTATCAATTCCAAACTCCCTTTTTAATTTTACAACTGAAAGAATAGTTATCTTAAAATAGAAGATTAAAGGAATTTACACACGGTTTCATTTTGAATTCAAATCTAATTTAAAAATTCTCTTTATCATTCAAATTTGTTTAAAACAAATTTTAAAATTAAAAATCTTTATTTATTTAAAGACTGAGATTCAAACTACGTTTTGCATCCAAACTTATCTTGATTTAAACTTTGTTTTAAATACGTATATTTTTTTCATTTAAAAGCCCGGTTTTTAAAAATGAAATAAATTTTCACGTTTAAAACCTGTAGCTAAAAATACCCGAGATAAACAAATATTCTACGAGCAAAACCCCACATTTCTTCGAGTCCGACACTCGAATCACTCGAGTGAAACTCGAGCAACAATTCCCCTTATTAAAGTGGTTATAAATAATTTAAAATTTTAAAACTTTATTTTATTTTAAACTGAGATTCAAACTTCATTTGAACTCTAACTCATCTTTTACTTAAATACCTATGTTAAACATTCATATTTCATTTTAAAACCCCAGTTTAAAGAATATTAAACTTTACAGGTTGTTAAATAACCTGTTACAACTTACCCAGTTTCCCCTCCCCTACACTACTCCGAGTCAACAACGAACATGCTTCGAGTCGCGTGAGGTATTTCCCGAGTCAAGTCCTTACAAACTCGAGTACCCCCCTTCCTCCTGAAAACACAGCACCCATTCATGAACACCGTGCATATGCACGGTGGCTCCGGCCTTCATCGACCATCGACGATGATCGAGACATGTCAGAGTACAACACAGCAACACCCTACGCTCACCAAATCAAACATCAAAACTTGAAATCAGAAATTGAGACTTCGACCCAAAACTTGAAAAAAACACAGAGCAATGCCAAAGAAAACCTGACATCGCCTCGTTTGAAAAAAATTCTGGCCACCTGACGTTCGGCCACTTCGGCCATGTCTTCATCTTCGTTCAAGCTTCCCTCACCAGAAATCCCCCATCACTCGATCCATCTCACGAACCATGCCGATCAATTAATAAAACACAGACAAAACTAGGGTTCTAAAACAAAACCCACAACCGTAACCTCCCTATTGAATTTCATCACCATCCAAAAATTTTCCCAACACCATTGATCATTCCTCCATCTCCACGCATGTTCCCGAACTCTCCAATCCACTTGATCACAAGGGGGACTCAAAAACTAAACTTCCAGTTAAAACCCAAACTCCACCTTCAATTCTAAACTATAAATCCTGATTCCTATGTTAAAAATCATATTTTGTATAAAGTTTTCGACTAGTAATACTGGAATTATAATTTATATAGTTTGAGTTTTCATCCATTTCTAGTATACTCAGTTGTTTTTATTATTTACAGAAACAAACAACAAAATTTCAACTATCTTAGAATTTAAACAATTATTCCAATTTGAATCAAACATTATTTGTTTGACAAGCAGATCCTATCATGGACAAGATTATGTGGAAATAAGTTTAAATAAAAAAAAAACATGAGCCTGGGAACATTGCAGAGCACCACTAAAGTCACAGTACTGCAAATATGCATATATTCTGGAACCAATGTATACATAAAACATCACAAACACAAACTCATAGATAAGTATGCAAAAGAAATCTATAAATTTAAAATATTTAATTTGTATGTTACTCACCTGAAAATAAACAGAGAGCAACTTTGAAACTGGAAAAGGTATTTGCAGGCTTTTGTTTTGATTCCCGAAAATTGTATTTTGAAAACATGAGTGCTTGCTACAGATTAACTTGAAAACTTTATCTTGCTTTGATCTTTCTGTAAATCTTCTTGACTTTGTTGTAGTATGATGTTGTTTAAGTTTGACAAAAAAGAAAAAGCTAACTATTTTCTTTGGTTTGCTAAGTTTTGAACAGACAGTATTACATATAAATATAAGCCAGACAAGCTTATACAGGAAGATGTAGTTATTATATTATATTATTATTTTTTTAAGTCAGAGATATTTTTTTTACATTTCGGCTGAAATGATAAGTATATATCTCTAGTAGACCAAATGGTGTGCTAAATATTAATTGAAATAGTACTTTATGTTTCAGCATATCAGGTTTTGTATGTATCAAGATATTTCTCTTTTGTCTTATTTCACTTCATGTACATAATGTTTTCTTTTGCACTTTGTTTATTTTTATGTTTGTATATGGATATATCTGTTCTTGTTCAGCATACTACTCTACAGGTTACATAATATTTTTTTTAACTCTTTGCTCTTTTACTTGCCTGCATATTCACTTTTGACTTGTATGTATTTATTCTTCAAGTTATATACATATTATAAAATTGTTTTAATCATTGTTATAAATTTTAACTTAAGTATTTAGTTCTATTGCTTACTTTATTTTCTCTTTTATTTTTATACTTTAACTATCAAATACTTAATTTGCTGATTATTAATTTATTTGCATACTTATGCTAATATCATAGATTGGATTTTATACTTAAGTTCAATATATTAAAGACTCGTTTTATTTTAAACATGTTTGAAAGATGTTATTTCAAATTTATAATCACATCTTTTCTATCAAATACACATACATAGATTTAAGATAACAATTTTTATTTGTATTAAAAATCCATTTGTAAAGCATTACATCATTAATATTGTTTAAATATAACTCATCATTAAATTAAAATAATTCGCAAAAGAATTTGCCTTCTTATCTAATATATTACTTATTTTATTAGCTACATAAAAAAACAAAACAAACCTTTCTATCAAATTAAATCCAATTTTATTCATATGGTTATTTATTCAATAGCTTATATCAAACTAAATCCATTTTTTTTAATTTACCAAAATATTAGAATAAGAAAACAGGCCTAAATATATTAAATTTAAAACAAAGATTTATCTAGTTATAATATATACAGATATGTATACATTACAAATATAAAATAATTTATTAGCCTATAAAAATAGACTATTAGTTTAAATATTTATTTTAAAGAAGATTATTAGTTAAATTCAAATTTATTATTAACAATATGATCAAATCAATTAAATTTTGACATAAATTATTAAATTGTTATTGTCAAAATTTCCGGGATATCACAAATGTGTCGACGTACAAGAAACTCTACCTCTAGAGTAGAGGAAGGAGCAGGTTTAGGGGCTTTTAACCCTGACTTGAAAGCGATGATCAATACGACGATGGCTAACATGCAACAAAATGCCTAAGAGGCTGCTCCTGTGGTTGTTATTGGTGGTGGTGCTCAAGTGCAGGCACTCAAATTTGATTTCATGAAGCTCTACAAAGATTTTTCCAGTCTGATGGCATATCATTTCAAGGAACGGAATCAGCTTAGAAGTGCAGGATTGGTTGGAAACCCGCAAATAGATTTTTAATAACCTTGAACTAAATGATGCAATAGAAGAGAAGGTGGGCCTGTCGATAGCTTCAGGGGAGAGCCATGGACTTGTGGAATTCTATTAGAGTTGCTACTCTCGAGGATCAGTTTACTTGGGACTAGTTAAAAATCCTATTTGCGGAGCAATTTATCCCAGCTAGTCATAAGTCGCTGCTATTTAGAAAGTTTGCTGATTTGAAGCAAGGAGACTTGTTTGTCTCTATGTATGTTCTTGAGTTCAACGCATTTTTGAAATACGGGATATCTTTCATTGGCAACTACTAAGGAAGGAAGAGAAGTCTTTTATGGGTTTGGACGACTATTTGGAGGAGGAGTAGGTGAGTCACATCGATGATCCATTTGAGAGACGCATCGAGAAAGCTCTTTGCCAGGAGAGCTTGTACCCTAAGTCCAAATTAGTTGTTGTAGTTAAGGTAGAGCCAAAACTACAATGAGGCGATGGAGGAAAGAAGAAATGGAATTGTAAGAAAAAGTGGTTTCAAGGAAATAATATTCAAAGGGTAAGTGGGATCCTGTTTGTTATGGTTATGGAGTTAAGTGCCACTTGATTAGAGAATACAAATCAGATGGAAAGAAGAAGTGCGACAACTACGACAAGGTCAAACATATGCAGAAGAATTTACCAAAGTCAGTGTAGTAGAAGCAAGTGGTGAATGCATATGCTTTAGATGTCATCCCGACTTTGTCGCGTGCTCCCTCGACGGAGGACATTGGGAAGGTTATTGCTATTCAAGGTATGCCTTCCATTTATGACGTTTCCGTATGTATTTTGTTCGATACAGGGGTTTCATTTTCCTTAATATCTAGCTACTTGATAGACAGATTGGGTTGGAAACCCAAAATAGTTACCCACCTTTAATTATAAAACCATATTGGAGGCTCTATTATTCTTTGTATGGTTTGTCGTTGTCTGATTTTTTCGAGTCATGGATGTTCTTTTTTTGTGATTACTTTGTATTGGATTTCATTGGGTTCACGATTATCTGGGAGATGGACTAATTAAGGAAGTATGCAGTACCAATGGATTATGAGATAACTGGGCCTGTGGAAGGGTAGGTGGAGTGATTGACCGCCTATTAGAGGATTGGTTAAGGTTAGTTTTCTATATTTGCTCGAGTTTCCATATGATGACTTGTCATCTATGCCTATCATTAGAGAGTATCTAGATGTGTTTGAGGAGGTGGCCAGATTAACATTGCATTGAAAGATTGAGTTCCGTATAGACCTAGTAAGGAAGCCAGATCAATAGTTATGTGTTTGAGGCGTATGACACCTAGAGATGAGAAGGAATTGGAGATGCAAGTGAATGACTTATTGAGGAGAGGGTTCATTCGTAGAAGTATATCCAAGTGGGGCACAACTATAGTAATCGATACCAAGGCAGATGGCTCATTGAGGTTGTGTGTAGATTACCATGAGTTGAATAAGCCAATGAGGAAGAATAAGTATCCCCTCCTGTGTATTGATGACTTGTTCAATCAACTCCATTGTGTGAAGATCTTCTCTAAATTAGATTTGGCAACTGGATTTGACTAGTTGAGAGTTGTAAAGGAAAGTGTGTCAATCACCATGTTTGCCGTTTAATTTTTATGAGTGGTTGGTTATGCCACTTGGGCTAACTAATTCTCGGACAACTTTATCGATCTCATGAACTGGGTTTTCAGGGATTAGATAAACAAGTTCATGGATGATATTCTTGTCTACTTTAGGATGGAGGAGCAATTGAAGATGCACTACAGGATTATGCTTGAAGTGTTAAGGAGACACGAGTTGAGACCAAAGTTTTTTGAAGTGTCACTTCTATAAGATGGAAGTGAAATTCTTGGGTCATGTCGTCTTCAAGATAGGCATTGCGGTATATCTTGCAACGGTGGCAACAGTTCGGGATTGGAACCAACCTAAAAATGCTACTTATGTAAGGAGTTTCCTAGGATTAGCAGGATATCATATACATTTTTTAACGACTTCTCCAAGGTAGCATAACGGTTTACCAATTTAACGAAGTAGAATTAGACTTTTGTTTGGAATGCGAAGTATGACTGCACATTTATGAGTCTGAAGAAGAGGTTGACAAGTGCACCGGCATTGACTATTCTGAGTGGGAGTGCGAAATCGATAGTATACACAGACAGTTATGGTACTAGACTATATGCAGTGTTGATATAGTGGGGAAAATTGTCACATGCGCTAGTTGATAGCCAAAACCACATGGGAAGAAATATTCGGCTCATGATTTGGAGTTGGCGGCGATAGTATTTGCTTTGGAAATTTGGAGGCAATATCTATTAGGAGAATGGTTCAAGCTGTTAATGGACAACAAATCCTTGAAGTACCTTTTCTTCTAGAAGGATCTCAAATTTCGCCAATAGCTGTGGTTGGAATTCTTGGCCTCATGTGATTTTAGCATTTCCTATACGCTTGGTAAGAGGAATGTAGTCGCTGATGCATTGAGTAAACGACATGATTGTTTGGGTCCCATGTTCCTAAAGTAGAAGCAACTGGCATATATTGCTAACTATGACTTTAAACCTCATTGCAAGTTAGAGCCAGAGATGTTGGCTAGTTTTACTACAAGACCTACCTTGATTGAGAGAATCAGTATTAGTCAAAGGTGAGTTGCTTGACTAGATGAGATCAGGAAGAAAATAGATGAAGGGGCAAGGTCTGAATTGATGAAGCAATATAGACTTGATCGACATAGTTAGCTCTATAAGGATGGCAGATTGTCTGTTTCGGCTGTAGATGGATTATGAGTCGAGGTGCCATGAGAGTGCCATCATTCCAGGTTATGACTTTAGACCTTATTGTGATTTAAAGCTAGTGATTTTGGAGATTTTGACGATGAGACATACTTTGATTGAGCAGATCAGTACTATTCAAATGCTAGACGCTAGGCTAGCAGAGACTATAGCGAAGATAGAGAAAGGAGTAGAGTCTAAGAAGATGAAGCAGTATGGACTTGACTGAGATGGTCGGCTCGGTAAGGATGGAAGATTATTTATTCTTAATGTAGTTGGATTAAGAGATAAGGTGTCATGAGAGTGCCATGATTCTAGATTGTTCATACATTCTAGTAGTAAGATGTATCATGATATGACGTAAACTTATTATTAGGAATAGATGAAGAAGGATGTGAGGATGCTCATATCAAAGTGTATGAACTGCTAATTACGGGAGGCAAAGCACAAGAATCCAAGTGATAGATGAAACCATTTGAGGTTTCTGAGTGGAAATAGAAGCAAGTATTGATAGATTTCACAGATAGATTTCCAAGGACCAAAATAGGGTACAATAGCATTTAAGTCATAATCGATAGATTGACGAAGAGTGCCCGGTTCATATTAGTTAAGTCCAGTAGATTGACATCCAAATTGGCAAAGTTGTATGTAAAATGGGTGGTGCGATTCCATGGTATGCCAAAAAGCATTATAAATGACCTAGACCCTTTGTTCACTAGTAGGTTTTGGAAGAACTTACAAGAGGCATTAGGAACTGAGCTACATCTCAGTAAAGCTTATCGCTTGAAAACCAATGGGTAGGCCGATAGGGTAAATCGTATATTGGAGGATCTCTTGCAAGCTTCCATTCTAGATTTCTGAGGCTTGTAGGATGATCATTTGCATTTGGTAAAGTTCGCATAGAACAATATCTATCAATTTAGTATGTGTATGGATTATATGGTCGACCATGTAGCTCTCCTTCGTGTTGGTGGATAGTAGGTACTTGGGCTTGATATGATTAGGGAGACCTCAGAAAAGACTGAAATCATTCGGTAACAAATGTAATCTTCTCAGGATAGATAGAATATTTACGTTGATAAGAGAATGGAAACTTGGGGTTCTTTGTTAGAGATATGGTATTCGTAAAGATTTCTCCATTAAAGAAAGTTGTTCGATTTGGTTATAAAGGGAAGTAGGCATCGAGATTCGAGAGGATTGGGAACCAAGCATATAGGGTCGACTTGCCTCAAAAGATGACGGGCAAGAACAATGTATTCCACGTCTCTCATCTACAAAAGTTTGTACATGGTTCAGGTGTAGCAATTGCACTACATCAACTTGATGATATCGAGATTGAAGCAGAAGTTTCATAACCTCGTAGGTCAGTTCGTATTGTTGAACGCGATATGAAACAATATAGAAGAAAGACAGTGGAGTAAGTGAAGGTTTAATGGGACGAAAGTAAAGGAAATTGCACACAGGAAACCAAGAAGAGCATGGGGGCTGCATATTCGGAGCTCTTTGCATGGTAAGACATACTGTTTGTCGTATTTACTGTCACCATTAATATCATATAGGATAATTTAGTATCCCTTGTGCTAGGATAGGTTTACCTATATTATTTATTGCATGGATATCATTTTGATATGTTTGATGATTGCATATGGTTGTTAGGCATGCGAGTTAACTAAGATTGGCTATTCTTTAACTTGTTTTAAATTTTAGTGGCGAAATTCAAAAAGTGAGGAGAGTGTAACGACCTATATTTTACATATCGAAGGGTCATAAAATATTATTATGTAATTTGTATGAGATCGTATGACTCTAAAACTTTGAAAAATGATTACTAAGAACATTTTCATCTGTAAATTTTTTTTCGAATAGTTCGGACTCAAAAATTATTGTAAGGCCTATAACTTTTAATTGGGATTGAAGTAATGTATTAAAATACCTCCATTGGATTGGACTTGTGATTTCTTCCTATGATCATAAAAGGAAAATGGACTTATCGTTTATGAGATATAGCCATTTTAAGTTATGTTTGATGCTGCATAGATTAGTGGGTAATTAATTAGGCCTAAAGCTTAGTTCACTAACTAATTTCAGGAATTGTGCCTATTTAAGGTTGATGGGACTTCTCAAAATCATTTCCCACTTTACCAAGTCAATTCCTTACCTTCATTGACCCTAATTTCATAAGAAGCTTCCATTTTCTTATTAAGCTTAGCCTAAACAGGTGTTTTTAATATGATTTTGACATTTAAATATTTTCTAACTTTAATTAAATATTTATGCATATTTATGGTTGTAGTTAAAATGATCTAAAATGGGTTTTAAATGGTTTTGTAATCCCATTTGATCATATTGACTTGCTAGTGTAAAGGTTAGATCCAGACTAGGATTTATGTGATAATCTTGTCTTGATGAATTGCATGCGTGTACGGATTTGAATGGATAATATTTTGGTTTTGCATGTTGTGCTTTGATATCACTACTACAAAACAGGTCATTTGCATCGGTTGTTTACCCCCCTTTTGCATCAGTTCAACAACCGATGCATATGCAACCGATGCAACAGGCTTAACACTTTTGCATCAGTTCTGAAATCGATGCAAAAATGTCCTTTTTGCATCGGTTGTTACTAACAACTGATGCAAAATATCAAGGTTGGTTTCTTGAATACAGTCCCATGTTGCATCGGTTGTAATGAAAACCGATGCAACAAAGTTTTGTTGCATCTGTTTTTCATAACAACCGATGCAAACTAATCCCTCTATTGCATCAGTTTTTTATAACAACAGATGCAAACTAATCCCTCTATTGCATCAGCTATTTATACCTGATGCAAAAAAGCCATTCTCAGTAACCAATATTACGGCACTCAAATAGACTATATATATATTATAGATTATAACAAACAATTATTGCATGCAATATTAAAGTCATTCAAAATAAAATTTGATGGCAAATACATAATCAGATTTAATAATTTGACAGAAGAATGAAAAACATAAATAAATTCCACAGTACATAATCATACAGTCAGTAGTAAAAAATAAATGCAACGTGTTATATGTAGACACAAAAACACATATATACAGAGAAGAGAATGTATCGTTGACAGCGGATAAATTAAGCAGAAGATGGTCTTTAAATGCACAAACATTCATCCTATTTTGTATTTGAGCTACCTGAAGTTGAGCTGTGCAATCTGCATATGCATATGATCCTGCAGAATACAAACATTCAATGCAGCAAAAACCGTTAGGTATAGCAACAATTATAGCGTCTTTTTCTCGCTAATCAAAACTAACGATCAGTACAATGTGATCTTTTTCTTTATACGAAACAAAATGAAAAAAAGGATGGCAGTGGAGTGTAAAAAGTGGAAATCCACTTGACAGCGGTTTGATTCATAAATAATCGAGTACACGTGCATTAGATTAGATTATAAAGTCTATAATTGCAATGGATTGGTCAAAGATATGGTACTCAATTCATCCTTACCACCCTACCACCAAACACAATATTTCATTACCACGACCATATCAGCATCCTCCTCCACCATGCATAACAGTGCCACACCACACACACAAGCAACCATGCTTGACATACCCATATCATTGCCTGATCAATATGCCATCTCCAACAACATAACGCATCACCTTACTGGCCACATCAGTTCCATTACCAACATTCCTTCCCTTGTACAAAACAACAGTGCAACAAATACCCCTCCATCAAATACAACAGGTCTATCATACCATACGACAGCTTCAAAAAAAAACTTCACCTGCCAATCTCATTAATCCGCCTTTACAACAGATAACGTATAAATATCAAGTTTCTATAAAACGATTCGTAGCTTTCAGAGATATTCTCAGCCCTTTTCACAAAATTTCCATCATCTTCTAACTCTGTCAACTTCAAAATATCATATAAACAAATCAAAAGACAACCCACTGCATTCATTACTCCATATAACACAAACCCATCAAACCAAGAATGAAAATCCCTCAAAAACTTATCCTCAATCAACCACTCAATCTTCTTTATGTTCTTGTTACACCGTTTCTTCCACATCAGAACCTTCTTTGAATCACCATCTGTGTTTTTGATCGGTGAGCCTGTCAAAATGGAATTTGAAATCATAGTTCTAATTTCTTTGAAACTATAGCAAGCTTTCATGAAATAATATTCATAAGCAAAAGGTTCAACCGATAATAAACCAGTGTCTTCCACTGTTGGAAATAAGGTTTCGGGTTTGAGTTTATCGAGTGTGGCATTGATAGCATCAAATGCAGTAACTATGAGTCTAGAGTAGAAAGTGAGGAGGTTCAAGTTTTTGGTGGATTCCACCTGTTCCCTCAACCGTTTACATTCTCCATTTATTAAAGCATCCACATTTCCATCCATGGCCTCAAATGTAGTCTTCTTCTTTGAAGATGATGGTGGATTGGAGCTTGAGGCTTCAGTATTATGACTTCACAATAGTACTCCCCACAACATCATCTTCCTCGGTTCATTCACTGCTTGTCTTCATTTCACTACCATACCATACCATCATTAGCACTTCTTTGCCACACTGCCTCCCCCTAACATTGCCACTCTGTCCATCTTCATACGTACAAAAAAAAACTGCTGTCACTCACCACATAAAACATACATACCTCTGCTCCATCATCCACCATTTACTGGCATTCACCATTACATATCAATGACATAACCACCAAGACATCACCTTTCATCACACTACAGCAAATAGCTGTACAAATCTTGCTAATCAGTCAACTGATAACCTCAAACAATTCGAACTACAACAATCCTTTCACCTCGAACTACAGTGTTTCTACGTCTAGGTATAATGTATCAGGTTGTAAGTATTGTACTTAGCAAAAAGTTCTTTACACCCCGAAATATCCAGATTTAGATAAATTTTCGTATCACTTGTGCAGTCAGTCCAAATGGGTGTTCTTTAGCTATTGTTAAAAGTAAGCATGTAAAAAACATAGGCAACCAAAAGTTTTGATTAAAGATAGTCTACTATTATATGGAATGAAGTTATATTGTCACACCGCTTATTAAAACCTTTTTTCTCTAATATTGATGTAAGCATTACTGATGTTAGACAATCAATGTTGTTTATAGTGTGTTTTGGGTTAAGTTTAATTTATTTTTTTTACTTTTCTTTTTCTTAGTGTAACTTGATTTTTCCTTTAAAAAACAAAAGGAAAAAATAAGTTGTTTTGTTTTAATTGTTTTTAGTTTCTTCCTTGATATATGTACTTCAAACCACCAATTTCTAAATTACCAAAACTCTTCCCCAACACCACTACTTCAATTATTCCAGTCACAACCATGTGCATTTGAATTTTTTTTCTTTTAAACAAATAGCCAAAATATTAATTTTGAGTAATGGATATGTACGTTTAGCTTTTAACTAAATTTTTTTAAAAAACATTGTGTCATTATTTTAAAAAATGTATTCAATTATAATTATTTTATTTTTAGCTCCTAATCATGTAATGCTGAAAGTATGAAAGAGACAAGAATAAACTCACCATATAGTAGCATATAAGAAGACTACATCCAGTTATGCATGATATAACTAGCTAAATTATCACGAACATCATCTATCTCTTGCTGGCTATAAGAACTATCTTGTACAAAGTACTACAATTACAAGATTGTTTCGAAACATTAATCGAATAAGTACGTAACAAAAATTATGAAGGAAAAAAATTAAAGTGGTACCTCAAGTATGTCGGTGTTTTGATCGTGGTTTTTTACTATATCATACATATACCTCATCACATAATATACACAATCCGTCGTTCTAGATTGTTGAGGACACTACAACAATATTACACAATAATTTAATAGATAGGTTAATTTGAATTTATATCCAATATAGAAGTTTATTTTTATTTTGTACAAAATAAATCACCTTAATAGTCTTCCATTTCAAGTAAATTCCTCGAGATTTTCCACCATACGCCTTATAAGTTTTAAACGCCCTACACATAAAATAAAAAATTAAATACAACGTACATATTCACTTACATCAAGCAAAAAAGATATCGGAAGGCAAATATATAAAACATCCATATTCACTTGTGGTCTTATTTCCAATTTAGATTTGCGTTCAACTCGGGGATCCAAAACGTAAACCACATTCTTTTCTATACGAAAAACAAGCAGTAGACAATGTTTTCTACATTATAAGATTTATATGAAGTTAATATCAACATTAGATTTGTAAACTAGTTTATAAAAGTTTATTACTCATACCCTTCGTAGTGTGGGGCTAAAAGTAAGCTCTTCGATTGTGACGCACGCCATGTGTTCGAAATATATATATTTGTCGCGTCTGGATATTTCCGCACTTGAGACAACTTACATGGACACATAAACCCGATGGTCTCCACTCCGAGGTCATTGCACATATGATTTAACCACCTAAAAATAAGTACAACATACAAATATTGTTATTCTTCCATTTCATGTATAATACATAATATAAAATAGAACATATACAATGAATTTATAAGCTATTTGTTGTAAATGTAACCTAAGTATTTCACATAGTAGCTATATTGGTACACTGATAGAAATATTCATCATATATATATATATATATATATATATATATATATATATAATACTCACACGATGCAAATTTGCAACCATTCTCCATTCAACCATCCCATACTAAGGAATTGGATAATGTCATCCATAGTGACATGGATTTCAAAGTCCTCATCGTATGTAAATAAATCCTTGTTCGCATGAATTGCATTGATAAAATTAGTATCATGGGATGGCACTTGAACTATCAGGTCATGGAAATATTTGCACTCATCCGTTAAAGTATTGATGATGTCTTCACCCACGATCGTCCTACGCTTTGCAGGCTCATTTGTCATCTTTTGGTTACTATTCATGTCCGTAGCAACACACTCTTCCACTTTGTCTTTGCTCCTAATATGTGTAGCCTGCACACAAAAAAATCATAAGCAGCATGGAGTTTGCATATTTTATTCAAGCAAAGCTCAAAAAAATACGAAAAGTGTTTTCTTTACCTTATCATCATCGCCTAAAAGCACGAGATTTTTAGGCCATTGTACAAAACTACCAAGTGCTTCTCCTATCGTGATGTGATATTTACTTGGAACCGGAAGAGGGGTTCCTACATGAATAGGCTCTACTGCGTCAATTCCAACCTTTACATGATTGGTCAAGATTTTTTGATTATGACATTGATCTCCAGGCCTAGAAGCAGGATGCACCATGCCGTGACCCACTACGATAATTTTGGATTCCAAATTAACAGCTAAACGACATTTAGTTGGCCTCTAGAATGACAAGTACAACATTAAAATTATTGACTTACACGTTTTAGAATCGTATAATTTTATGAAAATAGACTTTTGAATTAGTTACCTGCAAGTTTTCATAAGGATCCATCTCTTGATTTGTGCTGGTATTTTGTAATTTGTCCAATTGTACTGATTGACAGCTGCTACGATGACCAAATGATGGTACATTTTCGACCACAATATCATTGGGCATTTGCATACCCATCCTATTGAAAAAGTTTGCAATCTTTTTCTCAACCACCGTATCTACCATAGACTCGAATCTTTGGCTCACTTTAGATTCTATTTCCTGAGTGATACGATGTAGTTCATCTGCTGATATTACACCACTTGGACCTTTATATTTCACTACCTTTCCAAATACATCTTTGATACCGTCCGTCCCACCAATTCCTCTAACTCGACCTGGATGTTCTTTTTTTTCAAGAGCACGATTTAAGACATCATCATATCTATTTGGAACCCATGTTCCTTCGATGGCTTTTTCTCTCCAAGCATTCTGTCAACAACAACAAAAATTAGTTTTCTCAATAATTTATTGCTTTGTTTTGTAATAGATTAACCAAATGGGATAAAATGCATCGAAATTAGTCATACCGCTTTATCTGCAACTATCCTAGTTTTCTCATTAGGGATTACATAACTTCCATTAGCTTCTTTTTTTGATCTTGCCAAAACCCAGTCAATACTTCGATCCAAAAAAGAACCACTTGGTAATGTAGTCGATGAACTATGACCTTCGGTTATCCACTTAGCTTTCTTCCCTGCATATCCAGCTTGCCCCAAATAGTGAGGATGCTCGTTGTATGCTTGACTCTTCCTACCCTTCTCGCTTAATCGCTGTCAAAAAAAAATGAATATTAATGTATACCTAAAGTTCTTGCATAAAATTCTTGCTACTCTACTACTAACATATACTTGTATGAAAACTGAGAATACATGATAAAACAAAGCGGTTGCACTCAACTTTCCACGCGCCCAAACTGCAAATTGCATGACAGTCGAACAATACAAAATGGGTATGTAAAGCCCGATGTTACATCTAGTTCGAAATCTTGCCTAGCTGAGTTATCTTTGGAAACAAATCAAACCATAATCACAGAAGATTTAATCTATATCAACACGCAATAGATAAATACTTGTATAGCACACAGTTATCCACTCTTGCATCTGCATACATCTAACCCAAGTTATGAGTTTTGAAACTGGGATCCTTCTTCTGCAAATATACAGAACCGCAGGTTCTGATTCCGGCTGAAAACATTTCAATCTAAAGTTGGTGACGTGAATTCCAGATTGCAATTTTGCCCGATTCCATCAACTGAACCGTAAGTTTAGAGCACGCTCAAAAAATATAAATGAAACCTTCAGAGGACAGTACAAGTAAAAGCAACGGGATTTTTTTACAAGCTATGATGCCAGATCCCTAAACCGATTGCAAGAAAAGATTAGGCACGAGAGATTAGGAAGTTGTTGTGCCTACCAATATCATATATGCCTAAATACAATACTTTGAAACTCTATGGACTGTCAACTAAAAATCACCAAATCCAAAACAAGAATCGATTGTAGGAATCTTACCTAATTTGTATACTCATTTCATTTGCATCTTATACCACACAAATTTAACCAGCATTTTTTGTAATAGAAACTAGAGAAAAAAAATCACACACAGCAAAACTGAAATGCCCCAACAGTTAATGAGAATGAATAATTGCTAAATATTATGCATAGGAAGATGATTCAGTAGAAGGGAAGAACTGGGCAGCAAGCAGTGAAATGTGAAGCAAGCAGTGGAAATGTGCAGCAAGCAGTGGGTTAGTGGAAATGTGGTCAGGTGAGTTGTAGGAAGTGATGAAGTGAATGGTTGGCAAATGAATACAATTAGATGGCAGAAGTGTATGGTGCAGCACTGTGATCAGGTGGATATGGGGATGTACAAAGTGGTCAGCAGTTGTTTGTGGTAGTTGTAATAGAGGAAGTACAAATTGTTTGTAGCGGCAGAGTAGAGAACTGGTTGTGGAAAGGTAACTATGGCACTGTAATGGGATTACGATTGCACAACGGTCAGAGGCTGTTGTTCTGGTGATTAGAAGTTAAGGCAATGGTCCGTTGAAGATCAGTGGGATATGGATATGTTTGCACAGTGAACAGAGGGTGGTGGATATGTTGAATGGCAGAGAGGCAGTGAGAGGCAATATTTGTTGAAGTATGTATTGGAAACAACGGTGGCCACAATTGCAGAGATGTTGATTTGTGTGTCAGTTGAAGTTGAAGTGATTACAGAGGAGGAGCAAGGCAATGTAGGTCCGTGGAGCTTTGTTAACAGAGGAAAGCATAAGGGTAGTTTTACGAAAATTACCTTAAATTACGAAAATTACCTTAAATTACGAAAATTACCTTAAATTCCTCAGTTTCACGAAAATTACCTTAAATTCCTCAGTTTCACAATTCTTCTTGAACGTTTCCCACTGTGCTTGTGTAATGCCATCATAAAGCTCGTACGACTCTTTATGGTCCACTGGAAGTTTTCTTGTCTTCGTAATCCAACCACCAACCAATTTTGTTTTGAAATATTTCCATCGCCCACAGACATATTTTAACACGTTATCTTTCATGTTGTCGTCAATGTGGTATTCGATCTGAGATTACAAAAAAATCATAGTTACATACGCCTTATAAGACTTCAAATGTCAAATTGGGTTTCAAAGCCGAATAAGTAATAAGTGAATAAATGAATTTATAATACCTTAACATCTTCCCATATAGTATCTTTAAGCCCTTTACAAACGTCATCCCAATTTCTAATATTGATATCAATTTTAGATCTAGCGGTATCGCCCACATACGCCTTATAAGACTTCGCCCACTTTCCAATGGGGTTGCCGTTATCACTCCACTCAATGAATTTTGGTTCTTGTGTTTTATATTTCTTCCCGGTTGTTGGGCCTCTTCGCCTCTTCTTAGACAACGACTGTGAAGTAGAAGGATCATGTTCTTCATTTTGTCCAAATTGTTCTATCTCCATTATCACTATTCTGAAAAAGAAGGCCTGGAGTCAGAATTATGAACAGAACTACTGCGATTACCACTAAACCCCGGTCTGCTATTTAAGTTTGTTCTGATTATCACCTTGGATATTGTTCACATACATAGGTTATATATACATGCACTTATAAAATTAAATCAAACAAAACAATCTTATATTTTTTTTTACAAGATTATATATCTTGAACTCATGTTTGAGAATATTTTGTGTAACCAAATATATGGATGAGACATGAAATATGATATTTTTCATAAACAAAGTCAAGTACAACAAATCTTTTAGAAAACATAGAATCCAAGAAAACAACAGCTATAACCCATAAAGAAATGCTAACAGAACCACTGAATAGCTCTAAGCAAGTGGTTTTGCAAAATAATGTTAGGAAATCAAGTGGTTTTACAAAATAGAAAATGTGGATGAAGTTGAAATGATTTATAGGATAGTTGTGTAGTATAATAGAAAAAGTGGCAGTGGCGCATGTGACTAGTGTGTAGTAATCGAACTAGGAAGTACGAAAATGTGAAGCACACAAAGCAATGTAAAACAAGTACTTAAAACGTGAGCGGTGCTAAAACAAGTACTTAAAACGTGAGCAGTAGTATCATGAATGTGATACTCCCTCTTTAATTGAAATATCCGTGGAAGGTTTCTTTTATCATGTTGCTGTTCAAGGTTTCTTTTATCATGCAGCAGTGAGGATTGATAATGCAAATAATGCAGCTATGAGAACATTTCTGAAGTGGTAGCTCAGAATCAAATAAAATGCATTAGAGAAGATATTGAATTGAAAACAAGTCAGTTCTATGTTTGTCAATATAATGCATGGCCAGATATCAATTCTGAACAGAGCATATGTTTACAATTTATTTTTGAGTTGCAAAAAAATGAGACAACAACATTACACAATAATAGCTCAGTATGATGAGCAGACAAGCAGCAGTTGTATCTCAAGCTATCCTTCATTCTCAGTGACATCTTTTATTATGTGACTGATTATGACATTGCAAGCAACTTGTTTCAGTTGCACATTTGGCCGTAGTTACTGCACGCTGCCAAAAATTCTAAACCTTGAGAATGTTAGGTACTGAAGTCATACAGATCAGGTTTCATTTCAAAACCATGATTATATCATTAATGACCTGAAGCAAAGGAACTATGTCCCAAAATTAATCTGTACAACACAACAGTTCAAAATGAATTTAAATTATTTTGTGTTGCCAGTGTCATGGTTTGGAATTTGTTACCCTCTAAAAGCCTGGACCTCAACATATATATTAAAGTTAAGATTTATTGAA
The DNA here is from genome assembly GCA_030765085.1 of Allium cepa. NCBI lineage: Eukaryota > Viridiplantae > Streptophyta > Magnoliopsida > Asparagales > Amaryllidaceae > Allium > Allium cepa. The sequence goes on along the minus strand of CM060931.1, from coordinate 268,655,879 downwards.
TCATGACGTTTGGACATGTTAATTGCGTCTTTAAACATGCAACTAAATGTTGCTACTTGGTCTAATGCATGCATCATACCTATATTTTATTATGAAGTTTGAAAACAACGATTTTGGTTTTGAAAAGAGACTGTGATTGATCATGGTAAAAGATACAAGCATCGATTTTGAGGATCAAATTCATGATCTTTTGTTTTGTAGGTTGAACATCAGACCAACTTAGCCAAATGATCAACTTAATAACAATTATTTATTTATGATATTTTAGCATGTTAAAATAAAAGAAATAAAAGAAAACATTAATTGCCATTGATCAAAAAGACCCGCTGCGACAGGTAAAAGTAGGATTAAAGCGTTATTTTACATGTTTACGTACTTACGCATATCATATACTGCAATATAAAAAGAAACATATGAATGCATACATACATGCTTACAATAAAAAAATCCCAAACAATTGAAGCCAAGCATAGAAAACGGTTGGTAAGTAGGAATTTGTCAACATCACTTTGAAACTTAGTCGAATAATAAGACCAAGCTTAATTGATTTGGTTGGTGTCACCAACCCAAATGAACTAAAGTTTCATTATAACTTTAGTTTCTGACATCTACTAAACTTTATTACATTTTAATACTGTCGAGCAAAGGAATAATAAAGAGAAGTAAGAACAGGGTTAAACTGTACCTTTCAATTGATTTTATTGTTCAACCATCAACGTGTCATTCCCTATTCAGTCATATTGGGAGGATGTACTCTCTAACAACAAAAACTAAAAGATGTGATCAAAATTTCTAACAACAAAGCTCACTTCATGCCTCTTGCCATTCAGCCTGCACAAAAAATGTTTAGTTTAAGTTAGGCATTAAAAAGTACATGTACTTGTATGCATTCAACAACAAAATTTCACTTAGTTTTATTTTATCAAGTATCTACCTGATTTCGAAAACTGACGAAAGACAAATTAAATGATTATAATATAGTAAGTAGATTTAATTTATATGATGGAACAATTCAAGAAGCAATTGTGTCCATTATTCATATCCGAAGTCTGCAACAAAAACAGCGATCAAGTATCCCTATAAAATATATTATCAGTAATTATTCTCAAAAAAACTAAAGAATCACAGAAAATGAAAGATTTCAACTGGCAAATAAAGCATGATGAGCATAAAAAAAAAATTACCCAACTATCCAAACCCCCTCATCGTGATCAGAACGTGCATAAATTGCATTTAAATCAACTTCTTCTGGTAGACTTAAGCCGATGGAGAAAGGTGGATTCTCATCAAATTGATTATACTCTTCTTTATCCACCACATCACCAATCCCAACAATGCGTCTTTTGCCGGGAAGAACAATAGACCACTTATTATCGGCAGGATCAGTCACGTAAAAAACTTGTTTTGCTTGAGATGCCAAGATGAGTGGATCATTATCATGACTCACTTGACCAAAGTCAACCAATGTGAATCCATGTTCATCCACTCGTACAACACGACGATTATCAGCCCATCTACATCGAAATAGCGGGGTTGTGAAGTCTTTATACTCAAGTTCCCAAATATCCTCGATTATCCCATAATATAGCATTGTCGCATTTATTGGTCTGTTATCTTTAGCACTAGCAAATTCTCTTGAAGATGCAACGATGCTAACTCCACTATTTTGCATTTTTCTCTTCTCATCCTGACGCTTTGTATAAAAGACATAACCGCTCATATCATATCCTTTCCATGAATTGGCACGCAATCGAGGCCCATATGCTAACCATTTTATTGTATCTGAAATACCATGATTTGTTTGAGACAATTGAAACATTACCGTATGTTTAAACCATATGACAAAAGAGCGGTTATGTTCATTCGTCAACCACCTTTCGTTCTTTGAAGGATTCTGAGACTTTAGAATTGCCATGTGCTCCTCCAAGTAAGGATGTACCTCACTAAGGTGCTGCAAAACAAGTAGATGAGCTTAGTGCAACATCTCATCACCAATTGAAATCAATTTTGATCCAATTATGCCTTTTTCATCAAGTCGTCCTTCATGTCGAGACTTACGAAGTCCAATAGGTTCAACACCAGTTAAGTATGGAGTGACAAATTCTATAACCTCCTCAGCTACAGTGGCTTCTACGATACTGGCTTCAGTTCTATATCTGTTTTTTGTTTTTCTTTTTAAAGTTCCCATATGCATTTCAAACGGATACATATATCTCATAAATACAGGACCACAAATTTTGATTTCTCTTACAAGATGAACAACCAAATGCAACATAACATCGAAAAATGAAGGTGGAAAATACATCTCAAATTGGCATAAGGTAACAATAACATCGGCTTGTTGAGCATCCAACGTATCAGGATCAATTACCTTGCTACAAATTATATTAAAAAAGAGACAAAGCGTTGTAATAACATGCCTAACATGTTTAGGCAATATACTCTAATTGCAACAGGTAATAAATGTTGCATTAACACATGGAAATCATGAGACTTCATACCGGTCAATTTCAAATCCTTCACTGATACACGACTGCTAACGTTTGAAGAATAACCTATTGGAACCTTCACACCACGAAGACACTCACATAAACTAGTTTTCTCTTTTTTGGACAATGTATAACATGCGGGGGGCAAATATGTACGTTTACCTTTCTGCACCGGTGCTAACTCCTTCCGGATACCCATTTTCAACATATCTTGCTTAGCTTTCTCACCATCTTTTGTCTTACCAGGTATATTCAAGAGTGTCCCAACGATACCGTCGCAAATATTTTTTTCTATATGCATTACATCTAGACAATGTCTAACCTGTAAATGTCTCCAATACGGAAGTTCCCAAAATATAGATTTCTTCTTCCACGAGCCTTCTAAAAGAGGAAATACTTTGCCAAATGCATTTTCAATATCCTTGACCCGTTCGTAAACATCATTTCCTGTTAATGGCAAACGAGCAACTCCATTCTCTATCTCCCCATTAAAAGGCTTCTTCTTTTTATGATAAGGATGATTAGGAGGGAGAAATCTACGATGATGCATATACACATTTTTTTTGCAATAATGTAAACGCTCAACAACCATATCATCTTCACAAATTGGGCATGCTTTGGCACCTTTTGTACTATAGCCAGACAAGTTACCATACGCAGGAAAATCATTTATGGTACAAAAAATCATGGCGCGCAATGTAAAATTACTTTGACTATATGCGTCAAACACACGCACACCTTTATCCCATAGAAGTTTTAGGTCATCAATAAGAGGAGTTAGGTAAACATCGATGTCGTTTCCTGGTTGTCGTGGTCCAGAGATTAAAAGAGACAACATGATATACTTGTGCTTCATACTCAAATGAGGTGGAAGATTGTAAATCACCAAAAGAACAGGCCAAGTACTATGTTGACTACTAAAGTTGCCAAATGGGTTTATGCCATCTGTACAAAGACCAAGTCTGAGATTTCTAATTTCTTCACCAAAATCAGGATACATTGTATCAATGTTTCTCCACTGTGGAGAATCAGCTGGATGCCTCAATAATCCATCATTTTTCCTCACATCTGCATGCCACCTTAAGTTTTTTGCATTTTATTTATTTGAAAATAAACGTTTAAACCTTGGTATAATTGGCAAATACCACAAGACTTTTGCTGGAGGCTATTTCTTATCTGGGTCATTGTGAACGTTCCCTCGTGACTTGTAACGGGATAATCCACACTTGGGACACTCATGCAAGTTCTCGTATTCATTTCGATACAATATACAATCATTTGGACATGCATGTATCTTTTTATATCCTATACCAATTGGGCACATAATTTTTTTTGCCTCATAGTTAGAAGTTGGAAGCTCATTACCTTCCGGAAGCATGTCATTCAAAAGTTCCAACAAAGATGTAAAACTTTTATCACTCCACCCATGCTTTGCTTTTAAATTGAAAAGCTTGAGCACAGCAGACAATGTTGTGAACTTAGCACAATTAGGAAACAAAGGCTTCTCGGCATCAATTAAAATTCTTTCATACAACTTTGGCTCTTCCATCAAATGTTCTTCAGCATCACGAAACATCTCATGAACACAATCATTCTCTTCATTCGCGTCATTATTCATGTTATCTTCTCGGTCATTCTCATCATTCTCATGATTATTAGAACTAGCTCTACTAAGTATACTTTCACCATGCCATATCCACCGCGTATAATTTTGCTTAAACCCATAACGGATTATGTGATCTCTAATCTGATCTATGTTACGAAGTCTTCTCTTATTTTTGCAGTGTCTACAAGGACAAAAAATAGTTTCTTCCCCTCTTCTTAATTGATCATTCAGTGCACAATTGATGAACTCTTCAATTTTGTTTAGGAACTCGTCATCGTTACGTTTTATGTTGTACATCCAACTACGATCCATCTGCAAATGCTAGAGACACACTACACAAGCAAAAAAAAACATTGGATTACGAAGAGCATTCATTATTAAATCAATATTTTTAGCTAATTCAAGTGGAGTGGATAATTAGTTCAACATCACTCCACAAACACAAGCACACTAAACTGCACAACAAACAAAAAAAATTCTCATTGTCCAAATAAAAATACACGGAAAGTCTAGTTCTGAATCAACATCATAGATAAAACACCAAAACAACAAGCGATCCGGTTTTTCTTACATAAAAGGAGACAATTGCTCATGTGCTGCCATATGTCAATGTTGGCACCTCCATCGACCTGTTTTAACCTTGTATTTCGAATTTATTTATGTTTACCAAAAACTTCCTACATTAATTGCCTGTACCCTTCAAATTTCAATCAAACTTCATGGTAACATACGATTCCAATTTTAAAGCCTGCTCCTCAATCCATACCATTTTGTTGGCTGCGTACGATTCTTTTATCTTGCTCATCATCCACTTTACGAGGAAGATGAGGAATCAGAATCATTCTATATGGCTCGAAATGCTGGCTTTTTCCTTCTTGTATTTTTCATATTTATTTTTGCTTTTGAAATCCTTTTTTTCCAATATTCTGACTTGAATAGTCCTTCGCTATATGACTAAATTTGTTACATCCGAAGCATTTAAATGTAGAATTGTTGTTTTTATTTTTTGTTTTCTCTCTTTACTTCTTAAACTTTTTGATAGTTTTTGCAATGAAAGCCATTTCATCTTCGTCAAGCTTGGAATCCTATTCAACTTGAAATGAAACCCACTGAAGTTATTGTCCATTAAGTAACGTATCTTTTACCTGAATCACTCGTTACTTTTCCAAAATCATCATCCAATTAAATACATACTTTCCAACTACAAAACCATCGCTCATTTATATAAGCAAAAAAAACCATATGTCCAACAAACACAACTTTAAAAAAAATCAAGAAATAAAGCTGCAACAAAAATTTAAGTTTGTATAAATTTAGGGTAATTAGGCAAACAAAAGTAATAAATTACTCATTAATTTGCATTACAGATATTATATCAGAGAAATAACAATTTCAACGGATAACTTGTTTATATTAAAGATAGCGACAATTTTAAATAAAAAGTTAAACATAAAAACATATAAACATAGAAAAAAAATATTTTCTTTAAAAAAAACATAGAACAAAAATTAAGTTCCTACATAAAATATTTAAAAGATTGGCGTTTTCTGTAACATTGTCGTGCAAGGCTACATACCAATTAGCATAGACAGTACCTGTTTCGGTTCGTAATCGTCCAGCAAATTCGCCCAGCGAACTCGAAACTCCAAATCAATCAGCAAAATCGACACTCGACCCTCGAATTATTTGAAGCACGCGAAATATTTGAAGCACGCGATTTATTTGAAGCACTCCAAATCAATCCAGTAGTAGGGTTTTTTTTCTTTGAAAACGCGAAGTATTTGGGGAATAGAATGGGACGGCGGCAAAATAACCGGGAACGCGGGTTGTAACCTAATTTTGAAATTGCATCGCGTACGAGAAGGAACCGATGCCAAAAGTATTACGTTGGACGTAGTTGCATCGGTTGACTTTAAAACCGATGCGACTAAAACTATTTGCACCGACGTATTTGCATCAGTTGTTGGTGATAACTGATGCAAATTTGACTTTTTTATTACCTACTGCTTTCCACGTACCAATTGCATCGGATATTAAGACAGAACTGATGCAAATAGTTCTATTTGCATCAGTTTTTACTTAAACCGTTTCAAATGAGGCGATGCGAATGGCTTGTTTTGTAGTAGTGTATGATTTGCTAGTGCAGTTAGGTAATTCGAAAAGAGATTGAATTGGGCAAATTGCAGGCAAAAAACGATCCAAATTGGATAAACTCTTGAGGAGGGCTCTTGAGGAGGGAAGGAGCCTATGATTTTGGTTACAAGAAGTTTAGGGTTGATTTGGGTTATCAACTAGATGTCCATGCTGAGTAGATTGCTGATCGATAGAAGAATTATGGATTTGATTGGTGTGGAAGGGTTTCTTCGGGCGAGAGGATATAGAACTTCAAGGCAAGCTTCAGGACAAGGTAAGGAAGGAACTCTAGAATAATGTGGCCATAAATTTACTAAGTGTAGGGCTTGGTTCCGATCACTTCTTATACTGACGTCTTTTCTTGGCCATAGGAAGGTGCTGGAGACTTTGGAGCACGGGGGAATGGAGTAAGCAGTCTTATGCAGGCTAAATGTGGTGAGATCGGCGTTGAAAATACATAGCCATATTTTGGCTAAGTAAAACCATATCGATATCGACCTCTTATAGGCGATATTGACATGAATTTGTTTCAGCAGAGTCGGTGAAATTTCCAAGGGGAGCTTAGGGCTCTACAGATCATGTTAAAGGTGTTTGTTGGTTTTCTTAGGGTTCGATGGTGATGTAATAGCACGGTGAATTATGATAGCTTCAAAAGTTCAATGTTATTAACTCGATGGTGAATAGAGTTAGGCTCCGATGACAACAACTCAATGTTGAAAGTAATCTAGAGAATGATTATCTACAAAGGGCGGGTTGTAGACAGGGTTACCTATGGATAGAATGTTGAATGGTTTTATTATAGAAAAGAGGAATGCGGAATGGTTCCTTGAGGATAATGGAAACTAGATGGAGCAAATAAAGGGCTTAAATACGTGTGCTAAGGGATTATTGATACTTGGAGTGATTTCTAATGTACTCGAAAGCATAGTATTGACAGTGCACTCATGGATATTTTATTTGGCTACCTGGATTGGTTAAATGGATGCGTGTACCTTGAATCGGTCGAATGGGTCTAGTATCAGCTTTGGGCTAAAGCATGTGCATAGAAACTTAGATTTCTTATAATCCCTAGTCGAGGAATGGTTATATGGGTTATCATATATATAGGGCACATTGAGTGATAGTTAGGATTGCTAGATTGATGCTATGTTTGCCTTGGTTATTTTCTTCTGTAATATACCACTATAGGGGTGTTACTTGACATAGGTATTGTGGATAGGGATACTTGGACATCCACCATCGTACTTAGTTTGTAGTATACCCTTATGATGTTTGCAGAGTGGAATATTTTGTTTTTAATGTGCTAACACTTTGGTTGTTGGGTTCAGTCAGGTATGGTTCGTATACCCTTGTTCCTTACTATATCAGCTTGTGCAATATTTCGAAAATTTCTTTTCACTTAAACCGGACTGTTGTCCGACTCAAGGTTTTATGATTTGCATCTTGTTATCCCGGGTACTCTTAAATGATTAGACTAGATGTCTGGTTTAGGCGATCTGCGATGGCATTGTAGAGGACGAGATGGATGGAGCGTTCTTGTATTATATGGATATACTCTTGCTTATTCTATTTTACGACATTGTGGAGCCTGGATAGTGCTCATTATCATATTTAGAGACTATTTGAGTTTATTAACACTGTATAAACTCTATTATAACCTATGTACTCCGATATTGTGATTTATTTAGTTATTACTATCTCTCCTGTTTTAAATATACGATGTGATTATTATATTTTATTCGATGCATTATGAGATATACGATAGGTTCTGTGATGTTTCTTTTCTTCTCGGTCATTTAAAATCATCCTTCATCGACCGTGCACCGTAGAAGGGCGCTTATATTAGTCATTGGTTCTTAATGGTGTAGGGAGGCCATTACACAAGTAAGCCATAGCATTTGTAGATACTTATTTAATGATGATATGTTTACTAAAGTTTAATATTTTAGGAAAATGATTTTTATTTAGAAGAAAAGGAAAGTTAAGACTTAGATTGCTGGATTTATTTGAGAATCGAGAGGTCTGGTCCAACATATCGTATATGTTTTCCTTTTCATAGCAGGAGGTGTAATAGTCTTCCATGTATTGCATTCATGAAAGGAGTTTCAGTACTTAGGAATTTTGTTTATCTTTGACAGTGAAAAGACTCATGAGGGTCTATAGCTTGACATGCACGTTACAACTATTGTCCGTTACCGTGTGTGTTTGTATAGATTCTTTTATGTGTTTGGTTATTTGTATGTTAGGTGTTATTGCTTGTCATGGCTTATTTTGTGTGTTTGGCTAGTATTCTGGTTATATGTTACAGCATGTTTGGATAGAGATAGCAATTGTTATTTGAAATAGATCACATATCATCCATGCCTTCTATAAGGGTAGAGGTGAGATCTATACGTGTTTATTGCATTTTGATGTGACTCGAAGTCTATGGTATATTTAGATAATGACTTATTTTAATTTACTTTCCAATTGATAGTCATATATGATTGTGATAGTATAAATTACTAAGTTAAATTATACATGTTGGAATTTCTTGTTGTTGTTGAGTTGGTGCATGATCCTTTTTATTTAGTACATTTAGGTGTTTAAGGGCAGAGGCATAGCTATTTAGATGCTTACTTATTTAGGTTTGCATTTAAATTGCGAGAATCTTTATCGAAAGAGGTATGTACTTTAGGAATTATGAGATAATGTATCTTACCACATGTTTTCTAGATGCGTAATGCATATTAATTTAGGAGTTTGATGCATATTAATTTAGCAGTTTTCGTAATGCTAGTCATGTAAGGGAGTGCAACTGAAATTTTCTGAAGTCGATGCTTGGGAATTTTGGTCAATCATGTTATTTTGTTGTACTTATAGGCAATTCTAGGGAGAAATTTTTTTTAAGGAAGAGAGAATGTAACAACCTGCAATTTTGATGACTGGATATTTAAATAAATAATTTAAATATTAAATCGCTAATTAACGGAATGTCCATTATACTAGACTTTTGGAGAAGAATGAATTAGAACTCAAAATTCCTAAACTTGAGACTGCTATTACATCATGAGAAAATGAGTATATGCCGGACTGTGTTCGTAATCGATAAGTTTTTAGAGTGAATAGTGATTTCATGTGAATGAAATGAATTTGGGCTAAAGCCCATTAGCTTGCCTAAGATAACTCCCTTCATCCATTTTCATTCCATGTTGCTTCCCTTCCTTTTCTCTGATTACTTTCCTAATCCATTCCTAAAGCCTAAGCCTAGATCCACAATCCGAGCATACATAAATTTTTATAAATCCTGATAAAATTACTATAATTTTTCTTACCTCACCCCTCACCAAACTCTTCAATAGTTTGCTTGAACCAGAGTTTGGATCAACATTTCAAATTACGAGACGATAAAAGTTGGATTTTCCATGATTTGGAGATTGGTAAGGTGAAGAGAATGTGAGTGGGATGATTCTCTTAATATATTTACCTGTTGTACTTCATTGATTTATTTATTAATAATTATAAAGTTGTTTGAAGTGATTTAGAGAATGCTATGTGATGATGTAGACTTATTTTTAGGTTGTAAACATGATTATATGAACTCATTATTTATTAGAGTTCCTAGTTGGTATTTTAAAGAAGTTAGTAAGTTTAAAAATGGATTAGGGGTTAGTTAAATAATGATGTTTGATTTTATAATTGATAAGTTGCTAATTAAGTGATATGATTACGTATATATCATTAGTTAGTATTTATTAAGCCACTTGAATTAGTTTTTTAAAAGGTAGCATGTGGTGATTTGAACTTATGTTTATATAGAAAACCCATTTGTATTAGGACATTAATTATTAATGACGTTAATGGTGGCTTTTAAAGAAGTTAGTAAGCTAATTACGTGAATTTTGAGCTCTAGACTTTTTATTAAAGAATTAGAGGGTCAATCAAGCTTATTTAGTATTTATAGGTGTTATTTAAAGAAATGATTTGTATTAGTGAATGGAACATTTTATAAAAGAGTTATACGGTTTTATGAAAGGATTAAGAAATACTTATTTGAATACACATGTATGTATATGTATAAGGGTAAGTACAAACATATATGTATTCAGAGATATATAATAATCAAGTCAATTCATGAAATTAGAATTGATGTATGTGGTTGAGTGTGTGTGTCTATATATATATAAGTGTATTTGTGTGAATAAATATATGTATGTGTATGTGCATGTGCATGTGCATTTGCATGTTTGTGAGCATCCTATGTACACGGAGAGACTATTATGTGCGCTAAGGCGCATGAGAAGAAACTAGGTCGAGTAATCGTGCCGGTGAAGCTCGAAACATTACTAGTGAAGCGCATGCATGTTTTTATATGCATGGGCGCATATGCATGCCCAAGAAAGTGCATCGACATACGTGTAACCATCACATGGGGCCACATGGTGCGAGAAGGCTACTTGAGTACATTATGGCATATGAAAGGAGGTTGGGTCAAATGAGTCGCCCTATGGAACTCTATGCGGAAAAGAGTGGATTTGTATCAAAACTGGTTTTTTAATACATAAGAAACTTCTTCTAAAATATGAATTAATGGATTCTAGAAGAGGATCGATGTGGTAGAGGCAGACTTGAGGAGCTAGGTGACTTATCAAGCGAAGCTACGAAGGAAACAAGGTATGAAATGGCAGTCAACGAGGCACGAATGTTAACTGCTTAAGCGTACTATCTGGTATAGGCTACCACTGATCTGTTGGGGTTTAAGCTGGTGCACGGTAGGAGAATCATGGAGTATGCAACTAGATTCAGATCGTACTACAGTTTAAGTGCTATATATTTATTTGTAAGTTCATTGTGCAGTTTCGGGCCAAGCCTTTAGGATGGTCTGGAATAATGCTTAAGAGATATATGTATCAAGTAGCAATAGTATGATATAGACGCTAAGAAGCACTACGGATTTTAATTAGTACCAAGAGAGCGATCTAGTTCTCTATCGGGGCATTTATGCAACAAAAAGGTTGTATGAGTACGCTCATACCATTCGCTCACTCTCAAAGGGTAAGAATGCGTAAGAATCCAAAGATCACACAAGGTGAAGTTGCTCTATTGATTTTTCGTTCTATACGAGACGATGGTAGATTTCAATTATTTGGGCTTATCGTATGGAATAGATGCATGAATATGTATAGTAGATTATTCATACTTATAATTGTAGTAATAATTGTTATAATATTTATTATGGAGGGTGTAGGCATTGGTTGACTTTAAGGGCTAAAACTAACCCTACACTAGCAAACATAAGTATTATGGAACTGTTCTTTGAGGCTTTACGTTTTGTAGTATGGATATTTCTAGAATGTGCTGAGTTTTGGGTTATAAGAGAAGAGTAGCCTAAGGTATGTGTTACCCGGGCAGTTGACCCTGTAACTCGTGTGTCACCAAGCAAGCACATCGCTCGGCACAAAGAACAGTTCTGCACAAAGTGTCGTTCGGCACACCTCCCCTCGTTTGGCATAGAGCCTCGTTCGGTGCGGAGTCTCGCTTGGCATCTTACCTCGTTCGACATTGAGAGGTCGCTCGGCATCTTCCCTCGTTCGGCATGGAAAGGGCCGTTCGGCATAGCACCTCATTCGGCATGGAAAGGATCGTTCGGCATAGAGCCTCGTTCGACGCGGAGTCTCGCCCGACGTCAAAGCTCGTTCGGCATAGTACCTCGCTCGCCATTGAAGGGTCGTTCGGCATGAAGCCTCGCTCGGCATCTCCCCTCGACCGGCATCAAGGATCGTTCGGCATGAAGCCTTGCTCGGCATCTCCCCTCGATCGACATCAAGGGTCGTTCGGCATGAAGCCTCACTCGGCATCTCCCCTCGATCGGCTTCGATTCTCGTTCGGCACAGACCCCATTCGGCCTACATTCTTCACTCAGCACACTGTCTCGATTGGCATGCAGATACCATTCGGCATATCTTCCTCAATCGGCATACGAATGCCGTTCGGCCTGGATATGTGGTTCGGCAATTGTCGTTCGGCATTTGTGGCTCGGCGTATCGAAGTCACTTACTACGGGCCGAGGTATCTTACTCCTAGGCCCATGAGAGAAGTCCAACCCTTCTTCATCTATAAATAGAAGGGCAAGGGCACAGTGAAATAGACCTTTTTTCGAGAACACTAGGGAGACTCTGCCACTTTCAAGACTAATTCTATTTTACTTAGCATATGTATTCAAGTCTTTATAGTACGGAATGTATCTATATTCAATCGCTTGTGAAAGCAATAAAGATCAAAACTTAATGTGGATGTAGGAAATTACGCTGAACCACTATAAATCCAGTGTTACTCATAGAAAGCAAAAGACCACTTGATGAACAAATTAAAGCTAACACTAACCTCATGACTCAGCTTACTCAACAACAGCATCAGAATGCTGGTGGTAGCCCCATTCCTTATTCTTCATCTGATAGTTCGACTTCATCCGATGAACCTCCCAGGCGTAAATGCCGCAAAACGGAAACTGCACAAGAAGGTGCTACTGATCGATCAACAAGGGATCACTTACATCTTGAAGACCACACTCAAGCCGAAACAAGAAACTTAGGAGCTGGAGCATGGGTGGAGACCAAACGTCCGGCTCCAAGACCCTAATAAATCTGTTCCCCAAGATACACGTTTGGCAGACCTCCAATAGAGGATACACCAACCTGAGCGGTCCCGTAGAACAGAGTACAACCTTCCATCCTCCATACAAACTTCGGCCTTATCAGCTATGGTCAGATAGTTGATGAGAGAGAATCAAGGCTTGATCAATGAATATTGGAAGATATCCAGGAGTCATACTCCATTCACGGATACTATTCTACATGCCGAGTACCCCAGGAAGTTTGGCATGCCAACTATCCCGGCCTACGGTGGAAAGACCGACCCTAGGCAACGCGTAATGAGGTATGAATGGATGATGGATTCGGTTAGAGCGAATGATGCAACAAAGTGTAGATGCTTCCCAATCACTTTATCCGGAATCACCACCTTGTGGTTCACTCGACTTCCCTTACGGTCTATATCCAGCTTTGATGAGTTGGCAACGAAGTATGTATAACAATTCAGGATATACGACACTTGTCCCAAGGATGTGATGTCCCTATCTAGCGTAATCCAGGCTCCAGGGGAGTCATTGAAAGAGTACTTACAGAGATTTCATGTTGCGGCAACTGAAGTTAGCAATCCTAACGACCATGCAATTCTGATGGCGGTAATGCGAGGAGTAGATCTGGATTCAGAATTTGGAGATTGGTTGGCATGAAAGCCTTTAAGTATGCTGGTGCGTTTCTATTCGAAGGCTCATCAATTCATAAGAAGGGAGGAAGCTAGATGGACGTGGCAAGATAAGGCACCAGGGCCTATTCAGGAGACTGTCAAAAGTAACATCGCTGTGAAACAATCCAGTTACAACTCAGGAAAGGTTCAAGTCAATGTCCAGAACAAGCCTAGGCAATCTAAAGGGTTCGGAGGAGGAAATATCGGAAAGAAAAGAGAAGCAGGGAAATGGAAGCCAATGATTCTGACCTTCAACGAATACATCCCACTGAATGCATCTCTTGAGAATATTTACCCATCAACTTGTAATACATTCGGTATAGAAAGCCGCGCCTAAAGGAGTCAACAGAGAAACAGAAGCGGACTGGGAAGTATTGCCGCTTCATGAGACTTATGGGCATAATATAGAAGAGTGTAGACACCTCCATGATGCCATAGAGAAACTGATTAGACAGAAAAAATTACAGGAGTTTGTCAAGAACCCACAGGAGGGTAGGAAAAGAACATCAGACCCTCGACGCGGGCCAACTCCACGCCAACCCGAGGAACCTGCCCGAACCGTGGGTAGATTAGCCAAAAACATGATAGTCGGTGGACCTCAACCTGTAGACAAGAACTAGCAGGAGATGGAGCGATATGCTAACTCCTTAAGGCATGCAGATTATGAGTTTTGTTCAAATGTGGAGGATGGGACCCCCGCTAAGCAGCAACGCATGATGACAGACGATATTGTGTTTAGGAGCCGAGATGCAGACAAGGTGGAGGCTCCTACCGTCGACTCGATGGTCATATCTGCGACGATCGGGCTAGCATATATGAAGAGAATTTTAATTGATTGTGGAAGTTTCGTTGACATCATCTTCAAAAAGGCATACGACCAAATGAAGATGGAGACACAGAATTTGAAACCATCTAAAGCCCGAATCCATGGCTTTAATGGTGCAATGACTGATGCAGTAGGGTATGTTGAGTTGCCAGTTGAACTAGGACAAGGTGAACGTAGGAGGGTACGAATCCTACCTTTCATAGTTTTGGATGTTGATTCTCCATACGATGTGTTTCTGGGTCGACTGGCCCTGGCAGAGTTTAGGGCAGCTTTGGCCCTGTGGTGTTTGACGTTCAAATTTCCGACAAACAAAGGAGTCGGTGTGGTGCATGGCGATCAGGCGACCGGTCACGCATGTTATGTGGCTGAGTTGAGAGAGGCCCAGCGGCGAGAGATAGGAAAGCTTGCGGACAACTCCGTCCGCATCCGGAATATAGACAATTGACAAGTAATTCCTGAGCCCAGGCTCGGGCCACATTCCCAGATCTATAGAGACATAGATCCGAGAGATGATGATGGGGAACCCAGGGAAGCAAAAGTAGCACCGGCTGAACTGACGATTGACATTCTAGTCAGCCGGGATGACCTATCATGAGTACTCAAGATTGGATCACAATTCGACCCGTCAATGGCAGAGGATCTCACTGATTTCCTTCGAGCGAACCTGGATGTTTTCGCTTGGACACATTCTGATATGTGCGAGATTTCTTCCGCTATTGTGAGTCATATGTTGAACATAGACCCGAAGTGCGTTCCTGTAAAACATAAAAGGAGAGGCATGGACCCGGTGAGGCCCACTACTCTCAGAGAGGAGGTGGACAAACTCAAAGCCAATGGGTTTGTCCGCGACGCCCTCTACCCTGAAAGGGTGTCCAACCGTATGCTAGTAAGGAAAGCAAATGGGAAGTGGAGAATTTGCGTTGATTACTCTGATTAGAACAAAGCATGCCCGAAGGATAGTTTCCCTTTAACCAAAATCGACCAGCTCATCGACTCAACGGCTGGACACGAGTTATTGTCATTTATGGACACGTACTCAAGATATAATCAGATCCCGATGCACATTCTAGGCCAAGAACACACCAGTTTTGTCACAAACGCGGGGTTATATTGCTATGTAGTGATGCCCTTCAGATTAAAAAATGCGAGAGCGACTTATCAGCATTTGGTGAATCGAATATTTAAAGACCAGATTGGTAGAACTATGGAAGTCTATGTGGATGACATGATCGTGAAGTCACGACAGTCAAACAACCACATTCGGGATTTAGCGGATATGTTTGATATATTCAGACATTATGGGATGAAGATCAATTCTTTGAAGTGTTCCTTTGGCATTGCGTCAATGAAGTTTTTGGGTTTCATTGTGAATGCGCGGGGAATCGAAGCTAACATGTAGAAGATTCAAGCTATTCGAGACATAAAAGTGCCTATAACTATAAAATGAGTACAAAGCTTGAATGGGAAGGTGGCCACGCTGATTCGATTCATATCCAGAGCCATAGATAAGTGTATTCCTTTCTTCGATGTAATAAAGGAAGGAAAGAGAAATTTTGAGTGGACATCTGACTGTGAGGAAGCGTTCCAAGCTCTGGTAAGACATTTAAAAAGTCCCCCGGTACTATCGAAATCGGTAGACCATGAGATGTTGTACGTGTACTTGGCTGTATCCGAGCATGCTATTAGTACAGCTCTGGTTCGCGAAGAGGATCGAGTTCATAAGCCGGTGTACTATATCAGTAAATGTTTAACGGGGGTAGAAAGAAATTATCCTAAGATTGAGAAACTAGCCTATTGCTTGGTGATTGCATCACGCAAGCTCCGGCCATATTTTCAGGCATACTCAATCAGTGTTTATACTGATCTACCCTTGCGGCAGGTGCTCCAATGACCGAAAACTTCTGGAAGGATGTTAAAATGGAATATCGAGTTGAGTCAGTTTGATATTACATACCTTCCACGAAGGGCCATACAAAGGCAAGCGCTAGCAGACTTCATTGCTGTATTCACCATGTCAGACGAATCAGACGGTAACAATGTCACACCTCCCATTCGATGGAAGATGTACACCGATGGGGCATCTAACGACCGTTGCTCGGGAGCTGGCATAGTTCTTGTGACTCTTGAAATGCGATCAGTTTGTTATGCTTTGATGCTCGAATTTCCAGCAACAAATAACGAAGCCGAGTATGAAGCATTGATTGCTGGCTTGAGACTTATCAGAGAACTTGGGGTAAAATCGGTTGAAATCTTTTGTGACTCACAACTGGTGGTGTACCAGGTCCGGGGGGGGGGGGGGGGAGGGGGGGCTATCAAGTGTAGGGATATAGACTTGCCCCATACCTTGCACAAGTTCAAGAGATGCTAACAAATCTAGAATATTATGATATTTCGCATATCCTGCGTGAAAAAAATAGAGAAGCCGATTCATTGGTAAAATTTGCGAGCACTGGCGATGCATAGCAAATGGAATTGGTTCCCGTTGAAACCTTACATACTCCGAGTATAAATATGATGGAGGTAAATTTCGTGTTAGAAAAGAAATCGAGAAGGAATCATGGGCGGCCCCATTCAAGCAATACTTGCTACAAGGGGTCTTGCCCGAAAGAAGGAGCAAAAGACGACAAGTCATTCGTAAGGGTTTGTGATATGTAATATAGGACGGAATAATGTATCGGAAGGGATTCTCGACCCCCTTACTCCGATGCATTGCTCATGATGAGATAAAACGTGTCCTGAAGGAAGTCTATGAAGGAGAATGCGGTGACCATACTAGGGGGCAGACATTAGCAAAGAAAATCCTCCGCTATGGATACTATTGGCCAACTGTAAATCGGGACGTTGCAGACTATGTAAGGAGATGCGACAAATGACAGAAGTATGCAAGAATCCCGAGAGCTCCGCCGATGGAACTCACGCAAATGGTTAGTCATTGGCCGTTTGCAATGTGGGGGATCGATATAATCGGTTCCTTACCCATATCTAAAGGTGGTGCGAAATACGCGATAGTTGCGGTTGATTATTTTAGCAAGTAAGCAAAAGCAGATCCCTTAGCCACTATCACCACCAAGAAGGTCATTAATTTCGTTGTATGAAATATTATATGCCGTTTTGGCCTTCCACCGACTATCATTACAAACAACGGAACTCAATTCGAAAGCAAAGAGTTCAAAGAATTTTGTCAAAAGCATGGCATTGAAAAAAGATTTGCAGCAGTTGCTCATCCAAAAGCTAATGGACAAGTGGAAGCTACGAACAAAATAATCAAGTCCATATAGAAAAAGCTTTTGAAAGAGGCTAGAGGCAAGTGGGTGGATGAACTTCCAACAACGCTTTGGGCTTATAGAACTACCCATGAGTCCACGACCGGCCACACTCCATTCGCATTGGCATATGGCATGGAAACCGTTATACCGGTAGAACTTGAAGTTTAGTTACATTGGGTAACTCATTTCGACCCCAAGATGAATCAGGAACTCTGCTGGAATCACTGGACTTCATTGATGAAAAACGTGAAGAAGATGATTTAAGAGCGGCAGCGTATAGACACTGAGTCGCTCGATATTATAAAGAAAAAATCCGACCAAGAGTCTTCGACGTGGGCGACCTCGTTTTGAAATGAGTTTTTTCGATCCCGTCGCATCTGAATCCCACATAGGAAGGTCCATCTGTCATCGAACGGAGGCTTGGACAAGGAATATTGAAGCTAGCGACCGTTGATGGCGCGACACTCCTCTGAGCATGGAATAGTGAGCATCTGCGACATTATTATATTTAGTCTATTCATTTTCTATCTTTGTTGCAATTATTTTCAGTATGTTTTCATTCCGTTGATTCTTAGTTTTCAGCACGTAATAAGACAATTTAGCTTTCTTCATTAATAAAGGCTTGAAGCCATTTTTTCCATCAATTATTGATGTCTCTATGTATGATAATTTTATGATAGAAAACTAGAGTTACATTATTCTGTCTGACGTACGAACGCGCATAAACGATGTAAAATCTCCAAGTCCCCTGAGTGCGGAATGGAGTACTCTGAGTCCCCTAAGTGCAGATTAGAGTATAAATGACTTTAAATCTCCAAGTCCCCTGAGTGTGGACTGGAGTACTTTGAGTACCCTGAGTGCGGACTAGAGTATAAATGACTTTAAATCTTCAAGTCCGCTGAGTGCAGACTGGAGTACTCTGAGTCTCATGAGTGCGGACTAGAGTATAAATGACTTAAAATATCCAAGTCCCCTGAATGCGGACTGGAGTACTCTAAGTCCCCTGAGTGCGGACTAGAGTATAAACGCCTTAAAACCTCTAAGTCCCCTAAGTGCGGTCTGGAGTACTTTGAGTCCCCTGAGTGCAGACTCGAGTATAAACGACTTAAAATCTCCAAGTCCCCTGAGTGCAGACAGGAGTACTCTGAGTTCTCTGAGCGTGGACTAGGGTATAGACGACTAAAAATCTCAAAATCCCCTGAGTGCGGACTGGAGTACTTTGAGTCCCTTGAGTGCGGACTAAAATATGAATGGCTTAAAAATCTCTAAGTTCCCGGAGTGTAGACTATAGTACAACTGACCGGAAGTCATCAAGTCCCCAACATACGGACTGAAAAATATTCTAAGTACCCGAAGCATGGAATAAAGGATGTAAAATTTCAAAGAATTTTCGAGTTATATGAAGATGAATTATGGGTTTATGTAACTCCCAATAGCTCGGGTTTTGACCGCAATAATATAAAAAGCTGAATAGTAAAAGTCGTTTGAAAGACAAAAGAACTAAATTTTATTTATTAATCCAAAATAAGGTTCTATCACAACTCCTCCAAAACTCGAAGTAAAAGGTCTATTTACATTGACTACGGAAATAGATAAAAATAATTACATAATCTAAGTTAGCTCTCATTAAACGAGTGTAACAACTACTTCTTTGACTTATTGGGTTTCTTTTCCTCCTTATTTTTATCACATGACTCTTCCACCACACTTTTTCGTTTGGACGTTTTGCTTGATGGGGAGGTAACAACTGAGGAAGAACGAGGGACCTCTAGTGGTTTGGACCCACCAGGGAGGATGACCTTCAAAGGCTTGTTCAAAGGATCATCTAGATCCACGACTCGAGGCTCGACTTTGATTTCAGCTGTCGTTTTCTTTTCCTCCGCGAGCTGCTCCTTCATGCTCATTTTAGAAGTGTGTCCAGAGGCGCTTGTGATTTCAATTTCATAACTTTCTTCGACGGGAGACGAAGTCTCAGACTTATATTCATCAAGCGCCTCGATCACTTGAGCATCTGGACCAGGAGTCTCTTCCGCATGGGTAGCCTCGCTTGTTTTCTCCTTCTTCTCCTTGGCGTCACCGCTCCTCGGAGTGGGCTCGGGATCAGAGCGACCTCTGCAAGATCACAAGAGACAAATGTTAGAATATAATGAACTCATGATAAGAGCAACGACTCTTTGAACTTTGAAAAGAAAAGTTACTTACCAGTTTCTTGCTGGCTCTCAATCGTCCGTGGGGTTTCTCCCTTTGGAATGGAAGACAGAACGTGAATTCCGAAGCCAGGGTCTTTCGGGTCATAACCAGCGTGTTGCTCGAATGGCCGATCAGCCGATTAAGTAGGAGTAAGGGATAGAGACTCGGTTCCAGACGGACGAGCAACGACATCTTTTCCTTTGATAAGGAGGAACCTTTGCAGTAAAGAGCCTTTGCTGCAGACAAGTCTGAAGGCTCGTTCCCCTTGAGAAATTCTTTCACCAAAGCCTCCTCGTCAACCTCTTCGGTGCCCAACTCGACTTTCCTAATCTTTATTAAAGTCTCCCATGCCTTGGCTAGAGATTCGAGATGGTCCTCGCCAAGAAAAATTAAGTCCCGATGCATGAGGACACGGGCATTGTATTTTGCTATAAGTGGGTCGAACATGCACTTAATCTCCTCCCTGCCAACCTCCGTAGCCGCCTCAAGGCGAGAGTCAATCTCCACGGATGCTATTCTCTTTCCCTCTTCATGGGCTTCATCCTTCAGCATCCCCACCTTATAAAGCTCATCGTCGAGCTTTGCCTTTAGGAGTCGCGTAGAAACAATCTTGTCGCAATATAATTGCGACTCTTCCTGGGCAGCGGTTTTTTCCTCTCTCTCTTTGCGGAATTGATTTTCCAACTATTTGACTCTGAGGGCAAATGCATCCCTTTCCTTCTGAACTGAATCCATCTCTAAAGCCAGGGCCCCGCAGCGGTGGACCGCTTCGTCAATTTCTTTCTTATGAGTTGCCTCTAGACGATTGACGGTCTCCGCAGTATCTTTAGCACTTTGTTGGGCGACTTCGAGCTGAGATTTGTACGAAGAGAGCTCTTCATCCTGAGCTTTGATAATTTCTTTATCGTGAATGGCTTTGAGCTTTAGGCGGTCAATTTCGTGTTGATGCTCCACAGAGACTTCCAAGACTTTTTCAGCTAGATGGACAAACGCATCATGTTGAACATAAACATCGTTGTTGCAAGCAATGGCTCTCTATTTGATGTGTCTCGGAATGTGATGAATCGTCAATGGGAACTTCAGTCCATCGAAGCAGATTTTGGGGAACCTAGCCTTAAGCTCGGCTAGCCTCTTCGATATCGTCAGATCTGTCGCGGGATCAGGGGGAGGTGGCTTTGAAAGTTCAGTTTTCTTATGAGGTTCTTGAGATTGACGTGTACTGGATGAACCGGAGTGTTGATCGCGGGGGACAAAGGATTGGGGCCCCTTGTGGCCATATTTCTCTCTGCCTTGTTCCGAGTGAGAAGGAGGATTATATTGGTATGAAGGCTAATGATAAGTTTTCTTTCGAGATGATGAATCCCGGGAGTGATAATCCCTATCGCCGCCATCATCTCTATCCCGACGTCTTTCGGAGCCCAAATCCCGTCCGAGAGTGGTGAAAGATAGATGACCCGCGAAGACGATCGAGTCCGTGTGTACGTCCCATATCACCTGCACGGAATTTAAATAACAACAAGTTAGCAAAGAGTAGAGCAATGGCAGAAATTTAAGTGCAAGGGTGAAGTGCACGTGTCCATGTGTGTCCTAGTATTTCCCCAACGGACCTGTTTCTTTATCTCTACTTATGGGAGTTTTTTCTCCCTGAACGTGGGCTTGAGCGCCTACATTGCCTCTTGCGGGCGAATGAAGTTTAAGCACTTTAGGATCATTGAAGCCATAGTTAAGCAGATCATCAAAAATGGTAAGGTCCGACTGGCCTTTCAATGAATTCTCTGAGCATTGAGGAGAAGGCTCTCTCTCCACCGGAGTGATGGTAACTTTAGAAGTTTCTCCCGTTATCTTCTTCCTCAATTTGTAAGTCAATTTTTACTTTTCCTTCGCAGGGGGAGGTGTTACTTCGATATCGTGCACCTCGACTACCGGCTCTCGAGAGGGGACAACATTCTCGCCATGTACTTTGGGCGTTTCAGCTTCTTTAATCTCCCCCTCCTCAGATGTGTCAGCGTGGCACGTGCTAAGGGATTGACTTGTTTCTTTCCTTTGCCCAAAGATGACCCGGTTATGGTGACACTTGGAGGAAGGCTTATCCGACTGCCTGCCTCCAGTAGCCCAAATTTCGAGAGCGATTCGTTCAAAATAAGAGATCTAATGTCTCGGTCTTTAACGGGGATAGTTCGAATAGCCTGAACGGCTTAAGAATACCCAGAGCCTTCAGGGCGTGGGCTAATACCTATAGAAGTAGAGAAAAATCTAGAAAAGGAGCAATCACCGCCGAATGCAAGTGTTAATCCAAGAAAGGAACTTACTTCCTTCTACTCATCTCCTTGCGAAGGCCGGGGGCAGCGCACGTAGAAGCACTCCTGCTTATACCGGGAAAATTTGCTCCATGCCCCGGTCAGAATTTGACACTTGTTGTGTGGTTCAAGAAATATAAAAGATGGGCTGTCCGATCATCTCTTGAACCAATAAATATAACGGATATCGCCAGGAGTCGGGATCCTGAAGAGGACACTCATAAAGAAAATGCACGTGCCGTATATCAATGCATGACTATTTGGATGTAGTTGCGATGGAGCGATCTTAATATACTGTAACAGATCGTAGAGGAAGGAGTTGAACGGCGGCATGCTACCAACCTAACACATAAATCTATTGTAGGCTGTGTATCCGACTGGGGGCAGGTGAGGACGATCTTGCCTTGATGGAACTAACACATCATCGAAAGGAATCCCGTGCACCGAGCATATGCGTCGAAGAGCACTTTCGTTAATTCTCAAGGCTTGAGAATCTATCGGATTGTCTAAAAAGACCGCTGCATCCAGGGCATCGGGAGTCAAGTCAACGGATGCGATTATACGGCTCGGCATGTCTTGAACAGGAGTAGTCGATGGATTTGAAGTCCCAACTACTTCTTGTTGAGAAGATGGCCCAGATCTGTTCGAGATCATGGCAGAACTTGATTTCCTAGACATCTCTAATGTGTGTAGAATCTGATGAAATACCTGTTTGAACTATACTTGCAAAACAATCGACATTAGACTTAACGACAAAATACTCCCCCCGTGTTGTGTGTGAACTAGTGCATTCATGCAAGTACAAGTGCCAAGAAATTAAAAGTCATAGAGTTGATGAAATAAAGTTAGGCTTCGAACAATTATCTTCGATGACCGTCATCGCTGACCTTCAACGAGAGCTTATCGTAAGATGGTTTATGTTTTGAACTCGACATCAGCACTATATGTTGAAGGTTATTATCCGTTTTAATCAAGTTAAATTCAGATTTATTGTTCTTGAGATGGAGACTTGTCAGTTCGGAGTGGTCGATATGTTCATTTGCTTAAGTCCCTGTCCTTGTCTTTGTCATATGTTTAGGCATGATAAGTAAGTCAAGTCAACATGGATTACTTTTGAGTTAGAATGGTAATGGTTATTTCTACTTCAAGACTTAATGTCGAATGATACTCGAGAGACTCGACTATGTAATTACCTAACCTCTCCTCACTCGCCCTTCATCATTCAGCACGAAGGAGTCATGCAGAGCCATGATCATACCGAGCCACTTCGCTCGGTGCTCTAAGTTTAACCCTCACTTCTCTCTTATTTCCTCGTTCGGCATGTGGGAGTCATGCCGAGCCGCAATCGTACCGAGCCACACCGCTCGGCCCTATAAGCCCAATGCTCATCCCTCACCAACGTCCTCTCTACTTCGTTCGACATAACATCACTCATTTCTCGCTCGTATCTTTCTTTACCGTTCGGCACAACTCATTTCTCTCCTCTAATCTCTCTTCATCGTTCGACACGCGATAGTAATGCCGATCACAACCATTTCTCTTCCTTCCACCACTCTGCTTAGCCCTAATACATGTTCTAACCTCGATTCGTTGTCCTCATCCACGTGGTTCCTACTGTCCTCGATTTTACAGAGATTCGTGAATTCTAATCTCATGCTTAGTTTCCTAGTCGAGATAAAGTGTTTAAAGTAGAGGTCATTACCTAAGAAATGACTCGAAGCTTATGGAGATCCTAGAATAGGAAAAACAATTCCGATCAGATTCGTTGATTAAGGAAGGAGGTGAAGCAACGTATTGGGTTCAAGAATAGTTGGGAAGGGTAAATAGTTCGTAGAAGTCTGTTGGAAGACTAGTTCGTAAGTTATGTAGAGTGGAGGTAAAAGTAAAAGGGAGAAGAGGGAGGAGTAGTGGCTTATATAGAGAAAAGAGAAGTTGAGCAGGTTTTGACCGATGGACCTGGTCAAGGTATCTCGA
The DNA here is from genome assembly GCA_030765085.1 of Allium cepa. Taxonomy (NCBI): domain Eukaryota; kingdom Viridiplantae; phylum Streptophyta; class Magnoliopsida; order Asparagales; family Amaryllidaceae; genus Allium; species Allium cepa. The sequence continues at coordinate 268,631,811 of CM060931.1, read as the reverse complement.
TGTTCAACATACTTACAACGAATGGCATGTGACTTGCCGAACGACTCGCTCGGCATCCACAAGGAACATTTTTGTGTATATTACAAAAGAGAATAGGGAATTTGATATCAACTCAAAGCGTGTCGTGTTGTCTCACATGACACACTTTGGAAGGCAAGTGTTACCTGGGAAATTGACCCGGTAACGCGTGTGTCACCAAGCAAGCACATTGCTCTCCATAAAGAACCGTTCAATATAAAGCGTCGTTCGGCACACCTCCCCACATTCGGCATAAAGCCTCGTTCGTCGTGGAGTCTCGCTCGGAAACTTGACTCGTTCGGCATTGTGAGGTCACTCGGCATCTTCCCTTGTTCGGCATGGAAAGCGCCGTTCGACACAATACCTCCTTCGGCATGGAAAGGGCCGTTCGGCATAGCACCTCTTTCGGCACGGAAAGGGTCATTCGGCATAGAGCCTCGTTCGGTGCAGAGTCTCGCCTCGTCAAGTGTCATTCGACACAGCACCTCGCTCGCCATTGAAGGGTGTTCGGCATGAAGCCTCGCTTAGCATCTCTCCTCGACCGACATCAATGATCGTTCGACATGAAGCCTCGCTGGCATCTCCCCTCGACCGACATCAAAGGTCGTTCGGCATGAAGCCTCGCTCGGCATCTCCTCTCGACCGGCATCAACTCTCGTTTGGCATTGACTTCATTCGGCCTACATTCTTCAATCAACACACTGTCTCGATTAGCATGCAAATACCATTCGGCATATCTTCCTTGATCGGCATACGAATGCTATTCGGCCTGGATATGTGGTTCGGCTATTGCCGTTTGGAATTTATGGCTCGTCGTATAGAAGTCACTTACTACGGGCCGAGGTATCTTACTCCTAGGCCCATGAGGGAAGTCCAACCCATCTTCGTCTACAAATAAAAGGGCAGGGGCATAATGAAAGGGACCTTTTTACGAGAACACTGGGGAGACTCTACCGCTTTCAAGACTCGTTCTATTTCACTTAGCATTTGTATTCAAGTCTTTATAGTACGGATTGTATCTGTATTCAATCACTTGTGAAAGCAATAAAGATCAAAACTTAAAGTGGACGTAGGCAATTACGCTGAATCACTATAAATCAGGTGTTCTTGTTTTTGCATCTAATTTAGCATACAGTTCTCTATTTTAATTTACTTTCTTTATTAATCTCTCTATACAATCTTTCTCAAGGGTGTTAGTGACCAATTCTGGTGCTAACAGTATGATTCCTTATCCCTTGGGATGAGTTTACTTTACTTGTTTATGGGAAGTCCGGACTACCCCTGAGCTATGTTCTTAGAGAGAACTGGCTATGCCTGTTTTTATATGTATATAGCATAGATATATAGTATTTTAAGATAGTTCCCCTCATACCAGGCTTTAAGTATGAACTGCATTTTTTCTTTGTTGGTTTATGTCATGACAATCCTCGAGTACTCGATTTTGTTTGGGATTCGTGTGCTTTTGGAGATATCCTTGTAGGACAGCCTGAGCATTTTAGAGGCGTGATGCTAATATTATTAATATGTATACTTTTTGTTATTGTAGTACTTGCCAGACATGTCATTTACATATGAAACTTTTTACATCATATACTATATTCATAACTTCGTATGTGAAGAGCTGATGTATTCTGACTTTTTGTATGATATTTATTTGTCTGTTATTTCCATTAACGTAGTCTATAATATATTGTTTATCTTGTTTTGTTCATGTGTATTAAGTATACTATATGTTATCATTCTGTTGTGAGGTTCTATCGACATGCTTAGGTTATGATTATGTTTTATTTTAGTTCTACTAAGGTTGACTGTCTTTTCTGGTATTCGGGAGTGAGACATTAACATTCGATGTTGATTCAAGATAATATGAAGGTCGGGTTATAAAATCGTCTCTATTTCTTTTAATTTCACTCTAAGAAACTCGCTTAGGTCAAAATAAAATTCCTAAAATCAATTTAAAATCATAGTAGTTCAAATCAAGGCAAGAGAAATGTATCTATATAAGCATCTCGTTTTTACATAGACTTAATTCTGGGATAATGGATCTACATTGGATTTGGGCTTGTTTAAAAGTTTCTATTATTCTCATGGAGATTCTATGTAGGTAGGAGACTGTCTCTAATGGTATTATTGTCTATATTTATATGTATGCTTAATTATATGGATTGAGCATAGGAATTTTACTATATCTATACCATGAGTGATTTATAGGTTATTATATGGTTAGGCTATGGTTAGATATTATTGAAACTGGGCCAACCCGTAGTGGAAGAAATGTGTGAATTTCATTTTTTTAACCATTTTGGATATTTATTATGCTTATAACGTTTAATTCATTTATAACATTTCTAAATTTCTATTAAATAAAATCATTATCTTATGTAAATTATAAAATAAATTTATTTTATCTTACACATGTGTATCATACATACATGTATATAGGTCTGTGCATGTGTAACATAGCAAATCGTGCAAGATATAACATGCCCATGTATAAGTACTAGGATTTACACCGCAATGGACATGTTAGCTCATCTAGTATACAAATATATCGTCCAAATGTATGTCTATATAATTTAATTTATGTATATAAAATATTACACAAACATATATATATATATATATATATATATATATATATATATATATATAAATTTGTACTTTATTTTGAATGATTATAAATAAATGTATATACGGAATTGATAAAATATAAGTATATATATAATTATGTATATAAAATATTTAAAGTAAAAGATATTTGAAGCCTACTATAAAATTTAATTATTTAGTTTGATGTAAAACTAAAAAATAATTTTTTTATGATATATACATATATATATTCTTACGAATAGTTAAATATATACATATATATTAAAATATATATGTATACTTTTCTAATATTGCTCACGAAATTTTTTTTTTTTAAATTTAATTTAAAATTACCCATTTGGAATAAAATAATAATATTATATATAAAATAATGTTTCGAAATTATAATTATGTTTTTAATATTTTATAAAATATCTAGATGATATTTTAGCATTTGAATATTTTAAATATATTTTGTAATTTAAAAGCAGAAATTTTGACTTTCGGCACTCATATTAATTTTAATTAATATGTATAAAAACTAAATTTTTTTACATTTAAAAATTTACCATGTGTAAAAATAATTTTATAAAACTTAAATTATATTTTATAAAATATAATTATTTATTTAATGATTTATTAAAGTGATTTTAACAAAATATATTTAATTAATATATATATATATATATATATATTAAAATTTTATTTTTATGCCAAAATTATAACAGGTATAAAACTATTTGTATGCAAATTTAAAACATATTTTGCATTGTACAAAGTTCAACATTTAAATTATAGAGTTTTTGTTGTTTAAATAATGTATATTAAATTCATTTAAATGAAAAAATTAATCTTAAGTCATGGGCATCATGGCATATATATCTCAAGAAATTTTTAAATATATATAAGCGTATAAACGAAAGACCATCTTTAATAAGACGATATAATATTGGAACCCTCACCTAGCAAATAAAGCAATAGATGATATATAAATTATCTAAATATTAAAATATAATTATAGATCAGACAATTACCTTTCATAAATGCCAAAGTACCCTACGTCGACGCATTGAAACAAACACTTGTTTCAAATTCCAATTCCAAAAGTGCTATCTCCCAAATTACAGTCCACCGGAGTATTTAATTTTGTTTGATTTGTGCTTGGACAATGGAGGAGGTGGGATGAAGAATTTGGCCATAACTTAGAGTGATAAGACGTTCAAAAAGTTACAAAAGAATGTGGGTAGATATGCTTTTATAGAGTAAGAAATGTAGAGAGAAGTTAAGATGAACACATTTCTCTCTTACACTTTCTTTCCTCTATCCTTTCAACTCTGGCCCCTTTAACCATCATATTGCCGCCCTCTATGTTCCCTTATAGCTAAACCAACTAACCTTTTATATGGATTTAAAACCCATTTAAATCCCTAATAAAATATTTTGCATTTACATCCAATTTAATCTGTACCAATATCTTATATCGATTAATATATTTACAACTATTATAAATACATTCAATAAAAAAAATTCATCAAATATTTTTTTTATAACTAATATTTCATTAATATAAATTAATTTAACTAATTCATAACATTATAAACCAATCAAGTCGCATGGTCAAGGAGTATTCAATGATTTGGTTGTACGACCCTTTAAATGTAAATTTGGTCAATGATTAATATCGAACTATTCAAATATTAATGTTCATACATCACTTAGCAGATGGTTTAACATTTTGGCCAAATCCATCGCTTACTTGGTCTCGGTAAAATCCAAATTCACTTTATTAAGCATTAATCGATTATGACTAATAATTTCTCCAATTGTCTTCGTCAAAACTATATCACTTTGGATTTATGGAATTGGTAATGGTCAAAATTCCAATATTAACCATATTGAACTCTGTAGTCAAAACATGAAGACTTTACTTTAATAATATAAATTATTATTAACTGAAATACTCTGGTTAAAGACTTTAAATTTGTGTTGACTTCAGTTAGTCATGATACTTACCTCATATAACTGAAGAAGCAAATTCTCTCCTAATGATGTTTCACATCTAATGCTTCCACTCAACCTAACATAGTCGTTCGATGGACTCCATGCCATGATTTAACTATAATCAAGCAGAGCTTCCACATTAAAGATCAATGGCATTCTTAAGTCAAGAGAATTGTGTAATTTTGTCACATTGATATTTTCTATTTGACTTTAATTATATCAATCAACAGAAAACCATTGAGCAAGTCATTACATAGTTATCCAATAAATATCGGTATGTAATGTCTTGGTGCCCTCAGCAGTGTGAGTAATATAGCGTCCAACATTTGGAGAGTATTACGTACACTAGTCTCAATGAATGCATTAATATCTAGTCTCAGTACATCTTGACTAAGAATATTTAAAGCAAGAAAATAGACACATGGAAGAAGCTGCAAAAAGATTTAGATTTAGCAACAGCAGGTTTACTTTTTAGTCTAAAGGACACTTTTTAGTGTAAACTGAAAATGATAGTTACAACTATCATTCTGTGATTAACACTAAAAAATATCCTTTAGCCTAAAAAGCAAACTTCTTGTCTCTAAAACTAAATTTTTCTTTAACTTTTTCCTTGAGCCTAAAAACCCCTATTTAAAATGATATATTTATTTTCATTGTGATAAATTACTTACACTTACAACATTTTATAATTACTATCACAAAAGGATACCATTTATGGATTTTATACTCAATATACTTTTAATTAAATTAGTTAATTAATATAACACGATATATCAAGTATATAATAGAAAGAAAATGTAACAACCTAAATTTTAGACCCTCGATTGTCCACACTAAATGCATCTATGGTATTCATATGCCGTGCACCCAAGTGCCAGAAAGACAGATAGTTAGGGTATAATAAAAGAAAAAGAATAGAAAAGGAAAGAAAAAACACAACATTAGAATCTCGTAGCTAAATGATAACATATAATATCAAAAGACAACATAAAGGGTTACTCCGAATACAGTAATTTCGTAGCTACAATTTACAAAACCAAGTACCATCGTTAGCCTGGAATGTTATAATGGTTTGTCCTCACAATATCGATTAATACATACATAATACAGTGCAACAGAAATAGCAATAGATGGATAATGGAAGCCTTGAGCTCATATCCTGAACTCTGAAGCGTCCAAAGTAAAACATGTTTTACACGGCCTACCTGAAAGAGTACAAGAAGAATTTTGGGAAAACAAAAACTATGTGTCAAACATAAGTCTAGTGTGAGAAATACTGAGATAGATGTAACATATATAATAATAATAATTGAGACCGTATGGATTACAGTAACAGTTTTACCCTCAAATGAAACCAACCATTCATTAAGTTAACGTAGTGATATAATAAATAATGTCTATAGTGTAGAATATAAATCATATCAAATAGTTGTGATTCTTGCATTGATCATGCCACAATAACATTGAGGGTACAACCCAAATCACTAAGGTAAATTTGCGTATATGGATTTTCCATTAGGATCTCTCCAGATTAAGCCAAATCTAAGGTTATGCACAAGCATTAGAAACTATCTTCTGAGTGCCGTATATCACTAGATAGGGTATACCATAAGGTAAAGACAAATGGCCCAATGATGAACTATGTGGTACCAAGTATCAATAGCTCTCGGTGCCCAACAATTGAAAGCATCTCTATATCTGGAGTTGTTATACCCTTATAGGTTAGCCAAATCTGATGTTGTGCATCACACTCTGTCATTAATCATTTACCGATGTCGAGGTTACGTTTGGCGCCTTTCACATGAGCCTTTATCACACGAACAACACATGAATTTATAAATGGATTCGAGCATCTTGCACAGATCACGAATCACTACATGGATTCGAGCATCTTGAACATATTTCGAATCATCACATAGATTGCCAAGTAACCCTCCTCAATTGCTAACATTGATCTCCCCTTTGGACTTAACCTTAGGATAGACAGTTCAACGCTATAGCATTCCACTTCCTAATCACTTCCAACACATAGAACTCCTTGCTAGTTTAGAAGTGGTATTCGGCAAGTGAAATAATTACTCATCCTGGTCTCTTCAAGAATAATTCGATAAATTTTCGGTAAACTCAATTATGGTTCTTTTAGAAGTAAGCGACAAAGAGGAGTCCTCGAGGGATCTCGTTTATGTAAGTTCTTAAAGCTGAAAACGTTTCTACCAATACTCCTCCTTAGGGAATCTCAAATTGATTGAAGCAACGAAGATTTTAGACAATTCCCAAGTAAATAATTGGTCAAGTTGGAGATTCGATTAATCGACTATCTAGTTAAAACGATCGCTTGTAGAAGTTAAGGTTCATATACTTAATTCATTTATGACATTCCAACTTGTGCTGTCCCTCGGTCAAGAGTGAAGCTAGGTAAATTAGAGCATTAGTTGCATATCAAATCCTTGCCTAAATACGTCATTTTTAACTCTCGCAAATAGACAAGTGTACCTCGTCGACTTTTAGTGTTAAGTATAATATTAATGTCTTTCCATAAATGAATAAGTAATCAACACAATTAATACTTTTTTGACATTCCCAACTTAAATACTCCCAGGCCAAGAGTGAAGATTGTAGGTTAAAGCACTATTGCTTCTAAACCATATTCAAACAGCAATCTTAACTCTCACAAATAGATAAACCTACTTCGTCGACTTTTATTGTTAAGCATAGTTAATTACTTTTCAAATAAGTAAATAAATAATTAACCATTTAGCCACTAAATAGTTCCTAATCCCTATTAAAATCATTTGTTTGTAATTTTAAAACCCTTTTTAGAAATAATATATATATAGTAATTTATTTATAAAATTGGATATCAAATAAAACAACTTAAAAGATAATATTACACAAGATATTTATACTTTATCAACAAATTTTCTAAAACTATATATACTTGAAACGCTTTTAGCATACTTATAATTGGTCTTAAAATGTTTACTAAAAATATTACTTTACAATAACACGTTTATAATTTATGTAAAACTTAGAAAAACCATGCTTTCTTTGTATTTAAAATAAACCCTTCTACTTTAAAATTCATAATTAATTCTTAACAACTCATAATAATCTCAAACCAGTTTAAAAATACTCTCATAAGAGTTATAAACCACTTGTAAAAAGAACGAAACAAAATAATTGAATTTAAATACCTTTTTAAACCATTAAAGTCCAGAACAAAGGATAAAGTGGGGTAGTTTTGCATAAGTGGAAATACGATCACTTTTCAATATGTTACTCAACTTTTCAACATCCAAACTTTTTATGGAAGCAAGCATATATTCAATTTATCACTAATATGGTAAGAAAGCCCTAAGAATCTTTGTACAAATTTCCATAGAAATTTTCGAACACAAGGCAATTCCTATGTGCATCTATAGTGACTATCATTGTAAGAGCACTTCCAAATCAAAGTCCACCTCAAATCTATGTGCTTTGATTGAAGGCTATGCTACAAGTCATACAAGTGCATTCAAGTCACCGTCCATATGGATTACATATTCCATTTTATTTCAAATTAGGAGTCTAAAGAATATTACAAAAATATATCGATATTACAACATATATCAATATCCATTCATGCACCACATATATATATATATATATATATATATATATATATATTGTGTATGTATGTATGTATTTAAACACAAGCATATATATACATATTTATTTATTTATTTATTTCCATTCAATGGTGATTTAACTAACCCTTAAGGAAGTGAACAAGCAAGTCAAAGCAACCAAGTCAAATCTCTACCTTACAAACACCGAACTTCCTTTTCCTTTCTAGCTTTTGCACTTGTTTCTAACCTATAATTAGCCTATATGGCTCACGGCCTTCAATGGAGAAGGGAGCTTGGCTTCAGTTCTTCAAGATATAACTTAGTGTAAAGTGTTATAATGTTGTCTCAAGGCTCTAGTCCATGTTTGAGTTGATTCAGATGTGTTTTAAAATTAATCTTATTGTGGAAATTATGTAGAGGAAAGAGATAAGAGAGTTGATTTTATTTTGCGAATTCGCAAAAGTGATTTCAAGAGATATTCCCCCTCTTATATAGGTTCAATATGGTGTTGCCTATCCTTTCCTTCGCATCCATCATGTAATAGAAGGCTCACCCCTTCACATGCCCATCACTTCTCTTTTACACTTCTTACATTTAGCAAATTACCTTAAAACTCCTTACATAGAAATATATCCTATCCACTGGAAGCTTCTAGAATATTCTAATTACCACATCAAGCAAAGTGTTTTAATTAGTCCCTAATGTCTTCTTATGTTCATTAGCTAAGTACAAAAGAGTTCGAACAACTTATATCGATTAAAAGCTATTTGCGAATAAACCGATTTTCGATCGCATTATCGGTATTTCTTCGAAGAATATATTTTTGCAAACAAATTTTGAAATCGAGTTTCTTCTTATTATTCATTAATTAAATGATGTTTAACAAGGTTATAAACCTTATTTATAACACTTAAGTATATTCAAAACGTTACAATATTCGAAGATGAAGTGTTCGAATTTATGGGTCGCTACATTCTCCACCACTTAGAACATTTTGTTCTTGAAATTCAAACAAGAATGAAAATCATAGAAGACAAAAGAACAACATACATATATAAAGTATTACTGAAACTATATACAAACCAAAGTGCAAACCAAATGCGTATTAAGTGACTCCACCTCAAGTGGTGAGTATACGAAAAGAGATATATGATACTAAGATAAGAAGGAACCCTTAGTCTATAAGCAACTCTTAATAGAACTCTCTCGAATTGTCATCCGTCTTCCTTATACAATCCCAACCATTCTTGCTCCACTGCACTTTCTAACCTCACAAAGGAACAAGCATACAATTACTCAAATAGCATTCACAATCACTTGAAACGAAGCTCATTGTTTGCTCAGGTTTAAAACCCTCCCATCACCCAAGGATGGTAAACAATCTACTAAGTATACCTTACATTCAACAACCTCTTATTATCACTTAGACGATTATTCATGCTACCTTATAACAAATTGAAGAGTCATTCCCCAAACTCTTCTTAAGCAAACATAACATATCGTACCAATGTACTAAAGCCTGTACGATGCACATGAACAATCCGTATGCAATATTTGATCTGATCACTTGCTCGATTACATAGATTTCACTATCAAACTAGTGTAGATCACTTGACCTCCCTAGTGCGCACTCTGATTTGGTTCCAAAATTAGAAACCTCCGTTCTCCTTGCATAGTTATGTACTATGATAGAAAACATCAAGATCGTATCATGAATCTATATCAAGTGTTTGCTGTTAATAATAGAGTGGAAAATCCTTGTTTCAGACCGATGTACCACCTCGAAGACATGTACTCAAATACTAGATTAGGAATAGTCATGCAAATATAATCTACGTATAACTTACATATTTATCCTATTGGCTTCTTACCTACACCAGCTTTTTAAATCCAATCATTTATCCAAATAATATGTCATTCAATTCTAAAATCATTTATGAATTATTTATAACCATATATCAAGTTTATAAACCTCTTATAACTGAAGTTCATATTCATATAATACTCCACTAAATCTAAGATTCTATACCAATACATCAAACTTTTTTAACTTGTCATGAATGTTCAAAAAATTCAAAACTTTTTTAAATTCTACCGTCTTCTAAGTTCAAGTGTTATATAAACTCGTTTTTATATTTTCACAGACACCCTTAATTACAATTTTTATAATGATTTGGAAGCTTCTATTAACCAAAATTGCAGCAAAATCTGTTTCACATTAACAAATGAAAACTACCAAACAACTTTTCATAACATGATGCACATACCATACTGTCATAATGCCTAGGCCATATGTGTCCATAAATTAAATTAACAAAGTTCCAGTTTCTTTAAAGAAAAACTTTAGAGCTAAACACCTGGATATTTTCCAAATCATTTTGAAATAATAATATATATACATATCTTTTGTATATCAAATCATACCTTCAAAATTTACTCAAATCCGTTTTACATGAACAATTACGTAGCATCCCCCACTTGGAAACCCGAAAATGAGCATCAATAGTGCTGTAGTCATCACCAAATTATTTTTAAGAGCGACAGAAGTGAGTTTAGTACATCAAAACCATACCTTTTGGACTTAATCCAAAATTATTTCCTAAGCGGTATCAAATACTTCGTAAATATTAATAAGTATCATAATCTTAATCTCATAAACCAATTTCCTATATATTTACTTTAAATAATACAATTGTTATCTTCTCTAAAATACCAAAAAGCATTTTCTAAGACACCGAGGCTTAAGTTCTCAAAATATTAATTAAATCCTCTTCACTAATAACTCACATTTTATAAATCGTACTTATATAAATTACTTCCTTATAAAATCTTTCCATATATCTATATTTACAAAATACTTTATTTTTCCTTTAGATTATAGTAAACTTCTTTTTACTAAATTTAGTTGTTAACCCAACATTAGCACTGAATGCCTTATAGTCAAACTGTGAACTTAATTCACAATGTGTTTATTTCAGTACATTTACAAATACTGCCTACCCAACCCACATGGTAAAAGATAAGCTACTCACCAACTGATGGAGTACAAAAAAATTCAATTAGCAAATAGTAACCAATGTTCCCAACACATCAAGCATGGCCAACCAATCATCATGGTCATGGGATATAAAAATATACGAGGTACTAGCGTCAAACCAAACACAAATAGGAAAGCCATAAAAAGATAGTACCTCATGAATCTACTACCCCTTCGCAGCTGCAGAAGTAGCAAAGAACCTAGGCTTCTCCCTTTTCTTGAGCATAACACAATCCCTAATAATATGACTTAGTTGATGGCAGTTGTAGCAAGTCCTCAGTCCAAACCGTGCCTTGGTCGTTTGTGCCTCAAACTTTAAAACCTTGATGATTGATTCCTTCACTATCTGTGCTCTACCCACTTGCCCTCCTTTCCTCTTCTTACAATTCCTTTGAAAAGGACTCTTCTATCTATATCTATGGCAAGATAAACATGAAGTATGTCTTGAAAGATGAAACTTTCGCTTATTGGCTTCAATCGGTGGAGATACAGATGCCTCTAGATCCAAACCCTTAAATTGAAAAGCCTTACCTTTCCGTAAACTTCTTTTGCACAATTCCTCAAACTCGTGCCATATCGAGCCAAAGTCTTTTTGTGGACGAACTTGCACCACTTCTTCTCCTACATTTCCCTCAGCATTAGAAGCCCTGGTAGTTCTTAAGCGAAACCACTTTAGGGAACTAAAGAATATAGTTTTTTTAAAGAAAGAGCTACTAAGCTAAATATATTTCTAAGGGACTATTTAAAAATTTAGTTTTGAAAATACAAATATGCACTCATATATGTAATGCATTCGATTCATCCTAGGGTGTTGCTTACCTTATCTAATGAGCAATACCCAAAAAAGCTAAGGTGTTCGCTCATCCTTGGACTCTGATACCAAATGTAACGACTCAACATTTCAACCCACGAATTTCGACACTAAATATATCCATGGTATTCATGTGTTGTGCATGCAAGTGCTAAAATGACAGAGAGTTATGGTAAAATAAAAGAAAAAGAATAGAACAAGAAAGAAAGAACACATCATCAAAATCTCATAGTAGAACGATAACATATAATATAAAAAACAATATAAATGGTTACTTAGAATATAGAAATTCCAGAGTTACAAAACCTAAGGACTATCATCAACTTGTTCGGTTATAACTGCATGCCCTCACAATTCTGATTCATGCATACATAATACAGTGCAACAAAAATAGGAATAAGGCGTCCAACTCATCTCCTAAAATCTGCATATGAAGTAAAACCTTCTTTACTCAGCCAACTCAAAAGAGTATATGAGGAATTTAGGGAAAACAAAAATCAGGTTCCAAATACAAGTCTTGTATGAGAAAACCAAAGATACATGTAACAGTAACTATTGAGACCGTACGGACTACTATAACTGTTTTCCCCAAAAAAGAAACCAGCCATTCATTAAGTTAAATTAGTGATATAATAGATAATGTCTAGTGTAGAATATAAATTATATCAAATAGTTGTGATGCTTACATTGATCACACCATTAAAATTTTAAGGTTGTAATCAAAACCACTAAGATACGTTCATATGTAAGATTTTTCCATTGAGATCTCTCCGGATCAAGTTGGATCCTAACACATGCACAAGGATCAGAAACTACCTTTTGAGTGTCGTAGATCTCTAAATAGGATATACCACAAGGTAAACATAGCTAGCCCAACGATGAACTGCGTCGTACCAAGTATCAACAACTCCTACTGCCCAATAACCGAAAGTATCTCTAGATTTGGAGTTGCTATACCCTTATAGGTTTGCTAAACCTAAAATTGTGCATCTTACTCTATCTTTAGTCATTACTATATTAAGGTTATGTTCATCATCTTTCATAAGGATAGTCATCAGTCAAATAGCACACGATCCCCAAATGGATTCCACATCTCGAATAGATCATGAATCGCTATATGGATTCGAGCATCCCGAATAGATCTCAAATCTTCACATAGATTCCCGCATAGGTCCTCTGATGAATGCTAACAATAACCTCTCCCTTGGACTTAACGTTAGGATAAACAGTTCAACTCTACAGCATTCCACTTTACAACTTTTTCCAAAACATAGAATTCGTATATTAGTTTTGAAATGGTATTGTATAAGTAAAACACTTACTTCTCCTGGTCTTTCAAGACTAATTTGATGAATTTTCGATATTCTCAATTTTGATTAATTCAGAAGTAAGCGAACAATATATAACGAGGAGTCCTTCGAGGATCTCATATATATATATATGTGTGTGTGTGTGTGTACTTAAAGCTAGAGACGTTTCATAACAATGCTCTACCTCGAGGGATCTCAAATTGTATAAAGCCGCAAAGCTTTTAGATGCTTTCCAAGTCAATAACTGGTCAAGTTTGATTATCAACTTATAGACTATCCAGTTAAAATGATTGATTATAGATGTCAAGGTTCATACCTTAACTCAATTTTGACACTCCAATTTATACTATCCCTCGGTAAAGAGTAAAGCCATACATGTTAGAGCACTGGTTGCATATCAAAGCCTTGCCTAGACACTTCATTCTTGACACTCACAGATAAACAAGTCTACCTCGTTGGATTTTAGTGTTAAGCATAGTACTAATGTCTTTCCATTAACGAGCAAATAATCAACACTACTAACAGGTTTCAACATTTCTAACTTAACTATTCCTCAGTCAAGTGGGAAGACGTTAGGTTAGAGCACTGATGCTTCTAAACCCTACTTGAACAACGATCTTAACTCTTAGATTAGCCTGCTTCCTCAGCTTTTAGTTTTAAGCATAGTTAATTACTTTTAAAACAAGTAATTAAACATTTTGTAGCGACCCAACTTTCTAACACCAGAAAGACGCATCACTATTGAAGAAAGAAAGGGATAGAAGAAGAAAAGAAAGAGAAGAAAGAAAAACAACACATCAGAATCTCACAGCGGAACGAATGAAATATAATATATCACATAAAATATTACATAGTATCATATTACATCAGAGTACACAACTTAAACAACACATATTAGACAGTTATAAATATCTATCTAACTATACAACTCAAGTACACAAGATACAGATACCATACAAACACAGCGGACCATAATATATCTACACGATGAAGCCTCCTGCTCCAAATCTCCTCCAGAATTCGTCAAGCTAACCTGAATCACTTGACTACTCATACATAATATGAGTACCCAAGAGTTTAATAAAACAGAAAATAAATACTCGGGTCAGACAGGGGTCTGGTGTGAGTAAACGGGTTAAAGTCGCTTAACTTTAGATAAACCTTTGAAAATAAAAGGTATCACGTAAGACTTCCCATACATAAACATGGAAAAGTTTTTACCTTACGCTAACCAAAACATTTGATAGGAAATCCAGTGATATTACAATAGTGTCTACGGTTTTCAAGTAAATAAGAAATAGCCGAAATCGTTACATTATTAAATTCCAGCTACTAGCCACAAAAGTGGGTAATACAAACAAAACCGTAGGGTCTCGTAGGAAGAATGGGTTTCCATCAATGGCAGGGATACTGGGGTACCGCCCGTCACAGTACGTGGCCAAGATCACAGTACCGAGGATTACGCCCAATCCCCTGCATCACAAAGCCGGGACCATTCCTTACTGAACAGTCCCGAGTAAGATCACCCCGTGGTTGGCCCGAACAACCACCCACCAAGCTGAAATAAAAGGGACATCTAGACAGGAATGACCTCACCCTGAAATGGGTGCTACCCACCTAGCCTTGCTACACCTCCCCTGTTTTAGCCATTCTCGGTTGATAAGGCTTGAGGCTGCGATTACCTTTATAGAACACATCAATCTTAGAATGCTCATCGTCCACCTGATGATGTTATGAAAGCATTCAATCCATACAAGTTCGTTCCGGGTTCGAATGAAACCGAAAGCACTACCTCGTTGCACTCATTTTAGAATCACCCTCAGAGTCAACGACCATAGCGCTTGCACTCTAAATCACCATCTCGAACCTATAAGTACTATTTCCGTCAAACTCATCACGGAATCACCCCCAGAGTTATACTGACGTATAGTTCTTACACCTCGAGCCTTCACTAAGCTCCACTTGGATTCATGACCTAACGTTTAATTTAGATCGATGTGGTTTTCGGATATCCAAATATGGAACCCGATCCCGGCCTCACCGAATCCAAACGCCATTTTAATATCCAAGTTGTTTAAGGGATTAAACAATTAAACTTATATTCAGGATGATATAAACAGATAGATGAATCACATTATCACAATAGATAATTCATATCAACCATTCATATCACAAAGCAGCATATCACATATAAAAGATATCCAAATCATCTAGTATCAACCAATCACCTAATATCAATCATCCAATATCAATCATTCATTTTATAAGCAGAATTGATTAACTCTTAATCAATTGGATTATTTAAATCCTTCTTCATTTATTTATTCCAAACAAATTAATCATCTCTTAATGATCTTCCTTAATTAATCTCCCTTGATTAATCATCTTTTAATTACATTCAAGTAATTAACCTTTAATTACCATCATTAATTACATATAATTAATGATCCTTCATTTGCTTCCATTAATTAATAAATTATAATTAATTACATTAAACCTCAATTAATTACAATTAATTAATCATACTTTAATTAATCACTTTTAATAATCAACCTTGATTAATTAATTATATTAACTAATAATCCTTATTAATTAATAATTCCTTTAAATTAATTAAATAATTAACTTATAATTAATCATATCATTAATCATATACAGTAATTAACAACTTGTAATTATTTGTCTTAATTAATTAAATTCTTAATTAATTAACCCTTGATTAATTACTCTAATTAATTAATCTTTAATTACTTCATTAAGTAATTATTAATCAATTAAATTAATAAATAACCCTTAATTAATTACTTTATTAATTAATTACATTTTTAATTAATTACACTTAGTAATTAATCTTAAATTAATCACATTCATTAATTAATTAATCATATTAATTAATTAACTAAATTAATTAAGTAATTAACCCTTAATTACTTACATAAGTAATTATCTTCTAATTACATCGTTAATAAATCTTGATTACTCTCTTAATTAATTACTTAACAAGTAATTAATCCCATCAATAAATAATCCTTAATTAATTTATTAATTAATTACTCCATAATTAATTAATTTCAGATCAGTTAGATTAATCAATTCCTTAATTAATAATATCTAGTGACCAACCATTAATCACTTCCATTTAATTACTCCCATGAGTAATTTTCCACTAATTACTTCCATAAGTAATTTCATTTACTTAATTACATTCAATAACTAACCATTAATTACTTCATTAAGTAATTACACTTAATTAATTCATAATTAAGTGATTATTTAAAATTAAATAAACAATTAACTAATCATTTAAAATTAATTAAATAATTAATTAATTAACTTCTTATATTTAAAGAAAATCCTTAATTAATTAAGAAAAGCATTTATCTTAATTAATCTTTACTTAATTACAAATAATATTTGATCAAGTATTCTTAAGTTCATAAAATAATTTAACATTATTCATAAATAAATTATTTGAAATTAATCAAATTTTAATAACTTAAAAACAAATTTTTCTATTTGGATTTCAAAATTATAACAATAACCTTATTTGAAAACACGGCATTTAGAAATCAAATTTAAAATTTAAAACACTTTAAACATCTAATTTAAACTTATAAATTTTCAAAATTTTTTGAAAACTTTGTTACTAAAACATTACTTTAAGATTCACTTAAAACTTTGATCAATTCTTTAATTTGAAACACTTCTTTTAAATTTAAAATTATAAAATTTGTTAAGTTAATTATTTCCAAAGAAATCATTTTAACAATTTAAATTTTGAAAATAAATTAAATTAATACTTTTTAAAGTTTGATTAACTTTATTTTCAAACAACAAGTTTAACTTAGTATTTAGTTTCTTTTATAAAACTTGTTTATAATATAAAGCTTGATTTCATTTTTCAACAATAAGTTTTAATCTGCAACTTTATCACAAAACACAGTACAACCAGAAAACCCACGACCCCAAAACACTCGAGTTAAGCACAACAAAAACACGAGCCTCTCCCCGAGCTAAAACACAGACACCCTGCTTCGAGTCGTCTTCGATGAAAACGCGGTAACTACTTCGGTCACAACTCGTCTTCCCCAAATCAAAAATTCCAGTGCATACAATACTCTCGTGCACGTGTCCCGTCACCTCTGGCCAACCCAGGTCGTCGCGACCATTGCCGACCATCCCACGATCGTGCGTGAACCCAAAAACATACCCAGATAGAACGAAACATACTCAAATCAAAATTTGACCTATTGCTCGAAACTGCAGACAACTCGAACCACCCAAAAACCCCCATTGCCGACGAATTCGACGTCGATAGACCCCGCCGATCTACCATCGAATCGCTACTTCCATGAACATCAACTTCCCCAAATGCGAACGACTTCGGTCAGTCACCCACGTCACAAATACTTTGACAGTCAAACCGAGCCAACATCAAAATAAAACCATAGTTCATTCAAATTCGAACAATTGGCCATAGGAAAAAAATCAATTGCATTTTTCCCATCATCAACCATCCACTAGCTAGCTTCGATCAAAAATTCGACTCAAATCAACAAGTAGGTCAATGGCAATTCACCATATTGCCGAAAACTTTCATCACCAAATTTCCAATTGATTATCAATCTAAAAATTATGAAATGCATGTTAAAATTTATGATTTTCAAACACGAATACATTCCCATAATACAAATATGAAATTATGGAAGTTGATTTTTAAGAGAATTTGGGTTTTTACTGTTATTTTACAAATTTTGAAATGAAAACTTATTATGAATTCCTGGAACTATTTTATAACCTTCATCATACAATTACAAACAATTTTCATTTAAATACTTAAGGCTAATATGGATTTTGATTCGTAGATATTGAAATTTTTGTAAGCAGAGTATTCCTAGTAAAACATCAAAGAATACACTTGAATGCATATAAACAGACAAGCTCACCCATCATATACATACCAATTCATATAAATTCAAGCTATAGAATTTTAATACAAGTCAATATCAACACATGCATGGCAGTAAAATCAGATCAACTGTTTTTAAAAAAAATATTTACTCACCTGTTAATATGCAGAGCGGATTTTAACTTCCAGGCGTGAACATAAATTTGAAAAAAGCTTTAATGTTGGAATTCTTTGCATGCCTCAATCTGATGTTTTAAAAGTTGAAATTGACCTTGAAGCGGCTGAATTGATCATCATTCCATGTGAATTTGCAGAAGAATTGAACTGCAGGTTTTTAATTGATGTGAAAAGCTTCATTTTGTAGATTTCATTTTACTTCAGATTTGATTTTGGTTTAAATTTCAGATTTGAAGTAAATTTCTGGTTTTCTTATTTTTTTTCTTCAGGTGAGAATAGAAAATGATTGAAGAAAACAAGAAAGAGATGCAAAGTTTATTTTTAAATTGAATTATGTTATGTTCATAAAAATTAAAGAAAGTAAAATTTTAAAATAAAGACACTTGTAAATTAAACTTACACTTGTCATTTAATTTGCTTAATACTTTACATGTGTTGTTAAGATATCTAATATTGTTACACATGTCTTTAAGTATTTTTAATTAATTTTCATTAAATTTAAATGTAAAAATATAACTTACATATTTAATTTACTTTATAAATAAATACTTACATATGTAAATATAAATTTCCCTTTTAAAGAAAATATTATAAAACTAGTTATAATACAAATAAATCTTTATACATGTATTTTAAAATCTAAAACTTTTATATATATACATTTATAACCATTTTAATTTAAATACTTTAAAGAAAACAAAACAAAATTTTGATTAAATCCTTTTTAAACTATCATATTTAAAATAAATAATTATCCTATATTTTGAAAACAATCGAATAAATCTTAAATTAACTTTTTTGAAAAATATTAAATTTTAAAACAAAGCTTTAAATTACAATTCATACATATATATATTATAAATAGATTAAATTAAATTTCAAAACAAATTCCAAATTATAACATACACATACATATATATTACAATTTGAAAATTCATCTTTTAATTAAAACAAAAGAACCTCTATTCACAATATCAAATATATATATTATAAATAGAATAAAATTTTATTAGCTTTGAAAAATAAATCTTATCAATCTTTTAAATTGTTAAAAAGATATTGAGCAAAATTACCAGATTAAATATTTATTAACCTTTAAAAGATTAAATTTACCAATTTAAATTAAAATTATAAAGAAAAATTATCAAATCAATTTAAATTATTAATTCAGATTATTAAATTGATATTGCCTAAAATTCCGGGTCGTTACAATCCTCCCCCATAAAAGAATTCCGTCCTCGAAATTTAAAAGCAAAGATAATTTAATAACCCAGCAAAGATTTCAATTTCAAACAGCAAAGCATACCTATCAACCAGTTACTAACAACCATAGTAATCAAACACACAAACATACTTAACTAATTATCCCGACACAAATCAGAATAAATCTCTAATACTATCCAGAGTTTCCCAAGGATAAAACACCGGAAGACTCGCTCTTCAGAAGCTAAACTAACTACACCACCATAATCCAGAGCTCCTCTCATCACTAGATCCATCAATCTGAACTAAACATCAGACTATACACAAGTCTTTCTCAACTTCCAAATCCAACTGAACCGCAGATTCAACAACCAACGATGAATCATACACGTACTCCCTCAGAGATACGTGAAATACAATGAATTCCAGCTATCCAAACTGGCAATTCAATCTTATCCAATTATTGCTCTCTGAACCAGAGAAATATTAATAACAATGAAGTTTCCAACTTCGAATTCCAAAACTTCTTATCTCATATCTGCATAACTCAATAGACAATCTTGGGCTGCCAATCTTCTTCCTGATCTGCTCAACTTATGCTGATGCTTCCAGAAACAACTAGACCAAAGCAAACTAGTTTCTGAATCCTATCCAATAGAAAAGTCTTCCAAGATCCGTCGAAATCCAAAACACAAGCTCTACTCCCCAAGCAATAGTAAACTGAACTTGCTTCCCCCCTTGCACAGCTGCTACCTCGCTTCCGCTGCACAACTCTGATTCTGAAATAAATGAGAATACTGTTGATGAACACGAATACAAATTATCCAATTTATCCGGGAAAACTTTGTTCATCAAATCCATAAAATCTGAGTGACACATTTGACACGGTCACACAACCTTATAGCAGAAATCCAACTCAAAATCTAGATCTGACCAATCCCAATTTCAAAAATTCCTGAGCTGCTACACCAACTCTTCTTTCTCCAAGAACTATCCTACCACCAGGCTAATTACCAAAATCCCTTTTGGAACCAAAACAATATGGAACTCAACTCCAGATGCAGACAAACTTCAGATTACCTCAGTAGCTCCTACTTCCACATGAGAACCATCAGCCTCAAATAAAAGATTGCTCAAGAAAAATTCCCAAATTAATCGCAAGTCACTTTTGCGATCCTACCTAGTTCGGATTCCAAAGAAAACTGTCCTCTCTTTACCAATTAGAACAACTTTAAGCTTTTCCAAACAAGGTTAACCTTTCAAGAAAACTTTCACCAACTGCCCGGACTGCTGAAAGAAGAACCAACAAGATTCCTGAACCATCGGAGAAACGACCACACTGCTGCTTCCAAATTCTACCTCGATGATATTACAAAGCTAAAAGACCTTCTCGTCAGCACACCGAACACTTCGAGCTGCACTGCTACCACAGCTAACCAAAGACTTCTAATCCAAAGGCTCCTCGAAAACCAAAACCATCAACAAACCACACAAAAGACCTCCGAGATGGCAGACATCCTCTCAAGAAATTCGGGCTCCAAACCAAGCATCAAAATCTCGCTCTCCTTAAGGGATGACAAATGAGAGCATGCCAAAACGAAGCAACTTATAGACCTTAGTCTCATATTCCAAAACAACCAACCTCCTTTTATAGATCCAGACAACTTCCACACAGACGAATCTTCCCTACAGCAGGTAAAGACTGCTCCTCAACTACATCTAAAACTGCTTCAAGAGAAAACATCTTCGGAAATATCCATGGATACTGCATCTCACCACGCAGCTATCAAGATACCATCACTTACTTATGCACTTCCGACAGATCCAAACTTTATAAAATATGCTCTCCTGAGCGCAATCCAAACTTACACTTCAAAGATGAACTCCGAATCTTTTAAAAAGATTTCCTTCGGATATCAGAGAAATCCTTACTCCAAACTACAAATCTCACTTGAGACAGTATTAGGTCTATAGTCTCAACAAATATACTTCCAACCTTAACATATGGACCTCTTCCATTAGTGGTAGTCGTGTTACACACACACACCACTACTCCATCTACCTCTAAAACTTATGTTGGAAAATCCGAACAGATAACCCAATAGATTAGGTAGATATATATATATATATATATATATATATATATATATATATATATAAATATATAGTTATGTATAAAAATTACAAGTACGCTCTCTCAAGAAAGACACCACTCCAGAGCCAAGGTATTCACTCAACCTAGTGCTCTGATACCAGCCTGTAGCGACCCGCCTTTCTAACACCAGAAAGATGCATCACTATTGAAGAAAGAAAGGGATAGAAGAAGAAAAGAAAGAGAAGAAAGAAAAACAACACATCAGAATCTCACAGCGGAACGAATGAAATATAATATATCACATAAAATATTACATAGTATCATATTACATCAGAGTACACAACTTAAACAACACATATTAGACAGTTATAAATATCTGTCTAACTATACAACTCAAGTACACAAGATACAGATACCATACAAACACAGCGGAACCATAATATATCTACACGATGAAGCCTCCTGCTCCAAATCTCCTACAGAATTTGTCAAGCTAACCTGAATCACTTGACTACTCATACATAATATGAGTACCCAAGAGTTTAGTAAAACAGAAAATAAACATTCGGGTCAGACAGGGGTCTGGTGTGAGTAAACGGGTTAAAATTGCTTAACTTTAGAAAAACCTTTGAAAATAAAAGGTATCACGTAAGACTTCCCACACATAAACATGGAAAAGTTTTTACCTTACGCTAACCAAAACATTTGATAGGAAATCCAGTGATATTACAATAGTGTCTAGGGTTTTCAAGTAAATAAGAAATAGCCGAAATTGTTACATTATTAAATTCCATCTACTAGCCACAAAAGTGGGTAATACAAACAAAACCGTAGGGTCTCGCAGGAAGAATGGGTTTCCATCAATGGCAGGGCTACCGGGGTACCGCCCGTCACAGTACGTGGCCAAGCTCACAGTACCGAGGATTACGCCCAATCCCATGCATCACAAAGCCGGGACCATTCCCGAGTAAGATCACCCCGTGGTTGGCGCGACCAACCACTCACTAAGCCGAAATAAAAGGGACATACAGACAGGAATGACCTCACCCTGAAATGGGTGCTACCCACCTAGCCTTGCTGCACCTCCCCTGTTTTAGCCATTCTCGGTTGATGAGGCTTGAGGCTGCGATTATCTTTATAGAACACATCAATCTTAGAATGCTCATCGTCCACCTGACGATGTTCTGAAAGCAATCAACCCATACAAGTTCGTTTCGGGTACGAACAAAACCGAAGGCACTATCTCGTTGCACTCATTTTGGAATCACCCTCAGAGTCAACGACCATAGCCCTTGCACTCTAAATCACCATCTCGAACCTATAAGTACTATTTCCGTCAAACTCATCACGGAATCACCGCCAGAGTTATACTGACGTATAGTTCTTACACCTCGACTCTTCACTAAGCTCCACTTGGATTCACGACCTAACGTTTAATTTGGATCGATGTGGTTTTCGGATATCCAAATATGGAAACCCGATCCCGGTCTCACTGAATCCAAACGCCATTTTAATGTCCAAGTTGTTTAAGGGTTTAAACAATTAAACTTATATTTAGGAAGATATAAACAGATAGATGAATCACATTATCACAATAGATAATTCATATCAACCATTCATATCACAAAGCAGCATATCACATATCAGAGATATCCAAATCATCTAGTATCAACCAATCACCCAATATCAATCATCCAATATCAATCATTCATTTTATAAGCAGAATTGATTAACTCTTAATCAATTGGATTACTTAAATCCTTCTTCATTTATTTATTCCAAATAAATTAATCATCTCTTAATGATCTTCCTTAATTAATCTCCCTTGATTAATCATCTTTTAATTACATTCAAGTAATTAACCTTTAATTACCATCATTAATTACATATAATTAATGATCCTTCATTCGCTTCCATTAATTAATCAATTATAATTAATTACATTAAACCTTAAATAATTACAATTATTTAATCATACTTTAATTAATCACTTTTAATAATCAACCTTGATTAATTAATTATATTAACTAATAATCCTTATTAATTAATAATTCCTTTAAATTAATTAAATAATTAACTTATAATTAATCATCTCATTTATCATATACAGTAATTAACAACTTGTAATTACTTGTCTTAATTAATTAACTTCTTAATTAATTAACCCTTGATTAATTACTCTAATTAATTAATCTTAAATTACTTCATTAAGTAATTATTAATCAATTAAATTAATAAATAATACTTAATTAATTACTTTATTAATTAATTACATTTTTAATTAATTACACTTAGTAATTAATCTTAAATTAATCACATTCATTAATTAATTAATCATATTAATTAATTAACTAAATTAATTAAGTAATTAACCCTTAATTACTTACATAAGTAATTATCTTCTAATTACATCGTTAATAAATCTTGATTACTCTCTTAATTAATTACTTAACAAGTAATTAATCCCATCATTAAATAATACTTAATTTATTAATTAATTAATTACTCCATAATTAATTAATTTCAAATCAATTAGATTAATCAATTCCTTAATTAATAATATCTAGTGACCAACCATTAATCACTTCCATTTAATTACTCCCATGAGTAATTTTCCACTAATTACTTCCATAAGTAATTTCATTTACTTAATTACATTCAATAACTAACCATTAATTACTTCATTAAGTAATTACACTTAATTAATTCATAATTAAGTGATTATTTAAAATTAAATAAACAATTGACTAATCGTTTAAAATTAATTAAATAATTAATTAATTAACTTCTTATATTTAAAGAAAATCCTTAATTAATTAAGAAAAGCATTTATCTTAATTAATCTTTACTTAATTACAAATCATATTTGATCAAGTATTCTTAAGTTCATAAAATAATTTAACATTATTCATAAATAAATTATTTGAAATTAATCAAATTTTAATAACTTAAAAACAAATTTTTCTATTTGGATTTCAAAATTATAACAATAACCTTATTTGAAAACACGGCATTTAGAAATCAAATTTAAAATTTAAAACACTTTAAACATCTAATTTAAACTTATAAATTTTCAAATTTTTTTGAAAACTTTGTTACTAAAACATTACTTTAAGATTCACTTAAAACTTTGATCAATTCTTTAATTTGAAACACTTCTTTTAAATTTAAAATTATAAAATTTGTTAAGTTAATTATTTCCAAAGAAATCATTTTAACAATTTAAATTTTGAAAATAAATTAAATTAATACTTTTTAAAGTTTGATTAACTTTATTTTCAAACAACAAGTTTAACTTAGTATTTAGTTTCTTTTATAAAACTTGTTTATAATATAAAGCTTGATTTCATTTTTCAACAATAAGTTTTAATCTGCAACTTTATCACAAAACACAGTACAACCAGAAAACCCACGACCCCAAAACACTCGAGTTAAGCACAACAAAAACACGAGCCTCTCCCCGAGCTAAAACCCAGACACCCTGCTTCGAGTCGTCTTCGATGAAAACGCGGTAACTACTTCGGTC
Source organism: Allium cepa (assembly GCA_030765085.1). Lineage (NCBI taxonomy): Eukaryota > Viridiplantae > Streptophyta > Magnoliopsida > Asparagales > Amaryllidaceae > Allium > Allium cepa. Next base: position 268,606,527 of record CM060931.1, on the reverse strand, counting down.
ACAACTCGTCTTCCCCAAATCAAAAATTCCAGTGCATACAATACTCTCATGCACGTGTCCCGTCACCTCTGGCCAACCCAGGTCGTCGCGACCATTGCCGACCATCCCACGATCGTGCGTGAACCCAAAAACATACCCAGATCGAACGAAACATACTCAAATCAAAATTTGACCTATTGCTCGAAACTGCAGACAACTCGAACCACCCAAAAACCCCCATTGCCGACGAATTCGACGTCGATAGACCCCGCCGATCTACCATCGAATCGCTACTTCCATGAACATCAACTTCCCCAAATGCGAACGACTTCGGTCAGTCACCCACGTCACAAATACTTTGACAGTCAAACCGAGCCAACATCAAAATAAAACCATAGTTCATTCAAATTCGAACAATTGGCCATAGGAAAAAAATCAATTGCATTTTTCCCATCATCAACCATCCACTAGCTAGCTTCGATCAAAAATTCGACTCAAATCAACAAGTAGGTCAATGGCAATTCACCATATTGCCGAAAACTTTCATCACCAAATTTCCAATTGATTATCAATCTAAAAATTATGAAATGCATGATAAAATTCATGATTTTCAAACACGAATACATTCCCATAATACAAATATGAAATTATGGAAGTTGATTTTTAAGAGAATTTGGGTTTTTACTGTTATTTTACAAATTTTGAAATGAAAACTTATTATGAATTCCTGGAACTATTTTATAACCTTCATCATACAATTACAAACAATTTTCATTTAAATACTTAAGGCTAATATGGATTTTGATTCGTAGATATTGAAATTTTTGTAAGCAGAGTATTCCTAGTAAAACATCAGAGAATACACTTGAATGCATATAAACAGACAAGCTCACCCATCATATACATACCAATTCATATAAATTCAAGCTATAGAATTTTAATACAAGTCAATATCAACACATGCATGGCAGTAAAATCAGATCAACTGTTTTTAAAAAAAATATTTACTCACCTGTTAATATGCAGAGCGGATTTTAATTTCCAGGCGTGAACATAAATTTGAAAAAAGCTTTGATGTTGGAATTCTTTGCATGCCTCAATCTGATGTTTTAAAAGTTGAAATTGACCTTGAAGCGGCTGAATTGATCATCATTCCATTTGAATTTGCAGAAGAATTGAACTGCAGGTTTTTAATTGATGTGAAAAGCTTCATTTTGTAGATTTCATTTTACTTCAGATTTGATTTTGGTTTAAATTTCAGATTTGAAGTAAATTTCTGGTTTTCTTATTTTTTTTCTTCAGGTGAGAATAGAAAATGATTGAAGAAAACAAGAAAGAGATGCAAAGTTTATTTTTAAATTGAATTATGTTATGTTTATAAAAATTAAAGAAAGTAAAATTTTAAAATAAAGACACTTGTAAATTAAACTTACACTTGTCATTTAATTTGCTTAATACTTTACATGTGTTGTTAAGATATCTAATATTGTTACACATGTCTTTAAGTATTTTTAATTAATTTTCATTAAATTTAAATGTAAAAATATAACTTACATATTTAATTTACTTTATAAATAAATACTTACATATGTAAATATAAATTTCCCTTTTAAAGAAAATATTATAAAACTAGTTATAATACAAATAAATCTTTATACATGTATTTTAAAATCTAAAACTTTTATATATATACATTTATAACCATTTTAATTTAAATACTTTAAAGAAAACAAAACAAAATTTTGATTAAATCCTTTTTAAACTATCATATTTAAAATAAATAATTATCCTATATTTTGAAAACAATCGAATAAATCTTAAATTAACTTTTTTGAAAAATATTAAATTTTAAAACAAAGCTTTAAATTACAATTCATACATATATATATATTATAAATAGATTAAATTAAATTTCAAAACAAATTCCAAATTATAACATACACATACATATATATTACAATTTGAAAATTCATCTTTTAATTAAAACAAAAGAACCTCTATTCACAATATCAAATATATATATTATAAATAGAATAAAATTATATTAGCTTTGAAAAATAAATCTTATCAATCTTTTAAACTGTTAAAAAGATATTGAGCAAAATTACCAGATTAAATATTTATTAACCTTTAAAAGATTAAATTTACCAATTTAAATTAAAATTATAAAGAAAAATTATCAAATCAATTTAAATTATTAATTCAGATTATTAAATTGATATTGCCTAAAATTCCGGGTCGTTACAATCCTCCCCCATAAAAGAATTCCGTCCTCGAAATTTAAAAGCAAAGATAATTTAATAACCCATCAAAGATTTCAATTTCAAACAGCAAAGCATACCTATCAACCAGTTACTAACAACCATAGTAATCAAACACACAAACATACTTAACTAATTATCCTGACACAAATCAGAACAAATCTCTAATACTATCCAGAGTTTCCCAAGGATAAAACACCGGAAGACTCGCTCTTCAGAAGCTAAACTAACTACACCACCATAATCCAGAGCTCCTCTCATCACTAGATCCATCAATCTGAACTAAACATCAGACTATACACAAGTCTTGCTCAACTTCCAAATCCAACTGAACTGCAGATTCAACAACCAACGATGAATCATACACGTACTCCCTCAGAGATACGTGAAATACAATGAATTCCAGCTATCCAAACTGGCAATTCAATCTTATCCAATTATTGCTCTCTGAACCAGAGAAATATTTAATAACAATGAAGTTTCCAACTTCGAATTCCAAAACTTCTTATCTCATATCTGCATAACTCAATAGACAATCCTGGGCTGCCAATCTTCTTCTTGATCTGCTCAACTTATGCTGATGCTTCCAGAAACAACTAGACCAAAGCAAACTAGTTTCTGAATCCTATCCAACAGAAAAGTCTTCCAAGATCCGTCGAAATCCAAAACACAAGCTCTACTTCCCAAGCAATAGTAAACTGAACTTGCTTCCTCCCTTGCACAGCTGCTACCTCGCTTCCGCTGCACAACTCTGATTCTGAAATAAATGAGAATACTGTTGATGAACACGAATACAAATTATCCAATTTATCCGGGAAAACTTTGTTCATCAAATCCATAAAATATGAGTGACACATTTGACACGGTCACACAACCTTATAGCAGAAATCCAACTCAAAATCTAGATCTGACCAATCCCAATTTCAAAAATTCCTGAGCTGCTACACCAACTCTTCTTTCTCCAAGAACTATCCTACCACCAGGCTAACTACCAAAATCCCTTTTGGAACCAAAACAATATGGAACTCAACTCCAGATGCAGACAAACTTCAGATTACCTCAGTAGCTCCTACTTCCACATGAGAACCATCAGCCTCAAATAAAAGATTGCTCAAGAAAAATTCCCAAATCAATCGCAAGTCACTTTTGCGATCCTACCTAGTTCGGATTCCAAAGAAAACTGTCCTCTCTTTACCAATTAGAACAGCTTTAAGCTGTTCCAAACAAGGTTAACCTTTCAAGAAAACTTTCACCAACTGCCCGGACTGCTGAAAGAAGAACCAACAAGATTCCTGAACCATCGGAGAAACGACCACACTGCTGCTTCCAAATTCTACCTCGATGATATTACAAAGCTAAAAGACCTTCTCGTCAGCACACCGAACACTTCGAGCTGCACTGCTACCACAGCTAACCAAAGACTTCTAATCCAAAGGCTCCTTGAAAACCAAAACCATCAACAAACCACACAAAAGACCTCCGAGATGGCAGACATCCTCTCAAGAAATTCGGGCTCCAAACCAAGCATCAAAATCTCGCTCTCCTTAAGGGATGACAAATGAGACCATGCCAAAACGAAGCAACTTATAGACCTTAGTCTCATATTCCAAAACAACCAACCTCCTTCTATAGATCCAGACAACTTCCACACAGACGAATCTTCCCTACAGCAGGTAAAGACTGCTTCTCAACTACATCTAAAACTGCTTCAAGAGAAAACATCTTCAGAAATATCCATGGATACTGCATCTCACCACGCAACTATCAAGATACCATCACTTACTTGTGCACTTCCGACAGATCCAAACTTTATAAAATATGCTCTCCTGAGCGCAATCCAAACTTACACTTCAAAGATGAACTCCGAATCTTTTAAAAAGATTTCCTTCGGATATCAGAGAAATCCTTACTCCAAACTACAAATCTCACTTGAGACAGTATTAGGTCTATAGTCTCAACAAATATACTTCCAACCTTAACATATGGACCTCTTCCATTAGTGGTAGTCGTGTTACGCACACACACACCACTACTCCATCTACCTCTAAAACTTATGTTGGAAAATCCGAACAGATAACCCAATAGATTAGGTAGATATATATATATATATATATAAATATATAGTTATGTATAAAAATTACAAGTACGCTCTCTCAAGAAAGACACCACTCCAGAGCCAAGGTATTCACTCAACCTAATGCTCTGATACCAGCCTGTAGCGACCCGCCTTTCTAACACCAGAAAGACGCATCACTATTGAAGAAAGAAAGGGATAGAAGAAGAAAAGAAAGAGAAGAAAGAAAAACAACACATCAAAATATCACAGCGGAACGAATGAAATATAATATATCACATAAAATATTACATAGTATCATATTACATCAGAGTACACAACTTAAACAACACACATTAGACAGTTATAAATATCTGTCTAACTATACAACTCAAGTACACAAGATACAGATACCATACAAACACAGCGGAACCATAATATATCTACACGATGAAGCCTCCTGCTCCAAATCTCCTACAGAATTTGTCAAGCTAACCTGAATCACTTGACTACTCATACATAATATGAGTACCCAAGAGTTTAGTAAAACAGAAAATAAACATTCGGGTCAGACAGGGGTCTGGTGTGAGTAAACGGGTTAAAATTGCTTAACTTTAGAAAAACCTTTGAAAATAAAAGGTATCACGTAAGACTTCCCACACATAAACATGGAAAAGTTTTTACCTTACGCTAACCGAAACATTTGATAGGAAATCCAGTGATATTACAATAGTGTCTAGGGTTTTCAAGTAAATAAGAAATAGCCGAAATTGTTACATTATTAAATTCCATCTACTAGCCACAAAAGTGGGTAATACAAACAAAACCGTAGGGTCTCGCAGGAAGAATGGGTTTCCATCAATGGCAGGGCTACCGGGGTACCGCCCGTCACAGTACGTGGCCAAGCTCACAGTACCGAGGATTACGCCCAATCCCATGCATCACAAAGCCGGGACCACTCCCGAGTAAGATCACCCCGTGGTTGGCGCGACCAACCACTCACTAAGCCGAAATAAAAGGGACATATAGACAGGAATGACCTCACCCTGAAATGGGTGCTACCCACCTAGCCTTGCTGCACCTCCCCTGTTTTAGCCATTCCCGGTTGATGAGGCTTGAGGCTGCGATTACCTTTATAGAACACATCAATCTTAGAATGCTCATCGTCCACCTGACGATGTTCTGAAAGCATTCAGTCCATACAAGTTCGTTCCGGGTTCGAACAAAACTGAAGGCACTATCTCGTTGCACTCATTTTGGAATCACCCTCAGAGTCAACGACCATAGCCCTTGCACTCTAAATCACCATCTCGAACCTATAAGTACTATTTCCGTCAAACTCATCACGGAATCACCGCCAGAGTTATACTGACGTATAGTTCTTACACCTCGACTCTTCACTAAGCTCCACTTGGATTCACGACCTAACGTTTAATTTGGATCGATGTGGTTTTCGGATATCCAAATATGGAAACCCGATCCCGGTCTCACTGAATCCAAACGCCATTTTAATGTCCAAGTTGTTTAAGGGTTTAAACAATTAAACTTATATTTAGGAAGATATAAACAGATAGATGAATCACATTATCACAATAGATAATTCATATCAACCATTCATATCACAAAGCAGCATATCACATATCAGAGATATCCAAATCATCTAGTATCAACCAATCACCCAATATCAATCATCCAATATCAATCATTCATTTTATAAGCAGAATTGATTAACTCTTAATCAATTGGATTACTTAAATCCTTCTTCATTTATTTATTCCAAATAAATTAATCATCTCTTAATGATCTTCCTTAATTAATCTCCCTTGATTAATCATCTTTTAATTACATTCAAGTAATTAACCTTTAATTACCATCATTAATTACATATAATTAATGATCCTTCATTCGCTTCCATTAATTAATCAATTATAATTAATTACATTAAACCTTAAATAATTACAATTATGTAATCATACTTTAATTAATCACTTTTAATAATCAACCTTGATTAATTAATTATATTAACTAATAATCCTTATTAATTAATAATTCCTTTAAATTAATTAAATAATTAACTTATAATTAATCATCTCATTTATCATATACAGTAATTAACAACTTGTAATTACTTGTCTTAATTAATTAACTTCTTAATTAATTAACCCTTGATTAATTACTCTAATTAATTAATTTTAAATTACTTCATTAAGTAATTATTAATCAATTAAATTAATAAATAATACTTAATTAATTACTTTATTAATTAATTACATTTTTAATTAATTACACTTAGTATTTAATCTTAAATTAATCATATTCATTAATTAATTAATCACAGTAATTAATTAACTAAATTAATTAAGTAATTAACCCTTAATTAATTACATAAGTTATTATCTTCTAATTAAATTATTAATAAATCTTGATTACTCTCTTAATTAATTACTTAACAAGTAATTAATCCTATCATTAAATAATACTTAATTTATTAATTAATTAATTACTCCATAATTAATTAATTTCAAATCAATTAGATTAATCAATTCCTTAATGTTTGCGTAAAAAATGGTCACAAACACCCAATACCGTGAAAGCACCAGTGTATGAATATAAGTCAGCGATATTCAAACATAAATCATAGATCTCAGCAAATAACCCAATACGTTTGCACAAAAGATGGGCAAACAGCTCCAAGTTGTATGATTTAGTTGATTTTATGTTGTTCGTAGTGATTTAGGTGGTTTATGCAAATACGTAAAAAGCAGGGACTAAACTGTAAAAGACACACAGATTTATAGTGGTTCGGCCAAAATGTGCCTACGTCCACTTTATATGTTATTCTCCTTTTTCAATCCGATTACAAGTACAAAGGTTGTAGTACAAGTGTATGAAAGTTGTTTGAAAGTTCCTTCCAGGTTTGAGCTCTCAAACTCTTTTTTTTCCATTGTTGTACCCCTGCCCCTCTATTTATAGAGTGAGGCTGGGGGCAGGGGTCTTGGATGTATATAGCTGCTGGTGGGCCTGGGCTGCTGCAATCTGGCCTGGCACATCTGGTTCGGCATGGTCTTGGACCGGTGGTAGGTGGTAGGTGGGTTGGTTCGGCTAGGCTCTGGAGTTGTTTGGTTCGGAGGAGTGCCGGTCCGGTGATGGAATGGTGGACCGGCAGTGGGTGGACCGGTAGTAGGAGAGAGTGGTTGGTCGGTCTGGTGAGGCTCTGGACCGGTGGAGGCTGGCTTTGGTTTGGTAGGAGGGGATGTGGAGTTGGTTCGGTGGTGAGAGGGGAATGCCGAATGACCTTCACTTGGGAGTGCCGAATGACCTTCACTTGGGAGTGCCGAATGACCTTCACTTGGGAGTGCCGAATGGACTAAGGGAAGGCCGGATGTGATTTTACTTTACACTACCGAATGTAACTTTAAACCCTTGACACCGAATGGAGTTTTATCCTTGAACCATGAGTGAAATCCCGACCTCCATCATTCCTTGCCAGTTTGTCGATATTCCAGTTTTGACCAAAAAATGGGATAACACTTTGCCCCCCAAAACATGCCTTGTGATAACAAGGCGTGTTTTGAATAGTTCCGAATCCAAAATCCAAAGTTCATAGCCATATTGCCAGAGTAGATCATCCTTGACTGCTCCGAGTCGATATCCAGTTCCAAATCCAATAACCAAAGCTTGAGCCAATTCCATGTCCATCCGAACTCGACAACCGAGTCCCAAACCATCCTTATCCAATAGCCAACAACCGAATCCAGGACCTCTCTGGGTCGATATCCAAATTCATAACCTCTCCGGGCTCTTGCCAAGCGCAATCCACACCTGACGGTCGTGATCCAGTGTCCCTGGACGTTGAGCTAACCTCTCCGGGTTCTTTCCAAGCGTAATCCACACTTGACGATCTTTGTCCAGTGTCCCTGGACGTTGAGCTAACCTCTCCGGGGTCTTGCCAAGCGTAATCCACACTTGACGACCTTGGTCCAGTGTCCCTGGACGTTGTACAATGCCATGGCTTAAGTCCTAAGCCGAATCCTGGTCCCTCCGGACCCTTGCCGAGCATAGTCCATGCTTGACGACCTGAAAATAACGATTGATAATATAGGGCCTAAGTCCTAGGCCGAATCCTGGTCACTCCAGACCCTTGCCGAGCATAGTCCATACTCGACGACCTGAATGAGTCAATTTACCACGTTCGGTCAAAGCGATTTACCCCTTGCCAGGCATAATCCATACCCGACGACCGTTACCAAAAATCAAATAAAAATCCAGTCAAAATCCAATCCAAATCCAAAATCCAAATCCGAAATCCAAATCCAGAATCCAAATCCAAAATTCAAATCCAAAACCAGAAAATCAGAAATCCAAACCAGCATCCACAACCGAAAACAATCATCCAAAGGAAAATCCAAATCAAAAAGCAAGAAAAACCAGGAGCTCAATCCAAGCTCCAAAACCGAAAACCAAAAAGAAAAGCAGTGTCCAATCCAAAAGCAAAAGATAAATTTCACAAACTATAGCATCGCAGTTTATTATCATTCAGAGCATGCCTAGGGGCTATCTCCGTCCCCGTACATGTGTAAATGACTTGGTTGCTTGCCAATAGTTTGCTACTTATTTCATATTAACCTGGTCAAGGGACGATCAACCGACCATCATTCCTGGGCCTCCCACCATCGTAGCTTGAGGTAGGCGGCGGTTGCACCTGCCTCGCCGTTGCATTCCGAGGTTCAACATATTGCGGCAGTTGTCCACTTCTTACATGTTCCTCAATTATGTCCTTTAAGTGCCTGCAGCTGTTGGTGTCGTGTCCATCCAAATCATGGAAGAGACAGTGCCTTCCTGATGTCCTTTCCCGTTCTGTTGGTTCTCTCCTAGCCGGCCTTCGGTAGTGAAGGCGATTTCGAGTATCCAGGTATATCCGCTCCAGTGTCTCGTTCAATCCTGTGTATGTGGAAAACTTTGGATCCTTCCATTGCTTTCTTGCATTTCCAGAATCACCGTCCAACTTCCTTTTTCCTTTGTTTTTATCCGAACCATTGCTGGATGGTCCTCCCACCTCAACTGCATTAACCTTTTTCAATTTTAAATCCGTACTCGCATCTTCTTGTCGAAGGAACCTTTCTGCCTCGTGAAAGAATTCGTCGAGATTCCATGGGGGATCTCGTATCAGAGATACCTTGAAATCCGAGTTCTCCCTGACTCCTGATACTGCTGCCATTAAAACCATCGATGGATCGGGCCGATCCACCGAAGCAACTGCGGCACTGAATCGAGTTAGAAAAGCTCTAAGCGATTCATCCATCCTTTGCCTTACCGATGTCAATGTCATCACGTTCTTCGGTCTCTTGACATGAACCCGAAACTGTCCCAAAAACCTTTCCACCTGTTTGCGTAAAAAATGGCCGCAAACACCCAAAGTCGTGAAAGCACCAGTGTATGAATATAATTCAGCGATATTCAAACACAAATTACAGATCTCAGCAAATAACCCAAATATGTTTGCACAAAAGATGATCAAACAACTCCAAGTCGTATGAATTAGTTGATTTTATGTTGTTCGTATTGATTTAGGTGGTGTATGCAAATACGTAAAAAGTAGGGGCTAAACTGTAAAAGACACACAGATTTATAGTGGTTCGGCCAAAGTGTGCCTACGTCCACTTTATATGTTATTCTCCTTTTCCAATCCGATTACAAGTACAAAGCTTGTAGTACAAGTGTATGAAAGTTGTTTGAAAGTTCCTTCCAGGATTGAGCTCTCAAACTTGTCTGCCATTGTTGTACCCCTGCCCCTCTATTTATAGAGTGAGGCTGGGGGCAGGGGTCTTGGATGTTTATAGCTGCTGGTGGGCCTGGGCTGATGCGATCTGGACCGGCAGCGTTCTGGTTCGGCAGCGTCTTGGTTCGGCGGTGAGTGGTAACATGGGTGATTCGGCAGGTAGTGGAGATAGGGGTTCGGTGGTAGGTTGGATCGGTGGTAACATGGTTCGGTGGGAGCATGGTTCGGTGGTAGCATGGTTCAGTGGTAGGTTGGGTCGGTGGTAACATGGGAGTTGGTTTGGTAGTGGCATGGTTCGGTCATGAATGGTCCGGTAGGGTATTGGAGAGGTGAAGTATGGTGGACCGATATGGCTGGTCCGGCTACCGAATGATATATGCCGAATGGCTTGCCTTTGCCGAATGGGGCTCTATTTGCCGAATGAACTCGGGGACTCCGAGTGTTGAATGCACTTCTGCCTTGCTTCCAATCGATTTTCAATCCCGACCTCCATCATTCCTTGCCAATTTGTCGATATTCCAGTTTTGACCAAAAAATGGGATAACACTTTGCCCCCCAAAACATGCCTTGTGATAACAAGGCGTGTTTTGAATAGTTCCGAATCCAATATCCAAAATTCATAGCCATATTGCCAGAGTAGATCATCCTTGACTGCTCCGGGTCGATATCCAGTTCCAAATCCAATAACCAAAGCTTGAGCCAATTCCATGTCCGTCCGAACTCGACAACCGAGTCCCAAACCATCCTTATCCAATAGCCAACAACCGAATCCAGGACCTCTTTGGGTCGATGTCCAAATTTATAACCTCTCCGGGCTCTTGCCAAGCGCAATCCACACTTGACGGTCATGATCCAGTGTCCCTGGACGTTGATCTAACCTCTCCGGGTTCTTGCCATGCGTAATCCACACTCGACGATCTTGGCCCAGTGTCCCTGGGCGCTGTACAATGCCATGGCTTAAGTCCTAAGCCAAATCCTGGTCTCTCCGGACCCTTGCCGAGCATAGTCCATACTCGACGACCTGAAAATAACGATTGATAATATAGGGCCTAAGTCCTAGGCCGAATCCTGATCACTCCAGACCCTTGCCGAGCATAGTCCATACTCGACGACCTGAATGAGTCAATTTACCACGTTCGGGCAAAGCGACTCACCCCTTGCCAGGCATAATCCATACCCGACGACCGTTTATCAAAAGTCAGATAAAAATCCAATCAAAATCCAATTCAAAATCCAAAATCCAAATCCAAAATCCAAATCCAAAACCAGAAAACCAGAAATCCAAACCAGCATCCAAAACCGAAAACAATCGTCCAAAGGAAAATCCAAATAGAAAAGCAAGAAAAAAACTAGGAGCTCAATCCAAGCTCCAAAACCGAAACCCAAAAAGGAAAGCAGTGTCCAATCCAAAAGCAAAAGATAAATTTCACAAACCATAGCATCACAGTTTATTGTCATTCAGAGCATGCCTAGGGGCTATCTCCGTCCCCGTACATGTGTAAATGACTTGGTTGCTTGCCAATAGTTTGCTACTTATTTCATATTAACCTGGTCAAGGGACGATCAACCGACCATCATTCCTGGGCCTCCCACCATCGTAGCTTGAGGTAGGCGGCGGTTGCTCCTGCCTCGCCGTTGCATTCCGAGGTCCAACATATTGTGGCAGTTGTCCATTCCTCACATGTTCCTCAACTATGTCCTTTAAGTGCCTGCAGCTGTTGGTGTCGTGTCCATCCAAATCATGGAAGAGACAGTGCCTTCCTGATGTCCTTTCCCGTTCTGTTGGTTCTCTCCTAGCCGGCCTCCGGTAGTGAAGGCGATTTCGAGTATCCAGGTATATCCGCTCCAGTGTCTCGTTCAATTCTGTGTATGTGGAGAACTTTGGATCCTTCCAATGCTTCCTAGCATCTCCAGAATCACCGTCCAACTTCCTTTTTCCTTTGTTTTTGTCCGAACCATTGCTGGATGGTCCTCCCCCTTCAACTGCATTAACCTTTTTCAACTTTAAATCCGTACTCGCATCTTCTTGTCGAAGGAACCTTTCTGCCTCATGAAAGAATTCGTCGAGATTCCGTGGGGGATCTCGTATCAGAGATACCTTGAAATCCGAGTTCTCCCTGACTCCTGATACTGCTGCCATTAAAACCATCGATGGATCGGGCCGATCCACCGAAGCAACTGCGGCACTGAATCGAGTTAGAAAAGCTCTAAGCGATTCATCCATCCTTTGCCTTACCGATGTCAATGTCATCACGTTCTTCGGTCTCTTGACATGAACCCGAAACTGTCCCAGAAACCTTTCCACCAATTCCCTCCAAGTCCTGATAGATCCTTCTTCCAGCTGCCTGAACCACATCGCAGCTAAGTCCGTCAAGTACAAAGGGAAGCATCGGGCCATCACCTCCTCTGATGCTCCCAGCACCTCCATGTGTCTGGTGTATCTCATCAAGTGATCCGTAGGGTCTTCCTTGCCATTGTATACCTCCACGTTAGGTAGTTTGAACTTAGGTGGATTCTGAGCCATCCTTATTTCCCGAGTGAACGGACTTCTATTTACTCCTTCCAAGTCTCCGTTGGTCAAACCACCTCGCACAGTTTTCCTGATTATATCTACCAATCCACCGTTGTCTGTCGGGGGTTGCCCCCGAGGGAACTCCGGTACATACTCTTCGTGTGGCTCGTTAGCAGCAACGTTGGCTCTAGCCTGTTGAACTCCTTCCAAAGGTTCTCCTGTGTTAAATCCTGTGGTCCTGCCCCCAAGCCCTTGTTGATTGCCACCTGACTCCGTATCCTGTCCTTCATTGGGTTCCATAACCCTAGCTTCTTGTCCTGCATCCATAGCCGTTGTAGCTGTTCCTAAATTCTGCATCCCTGCAGCTCTCATTTGCTCCAAGAAAGTTTGCATCATTTCCTGTTGACTTTTCAGCAACCTCTCTTGCAGTGAATTTGTTATGGCTTCCATTTCATCCCTTGTTATGTAGATCGAAGCCGGTCCTTCCTCACCTCCGGAGGATGCTTGTTGACTTCCTCCTTGTTGGCTTCTCTCAGCCCTTAGCCTTCTACTGTTTTGCCTAGTCATTGTCTTCCAAATCCAAACTTCTATCCGATGTAGCGGGTGCTGGTTCCTCTCAGTGAAAGCACCAAAATGTTTGCGTAAAAAATGGCCGCAAACACCCAAAGTCGTGAAAGCACCAGTGTATGAATATAATTCAGCGATATTCAAACACAAATTACAGATCTCAGCAAATAACCCAAATATGTTTGCACAAAAGATGATCAAACAACTCCAAGTCGTATGAATTAGTTGATTTTATGTTGTTCGTATTGATTTAGGTGGTGTATGCAAATACGTAAAAAGTAGGGGCTAAACTGTAAAAGACACACAGATTTATAGTGGTTCGGCCAAAGTGTGCCTACGTCCATTTTATATGTTATTCTCCTTTTCCAATCCGATTACAAGTACAAAGCTTGTAGTACAAGTGTATGAAAGTTGTTTGAAAGTTCCTTCCAGGTTTGAGCTCTCAAACTTGTCTGCCATTGTTGTACCCCTGCCCCTCTATTTATAGAGTGAGGCTGGGGGCAGGGGTCTTGGATGTTTATAGCTGCTGGTGGGCCTGGGCTGATGCGATCTGGACCGGCAGCGTTCTGGTTCGGCAGCGTCTTGGTTCGGCGGTGAGTGGTAACATGGGTGATTCGGCAGGTAGTGGAGATAGGGGTTCGATGGTAGGTTGGATCGGTGGTAACATGGTTCGGTGGGAGCATGGTTCGGTGGTAGCATGGTTCGGTGGTAGGTTGGGTCGGTGGTAACATGGGAGTTGGTTTGGTAGTGGCATGGTTCGGTCATGAATGGTCCGGTAGGGTATTGGAGAGGTGAAGTATGGTGGACCGGTATGGCTGGTCCGGCTACCGAATGATATATGCCGAATGGCTTGCCTTTGCCGAATGGGGCTCTATTTGCCGAATGAACTCGGGGACTCCGAGTGTTGAATGCACTTCTGCCTTGCTTCCAATCGATTTTCAATCCCGACCTCCATCATTCCTTGCCAATTTGTCGATATTCCAGTTTTGACCAAAAAATGGGATAACACCACCAATTCCCTCCAAGTCCTGATAGATCCTTCTTCCAGCTGCCTGAACCACATCGCAGCTAAGTCCGTCAAGTACAAAGGGAAGCATCGGGCCATCACCTCCTCTGATGCCTCCAGCACCTCCATGTGTCTGGTGTATCTCATCAAGTGATCCGTAGGGTCTTCCTTGCCATTGTATACCTCCACGCTAGGTAGCTTGAACTTAGGTGGATTCTGAGCCATCCTTATTTCCCGAGTGAACGGACTCCTGTTTACTCCTTCCAAGTCTCCGTTGGTCAAACCACCTCGCACAGTCTTCCTGATTATATCTACCAATCCACCGTTGTCTGTCGGAGGTTGCCCCCGAGGGAACTCCGGTACATACTCTTCGTGTAGCTCGTTAGTAGCAACGTTGGTTCTAGCCTGTTGAACTCCTTCCAAAGGTTCTCCTGTGTTGAATCCTGTGGGCCTGCCCCCAAGCCCTTGTTGATTGCCACCTGGCTCCGTATCCTGTCCTTCATTGGGTTCCGTAACCCTAGCTTCTTGTCCTGCATCCACAGCCGTTGTAGCTGTTCCTAAGTTCTGCATCCCTGCAGCTCTCATTTGCTCCAAGAAAGTTTGCATCATTTCCTGTTGACTTTTCAACAACCTCTCTTGCAGTGAATTTGTTATGGCTTCCATTTCATCCCGGGTTATGTAGATCGAAGCCGGTCCTTCCTCACCTCCGGAGGATGCTTGTTGACTTCCTCCTTGTTGGCTTCTCTCAGCCCTTAGCCTTCTACTGTTTTGCCTAGTCATTGTCTTCCAAATCCAAACTTCTATCCGATGTAGCGGGTGCTGGTCCTTCTCAGTGAAAGCACCAAAATGTTTGCGTAAAAAATGGTCACAAACACCCAATACCGTGAAAGCACCAGTGTATGAATATAAGTCAGCGATATTCAAACACAAATCATAGATCTCAGCAAATAACCCAATACGTTTGCACAAAAGATGGGCAAACAGCTCCAAGTTGTATGATTTAGTTGATTTTATGTTGTTCGTAGTGATTTAGGTGGTTTATGCAAATACGTAAAAAGCAGGGACTAAACTGTAAAAGACACACAGATTTATAGTGGTTCGGCCAAAATGTGCCTACGTCCACTTTATATGTTATTCTCCTTTTTCAATCCGATTACAAGTACAAAGGTTGTAGTACAAGTGTATGAAAGTTGTTTGAAAGTTCCTTCCAGGTTTGAGCTCTCAAACTCTTTTTTTTCCATTGTTGTACCCCTGCCCCTCTATTTATAGAGTGAGGCTGGGGGCAGGGGTCTTGGATGTATATAGCTGCTGGTGGGCCTGGGCTGCTGCAATCTGGCCTGGCACATCTGGTTCGGCATGGTCTTGGACCGGTGGTAGGTGGTAGGTGGGTTGGTTCGGCTAGGCTCTGGAGTTGTTTGGTTCGGAGGAGTGCCGGTCCGGTGATGGAATGGTGGACCGGCAGTGGGTGGACCGGTAGTAGGAGAGAGTGGTTGGTCGGTCCGGTGAGGCTCTGGACCGGTGGAGGCTGGCTTTGGTTTGGTAGGAGGGGATGTGGAGTTGGTTCGGTGGTGAGAGGGGAATGCCGAGTGACCTTCACTTGGGAGTGCCGAATGACCTTCACTTGGGAGTGCCGAATGACCTTCACTTGGGAGTGCCGAATGGACTAAGGGAAGGCGGGATGTGATTTTAATTTACACTACCGAATGTAACTTTAAACCCTTGACACCGAATGGAGTTTTATCCTTGAACCATGAGTGAAATCCCGACCTCCATCATTCCTTGCCAGTTTGTCGATATTCCAGTTTTGACCAAAAAATGGGATAACACTTAATTAATAACATCTAGTGATTAACCATTAATCACTTCCATTTAATTACTCCCATGAGTAATTTTCCACTAATTACTTCCATAAGTAATTTCCTTTACTTAATTACATTCAATAACTAACCATTAATTACTTCATTACGTAATTACACTTAATTAATTCATAATTAAGTGATTATTTAAAATTAAATAAACAATTAACTAATCATTTAAAATTAATTAAATAAATAATTAATTAACTTCTTATATTTAAAGAAAATCCTTAATTAATTGAGAAAAGCATTTATCATAATTAATCTTTACTTAATTACAAATCATATTTAATCAAGTATTCTTAAGTTCATAAAGTAATTTAACATTATTCATAAACAAATTATTTGAAATTAATCAAATTTTAATAACTTAAAAACAAATTATTCTATTTCGATTTCAAAATTATAATAATAACCTTATTTGAAAATAATAGAAATCAAATTTAAAATTTAAAACACTTTAAACATCTAATTTAAACATATAAATTTTCAA
Organism: Allium cepa; assembly: GCA_030765085.1. Lineage (NCBI taxonomy): Eukaryota > Viridiplantae > Streptophyta > Magnoliopsida > Asparagales > Amaryllidaceae > Allium > Allium cepa. The sequence continues at coordinate 268,590,021 of CM060931.1, read as the reverse complement.
TTTTTTTTGAAAACTTTGTTATTAAAACATTACTTTAAGATTCACTTAAAACTTTGATTAATTCTTTAATTTGAAACACTTCTTTTAAATTTAAAATTATAAAATTTTGTTAAGTTAATTATTTCCAAAGAAATCATTTTAACAATTTAAATTTTGAAAATAAATAAATTAATACTTTTTAAAGTTTGATTAACTTTATTTTCAAACAACAAGTTTAACTTAGTATTTTGTTTCTTTTATAAAACTTGTTTATAATATAAAGCTTGATTTCATTTTTCAACAATAAGTATTAATCTGCAACTTTATCACAAAACACAGTACAACCAAAAAACCCACGACGCTAAAACACTCGAGTTAAGCATAGCAAAAACATGAGCCTCTCCCCAAGCTAAAACCCAGACACCCTGCTTCGAGTCGTCTTCGATGAAAACGCGGTAACTACTTCGGTCACAACTCGTCTTCCCCAAATCAAAAATTCCAGTGCACACAATACTGTCGTGCACGTGTCCCATCACCTCCGGCCAACCCAGGTTGTCGCGACCATTGCTGACCATCCCACGATCGGATGCGAACCCAAAAACATACCCAGATCGAATGAAACATACTCAAATCAAAATTTGACGTATTGCTCGAAACTGCAGACAACTTGAACCACCCAAAAAACCCCATTGCCGACGAACTCGACGTCGATAGACCCCGTCGATCAACCATCGAATCGCCACTTCCATGAACATCAACTTCCCCAAATGCGAACGACTTCGGTCAGTCACCCACGTCACAAATACTTCGACAGTCAAACCGAGCCAACATCAAAATAAAACCCTAGTTCATTCAAATTCGAACAATCGGCCATAGGAAAAAATCAATTGCATTTTTTCTATCATCAACCATCCACTAGCTAGGTTCGATCAAAAATTCGACTCAAATCAACAAATGGGTCAATGCAATTCACCATATTGCCGAACCTTCATCACCAAATTTCCAATTGATTATCAATCTAAAAATTATGAATTGCATGCTAAAATTCGTGATTTTCAAACACGAATCCATTCCCATAATACAAAAATGAAATTATGGAAGTTGATTTTTAAGAGAATTTGGGTTTTTACTGTTATTTTACAAATTTTGAAATGAAAACTTATTATAAATTCCTGGAACTATTTTATAACCTTCATCATACAATTACAAACAATTTTCATTTAAATACTTAAGGCTAATATGGATTTTGATTCGTAGATATTGAAATTTTTGTAAGCAGAGTATTCCCAGTAAAACATCAAAGAACACACTTGAATGCATATAAACAGACAAGCTCACCCATCATATACATTCCAATTCATATAAATTCAAGCTATAGAATTTTAATACAAGTCAATATCAACACATGCATGGCAGTAAAATCAGATCAACTGTTTTAAAAAAATATATTTACTCACCTATTAATATGCAGAGCGGATTTTAACTTCCAGGCCTGAACATAAATTTGAAAAAAGCTTTGATGTTGGAATTCTTTGCATGCCTCAATCTGATGTTTTAAAAGTTGAAATTGATCTTGAAGCTGCTGAATTGATCATCATTCCATTTGAATTTGCAGAAGAATTGAATTGCAGGTTTTTAATTGATGTGAAAAGCTTCATTTTGGAGATTTCATTTTACTTCAGATTTGATTTTGGTTTAAATTTCAGATTTGAAGTAAATTTCTGGTTTTCTTATTTTTTTCTTCAGCTGAGAATAGAAAATGATTGAAGAAATGAAGGAAGAGATGTAAAGTTTATTTTTAAATTGAATTATGTTATGTTTATAAAAATTAAAGAAAGTAAAATTTTAAAATAAAGACACTTGTAAATTAAACTTACACTTGTCATTTAATTTGCTTAATACTTTACATGTGTTGTTAAGATATCTAATATTGTTACACATGTCTTTAAGTATTTTTAATTAATTTTCATTAAATTTAAATGTAAAAATATAACTTACATATTTAGTTACTTTATAAATAAATACTTACATATGTAAATATAAATTTCCCTTTTAAAGAAAATATTATGAAACTAGTTATAATACAAATATATCTTTATACATGTATTTTAAAATCTAAAACTTTTATATATATACATTTATAACCATTTTAATTTAAATACTTTAAAGAAAACAAAACAAAACTTTGATTAAATCCTTTTTAAACTATCATATTTAAAATAAATAATTATCCAATATTTTGAAAACAATTGAATAAATCTTAAATTAACTTTTCTGAAAAATATTAAATTTTAAAACAAAGCTTTAAATTACAATTCATACATACATATATTATAAATAGATTAAATTAAATTTCAAAACAAATTCCAAATTATAACATATACATACATATATATTACAATTTGAAAATTCATCTTTTAATTAAAACAAAAGATCTTTTATTCACAATATATATCAAATATATATTATAAATAGAATAAAATTTTATTAGCTTTGAAAAATAAATCTTATCCATCTTTTAAATTGTTAAAAAGATTTGATCAAAATTACCAGATTAAATATTTATTAACCCTTAAAAGATTAAATTTACCAATTTAAATTAAAATTATAAATAAAAATTATCAAATCAATTTAAATTGTTAATTCAGATTATTAAATTGATATTGCCCAAAATTCCGGGTCGTTACACATTTACCATTTAGCCACTAAGAAATTCCTAAACCCTTTTGAAATCATTTGTTTATACTTTTAAAACCAATTTTAGAAATCATATATATGTATATATGTGTGTGTGTGAGTGTGTGTAGTAATTTATTTATAAACCAGATATTAAATAGAACAAGTAAAAAGATAATATTACATAATTTATTTGTACTTTAACAAAATAATCAACAAATTTTCTAAAAACTGTGTATGCTTCAAAATACTTATAATAGGGTTACTTGAAAATTTTCCAAAAAGTTGGAAAAATTCTAAAACATTTACTCAAAATGTTACTTGAAAATAACAAGTTTATAATTTATTTAAAACTTACAAATACCATACTTTCCTTGTGTTTAAAATAAACCTTTCTACCTTCAAAATTCATAAAAATCTCAAACACTTATAAAATACTCTAATAAGAGTTAGTAAAAACTTGTAAAAACAATGAAACAAAATACTTAAATTTAAATACCTTTTAAACCATTAAAGTCCAAAATAAAGGCTAAAACGAGGCAGTTTTACACAAGTGGAAATACGATCACTTTTCAATATGATCACTTTTCAATATGTTACTCAACTATTCAACATCTAGACAATTTATGGTAGTAAGTATATATGAAACATTGCAAATATTTTGAGAAATCCCTAAGGATCTCTTTAAAAATTTCAACAGAAATTTTGGAATGCAAGGCAATTCTTAAGTGTATCTATAGCAACTGTCGCCATAAGAGCACTTTCAAGTCCAAGTTCACTTCAAACCTATGTTTAACTACAACCTATGTGCTTTATTTCAATGCCATGCTACAAGTCATCCAATTACATACATATGGATTATATATGCCATTTTCTTAATATTACAAACATTTATCAATATTACAACATATACCAATATCCATTCAAGCACAATACACACACACACACACACACACATATTTTCAAACACAAGAACACACACACACACACACATACACATATGTGTGTATGCGTGTGTGTGTATTTCTAATCAATGGTGAGCTAAATCACCCTTAAGGAAGTTAACAAGCAAGTCCAAGCAATCAAGTCCAATCTCTGCCTTACAAACACCTAGCCTTCTTCTCCTTTTTGGCTTTTGCACTTGTTTTTAGGACATAATTAGCCTATATTACCACGGCCTTCAATGAAGGGGGAGTTATCTTCAGTTCTTTAAGATATAACTTAATATAAGGTGTTGTGATGTTGTCCCAAGGCTTTAGTCCACGTTTGAGTTGACTTGGATGTGTTTTGAAACTAATCTTCTTTGGGAAATCTTGTAGAGAAAAGAGATAAGAGAGTTAATTCTATTTTATGATTTTTCCAAAGTGATTTCATGAGGAATTCCTTCTCTTATATAGGCCCAAAAGGGTGTTGCCTATTATCTCCTTCGCATCCCCATCCTGCCATGGAAGGCTCACCCCTCCTCATGCCCATCACATCTCCTTTACACTTCCTACCTTTAGCAAATTACCTTAATACCCCTTACATAGAAATATCTCTTATCCATTAGAAACTTCTAGAACATTCAAATTACTTCATGATGTAAAGTGTGTTAAACACTCCCTAATGTCTTCATATGTTCATTAGTTACGTATGAAATCAAACAGCTTATATCGATAAAAAAAGCTATTTATTAATAAATCGATTTTCGATCACATTATCAATATTTTTTTGAGGAATATATTTTTGTAAACGAATTTCAAAAACAATTTTGTTACCATTATTCATTAATTAAATGACGTTAAACAAGGTTATGAAATCATATTTATATCATTTAACTATATTTCAAAACTTTACCATACTTGAAGACGAAGTGTTCGAATTTACGGGTCACAACAGAAAAACACATTTTATTTTCAGTTAGAGTGTTATTAAGTTAAATATAAGTAGAAAATTACATAATTTCCCTCCTAAGGTATACACCAAACTTTTATAATCACCAACTTACACTTGGGATCAATAATATAATCTTATTCCGACTTCTCTAACCGTTTTCCTAAAAATCAATCGGGTCAGTCCCTCGGTATGACGACCCGCCTTTCATTCCACAGAAAGACGCATCATCAATAAGAAAGAAAGGGATAGAAAAGAGAATAGATAAGAAAGAAAGAACTAAAAATATCAGAATCTCATAACGGAACGAATAAATTATATTACGTCACATAGTTATTACATAATAGTCATATACATCACAGTTGCACAACATATACATAACACATTAGACAGTCACGAAGACTGGTCTACCATTACAAGCCAAAATACAATACAGAGTTACTAACACAGTGGAACCACAAATACAGAGTTACTAACACAGTGGAACCACAATATCTATATATGCTGAAGCCTCCTACTCCAAGTTTCCACCAAAATTCGTCAAAGCTACCTGAATCCCTTGGTTACTTGTAGAAATATGAGTACCCAAGAGTTTAAGAAAACAGAAGGTAAACTCTAGACCAGACAAGGGTTTGGTGCGAGTAAACGGGTTAAAGTTGTTTAACTTTGAAAATCATTTGAAAACAAAGGTATCTCATAAGACCACACCTAAATAAACATGTCAGGTTTTTACCTTACGATAACCAAAACATTTGATAAGAAATCTAATGATACTATAATAGTGTCTAGGGTTTTCAAGTAAAATAGAAAATAGATGGAATGCTTACATCTCACGTTCCAACATAGTTGGGCACAATAAAAACGTACGACACTTATTGAAGACTGAATTCCATATAATAGCAGGGCTACTGGGGTACCGCCCGCCAAAGTACCTAGTCTAGATCAGAGTATCGAGGATCCACCCTGATCCCCTGCAACACAAGACCGGAATTATCCCTTACCGGATAATCCTGAATAAGACCACCTCATAATTGGCGCGACTAACCACCCACACAGCCGAATAAAGGGACATCTAGACAGGGTAAATCTTATCCTACTTGGGTGCTACCCACTTCGCGTTGCTGCACCTTCCCTGTTTTAGCCATTCTCGGTTGATGAGGCTTGAGGCTACGATTACCTTTATAGAACACATATCTTGGAATGCTCATCGTCCTCCAATGATGAAGGTCTGAAAGCACTCATCCATACAAGTCCATTCCGGGTTCAAACGAAACCGAAGGCACTATCTCGCTACACTTATTTTGGAATCACCCTCAGAGTTAACGACAATAGCCCTTGCACTATAAATCTTCATCTATATCGAAGGAACTATCTTCGTTAAACTCGTTTTGGAATCACCCTCAGAGTTAACGAAAACAGAACTTCCTCTTTGAATCTTCATCTTGATCTTCACTTTAGATTTCATGACCTATCGTTTAATTTGGATCGATGTAGTTTTCAGATGTCCAATTTGGAATCCGATCCCAGTCTCATCGAAATCCAAACGCTGTCTTAAAGTCTAAGTTGTTTAAGTTTAAAAAATTGAATTCATATTCAGCGTAATATATTCACACAGCAACTCTATCTCAGATAGATAACTTACATTATCACAGTTCAATCAAGCATCTCATATCACAGAGCATCACAAATCACATATCAGAGATATCAAATAATCCAAGACATCCAATATAACTCAATCATCCATAAGCAAGACTGATTAGTCGCACTATTTCTAATTAATTTAATTTAATCACCAAATAAATTAAATTAGTTACCTTAATTACTTTTAAATCCTACTTATTTAATATTAATTAATTACAAACCATTAATTAATCATCCTTTAATTATCCATCTTAGTTAATTATCCTTAATTGCTTAAATCACTAATCCTTTAATCAATTAAGTAATTAACTATCTTTAATTACTTACGTTAATTGACCTTTAATTAATTCCATTAATTAATAAACTATCCTTAATTACTTACACTAAGTAACTATTCTTTAATTAATTACATTCATTAATTATTATTATTTTTCAATTAATTAATTACCCTTAATTAGTTTCATTAAGTAATTATTCCTTTAATTAAGAAATTATTCTTTAATTACTTAAGTTAATTACCCTTTAATGATCCTTAATTTATTTATTTTAAGTAATTAACCTTTAATTACTTTCTTTAATTAATTACATTAAGTAATTATCCATTAATAACTTACACTAAGTAATTATACTTTATTAATTACATTAAGTAATTATACTTAATTAGTTACATTAAGTAACTACTTAATCAATTTCATTAAGTGATTATCCTAAATTAGTTAACCCGATTAATTATCTAAATTTAATTACATTAATTAATTTTCTTTAGTTAATTAAGTAATTATACTTTAATTACTTTTACTAATAAGACTTTAATTAGTTAAGATAAATCATTAACCTTAATTAAACACTTACTTATCATTTATATTTATTTAAACAAAAGCTTGAAATTAGTTTATACAAAAATCATTTGAGATCTTCTTTGTTGATTAAAATTTATACACTTATCTTAATCACTACTTAAGTACATCGTTGAAAACACTAAGGGATTTAATTACATAATTAATCTAATATATAAACCAAAACAAATTTAAACATTTAACTTTAAAGTTTAATCTTTGAAACTTGTTAAAACTTGTTTATTAAATTTCTTTGGAAACTTGATTTATATTCCTTTGAAAACTCATTTATTTAAATATATTTTAAAATTTGGTTAACATTTGCTTAAAACTTATACATCATATTCTTATTATTTTTTTAAAAACTTGGTTAAATCATTTACATTGTTTTAAAACTAGTTCCAAAATTTCTTTTAACTTTATTTGCATTAAAAACTTCATTTCTTTATTGCTTTTTAAAACCAGATACATTTACTTTTAAAATTTAAAACCTGGAAACTAAAATGAATCAACTCGAGCCCAACTACCAGAAAACCCTAAGAAAACCCGAGCCACTCGCGAGCATCACTTACTTTGAGACAAAAACGGAAAATCTTCAAGCCCAAACTCGAGCATCATCCTCCCTCTCTGATGCCACACGAACCCAAATCACAGACGTGCACACGTGCACGTGCATGTCGACTCCACGCTTCTCCGACCAACTCCCCGATCCTTGATAAGTCGTCGATGATCTCGCCGTCCCACTCCACTCCTAGTTCCGACGATTTCGCCTGCGATTCAAAATCGAACTACTCAGCACACTACAGGAACCAAACCAATTGACAAAACTTCACCTCGACGACGATCCCAACCACCAGCATCCATGCCGCCTCATCCAGAGCAACGTCACGACACCAGCTTCGTTTCCCCCACACGCAATCGCCTCCGGTTTCCCCATGGCTATGCATTCACCTCGATAAAACCATCGACCAAAACTGCAATCAAACCATATTTCGACATCGTCCGACCTCCACGTCGATCTAAAAATTCCCTCACCATTTTTCCTATGATCACCATCCTTCAAGCTACCTTCGACAACAAACATGACCCACAACTCGACGTAACTCATCGGAATTCGGTGAAAAACCCAAATCTGATCATCTCAAGATAACTCGACATTCACACACTTAAAAATCATTAAATTACTTTCTAAAATCATCATTTTCAAGTACGAATCAAGTTGTAAAATCACTACTCGAAATTATGATTATTGATTTTTCTCGTTTAAAAAGATCTCTCTGTAATATCCTATTTTCTAATTATTTTCTAAATATTTCCATATGGAACTATTTTCAAAAATGAATTTATAATGTTACAAACATTTTTTTTAGAGATCATAGTCTAACATTGATTCTTTGGGAAGATATGAATTTTTGAAGGTTGTTCTTGAGACTGTGAAAAACAATAGAGGCCAATACACACACACAGAGACATGCACACAAAATACAGAGTAGTTTCAACTATATTCTAGTTTTAAAACCATCCATGCAGATCATATCTACAATATATCTTAATAGATTAAGTAAAAACATCAAAGTATAAAAAAATATTTTAGATTTTAAAAGGTGTTTACTCACCAGATATTAAAACAGAGAATAGGGTTTTTATTTTTGATCTGGAACTTTGATGTTTGAGTTGAATTCTAACATGAACTTCTGCCTGATGTTGAACTGATCTTTGAATTTGAATCTATTTGAGTTGAATTCACTTGAGGTTGAAGATTTTAAAGTGTTGTTTTTGAATTTATTTTCCCTTTAGTTTCAGTTTGAAAATGAAAGAGGAATTTAGAAGTGAAGGATAATGAAGCCTGGTTTCTTACCTCTAGTTTTTCCATATATATTTCAATTAAAAGAACAATATTTGGCACTTGTTATTTTGAATGGCACTTAAGCTACAAATGTCAATGCATGGATTTTTTTAGCTTACAAATGTTTAAATGCAAGAATTAGATGTTTACAAATGTTTATACCTTTATTAAATATATTTTTTAATTACTTATGTTTTTGTATCCATATGTATTATGCATGTATTATGTTTACTTAAATATAAAAGAAAGTGTATTAAACCTCTTAATTAAATCCTTTTTAATTTTAAAAGAAAATGTATTAAATCTTTATAATAAATCCTATTAAGTTAAAATACTTCTAATAAATATATATATGGAAACTATCTATAGTGTTTTGAAGATGCTTAATTTAACTTTGAATAACTTTTGAAAATCTTTATTTTAAATTCAAACCAAAGCTTTCTATTCACAATGTTTATACATACATATATATACACACACACACATTATAATAATTACAAAACATTTTTATTAGCTTTAAAAAGATAAATTATGTTAAATTAAATAATTACATTATCAAATTATTATTGCCAATTTTTCGGGTCATCACATTCTTTCCCCTTTAAAAGAATTTCATGCCCGAAATTTAAAAGCAAAGATAATTTAATAATCCATCAAAAACTCATTTATATTCAAACAACAAGCATACATATCAGCCATAGACTAACAACCATAGCAAACAATTCATTCAAGCAAACAAACTAACTAACTATCCTGACAAAATCCAAGATAGGACTTCCTAATACTATCTAGAGCTTCCAGGTACAATCTCTAGGATCCTCGCTCCACTAAATCTTAATAGCTACACCACTATTCTCCTGAGCTCCTTCTCATCTTTATCTACAATCTAAACAGGATGTCCGACCATAGTCAAATCTGGCTCAACTTCCAAATCCTTCTAACTACCGATTCTACAACTAGTGAGGGATCATGCACGTGCTCCCCAGATGAGATACGTGAAATACATTGTGAATTCCAGCTGTCCTGACTGGCAAGCCAATCCTATAGGCCAAGTACCAACCATTTCGAGAACACGGAAAAGTCCAATATACCTTGGAGCTAACTTTCTAGTCTTACCAAATCTGATTACTCCTTTGATCGGAGAAACCTTAACAAAAATGAAGTCTCCAACATTGAATTCCAAATACCTTTGTCTCTTATCTGCATAACTTATCACACGATCCTGGGCTGCCTTCATCCTTCTTTGATCAACTCAATCTTCGTAGATGCCACTTGAAACAAATTTGGACCAAGAATAAGACAATCTCTGAATCCTACCCAACAAAATGGTCCTCTCAAGATCCGTCGAAATCCAAGACACAAGCTCTATTCCACAAGCATCAGTAGACTGAACTTATTTCTCCAATCCAAAGTAGCCAGATGTGATGCCCCACCTCAATACCCACGCTAGCCAAGAACACTACGGAGTAATGCTGTCAACTAGCGTGGAGAATAAGGCTGTTGAGGAGCGACCATCCATGTAACTTCTTTGTGCGAGCACCGATATGTCAGATCGTATAGCATGCATTTCATTTAAGGAGGAAGTACGACATACCGATACAAACTCAAAGCTAGCACACGGTGGCTATAAATAAATCTTCGGAAACAAATATAGAAATAAACATAACACAATCAGTCACAGACATCCATATCACAAAGGCGGAAAAAAGATATGAATATATAACTAACACATGAAAGTGTACATCAGAGTAGTGGTCATGAAAGGACCACATACAAAAAGAATAGCAACACGTGTTATACAAAAGAATACACTATGAGTCTATATCTCAAGTGTAAACGACAAAAACTGCTAATCTAAATGGTCAGCCAAAAGTCAGAGTAGTAAATCCCTGGGGGAGAAGTCAAGCAGAAGCACCTGTAACATCTCGGTCTGACCCGAGTATTATTTATAAGAAAATAATAAACGGATCAGTCTAGCTATAAATATCAGATAACATGATATAAAACAATAGATATGACAAGAACATATAGTAACCATAAAGACATACTATGATAAGCATGTAAATGAAGATCATCAAGAGATCAAACAATATCAAAAGAATCTTCTAAAAGATCCAAATTCATCTAAAAAAGTGATGACACACAAATTCACCAAAACATAAAAGCTGGAAAATCATAACAATGAAAGTCATGAAAATAGGTGAAGCACAAATTCCAGAAGACTACACAAGAAATCCAGAAATCACAATATAGGAGCATGAAAACTCACAAAATGGGAGCATGAAAACTCACCTACACGTGTAACACAAAGAGAGACGCTATCTCATGGTTGCAAGCCATTAATTTTGACACATGAATGTCCCAAAGACCGTGGGGCGCTATCCCACATATGTGATGGCGAAACAACACACAAATGCAATGGCAAAACATCACAAGAGCGGGGTCTAGTCTCCCTCGCAGACAAAGAGACATCGCACAGTTGCTAGTCTAAAACACAAAAATGATCGTCATGATCATCAAGTAGTGTCAATCTCACCAAGTCAGTAAATATATGAGTTTAGCTTCATGTCCCATAACCACTTTCTTAACTTAAATTTTTACGAACAAGCTGTAGATCTTCACTAGAAGATTGTCACAAAAGGTTTTAAGGAAAAGGTTTGTATATACTAGTAGATTGAAAAACGGTTTAAGGAAAGAGCTTTGTAGTAAAATAGAGTTAAAATCGTTTTGATGAAAGAGTTTTGATATTTACTACTAGTATTGAAACCTTCATATTTCTAAAGTTGTTATCCCGCTTTTTAGCAAGGCCGTGATACCATAAAATCGACCGAGAAGCCCAAGATAGTTTGTCTCGAAGAATGGTCAACTCAACATCTCAACAAAGCAAGTTCTGTTGAATATTTTGTAGATAAAATCCCCTACGGAGGGGGGTCCGGGGGGTGGCAACCCCCAAGGTGGGGTGTGGGGGCAACATGCCCGCTACGGGGTTCGACCTGCCCGGTCAGGTCGCGGGGGTCCAGGCGGCAGCGTCCCCGGCGGGGTGCGGGGCAACGCCCCGTCCAAAACGGTACGACCTGGTGAAGACCTAAGGGAGGATAGGATCGAGCGACCTAATGGTTGCGACCTAGGGGTCTAAGGGGTCAAGTGACCTAGTTGTTGCGACCTAGAGGTGTTCGCGAGTTAGCAGAAGCGAGCGACCTAACAGAGGCGAGCGACTTAAGAGACTCGGGACCTAACAAGGTAATAAGGTCGAGCGACCTACGACCTAACGAGGTAAAGGCCTAACGGTCTAGAGAAACACGCGACCTAAAATGAAGACAAGGCCGAGCGACCTATCGAAGTAAAGGGGCAAGCGACCTATTAGAGAATAAGGTCTAACGACCTAATGGTATATAGGTCACGCGATCTAACGGGATATAAGGTCTTGCGACCTAATGGTTTATAAGGTCATGCGACCTAATAGTGATGCAACCTAAGGGTTCTGCGACCTAAAGGAGCGCGAGCTAAGGGGGTTAAAATAAAACAAGTCGAACGACCTAATAATATAAAGGCTAAATGACCTAGGAGACCAACGTGTTATGGCAAAACACCACTGAGCATAACAACTTAAGGTTCTACGACCTAACGACCTAGTGGTGTAACGACTTAAGGGTCCAACGACCTAACCACTAAATGCCGAGCGACTTAACGAAATAAGCATGGCCGAGCGACCTACGACCTAAAGCCCCACTGTAATGACCCTAAACAAAAATAAAATGAAAGTTATATTCATTTTAAGAATTTCAGAAGTTATAAAAAAAAATTGCTTGGAATTAAAACAAATAGTTTCATGGCTAAAGAATTATATGAATATATGTATTTAAAATATAGGGAATTTCCTGTTTAATTTAAGAAGCAAAATGCAATGGAAATTTATGAAGTTTTAAATGACTTATGTAATCATGCTGAAAGAAGGGAAAAATAAATAATCTTGTGTGTGTGTGTATAATTTTTATAACACACACACACACACACACACACACACACACACACACACATATATATATATATATGAGTTGCTGTTTTAAGGGGTGGAATAAAAACAATATAGTATGAATAATTTTTACATCACATAATTATATATGATGGTGTACATGATTTAATGGAAAAGGTGGCTAGGTAGAAAATGCAAGAAGGTTACAGTTTTTATAAGGATAGAGCAGAAAATAAAAATGTACAAAGATCACATGCATATGGCATGAATAGGATAAGATCATGGAAATAGCATGCAGAAATTAAAGTATTGGAAATCCCGAAATAACTACTAAAGGAAATCAAGTGGGTATAATTCCAATTGAGGACCATGCATAAGTGTGAACTGTGCATGAAAAATAAAAGGGTATCAAAGGAATTACCCATTTCCTTAAACCCTAAAAACAACTTTATAAAACCTGCACACCATAAGGATCATCATGATCCTCTCAGAAAAATATATACATATAAAACAAAATAGAAGAAAAATAGGTATGCAGTTCTGAAGGAATTTGCTGGGTAGAGGAGCAAGATAGTAAAGGAAAAAAATAATAATAGGTGAGCATTAATTCATTTTATGCAATGGCATTAAGTCCTCTGGTAGGCAGCCTAAAAAGTATTATAAGAAGTATTTAAATCTTTGAAATGGTTTGATATGGATGAAATGGATGTTTGTTGGGTATTTCTGTTTGGTGTCTTGTATGATAGTTTTTCCAAGCCAAGATGGTTTGAGCATTTTTAATTCTGTTTTTATTATTGTTAAGTATGGATCTAAATTATTTAGAACATAGGCAGCAAGATAAAGATCTAGCTCATGTTTATATTCTAAATAATAAGGTAGGAGGCTTTTCTGAGTTTTTGATGAATTTTATTAACAAACACTTCTTTCCATATTTCTACAATAAAATAATAGGATCATAATGCTTAAGTAATTTTTGGAAAGATTTCACACATGTTGTAAATCTCTGCAGTAAGAAAAGATTGTACCAGAAAGTATTTATGTTTTTCTGAAACATGAATGGGGTGAAGATTTTTATGAATGAGTTATAAGCAGGGGCTTAATAAGTTAAGCAGGAAACTGAGGGGGAGTTTTATTAAATTAATAAACTCTATGATTAAGTAAAAGGAAATAAAATAGGTCATTTGGGGTTAGTCAATGATCTACTTTCTTCAGGTGGGGGAAAGTATATGCATGGTGCAAGTGCACCCTGAGGCCTTTGTGTGTTGGAATAAATAAGACTAACTGGGAGATTCCTTCACAATGCATACTTGTGTTCATTTGACAGGGGGATTTAGACCATAATTAAAATGGGGTATGAGATTTAAAAATCGCTGGGTTATAATATCTGAACAAAGGTATAAATTAAATAAGGTTTAATGTGATGACCTTAATGAGCTGCTGGGAGAAACTTGGAGAACATAACCTGGATTTATTTATGATGTTGTGAATAATGCATGGCTTGTTGCATATATGTTGAATGAATGGTTGTATACTTGAAGTTATCTAGCAACTTTGCTGATGTGCCTAATTTATAAACTGCTAGATTATGCAAGTGATAAAAGTTCATAAGATTTGTAAATTTGTATAGAATTTATTAATGTTCATACCAGTGTAAACTGACCCTTTTGGTTGCCTTGCAAACATCTGGGTGTCTCAAATAAATGGGGCAGCTCAATGATTTGCATGCAGGTAAGTAAAAGTGACATGATGGATGAAGGAGGCATTAGCTGCTAGTATAAATAAGAGAAACATTGCTTGTATTTGCAGATTGCTTGTAGTGAAAGACCTGATTATTATTAGTAATTAAAGTTAAATAGTGAGGATGTTTTTCTGGGTGTTTGGATTATGATATGTATCTAACTAAAACTGTGATGAATGAATTCTTATGGCAAGTAACTAGATGATGCTCTTATGAAATGTTTGGTTATCTTTTGAGGACTGTGAAAACTAATATATATATATCATAACTATATAACATGTGTGCATGTCAGTCCCTGGTTCTTTTGTTTGAAACTGATTTGTGTTATAATAATGGCAATTAAGATTGGCAAGTGTAACAGATTCTTCAGAAAAACAAAATAAGCTTGTGAATCTTGAACAAGATAAATTATACATGAACTGTAATGAACATTGGGTGGTGTATAATCTCTGAGAAAATGCATGACTTATATTTATGCAATTGATTTTAAAACAGAAAGAGTTTTAAAGAAATGGATTTGGAAACATTTTTGTTTTGTGACTAAAAACCTGGGGAAAACAAATTCTCATAAAAACTTTTATAAGATAAAAGCAAACTGGTGATAAGAAAGAATGTTTGTGGAATTGATTTACATAGAAATATGGTCCTGAATATTGTAAGAATGGGATCATGACTAACCTAGATGGTTAAGTGTCAGATCCTTATAGCCTGGAATCACTTCTCTGCAATTTATGTGGTGCAAGTGTTACCAACTCGAAGAAAGTAACTGAAAAACTCCGAGTTTTTGAAACATAAACTCGAAGCAAACCAGTATGCATTTTCAACCAATCTGAAAAATGCAGAGCAAATACAATTGTGCAATCTGAAATGAAAATGTGAGTGTGAAAACAAATTTGTATGTTCATATTAACAATTATGCTCCTTTCAGTTATATTTCTTAATACTTAAATATTGTATTATGTGTCAGTAGTCATGTATAGGCAGAAAGAGTAGGAAATTAAATTAAAAAAAATTGCAAAGGTGCACTGTACTTGCACCACCAAACCTATATGCTTAGAGTCTGATGTAAATATCATCCCATTCAAAAATAAAAGAAGCAAACATATCATCAAATATGTAGAGCTATTATAAGGTGAATTGTGAACTGATATAACTATATTGGTAACTTAGGATCTTGGGAAAAAGAATCAATGAATTTTCTCAAATATTCAAACTTAACTCCATGGAATTTATTTATGTATATATATATATATAAATTCCTTATGTAAAAAAAAAAAAAATTTGGGTTAAAAATAAAAGGGGTCACCACAGTTGGTATCAGAGCTATGTTTTAAATAACATAGTAAACATTATTGTATGTATATGGATGATTGAATGCATTGATTAAATTCTTAAGGTTGAATGTTTTTGTATGACTGAATGAAATGTATGTTTGAGATACATGTATAAAGTACACCTAAATCAAATAAATAAACAAAGTAAAGATATTAAAAATAATGGGGGTAAATAAACTAACTTAAAAATTATATCTATAGCATTATTGTAGGACCCAGACATCACACAGGTGCAGGACCATCACGTGAGCCACCTGTGATAAGCATGGAAGATTTTGTGAGGGCTTTGAGGGATGGAATGGCACCAAGGCAAGATAATCCACACGAGGAGCTCTCCAAACTGCTTAAGACTTGTACCGATTTGGGAGGAAAGGATTTTGAAGGCACTGAAGGAGCTATGGGTGTTCAAATGTGGATAAGGACTATGGAGAGGGTCTTTACAGATATGCAAATCAATGACCAAAGGAAAAGACAAATAGCTTCAAGGAAATTAAAGGGGGTTGCACTGGATTGGTGGGAGGTTGTGATGGTAGGAAGGCCAGAAAATGATATCACTTGGAATGATTTCAAGGCCATGCTTGAGGCCAGATTTATTCCAGCATCTGCCAAAGCCACACTGCTTGAAGACTTTATTAGATTAAGGCAAGGAGGCATGAGTGTAAATGAGTACACTCAGAAGTTTGAAGCATTATCCAAGTATGGAATGGTGTTGATAGGGAATGCAGAAGCAAAGAATGCAAGGTACATTCAAGGCTCGAACCCCAATTTATCCAGGGCAATGTTGCCATATAAAGACAAAACTTTTGATCAAGTGATTGATCTAACTCTCTCTTTTGAGCAACATGATACCACAAGAGAGAAATTCAGGAACATGAAGCTCAATAAGAAGAAGGGAGGCCAGAACAAAGTGCAACCTTATGATAAGAGAAATGCAAGTAAAGGAGCTAAGAAAGGGGAAGGAGCAATAGCACCTGAAAGCAAGAAATTTACTCATTGTTTTAACTGTGGAAAAGCTGGACATTACAGTAACCAATGCCCTGACCCTAAAATACCAAAAGGAAGCTGCTATAACTGTGGGAAGATGGGACATTTAAAGAAGGACTGCCCAGAGACTCATAAGAAAACAGCAAGGGTAGGAGCTTTGGCAACAAACACCACTGAAAATGTTGGACAACTTGAAGGTATAATTCTAATCAATACCCAACCAATATCAGTAGTATATGACACTGGTGCCTCACATTTACTGATATCTTTGGAAATTGTAAAGAAGTTAGCACTTGCTTGTGTTTCTATTGAACAACCCTTAACTATACACAGTCCCATAGGGAGTCATTGTATATTAAGAATGAAGTGTATGGGTCTGAAATTAATTATAGGGGGTTATGGTTTTGATTCAGATCTATATACTTTAAATTATCCTGGTATTGGGATTATATTGGGGGTAGATTGGTTAATGAAAAATAAAGCAATTTTAAATTTAGAAAATCTTACTATTTCTTTGGAGACAAATGAAGGTAAAAGAATTACAGTTCTAAGTGAAATAGCAAAGAACACATGTTTTAATAAAATTTGGAGTATAAATGAAATTCAAAAGGAATTAAAAATAGAGGAAATTCCAGTAGTTAATGAATACATAGATGTGTTTGGAGAAGTGAGAGGAATTCCTCAGAATAGACCAGTTGAATTCAAAATAAAGTTAATGCCAGGAACAAATCCAATCATTAAAAAGCCTTATAGGATGGGTCCAAAAGAACTGGTAGAATTAAAACATCAACTAGAAGAATTAGAAGAGAAAGGATTCATAAGATCAAGTAGTTCTAGTTGGGGTTCCCCAGTGCTCTTTGTCAAGAAACATGATGGAACAATGAGGTTGTGTGTAGACTATAGGGATTTAAACAAGGTAACTATTAAAAATAAGTACCCACTGCCTAGAATAGATGATCTATTTGATCAATTGCATGGAGCTAGGATATTTTCAAGATTAGATTTAGCCTCTGGATTTCACCAAATGAAAGTTGCAAAGGAGAGCATTGAGTACACAGCCTTTAACACAAGATATGGCCTATATGAATTTTTAGTAATGCCATTTGGCTTGACCAATGCTCCCTCCTATTTTGTAGATTTAATGAATAGAATTTTCAGAGACTTTTTGGATAAATTTGTTCTAGTATTTATAGATGATATATTAATTTACTCCAAGACAGAAGATGATCATGCTATGCATCTACACTTAGTATTATCCAGACTTAGAGAACATGAATTAAAAGCCAAGTATTCAAAATGTACATTTTGGCAACATGAAGTAAAATTCTTAGGACACATAGTGTCACAGCAAGGGGTAAGTGTGGATCCAAGCAAAGTGATTGCAGTTCAATCATGGAGTAGACCCAGAACAGTGACCGAGGTGAGATCATTCTTGGGATTGGCAGGGTATTATAGAAGGTTCATCAAGGATTTTTCAAGAATAGCCACACCAATGACCAAGTTGACAAAAAAGAACTAACCATATGTGTGGACTGAGCAGTGTGAACAAGCTTTTGAGAGATTGAAGCAAGCACTGGTAGAAGCTCCTGTTTTGCAAATCCCAGAAGAAAATGAAGGAATGGTTGTATATATTGATGCTAGTGGGTCTGGGTTAGGTGCAGTGCTTATGCAGCATGGCAAGGTAGTGGCATATGCATCAAGACAACTTAAACCCAATGAAACCAAATACGCAACTCATGATCTGGAATTAGCTGCAATAGTGTTTGCATTAAAACTTTGGAGGCATTATTTGCTTGGAGCAAAATTTGAATTATTTACTGACCATCAAGCATTGAAATATTTATTTTCTCAAAAAGATTTGAATATGAGACAAGCAAGGTGGATGGAATTTCTAGCTGCATATGATTTAGATATTTTGTACACCCCTGGAAAAGCCAATAGGGTGGCAGATGCCTTGAGTAGGCATCAAGTTAGGTTAGCAAGTCTAATGATTGATGAATTTAAAAACCTAGCAATGCTTGGGGAGGCAGATATATATAGCAAGAATGAAAAGAATTTTAGTGAGCATGATGATATGGTAGAATATGGTACACTAGGATTGATTACAGTAAAATCCAATCTAGTGGAGAAAATTGGTAGCATGCAAGACCAAGATAAGGATTTGAAGGAGAAGAAGGAAATGTTACTTAGCAACATTGAGTTGGAAAATTTTAAAATAGATCACAAGGGGTATTTGAGGAAGAATGAGAAGCTGTGTGTACCAGACATTGCAGAGTTGAAGGAAGAAATCATGAATGAGCATCACAAAACCAAGTACACCATACACCCTGGTGGTACTAAAATGTATCATGATTTAAAAAGAAGCTATTGGTGGCCAGGAATGAAACAAGCAGTGGCAAGATATGTGGCAAAGTGTTTCACTTGTCAACAAATTAAAGCAGACTACCAAAAGCCCTCTGGCATGTTGCAACCTTTGGAGGTACCTCAGTGGAAATGGGAAAGTATTTCCATGGATTTTGTGGATGGTTTGCCTAGAACTAAGAAAGGCAATGATAGTATATGGGTAATTGTTGATAGACTAACCAAATCAGCTCACTTTGTCCCTGTCAGGTCAGATAGAAATGCATCTAAGCTTGCACAATTATTTGTTAAGGAAGTGGTAAGGCTACATGGCATACCCAAGACCATTGTAAGTGATAGAGACACTTTGTTCACCTCAAGATTTTGGGAAAGCTTCCAAGAAGCAATGGGAACTCAGCTATGTTTAAGTACTGCCTACCATCCTCAAAGTGATGGGCAGACAGAAATAGTAAATAAAATATTGGAAGATCTATTAAGAGCATGTGTGCTTGACTTTGGGGGTAATCGGGAGGATCACATTCATTTGGCAGAGTTTACCTATAACAATAGCTACCAGTCAACCATAGGAATGACACCCTTTGAAGCCTTGTATGGGAGACCCTGCATATCCCCTGCCTGTTGGTTGGATATGGGAGAGGGTATACTAATAGGACCAGATCATGTTAAAGAAACTTCCAACATGATTGTGTTAATTAGACATAAAATGAAGACAGCACAATCAAGACAGAAGTCTTATGCAGATAAAAGGAGGAAGCCAATGGAGTTTAAGGTAGGAGAGTATGTTTTTCTAAAGGTATCACCAATGAGAAAGGTGTTCAGGTTTGGGAAATCTGGTAAGTTATCACCAAGATTTGTAGGGCCATATGAAATTATGCAAAGAATTTGTTCTATGGCCTATAAACTTAAGTTACCTGAGGAGTTGAGTGGCGTACATCCTGTGTTTCATGTTTCTCAATTGAGAAAATGGGTGCACGATGAAGGAGCAATACTGGAGTCACCTACTCAAATTCAAGTCTAAAAGAATTTGGTCTATGCAAATGAACCAGTGGGGATAGTTGCTAAGGAGGAGAAAAAGTTGAGGAACAAGGTGATCAAACTGGTAAAAATTCAATGGAGCTTGGACACCAATGATTGTACATGGGAGGTGGAGGACAAAATGAGGACTAAATACCCCAACTTGTTTACTGATGGAGAGGTATGTTTAAGTAGTTTATAATAATTCTCTGAATATTCTTATGCATTGCTTGCTTTCATAAAATGTGAGTATGGCGTTATGGAATTAAAACAGGCTATGGATTAATATTTTTATTTGGAGAAATTAGAAGAAATTATGGGGACATAATTCCTTTAAGGGGGAGGGTATGTAATGACCCTAAACAAAAATAAAATGAAAGTTATATTCATTTTAAGAATTTCAGAAGTTATAAAAAAAAAATTGCTTGGACTTAAAACAAATAGTTTCATGACTAAAGAATTATATGAATATATGTATTTAAAATATAGGGAATTTCCTGTTTAATTTAAGAAGCAAAATGCAATGGAAATTTATGAAGTTTTAAATGACTTATGTAATCATGCTGAAAGAAGGGAAAAATAAATAATCTTGTGTGTGTGTGTGTATAATTTTTATAACACACACACACACACACACACACACACACACATATATATATATATGAGTTGCTGTTTTAAGGGGTAGAATAAAAACAATATAGTATGAATAATTTTTACATCACATAATTATATATGATGGTGTACATGATTTAATGGAAAAGGTGGCTAGGTAGAAAATGCAAGAAGGTTACAGTTTTTATAAGGATAGAGCAGAAAATAAAAATGTACAAAGATCACATGCATATGGCATGAATAGGATAAGATCATGGAAATAGCATGCAGAAATTAAAGTATTGGAAATCTCGAAATAACTACTAAAGGAAATCAAGTGGGTATAATTCCAACTGAGGACCATGCATAAGTGTGAACTGTGCATGAAAAATAAAAGGGTATCAAAGGAATTACCCATTTCCTTAAACCCTAAAAACAACTTTATAAAACCTGCACACCATAAGGATCATCATGATCCTCTCAAAAAAATATATACATATAAAACAAAATAGAAGAAAAATAGGTATGCAGTTCTGAAGGAATTTGCTAGGTAGAGGAGCAAGATAGTAAAGGAAAATAATAATAATAGGTGAGCATTAATTCATTTTATGCAATGGCATTAAGTCCTCTGGTAGGCAGCCTAAAAAGTATTATAAGAAGTATTTAAATCTTTGAAATGGTTTGATATGGATGAAATGGATGTTTGTTGGGTATTTCTGTTTGGTGTCTTGTATGATAGTTTTTCCAAGCCAAGATGGTTTGAGCATTTTTAATTCTGTTTTTATTATTGTTAAGTATGGATCTAAATTATTTAGAACATAGGCAGCAAGATAAAGATCTATCTCATGTTTATATTCTAAATAATAAGGTAGGAGGCTTTTCTGAGTTTTTGATGAATTTTATTAACAAACACTTCTTTCCATATTTCTACAATAAAATAATAGGATCATAATGCTTAAGTAATTTTTGGAAAGATTTCACACATGTTGTAAATCTCTGCAGTAAGAAAAGATTGTACCAGAAAGTATTTATGTTTTTCTGAAACATGAATGGGGTGAAGATTTTTATGAATGAGTTATAAGCAGGGGCTTAATAAGTTAAGCAGGAAACTGAGGGGGAGTTTTATTAAATTAATAAACTCTATGATTAAGTAAAAGGAAATAAAATAGGTCATTTGGGGTTAGTCAATGATCTACTTTCTTCAGGTAGGGGAAAGTATATGCATGGTGCAAGTGCACCCTAAGGCCTTTGTGTGTTGGAATAAATAAGACTAACTGGGAGATTCCTTCACAATGCATACTTGTGTTCATTTGACAGGGGGATTTAGACCATAATTAAAATGGGGTATGAGATTTAAAAATCGCTGGGTTATAATATCTGAAAAAAGGTATAAATTAAATAAGGTTTAATGTGATGACCTTAATGAGCTGCTGGGAGAAACTGGGAGAACATAACCTGGATTTATTTATGATGTTGTGAATAATGCATGGCTTGTTGCATATATGTTGAATGAATGGTTGTATACTTGAAGTTATCTAGCAACTTTGCTGATGTGCCTAATTTATAAACTGCTAGATTATGCAAGTGATAAAAGTTCATAAGATTTGTAAATTTGTATAGAATTTATTAATGTTCATACCAGTGTAAACTGACCCTTTTGGTTGCCTTGCAAACATCTGGGTGTCTCAAATAAATGGGGCAACTCAATGATTTGCATGCAGGTAAGTAAAAGTGACATGATGGATGAAGGAGGCATTAGCTGCTAGTATAAATAAGAGAAACATTGCTTGTATTTGCAGATTGCTTGTAGTGAAAGACCTGATTATTATTAGTAATTAAAGTTAAATAGTGAGGATGTTTTTTTGGGTGTTTGGATTATGATATGTATCTAACTAAAACTGTGATGAATGAATTCTTATGGAAAGTAACTAGATGATGCTCTTATGAAATGTTTGGTTATCTTTTGAGGACTGTGAAAACTAATATATATATATATCATAACTATATAACATGTGTGCATGTCAGTCCCTGGTTCTTTTGTTTGAAACTGATTTGTGTTATAATAATGGCAATTAAGATTGGCAAGTGTAACAGATTCTTCAGAAAAACAAAATAAGCTTGTGAATCTTGAACAAGATAAATTATACATGAACTGTAATGAACATTGGGTGGTGTATAATCTCTGAGAAAATGCATGACTTATATTTATGCAATTGATTTTAAAACAGAAAGAGTTTTAAAGAAATGGATTTGGAAACATTTTTGTTTTGTGACTAAAAACCTGGGGAAAACAAATTCTCATAAAAACTTTTATAAGATAAAAGCAAACTGGTGATAAGAAAGAATGTTTGTGGAATTGATTTACATAGAAATATGGTCCTGAATATTGTAAGAATGGGATCATGACCAACCTAGATGGTTAAGTGTCAGATCCTTATAGCCTGGAATCACTTCTCTGCAATTTATGTGGTGCAAGTGTTACCAACTCGAAGAAAGTAACTGAAAAACTCCGAGTTTTTGAAACATAAACTCGAAGCAAACCAGTATGCATTTTCAACCAATCTGAAAAATGCAGAGCAAATACAATTGTGCAACCTGAAATGAAAATGTGATTGTGAAAACAAATTTGTATGTTCATATTAACAATTATACTCCTTTCAGTTATATTTCTTAATACTTAAATATTGTATTATGTGTCAGTAGTCATGTATAGGCAGAAAGAGTAGGAAATTAAATTAAAAAAAAAATTGCAAAGGTGCACTGTACTTGCACCACCAAACCTATATGCTTAGAGTCTGATGTAAATATCATCCCATTCAAAAATAAAAGAAGCAAACATATCATCAAATATGTAGAGCTATTATAAGGTGAATTGTGAACTGATATAACTATATTGGTAACTCAGGATCTTGGGAAAAAGAATCAATGAATTTTCTCAAATATTCTAACTTAACTCCATGGAATTTATGTATATATATATATATAAATTCCTTATGTAAAAAAAAAAAAAATTTGGGTTAAAAATAAAAGGGGTCACCACACCCACACCAGAACAGGTGCACTCGACAGCCTCACCTTCAGATCCTGAAAAGCTTCTTCACACTTAGGGGTCCATTTGAACTTCGCTCCCTTCCTATTTAGCTTGGTCAAGTGAGAAGAAATCTTCGGATGAACTTCCTGTATAAACCCTCTAATCAAAACCATTTCAAATTTCCATAGGAGTCTGCGGTTTCTTCCACTCTAGAACAGCTTCTCTCTCACTTCCGCTGTGCAAATCTGATTTGGAGTAGATGAGAATGTCGTTGATGAACACGAGCACAAACTTGATCAACACATTCCGGAAAACACGGTTCATCCGATCCACACATAGGCTGGAGCGTTGGTTAACCCAAAAGACATAACCATTGACTCAAACAAACAGTTGGGTCCTCTGAATGCTGTCAAGGGTACTGTCTTCAGCTCCCCTTAGTTGGAGAAAGATGGAAACTAGATCTAACTGAGAAAACACAAAAGCACCAAGAAGAAGATCAAACAGAACATCAATACGAGGAAAGTGATACTTATTCCTAAAGGTCACCTTATTTGATTCCCGAAGCGGGGCAAACTTTCTTCTTTTGAAGACATCCGGAAAAATCTCTTACTACTTTGATAGTTCCAAAGATACCGTTCTCTCTTCACAAATCAGAACAGCTTTATGCTAGTATAGCCAATCCATCCCAAAATAAGGTCAAATATTTCAAGAACGACTTTGCCTTACCTATCAGAAGAAACTAACGGTCTACCTTCAATAGAAAACTCCTTGATCTGCTGAGCTTTCTGAAGAAGTGGGCAAGCCTCCACCATATGCCCGGGCTACTGACGGTTGAAACACAAAGACTTCTGAACCATCAAAGAAAAAGGTCCACTCTACTGCTTCTGAACTCCACCTCTAGGACACTGCTTAGCCAGATGACCATCTTGCCGGCACAAAAAACACTTCCGAGCTGCATTGCTGCCTCCTAGTTTCCTTTGTTCTGATTGGAAGAATTCCCACCCGGTGCTGCCACAGATGCCTAAGACTTCTTATCCATAAGCCCTTCGAACCTCAATGCCATATCAACCAATTCCACAAATGAACCTTTGAGATGGGCATTCATCTTCTCATGAAACTCGAGCTTCAAACCAAGCACAAACATCTTATTCTTCTTAGGGGTAGTCAATAAGACCAGGTCCGTAGCGAGACAACTCGTTGAACTTAGTCTCATCTTCGATACAGACAAACTTCCTTACTTGAGATCCAGAAAATTCCTATAGAGCCAAGTCTTCCCTGCGGTAGGTACAACTACTCCTTAAATACTTCCTTAAACTTGCTCCAAGGGAAATCATCTTGGAAATATTCATGGTTACAGCGTCCCACCAAGCAGCTGCTCTTTCCTAAAGCTTCCAAGATGCCATCACTCGCTTCTGCTATCCGACAGATCCAAACTCCTGAAAATCTGCTTGTATGAGCGCAACCAAACTTGCACTTCAATGATGGACACCGTACCTTTAAAAGGCTTTCCTCCGAGATTAGTGAAATCCTTGCACAATGTGGCAAAGCTTACTTAAGGCAGTATTGGGTTTACAGGCTCGGCTGATACTCTTCCACCCTCAACATTCGAGCCTCTTCCACTTATGGTAGTCATGATACCCACATCTCTGCCCCTTCTACCCCTAGAACTCATGTTGGCCAGCTGAACAGGTAACCCAACAAATTAGGTGTGTGTGTGTGTGTGTGTGTTTGTATATATATAGTACGCTCTCTCAAGATAGATATCACTCTAAAGCCAAGGTATTATCTCAACCTAGAGCTCTGATGCCAGCTGTGACGACCCGCCTTTCATTCCGTAGAAATACGCATCATCAATATGAAAGAAAGGGATAGAAAAGAGAATAGATAGGAAAGAAAGAATTAAAAATATCGAAACCTCACAGCGGAAAAAATAAAGTATATTACATCACATAGTTATTACATAATATTCATGCACATCAGAGTTATACATCACATACATAACATATTAGACAGTCATGAAGACTCGTCTATCATTACAAGCCAAAATACAACACAGAGCTACGAACACAGTGGAACCACAATATCTATATACACTGAAGCCTCCTGCTCCAAGTCTCCTCCAGAATTCGTCAAAGCTACCTATATCCCTTGGCTACTCGTAAAAATTTGAGTACCCAAGAGTTTAAGAAAACAAAAGATAAACTATAGGTCAGACATGGGTCTGGTGTGAGTAAACGGGTTAAAGTTGCTTAACTTTGAAAATCATTTGAAAACAAAGGTACCTAGTAAGACCACGCCACAAATAAACATGTCTGGTTTTTACCTTATGATAACCAAAACAGTTGATAGGAAATCCAATGATATTATAATAGTTTCTAGGGTCTTCAAGTAAAATAGAAAATAGCTGGAATGCTTACATCTCACGTTCCAACATAGTTGGGCACAATCAAAACGTACGTTACTTATTGGAGATTGGATTCCATAAAATGGCAGGGATACTGGGGTACCGCCCGTCACAGTACCTAGTCTAGATCAGAGTACAGAGGATCCACCATGATCCTCTACAACACAAGACCGAAACTATCGCTTACTGGATAATCCCGAATAAGATACCCCGCAGTTGGCGCGACCAACCGCCTATACAACCGAATAAAAGGGACCTCTAGACATGGGAAATCTTATCCTACTTGGGTGCTACCCAATTAATCTTGCTACACCTTCCCTGTTTTAGCCATTCCCGGTTAATGAGGCTTGAGGCTATGATTAACTTTATAGAAACATATCTTGGAATGCTCATCGTCCTCCAATGACGATGGTCTAAAAGCATTCATCCATACAAGTCCGTTGCGGGTTCGAACGAAAACAAAGGCACTATCTCGCTGCACTCATTTTGGAATCACCTCAGAGTTAACGATAATAGCCCTTGCACTCTAAATCTTCATCTCGATCGAAGGAACTATCTCCATTAAACTCGTTTTGGAATCACCCTCAAAGTTAATGAAAATAGACCTTCCTCTTTGAATCTTCATCTTGATCTTCACTTGAGATTTCATGACCTATCGTTTAATTTAGATTGATGTGGTTTCTGGATATCCAATTTGGAATCCGATCCCGGACTCATCGAAATCCAAACGCTGTCTTAAAGTCCAAGTTGTTTTAAGTTGGAACAATTGAACTCATATTCAGGGTATTATATTCACACAACAACTCTATCACAGATAGATAACTTCCAATATCACAGTTCAATCAAGCATCTCATGTCACAGAGCATCATAAGTCACATATCAGAGATATCAAATAATCCAAGACATCCAATATAATTCAATCATCCATAAGCAAGACTGATTAGTCACATTATTTTTAATTAATTTAATTTAATCACCAAATAAATTAAATTAATTACTTTAGTTACTTTTAAATCCTTCTTACTCAACATCAATTAATTACAAACCATTAATTAATCATCCTTTAATTATCCATCCTAATTAGTTATCCTTAATTGCTTACATTACTCATCCATTAATTAATTAAGTAATTAACTATCTTTAATTACTTACACTAATTAACCTTTAATTAATTCCATTAATTAATTAATTATCCTTAATTACTTACATTAATTAATATCATTCATTAATTATCCATTAATTAATCCCATTGAGTAATTAACTATCCTTTAATTACCTACACTAAGTAATTATTCTTTAATTAATTACATTAATTAATTATCATTATTTTTCAATTAATTAATTGCCCTTAATTACTTTCATTTAGTAATTATTCCTTTAATTAAGTAATTATTCTTTAACTACTTAAGTTAATTATCCTTTAACGATCCTTAATTTATTTATTTTAAGTAATTAACCTTTAATTACTTTCTTTAATTAATTACATTCAGTAATTATCCATTAATTACTTACACTAAGTAATTATACTTTATTAATTACATTAAGTAATTATACTTAAATCAATTTCATTAAGTGATTATCCTATATGAATTAACCCAATTGATTATCTAAATTTAATTACATTAATTAATTATCTTTAATTAATCAAGTAATTATACTTTAATTACTTTTATTAATAAGACCTTAATTAGTTAAGATAAATCATTTACCTTAATTAAACACTTACTTATCATATATATTTATTTAAATAAAAGCTTGAAATTAGTTTATACAAAAATCAATTGAGATCTTCTTGGTTAATTAAAATTTATACACTTATCTTAATCACTTCGTAAGTACATCATTTTATTTAATTTTGAAAACACTAAGGGATTTAATTACATAATTAATCTAATATATAAACCAAAAATTTTTTAAACATTTAACTTTAAAGTTTAATCTTTGAAACTTGTTAAAACTTGTTTAATAAATTTCTTGGGAAACTTGATTAATATTCCTTTGAAAATTCATTTATTTAAATACACTTTAAAATTTGGTTAACATTTGCTTGAAACTTATATATCATATTCATATGTTTTTTTTAAAAGAACTTGATTAAAACATTTACATTGTTTTAAAACTTGTTCCAAAATTTCTTTATCTTTATTTGCATTAAAAACTTCATTTCCTTATTGCTTTTTAAAACTAGATACATATTTACTTTTAAAATTTAAAACCTGGAAACTAAAATGAATCAACCTGAGCCCAACTACCAAAAAGCCTAAACAAAACCCGAGCCATTCACGAGCATCACTTACTTCGAGACAAACACGAAAAAACTTCGAGCCCAAACCCGAGCATCATGCTCCATCTCCGATGCCACACGAACCCAAATCACAGACGTGCACATGTGCATGTGCACGTTGACTCCATGCTTATCCTACCAACTCCCCGATCCTCGACAAGTCGTCGATGACCTCGCCGTCTCACTCGACCTCCTAGTTCCGACGATCTCGCCTGTGATTTGAAATCGAACTACTCAGCACACGACAGGAACCAAACCGATCGGAAAAACTTCATCGTGACAACGATCCCGACCACCAGCATTCATGTCGCCTCACCCAGAGCAACATCACGATACCCAGCTTCGTTTCCCCCACACGTGATCGCCTTCGGTTTCCCCACAGCGATGTATTCACCTTGATAAAACCAATGACCAAAACTGCAATTGAACCCTAGTTCGACGTCGCCCGACCTCCACGTCGATCTAAAATTTCCCTCACCATTTTTCCTATGATCACCATCCTTCAAGCTACCTTCGACAACAAACACGACCCGAAACTTGACGTCGTTCATCAGAATTCGCCAAAAACCCAAATGTGATCATCTCGAGATAACTCGACATTCACACACTTAAAAATCGTGAAATTACTTTATAAAATCATCGTTTTCAAGCACGAATCGATTTGTAAAATCAAAACTCGAAATTATGATTATTGATTTTTCTTATTTAAAAAGATTTCTTTGTAATATCCTATTTTATAAATATTTTTCTAAATATTTCCACATGAAACTATTTCTAAAAATGAAATTATAATGTTACAAACATTTTCTTTTTTAAGATCTTAATCTAACATTGATTCTTTGGGAAGATATGGATTTTTGAAGGTTGTTCTTGAGCCTGTGAAAAATAACAGAGGCCAATATATATGTATATATACATATAGACATGCACACAAAATACAGAGTACTTTCAACTATATTCTGTATTTAAAAACATCCATACAGATCAAATCTACAATGTTTCTTCATAGATTAAGCAAAAACATCAAAGTATAAACACATATTTTAGATTTTAAAAGGTGTTTACTCACCAGATATTAAAACAGAGAACAGAGTTTTTATTTTTGATCTGGAACTTTGATGTTTGAGTTGAATTCTAGCTTGAACTTCTGCTTGATGTTGAACTGATCTTTGAATTGAATCTATCTGAGTTGAATTTGCTTGATGTTGAAGAATTTAAAGTGTTATTTTTGAATTTATTTTCCTTTTAGTTTTAGTTTTGAAAGTGAAAGAAGAATTTAGAAGTGAAGGATAATGAAGCCTGGTTTCTTACCTCTATTTTTTTTTCTTCATATATATATATATTTCAATTAAAAGAAAAATATTTTCCACTTGTTATTTTGAATGGCACTTAAGCTACAAATGTCAATGCATGGATTTTTTTTAGCTTACAAATGTTTAAATGCAAGAATTAGATGTTTACAAATGGTTAAACCTTTATTAAATATTTTTCTTAATTATGTTTTTATATCAATATGTATTATGCATGTATTATGTTTATTTTAAATATAAAAGAAAGTGTATTAAACCTCTTTATTAAATCCTTTTTAATTTTGAAAGAAAATGTATTAAATATTTATAACAAATCCTATTAAGTTAAAATACTTCTAATAAATATGTATATAGAAACTATCTATAGTGTTTTGAAGATGCTTAATTTAACTTTGAATAACTTTTGAAAATCTTTATTTTAAATTCAAACCAAAGCTTTCTATTCACAATGTTTATACATATGTATATATATATACACATTGTAATACTTAGAAACATTTTTATTAACTTTAAAAAGATAAATTATGTTAAATTAAATATTATCAAATTATTATTGCCAAATTTCAAGGTCATCACACTCGGTGAACGGGTATGCTATAATGCTTCAATCATCTACTCTACCAATCAACTCTTCCTGACATTGATAAATGATTTTAGCACGTGGAACAATTTGAAGTATTTCTCTCACCACCTAGTGATCACTATGTTCTGTTACAAAATATATTATTGTAATGACCCACCTTTTTGGATGGATTAAATCGACAATAAACCACACATGTCAGACTAAACCATTCAAAAGAGAGGATTGTTATGGGGTAAATAAGAAAAAGAAGGAAAGACATAAAACAAACACAGAATCTCACTGTGGAATGACAAAATATAATAATCAAATAAAATTTCATGAAGCTATTTTACAAATAACATTTGATTACACTTTTGCAATACAGATCATAGTACATGCAGCAGGAATAAAAAAATAATGCAACAGAACAACATGATG
Source organism: Allium cepa (assembly GCA_030765085.1). NCBI lineage: Eukaryota > Viridiplantae > Streptophyta > Magnoliopsida > Asparagales > Amaryllidaceae > Allium > Allium cepa. The sequence continues at coordinate 268,559,146 of CM060931.1, read as the reverse complement.
CAGTAGTATAAATATAATAAATAATAATAGTACTAAATCTTTGTCTTCATCCTCTAGAAATAAGGTCTTTAATACACTGAAAAGCTTAAACTGACCCGAGCATAAAGAAAAGGCAAAACACTCGAGTCAGGACTAAAAGACCTTATGTAAGCTAAATCAACTGTAAATAAATATGTGAATGGCTTGAGAGATGTTTACGGGGTTTTACATCTCCTGACCAGTGTCTAACGTGAGTGTAACTTAAGAGATGTTCGAGATTACCATCTCTTAAGGATCCGTTAAACTGTCAACATACATAGTACAATACGCTATTATAATAGCATCTATAGTAAAGTAAAGTATTAAAATAGCATTAAGGCATTACCCATATCCCCTTTAACATATTTTATAAATTCCCGTAGTCTATACAATACCGTAATTTCTCCATAAACTGGAGGGCTATTAGAGTGCCCTCCATAGGTATGATATAAACCATACTCGTAATGGACGCAATAAGGCATGTGACTAGGCACGCGAGACAATGCCTAGGGTAGGGTACTACCGTTTTACGGATCCGGACCGGTGGTAACTCATAACAGCTGCTACCACCTATCTAGGAACACACTCCCATAATCAAAATTGAGGGGTGGCCACCAAATCAATCACAAAGTCATAATATGGTATCAAATAAGCATGTCCGATCGAAGGTGCAACCTCACTTGGCACGGTGTGGCTCCTGTTTTAGTCATATCAAGATGACTCATGGGAGTCAAGGCTACTAAATACCTCATACAGAATCGTTCTCCAAAGCATCCTACTTCATTCTGGAATCTCCACCACCTACACAGTTGTCAAAGTGGTTTTCGGTATTGGCAAAGATTATGACAACCGATCCCATAACAACCAAACACTTATTTCACACCGGATGGTTCTTTTACATTTCAAAAACCAATTCATAATTAATATTAATATATCATATTCTCAAAACCATATCACTTTCGAAATCATATTCCCTTTCAAAATTATACCACCTCCGAAATCATATCACTTTCGAAATCATATTCCCTTTCAAATATCATACCACTTCTGAAATCATATCACTTTCGAAATCATATCACTTTCGAACACATTCACAAATAGGTTAAACTCTCATTTCAAAATCATCATATTTACTCAAAATAAGTCACTAGAAAATATCCTTTCAAATTCCAATGTGGGTTATAATATCATTTAACCATGTTCACTTTAAGTCTTGGATTTAACTATAAACAATTAAGCCTTGCACAGTTTGAACTTTTGAAAATAGTTTTGATAGTCATAATTAGTTCAGTTATTTTTAAAATAGTTAAAATACTTTAAAATAGTTTAAATGGTTTAAAATAGTTTAAAATAGATTAAAATGGTTTAAAATGGTTTAATATAGTTTTAAATAGATTAAAATAGTTTAAAATAGATTAAAATAGTTTAAATAGTTTAAAATAGATTTAAATAGGTTAATATAGTTAAAATAGTTTCAAATAGTTTTAATAGGTTTAATAGCTTAAAAGTTTAATATAAAATGGTTTGAAAATCTAAATAAATCTGAATTTTAAAATAATATATTTTTAAACAGTTTGTATTAAAATAATTTATTTTGAAAGTAATATCAAATTAAACTATTTCCATTTCAACAATCTGGATCATATCCAACTTTTAAATTAAGAAACTCCATTTTAATATTTCGATACAAATTCCCAATAAAACCATTTAAATCTATGTCGATTTCAAATCCATATTTAAACTATAAATTTAAACCACTTCAAATTTATAGAATTCAAAATTTAGATATTCAATATTTAAATAACTGAATTTTGTTTATTTCATTTATATTTTAAAAATTCAACTTTAAAATTTCAATTTCAATTACTTAAACCATTTATTTAAAGCAATTCCAATTTCAACATTTAAAGCTTGGATTTTCGAATAACTCAGTTTATAATAAAAAATTTATTTCAAAATACCATTTAACTGGATTCAAAAAAAATTAAGGATTTATAAATCATATAATTTAACTAACCCGGTGTCCGTATGTAATTTTCTACCCTATGGTCAAGTGATACATATATATATCATTTCAACCCACAATAATTTAAAATTTACGGGCATATATCATTTCAACCTACAATCCTGAGTTAAAATTCAAAATTCATAAAGTCGCTCAGTTTATCATTTCAATTCATAACGATTTTCCCTAATCTATACATCGTTCGGGTATGTACCATTTCGACCCATAGTGATTTACTAGTGAATCTAAGGGAACTTGTAGTATGATGACAACATATAATTTGAACATACGGCCAATCGTACAAAATATATTAACAATTGAACATCCATAACAATCATCATTCAAATCAACCAATAAATAACATCATTTAACTTATTATCATCAGCATGTATTTAAGTGATAATTAAAAATTCAATGTTAAATTAAATGGCGATCAAATTCAATAAAAGTCAGATTTAACTGGAATGACAATTTAAATATATCAAACATCAACCAATCAATTTCTAATCACATCATAAATTTAATTTAACTAACATAAGATAATTTAGTAGTTAAGAGTGGGTTAAAACTCTCACTTTTGATTTATCGGCAATTTTAAAATCCAATATAGCCCAAAATTCAATAGTCACAGAATTCGTCCAAACTAGTTCTATAAAGAATAAAATTTGATACGACCAAATGGAATAATCCTCACATGAATCCGACCTCGTATGCAAAAGTTATGTAAGTTAGAATATTTGATTTTCAATATGAAAAAAACAAGACACGTTACCCTCGTTCCAGCACGTCTGCATCTCTTACCATCATTCACACATTCGAAAACATAACACAAGATATGCTCGAACCCACAAGATTATGGTCGCCAGCAATCACGCCGTTGATCACGAATCTTTTAAGCCACGACCACCTGCTCTTAGATCTGAGACCTCCATTCGACCCTCTATCTCTGGCTGACCCCACGACCTGAAACCCTTCGCCTCTGGCCATCTCTAGGCCATACACCACCGTCGTGCTTTGAGCACATTTTCTGGCGCATTGGAGACCATCTAGCAAGAACGAACATATGATCTACGACCTACTCAACACTACCTTCCCAATGCCATCTTCCGATCGTCGATCGGATGAAGATGCACCATTGGATCATGAAAACCTAGAAATGGACGTCTAAGATTCATCCTTGATTTTTGGTGACTCGAATTGAAAAACGAGCAATAATAGTGGATTGTGCTCGTCGAGAGCTTTCCAACGATATATAATTTGCTATAGTTTTGAGGAGTTTGATTTTTGAAATCAGTTTTTGAAACTGAATTAGAATTTGGATTTGCAACCATTAGAAGAAGGAAGAAGCTGTTGGTTGAATAGGTAGATACATATAATCTTAAGAAATAGAAAGACTGCTAGGGTTAGAAAAAATCTACTTATATAGACAAGGCCCAACAAGAAAGAATGAACATATTGAATCGGTTTGAAATGACAATAACGACTCGAAAAGTCCGATCCGCTTCCAAACGGAAAGTAGGTCATCCCATATGTCAAAATAGATGTTTTCGATATTTTTAAATTCAACATAACATGTTTCAAGTCCTAATTCCATTGTATGAAGAAGTTAGCTTTTAAAATCAGCTTAATTCAAATTGAATTCATCAAATTAATTTCCACGCGCTTCGAGCCTGCACGATCAAATGACAAGTCCGATCATTATGAAACTTGAAACCCTACAATAATTCACTGTTATAGATCCATTGAAACTGGTTTCGTCGAAATCCAAGGCAGTGACAAAATTGGCTATTTTCACGCTAATTAGAAAAATTACTATAAATTAATTTTATCACTTTTCAAATTCAAATTGAATAACTAACAATTTTATCATTTTTTCTTTCCTCATAATTTAAAATCTTTCTGAATAAATCTCTATGTCAAAACCAATTTTAAATATTACACTAATTACGATGTTCAGTTTCAACTGTAGTAAAATCCACTTAAATTATATTTTAATTTCAAATAAATTCTTTTATTTTGATTATATCTTATTATTCACTCCACCATCATCTTACGGATATAAATAACATTGATTTACATCTTATTACATTAATATTCTACAATTAACATCTTTTACCATATTAATTACTATATCCCAATTATACTGAATTTTTGTCTATTTCCAAATTAATTTCAACATACTAAATAAATAGATGATAAATAAAAATTGTTACCTTTTACTTAATTAAGTCACATCTATTATTATATTATCAACAGCAAATGTTTTGACTATTTACACAACACTGATTATATTCATTTTCCGTTAATTACATATAATTTCCCTTTTTAATATAACATTTAATTCATTTCCTTATTTCAATTTATCACCAAATTAACTTTACAATTATTTCAATTGCTTGAGATTACATTCAAATAATTACCGATTACATTAAATCACATTATTAAATTGCATTCTGGTTATTTTTTTCATTAATAAATCTTAAATTTTTTAATTTTTTACAACATTAAAGTTCGAAAAATTATTTAACAAATAAACTTAAGTATCAAAAATTACGGGTCGTTACACTCTCCCTCGCTCAAAAATTTTCATCCTCGAAAAGGGAAAGAAGGAATTAATATATTATATTCAAATTACTGAATTTATAAACAATTAATTAACATAATGAAATAATTTAAATGAAACATAAATTTATAAACAATTAAATCCTTTCATATTCAAGTTCAATAAAAGTTTGAAAAACATTTCCACTTTTACAAAATAATTATAGGTCCAAAATTCACGAAAAATTTCGGCAGAGTCTCCTTTGTATGGAAAGGTTCGAGAGAAATAAAATATCAATAATAACTATATATATATATATCATATTTAAAAATAAAATATCCCAAACCACGAGAAATAATATAATATCGCTATAAAACCATAATCTGAAAACATACTTATTTGTCAGACAAACAACGCTTTATTTATGAAATAAAAGCAGTAGCTATTGCTTCTATAAACCTGCATTTCACTTATGTAATCCAAAATAGTGAGAATTATGTGCAAGAGAAATATTTAGATATTTTCAATTGGCAAAAAAAACAAATCAATACAAAACATATAAAAACAAACAATATAATCATTATATGCAACCAATGAATCCATCATACATCCATAGCAACCAAAACTGATAGTTTGTTCAGGTTCAGAAACTTTTAATCGTACAAAGGTGATAAATAAACGATCAAGTGTATCCTACGCTCAATAGCCTTTGGTAATAACTTAATAGATTAGTTACACATCCTTATACAGTCAGAAGTATCCTTTCCCAAACATCCCATAAGCCAAAAAAACAAGAATCTCAAATATCATTTAAGTTTATTTTTATTAATTTCATTTCACATCATTTAATGTCTATTTATTGTCATTCATTCATACGATGGTTATTTTATTAATTTAACTTCATTACTTACAAAATTAAATTCTCATTCATTCATACAATGCCATTTTTGACTACCTTACATCCAATTACCTACATAAGTTATTTCCATTCAATTATTTAGATCATCCATAATCAATTCTCAAAATATTATGTAAGTCTCTTTGCAAATTATTCACCATTATTATTTATTTCATTTTCACATTTACTTCTCTCATATATAGTATTATTGAATATTAAATCTATTTCCGAACCATTTCACATTTTCTAAATTTAAAATCATTTAATTAATGTAGTATTCACTTTTACTACATATTTTAATTATAATTAACATTAGGCATTAACTTAAGTTTATAATATTCTTGTACATCTTAATTCTTCCTTGATAAACATAATTCCATTGAACACTTTCATTTCTTAACTTTTACTTGTATAATATTCTATTACGTATTCTTATTTAACACTACAACTTTTAAACAATTCAGGTAAGTTATAACTATGTTTTAAGAATGTAATTGAACGTTACACAAATTTAGCTTATTCATTTTAGTCAACAAATGTTCAATAATTACATCTTCTAAATATTTTCTATCCTTTAAATTTACAAGCTACACATTTCCATTTTCTTTTTTATCTCATTAACCATTTAGTATCTAATCCTTATTTTCATTTTAGAAACTTCTAATTATTAATATAGTTAAGATTTCATTCCTGACAATAATTGAAAACTGCTAATTGTCAGAAAGATGGAAGAACTAAATTCTGGATTCATTTCAGTCAATTTGAAAATAATATATATATATATATATATATATATATATATATTCATATCCATATAGATCAAATCATATTTAGGAATTCAAAATTAACATTTATTCATTATAATAGATGTGTAGTAAAAGTACTACATCAGTCTTCCAACTTTAAAACTCGAAAATGAACATCGATGATGCATGCACCAACTACCGAAATTATTTTTCAACGACAGAGAGCGGACTACAGAACTTATTTCCTTTCAAAATTCTTTTTATAACTTTCTTTCAAATCATATTGAAAATATTTATCCAAAAATACTTCCAAATATGATCAATATTATATTCCAAAATCTTTTGAAAACCAATTTCAAAGCCCGAAAATTTAGTTCTCAAATTCCAATTTATTTTTACTTTACTTATAAATCCTATTTTACAATCAATATTTATAAAATTTCACTTCCTAACAAACAATTATATCACATCCAACTATATCTTTTATAAAAATTATTCCTTTGAATACAAAATATAATACTAGGTAAAATTATTTCAAAACCAATATTGTATCAGTCTACCCTATTAAGTGTTTTAGAAATTCCTATTGATGACATAGTGTCCTATATACCACTCAGAATTTATAAATACTCAACATAAAAAATTAACATAATACAAAACATTCTATAACACTAACTAGTACGCTCTCTCATATATATACTCTCAACAACTGATTCTAGGGTAGTACTACCCTATCTCTAATGAGTCAGACCCCACAAAGCTAAGATTATCGCTAAACCAAAGCTTTGATACCAAATGTAATGACCCACCTTTTGGATGGTTTAAATTGACAATAAACCTCACATGTCAGACTCAAACCATTCAAAAGGAAGGTTTGTTGTGGGATAAATAAGAAAAATAAGAGAAAGAAACAAAACAAACAAAGAATCTCACAGCGAAATGAAAAAAATATAATAATCAAATAACAGTTCATGAAGCTATTTTACAAATAACATTTGATTACACTTTTACAATACAGATCAGAGTACATACAACAGGAATAAATAAATAATGCAGCGGAACAACATAATGCAGTAGTATAAATATAATAAATAATAATAGTACTAAATCTTCATCTTTATCCGCCATAAATAAGGTCTTTGATACACTGAAAAGCTCAGATTGACCCGAGCACAATGAAAAGACAAAAAATCGAGTCATAACTAAAAGATTTTATGTAAGTCAAATCGATAGTAAATAAATATGAGTGAACGACTTCAGAGATGTTTACGGGGTTGTACATCTCCTATCAAGTGTCTAGCGTGAGTGCGATAACTTAAGAGATGTTCGGGATTTCCATCTTCTAAGGATCCGTTAAACTATCTACATACATAGTACAATACGATATTATAATAGTGTCTATAGTAAAGTATTAAAATAACATTAAGGTGTTACCCATATCCCCTTTAACACATTTTATATACTCCCGCAGTCTATACAGTATCGTAATTCCTCCATAAATTGAAGGGCTATCAGAGGGCAGTCCATAGGTATGGCACAAACCAAACTCGTAATGGACGTGATAAGTCATGTGGCAAGGCATGCAAGGCAATGCCTAGGGCAGGATACTGCCGTTTTGTGGATCTGGACTGGTGGTAACTTATAGCAGCTATTACTGCCCACCTCAGAACACACTCCCATAATCAAAGTTAAGGGGTAGCCACCAAATCAATCACAAAGTCATAATATGGTATCGAAGAAGCATGTCTGATCGGAGAAGAGACCTCACTTGGCCCGGCGTGGCTACTGTTTTAGTCACATCAAGCTCACTCGAGGGAGTCAGGGCTACGTGAATACCTCATATAGAATCGTTCGCCAAACCATCCTACTTCATTCTGGAATCTCCACCACGTACACATTTGTTAAAGTGGTTTTCGGTATCAGTAGAGAGTATAACAATGTCTAATCCCGGTCTCTTTAACAACCAAACGCTTATTTTACACCGAATGGTTTTTGACATTTCCAAAACCAATTCATAATTGATATCAAAATATTATATTCTCAAAACCATATCACTTTCGAAATCATATTCCCTTTCAAAAAACATATCACTTTCGAAATCGTATCACTTTCTAAATCTAATTTACAAATAGGTTAAACTCTCATTTCAAAATCATCACATTTACTCAAAATATGTTATTTCACTAGAAAATATCCTTTCAAATTCCAACGTGGATTATAACATCATTTAACAATATTCGCTTTAAATCCAGGATGTAATTATAAAAAATTCAGCCTTGCACAGTTTGAGTTTCTGAAAATAGTTTAGATAGTCATAATTAGTTTAATTAGTTTTAAAATAGTTTAAAATAGTTAAAATGCTTTAAAATACTTTAAAATGGTTTAAAATAGATTAAATAGTTTAAAATGGTTTAAAATGGTTTAAGATAGTTTAAAATAGTTTAAAATAATTAAACTAGTTTAAAATAGATTAAAATAGTTTAATATAGTTTAAAAAGTTTAAAATATATTAAAATAGATTAAAATAGTGAAAATACGTTTAATATAGCTTAATAGTTTAATATAAAATGGTTTGAAAATCTAAATAAATCTGAATTTTAAAATAATATATCTTTGTAAAATAATTAATTTGAAAGTAATATCAAATTATACTATTTCCACATTTCAACAATCTGGGCCATATCTAGCTTTCAAATTAGCAAACTCAATTTTAATCTTCCAATTCAGATTCCCAATAAAACCATTTAAATCTATGTTGATTTCAAATCTATGTTTAAACTATATATTTAAACCACTTCAAATTCAATAGATTTCAAAATTTAAATATCCAACGTTTCAATAAATAAATTTTGATAATTTCATTTATATTTTAAAAATTCAACTTTAAAATTTCAATTTCAATTCCTTAAACCATTCAATTAAACCAATTCCAATTTTAACATATAAAGCTTGGATTTTCGAAAATAATTCAGTTTATATAAATCAAAATTTTATTTTATAATATCATTTAACTAGGTTCAAAAAAATTTAAGGATTTAAAAATCATTTAATTTAACCAACACGGTGTCCGTATATAATTTTCTACCCTATGGTCAAGTGTTACGGATATATATCATTTCAACCCACAATAATTTTAAATCTACGGGTATATATCATTTTAACCCGCAATGCCGAGTCAAAATTAAAAAATCCATAAAATCGCTCGAGTTTATCGTTTCAACCCAAAATGATTTTCCCTAATCTATAGATCGTTCGGGTATGCATCATTCTAACCCATAGTGATTTACTAACAGTAAACTAAGGGAACTTGTAGTGTGATAACAACAGATAATTTACCATAGTGATTTACTAACAATAAAGTAGGGGAACTTACAGTGTGATAACAACCGATAATTTATACATACGTCCAATCATACAAAATATCAAAAATTAAACACCCATCACAATCATCATTCGAATCAACTAATAAATAACATCAATTAACCGATTATCATCAATTGGTATTTAACTGACAATTAAAAATTCAATGTTAAATTAACTGGTGATTAAATTCAATAAAAGTCTGATTTAACAGGAATGGAAATTTAAATATACCAAACATTAAGCAATCAATTTCTAATCATATCATAAATTTAATTTAATTAACATAAGATAATTTAGTAGTGTGAGTAGGTTAAAACACTCACTTTTGATTTATTAATGATTTTATAATCCAAAATAGCCCAAAATTCAACAGTCACAGAGTTCCTCTAATCTAGTTCCATAACATATGAAATTCTGATACAATCCCAATGGAATAAACCGCGTGTGAATCTGACTTGTATGCAAAAGTTATGTAAGTCAGAATATTTGAATTTCAATATGAAATAATTAAAAAAACAAGACACGTTACCCCCGTTCCAACGCGTCAGCATCTCTTACCACCGTTCATGCGTTCAGAACCCTAACATGAGATATGCTTGAACCCACGAGACTACAGCCGCCAGCAATCATGCCATTGACCATGAATCTTTGCCGCCACGACCACCGACTCTTAGATCCGAGACCTCCATTCGACCCTCTACCTTTGGCCGACCCCATGACCTGAAACCCATCGCCTCCGGCTATCTCTAGGCTGTACACCACCGCCGTGCTTTGATCACATTTTCTGGCGAATTGGAGACCATTTAGCAAAAATGAATATACGATCTATGACATGCTCGACACTACCATCCCAACGCCACCTCCCAATCGTCGATGGGATGAAGATCCGCCATTGGATCGCGAAAACCTAAAAATGGACAGTCGAGGTTCATCCTCAATTTCTGGTTGAACGGTGGCCCGAATTAAAAAATGAACAGCAGTAGTGGATTGCGCTTGTCGAGCGCTTTCCAACGATATATAATTTTCTATAGTTTTGAGGAGTTTGATTTATTAAATCGATTTTTGAAATTGAATTAGGTTTTGGATTTGCAGCCATTAGAAGAAGGAAGAAGCTATTGGTTGAATAAACAGATATGTACAATAATTATAAATAGAAAGAGTGCTAAGGTTAAAAAAAATCTATTTATATAGACAAGGCCTGATAAGAAAGAATGAACATACCGAATAGGTTTGAAATGACAATAACGACCCAAAAAGCCCGTTCCGCTTTCAGATCGATAGTAGGTCATCCCATATATCAAAAAAGATGTTTTCGTTATTTTTTAATTCAATGGAACAGGTTTCAATTCCTAATTCCATTGTATGAAGAAGTTAGCTTTTAAAATCAGCTTATTTCAAATTGAATTCATTAAATTGATTTCTACGCGTTTCGAGCCCGCACGATCAAAAGACAAGTCCGATCGGTACGAAACTTGAAATCTTACAATAATTCACTGTTACAGATCCGATGAAACTAGTTTCATCGAAATCCGTACAGTGACCAAAATGGCTATTTTCACGCTAATTAGATAAATTATTATTAAATTGATTTTTATCATTTTTCAAATTCAAATTTAATAACTAACATTTTTTATTATTTTTGCTTACCTAGTAATTTAAAATCTTTTAAAATAAATCTCCATGTCAAAACCAATGTTAAATATTACACTAATTACAGTGTTTAGTTTTAAGTGTAATAAAATCCACTTTTATATTTTAATTTCAAAATAAATCTTTTATTTTTAACTGTAATAAAATCCACTTAATTATATTTAATTTCAAATAAATTCTTTTATTTTGATTATATCTTATTATTCACTCAACTATCATCCTACAGATATAATTAACATTGGTTTACATCTTATTACATTAATATTCTACAATTATCATCTTTTACCATATTAATACAATATCCCAATTTTACTGAATTTTTGTCGATTTCCAAATTAATTTCAACAGATTAAATAAATAGGTGATAAATAACAATTGTTAACTTTTAATTAATTAAATCACATTTATAAGTTTATTATCAACAACAAATGTTATCACTATTTACATAGCACTAATTATATTTAATTTCCATTAATTACATATAATTTCCCTTTTTAATATAACATTTAATTCATTTCCTTACTTCAGTTTATCACCAAATTAACTTTACAATTATTTCAGTTACTTGAGATTACATTCAAATAGTTACCGAATACATTAAATCACATTATTAAATTACATTTCAGTTATTTTTCTCATTAATAAATCTTAGATTTTTTAATTTTTCACAACATTAAATTCCAAAACTTATTTAATAAATAAATTTAATTATCGAAAATTACGGTTCGTTACAATTGTGAAATAGCTATATATAACAATTTTATGGGATTCTCAACATTTGGATTCCCTTTAGCCTAATTATAAATCTATGCATTTATTATATATACTTTGCTTTTATCTTGGCATTATTAAGCAAATGTACTTTGGCTTTTCATTGAATCATCCACAATCTCTGCTAATTTGAATATTTCCAACTTAAAGATTCTTAACTTGAATTTAGTATTAACATATTATATTCAATGTCACTTATGAAGTTTGAGTCCGGACACCTCTTCATAAACAGTTTGTTATTTTTATAAAAATTCTCTACTATTTTATAAATATATGAGAACACCTCACATAAAAATTCAGTGATATCTATTTGGATTTTAAATTTGCTTCATGTATCAAATACACAAATAAATCACGATATCACAAACAATATAACGTGTATGATAATTCATATTGCCAACGCATAAGGAATCCATCTTACATGTCCCATATTAAACATTAAATAAGGTGTCCTTGCTTGTTGTTTGGGATATTCCTAGATTCTTTAATACTTACTATAAAGTTATCATTTACAAATCCAACGTCGAGTATTAAAACAACTAAAGCTTATTTTAACATAAGTACATCGTCAACAATCAGCAGTGTGTTGTTACTTATGGTTTAGAAATATCTATATACCTTCTAATGTTTTTTCTTATGAACACATGCTTCCTGTGAATTTTGATTGATAATCAAACTTTTTCATATCTCTATTAAAATATTTATTTAATTTCGATGGTTATAAAAATATACTTCCCATCATTTCTTGGATCGTATACAAAAATTACGCAAACTCAATATCGCTTCCACCGACTACGAGACACTTTGATTATTATGTCCAAATAGTCTACTTCAATTTTATATTTAGAACTTTCTATTACAACATATATATAACAAAACATAAAGCCACATTAGCCGAAAATTTTGCGAGTGAAATCCAAACAACTTGAGCACATTGAATGGTGAATCTGATACGTTAATTTGGATAATTAAAATTCATGGTATTATTCTTATCAATATCGGTCTCCATATTCCTATTGCATTTGTCTTCCTCTTAAAGACACATTTGCGACCAATGGATCGTATCCCTTCGGGTATACCTATCAAAATCATATTTTGATAATGTACATGAAATCTATTTTAGATTTGTGTGTCATACCGTATTGTAAAGTCAAAAACTCTTAGTGGTTTAACTAATCAATCAAGGATTATTTATTCTTGACATTGACAAAAAACTCACAGTTTCTTGTTAGTGTATAAGAATACACATGTGATATCCCGGAATTTTTGACAATATCAGTTTAATAATCATTGTATAAAATTAAATTGATATTGGCTATATTGATTAATAAAATATGTTTTGGTTAATAATCTGAATAAATAAATATTTAATTTGTGATTTGTCTTTTTAAAATGTTAAAATAAATGTTTAAATTATAATGTATATATATATTTGTATATATATTATAGTTTATCTTTGTTTTGGAATTTAGTAAATAAATGAAGTTTTGTTTTTAAATTCTAATAAAATATTGAGTAATTAGGAAATTATGTTTTAAATTAATATTAAGCTTTTAAAAATCTATTTAAACTAGTAATTATATGGTTTGATAATATTTAAAATAAATGAAATTGTTTAAAATTTGTCTTAGCTTAATTTTTGTTCTAAATTTAAATAAAAGTTGATTTTATTTTTTCATTTTTAAATATTATTTGAGTAATATGATTTGAGTATATTTTATATAAGTCTAAATATAAAATAGCATATGATTAAAATTCATTTGATAATAAAAGTGATTTATAATTTCTTTATGAATCATATAAAATTTGTTAATTAGTTATTTTAAGCCATATTAATAAATGTAATATTTTTCATAAATATAAAAGGAATTAAAATAAGGAAATAGAATCTTCATTTTTAATTTGAATAAATTGATTTTAATTTGGATTTCAAAAGTTTAATTTGAATTTGAAATTTTATTTTGAAATTCAAATAAATAGATTCTTTAAAATATTTATATAAGTTTTAATTTATAAATTGTTTTATTTACATTTTCTTAAAAATAAGAAAATCATATATATTCATTTAAACATAAAATAAATTAAAGAAAACTATTTTTAAACATTTAAAAGTATAACTTAATAAAGACAAGTGTTAAGTATTAAACAAATCTAAGCTACATGTGTTAGGTTGTAAAACAAACAAAATGACAAGTGTCATTTGATTTTAATCTTTTCTTTATTTTTATTAAAGTATTTTCAACCTTTTAAACTGTAACGGTCACGGATTTTCGTTCTTCGAAAAATCAGACATCGACACTCACTTTATCGACTGCCGAATATCGAAGGCCGAAAACCGAGAAGTTATGGGTTTTAAAAAGAAAAGAAAAAGAAAGAAGAGAGAAAAAGAAGAAAGAAAAAGAAAAATAGAGAAAGAAAGCAGAGAATTAGAAAAACAGAAGATAGAAGAATTTTAAAAATAGAACGGACAGAAAGGAAATAACAGAACAACAACAGAATCTCACAATTCGCAGCGGAACAACATATAATAATAAATGAATAATCTTTAAACAAAGAACTATATCAGTTATTACATTACATCACATTTTATTACATCATATCATCACATCAGAGTGTACAACAACATACAACAACAAACAATGCAGCGGAAAAAGAAATACTATATAAACTAGTAATACGCCATGCCATCCAGCTTGCCTCCAGCAACTCCAGAATATCCAGAATATCCTGATAAACCTTAACTCTTGACTGCCCGTGTGGAAAATTGGTTGGCACCCAGAGTTTAGGAAGGAAAACAATAAACTCCAAGTCAGTCATGTGACTGGTGTGAGAACTCAAAACAGTTTATTTATCTTTAAAATCAAAATAGAGGAATATTTTTAATCAATTCGCAATGCTTTTAAAAATGAGACTACCATAAGGCCTCCCGCACACACACACAATGCAAACGCAGAATCGGAGGAGATTTCTCCTTATGATAGCCAAAGATGCTTGATACGCATTTAAAATAACATTTGATATTATTATTAGTGCATAATGTATAACAAATCATTTCGAAAATAAAGATATAAATCTTAGCCGACATAGACATTTCGAACTATGCCTACTATAGCTACTATCCAAACAGTGGTGACCACCATAAGTGAATAGCAGGTTCTACAACTAATACCGTACAAGTTTCGTATTGGGAATTGGATTTCCAACAAATGGTCAGGCCAAGGAACTTCCCATTGCCACTGAGAATGCCTCTGGATGGACATCCCCGAGAACCAAACCGGATCTCAACCAACACAAGGCCGGGTTACTCCTAACTGAGCAACAACTGACCGAATATGCCATCCCCCGGTCCTTTGGGACCTTTTTCCGAGAGCGCTCTCTAATCAATTCACACAATCATAACAAAGTGTTTTCAACATGAGTAAGTATCTGGGCTCCATACCATGATACCACCCTTTTCCAGAAGGAAATGGACATATCCTAAAGGGTGCTACCCCTCATAACCTTGCTGCTTCTTTCCTGTTTTGACCATTCACGGGGTGTGAGGCTCGACGAATTCACGTCCACAAAAACATACTTTATACAAAAGCCATGCTTTGGGTCAACAAATGATCAACACAATGATCACTAAGATAGACGATCAAATAAATGATCCTATCACAATAATCAACACAATGATCATTTCAGCATCACTCAGTATGTCACATTACCAAATTGGGAATATATCGCTGATAACTTCAACTATATAACCTTTGAGCTCGTACGTCTCAAAGAAGGGTGTTAAGCAAAGAATAAATTCTCCGCCACCAACAGAAATATATTTGAAAGAAATCGGCTTTATATCTCAACTTGTAATGTCAGGCATACTATCCATACAAGTCTGTTCCGGGATCGAACAGAACCGAAGGCACTTACAAAGAAGTCCTTGCAATCCGGATATTCACAATCCTGATCGGATTCACCATCACATATGGAGAACTCAATACCGTAGCTACTCGGTGCAGAGTCAATCGATAGTTCATCCTATCGCTCTCGCAAATACCGGTCTTCAACACCGATCTTCAAATGCGATTCACAACGACGTATCACATATTCGGAGTGGGTTATACGACCCCATGGTCCTTTCCCGGTTAACCCGAATAGTGAGCGCTTATTCAAAAATAAGTGTGCATTCAAATTCAATCAATTCACATCAAATACCCATTCAAAGGGAAATATTGATAGTCGGCTATTGAACTATCAATGGATATGCACACATCACCAGTTTCCAAATAATTTTCCAAATTATTTATTTTCCAAAATATCTTTACTAGATATATAATTTCAACACTTCAAAAATAAATCAATATTTATTTTTAACCAATTTCACTTTCACATATAAATTCCATAATGAATTTATATTTCAAAATATTCGTGCATATACGATTTCAATAATTCATTTCCATTTATCCTCCAAAAAGATAAATTCTAATTATTCACTTCATATTGGAAAACATTTCCATACTTATTTATTCATAAGTAATTCACAAATTCCTTTTATTTTCAACACTTAGAAAATATTCAATATACTTAAAGCGAATTAAGTATATAATTCATTCTTTAAGAAAATCATTCTCTTAAACATATTTACTTGGGCCAAAACGAATGTTGCGTAAAACATCGTTACGACAACCCAAAATCACTAGTATATGGATTCGAAATTAAAATAGATATATAAATCCCAATATTATTCTAAACATTTCCTTTCGGAAATCATTTACTATAACAACAGTGTTATAGTCCACCATTTCCTTTTATTTCACGAAAACGTCTATTTCAACAATAAATGTTGAAATCTATGGTTTCGAATCTCAACACATTTAAAACATCGTTAGATCGTTTTAATTCTGTTTAAAACATCATATGTAAAACAATTTCTTTAACGTATTATTCACTATTCAAAACGTGAATATACTACCTTAACAAATTTCATCATTTCTATTCACTTTAACTTAAAGAATTATTCACTGTTCAAAATGTGAATATAACTCTATCTCTAAGTTATAACAATTAACTTATCAAAATAAGTCATTTGCGGATTTATAAAACAACGTTTATAAATTCCGTTTCTATTTATTTATAAAACTTCCTTTTTATAAATTCCTTTATTATACTATTCCAGTTTATAACTCAATTATAAACTACAAGTTCATATTATAAGTTAATTACTTATAAAACGATTATTTTACAAAATCGTTCATTTAACTTCCCAAATTATTAATCTTAACTTATAAGATTGTTTATTTATCCAAAATTCATTCTTTCGATAACTTTATAAATTTTATAAACCTATTGCTTATAAAATTTCATTTATAACTTCACAGTTTATAATTTCATAAATTTCATTCATTTAGGAAATTCATTTTCACTACATTCAAACACTTATAAAAACTCGTTTTATAATGTCCATAATTCAATTTATAAATATCCATTTATAAATCTCTTAATATAAATTAATTTATATTATTCTTTTAAACGTCTTTAAATTCCTTTAAAATTTCACCGTTCTCTTGATTTATAAAATAATCAAATTTTATAAATCTTATATTCAAACTTTTAATAATAAACTCAAAAATCCAGTTTAAACTATTTTATAAAATCATTGGTTCATATTTCTCAAAAATCGACTTTTAATCGTATTTCTAAAAATCAGCTTTTTTTTTTACTATATTTCACAAAAACCATAATTTTTATAACTTTAAAAATTATAACGTTTATTTATTTATAATGGATCAATTCCAAAAATATAGTATATTTTCAAAAATCACTTTAAAACCATTTTAAAATCCAAAAATCTGGGTCCAATGATGCTACACACCAAATAGTCAATCACGACTAACAACGATATCATATATCGATATGATAATCCATCAAATATCAAAATATCTGAAATAAAATAAATACTGTTGAGGAATCCAGTTGGATCCCTCCAACCTGTTTTCCTGCATCACAAACATTAGCACAATACCAATTTCGCTCCAGTACGAAATTATCGCGGTATATGTTCTTATTAAATATTATCCGCTTACTAACGGCGTAATAGGGTCTCATCCGCTAAACAAAAAAATGCGGGAAATCAATCAACTGCAATATATACATATGCCAATATATATATATTGATATTATATATAATACCAATTTCACTGTTTATGAAATATTCGCGGTATATGTTTATATTAAATAACATCCGCTTACTAACGGCGCATAATGTCTATTTTAACAATCAATAATTTACAGTCATCATTCAAACATGCATTCCAATATTTTAAATCTAACTATTTAAAATAAAATCGAAATCTATTCGATTGAGTGAGAAATTCTCACCTTGGTTTTAATTTCCGTTTAAGCTTTAATTTCGAATAAAATTAAACGCGCGTTTAATTTTACCCGAAATTCTCACTAACTCCAAACGACTCCAAACCAACTCCATCGCGTAGTGCTCGTCCATACGATTCCAACGCAACTGAGTTTGCATTTTTTCGACCTCGTATGAAAAAGTTATGATTTTTACAAGTTTGTACACGATTTAAATAACTTAATTTACAACTAACTTTAATTATTTTAACCTTAACTCACTACAGCCCTTAGATCCCGCCATCATCAAATCTAGGCCGTGCTTTACTATCTTCTTCTCCCCCGTATGCATCTCCAGGTAATTAGAATAGAGGCCGAACCCACCTTCGTATATTAGGTTTTGATTTTGCTCTTTGCTTGCTCGATAGAAATTCGATCTGACACCTCCACATCGAAGGCCTTCACCCCCTCCAACTTCGGCCTGACCACCATCAAACTCGGCTACCCCCATCCCCTAGAATTTCGTGCGCAACCTACAACCATCGGCCTCCCCTAGCTCGTCCCACGATGCTCCAAACTCCATCAAATCCGTATGGATTGAAAGCTCATCCCGTGCTCTTCATCTTTGCTGTTGATCACTTCGGCTAAAACTTCACGGATGGAGAGAGATTGAGGGAGAGAGGAGAGTGATTTTCGGCCTTAGATATAAGAGATGGCGGCTGCAAATATGGGCTAGGGTTTTGTAATATTTTTTTTTTTTTATTTGTGTGTGGTGTATTTATAAGAAAAGCAAGCGTAAACACTATTCATCCCGGGAATTCCGAACTCCGATTTAGACGCCGTAACTAGCGTACCTAGGGTTTATCCCGCGTTCCGGACACAATGGAACAGGTTTCGGAAGCTAATTCGGAAGTATGTGCGAGTTATGGCTGAAAACGCTCAATTTAAATTAAACCGATTTAACTCGATTTCTAGGCGTTTTAATTTGTACCGGACAAACGGTAAATCCAATTGACTTAAAATTTGAAACCTTACAATAATATCACATTACGGATCCGATGAAACTGGTTTCGTCGAAATCCGAGACTTTTTGAAAAATGGCTATTTTGACTCGCCAAATTTAAATTAAAAATAATCGATGCGTTTCGAGCTGCCACGATCAAACGATAACTCCGATTGACACGAAATTTGAAATCCGGTAATAACTAACTATTACGGATCCAATGGAACTGGTTTCGTTCAATTCTGAGACTGTTCAAAAATTGGCTATTTTACAGTCGATTATTAAATATTAAAATATTCAATTTTCACAATTAAACTTTTAAATCGATTTTAAAAGTTCTAAAATATTTCTATAACTCCAGTATGATTAAATAAAATTTTCCAAATTATTTTCAATCATATTTAACTCAATTTTCAATTATTTCCATAATTTAACATATTAAATTATCGATTTAATTATCCAATTAAATCCAATAATTCAAATAAAAATTTATTCAACTTACAAATTCACTTTTTAACATTTAAAATAAATTAAATATTCAAATTTAAATTATTAAAAATTCTGGGTCGTTACAATCTTTCCCCCTTAAAAGAATTTCGTCCTCGAAATTATAAGTAAGAAAGGTTACAGAATTTATTAACTTTCCAAAATCCATAGTTAAACTTCTTACCATAACTTTACTAAGTTTTCAAATCATACTTAGTTATCTTTTCAAAAACAATTACTATTGTTTAACTTTCAATTCTAAAACAAAGTTAAAGTTTTCAAAAATTTCCAAATTTCTTAAATTTTTTCTAACGCCTTAAATTTCCGGAAAAATTCGCCATGTCTCCTTTGCGCGGCTCGATCCGAAAAAAAAATGACAGTATATATATCACAAATATACATCTCATCAAGTAATGAGGCATCCCGCAGGGAAAAAAGTGTAAAAGTACGATATTTAATCCGAGATATGTACCTTATTTTTTATTAGCGAGCATATACGGCTAATATAGCGCTAAAGCGAACTCCAAATGCGAAGCAAACGCGATCCGCACCTACTAATCACTCAACAAACATCATGAGAATCATGCATATAGACAATAATCTCAATATACAACATATAGCAACATGATGACTATATATGTCACATAGCAAATGCAACTAAACAATAAATGCAAACATCAACCATCAACCAACTATAATCCATAACCAATAAATATTCATTTATATTTTCATTAATATTTAATGAAATGGTTTTCAATTTAAATCACATTTGATTTATTTACATTGGATTTTATCAACATTCATTCTCAATTCAATTAGTTATCATTTACTAATTAAATTCAATTCGCATTCAATTCTATTCAAATTTATTTATCTTTAATTTGAATTTCAATTACATAGCTTCCAATTTCATTAATTCACTTTCATTAACACTTAATGAATTATATACAATCATCTAACAATCATATAACAACCAATGTATATTAATTACAACCAAATTCCTTTGCTTATATTCATTTAATTTGATTTAACACCATCACTTTCAATTGGTTTAATTAAACTGATTTTCATTCAATTATACAACTTCCAATAACATTAGATTTTAATGAATTAATACTTTCATTAATTATTCCTTATCAACTTATTTACATTCAATTGATTAACATCCAATCCATATAGTTTCACTTCTTATATATATAAGTTTATTCACAATTGTAAATCACTTTAATTATAATTCAATTCTTATAATTCTTTTACTTATACAATTATTCTTTTATTTAGATTATTCAAACAACCTAACAATCAACTTATATACACTTTAATAATTCTGAAAAATTATTTCTTTATATATAAAATATACTCAAGGTAAAATTGTTCCATTTACCCAATTTAAAACAATATTATGTCGAATTGTTCTATTCAAGTGTTTAGAAACCCCTTCGGCAAAGTTGTACATACCGTGCTGAGGAAGGTTCATATACCACTCAATAAACCAATCATCACAATATAAAACAATTTTATATTCACTAACAAATACGCTCTCATATCTATTATTACACTCAAACTCATTCTAGAGTACTGCTGACTCTATCTCTAACGAGTAATACCCAACAGAACCATGGTTGTCGCTTAACCATAAGCTCTGATACCAACTGTAACGGTCACGGATTTTCGTTCTTCGAAAAATCAGACATCGACACTCACTTTATCGACTGCCGAATATCGAAGGCCGAAAACCGAGAAGTTATGGGTTTTAAAAAGAAAAGAAAAAGAAAGAAGAGAGAAAAAGAAGAAAGAAAAAGAAAAATAGAGAAAGAAAGCAGAGAATTAGAAAAACAGAAGATAGAAGAATTTTAAAAATAGAACGGACAGAAAGGAAATAACAGAACAACAACAGAATCTCACAATTCGCAGCGGAACAACATATAATAATAAATGAATAATCTTTAAACAAAGAACTATATCAGTTATTACATTACATCACATTTTATTACATCATATCATCACATCAGAGTGTACAACAACATACAACAACAAACAATGCAGCGGAAAAAGAAATACTATATAAACTAGTAATACGCCATGCCATCCAGCTTGCCTCCAGCAACTCCAGAATATCCAGAATATCCTGATAAACCTTAACTCTTGACTGCCCGTGTGGAAAATTGGTTGGCACCCAGAGTTTAGGAAGGAAAACAATAAACTCCAAGTCAGTCATGTGACTGGTGTGAGAACTCAAAACAGTTTATTTATCTTTAAAATCAAAATAGAGGAATATTTTTAATCAATTCGCAATGCTTTTAAAAATGAGACTACCATAAGGCCTCCCGCACACACACACAATGCAAACGCAGAATCGGAGGAGATTTCTCCTTATGATAGCCAAAGATGCTTGATACGCATTTAAAATAACATTTGATATTATTATTAGTGCATAATGTATAACAAATCATTTCGAAAATAAAGATATAAATCTTAGCCGACATAGACATTTCGAACTATGCCTACTATAGCTACTATCCAAACAGTGGTGACCACCATAAGTGAATAGCAGGTTCTACAACTAATACCGTACAAGTTTCGTATTGGGAATTGGATTTCCAACAAATGGTCAGGCCAAGGAACTTCCCATTGCCACTGAGAATGCCTCTGGATGGACATCCCCGAGAACCAAACCGGATCTCAACCAACACAAGGCCGGGTTACTCCTAACTGAGCAACAACTGACCGAATATGCCATCCCCCGGTCCTTTGGGACCTTTTTCCGAGAGCGCTCTCTAATCAATTCACACAATCATAACAAAGTGTTTTCAACATGAGTAAGTATCTGGGCTCCATACCATGATACCACCCTTTTCCAGAAGGAAATGGACATATCCTAAAGGGTGCTACCCCTCATAACCTTGCTGCTTCTTTCCTGTTTTGACCATTCACGGGGTGTGAGGCTCGACGAATTCACGTCCACAAAAACATACTTTATACAAAAGCCATGCTTTGGGTCAACAAATGATCAACACAATGATCACTAAGATAGACGATCAAATAAATGATCCTATCACAATAATCAACACAATGATCATTTCAGCATCACTCAGTATGTCACATTACCAAATTGGGAATATATCGCTGATAACTTCAACTATATAACCTTTGAGCTCGTACGTCTCAAAGAAGGGTGTTAAGCAAAGAATAAATTCTCCGCCACCAACAGAAATATATTTGAAAGAAATCGGCTTTATATCTCAACTTGTAATGTCAGGCATACTATCCATACAAGTCTGTTCCGGGATCGAACAGAACCGAAGGCACTTACAAAGAAGTCCTTGCAATCCGGATATTCACAATCCTGATCGGATTCACCATCACATATGGAGAACTCAATACCGTAGCTACTCGGTGCAGAGTCAATCGATAGTTCATCCTATCGCTCTCGCAAATACCGGTCTTCAACACCGATCTTCAAATGCGATTCACAACGACGTATCACATATTCGGAGTGGGTTATACGACCCCATGGTCCTTTCCCGGTTAACCCGAATAGTGAGCGCTTATTCAAAAATAAGTGTGCATTCAAATTCAATCAATTCACATCAAATACCCATTCAAAGGGAAATATTGATAGTCGGCTATTGAACTATCAATGGATATGCACACATCACCAGTTTCCAAATAATTTTCCAAATTATTTATTTTCCAAAATATCTTTACTAGATATATAATTTCAACACTTCAAAAATAAATCAATATTTATTTTTAACCAATTTCACTTTCACATATAAATTCCATAATGAATTTATATTTCAAAATATTCGTGCATATACGATTTCAATAATTCATTTCCATTTATCCTCCAAAAAGATAAATTCTAATTATTCACTTCATATTGGAAAACATTTCCATACTTATTTATTCATAAGTAATTCACAAATTCCTTTTATTTTCAACACTTAGAAAATATTCAATATACTTAAAGCGAATTAAGTATATAATTCATTCTTTAAGAAAATCATTCTCTTAAACATATTTACTTGGGCCAAAACGAATGTTGCGTAAAACATCGTTACGACAACCCAAAATCACTAGTATATGGATTCGAAATTAAAATAGATATATAAATCCCAATATTATTCTAAACATTTCCTTTCGGAAATCATTTACTATAACAACAGTGTTATAGTCCACCATTTCCTTTTATTTCACGAAAACGTCTATTTCAACAATAAATGTTGAAATCTATGGTTTCGAATCTCAACACATTTAAAACATCGTTAGATCGTTTTAATTCTGTTTAAAACATCATATGTAAAACAATTTCTTTAACGTATTATTCACTATTCAAAACGTGAATATACTACCTTAACAAATTTCATCATTTCTATTCACTTTAACTTAAAGAATTATTCACTGTTCAAAATGTGAATATAACTCTATCTCTAAGTTATAACAATTAACTTATCAAAATAAGTCATTTGCGGATTTATAAAACAACGTTTATAAATTCCGTTTCTATTTATTTATAAAACTTCCTTTTTATAAATTCCTTTATTATACTATTCCAGTTTATAACTCAATTATAAACTACAAGTTCATATTAT
Source organism: Allium cepa (assembly GCA_030765085.1). Lineage (NCBI taxonomy): Eukaryota > Viridiplantae > Streptophyta > Magnoliopsida > Asparagales > Amaryllidaceae > Allium > Allium cepa. The sequence continues at coordinate 268,534,739 of CM060931.1, read as the reverse complement.
AAGTTAATTACTTATAAAACGATTATTTTACAAAATCGTTCATTTAACTTCCCAAATTATTAATCTTAACTTATAAGATTGTTTATTTATCCAAAATTCATTCTTTCGATAACTTTATAAATTTTATAAACCTATTGCTTATAAAATTTCATTTATAACTTCACAGTTTATAATTTCATAAATTTCATTCATTTAGGAAATTCATTTTCACTACATTCAAACACTTATAAAAACTCGTTTTATAATGTCCATAATTCAATTTATAAATATCCATTTATAAATCTCTTAATATAAATTAATTTATATTATTCTTTTAAACGTCTTTAAATTCCTTTAAAATTTCACCGTTCTCTTGATTTATAAAATAATCAAATTTTATAAATCTTATATTCAAACTTTTAATAATAAACTCAAAAATCCAGTTTAAACTATTTTATAAAATCATTGGTTCATATTTCTCAAAAATCGACTTTTAATCGTATTTCTAAAAATCAGCTTTTTTTTTTACTATATTTCACAAAAACCATAATTTTTATAACTTTAAAAATTATAACGTTTATTTATTTATAATGGATCAATTCCAAAAATATAGTATATTTTCAAAAATCACTTTAAAACCATTTTAAAATCCAAAAATCTGGGTCCAATGATGCTACACACCAAATAGTCAATCACGACTAACAACGATATCATATATCGATATGATAATCCATCAAATATCAAAATATCTGAAATAAAATAAATACTGTTGAGGAATCCAGTTGGATCCCTCCAACCTGTTTTCCTGCATCACAAACATTAGCACAATACCAATTTCGCTCCAGTACGAAATTATCGCGGTATATGTTCTTATTAAATATTATCCGCTTACTAACGGCGTAATAGGGTCTCATCCGCTAAACAAAAAAATGCGGGAAATCAATCAACTGCAATATATACATATGCCAATATATATATATTGATATTATATATAATACCAATTTCACTGTTTATGAAATATTCGCGGTATATGTTTATATTAAATAACATCCGCTTACTAACGGCGCATAATGTCTATTTTAACAATCAATAATTTACAGTCATCATTCAAACATGCATTCCAATATTTTAAATCTAACTATTTAAAATAAAATCGAAATCTATTCGATTGAGTGAGAAATTCTCACCTTGGTTTTAATTTCCGTTTAAGCTTTAATTTCGAATAAAATTAAACGCGCGTTTAATTTTACCCGAAATTCTCACTAACTCCAAACGACTCCAAACCAACTCCATCGCGTAGTGCTCGTCCATACGATTCCAACGCAACTGAGTTTGCATTTTTTCGACCTCGTATGAAAAAGTTATGATTTTTACAAGTTTGTACACGATTTAAATAACTTAATTTACAACTAACTTTAATTATTTTAACCTTAACTCACTACAGCCCTTAGATCCCGCCATCATCAAATCTAGGCCGTGCTTTACTATCTTCTTCTCCCCCGTATGCATCTCCAGGTAATTAGAATAGAGGCCGAACCCACCTTCGTATATTAGGTTTTGATTTTGCTCTTTGCTTGCTCGATAGAAATTCGATCTGACACCTCCACATCGAAGGCCTTCACCCCCTCCAACTTCGGCCTGACCACCATCAAACTCGGCTACCCCCATCCCCTAGAATTTCGTGCGCAACCTACAACCATCGGCCTCCCCTAGCTCGTCCCACGATGCTCCAAACTCCATCAAATCCGTATGGATTGAAAGCTCATCCCGTGCTCTTCATCTTTGCTGTTGATCACTTCGGCTAAAACTTCACGGATGGAGAGAGATTGAGGGAGAGAGGAGAGTGATTTTCGGCCTTAGATATAAGAGATGGCGGCTGCAAATATGGGCTAGGGTTTTGTAATATTTTTTTTTTTTTATTTGTGTGTGGTGTATTTATAAGAAAAGCAAGCGTAAACACTATTCATCCCGGGAATTCCGAACTCCGATTTAGACGCCGTAACTAGCGTACCTAGGGTTTATCCCGCGTTCCGGACACAATGGAACAGGTTTCGGAAGCTAATTCGGAAGTATGTGCGAGTTATGGCTGAAAACGCTCAATTTAAATTAAACCGATTTAACTCGATTTCTAGGCGTTTTAATTTGTACCGGACAAACGGTAAATCCAATTGACTTAAAATTTGAAACCTTACAATAATATCACATTACGGATCCGATGAAACTGGTTTCGTCGAAATCCGAGACTTTTTGAAAAATGGCTATTTTGACTCGCCAAATTTAAATTAAAAATAATCGATGCGTTTCGAGCTGCCACGATCAAACGATAACTCCGATTGACACGAAATTTGAAATCCGGTAATAACTAACTATTACGGATCCAATGGAACTGGTTTCGTTCAATTCTGAGACTGTTCAAAAATTGGCTATTTTACAGTCGATTATTAAATATTAAAATATTCAATTTTCACAATTAAACTTTTAAATCGATTTTAAAAGTTCTAAAATATTTCTATAACTCCAGTATGATTAAATAAAATTTTCCAAATTATTTTCAATCATATTTAACTCAATTTTCAATTATTTCCATAATTTAACATATTAAATTATCGATTTAATTATCCAATTAAATCCAATAATTCAAATAAAAATTTATTCAACTTACAAATTCACTTTTTAACATTTAAAATAAATTAAATATTCAAATTTAAATTATTAAAAATTCTGGGTCGTTACATAAACCATTTTTCACTTTCCTTTATTATCTTTTAAAAATCAAATGCAAGTTGAATCAAAAGGAAACATTTCACTTAAAAATTTGAAAATCTCTCAAAAACAAAATCTGCAAATTCATTTCAAAAAGCAAAACTAAGATCTGTAACACCTCTCAAAACCAAAACTTGTAACAAGAACATCAACATGCAATTTCAAAGTTACTGCAAATCATAATCAAGTCTGCATTTCTTTCTTTCCCACCTGAAGACAAAACTGCATTTGCATCTCTGGAATCAACTTTGAAAAGGGCTGCATGCATGAAATATGGACAGGGAAGCAAAAGCATTTTTAGACCTGCATGTATGAAGTTTATAATCTGTGCAATAACATTGCAGCATTTAATAAAGAAAGCCAGGATTCAGGAATCAAGAGGCTCTGTTTTAAAAAAAAAATAATAAGGTGAGCAACATTTTGTTTAAATATAATTTAGTAAATGTAGGTTGCCCGATTTTTTTCTGAAAGTCTTTGCTTGTGAATAACATAATCGTCTTCCTAAATCTCAAACCATAGATGCATGACAAAATTTGCAGCAATTTGTTTGTATATGAATTTCTGGAAATTACTTTATACTTATATAAGTATGTATGCTTTGTTAGTATCAGTAATTGTTGATGTACCTGACTTAAGCCTTTAAATTCAAACTTTTAGTAGTCTCATGACTCAACCATTATTGAGAAAATGGATTACAAACAAATTTTGTATGGTAACCATAAATCTGAGCATGAAAATTTAATAAGGTAAACTAAATTCAAAATCTTTTCTGGAAATAAAAAATGTTCAGTAAACATGATATTGTTTTAAAACATAAATTCCTTAATTTATTGAATTTAGATTGTGATCTGAAACCATTCAAGAAAAACATGATTTTTAACTCTGGAAACACAATTTAAAGTTTAAGATTATAGGGGCAGTTCACTTCCATTTGGAAAATGTAAATTTGATGAATTCTGTTGATGTTGAACATTAGGGGGTTTGAAATTCTCTTATGAAGGAAGAAGAGGGATCAGGCAATTCACAAAAATTAACTAATTGGTGAATTGATTTTTAAATTAGCTAAGGAGTGGGTTTTTATTCTATAACCCTAAGTTTTTAACAAGTAAGGAATTCGATCATCATCGCCACTAGGATTGATCGAGTGTTTAGCAACTCTAGGGATTGGTTGCTAGGCCATGGAGGAGGAAGTGGCCGGAGTTGTAGCTCTAACGATGGTCGGGAAGGTGTGATATCGCCGTTGACAGGGTTGAGGAGTTCTGGGTGCACTATGTTCCAGGTTTTGAAAAGGGGGCTGTTCTGTTTGATTTTGGATAATTGGAGATCTCTGATGCTTAGGTGTTCAAGTGGATTCAAGGGTGGATGGTGGATGAAGATGATCATCGTGGATAATTAGAAACTGGCCATGGCTATGTGCATGTGCACAGAGGTCATTTTGGATGTGGGTTTGGTTTCTGGGAATTATAGGGGATGTGTTCTCGGGGAATACCCGAGTAGCCTGAGGATGTGACTCGAAGTTAAGTGATGGGTGACTCGAAGTAAGATGGGGTTGAACTCGGGTAGATTATAGTTGTAGTGTTTTGTTTTATGTAACCTGATCTGTTTCAGGTTTTTAAATTTTAAAACTAAAAGAAAAATAAGCAAGGCAAGTTTAAATCTAAACTTAAAGAAGGATTAAATTATGAATTCAAATAGGTTTGAATTTCAGATTTTGAATAAACAAGATTTCCAGAAATGAAATATTTAAAAACTGAAACCTGCACAGTTTTTTTTATATAAAGTGAATTTAAATCTGGAAATAAGATTTTAAAACAAGATTTAAATTTCTAAGTTAACTCTGAATTTTAAACCTGAATCCAAATTTGAAGTTGAATCTGAAAGTTTCAAGTATAAACAAGTTATAAATTCAAATGTTATAATCAAATTGAATATTTTTAGAATTTTATAATATATGTAATGAAATTTAAAACAGGGTTTAAATTTAAATCTTTGAATCTAAATCTGAAGCATGATTTGAATGTTGGTTGTAATATAAATAAGATTTGAATTTATATGTTCAATATCACATGAAATATTTAAGGTATTTTAAATTTATTTAAATTGAATATGGGCTAAAGTTAAACTATTCTTCTAAAATTGCTTTAAGAGATAAGTGATTCTTTAAAATGAAAACTAAAGAGTTTTTAAATACTTAAAATCTTGTTTAAGTTTAAATTTAATTTCATTTTAATTTTAGTTTAAGATGGAATTTAAAAAATTTAAAAGCAATTTATTTTTAATTTACTTTGATAATGATAATTAAATCATTAATGAGGTTAATGATTTTCATTAAATTGTTTTGAACTTAATAATTTATTACCCGATTAAGGTAATTTAGTTTATAATTAATTAATTTAATTAATTAATAATTAGGATATTAATTAAATAATTAAGGGTTTTATTTAATTAATTAAAAGGATTAAGTAAGATAATTAAACTTGATTAAAGTGTGATTTAGAAATTAATTAAATAAGATTTGACTAATTTAATTAATGAATTGAATTTATTAATCAAGTAATTAACAAGGAATTAAGTTTTTAATTATCACTTGATTAATTAAATAATTAGAAATAAATTAATGAGTTTCTTTAAATAAATTAAGAATTAATATTGATTAATTCAATTAATTACTTTGGAAAAGAAATTAAAGATTTGTTATTGGTTAATGAAGGTCATTAGCTTAGTATTATTTTATAATTAATTAATGTAATTAATTTTAATGATTAATTGTATCAATTAATTTAAAGATAATCATTTGAGAATTATTTAAGTATAATTACTTAATGAAAGTAATTAAGGAAATTAATTACTAATTGTAATTAATTAATTTTATTTTTGATTAATTAAGTTGATTAATTTAGTTTAATTAATTTAATTTAATCACTGGATGATTTGAGAAGTAATTACCAATGTAATTAAAAATAAATAATTACTTAGTGAAGTAATTAAGAAGATAAATTAATTGATGTAATTTAATTGTTACTTAATGATGGAGGAGTTTTTGGAATTAATTACTTTGTGTATTTATTATTAGTGTGTTTAATTACTTAAGATAAGTAATTAATAATAAATTATTTAGTGTAATTAATTTTGGGTTTTGATAATTAAGTTATTTAAAGATAATTAAAGATGAAATTGATATAGTTAATTACTTAATGTGATTAATCAAGAATGATTAATCAATAGTGATAATTGATAATTAATTTAATGGAGTTATTTTAAATAAAATAATTTGAGATCATTAATTGATATAATTAATGATGTAAGTAAGATGGATTAATTAAGAACAATTAACCCATGAAGGAATTAATTAATGTAATTAGTTAAGGATTAATGTAATTAACTAATAAAGTAATTACAGGTTAATGACTAAATTTGGTTTAGAATAATTAATTTATGAAATAAATTGGAGGTTAATTACTTCAATGTAATTAAAGGATAATTAATCAAGATGATTAATTAGGGTAATTTGTTAAGAATAATTAATTAATTAATTTATAATTAATTAATTGATTTATAATTAATTAAGGAATATGTAAGCAAGATTTATATGGATGAGTAATTAATTTAATTCATTTTAAATTAATTAAGGAAGAAGTAATTAATTTAATTCATTTTAAATTAATTATATAATGGATGAATAAGTCATTGCTTATGAAATGTTGTTTAATTCTGATTACCCTGAATGGTTGAAATCTCAGATATGAGATATATGATGTTGAGTGATTTGGATGCTATGGTTGCATTGTGTTGATGATATGAATTATCTGTTTGGAATGATAATATAGATTATCTGTTGTGATAATAATAATGATGATTATCTATTATGATGTTGAGAATTATCTATCTGTGTGTATATAGATATTGAATTGAATTGTTTTAAACTTTAAAACAACTTGGACCTAAAAGACACGTTTTGGATTTCGATGAGACCGGGATCGGGTTTCCATATTTGGATATCCGAAAACCACATCGATCCAAATTTACGATAGGTCGTGAATCTCAAGTGAAGATAAAGATTCAGAGTGCAAGGGTTATCGTCGTTAACTCTGAGGGTGATTCCAAAATGAGTGTAACGAGATAATGCCTTCGGTTTCGTTCGAACCCGGAACGAACTTGTATGGATTGAATGCTTTCAGAACATCGTCAGGTGGACGATGAGCATTCTAAGAGATGTGTTCTCTAAAGGTAATCGTAGCCTCAAGCCTCATCAACCGGGAATGGCTAAAACAGGGGAGGTGCAGCAAGGCTTCGTGGGTAGCTCCCACTGGAGAGCGAGATTTACCACTGTCTAGAAGTCCCTTTATATTCGGCTGTGTGGGCAGTTGGTTGCAAACAACTGCGGGGTTGTCTTGTTTGGAACTGTTCAGTAAGGAATGGTTCCGACCTTGTGTTGCAAGGGAGCGAGCGTACTCCTCGGTACGGTGATCTAGGACACGTACTGTGACGGGCGGTACCCCAGTAGCCCTACCATTGTATGGAATCCAAAATCCAATAAGTGCGAACGGTTTTAATTGTATTACCCAGTTTTGTGGCTAGTAGCTGGAATTTAACAGATGTAACAATTTCGGCTATTTCATATTTACTTGAAAACCCTAGACACTACTATAATATCATCGGATTTCCTATCAAATGTTTTGGTTAGCGTAAGGTAAAAACTTTTCCATGTTTATGTGTGGGAAGTCTTACGTGATACCTTTCTTCTCAAAAGGTTTTTAAAGTTAAGCAACCTTAACCTGTTACTCACACCAGACCCATGTCTGACCCAGAGTTTATCTTTTGTTTTCTTAAACTCTTGGGTACTCAAATTTTTACGAGTAGTCAAGAGATTCAGGTTGGCTTTGACGAATATTGGAGGAGCAATGGAGCAGGAGGTTTCTGCGTTATAGATATATAGTTTCCACTGTGTTTTCTCTGTGTTGTGTTTGTATTTAGTTGTAAATACTAGACAGGTGTTTATAACTGTCTAGTATATGTGATGTGTATGCTTATTGTATATTATGTTAATACTTATGTTATTAATATAATTTATTCGTTCCGCTGTTGAGATTCTTGTGTTGTTTCTTCTTTCTCTTCTTTCTTTTCTTCTTCTATCCCTTTCTTTCTTAATAGATGATGCGATTTTTTGGGAGTAGAAAGTCGGGTCGTCACAACACATTTGATGTTCTTTTGAATTTTGTTTATTTAAGTTTGGCCAATTTCATTTCATCTATTATAATTTTTTGTAATCCTTGGATCATATCCAAATTGATTTTATATTGATAATTTCTTAAAGAAATTCCTACGATGCGAAGTTAGTATTTCTTGAAACAATAGAATTTTCCTCAGTGCAATGTAGTGGGCATTCATAATCATTCATGAACTGCCTTATATAAAACTAATTTTGTTTTTAGTTTACAAACTTATGTTCAAAACATAAATTGATCATCCAATAACAGTCGTTTCCAAACTCCTTTTAGGTGATTCATACAAGATCCCTCACAAACCATTATTATGTGTTGTGTTTCGACTCGCACAACCTGCCAACTCCTTGGACTAGTATATATTAGGGTTTCTAACAAATCCTTGTCTTGTATGATTTTGTAAACCATTCTTTAGATAAATTCAATTTTAACCTTGTGTACTACTCTTAAGTACACGATCTTATAGAAAGAAGTTAACTCAACTTCCCTCACAATTAATCATATCTCGTTTAACAAAGTTTGATTACTCCTTATCGACACATCATTACGCATCATAGCGAGGAATGAATTTTGATGTTGAGTATTTATTCATTTTTAGGTACGTTCGGAAGTCTTTCCAATATATTCACCTATTCAACCAAATCGAATAATCTTGTTTTCCATTTTATACTTTATGAGTTTACCATAGACATGCTATATGTATATCAAATACACATGCCCATGTCGGTGATAACTTATCGATGAATATAATAAAGTATGTGGAATCTTTTTGGTATTAATAGACTTGCAATTGCATCATAAATATGTAACAACCTGAGGAGTTTATCAACTCTTATGATGCTCCCACTAAATGGGTGCATATCCCATAACTGTTTAAGATATAATTAATCAGTATCATATGATTCATGACCATATAATAAAATTATTTTTCAAAACTACGACTTAGTCTATAATTCCACAATAATTATAAATAATTTTAGATACTTCGGTATTTTCTAATGCATCGCTTTTGTTGTGAAAACAAATACCACATCATAGTTTTATTTTATAACAAATATTCACAACATTCATGTTGAATATAACCATATCCATCAACATCAAAAAATAGTCATGATTCCATAAATAATGTTTGGTATGATTTATTAAAGCAATTTTCATAATTTGATGCAATCAATAAGTGCTATATGGCATGCTTCCACTATTTTCGTAATTACTATAATAGCGTAAAAAATTCAAACATCCATCATCCACTTAATATAGATTAATTATTTTATATGTTGCAACTAGTTTATAAATGAGAGTTCTTTGATCAAATATCTTGATCTCAAAGAAATGAATCTCATAGAAAACAATTTTCCAAATGAAAATATATTTTTGAATAGAAATTGTATTTCTCATTCCAATGTTAAGTATCGATTATTATTGCTACAATTCCCATTTCCAATGTTTCTTCATGAAGTAGAAGCGATTATTCACTTTCTTCATCCAAATTGTACCTTAAATCACATCTACTCTTGTATGTTCATTTTTCTTCCTAAATAGTCAAACAATTGAAAAGAGTATCGTTACTACAACATCATAAGGAACTCTTTACAAAAGCGTACTCGATCATCCTTAGCATTTGAGGATATTAAATGTTAAGGATATCAAGTATGTTGTTTTTTGCATAAACTGATCAAATTGACATTTCATCGATCGAGTTCTTAGATCTATCTTATAGTTTTGTTCTAGTGTTGCATTTAACACAACACGATCTTTATTGTAATCAGTCAAATTGACTATTCAATCATACACTATGGTTTATTTTTTCGATTTAAATGAGCTAATTTGATCAAAGTATCGTACATTATGAGTTACGGCCAATCACATATAATACTTATATGTAATAGCATATGGAATATCCATATTGTTGGATTTCTTCTGAGTTCAAAACTCAATGAAGGCAATACATTCTCTCGACATAATAAACATGCGAGGAACCAAATTTACGAATGTATTAAGTAGCTGTAAAATTAGGCACTTTCATAGGCATAGAAAACATTGACATGCAAGAAGTATTAATTAGTATGTGTGTGTATTATATTTCTATTGTCATCTTCAATTCAATTCATTTATATATCTTGATTAATAAATGTTTTATTAATCATATCAAATGCAAAAAATTTATCAACACAGACCACTATAACATTATATAGCATATGTTTCTACAATATTAGAAAAGTTAAATGTTGTCATTTTATTTTTCTAATAAGGCACCCACTAGTGTTTTGTGTTCCACCAAACCCTAAGCGAAATATAGAAGTCTCTCAACATTACTAATGGGTGTTAGAACTTATATGCCTTGGGATTCTAACCTTAAGGAAAGCTCAACCAATCATAGGCTTATATATGATGGATAACTCCTTATCGGTTGTATTGTATACAACTCCTAACCTTTGGTACCTTGTTCTAATTTCACTTCAACCTCGAGTTTGCTCAAAAAATTGAAACAAAATTATTCATTCACACTAACATATTGTGACGGCCTAAGTATAGTATATACTCCTTGAGTTTCTTCAACAACTAAGGAATATGCAAGTAATTTGTTATTATTATATATATGGTAGTGGACAAAATTATAATAAAGGTTCATATTCTTTAATATGTTGTATTGAGTGATATACACGTATGGAATAATGTATTTCTTATGAAACACTCTCATGATTCAAGTGTCAAACACATCAAAAACCGTGGTATACCTACATTTACATATATATATATATATATATATATATATATATATATATATATATATATTGCTTAAATCTGTTTGGATTTCTTAATGTTCCACCTTTAATTTATATATTTATATTATAAAAGTTTTATTTTTATACAACTTATATATTTTATTTTACTTAGACTATAATCATATGTATAATATTTTATTAACTAAATCTTATTTACTTAATTTTAATTAATTAATATTTTAATTAATTTTATATTATCTTAATATAAAATTTAAATTAAATATTTACTAAAAATTATAACCTTCATGTATGTGTATATGATTTAATCAATTAACCTTTTAATTAATTTAATTAATTAAATAATTATAATTAAATTTTTATTCATTTAAAACTTCATCTATATACATAAATGTATACTTATGTTGATTTAACATTTTAAAAGCAACATAAATTATATCATAATAAATATATTTATCTATTAATTAACTTATTTAATTAATATATTTTTGTAACCTCATTATTAAATTTTATAAATTTCAAAATTAATTTATAATAAATTTCAAGCATTTTGAGATTTTTATTATATTATAGCATTTATAATACATATATTTTATTTTTAAATTTAACTATTAAATTTAAAACCTTATATTTTAAATTGTCAAACAATTTTGGAAATTACCCTAATGCTCAATTCAAAATAAGCTTTTCTATTAGGGATAACCTTTTGTCTCACATATCTGCTCATGCTAGGCTGTTAGTCTAACATCCTATATTTAGAGGCCAAAAGCTAAGTGCTACAGATACTACAGTCATCAATAGAATTAACTTCTGGTGACAAAATACGAAAATATCAATAGTATCCATAATATTAGAAGAACTTGAATATCAACAAAATCTAAGATTTCAAAAAAACAACATTTTACCGGTTACATTTCAAAACAGCATCATATCCAAGTTACATAATCCCTTAACCGTTTCTCAAGCACTGATCAAATATAATTTGCAATAATACGCTGAGAGCGACATATGACGATGCCTCCATGGTTGATCAAAAAAAATATAGTCTTAACTGACTAAATATACATAGCAGAATCAAAACAAATAAACAGAACTCTTAAATAGCTATCTAACAGCCACCTACTCATTTCCAGAAGCTTTATTCGCCAAAAAATAAAACTGAAAACCTCAACCCTAAGCCTACTCAAATCAATTTTGAGCACCCGAGAGTTTAAGTGGAAACAAAAAATTCGAGCCAGACGTAAAGCCTGGTATGGAGAATGCTGTTCATCTCTGTTAATTTATGTTAAGTGAGACCACGCTGTTTAGCAGAACAGGTTTCCCCTCACTAGCATTCCTTTAAAACACATCTTGTGCAATTCTTTCCCTGCAGCCAAAACTAGTCAAAATATCTGTAAAGCACATTATGTAAACATACATAAATATATCAGATAATAAATAAACTATCTGTTTAAACACATAAATTTTGTTTGGGTAACTTTTAACCTTTGGCTGACTCATGCTTGCCAGATAATATCAAAATTTATCTAACATCTGTTAGACACTCCACTTCATATGGACGATCTGTCCTTAATGCCATGTTATCCTTAATTTATCAACCTCCAGGGTCACCAGATCCTAATGGTTTTGCGGGATCACCAATAACTATCTGTGTACAAAAATATATTACTTTCTATATGTATCTTTAATATTAGTCTTACTTGTGACAAAGCCCTACACACTGGAATTTTAGACTAAATTAGCTGGGGCTAATAGCTAATGTATAGGGCGCGAACCTAATCTAGTCCCTTCTGGTATTCTAATATCTGAGTCATTTTACTTAGGGATATCTTCCCAAAATTTTCCATGAAAACCTTTTCAAAATGATTTAAGAGCTTTAAATCAAACTCAAACAAGGGAAATATATGATCTCTTATGCTTTACTCAAAATCACATTGTCATGTTACATATACACTTTACTCAAAACATAGTTTATGGAAACACTTAACTTTTGAAAGTCCCCCTTCCAAAACCATTGAAATAATCCCTTTCGATATTATTGAAAGTACACCTTTAAAAACCATTCTTAAAACCGTTTCAAAACCTTTGGAAATCTTCCTTTCAAAAGCTTGAAAAACTTTAGACGTCTTTCTTTTAAAATCATTAAACATTACCTTTCTAAACTTTTAGAAAACGTTTCCTTTCGAAACCACTGAAAAACTATACCTTCCGACCCCTTCGAAACCTTTAGGGAACCACCCCTTCAAAACCTCTTTTAAAACCTTTTGAAAGCGTTAAATCTAAGCCTTTCAAAAGCACTTTAGGTTCAATTTAAAACATGGGGAAAAATACCTTTCGAAATCATTCAACTCATCTCTTTCAAAACCAATTTGGGTTATACTTCAATTGAACAAAAGGGTCATTAAACCATTTAAGTCGATAGCCATTTGTTCGAAAGCATTTCCTAAATAAATAGGTGATGGTGTCGAAACCATCCCTACGAAAGCATCGGAGAAATGGGCAGATTTCCTAAAACAAAGCAACACCTTCGAAACCAATGGGTCGAAAGATAAAAAGGCAGTAGCTAAGTGTTTCGACATAGTCGAAAGCATTCATTTTAAAAACAAAGATGCAACCCAATCAAAACCATTTCCTTTTAAACCATTTGACCTAGTCGAAACCCAACTAAGTCGAAAGCACCTTAGTGGAAAGCAAGCAGACGTATTTTCCTTTAAATCAAGACAAAGTCTCAAACCCCTTCGAAACCCCATGGTTTTGACCTTATACCTTTCTCCCACATCTAATTCATTACGTACCAGTTACCTAATACCATATGCATTGGTTTCGACTATGTTGGAGGCGATAGTACTGAGCCAGAACCTAATGTTGAAAGAGATGAAATAGTGAAAAACTTATTTATTTGTACTTTTAAACTATTTCTTTTGGACCTATCCTGCTTTTTTTAAATCTGATTAGTTACCATATTACTTTTTCAAAAGTGCTGCCACTTTCAAAAATAACAATTTTCAAATTATTTACAAAGAGCCTCTTTTCTCCTTTTAAAAAAATATAAAACATTCAAGTCCCATACCTTAAACAATTTTATATGCCCACCAAAACACTTTGGAAAAGTCTAGAAAAATTCTAGTAAATCTCTTTTAATATGTTTTCTGACATGTAAAAATTTCAGACCCAAACCTTTTATTAATTACCCGTAAATAATTTATAACCCAATTTAACATTTTCTATACTAGAAAATTCATACTAAATCCACATGAATTCCAAAAATTTTAAAAAATGAAACCCATCTCGAGAATATTATTTTCGATCTTCATAAAAAATTTTGCAAGGCATTAAGATGTCATCTAATAGGGTTTTTACCATAAAACATATCAAAAAATCAATATGAACATGTATAAATCATCAACAAGTATATATAACCATTCCATCATTCAAAAACATGGAAAAACATTTCAAATAAGTTCGGAATCATCTTAAAATGGAAAACTATTCAAAATAGAGATGTAAAGATTATCCACCTTAGCCTTTGTAATTAAATATATTGAGATATGAATAGATTTGATTTTGCTTAAGCTTCTTCTTGGCTTTCTTTTGTATTTTTCCCATTTTCCTTGTTATTGGTGGCCGACCTTGAGTTATAAAAATTTGATAATGAAATGAAATGGACATGTGAATAATACATGGCTATTGGTAATAGATATAGGAATGGCCTCTTTCACATTTTACCCCTCCTCTAATTCATTTTAAACCCCTTTTTAATTCATTGTGAAATGGCACGGCTACCCCCTTAATAAAATCAAATCTCAATCTTCTAATCAACACATTATTTTAATTAAATTATCTAATTAAATATCCTAAATAATGTTATCAAAAAACTGGGATGCTACAAAATCCTCTCTTTAAAGAATTTCATCCTCGAAATTATGATAAGGTGCACACAAATCAAACAAGAAGGTAAAACATACCATCAAAAAAATCAGGATAAGCATCTCTAATCATGTTCTCAACCTCAAAAATACGGTCCCTGTCATCATCACTCCACTGGACTTTATCTAGTCTGACTATTTTGGTTTTAAGCCTCATCTCATCTCTTGAAACAATGCGAACTGGCTTTCTCACTATAGTTAAATTTGGTTCTACCACTAAATCGTCTAGCATAGTCGGTGCAATAGAAGTCTCCAGGTCTCTAACACACTTTTTGAGATGAGAAATATGGAAAACACTATGGATGCCTGCCAAACTATTTGGTAACTCAACTCTATATGCGATTTTTCCGATCCTCTCAACTGTAGAAAAGGTCAAACGAATCTTGGTGATAACTTCCCCTATCTCTCAAATCTGATCACATCTTTATTTGGTGGCACCTTGACGAAAACTTGGTCTCCAACCGAGAGCTTTAAATCTTTCCATCTCTTATCCACATAACTCTTCTGCCTAGACCGAGCCTCCTTCATTCTAGCTCGAACGACCTTAACCTTTTCTGCAGCTTCTCTGACTAAATTTGGACCAAGAACCGATCAATCCCTGGTCTCCAACCAATAAATGGGTATTTGCGTGGCCTTCCATACAAAGCTTCAAACAGTGCCATCCCAATACTAGTATGGTAACTCTTGATATACGAAAACTCGACTAGATGCGGATAGTCTTCCCATGATCCCTCAAAATCTAGAACACAATCCCTTAACAAATCCTCTAAGATCTTGTTAACACTTTCCATTTTCCCGCATGTCTGCGGATGAAAAGCGGTACTCATCTTGAGCTTGGTTCCCAAAACTTCCTGCAGACTCTTCCAGAACTCGCTAGTAAATAAGGAATCTCTAACACTAACTAAACTACTAGGAATTCCATGAAGTTTAACAGTATTATTCATAAAAAATTTCACTAAAAAAGGTGCCGTCCTGGTTGACCTAACTGGAATGAAATGGGCACTCTTGGTCAATCTATCCACTACGACCCTTATACCTTCATTTCCTCTTTTCGACCTTGGTAACCCATCTATGAAGTCCATATAAATAGAATCTCACTTCCATACTAGAATATCTAATGGCTGAAGCAATCAACTTGGCTTTTGGTGTTCAGCCTTTTAATGATGGCAATTTAAGCACAACTTTACACATAAGCCAATATCCCGCTTCATACCATCCCAGAAGAAACTCCACTTCATATCCCGATATATCTTAGCACCTCTTGGACGGATGGAGAACTTGAATGATGGCACTACCCCAAGACTTCTTTCCTTATGTTTCCTACACTCGGAACACATAATCTTCCTTTCTTTCTCAACCACCCATTCTGGTTAAGACTGAAATCTTTCAAGTCATCGCTCTTGGTTCTATCTCTTAGCTTTCTGATCCGTTTAGCTAACAATGGATCCTCAATCTGTTTATCCTTTCGATCAAAACTGGTCGAACTTCCAAATAAGATAACACTACAGTGTCTCTACTAGATCCATCCTTAGACCTCTACTGCATTTTGCAATTTTCTAATGTTTCCAAATCTTTACACTCAGCCATCATTGCCAAAACTGCATTATGATGTTTTCTGCTAAGTGCATCCGCAACCTTGTTGACCTTTTCCTGGTGTGTGCTCAATCCCAAAATCATAAGCGGCTATAAACTCTAACCATCTCTGCAATCCCATGTATAGCTCCTTCTGAAAGAACAAATACTTCAGTAACTTATGATCTGTATATAACTCAAACCGTTCTCCCAAAAGGTAATGTCCCCACACCTTCAAAGCAAAAATCACCGTAGCCAATTCCAAGTTATGCGTTGGATATCTGACCTCATGCGGTCGAAGCTATCCAGAAGCATATGTAACCATTTTACCTCTCCCCATCAACACAACTCCTAATCATGTTCCGCATGCATCGGTATAAACCACCAAATCTCGATTCCCCTCTGGAACAACTAACACAAGCACATGGGTCAATATGTGTTTCAAATTCTGGAATGCTTTCTCACACTTGTCGGTCCACACAAACTTCGAATCCTTTCTCGTTGGCTTGGTCATCGGTGCTGCCATATGCCAAAAATCCTTAACAAACCTCCGATAATAACCAGCCAACCTAAGGAAACTCTTTATCTCGGTTACTGTTTGGGGTCTCTTCCAACTATTCCTTACCTCAGTTATAGTCGGATCTACTGACAACCCTTCTTCTGAGACCACATAACTAAGAAACTTCACTTCCTTTTTCTAGAATTGAAACTTCAAGAACTTCGCCTTCAGTTGCCTTAGCGTCTCAAGCACCACTCTAAGATGAACATCATGCTCTCTCTCATCCTTAGAGTATATCAAGGTACATCTATGAAAACCAACACAAACCTATCCAAGGGCTCTCGAAAAATCTATTTCATCAAATCAATAAAGAAAACTGGTGCATTCATCAGTCCGAACAGCATAACTAACCATTCGTACGACCCATATCTAGTCCTGAACATCGTCAAAGGTATACTATCCTCTGCTATCCTAAGCTGATGGAAACCTGTCGCCAAAAGTAACCGAGAAAATATCATGGCTCCACTCAATTGGCTGAACAAATTATCAATTCTGGGCAATGGATATCGATTCTTTATCATCCTCTCATTCAACTTACGATAATCAATACACAGTCTCAACGATCCGTCCGGCTTCTTAGCAAACACTGCCGCTGCACCCTAAGGCAAACTACGCGGCCTGATAAAACTTTTGCTTTCCAAATCCACCAACTGCACCTTTAACTCCCTCATCTCTGAAGGGTTCATCCTGCTTGGTGACCTTTTCACTGGTTCTGCTACTAGAACCAAACCTATCCGAAACTCAATGGCTCACTTTGACGGTAATCCAACTACAGGCTCAAAAATATCTACGAATTCTCTAACCATAAAAATTCGACTCAATTCATCATCTGAATCCGTAGCACCCAATAGAGCAAAAATTTCGCCACCAGAACCTTCTACGATATAAACAATCCTGTTTGTACAATCTGGGTGTCTAAGAGATATTTTCCAATCTCGGTAAATTATCCTATCATCGTACTCACTTAACCAATCCATCACAAGAAAATATTCGAACCCTATAAAATCAAACACATGAAAACTACAAACAAAAGTATGACCTAACAGGTCAAACTCTAACTGGTCACATCTCAACCCTAAAGTTGCATATCCTCCTATTGTATTCACAACCTATAAGGAAGTTACTAAATATGTGGATTCTAGTTTAGCTTATCTATAAAAAAATCTACTTATAAAAGAATGCGATGCATAAGTATCAAATAGGACACTAATAGACATACCATGAATATGTAGCCTACCTCCCAAAACTTACTTTCCGTTCTCCTAAGCTGTTGGCTTAGAAGCGGCAAGCTCCAATGCATAAACCTTGCCCTTTCCATCCCTGGCGGGCTCCTTGCACTGGTTCTCATAGTGGCCAACCTGATCGCAGTTGAAGCACCTAATATTCTTCTTTCTGATCACTTCCTTAGCCTTCCCAAAATGACGCCCATTGGTGAAATGCCCCTTTTTGTCGCACTTAAAGTAGATCACCTCAGACTTGCCTTTCTTGGCTGCTCCACCCTTCTAAGCACCCTTCTTATGGAAAAACTTCCGCTTCTGGCCCTGCCTAACCTGGACCTCCTTTCCCTTAGCTTTCTCCAAACAAGCAAACATCTCTTCATGTATCAAATCCATCTCCACAACCACATAACATGGATCTCTGATATGCGATAAAGTAGCCCTGGTTAACTCAGGCTTTAATCCCATGATAAACTTATCGTTCCTCTTCATCACTATATCCTATACCTACAACAACATACCCATACTAGGCCAACTCCTCAAACTGACTGGCATACTCCAAAACAATCATTTATCCCTGGTCTAGCTCAGCAAACTTCCTAATCAAAATAGACTGTTCCAGAGCTGACATGAACCTCTACTGAAATCTCCTCTTGAATTCTGCCTATGTCATAGCTTCTTCATCTACTGCCACAGTCACACCGTTCCACCAAAAAAGCATCTCACTGAAGCTGTCTAGATGCCAACATCCTCTTCTGCTCATCATTGAGCCTCAAATATACAAAAATCCTTTCGCAGTGTAATAGTTAGTTCCCTACCGCAATGACATCCTCGGATCCGATAAATGGCTTCCCTCCGAGCTTAGTGTAATCCCCACTCTACTTAGCATAATCTTCGACAAATGGAACCTCCAAAACTCCTCCTCCAACTACTCTAGAAGCAATACCCACTTGCACCATATTCACGAAGAACTGATATATAACTTCCATTCCAACCTGCGGGACTCCAGCACCTACATTCTCTGCCTATGCTTGACCTTGGTTTCTCCTGGCATTAGGTCTGGCATTCCCTTCGGTGCTTCCCCTTCCTGTGTTAACTCTTCTTCTTCTACCATTCATATCTATATTCAAAGCTCCTGAGATATAAAAAAGTTAACCTAAGAGAAGATAGAAGAATAGAGTTAAAACGTATATTTATATATATAACAAATACAAGTACGTTGCTATAGCGTTATCCCATGCCCCAATTTTACTCTAATTCTTTAGGATTATGTTTTCAGAAAATCACTTTTAGTTAAAGTTTGTTTCATAAAACTATGCTCTATACCAAGCTGTAACATCCCGTATCTAGAGGTCAAAAGCCAAGCGCTTCAGATGCTACATCATCTATAGTATTAACTACCGGTGACAAAATACGGTAATGCTAATCGTATCCATAATATCAGAAGCATTTGAATATGAAAAAAATCTCAGGTTTCAGAAAAACATGATTTTTCTGATTACATTTCAAAACAATATCATATCCAAGTTACATAATCCCTTAACAATTTCCCAAGTACCGATCAAATATAATTCACACTAATACACCAAGAACGACATATGACATTGCCCCCTGGTTGATCGGAGAAATTTAGGCTTAACTGACTTGGTATATAATGAAATCAAAACAAATTAGCCGAACTCCTAAATAGCTATCTGACAGCCACCTACTCGTCTCTAGAAGCTTTATTCGTTGAAAACTCAAAACCTGAAAACCTTAACCCTCAGCTTACTCAAATCAATTTTGAGCACCCGAAAGTTTAAGGGGAAACAAAAACTTCGAGTCGGACATAAAGCATGGCGTGAATAACACTGTTCATCTCTGTTAATTTATATTAAGTGAGACCACACCGCTTAACAGAACGGGTTTACCGTCAATATCATTCTTTTAAAGCTTATGTTTTGCAGTTCTTTTCCTGCAACCAAAACTAGTCGAAATATGTGTAAAGAATCATTATGTAAACATATATAAGTATACCAAGGAATAAATGAACTATCTGTTCAAACACATAAGTTTTGTTTGGCTAACTTTTATCCTTTAGCTGACTCGGACCTACCAGACAATATCAAAACTTGTCCAACATCTGATAGAAACTCCACTTCTTATGAATAATCTATCCTTAACCATCTATTAAATACTTTTCTTTTGGATGGTTTATCCTTAACTTATCAACTTCCAGGGTCACCTGCTCCTAATAGTTTTGCGGGCTCAACAATAACCTATCTGTATACAAAAATATATTCCTTTCTATTGTATCCATAATTTTAGTCTTACATGTGACAAAGCCCTACACACGGGAATTTTGGACTAAATTAGCTGGGGTAATATCTAATGTATAGGTGCGACCCTATACCAGTCCCATCTGGTATTCTAATATCCGGGTCATTTTACTTAGGGATATCTTCCAAAAAATTTCCTTGAAAACCTTTTTAAAACGATTTAAGACCTTTAAATCAAACTCAAACAAGGAATATATATAATCATTTATGCTTTACTCAAAATCATCTTACCATGTTATATATATACGTTACTCAAAACATAGTTGATGAAAAAACTTAACTTTTGAAAGTCCCCCTTCCAAAACCATTGAAAGTTCCCCTTTTGAAACCATTCTCAAAACTCATTTGAAACCATTCTCAAAAAACCATTCGAAACCTTTGGAAGTCTTCTTTTCGAAAGCTTTAAAAACCTCAGGCGTCTTTCTTTTAAAATTCTTAAACATTGCCTTTCAAAATACTTAGAAAATCTTTTCTTTCGAAACCATTCGAAACCATCAGAAACTATATCCTTCGACTCCTTCGAAACCATTAGGGAACTAGCCCTTCGAAACCTCTCTTAAAACCTTTTGAAAGCGTTAATCTAAACCTTTCGAAAGCACTTTGGATTCAATTTAAAACATGCGAAAAAGCACTTTTCGAAATCATTCGACTCATCCCTTTTAAAACCAATTTAGGTTATACTTCAATTAAAAAAAGGGTCATTAAACCATTTAAGTTGAAAGCCATTCTTTTGAAAGCATTTTCTGTAACGACCCAGGATTTTTATTAATTAAAATTTGGATATTTAATTAATTTTAAATATTAATAAGTGAATTTATAAGTCAAATAAATTTTTATTTGAATTATTGGATTTAATTGGATAATTAAAACAATAATTTAATATGTGAAATTATGGAAATAATTGAAAAATTGAGTTAAATATGATTGAAAATGATTTGTAAAATTTTATTTTATCATATGGGAGTTAGAACGATATTTTAGAACTTTTAAAATCGAATTAAGAGTTAAATTGTGAAAATTGAATATTTTAATAATTTAATCGACTAGTGAAAATAGTCAATTTTTGAACAGTCTCAGAATTGAACGAAACCAGTTCCATTGGATCCGTAATAGTTAGTTATTACCGGATTTCAATTTTCGTGTCAATCGGAGTTATCGTTTGATCGTGGCAGCTCGAAACACATCGATTTATTTTTAATTTTAATTTAGCGAGTTAAAATAGCCATTTTTCAAAAAGTCTCGGATTTCGACGAAACCAGTTTCATCGGATCCGTATTGTGATATTATTGTAAGGTTTCAAATTTCAAGTCAATTGGATTTACTGTTTGTCCGGTACGAATTAAAACGCCTAGAAAATCGCTTAAATCGGTTTAATTTAAATTGAGCGTTTGTAGCCATAACTTGCACATACTTCCGAATTAGCTTCCGAAACCTGTTCCATTGTGTCCGGAACGCGGGGTAAACCCTAGAAACGCTGGTTACGGCGCGTAAATCGGAGTTCGGAATTTCCGAGATGAATAGTGTTTTGATAATTTCTATAAATAGCACCACAACCCTCACAAATAAAAAAATAAATAAAACAAAACCCTAGTTTTGCTCAGCCGCCTCTAACATATGAATGGCCAGAAATTCATGATCTTCATCCCTCAATCTCTCTCAATCCAGCAAGAATTAGCCAAAGTTGTTAACTACAACATCGAAGAGCATGAAGAGAGCTAGAGATCCATAAGGTGGTGATGGAGTTTGGAGCACCAGAGAGGGAGATAAATGGGGCCGTTCGTGACATGTTGCGCACGAAATTGCGTGCACAGGTGGGGGCCGAGCTCTATGAGTTTAGGGCCGAACATAGTGCAAGTCGAGAGCTTCGTGATGGTGGTAGTTTGATGAAGTATAGTCGAGTGTAGAGAGAGCAAATTGAAAACCTAATTTGTGGTTGTTGGGTTCTTTTGTGCGGCTGTAAACGTGAAGAAGAAGGAGAAGAGGGGGAGGGTGCGAGCGGGCCTGATGCTATGGGATTGAATCTAACGGCCATGATTTAGCTAGGGTATAAAATTTTATAATTTAGTTGTAAATTGTATATAAATTAAGTCGTGTAACTTCAAAAATCAATATCTTTTGCATACGAGGTCGAAAAAATGCAAACTCAGTTGCATTGGGATCGTATGGACGAGCACTACGCGATGGAGTTGGTTTGGAGTCGTTTGGAGTTAGTGAGAATTTTGGGTAAAATTAAACGTCCGTTTAATTTTATTCGAAATAAATTGCTAAAACGAAATTAAAACCAAGGTGAGAACTTCTCACTCAATCGAATCAGTTTCAATTTTATTTTAAATAGTTAGATTTAAAATATTTGAATGCATGTTTGAATGTTGATTGATATCTATTTATTGTTAAAATAGACATTATACGCCGTTAGTAAGCGGATGTTATTTAATAAAAACATATACCGCGAATATTTCATAAACAGTGAAATTGGTATTATATATAATAGCAACATATATATATTGGCATATGTATATATTGGAGTTATTGATTTCCCGCATTTATTTGTTTAGCAGATGAGACCCTATTGCGCCGTCTATTAAGCGGATAATATTTAAATCCCATATACCGCGATAATTTCGTACTGGAGCGGAATTGGTATTGTGCTAATGTTTTTGGATGCAGGAAAACAGGTTGGAGGGATCCAACTGGATTCCTCAACAGTATTTATTTGATTATGGATATTTTGATATTCGTTAATTATCATATCGATATATGATATCGTTGTTGTCGTGATTGGCTATTTGGTATGTAGCATCATTGGACCAAACTTTGAAAATTTAAAAATGATTTTTAAAAGTGATTTTTGAAAATATACTATATTTTTGGAATTGATCCATGTTAAATAAATAAACGTTATAATTTTCAAAGTTTATAAAATTTTGGGTTTTGTGAAATATAGTTAAAAGCTGATTTTTGAGAAATAAGGGCTAATGATTTTATAAAATAGTAAAATCGGAATTTTAGAATTTATTGTGAAAAGTTTAAATATAGGATTTATAAAATTTAATTATTTTATAAATCAAAATGGTGAAATTATAAAGGAGATTAAATATGTTTTAAAGAATAATATAAATTGACTTATATTAAGAGATTTATAAATGGATATTTATAAATTGAAATATTGAAATTATAAAACGAGTTTTTATAAGTGTTTGAATGAAGTGAAAATGAATTTCATAATTGAATGAAATTTATAGAATTATAAACGGTGAAGTTATAAATGAATTTATAAATAGTAAGAATTATAAATTTGTGAAGTTATTTGAAGAATAGATTTGGTTAAATAAATGAATCTTATAAGTTATAAGATTTATGGTTTGGAAAGTCTTTAGAGGAACGATTTTGTAAAATAATCGTTTTATAAGTATTTAACTTATAATATGAACTTTTAGTTTATAATTGAGTTATAAACTGGAATAGGTTAATAAAAGAATTTATAAAAAGGAAGTTTTTATAAATAAATAGAAATGGAATTTATAAACATTGTTTTATAAATTCGCAAATGACTTATTTTGACAAGAAAATTTGTTGAAACCTATAAATGGAGTTATATTCACATTTTTGAATAGTGAATAATCCTTTGAATTAAAATGAATAAAAGGATGAAATTGTTAATGAAGTATATTCACGTTTTTGAATAGTGAATAAGATGTTAAAGAAATTGTTTTGAATGTGATATTTGAAATAGAATTAAAACGATCAAGCGATGTTTTAATTGTGTTGAGATTCGAAACCATAGATTTCAACATTTATTGTTGAAATAGACGTTTTCGAGAAATAAAAGGAAATAGTAGACTATAACACTGTTGTTATAGTAAATGATTTCCGAAAGGAAATGTTTTGTATAGTATTGGGATTTATATATCTATCTTAATTTCGAATCCCTATACTAGTGATTTTGGGACGTTGTAACGATTTTTTACGTAACATTCGTTTTGGCCCAAATAAATATGTTTAAAAGAATGATTTCCTTAAAGAATGAAATATATACTTAATCTCGATTTAAGTATATTGAATATTTTCTAAGTGTTGAAAATAAATAAAATTTGTGAATTACTTATGAATAAGTAAGTATGGAAATGTTTTCCAATATAAAGTGAATATCTTAAGAATTTATCTTTTTGAAGATAAATTGAAAATGAATATTAGAAATCGAATTGAAGTCGTATATTCATGAATATTTTGGAATATAAATTCACTATGGAATTTATAAAAGAAAGTGGAATTTGATTAAAAATAAATATTGATTTATTTTTGAAGTATTGAAATTATATATCTAGTGAAGATATTTTGGAAAATAAATAATTTGGAAAATTATTAGGAAACTGGTGATGTGTGCATATCCATTGATAGTTCAATAACCGACTATCAATATTTCCCTTTGAATGGGTAATTGATGTGATTTGTTTGAATTTGAATGCCACACTTATTTTTGAATAAGCGCTCACTATTCGGGTTAACCGGGAAAGGACCATGGGGTCGTATAACCCATTCCGAATATGTGATACGTCGTTGTGAATTGCATTGAAGATCGGTGTTGAAGACCCGGTATTTGCGAGAACGATAGGATGACCCGTCGATTGACTCTGCACCGAGTAGCTACGGTATTGAGTTCTCCATATGTGATGGTGAATCCGATCAGGATTGTGAATATCCGGATTGCAAGGACTTCTTTGTAAGTGCCTTCGGTTTTGTTCGAGCCCGGAACAGACTTGTATGGATTGTATGTCTGACATTACAAGTTGAGAAATAAAGCCGATTTCATTCAAATATATTTCTGCTGGTGGCGGAGAATTTATTCTTTTAGCTTAACACCCTTCTCTGAGACGTACGAGCTCAGAGGTTATGTAGTTGAAGGTTATCAGCGATATATTCCCAATTTGGTAATGTGACATGCTGAGTGTTGCTGAAATGATCATTGTGTTGATTATTTGTGATAGGATCGTTTATTTGATCGTCTATCCTTGTGATCATTGTGTTGATCATTTGTGACCCAAAGCATGGCTTTTGTATAAAGTATGTTTTTGTGGACGTGACTTCGTCGAGCCTCACACCCCGTGAATGGTCAAAACAGGAAAGAAGCAGCAAGGTTATGAGGGGTAGCGCCCTTTAGGATGTGTGCATTTCCTTCTGGAAAAGGGTGGTATCATGGTATGTAGCCCAGATACTTACTCATGTTGAAAACACTTTGTTATGATTGTGTGAATTGATTACGAGCGCTCGGTGAAAAGGTCCCAAAGGACCGGGGGATGGCATATTCGGTCAGTTGTTACTCAGTTAGGGGTAACCCGGCCTTGTGTTGGCAGAGATCCGGTTTGGTTCTCGGGGATGTCCATCCAGAGGCATTCTCATGTGGCAATGGGAAGTTCCTTGGCCTGATCATTCGTTGGAAATCCAAAGAAACAATACGTGACTTGTACGGTTTTAGTTGTATAACCTGCTATGGAATGTGGCGGTAACCTGCTATTGAACATAGTTAGCTATAGTAGGCATACGATAATGGTCGTATGTTGGCTAAGATTTATATTCTACTTTTGAAATGAATTTTTCCTACTCTATGCACTAATAATATCAAATGTTATTTTAAATGCGTATCAAGCATCTTTGACTACCATAAGGAGAAATCTCCTCCGATTCTGCGTTTGCATGTGTGTGTGTGCGGGAGGCCTTATGGTAGTCTCATTTTTAAAAGCATTGCGAATTGACTTTAAAAATATTCCTCTATTTTGATTTTAAAAATAAATAAACTGTTTTGAGTTCTCACACCAGTCACATGACTGACTTGGAGTTTAATGTTTTCCTTCCTAAACTCTGGGTGCCCACCAATTTCCACACGGGCGGTTAAGAGTTAGGTTTATCAGGATATTCTGGATATTCTGGAATTGCTGGAGGCAAGCTGGATGGCATGGCATATTACTTATATAGTATTTCTTTTTCCGCTGCACTGTTTGTTGTTGTTGTTGTACACTCTGATGATATGATGTAATGAAATGTGATGTAAAGTAATAACTGATATAGTTCTTTGTTTAAAGATTATTCATTTATTATTATATGTTGTTCCGCTGCGAATTGTGAGATTCTGATGTTGTTCTGTTGTTTCCTGTTCCGTTTCCTTTCTCTTCTCTTTTCTTTCTATTTTAAAAATTTTCTACCTTCTTTTCCCTATCTAAATTTTCTTTTTCTTCTTTTTCTTTTTCTTAAAACCATAACATTTCGGGTTTTTGGCCTTCGATTTCTCGGCAGTCGATAAAGTGAGTATCGATGTTGAATTTTCGAAAGTCGAAAATTTTCGGGGCGTTACATTTAGTATCAGAGCATATGGTTAAGCGACAACCATGGTTCTGTTGGGTATTTCTCATTAGAGATAGAGTCAGTAGTACTCTAGAATGAATTTGAGTGTAATAATAGCTATGAGAGCGTATTTGTTAGTGAATATAAAATTGTTTTATATTGTGATGATTGGTTTATTGAGTGGCATATGAACCTTCGTCAGCGTGGTCTCGACAACTATGCCGAAGGGGTTTCTAAACACTTAAATAGAACAATTCGACACAATATTGTTTTAAAATTAATTATATTTTATATATAAAGAAATAATTTTTCAGAATTATTAAAGAGTATATAAGTTGATTGTTTAGTTGTTTGAATAATCTAAATTGAAGAATGATTGTATAAGCAATAGAATTATAAGAATTGAATTATAATTAAAGTGATTTACAATTGTGAAATAAAACTTATATATATAAGAAGTGAAACTATATGAATATATTTATGAATATGAGTTGTAAATATAAAAATGAACTTAAGTTATTTAAATGAAATTCAACTTTTGTAATTGAATTGAATTAATGGATTGAATGTTAATCAATTGAATGTAAATAAATTGGAATGAAATAATGAATGTAAGTGTTAATTCATTAAAATCTAATGTTATTGAAAGTTGAATAATTGAATAAAAAAATCAATTAATTAAACCAATTGAAAGCAAAGGAATTTGGTTGTAATTAATATACATTGATTGTTATATGATTGTTAGTTGATTGTTGATTGATTATATGTAATTCATTAAGTAGTTAATGAAATTGGAGGCTAAAGTAATTGGAATTCAATTGGAAGTTAAGTGAAACTTAAATAGAATTGAATTTGATTTGGAAGCGAACCAACTTGAATATGAATTAGTGAATATAAACTAATTGAAAATGAATGTTAGTAAAAACATCCACTGTATATGAACCAAATATGATTAAATTGAAAACCAATTCATTTAATATTAATCAAAATATAAATGAATGTTTATTGGTTATGAATGTAGTTGGATGATAGTTGGATGATGTTTGCATTTGTTGTTTAATTGCATTTGCTATGTTGACATGTATAGTTATTATGTTGCTATATGTTGTATATCGATACTATTGTCATATATGCATGCTCTCATGTTGTTTGTTGAGTGATTGGTAGGTGCGGATTGTGTTTGCTTCGCATTTGGAGCTCGCTTTCGCGCTATATTAGCCGTATATGCTCGCTAATAAAATATAAGGTACATATCTCGGATTAAATACCGTACTTTTACATTTTTTCCCTGCGGGATGCCTCATTACTTGATGAGATGTATATTTGTGATATATATACTGTCATTTTTTTTCGGATCGAGCCGCGCAAAGGAGACTATGGCGAATTTTTCCGAAAATTTAAGGCGTTAGAAAAATTTGAGAAAATTTGAAAATTTTTGAAAACTTAAACTTTGATTTTGAATTGAAAGTTAAACAATAGTAGTTGTTTTTGAAAAGATAACTAAGTATGATTTCAAAACTTAGTAAAGTATTGTAAAGAAGTTTAAATTTGTTTTGGGAAAATTAATAAATTCTATAACTTTTCTTACTTGTTAATTTCGAGGACGAAATTCTTTTAAGGGGGGAAGATTGTAACGACCCAGGATTTTTATTAATTAAAATTAGGATATTTAATTAATTTTAAATATTAATAAGTGAATTTATAAGTCAAATAAATTTTTATTTGAATTATTGGATTTAATTGGATAATTAAAACAATAATTTAATATGTGAAATTATGGAAATAATTGAAAAATTGAGTTAAATATGATTGAAAATGATTTGTAAAATTTTATTTTATCATATGGGAGTTAGAACGATATTTTAGAACTTTTAAAATCGAATTAAGAGTTAAATTGTGAAAATTGAATATTTTAATAATTTAATCGACTAGTGAAAATAGTCAATTTTTGAACAGTCTCAGAATTGAACGAAACCAGTTCCATTGGATCCGTAATAGTTAGTTATTACCGGATTTCAATTTTTGTGTCAATCGGAGTTATCGTTTGATCGTGGCAGCTCGAAACGCATCGATTTATTTTTAATTTTAATTTAGCGAGTTAAAATAGCCATTTTTCAAAAAGTCTCGGATTTCGACGAAACCAATTTCATCGGATCCGTAATGTGATATTATTGTAAGGTTTCAAATTTCAAGTCAATTGGATTTACCATTTGTCCGGTACGAATTAAAACGCCTAGAAAATCGCTTAAATCGGTTTAATTTAAATTGAGCGTTTGTAGCCATAACTCGCACATACTTCCGAATTAGCTTCCGAAACCTGTTCCATTGTATCCGGAACGCGGGGTAAACCCTAGAAACGCTGGTTACGGCGCGTAAATCAGAGTTCGGAATTTCCGAGATGAATAGTGTTTTGATAATTTCTATAAATAGCACCACAACCCTCACAAATAAAAAAATAAATAAAACAAAACCCTAGTTTTGCTCAGCCGCCTCTAACATATGAATGGCCAGAAATTCATGATCTTCATCCCTCAATCTCTCTCAATCCAATAAGAATTAGCCAAAGTTGTTAACTACAACATCGAAGAGCATGAAGAGAGCTAGAGATCCATAAGGTGATGATGGAGTTTGGAGCACCAGAGAGGGAGATAAATGGGGCCGTTCGTGACATGTTGCGCACGAAATTGCGTGCACAGGTGGGGGCCGAGCTCTATGAGTTTAGGGCCGAACATAGTGCAAGTCGAGAGCTTCGTGATGGTGGTAGTTTGATGAAGTATAGTCGAGTGTAGAGAGAGCAAATTGAAAACCTAATTTGTGGTTGTTGGGTTCTTTTGTGCGGCTGTAAACGTGAAGAAGAAGGAGAAGAGGGGGAGGGTGCGAGCGGGCCTGATGCTATGGGATTGAATCTAACGGCCATGATTTAGCTAGGGTATAAAATTTTATAATTTAGTTGTAAATTGTATATAAATTAAGTCGTGTAACTTCAAAAATCAATATCTTTTGCATACGAGGTCGAAAAAATGCAAACTCAGTTGCATTGGGATCGTATGGACGAGCACTACGCGATGGAGTTGGTTTGGAGTCGTTTGGAGTTAGTGAGAATTTTGGGTAAAATTAAACGTCCGTTTAATTTTATTCGAAATAAATTGCTAAAACGAAATTAAAACCAAGGTGAGAACTTCTCACTCAATCGAATCAGTTTCAATTTTATTTTAAATAGTTAGATTTAAAATATTTGAATGCATGTTTGAATGTTGATTGATATCTATTTATTGTTAAAGTAGACATTATACGCCGTTAGTAAGCGGATGTTATTTAATAAAAACATATACCGCGAATATTTCATAAACAGTGAAATTGGTATTATATATAATAGCAATATATATATTGGCATATGTATATATTGGAGTTATTGATTTCCCGCATTTATTTGTTTAGCGGATGAGACCCTATTGCGCCGTCTATTAAGCGGATAATATTTAAATCCCATATACCGCGATAATTTCGTATTGGAGCGGAATTGGTATTGTGCTAATGTTTTTGGATGCAGGAAAACAGGTTGGAGGGATCCAACTGGATTCCTCAACAGTATTTATTTGATTATGGATATTTTGATATTCGTTAATTATCATATCGATATATGATATCGTTGTTGTCGTGATTGGCTATTTGGTATGTAGCATCATTGGACCAAACTTTGAAAATTTAAAAATGATTTTTAAAAGTGATTTTTGAAAATATACTATATTTTTGGAATTGATCCATGTTAAATAAATAAACGTTATAATTTTCAAAGTTTATAAAATTTTGGGTTTTGTGAAATATAGTTAAAAGCTGATTTTTGAGAAATAAGGGCTAATGATTTTATAAAATAGTAAAATCGGAATTTTAGAATTTATTGTGAAAAGTTTAAATATAGGATTTATAAAATTTAATTATTTTATAAATCAAAATGGTGAAATTATAAAGGAGATTAAATATGTTTTAAAGAATAATATAAATTGACTTATATTAAGAGATTTATAAATGGATATTTATAAATTGAAATATTGAAATTATAAAACGAGTTTTTATAAGTGTTTGAATGAAGTGAAAATGAATTTCATAATTGAATGAAATTTATAGAATTATAAACGGTGAAGTTGTAAATGAAATTTATAAATAGTAAGAATTATAAATTTGTGAAGTTATTTGAAGAATAGATTTGGTTAAATAAATGAATCTTATAAGTTATAAGATTTATGGTTTGGAAAGTCTTTAGAGGAACGATTTTGTAAAATAATCGTTTTATAAGTATTTAACTTATAATATGAACTTTTAGTTTATAATTGAGTTATAAACTGGAATAGGTTAATAAAAGAATTTATAAAAAGGAAGTTTTTATAAATAAATAGAAATGGAATTTATAAACGTTGTTTTATAAATTCGCAAATGACTTATTTTGACAAGAAAATTTGTTGAAACCTATAAATGGAGTTATATTCACATTTTTGAATAGTGAATAATCCTTTGAATTAAAATGAATAAAAGGATGAAATTGTTAATGAAGTATATTCACGTTTTTGAATAGTGAATAAGATGTTAAAGAAATTGTTTTGAATGTGATATTTGAAATAGAATTAAAACGATCTAACGATGTTTTAATTGTGTTGAGATTCGAAACCATAGATTTCAACATTTATTGTTGAAATAGACGTTTTCGAGAAATAAAAGGAAATAGTAGACTATAACACTGTTGTTATAGTAAATGATTTCCGAAAGGAAATGTTTTGTATAGTATTGGGATTTATATATCTATCTTAATTTCGAATCCCTATACTAGTGATTTTGGGACGTTGTAACGATGTTTTACGTAACATTCGTTTTGGCCCAAATAAATATGTTTAAAAGAATGATTTCCTTAAAGAATGAAATATATACTTAATCTCGATTTAAGTATATTGAATATTTTCTAAGTGTTGAAAATAAATAAAATTTGTGAATTACTTATGAATAAGTAAGTATGGAAATGTTTTCCAATATAAAGTGAATATCTTAAGAATTTATCTTTTTGAAGATAAATTGAAAATGAATATTAGAAATCGAATTGAAGTCGTATATTCATGAATATTTTGGAATATAAATTCACTATGGAATTTATAAAAGAAAGTGGAATTTGATTAAAAATAAATATTGATTTATTTTTGAAGTATTGAAATTATATATCTAGTGAAGATATTTTGGAAAATAAATAATATGGAAAATTATTAGGAAACTGATGATGTGTGCATATCCATTGATAGTTCAATAACCGACTATCAATATTTCCCTTTGAATGGGTAATTGATGTGATTTGTTTGAATTTGAATGCCACACTTATTTTTGAATAAGCGCTCACTATTCGGGTTAACCGGGAAAGGACCATGGGGTCGTATAACCCATTCCGAATATGTGATACGTCGTTGTGAATTGCATTGAAGATCGGTGTTGAAGACCCGGTATTTGCGAGAACGATAGGATGACCTGTCGATTGACTCTGCACCGAGTAGCTACGGTATTGAGTTCTCCATATGTGATGGTGAATCCGATCAGGATTGTGAATATCCGGATTGCAAGGACTTCTTTGTAAGTGCCTTCGGTTTTGTTCGAGCCCGGAACAGACTTGTATGGATTGTATGTCTGACATTACAAGTTGAGAAATAAAGCCGATTTCATTCAAATATATTTCTGCTGGTGGCGGAGAATTTATTCTTTTAGCTTAACACCCTTCTCTGAGACGTACGAGCTCAGAGGTTATGTAGTTGAAGGTTATCAGCGATATATTCCCAATTTGGTAATGTGACATGCTGAGTGTTGCTGAAATGATCATTGTGTTGATTATTTGTGATAGGATCGTTTATTTGATCGTCTATCCTTGTGATCATTGTGTTGATCATTTGTGACCCAAAGCATGGCTTTTGTATAAAGTATGTTTTTGTGGACGTGACTTCGTCGAGCCTCACACCCCGTGAATGGTCAAAACAGGAAAGAAGCAGCAAGGTTATGAGGGGTAGCGCCCTTTAGGATGTGTGCATTTCCTTCTGGAAAAGGGTGGTATCATGGTATGGAGCCTAAATACTTACTCATGTTGAAAACACTTTGTTATGATTGTGTGAATTGATTACGAGCGCTCGGTGAAAAGGTCCCAAAGGACCGGGGGATGGCATATTCGGTCAGTTGTTACTCAGTTAGGGGTAACCCGGCCTTGTGTTGGCAGAGATCCGGTTTGGTTCTCGGGGATGTCCATCCAGAGGCATTCTCATGTGGCAATGGGAAGTTCCTTGGCCTGATCATTCGTTGGAAATCCAAAGAAACAATACGTGACTTGTACGGTTTTAGTTGTATAACCTGCTATGGAATGTGGCGGTAACCTGCTATTGAACATAGTTAGCTATAGTAGGCATACGATAATGGTCGTATGTTGGCTAAGATTTATATTCTACATTTGAAATGAATTTTTCCTACTCTATGCACTAATAATATCAAATGTTATTTTAAATGCGTATCAAGCATCTTTGACTATCATAAGGAGAAATCTCCTTCGATTCTGCGTTTGCATGTGTGTGTGCGGGAGGCCTTATGGTAGTCTCATTTTTAAAAGCATTGCGAACTGACTTTAAAAATATTCCTCTATTTTGATTTTAAAAATAAATAAACTGTTTTGAGTTCTCACACCAGTCACATGACTGACTTGGAGTTTATTGTTTTCCTTCCTAAACTCTGGGTGCCCACCAATTTCCACACGGGCAGTTAAGAGTTAGGTTTATCAGGATATTCTGGATATTCTGGAATTGCTGGAGGCAAGCTGGATGGCATGGCATATTACTTATATAATATTTCTTTTTCCGCTGCACTGTTTGTTGTTGTTGTTGTACACTCTGATGATATTATGTAATGAAATGTGATGTAAAGTAATAACTGATATAGTTCTTTGTTTAAAGATTATTCATTTATTATTATATGTTGTTCCGCTGCGAATTGTGAGATTCTGATGTTATTCTGTTGTTTCCTGTTCCGTTTCCTTTCTCTTCTCTTTTCTTTCTATTTTAAAAATTTTCTACCTTCTTTTCCCTATCTAAATTTTCTTTTTCTTCTTTTTCTTTTTCTTAAAACCATAACATTTCGGGTTTTTGGCCTTCGATTTCTCGGCAGTCGATAAAGTGAGTATCGATGTTGAATTTTCGAAAGTCGAAAATTTTCGGGGAGTTACATTTTCTAAGTAATGAAGTGATGGTGACGAAACCTTCCATTCAAAAGCATTGGAGAAATGGGCAGATTTTCTAAAACAAAACAACGCCTTCGAAACCCAATGGGTCGAAAGATAAAAAGGTGGCGGCTAGATGTTTCGACATAGTCGGAAGCAATCATTTAAAAACAAAGATGCAAGCCAATTAAGACCATTTCCTTTTAGACCATTTGACCCAGTCGAAAAAACCATCCAATTCGAAAGTATGCGGGCGTATTTTCCTTTAAAACAAAACAAAGTCTCAACCCCTTACGGAACCCCATGGTTTCGTCCCTATACTTTTCACCCACATCCAATTCATTACGTACCAGTTACCTGATACCATATGCATTTGTTTTGACTGTGTCAGAGGCGATAGTATGGAGGCGAAACCTTGTGTCGAAAGAGATGAAATAGCGAAAAACCTATTTATTTGTACTTTTAAACTATTTCTTTTGTACCTAACCTACCTTGTTTGTATAAATTTAATTAGTCGCCATATTACTTTTTCAAAAGTGCTGTCATTTTCCAGAAATAACAATTTTCAAATTATTTACAAAAAGTCCCTTTTCTTCTTTTAAAATAAGCAAAATATTTAATTCTCATACCTTAAATAGTTTTATGTACCCATCAAAACACTTTGGAAAAATCTTAAAAAATTCTAGTAAATCTCTTTTAAATTGTTTTCTAATACATAAAAATTTCAGACCCAAACCTTTTATTATTTACCCATAAATAATTATAATCCAATTTAACATTTTCTTTATTAGAAAATTCATATTAAACCAATATAAATTCCATAAATTCTGAAAATTTAAATGCATCTCTAAAATATTATTTTTGATCTTCCTAAAAATTCACAAGGTATAATGATGTCATTTAACAGTTTTTCTTACCATAATACATATCATAAAATCAATAGGAACATGTATAATCATCAATACTTATATATAAACATTCCATCATTCAAAACATTGAAAAACATTGCAAATAAATTCAAAATCATCTTAAAACCAAAAAATTCAGAATAGAGATGTAAACATTGTCCACCTTAGCCTTTGTGATTAAAGAGATTGAGATTTGAATAGATTTGATTTTGCAAAGCTTCTTCCTAGCTTTCTTTTATCTTTTTTCCCTTTTTCCTTGTTAATGGTGGTTGGCCTTGAGTTACAAAAATTTGAAATGAAATGAAATGGACATGTGAATAATACACGAATATGGGTAATAGATATAGGAATGGCCTCTTTGCCATTTTACTTCTCCGCTAATTTATTTAGAACTCCTTTTTAGTTCATTGTTAAATGGCACGGCTACCCCCTTAATAAAATCAAATCTCAATCCCCCAATCAACGCATTATTTTATTTTATTTATCTAATTAAATACCTAAATAATGTTAACAAAAATCCGGGGTGTTACAGTTAGCAAGGTAGGGAAGAATGCTTGATTATCCAAAATCATTCCTTTAACGGTATATTTCTAGAGACCTTACTATCTAAGCTATAACCTTACAGTGAACTATAACATGACTAATTTAAACTACATAAGCTATTGGGCTCTGATACAACCGTCAAAACAGGTCCAATTCATAACGAAAGAAATGTGCGAATTTCAATTTTTTTTGCTATTTTGAATCTTTATTGGGGCTATGAACTCTAATTCATTTAGAACATTTATAAATTTCTTTTAGATAAAATTATTAATTTGTTTAAATTTATAAAATAATTTATTCTATGTACTAATATTATACTAATATACATGTATCATATGCAAACTTTTGAACCAAAAATGGCATAAAAATTATAGTAGAGAAAAGAGTGAAGAGACTAAATAAAAATACATAGAAACAAGACACTAAAATTTATGGTGGTTTGGTAAATCGTTGCCTACATCCACTTAAATTTGATTACGGGTTATAGTTATGTTTACATTTCTGTTCTTATTAGTGGGTATGGATCCATGGGAGTACAAGAAAATTATAGAAAGGTTGTAGTGTAGGTTGCCTGAATATACACCCCATGATCTCCACCTTATTCTCCATGCATAAGACCAGTTCTTCTGAGAAAATGGTGGCCACCTCATCAATTATTATAGGTTGATGTCGATCCATAGGCTTGGATTGGTACCGATCTATAAGATTAACTTATAAGTCGTTCTAAATATCTTCGATAAGGTCCATCTTGTTTGCATTGTCATATTCTTGCTTTTGTATCAGTTGGATGGATCAGTGGAGGAAGTGAATTGCTGACCTTACTAATTGGAGTCTTTGACCATTAAACTACATGCGAACCATGTTATATACTTGGAAAGGGTTATTGAAGTGATAGGGTGAGAGGTCATGGAGGCAAGGTTGTGTTTGGTTGAGGTAAGGTGGATCGAAACCGATCTAGCACTAGTGCATTTTGGCCACCTGAAACTCTGAGATGGACTAATACTTGCATAGTGATCTTGGTCGTACTTGGTTTCTAGACTTGCTGGATATCCCTTCGAGCTTCCTTGTAACACCCCATGTTTATTGGTAAAATTATTTAGGAATTTAATTAGCTAAATAAAATAAAATAATGTGTTGATTAGGGGATTGAAATTTGATTTTATTTAAGGGGTAGCTATGCCATTTAACTAATGAATTAAAAGAAGGGTTAAAATGAATTAAAGGAAGGGTAAAATAGGAAAGAGGCTATTCCTATATCCTCAAAACTTGGCCATATATTCCCACACACATCCGTTTCATTTTCATTTATCAAAATTTTCAAAAGCAGGAAGTCAGCCACCATTATTAAGAAAAAAGGGAAGAAATTAACAAAAGCTAACGGAAAAGCTTAAGCAAATCAAATCCTTTCACATCTCAATCTCTGTAATCTCTAAAGCTAAGATGAATAATGTTTACATCTCATATTTTTTATTTCTGGTTTTAAGATGAATTCTAAGTATTTTGCATTGATTTTTCATGTTTTTGAATGATGGAATGATATATATACTTGTTGATGAATTATGGTTATTCATATTGATTTTATGATATGTTTTAATGTGAAAAACCTATTAAATGACATCCAAATGCCTTGCAAATATCTATGATGATTAAAAATGACATTTTAGAGTTAGGTTACAATTTTTTGTTTTTTTTTTGAATTTTCGTGGAAATAATTTTAATTTTCTGGTGAAGAAAATGTTATTTTGGGTTATAAATTATCTACGGCTAAATAATTAATGGTTTGGGTCAGAAATTTATATATGTTAGAAAACATATAAAAAGTGATTTTTTGGAAATTTTTTTAGATTTTTCCTAAATGTTGTAATGGTTAAATAAAATTATTTAAGGTATGAGACTTAAATGTTTTATATAATTGAAGAAGGAGAAGGGGCATTTTGTAAATAAATTCAAATTTTACTTCTAGAAAGTCGGCAGTATTTTTGGAAAAGGGAAAATGGAAACCAATCAGAGTTGACAAACAAGGAAGGTGAGGTATAAAAGAATAGTTTAAAAGTACAAATAAATATGTTTTTCACTGTTTCGATGCTTTCAGCACTAGTTTCCACCTCTATACTTTCGCCTCCGACACAGTCTAAACCAATACACATGGTATCAGGGAACTGGTACATGGTGAATTGGATGCAGGCGAAAGGTTGTGGGTTGAAACCAGAGGTTCCAAAGGGATTGAAGCATTACTTTGATTTTAAAGGTATATATGCCTGCTTGCTTTTGACTTAGTATCTTTCGACTTAGTTAGCTTTCGACTAGGTCAAATGGTTTTAAAGAATGGTTTTGATTAGGTTGCACCTTTGTCTTTAAATAACTTCTTTTGACTAAGTCGAAACCTTTAGCTGCCACCTATTTACTTTTTGACCCAAAGGGTTTCGAACGGATTATTTTGTTTTTAAAATCCACCCACATCTCCAATGCTTCTAAAGGGATGGTTTCGACACCATCACTTCTTTACTTAAGAATGATTTCTAAAGGAGCGCTTTTGACTTTATTGGGTTCTGATCCTTTTACTCTACATGAAGGAATAATCCAAATGGTTTCAACCGAGATGGTTTTCAAAGGTTTCGAAGGGTAAATTTTTGAATGGTTTCGGAAGGTGTTTCCACATGTTTTAAAATTGAACCCAAAGTGCTTTCGAAAGGATCGAGTTTTGAATGTTTCGAAAGGTTTTAATGAATGGTGTCGAAAAGGGTGGTTCCCTAGGGTTTCGAAAGGGTTGAAAGGAATGGTTTTTCGTATGTTTTTGAAAGGCAATATTTAAAGGTTTTAAAAGCAGGACGTCTAGGATTTTAAAGCTTTCAAGGGAAGGTTTTTTATGCTTTCGAAAAGAAGGATTTGGACTTTCGGCTTAAGTATAGTAAAGGGTTTTACTTGGTTTCGAAAGGGTTAATTTCAAGGGTTTCGAAGGGGTTGTTTAAAGGTTTTAGAAAAAGGTTTCGAACGTATTGACTAGGCAATATAGCCTAAGTGTTTTCAAGTTAAAAAGAGTTTTAACTTGTTTTTCGAAGGATAACTAATCCTCATTAAGTTTCATCAACATTATTTTGAGTAAAGTGTAAATATAACAAGGCGAAATAGCTTAAAGTAAAGCAATTATGTATTTTCCTCCTATGTATATGATTTAAAAGGTTAAATCATTTTGGAAATGTTTTTCAAGGAAAATTTAAAGGGTAGTTAA
The DNA here is from genome assembly GCA_030765085.1 of Allium cepa. Lineage (NCBI taxonomy): Eukaryota > Viridiplantae > Streptophyta > Magnoliopsida > Asparagales > Amaryllidaceae > Allium > Allium cepa. The sequence goes on along the minus strand of CM060931.1, from coordinate 268,496,201 downwards.
CCCTATGAAAGTGACTCGTATTAGAAGACCAGATAGGACTTGTGTAGAATCATGCCTTATGCTCATTAACTATTAGCCCCTAGCAAAGTTAGTCTAGAGTTCCAGTGTGTAGGACTTAGTCACAGGTAAACTAAAATGTTGGTTACACATAGAACGAAATATTGATGTATAGAGGTAGGTTATTAGCTACAAAACCATTAAGATCAGTGGATCCTTGGAGATGTAAGATAAGGACTGACCATCTAGAAGTTTTGCCTAACAGATGTTTAGATCATTTGATATTTATCTACTAGGCCTAAGTCATCCAAAGGGACAGTTAGTCCAGTTTGAGGGCAGCCAGCCCAGATTTTGGATAGGTAGTCCATTTATACCTGTTTTTGCATAACGGATATTGCTATTATTATTATTATTATTATTATTATTATTAAAATCAGTTTTATTAACCCGTTTGGTTGTAGGAAAGGATTTGTAAAATATATGTTTTGAAAAGGATATTAGTAAGTGGAAACCCGTTCTGCTAGGTGGCATGGTCTCACTCAATGTCAGTAAATTAAGATGTTATAGAATTATTCACACCAGGCTTTATGTTTGACTTGAAGTCTTTGTTTCCCCTTAAGCTCTCGGATGCTCAAAATTAATTTGAGTAGGCTAAGAGTTGAGGTTTTTCAGGTTTTGTTATTTTGACGAATAAAGCTTCCGAAAACGAGCAGGTGGTTGACGGATAGCTAGTTAGGAGTTTGAGTTTACTTTGATTTAATTCCGTTGTGTATATTAAGTCTGATATGACTATATTGCTTTGATTAACCAAGGGGGCATTATCATATATCGCTCTTGGCATATTACTTTAAATTATACTTAATCATTGCCTGGCTAACGGTTTAGATTTTGTACTTGGATTTGAATTATTGTTTTGAAATATAATAATCAAAATGTTGTTTTTGGAAATCTATAATTTTGTTCATATTCACATGCTTCTGATATTATGGATACCATTTACATTACCGTATTTTATCAGCAGAAGTAAATACTATAGATGTTTGCAGCATTTGTAGCGCTTAGCTTTTGGCCACTAGATATGGGATGTCACATTCCTACCACGATAGTTTTTAAGTTTGACTTGTCAAGTTAGTCCATGTATTGCTTGGTCTAAGAAATGGATAACATTTACCCCTCCCCCCAAAGCACTCCATGCAAATGGAAGGCGTGTTTTGTTCAAAAACCAATATCGAAGTTAATGGAATATTAGTAATTGAATCTTCTAGTTGATAGCCGACCAAGCTATTGCGAATCATCTTGTTCCTTTGGATTCACTTGTAAATCAAAGGTCTTTCTATACAATGATAGCTATGGATTTGTGTCCTTGCTTGAGTGTTAGTCATAGACAACGATTCTGTATTCTCCCATAATCAGTAAGTCGTTGGCTATATCACAAATCAGGATCATTCCATGTTCATTTAAGGGCTAGTAGTCATGTGTTAAAACCTCATTCTCTTTGGATCGTTAGCGAAATCCTTAGCCACTTTAGACCGACAAACAAACCACTATCTCTCTAAATTGTTAATCAAATTCATGGCCGTTCAAGGCCGATAGTTAAAGCGACGATCTTTTCGGATCTTAATTGAATTAATGGCCATTTAGAGTCGATAAACAAATCCATGGCCTTTCCAAACTGTTAATCAAATCCATGGCTATTCAGAGCCAATTAACAAATTTACGGCATCTCCGGACCGTTAATCAAATATATGACCGTTCGAGGCTGATAATCAAATCCATAGTCTCTTCGGATCCTTAATGAGCCCAAACCGCTTGCTCTCTAGCAAGGAGATTCAACAACAAGCAAGCCCATCTCATCACACCCCAGCGTGTTGACTTTCTTCTTGCACTTTCGCCCCTTCTTTTTGATTAGGACTTAAAGCAATCAATATTGTACAAGTCCATTCACTTGCTCCCAATGATGGTAATTGCACCTTACACTCTGGTTCCTTCTCCCCAGACGGGACTTAAAGTGATTAATACCTGTCATCACGTGCACTGTGTTTTTTCCAAAATATAAATATTCAAATCAAATCAAAGCTAACAAGGACAAATCCTAACTGTTCATCCCAAACATTCGACTTAGAGCATGCTTAGAGACCAATCTAGGTCTCGTACACATATAAGCAGTCTAAGGTTATTATTGGCCTAAGTAGTCATCTTAGGCATCCGACTTAGAGTGTGCCGAGGGACCGTTCGGGATCCTATACATGTGTAAGCGGCCTAAGTTTATTATTGTCTTTATTGTTGAATACGAAAAGTAAAATGCAAGAAAAGAAATGAAAACATAAAGTGCGGGAATCAAATCCACTCCCATCCATCATGATAATGAAATTTCAAATCTCAGACCCGATCCCTGGTTGTTCCTTGATGTGTTCGCCGCAAAGGTGGCTGCTCTAGCCGCGCTATTGCATTTTGGTTCCTCATGTGCTGTTGCAGCTGGTTTCTTCGAACTAGTTCTTCTATTAGATCATGAAGGTAATAGTGTGCGTTCATTTCATGTCCACTTAGCAAGTTTGTCATTATAGTCTAAAGAAATTCCCAAGTTTGCATTCTTAGTCCGCCCTCGTTTTTACGAGGTAATTCCAACGCATACTCCTCCGGTCATGCTTCTGCATCACATTCAAAGGCTCTGCATTATCTCTTGGATTGATACCTATCCATACAACTTGTTTGGGGTCCATTCTGATTTGATCGACTCAGCTCCTAGAAGCAGTTGCTCTAGATCTTGACCTTTGATTCTTGTTTGCAGCGACTTTGGCTGTTCCTATTTGTTCCATTCCCTTGAAGAAACTCTCCATCATCTCTTTCTAGTATGCTATCATCCTTTCCTGCATTTCATTAATCATGATCTTCGTCTCATCCATGGTTATGTAGATAGATGGGGGTTATCTCCTTAGGATGCCTCTTGGCTATCCCTTTTTCGATTTCTTTCAACGGTGGTCCTTCTAGTAGATTTTCTCATGATTTTGAATTTCTTTCAAATCCCAAATTAGAGAATTCAAATGTCACTCAATGAAAGAACTAAAATGTTTGCACCAAAATGGCACAAACACTCAAATGAGTATAGTAGAGAAAAGAGTGAAGAAACTACATAAAAACACCTAGAAACAAGGCACCAGAGTTTTATAGTGGTTCGGCAGATCGTTGCCTGTGTCCGATTATCTTTGTTGATGCTTTATAGTGTGTTTACACTTTTGGTTTTATGAATCGGTATAGATTTGTGGAGGTATAAGAGAATTACAGAAAAGTTGCATAGAAGTGAAAAAGATCCTAAAAACGAGCTCCTACCCACCTATTTATATCTGTATGTTACCTAAAAATTCTCCCTATGATCTCCAACTCGTTCTCTATGCCAAAAATCGGTTATCTTGAGAAAATGGTGGGTACCTCATCAATCGTTATAGATCGGTAACAATCCATAGGCTTGGATCAGTACCGATCCATAAGATTAACTTATGGGTCATTCTAAATATCTTGGATAGGTTTATCTTGTTGTTAATTTCATCTTTTCTATCTTGTTTGATTCGACCATTAAATTGCATGCAAAACATGTTGCACACTTGGAAAGGGTCGTTGAAGTGATAACATGAGAGGTCGTGGAGGCTAGGTAGTATTTGGTTGGCGGAAAGTGGATCGTTATCAATCTAGGGAGCTATATCTTTACCGATCCAGCACTTGTACATTTTGGCCTTTTGAAACTCTAAGATGGACTCATACTTGCCTTGTGATCTAAATTGTACATGGTTTCTAGGCTTGCTGTATATCTCTTCGGGCTTCCTACCTGGTAACTTCCAAATTTGACTGGTTAAGTTAGTTTGTATACTGACTGGTCAAAAGGTTGGATAATACACACATATGTGTTTGCATGTGTAACAAACCAAACCATGCAAGATATAACATGTCTGTGTACATTTGTTAGGATTTACATTATAAGGGACATGTTAGCACATTTAATATATAGATATACTATCACATGTATGTTTATATATTTTGATTTATGTATATAAAATAATGAAATCATATGCACATACACACACACTTTATCTTAAATGATTATATATATGGATTTTATAAAATATATGTATATATAATTATGTATATAAAACATTTAAAGTATATTATAAATGTTAATTATTTATTTCGTTGTAAAACAAAAAGCGAGAATATTTTTTTTATAATATATACATTCTTATAAATAGTTTAATAATTAAATAAATAAATATATATGTATATATATATATATAAATGAAATAATATATATATACTTACCAAATAATGCTCATAGAGAATTTAAATTTTTTTGTTTCAAATAAAATAATAATATTATATACAACATTATGTTAAAAATTATATTTTTAATATTCTATAAAAATCTAGATGATATTTTAGCATTTGAATATTTCAATATATTTTGTAATTTAAAAGCAAACATAAAATTAAATTTAACTCTCGGCATTTATATTAATATACATAAAAACTATTTTTTTGCAATCGAGAGTTTATCAGGTGTAAAAATGATTTATAAATTTCAAGTTATATTTTATATGCTATATTTATTTATTTAAGTGACTTGAATTAAACAATATATACATATATTAAAATTTTATTTTTTATGTTGAAAATTATATCGGGTATAAAACTATTTGTATGTATTTTGAAAATATTTTTTTTATCATATTAAATAAAATATATTTCTGACTCTCATGGTAGCTCCACCTTCCCTCCCTTCCTTCCATCCTTCCCTCCGTTCCTCCTTTCTTGTTCCGATCTCTCTTGCATGACCTGTTGTGTCCGCCTCATCTCCTTCTCCTTCTCCTTCACTTGTTCCAAACCACCGTCCCTCCTTTGACCCTTCCTTGTGATTATCTTATGGGTTTCTTCTTAGACAAGCCATTATCTTACACTGTTGTGGTTCATCGTCTGAAAAGAACATGGAAGCTTAAGGGTTCAATTCAAGTCAAGTCTGTAGGTTTCATCTTCCTCTTTTCACTTTCTTCTGAGGATGTTAGGAGCAGGATATTACAAGGTGATCCTATAATAAAGCATAATGGGTTTTTCATCATCAACCTTTGGAATCCTACAATTGGCAATATATGTGGTAGTATACGGGAAGTCCCTGTCTGGGTACAAATATATAATATATCAGTGTATGCACGGTCAGATTTAGGTATCAATTGGTTGACTTGTAGGATAGGCAAGTTGATTTATATGGACGAATAAAAGCAAAAACTTGAAAGGTGGAGATATGCGAAATTCTTGGTTGAAGTTACTCCCGATAAGGAATTGGTGGATTGTTTTTTTTGTACAACTGATGGATGGTGGCATATAATCAATTGAGGTAAAGTCCTTGTGGAAGCCTGAAATATGCATAGCCTGTAGTACTTTTAGCCATAATACCAAATAGTGTGAAAAAGCATAGACTTTAGTGGAGAAAGACATGGGATATGCACAAACTATTGATGTCCATGGTGATGATAAGGTTGATGCAGGAATAAATAAGATTGGAAGCAAGAAAAGTTGGTTTGTTGTACATAAGAAAAGAAAGAAATTTGCAGTGAATAAGGGAAAAAAATAGCAGGAATGAAGTTAGTAATAGTATGGCAGAAGGAAACAACAGAGATGCTCAATAACAAAAAAGGGCAGCCGCCAAGTTAGGAAGTGATGAGGCAACCTTAGTTAGCAGCAGTAATAATGATTCACAGGTAGCTACTAAGAGCATAGGTAAAGCTCTGCTACAAAACGGCGGTGTTCCAACCGAAAACAGATTTCTTAGTTTGGAAGTGATGGAGGAGCATGTCATTTTAGACAATGAAGGGACCGGGGCTGCTGTAATAAAAATCGATGATAATAACACTGCAAATGTAAAAACTCTTGGTATGGAAGGTAACAAGCAGCTTAGAAACAAAGAAATTTCTATTGACAATTCTGGCAGTAATGGTGAATGTGAGCCCGAAGTTGTACCCAAAGTTGAGCAAGTAGTTATGCCGCCTGATGTTTAGCCCAAAGCAGTACCGAAGTTTTGCATTGTGGTACCATTGAAAATGCAAGAAGTGAAACAATACTTAAATCAAGACCTAATGATCAAGTTTTTTTGATCATTCAAGTCCTTATTATGCAGCTAACAAAATGCTTCTTTTAACTCTGATGAAACCACAAAAGCCACACCTCACCATAACAGCTTTCCTTGTTCCCATGCCAATGTAGCTATAGCCAAACATCTTTATCAAATAAAACAAGCAGCAAATAAAGCCACATACCCATCTGTGCATGCATGCATGATACTTCAACTATCTCCCTATCTCTTATTCCTCTGTCAACTACTATTGATGATATCATTCTCAATGTAAAAGAAGCTTCATCCTCACTTCTATATAAACATATCACTCCTTCTAAAGCCTAAAAGTACCTACCTCATCATACTTCTGGTATATCCAAATCCTACTTTCTCTCTCACTCACATCTGTTTCAGCCACCACCAATGCACCTAATCACCTTTCTGATCGTCTAAGTGTTGAGATTTCTATAAACAACAAACAAAAAAAAAGTAAGAAGAATAAAAGGGACTCAAATCTAGACTTGAATGAGAACACTTCCCAGAGCTCCACACCTACTGTTCCTGTAACAACCCGGGATTTTGTAACAATTAATTATCGTCGATTGACGATTAAATTGGTTGCTAATTGCTATTTGGAGTTTTTACAAATCGGGTTGAAATTCTTTTCAAAATTTTGGTAAGGGTTTGTGGGCTTTAAGAAAATTAGCAGGCCATGTTTCTTTTATTTTGGGTGATGTGTTATCAAGCGAATGCCATTTTCCTCCGCCCCTATTCATTCGTTCGCCTGCCCAAATTCACAGCATACGAAAATAAATAGCGGCTCGTTCCTTCGTTCCTTTTTGCTTGCAAACTAGGGCTTTGAAAACAATTGGAGAGGCCGACGTCAATTTCTTCGATCCGGTGGATGTTGCTTTGCCGATCGATGACTCTACACGGCTCTTTCAATTTGCGTCGAAATAAGTGCGTGATTTTCATTTTCACTCACATCTAGTTCATTCTTAATATCGTGCTACTGCAGTTCGATTTTGCTTCAATGTTGCTTATCTCGACCAGTGATTGAATTTGTTCTTATTACTTGTTCAAAACTATCATTAATTTAAAACGACATTGATTTGGAGTTGTGATTACGTGATGATGTTTCGATTGTTGATGTTTTTCTGACTTTGGTTTGAAATCTGCAAACTTTATTTTGTGGAAATATTTTATATGAGAATTCATTTTTGTCTTTGCATATGCTTTAAGTAATTTACTTCGGTCAGTAGTCCATGGCTTCAACTTGTTTTGAGATTACCAGACTTGGACTCTTGACTTCGAGTTTGGTTACCCTGTTGCTTCTGACTTCAATAAATCTTTACTGACTTATTTCGTTTACTTGACTATCACTGTTTGAACTGTGCCTTGTCTGGTTCATCATTTCATTGGGTATGCTGTGGTTCTCTGCAGCGGCACTCTGGCTCATCATATATTGTCACCTCCATGTATTTGCAGTTTGCATTTGGGTCGTATTGCCTTGAGCTGGAGTACATGTAACATTAGCTTGACCCTTGTGGCTTGTTGCATTGTTGGATTCATTGTTTTATATATGTTTTCTCACTTTTATTCTGCACCTGTGTCGAATTGGCTATGGCCATTGCATTGTTGAGATTGAGTTGTACTGTCCAATTCAATTCACTGTTGCATACATGTTGATTTCGTATATTTTTCCACTGAGTGTTATTTATACATCCATATGTGCATCATACATGAAGTACTTGTCGACTTTGTTTGCTGCCTGGTTGACATGTATGAAATGTGTAGTCCTTGTTGATCTGAGTTTCGCTGTATGGTTGCGTTCATTTATGCTTCTGTTTAGTGTTGGTGCTCTTGTGCCATAATTTGTATTCTCTGGTTTGAATACTTTGGTTTTGTTTCGGTCTGACATTGTCATTTGTAGTTGTAGTGTTGCAGTCATTAACTTGTGTTGTCCAGTTGAGTTCGACACTTGCATTGTCGTTGCGTGACTGTTTAGTTTCTTGGCTATTTGCTTGTCTCAAATGCAGTTTCATTGTGCAATTGTTTCTTGCTTCACTTTGATATTTGCAGTTTCACTACTGCCACGGTAACTTGAACATGTTTTGTTGTACTGAGTCACTACTTATATGTATACATGTGTATATACATATGTATGCATCGAGGCAATTGCATTTGTTTGCAGTTTACCCCCGTTTGGATTGTGTTTAAAAGGCTGGTGCATCTTATTTCTTGCCAGTACTAATTTTGTTACATATGTTCTGCCTATCTAGGTGTTCATGTGTTTGTGGTTTTCACATTGATTCCATGTTGCCTTCTGTTTTTGGTCTGGGCACGTGTGCTTCAGGCAGTCTCCACTTTTGCCAATTTGCACTGTTACGTTCATAGTCTTTTATTGTTGTGTGCTGTGGTGCCATATCTTTGGTGCCCTCACATTCATTCTGCTGTGTCTTCATGTTGTACCACTGCCATATGCATTTTTTCATTTGAGCTTTTGTACTCTGTTGGTTCAGGTGGCAGAATGCTTGCTACCTGGTCATTATTCCATGTTGATTTGGGTTACACTATCCACTTCATTTCACCTGTAGTTGTATATGCATATTGGTCTGGTTTCATTGTGGTCTTCTGCACTACTGTTGTCACCTTCTAGCGATATTTTGGAACTTGAACTATTGTATGTATCGAGTGGCTGCTGTTTCATTTTGTTGTAGTTGTGTTGATTCATGATGGCCGTGAGTTGACCTCTGCAGTTTCGAGTGGCTGTTAATATTTGGAGTCGTGATATGCATTTTTGCATAATGATGTTGCTTCATTTTATTGTACCAGTGCATTTTGTTGAACCTGACTTTTTCTAGGGTTTGACCTTGTGCTCGTTTGTGAACTTTCATTGGGCTTTTTGTGTAATTTATCACCGTAGTGGCAAGGCAGTGCACGTGAGCATGTACTGCAGCGACACGGTATTGCTTTTATTGATATTCTATTTGCTTTGGATTTATTGATCTTTTGCGTATTCCAGATGCTGTAGTGGCGAGGCAGTACACACGTGCGTATGCTGCAGGCCTACCCGAATTGACGTTTTAATTGATATTTCAATTGTTTGAATTGTTTCGTGTGTCCAATTCAATATTTTGAATCGTATTTTGATTTGGTTTAATTTGATAATTTTGTTGATATCTAATTATCTTTTTGATAATTAGATTATGAGTTTCTAATTATTTATTTAATAATTAGATTTTTTCGTTAATTGCCGTTTTGGAAATTCTGTTGTTTTCTAAATTACCTTCATTGATAACCCTTTTATTTATCTTCGCTGATAATTTGAATTTGTTGGTTTGTTGTTTAACACTGTTATGGGTTATATTTACCATTATCCGATTTCTTTATTTAAGGATTGGATAGGTGAATTTTTTTTGACTGTCGTCTAATTGTTATTTAATTATCTAATTGTTATTTAATTATTATTGCTTCCGTGCATTAATAACTAAGTTTGAATTAGACTGACCCGTGTATTATTTTCTTTTGAATTTAATACTCGGGTCAGACCGAGTTATTACAGGTTGTCGATATCTTGCTTTGGGTTGCTTCTTGAGCTATGAAGCCTCTTCATATCTTTAGGAGTAGTCATTGTTATAGTATAGGATGTTATGTATTCATGTATATTATTCACGATAATGTACTTGTATATGTAACTTCCAGTATCGACAGTTGTAGTTGTATCATATGTATTGTATCACATGTATTGTAACTGGCATCAGTTATATATATATATGAGACATTTTATTGTTCCGCATTTGGCTGATCTGTGTTATTATATATATATATATATATATATATATATATATATATATATTGTCCTAAACTATTATGAACCATCGTAGTTCGTTTTATACTGGAATTGGATACGTCGATGGGAGTAAATAAATCAAAGATGAAAAATAAAAATATATACCACTCCTATCGAGATAACCAATACTAGTGTAAGGCCTAACTACAGATGGCCGCTCCTATCTAGCCTTATTCTTCTTAATAACGGACATTATTTCTTTTAATACTCTTTGTTATTGTGAGCATAGAGGTGGGGCGTCACAGTTGGTATTAGCGCTTGGGGTTTATGGACATAATATAAAACATAACTTAGATGGAACATGTGTTACAACTATTTGTTGATGTTTTAGTGGTGCTATGAGTCAAAACTAAAGTTTTGAAATTATGATGAAAATTTTAAAATATCTTTATTTAAAAATAAAAGTGAAATTGTGTTTTGGTAATTGATTAATTTGTGTTTTGTTTATCAGTGTGCGCAGCGGAAGCAGTGAGACTGTCTTCGCTGAGTATAGCTGGTAACACTTTTGATTTAAAAATCAAAATATGAAAATAAAAATAAATTTCATTTGTTGTTTACATAGATGTGTTTATTTTGTTTTTTTTGAAAATTTCGAATCTGATTTGAGGATCCGAAGCGATTGCAGTTGTGTGCTTTTGTTGAGATTTTTGCTATTTTGAATTATCTTCATTGAAAAGATATTCGAATGATTTCTTTGATCATTTTGTGGTATACGTACAGAGTTATGTTGCACGTTACTGCATTAATTTTACGTTGAACCGGTGTTTGGTTTTAAACGTATTTTGTTGTCGTTATTTTTATAACGAGATTTTTATGCCGCTGCTAAATTTTTGAAGTACGGTGTTTTGTTGACATTTTTATTTGATGAAGGAAAATTCTCTGGTATTATAATTTGATGCAAATTATTTGATGAGATTTTTACGTATAAAATTTCTATCGCTTTGACTTCAGTAACCGTCAAATTTTAAAGTGGATTTTCAAGCGGTTATCCCGCAATGCTGATTTTGAGATCCATTTTTATGGTGTTTTGAGAAGTGCAATTTCCTTATCGAATTTGCTACAGATGTTGCTATTTTAATCACGTATTTTAAAAATCGTTTCAAAATAAAATTGTTTTCAAAAAATTTCTACAGTTTGCCCTTTCAAATGAATGAGGAAGCGATTTAAACGTTTCAGCAAAATCGAGGACTATGAACCCTTACTTTTACTGATTCGTTCAATTCCGGACTTATCCGTTTGAGAACGTGAAATGTTATTGATTTAAAATACACAATTTTGCACTTTCAAGGAAACGATGAAGAGAATTAAACGATTTAGTAAGACACATGGTATGGGACATGTGCGTTTGCTGTTTTGGTTAATTCCGGACTCGTTAATTGAAATATTTGATGTTTGATGATTTTGCATTTTCAAGGAAACGATGAAGAAAATTAAACGATTTAGTAAAACTCGTGGTACAGGACATGTGCGTTTGCTATGTTGGTTAATTCCGGACTCATTAGTTGAAATATTTGATGATTTTGTGTGCTTTCGAGCCACTATGTTGGACCTTCGGGTCATATGTTGGACCTTCGGGTCAATACCAGTACTAGACCTTGGGGTCATTTGTTGGACCTTTGGGTCATTTGTTGGACCTCCGGGTCATTTGTTGGGTGCCAAAAATATAGTACTTGGTAGGCTTCGGCTATTTGTTGATGCACGTGCAGCGTAGCTAAAACTCGCCATCTGATGGGGTCGATCCAACCTTTTATGTTGATTTTCTAGTTATCTTAATTGATTCAAGATATTTGTTGTTTCCAATTATCTGCAGGTAATTGGATATTTGTTCATACGAGTTCTGATTATCGTTTTTGATAATCATATATTTGTTGTTTCTGATTATCGTTTTTGATAATCGGATATTTGTTGTTTCTGATTATCGTTTTTGATAATCGGATATTTATTGTTTCTGATTATCGTTTGTGATAATTAGATATTTGTTGATTTGAGATTTCTGATTACCGCTTGTGATAATTAGATATTTGTTGATTTTAGATTTCTGATTATCGCTTGTGATTATTAGATATTTGTTGATTTGAGATTTCTGATTATCGTTTTTGATAATCGGATATTTGTTGTTTCTGATTATCATTTTTGATAATTAGATATTTGTTGATTTGAGATTTCCGATTATCGTTTGTGATAATTAGATATTTGTTGATTTGAGATTTCTGATTATCGTTTTCGATAACCGGATATTTGTTGTTTCTGATTATTATTTTTGATAATTAGATATTTGTTGTTTTGAGATTTCTAATTATCGCTTGTGATAATTAGATATTTGTTGATTTGAGATTTCTGATTGTCGTTTTTGGTAATTAGATATTTGTTGATTAGAGATTTCTGATTATCGTTTGTGATAATTAGATATTTGTTGATTTGAGATTTCTGACTACCGTTTTTGATAATCGAATATTTGTTGTTTCTGATTATCATTTTTGATAATCGGATATTTGTTATTTCGGATTATCGCTTGTGATAATTAGATATTTGTTGATTTGAGATTTCTGATTATCGTTTTTGGTAATTAGATATTTGTTGATTTGAAATTTCTGATTATCGTTTGTGATAATTAGATATTTGTTGATTTGAGATTTCTGATTATCATTTTTGATAATCGGATATTTGTTGTTTCTGATTATCGTTTTTGATAATCGGATATTTGTTGTTTCTGATTATCATTTTTGATAATCGGATATTTTTTGTTTCTGATTATCGTTTTTGATAATTAGATATTTGTTGATTTGAGATTTCTGATTATCGTTTGTGATAATTAGATATTTGTTGATTTGAGATTTCTGATTATCGTTTTTGGTAATTAGATATTTGCAGTTTTGCGATTTATGATTTGTGTTTCCTAATTATCTTTGTTGATAATTAGATTTTTCTGTTTGCTAATTATCGTATCAGTAATTAGATATTGCTGTTTGTCATTTTTATATTCTAATTATCTAATTGATAATTGAATATTGCTGATAATTGCATTTATTCAGTTTTGTTGTTTTCTGATTATCTATTTGATAGTTTGATTTTGTTGAGAATTTGTGAATTTCTTTTATGAAATTGAAAGATTTCTTTGGCGTTTGTATTCTCGACCTTTATTTTTCTAGCCTAACTAGTTTATGTTAGAAAAATGATTGTTATTGACAACCTTAATTATGAAAATTGCGCGGACGCAATTTTTATAAGGAGGGGAATCTGTAACAACCCGGGATTTTGTAACAATTAATTATCGTCAATTGACGATTAAATTGGTTGCCAATTGCTGTTTGGAGTTTTTAAAAATCGGGTTGAAATTCTTTTCAAAATTTTGGTAAGGGTTTGTGGGCTTTAAGAAAATTAGCAGGCCACGTTTCTTTTATTTTGGGTGATGTGTTATCAAGCGAATACCCATTTTCCTCCACCCTCATTCATTCGTTCGCGTGCCCTAATTCACAGCATACGAAAATAAATGGTGGCTCGTTCCTTCGTTCCTTTTGCTTGCAAACTAGGGCTTTGAAAATAATTGGAGAGGCCGACGTCAATTTCTTCGATCCGGTGGATGTTGCTTTGCCGATCGATGACTCTACACGGCTCCTTCAATTTGCGTCGAAACAAGTTAGTGATTTTCATTTTCACTCACATCTAGTTCATTCTTAATATCGTGCTACTGCAGTTCGATTTTGCTTCGATGTTGTTTATCTCGGCCAGTGATTGAATTTGTTCTTATTACTTATTCAAAACTGTCATTAATTTAAAACGACAGTGATTTGGAGTTGTGATTACGTGATGATGTTTCGATTATTGATGTTTTTCTGACTTTGGTTTGAAATCTGCAAACTTTATTTTATGGAAATACTTTTTATGAGAATTCATTTTTGTCTTTGCATCTTCTTTAAGTAATTGACTTCGGTCAGTAGTTCATGGCTTCAACTTGTTTTGAGATTACCAGACTTGTACTCTTGACTTCGAGTTTGGTTACCCTGTTGCTTCTGACTTCAGTAAATCTTTACTGACTTATTTCGTTTACTTGGCTATCACAGTTTGAACTGTGCCTTGTCTGGTTCATCATTTCATTGGGTATGCTGTGGTTCTCTGCAGCGGCACTCTGGCTCATCATATATTGTCACCTCCATGTATTTGCAGTTTGCATTTGGGTCGTATTGTCTTGAGCTCGAGTACATGTAACATTAGCTTGACCCTTGTGGCTTGTTGCATTGTTCGATTCATTGTTTTATATATGTTCTCACTTTTAGTCTGCACCTGTGTCGAATTGGCTATGGCCATTGTATTGTTGAGATTGAGTTGTACTGTCCAATTCAATTCACTGTTGCATACATGTTGATTTCATATATTTTGCTATTGAGCGTTATTTATACATCCAGATGTGCATCGTACATGAAGTACTTGTCGGCTTTGCTTGTTGCCTGGTTGACATGTATGGAATGTCTAGTCCTTGTTGATCTGAGTTTCGCTGTATGGTTGCATTCATTTATGCTTCTGTTTAGTATTGGTACTCTTGTGCCATAATTTGTATTCTCTGTTTTGAATACTTTGGTTTTGATTTGGCCTGACATTGTCACTTGCAGTTGTAGTGTTGCAGTCATTAACTTATGTTGTCCAGTTGAGTTCGGCACTTGCGTTTTCGTTGCTTGACTGTTTAGTTTCTTGGCTATTTGCTTGTCTCAAATGCAGTTTCATTGTACAATTGTTTCTTGCTTCACTTTGATATTTGCAGTTTCACTACTGCCACAGTAACTTGAACAGGTTTTGTTGTATTGAGTCACTACTTATATGTATACTTGCGTACATACATATGTATGCATCGAGGCAGTTGCATTTGTTTGCAGTTTACCCCTGTTTGGATTGTGTTTAAAAGGCTGGTGCATCTTATTTTTTGCCAGTACTAATTTTGTTACATATGTTCTGCCTATCTAGGTGTTCATGTGTTTGTGGTTTTCACATTGATTCCATGTTGCCTTCTGTTTTTGGTCTGGGCATGTGTGCTTCAGGCAGTCTCCACTTTTGCCAATTTGCACTGTTAGGTTCATAGTCTTTTATTGTTGTGTGCTGTGGTGCCATATCTTTGGTGCTCTCACCTTCATTCTACTATGTCTTCATGTTGTACCACTGCCATGTGCATTTGGTCATTTGAGCCTTTGTGCTCTGTTGGTTCAGGTGGTAGAATGCTTGCTACTTGGTCATTATTCCATGTTGATTTGGGTTACACTATCCACTTCATTTCACCTGTTGTTGTAAATGCATATTGGTCTGGTTTCATTGTGGTCTTCTACACTACTGTTGTCACCTTCTCGCGATATTTTGGAACTTGAACTATTGTATGTATCGAGTGGCTGCTGTTTCATTTTGTTGTAGTTGTGTTGAGTCATGATGTCCGTAACTTGACCTCTGTAGTTTCGAGTGGCTGTTAATATTTGGAGTCGTGATATGCATTTTTGCATAATGATGTTGCTTCATTTTGTTGTACCAGTGCATTCTGTTGAACCTGACTTTTCCTTGGGTTTGACCTTGTGCTCGTTTGTGAACTTTCATTGGGCTTTTTGTGTAATTTATCACCGTAGTGGCAAGGCAGTGCACGCGAGCGTGTACTGCAGCCACATGGTATTGCTTTTATTGATATTCTATTTGCTTTGGATTTATTGATCTTTTGCGTATTCTAGATGTTGTAGTGGCGAGGCAGTACACACGTGCGTATACTACAGGCCTACCCGAATTGACGTTTTAATTGATATTTCAATTGTTTCGTGTGTCCAATTCAATATTTTGAATCGTAGTTTGATTTGGTTTAGTTTGATGATTTTGTTGATATCTAATTATTTTTTTGATAATTAGATTATGAGTTTCTAATTATTTATTTAATAATTAGATTTTGTTGTTAATTGCCGTTTCGGAAATTCTGTTGTTTTCTAAATTACCTTCATTGATAACCCTTTTATTTATCTTCATTGATAATTTAAATTTGTTGGTTTGTTGTTTAACACTGTTATGGGTTATATTTACCGTTACCCGATTTCCTTATTTAAGGATTGGATAGGTGAATTTTTTTGACTGTCGTCTAATTGTTATTTAATTATTATTGCTTCCGTGCATTAATAACTGAGTTTGAATTAGACTGGCCCGTGTATTATTTTCTTTTGAATTTAATACTCGGGTCAGACCGAGTAATTATAGGTTGTTGATATCTTGCTTTGGGTTGCTGCTCGAGCTATGAAGCCTCTTCATATCTTTAGGAATAGTCATTGTTATAGTATAGGATGTTATGTATTCATGTATATTATTCACGATAATGTACTTGTATATGTAACTTCCAGTGTCGACAGTTGTAGTTGTATCATATGTATTGTATCACATGTATTATAACTAGCATCAGTTATATATATATATATATATATATATATGAGATATTTTCTTGTTCCGCATTTGGCTGATCTGTGTTATTATATATATATATATATATATATATATATATATATATATATATATATATATATATATATATATATATATATAGTCCTAAACTATTATGAACCATCGTAGTTCGTTTTATACTGGAATTGGATATGTCGATGGGAGTAAATAAATCAAAGATGAAAAATAAAAATATATACCACTCCTATCGAGATAACCAATACTAGTGTAAGGCCTAACTACGGATGGATGCTCCTATCTAGCCTTATTCTTCGTAATAACAGATAGTATTTCTTTTAATACTCTTTGTTATTGTGAGCATAGAGGTGGGGCGTCACAGTTCCTCTTAACAAGATCTTTAGTTCTCTTAATACAAAGGGAAGCAGACATAAAAGCCTTACCCTTCCCTAGTAGTTTTTCTCCATGATACACAATCTAGGTATTTGGAACATTAGAGGTGCGCACAAAGATGTGAAGCAAGATCACATCAAAAACTTAATTCAACCTCACAACCTAAAATTTATTTCTATCTTTGAAACAAAGCTTAATTTTGCCTTAACTTCTAGTGCTGCTAGTTATATATGTCTAAACTGGAGCCTTTCTACTAATCATAAGCATGCTCCTTATGGTAGGATTATGGTTCTTTGTGATTCTCTTACATTCACCATTTCCCCCATCCTTGCTTCCAACCAATGATCGACATGGTGGTGGTGTATGTCCTTAAGGGAGATTAGACCCCTCAACAATACCTTTGATGACTCTTCTCTTATTGAGATCAAGACTTCTGGTGCTCTTACACATGGAATAACTGCAGTAGACATAGTACAAGAAAATTTAGCAAAATTGACTTTGCTTTTTCTAACCAAATCACTCTTAACTCATGGCCCAATGTCCATAACCACCTCCCCCTTCCCTTGTTGTCAGTCCATTTACCCTAAATTCTTTCTTTTGCTGTGCCTTCTTTGAAATTCAAATCCTTTGTTAAACAAGTCTGGTCTAAACCTTATTTTGGTAACCCTATGTTGATATTGCTGACAAAGCTCACAGCTTGTAAGGAGGAACCGAAAGCTTGGTCCAGAGTGGTACTTGCACCTCTATTTCTCCTACCATTAGGTTCAAGTTGGAGGTAGTGCGGAAGCTCATGATGGAAAACACAAATGATCCTAATTTTTCGATACTTGAAAATGGTCTAAACAGTGACTATAGAGTGGCATTTCAAGTGGAAGCTAACATGGTGAAGGAAAAAGCAAAGCCAAAATCAGAGGTGGATGGAGATAGAAACACTGCCTGTTCTCATGCTTAGCTAAAGGCTAAACATTCCAGAGAGAACATTATATCCATTCGTGATCAAGAAGGGATATTCAGATGTGTTCCAAAGGAAATCAAAGAATGTTTTCTATCATATTTCGAAAATCTCCTTGGTAGTACTAGTAACTTCCTATCTGATGTAGGCATCCTAGAAAACTTTGATCTTCCAGCTTTATCATATGATGAAAGGAATGCACTAGCAATGGAAATATATAACTTTGAGATAAAGCGAGCTATTTCTGACATTAATTAGAGCTCCAATGGAGGCCCAGATGGATTCAGTGTCTCTTTTCATTACTCGTTAGGACTTTATTCAGAATGATGTGTAAAAGGCAATACAGAACTTCTTCAATAAATGCAAAATGCTAAGTTCAATGAATGCCACCAACATTGCATTGATCCCTAAAATAAAGTATGCTGATTATTTCACTTCCTTCAGACCTATCTCCCGTTGTAATATTGTTTATAATGCACTTGCAAAGATTATTGCAACCAAGATAAAGTCATTGCTTCCTAATATTATTTCTCGAAACCAGGCGGCCTTCCTCCTTCAAGTTCAATATTGGACAATGTTATTCTCTCTTATGAGCTCCTTTAAGGTTATGTAGATCCAGTGTTTCTCCTAGATCCACGGTTAAGCTTGACGTCAAGAAAGTGTATGACTTTGTCCACTGGGATACAATTTTCAGAGTCATGGCACACATGAACTTCCTTATGCATTTTGTGGTGTGGATTCATGCTTGCATTTCCACTGCTAGATTTAGTATAATTGTCAATGGTAACCCTATTGGTTATTTTAAAAGTAAACAAGGTATTAGGCAAAGGGAACCAATGTATTCTTACATTTTCATCATCATTATGGAGGTCCTAACTCATATGCTAAATAGAAGTGTTGCCGCAGGAAATATCATTCTTCACCCGAAATGTAAAGACCCACAGATAACTAGTCTGATGTTTGCTGATGACCTTATTGTTTTTACTAAACCTACTATGTCATTTGTAGCTAGTATCTTGGATGTCCTCAATGTTTTCTATAAGTTAACCGGCCTTGAAATTAATTTGTCAAAATATGCTATTCATATAACTGGTTTCTCTCAACAACTCTACAGTAATATACTTGATGTTTCTTCCTTGCAACATAGTCAAGACTCCATGTCATATTTTGGGATTCCCTAGGTCACACTAGGATTTCAGAAGTGCAATGTATGCCCATTTATGAGCGTATTATGGTTGTTTTTAACTCATGGACGAATAGGTTCTTATCCCAAGCTGGTATATCAACATTAATCAAATCAATGATTTTTTCATTAGTTGTGTATTGGTCTAGGACTTTAATCTTGTCTATCAAGCTTCTATAAATGATCAGGAGCTCCATGATGCAATTTTTTTGAATTGGCAGTGTTTTTTCATCCAACTTGTCCCCTTGTTCTTTCAAGAAATTGGAGCTCCCACTGCTAAAAGGAGGACTGGGTATCAAAAATCTTTTGTATTGGAATAAGGCAACATTTAGTAAACATGTTGATATTTTTTATGTAACAAGGATACCATTTGGGTCTAATGGTCAATCAAATACAATCTAGGCAAGAACAAATTCTGGCTGATGGAAATTCCTCAAAATAGTAGCTGGACATGGCATGGTATACTTATTCTTAGGCCTATTCTTTTGCCACTTGTTCGTTATGGTGTTGCCTTGGGAGGTTCTGTTAGTTTTTGGTGTGATCCTTGGATCAAGCATGGTTTAATCCTACACAATGTTTTAACCTATCAACAAATGATGTAGATTGGTAGTAGGATTAATGCAAAAGCATTAGAGTATATTGAAGATGGACATATCACATTCCCTTATACATCAAACCAAGTTGTCAGGCAGATGTGGCTTATTCTTCAGCAGTCAAAAATCATGTAGGTGAATAAAGACAGTTTGCTTTGGTCTAAAGGGGAAGGCAGTTCAAAATATCCCATGTTTATCTTGCATATATGTGCATCGTTGAATTCCTAACTTCAATTGGAATAAGAGAATATGGATTAAGCATAATAATGAGAGAGATAATCTTTTTCTTCAGAAAGTTGTTAATAATGTCCTTCACACTAAATAACTTGTCTGCTAAAGGTTTTGATGTTCATTTAGAATGCAGTTTTTGTAACAATGCAATGGAAGATAATTTACATTTGTTTTTCAACTGTTAGTTCGTTTACAACCTATGGTCATTCATCATGTCCAAGTTAGGTAGACAAAGCTGCTTTAGAAACAGTGAGCAGGAATGGCTCATTATATTTAAATCAACAAGTCAAAGAAGTTTGTAGACTTATATGCTTCCTTTTGTTCTCAAAAAGTTTGTCAGATTAGTATGATATGAAAGAAATCAAGCTATATTTCATGGGAAACTGAAGAATCTGGTACAAATGAAGCATGTTTTGATGCATAAAATAAGGATTGGTATGGATATAAGTCCTTTTGATTTCCCTCTACGTATCATACATAGATTTGCATGAGTGCTCTGTGTCCTTTCCATTTCTCTGTGTTCTTGTTTCTTATGTCCTTTTCCTTTATTTTTTTCTTTGTTGTAGTGCTTGTTTCCTAATCTTTTATTTGTTTTGACGCTGACTATAATTATTTTTGATCACGGCTTCTTTTTTCCTTTCCTAGTTTGCCTTTGTGTACTCTAATTGTATTTTCTTTTCCTAACTCGGCAATAAAACTGGTAGGGGACTAATTAACCCTACTGGCTTTGCTAAAAAAACATATTTTTTTAGTATAAAGTTTAGTATATAAATTATATAGTCGATGTTATTTAATATATTAAATTTATTTAAATAAGAAGAAAATCAATTTTTTTATCTTAAGTCATGAGCATCATGGCATATATATGTCAAGAATTTTTTTAAATAATATAAGCATATAAAAAACAATCATCTTGAATGTGATACGATATACTGAGATACTAGAATTATCAGCTAACTAATAAAGCAATATATGATCTATAAATTATCTAAATATTAAAATATAATCATGGATTGGATAATTACCTTTTACCAATGCCAAAGTACCACTTCTTGAAGTATTTAAACAAATTCTTGAATTAATTCCAATTTTGAAGGTGCTATCTTCCAAACTACAAACAACTGCCTATCAAATGTCATTTAATTTTATTTGATTTTTGCTTAGACAATGAAGGAGAAGGGATAAAGAATTCAGCCAGATCTTAGAGGGATATGTGGCCCAAACAAGTAGAAAAGAAATTGGGTAGAGATGATTTTATAGAGGAAGAATTGTAGAGAGAAGCTATGATCAATATCCATATTTATTTCTTACTCTATCTTTCCTCTCATCCATTCAACCTTAGAGCCTTTAATTATCATATGGCCGCCCTTTATGCTCCATTATAACCGAACCAACTAGTCCCCTGTGTGGGCTTCAAACTCTTTTAAAGCCAAAATAAAATATTTTTCATTTACATCCAATTTAAACGTATATTGATTTCATTTATCGATTAATATATTTACAACTATTATAAATACTTTTAACCATATTTATCCATCAAACCAAATAAATTTTATAACTAATATTTCATAAACATTAATTAGTTTATTGTTATAAACTAATTAAACCATGTGGTCAAGAAGTATTCAACAATTCGGTTGTGAGACTCTTTAGGTGTAAATTTAGCCATTTATTAATATCGAACTATTTGAATGTTAAGATTCACACATCACTTAGTAGGTGGTGTGACATCTTGGCTAAATTCATTACCTACTTGGTTTCGGTAAAACCCAGTTTTAGTTTATTGAGCGTTACCTTATTGTGACTAATATTTACACCAATTCTCTTTGTCAAAACTATATATCTTTGGACTTATGAAATTTTGGTAACGGCCAAAATTCCAATATTATCCATACTCAACTTTGTAGTCCAAACGTAAAGTCCTTGTTTCAATAATAACAATTATTAACTCAAATGCTTTGGCCAAAAACGTTGACTTTTAGTCGAATTTGAGTCGACTTCAGTTGACCGTGATACTAACCTCTTATAACCGAAGACACAATTCTTCTATTGAATACGATCTGACTTCCAATGCTTTTATTGACTAAAAATTCCATCACTGAGGTAGAATGACTAATTAACCTTGAAAATTATAAGAGATTGGGGTTTTTGTGATGTTTCTAGTTTTACAGTATATGATCATGAATTAATGATGGAATGCTAATAATAAAGAGGCATGGATTTTAGAGTGGCTCGACCAAACTGAATACCTACGTCCACAGTATATATTATTCTCAGAATGCTTGAAGATAATAAGAGCATGGTGGGAAGTGTAGTTCATATAAGTTTTCAGAATCCGACCCTTTTCCTGGCAAAATGCTTGGGGTATTTATATAAGTAAGTCTCCTTTGATCCATGGTGAAGATTTCCTGAGGATATTCATGGTCCGTACAGAAGATCGGACCATAGGATGGTTCAGACTATAAGATGGTTGCCCATTGGAGGGTTGGTAACGATATATGCATATTTGGTGACAAACTGCCTTTTTGTACTTTAGTTGCTTCTTTGAAATGATGTCTATTGGCGCAACTCAGAGTTTGTTGCTACTTTCCATGTCGGATGGGAGCAGTTGGAGGCAGGGTGGCTGCATTAGCACCTTTCCACGGTGGTAGGACTTCATTAGGTATGCTTTTCTCTGTTGGTCTGGCTGTTCTCCCTCCTTAGAGCCACATCGGCGGACTTTGTATCCCTAAATGAGAGGAACCCGTCAGCCAACCCTCAGGACGGTCAGTTCCTACGAAAGCCTGGAGTAGCTTGGCTTATGCTTTTATCTTCCTATGAGCGGCCACCAAACCCTATTAAACTTTTGCAAAAATTTTAAGCAACATTTTGCCTCAACCTGCCGTCGTGGGCAGGGGTGGGCTTGCAGGTACGAAATGACATGATTTGATGGATTCCTATAGTGTAATTGATGTTGCTAAAACGACCCGCAAATCTGTGCCCCTTGAGTTAACACTATTCTACCTAAATCAACTCAAGTTGTACAGAAATACGAACCATTTGGGTTAGAGAAGAAGAGGTAGAAGAAGAAAATAGAAAACAACAACGGAATCTAACCATCGCAGCGGAATAAAATATAATAGATAATAAATACTCTTTACTCAACATCAAATATCTTTGTTTATATATTACATCATCAGAGTACATCAATCACAGCTCAAAATCAATGTCATACAAATGGATACACAACAACTCAACACAGTGGAAATATATATATACAAGTACGAGCGTACGTATCGTCATCCAGCTCGTCTCCTGAGCACCACAGCATCAAAACCTGTATTCTATAATACTCGGTCTGACCCGAGCATTACAATTAAATAACACCCGAGTCAGTCTGGAATATCAGCGTGAGAAAATCACACCCAATTGATTATTAAAGTTTCAAAAATCCTTTGAAAACAAAAGCATCTCGTAAGACCATGCCACAAATAAACATGTCGGGTTTTTACCCTACGATAGCTAAAACAATTTTTATAGAAATCTTATGATATTATAATAGGGCTTGTATACAAATACTTATAAAATAGCCGAAATTGTTACATCTATTAAATTCCAGCTACTAGCCACAGAGTGGGTAATACAAACAAAACTCGTACAAGGCTCGTAGGGAGAATGGATTTCCAACCAATGACTAGGCACTGGGGTACCACCTGTCACAGTACGGGGCCTAGATCACTGTACCGAGGAGTACGCCCGCTCCCCTGCAACACAAGGCCGGGACTACCCCTTACTGGATAATCCCGAGTGAGATCACCCCGCGGTTGGGATCAGCAACCGCCCACTAAGTCGAAACAAAAAGGGACATCTAGACTTGAATGACCTCACCCTGCTTGGGTGCTACCCACCTAGCCTTGCTACATAACCCCTGATTTTCAGTCATTCCATTTGATGAGGCTTGAGGCTAAGCGTTACCTTTTTAGAACAATATCCCTTAGAATGCCCATCGTCCACCTGACGATGTTTCGCAAGCATTCGTCCATAAAAGTCCGTCCCGGGTTCGAACGGAACCGAAGGCACTATTCCTACTACATCCATTTGGAAATATCCTCAGGATTAGTAGCGACTAGCCCTTGCACTTCACTGCTCCATCTTCGAATCCAAAATCGTTTTCATGAAACATACAAACCGGATCGAAGTGGTTTTCGAGCAATAAATCTCGATCCCGGTCTCTTCGAAACGATCAACGCATTTGTCCAATATTGATAGTCGGTGATTTAACTATCAATTTTTATTCACAAACATCCACCAAACAATAAATAATTTCCCCAAATTATTTATTTATTGCAAAAATATCTTCACAAGATATGTTTTCACTTTTCAAATTCCTTTGAAAGCAGTTTTCGTAACTATCTGCCTTTCTCAGAATAAATTCCAAGTATTTCTATTTCCACTGGAATCACCAAGCACAAATCTATATTTCTAAAATAATTTAAAAACACTTTACTTTTAAAAATATGCTTTAAAACGTTCAAGTTAAAATTACTTTAATAATTTGTTAAAAATACATACTATATGAATATTTGAAAATAAGGTTACTTAATAAAATATAAAAATAGATTTCTACTTTTAAAAACAAATTACTTAGTTACTTCTTAATAATTACTGCTTAAATAAATTAAGGAAAATACTTACTTTAGACTTTAAATATTAGAAATAATAGATTTTACAAAACTTGCTTTTTAAAACAACTTTAAAACATTTAATTTATATTTTAAAATTTTGCTTTTAAAAACATGTACTTGGTTATCCAGAGAAAAATTCTAACATCAATCACTTAAATCAATTTCTCCAAATTGATTTTCAATTTATTTTACTTGAAATAAATTCTTTTACTTATCAGTTCATTTCCAAATTCAGTAGTTATGGGCTTTATTATGATTATTTTTCTTCTTTACCCTTTCAATAATCCAAATCTTAAGTTCTAAATAAATGTTTGTTCTTTTTAATTAATAATATTATATTTTAAAATTCATTAATTTCATTTCTATTCTCTAGTTTTATTTATTAAAATTTTAAAGTCACTTTATTCCTTTCCAAGTCATTCTTAAATTTATTCTATAATTATTTTACTTCTAGTTTAACCTCTTTTATTTTCATTACAAAAATCAAATTTATATTTTTGGTAATTCATTATACCCAATTATATCGACCAAGCCATATCATTCAATGCTTTCCCATAATTCACCATAGAATATCAAATAACCAGAACAGATAATATTAAATAATTTAAATAAAAGTTGAGGGGTCCAATAGGATCCCTCCAACCTGTTTTCCCTACATCCACAGACGTTAGCATACATAATATACCAATTTCAAAATATCATACTATATCACATCAATCAATTCAACCATCCAACAATTATTTAAAATTTAATCTTTTAAATTTAAATTTAACTGAGTGAGATTAACTCACCTTTTATTTTCGTTGTGCAATCCGATCCAATCCGGCTTGCTTCCATCAGATTTTTGACCTTGTATAACAATTATACGATTTATTATCATTTTGAAATAACTTGAACCATTTATTTCCATTTTATAAATTTAATTAACCAATGATTTACCATTAAATTGGCCAACAATTTAAATTTTAAACCAAACATTTGGTTTTAAACTAATAACTTTATTTATTTATTTTTTTAAAAACCCTACTCCGGAGAGTAGAGCTAGGGAATTCAGCTGTCCGCCACACTGACCCCCTTTTTAAGCTAGCCCAACACAGATATTTGATGCCCCAACCATTTTGTTTGGATTAATGGGGTCCACCTCCACGCCTTGAAATTGGGAGCAGGGCAGACGGGAATCGAACCTGCGACCTACTTACCAAGAAGCAAGTATCTTACCACTATGCCACTGCTTGCGGACTAAACTAATAACTTGAAAACGTATATAGGTATATTTATTTTCTCTGAAACTACATATATATATATATATATATATATATATATATACCTATATAGAATTGATAAAACCTATTTTATATAAATTTTCCAACATTTAAAACTCCTTTTACTTGTCAAAATATTCTATATATATTTATATTATCCCTTTACTGTTGATCCATTTAAAATTGAGATCTTAAACCTTATTGTAAAAAATGATTTTTTTTTACTAAACTATACTATCTCAATATAAATTGTTTAAATTAAAATAACTCAAAATAACTTATTGTAAATTATATATAATTTTCCTGTAAATATCCTCATATATAATTTTCTGCTAAATTTCCAGATTGCCAAATACAATTTTAGTTTATAAAAATAAATGTTCAGAGTTCCCATTTAAAATTCAAACAAAGGAAAAAGAAAAGTTTGCTCACCCCAATCTCAGGTCACCGGCGATTCCATGCCCAGACGCAACATCACTCCTTCGCTTAGCGTCTCATCTTCGATCACGCCTCGCTCGCGACGGCTGCGGCATCACGCGACTCCCCTAATGCAGATCTCGACGCATCACTCTGACGTCGAATGAAACCTCCCCCGTACCCTCGCATGCCTAGAAAATCACGCCGCACGAAGTTCTCCCTCTGGCCTAGCTCCTCCCAACGATCGCTTGCGCCACGACTTCGAGGAACGCGACCTGAGTCCAAACCCTAAATCGCCTGCTCACTCGAATTGAATTAAAGCGCCCTCTCACGCCATTTGATTTGCGGCCGCCATTAATCGGGAAGGCTTCGGCCGATTTATTCTCTTTTTTTTTGTGTGCAACCGAATTTGTTTTGAAGAAGGAAAAGGAAAATGAATTTTCGACTTCGTGAAATTGGCGGGGAAAGAGAATATGATTTTGTTTTTGAAAGAATATAAGAGAAACAGCTCGGCCGTTGAAATTTTATAAACAAACTGTCTTGATTTTTTTTAAAAACATGAAGAAGGGGCTTGATAAAAAGTGATGAGTGTTAAAGTATACAGGAAGATAAGGGAAGACTTGGCGTACACAAGAAGCTTAACTAATTAAATTAAATTTCATTGGCTTAAAATCAATTAAATTTTCCGCGTTTATATATCGTACACTCACACACTAACTTCGATCAATACGAAATTTGAAATCCGATAATAATTCAATATTACGGACCCAACGAAACTGGTTTCGTCAAATTCCGAGACTGTGTCTCGGAAGGCTATTTTAAAATTCAATTTAAATGATACAAATTTTAAAACTGAACAAACCACTGTAAATTTAAATTTTACAACTTCTATTATCTTTAGTATTATCAATATAAATTTTATGAGCCTTCTAATTATTTTTAATCGGCTTAAAATTCCAGATTCGATAATTTTCCCAACTTCAAATTATTTAATCCAATAATTAAATCAGCAAATAAATCGTGATATTTGAATTCAAGTTAAAATTACTCTATTGAATATTTAAAATTAATTAAATATTCTGATTTTAAATGCTCGAAAATTCCGGGTCGTTACATTCTTTCCCCCTTAAATGAATTTCGTCCCCGAAATTACTAGTTAGGAAGAATGGTTCAATACCCGTTACTATTTTTTTCAAAACCAATAATTTAACATCCTACCAATTATCTTTTTAATAAAAGACACATTACCTTTCTTATTACCTTTCCAAATCTTTCCCTAATTTGCAAACAAACCTATTTGCCCAATCATTCAAGTTTCAATTTAAAACCAATTTGGAATTATCAAAATTTTCTCAAAAATTTTCTAACTCTCTAAATTCCCGAAAAATTTCGCCAGCGTCTCCTTTGCGCGGCTAGCTCGGTACAACTACAGAATGGCTCTACGGCCTCCCAAATCCAAAAAGAAAACAAAAAGCCAAGTGGCTCAATCCAAATCCCAATCCCAATCAAATTTCATATAGAAATTTAAACACAAACCTTTTTGTCGAGCATTTCAAATTTATCTTCTAAAATCAAAATCAATTCTCTTTTCCCTTTATAATACCTGCATATTCTACTTGACAATAATATCCAATCACAATATTCCAAAACATTTTATCGACTTCCTTACAAGTGTCAATTATTTACTCATTCAAATATCAACTTGGAATATATTTGTAATATCAATCTCCAATTAAGAATTCACCATTCCTTACTTAAGTTTAGTATAAGCATTCTATATGCTTCTTTGTTTGTTTTCACTTTACCACTTTAGTTAATATCTATTTCTATTCATATTGATTTCCACATTACATATGAATTTCATTTATTTTCAACTTTGAATCTTTAATTTTATCTTTCATTTATAACTAATTTATGCCATTTACTTTAATTAGTTTCATTTACTAACTTATTTCAATTTTCCAGTTTAAACCGTTTTGTCGTTAACAAAATTTTCCAAATTTTCCAAAAAATTTCTAACTCCCAAAATTTCTGAAATTTTTTGACAGAGTCCCCTTTGTACGGAGGAGCTTTTGCAATTTGACAAAAGAGATAAATATATATACATCGACCCACCCGGTCGGAAAAACCAAAAACAGTTCATATTTCCAATTTTTATTGCGTAGGCATACCTTATTTAGCATTTTTAAGCATGTAGCTTATTTATTTAGCCGTTAGCACAACCAAATCCAGCCACACGGCTTCCAGGTACCTGTACTTACTCAATTTAAACATGTAAGTGCCAAATATATGAAGTTTAACAGCATATCACTTATTTGCAATAGTTAAACATATGAATTCTAAAAGAAATTCACACAAAATATTTTTTCCGTAAGCAATTATATAGTTTCCATGCTAATTCAATTGTTTCAATTAATTCATAAACCATTTTCATTCAATTTGAGTGGTTTAAAATTCAATCGCTTACACTTAATTTATTTTTAAGAAAACCAAACTCATATTTAATTCAATTGTTCTCAAAATCAATTTATTTTACTCCCATCCATTCATAGAATTTGAATTACTTCCATTTACATCTCATTGTTTACATTCAATTTATTATTCATTCAAACAAACCCATATTTATTACAATTGGTCCAAAAACCAATTTTATACAAATTCAGTGCTATATTCTCATTCATTTTATTTGAATCCATTTATTTATCTTGAAACATTTCATATTGGTTACATCAAATACTCATTACCAATTAATTTCCTTTTTATTTTAATTCATTCACGACCATTTATTTAGCTCGACCCATTTCAAGCTTGCATATTACTACCCATTCATTTACATTTCATTCTATATCTGTTTATTCCAAACTATTTTATTTAGCTCGACAACAATTCAGGCTATTCCATTCAATAACTATTTCTCAACTCATTTAAACCATATTTCATTTTGAGTTCGGATTTTATTCAACACTTACTTAAGTCAAAAACTTAAGTTCATTTCCATTTCTTTTTATAATAAGTTCTATTTCCATCTTTCATTTAATTCTTATTTATTCTATCCATTTACTTATTCAACATAATTAGTTTATCCACATTCACTTAAACCATTCTAGTAAACTTGAAACATTCTATTTTCCCTATTGTCTTAAGTTATTTCAATCCCTTAATAATTTAAATGGTTTACCATTATTTATTTAAGAATTTTTATTCCATTAAATATTATCGACAACTCACCGAATTTTATTTCAATTAAAATCATTATTACTTGATTTAAATCCAATCCACTATCATTACACTTAGTTTTAAGTTGAATTCAAATCAACTCTCTTCCATTTGTTTAGCTTTAAGTTAATTTACTTCAATTTATTAAAATTTATACTTAAGCTCATTTTCATTTTACAAGTAAATTTTTCTCTTTTATTACTCAACTTAACTCAATTGATTCCAAGGCCATATCCAATTTATTCCCACATATCTGGATTTTATTCTCAATACAAACCATTATTATTTTAATCCAATTTCATTTTTATTCGATAGCTTTCCAATTATATTTAATTTGTTAACATTTCACATTAAATTCTAATTAATAACTCAAGTTTTGAACCCACTATCCATTTTCAATTTTATAAGTCACAACTTATATTTCATACAATCACACTCATTCTAAGCTTGAATGTATTCATCTTTTATTTTTAACTCAAGCCTTATGCTTATTTATATCTCAAGCATATTTTATTTTATGGATTTTTAATTCTTTTAAGCGTTATTCTTATTTAATTATTTTAATCCCAGCCTTATCCAATTTATTTTCCATTTGTTCTGGTAAGAATTTAATCCCATTCGTTAATTCTATTGAATTCTTATTCCAATTCAGTTTTATTTTAACTCAATTCGATTTTTTTTAACTTAATTCGAATACAACTGGATATTATTTTCAACCTATTCAATTTATTCCAATCCATTTAAATTTTATTTCCCATCCAAGTTAATTTCATTTTTAACTTTTCACATTAAATTTACATTCCAACATTCAAAGCTTATATTTCCTTCTTGATTTAAAAATCATCTCAATTTATAAGCTTACAACCTATCTCATCAGGATTTTCAAATACCCGACTTTTTGTTTCAATTTATCGTGAAATCTCCAACATCTCAAATCACATTTCTTAAAAATGTAAACCAATCCTGGTTTTATTCCCAACAAATCAATTCGACAGCAATCTATCACTTAGAAACTCGAAAATGAACATCGATGATGCTGCAGTCATCACCGAAGTTACTTTCCAGCGACTGAAGTGAATTCAATGCTATATCCCTTCCCAAAATTTATTTGAACCAATTTCCTTTCGGAAATACCCCAAAAACAACAATGCTACTATTTATCTTCAAAATACTTCCAAAATCTCCAGGGTTTTAAAGTTTCAAATTCTATTTTAAATTCAAATTTTAACTATAATGCATTTATACAGTTTATGCTTATATAAATATCCATTTGATTATATTTCAATTTATAAATTACATTTATAATTCATATTTATAAATTTCATTTTATAATGAATTTATTCCCCTAAATTTAGTTATACTTCAATTTCTAGTTAAATTTTCACTTAACAATGATAATACTTTAATATTATTCTTCCTAACATCCAAGCAATCATATATTAGCTAAATAGTTTATAAAAACTTTTCTTTATATCAAAATATGTTTTGGGTAAAATTATTTCATTTACCGCATTTAAAACAATACCGTGTCAATTGTTCTATTCAAGTGTTTAGAAACCCCTTCGATACAGTTGCGCAGACTGTGTCGACGAAGGTTCGTATGCCACTCAATAAATCAATCAACACAATATTAAAACAATTTATATTCACTAACAAATACGCGTTCATATCTATTAATACGCTCATACTCATTCTAGAGTACTTCGGACTCTAATTTAAATGAGTAATTCCCACCAGAGCCAAGGTTATCTCCAACCTAAGCTCTGATACCAAGTGAAACGACCTGCAAATCCGTACCCCTTGAGTTAACACTATTCTACCTAAATCAACTCAAGTTGTACAGAAATACGAACCATTTGGGTTAGAGAAGAAGAGGTAGAAGAAGAAAATCGAAAACAACGGAATCTAACCATCGCAGCGGAATAAAATATAATAGATAATAAATACTCTTTACTCATCATCAAATATCTTTGTTTATATATTACATCATCAGAGTACATCAATCATAGCTCAACATCAATGTCATACAAATGGATACACAACAACTCAACACAGCGGAAATATATATATACAAGTACGAGCGTACGTATCGTCATCCAGCTCGTCTCTTGAGCACCACAGCATCAAAACTTGTATTCTATAATACTCGGTCTGACCCGAGCATTACAGTTAAATAACACCCGAGTCAGTCTGGAATACCAGCGTGAGAAAATCTGTAACGACCCTGAATTTTCGACCAATTTTAAATTTTTAAAATCGCCGTTTATGTAAAACTTTAAATTTACACAAACGACGTCCGTTGCTATCCAAACTTCATATTTGGGATACGTCTAGATAGATATAGGTGTACGCCAAATTTCGTCAGAAAATATTGAAGTTGATTACGTGCGTCGCATTCACCTATTGATTTAAATCCAACGTGTAAATTTTATATCGTCCGAACCCAAAATTTTTTCACAATCCCGCATAAGAAAAATATTCTGATCCTAACGGCGCACTCCGTTTTGTAAAATTCGGCTGTTAATTGATAGTTAAATTGTACGTTCGAGCGAACAGTTACTTAGAAATAAATTTCGCAAACAATGTCCAATCACCAATATTTTTATATCGTTGTGATCGCGTCAGCACGCTGATCAAAACGGTATATTTATTCCCGTTAAACAGAGACGAAAAAAAACGTCACGTTGTTTTAACCGGTTAAACGCACCGGTTAAACCCTGCTCAGCCCAAATTAATGTTTAGCCCGCATATACAAAAGAAATTGAGAAAAAAAAATATTTCAGCTAAATTAATGCGTTCACTTGGAAGCTCAAACGTGAAGAGTCTCATACTTACTGTGACGTTTGGAGAGTAACGTGTCCTCTTACACGTATATATTATTTTGCATCGCATTGCCTATTTCTATTCTAAAATTTTAAGCTTCAGGTAAACATATTCTTCCCATCTTATTTTCATGCTCTTCATATTCTATTCGAAACACAAAAACTCATACTCACGAACCTGCCTTCACACCCACGCCGGCCTCCATTGCTACCCAGCCTTTGACCGACCTACCCCTCCCCTACTCCACCATAACCGCATCATTCTTCTACCAGCAGTAGCCGCACACCACCTCCGCGTTCCGCTCCGGTTCCACACGCGGCCGCCACTCCGCCTGAGCGCCACATCATTGAACCAACCATTCCTCCCCTCCACTTCTCACATACATATAACCAAGCCGCTGCCTCCACCCCGGATCCAAACCCGAACCTCCACGTGCCTTAACGGACCCTTGCCTTCACCATTCACTGGCCGTCCGTCCCTACTCTAGTCGCGCCACCAACCGGGCCTAGGCGTGCATGTAGTGTGCATAAGAGTGTGCACAGGCATACTGATCTATTTTGATTCTTTGTTTTAAAATTTACATAAAAATCTTGGTTGGGTTCATAGAATAAAAAAAAATAAAAAAATAAAAAAATAAAAAAAAATAAAAAAAATAAAAAAAATAAGTTGACGAATAGTTGTAGATTTGCTGAGTAATATTTAGGTAAATTTCTATTGGGTTGTCAAATAGTAACCAAATTTCCTTTTGACGTTGTGTGCAGAAGCAACCGGTTGAGCTTTTTGCAGCAGCATCGATCTCTCAGCTTTT
Source organism: Allium cepa (assembly GCA_030765085.1). Classification (NCBI taxonomy): domain Eukaryota; kingdom Viridiplantae; phylum Streptophyta; class Magnoliopsida; order Asparagales; family Amaryllidaceae; genus Allium; species Allium cepa. The sequence goes on along the minus strand of CM060931.1, from coordinate 268,463,310 downwards.
ATCCTTTCTCCGTATTCGGTAAGCGCATTTTATAATTTTATAAATTATAAATAAACGTTCATTTTATTAATATCGTCTTATTTGTCGATATTTGCAGTGTTCGTTATTAGTGCGTACCATCTTCTTTTCGTGCTTCATCGTGCTTCGCCGTCAACTTCTTTATCCACGAAATGTGAAATTAATTTTCACGACATATATTCTTATGCTAGTTGATTTCTATGTGATATGAATTGGATGCTATTTGTGCTAAGTGATATTGAATTGCAAGTAATTTGACATAGGATAGTTAATAAATTAAAACGGATTATATTGTCGAATTTGATTTGTAAACCTAACCCTTTTATAGGTTAAATTAAGTTAGTCGAAATTGATCCCTTAAATTATATTTGATGTAGAATTTGATAAGTAACTTTTGAACCTGTGAATGTAGATTTGTTTAATTGTTGTAGTATTTAAATTAAAATTGCAATTGAACGACAAAGCGAAAACTGTAACGTAATAATCTTTAATCTACACGAAATGATAGTGTAGATTCTAGAAATAATTATGTTAATTTACATAAATAACAAATGTAAATTAATACGATTATTTCGGGATTATTTAAATAAATTGTTAAATTGTTTGTATGGATGCAATTGCTTGTTTATTTACTTTGACACCATCCCAGTATTCACACTGCAAGTTCCCTTTGTATGCTTTGATTTTGAATTTAAATGGAATCGGGTTGAAATGATAAATACCCAAATATTTGGACTTAGGATAGAAAATTTAATTAAATCGATTGGTCGATGTTTTGATTTAAAATAAAATAAAGTTTTATTCGACTAATAACTAAGTTTTGAAACTAAATTGGAATTTAAAATTTTAATGAATGTAAGATGAATATTTGAAATTTGAACAAATAATTGTGAAAAAAAAATATATATTGTTTTGAAATAATTGATAATTAATTTTGAAATTTATTAATAATTGAATTTGAAATTATTAATAACGAAGTTGAAATTAATTAAAAATTAATTTTTAATTTATTAATAATTAAATTGGAATTATAAATGAATAAGTTTGAAATGATAAATAATTAAGATTTGAAACTATTGAAATCTGATAAGGTAAATTTTCTAATGATTTAATTAAATTGAATAGTATTTACTAAGTGAAATTGAATAAGTGAAACTACGTTCTTAATTGAATTTTGAAATTTGTAACTAAAGGAATGATAAACGAAATGAATTTCTTTAATAAAAGATTTAGCGCGCTTTATCGAAACAAATGAAAGACTTGTAATTTGGAAATTGGATTTAACAATTATAATTAAGTTGTAAGTTTGATAATGAAGTGAACATAAGGAAATGTAATGAATTTGAAATATAATTGAAATTGTTTAAGAAGAAATTTGTTAAATAAATATTGAATGGAATTGATAATTGAATTCAAATCGATTTGAACGATAAAATAAGTTAAATGATTTTGAAATGAACTTATATACGAAATTTGATTTTAAAGACTAACGAAAGTTGTTTTGCGAATTGAAATTGAAATCTAAATTGATTTGGTTTTGAAATTTATTAAGCGACCAATCGGAAATAATTACGAAAAGTTATTAAAGAAACCGGAATCGGTTAGGGACATACTCACTGTCTAAACCGAAAACCACTTTAATAACTATACGTGGAGTGATGATCCAGAATGAAGTGGTTGGAATGACGAACGTTGATGATTGAAGAAAGTGAACGATAATGGATAGCCTTGACACTTGTGCCAAATTGGAAATGACTAAAATCAGGAGCTGTGCCGGGCCAAATGGGGTTAGCTACCTTAAGCGAACACACTTCTTCGAACCTACTCATTTACTTTGTGATTGATTGGTGCGCACCCTTGAATCGGAGTGTTGTTTCGCGGTGTTGCGATCGTTGCGGCGATGCGTTCTCACCAGTCCGGATCAGACAAACGGTAGTTTCACTACCTTGGGTATTGCCTCATGTGCCTTGTCATACTTGTATCCCGTATACGCGACCACTACGAATTTGTTTTGTATTATACCTATGGAGTACTCCCTGATATCCCACTAGTTTACGGTGGAGTTTACAGTACTGTATAGACTATGATATTTATAAAAATGTGTTAAGGGGGAAAATGGTAACGCCTTAACGCTATTTTGATACTTTACTTTACTGTTAGACATTATCTATTTATCATACATTACTATACATAGATAGTTTACCGGATCCTGAAAGATGTTTATTCCATTCATCTTTGAGTTATTGTTATTTCAAATTCTGAATCATATTATCTGTATAAGAATATATGTCCTGATTCGAGTGTTTGTTTATGCTTATGGTCGGATCAGTCTGAAGATTTCTGTTGCTGTTCTATTTGGAAGCTGATGACCGAAGACTATCTTTATCTTTATTTATCAGTATTGTTCTTTTTATTTGGACTATTGGACATCTATGTTGTTCTATTTTATTTTTCTGAGACATTGTTGTATTTCTGGGTAGCTACATGAACTACTCTTATGACTATGTTGTATTTCCGCTGCACTATTCTGTTATGTTATATTTCTGTGATTCTGTGATGATTCTCATATATATATATATACTCCATTTATGATTCGTGTTTTGTACTATTTAAGTTGACATGTGTGGATTATTGTCAATTTAAATGGTCCAAATATACGGGTTGTTACAGTTGGTATCAGAGCAGGTTCCCGATAACCTTAGCTTGTGGAGTTTTAAAAACTCATTAGAGATAGGGTAACCATACCCTAGAATGAGGAGAATCACTACAGAATACATATCCTTTTGGTTCGTCCTTCTTATTTAATTCGTTGAATAGAATTTCCTTAAGTTCTATAAATTTCTATCTTTGATTCTAAATCATTTTTGGTATTCCAGGATGGCTGCCAGAAGAAATGCTAGGGGGAGGGGTAATGCTCCCGAACCACGTGCTCCCGCTCCAGTAACCAAGTTTTCCACTCTTAGCAAGCAATATACACAACTTGGTGGCATGAAATTTTCTGGATCCGAAGGCATCATTGAAGCTCAGCTATGGCTGAAGAACTTGGAGAAGATTTTTACTGGTCTTGAGATTACCGACGCGCAGAAGCGTAAATTGGCTGCTTGGCAATTTCAGGGTGCGGCACAGAGTTGGTGGGAGTCAGTGACCTCTCGTACTGACGAGGAAACCATCACCTGGGCCCAGTTTAGGTATAAAATTTATCTGAACTACTTTCAAATAAATTCTATGCTATCTCGTCAAATTTTGACTCATCTTATATATCACCTATAAACAGGGATTCCTTTATGGCTCAGTGGATGCCAGCTGCCGGGAAAACCCAGCTCTATCGATCATTCATGGATCTCAAGCAGGGTAGTATGAATTTCTCTGAATATGAAAGGAAGTTTAACGAACTCTCCCAGTTCGGACCTGGCTTGATTGACACACCACTGTTGAAGAATGAAAAATTCATCCATGGCGCATGTCTTGAGTATTATGAGCTTCTCACCGCTCATGTCCATGGCACTTTTACTGAGTTGATGGATTATGCTCTTAGATATGAGGGAAAGCCAACAGGAACATCTGTCACTAAGGCTCCAGCCACCCAGGCATCTTCCAGTCAGCCGGGAAAGAGGAAGGCAAACTTTGCACAACAGAAGAAGAATTGGCAGCAGAAATCCGGGCTGGGATACTCCCAGAAGAAGCCTATTGACATTTCATCTATCACTTGCTTCAATTGCAACCAGAGAGGTCACTACGCCAGTAGTTGCCCATCTCCAAAAGGGGTAACCATTCCGCCACCGGCACAAATGACTAGAAAGGATGTTTGTCACGCTTGCTTCCAACCTGGACATCACAAGAAAGACTGCCCAACTCAGAAGAAAGGTACACCCTCTGGAGTCTTTGCCATCGCTACACCTACTCCTCCAGAAGTGCCTGATGACCAAGGTACTTTACAAAGTACTTTTATGATACATCCTTTACTTGTTAAAGTTCTGTTTGATACTGGAGCCACACACAGTTTCATATCTATTGATTTATGTAATAAACTTGGACTGGAACCCACTCTTGCTTCTACTTCTTTATGTGTATCTAACCCTATTGGAGGGCCCGCTAATCTCAAAAGGGTTTGCAAAAATGTCACACTTACATATAATATTCATCGGTTCACTTGGGATTTTTACATCCTTGGATTCGAGGCATTCGATATCCTTCTTGGTATTGATTGGCTACAAAAGTTCGAAGCTGTTATCTCATGCAAAGCTCGAACTGTTTCTCTTAATGATGACAAAGGTATACCTTTAGTTGTTAAGGGTAAATCACCTCAGGAATGTGCTGCATCTTTTATATTCTCGCTTGATTCTCATCCAAATGAACTAAGCTCCACTCCAGTTGTTCAGTACTTTTCTGATGTATTTGGAGAAGTAAATTCTCTACCACCTCCGCGGGAAATAGAATTCCGCATTGATCTTATTCCTGGTGCACGACCAGTAGTTCTCCCTTCAAGGAGAATGGCTCCTAAAGAAAAGGCAGAGTTGAATATTCAAATCGAAGACTTATTCTCTAAGGGCTTGATTCGTCCCAGTTATTTAGAATGGGGAGCTGCAGTTGTCTTTGTCACCAAATCTAATGGCTCACTCAGAATGTGTGTGGACTATAGAGAGCTAAACAAGCTCACACACAAGAACAGGTATCCGATGCCCCGCATCAACGATTTATTCGATCAGCTCCATGGAGCTAAAGTATTTTCCCAACTTGATTTGGCTACCGGCTTTCACCAACTCAGAATTGCCGAAGATAGTATTCCTAAAATAGCTTTCCGCACTGAAAATGGATTCTACGAATGGCTAGTTATGCCGTTCGGCCTCACTAATGCTCCAGCCTATTTCGTCGACTTGATGAACAGAGTATTCTGGGATGTTCTTAACAAGTTCGTTCTTGTTTTCATTGATGATATTCTCGTTTTCTCTAAAGACGAGAATGAGCACAGATCACATTTGGCTTTTGTTCTTGAAACTCTTCGCAGTCATCAGCTTAAAGCCAAGTTTTCGAAATGCCACTTTTGGAAAGATGAAGTTCGGTTTCTTGGCCATATTGTATCGGAAAATGGGATTTCGGTTGATCCAGCTAAGATCGCCGTAATCAATGTAAGTTTTATTCTTACGTGTCAATTCTATCTAAACAACTTATCACTATCTAAATTCAAAATCCTTGGAATTTGCAGGATTGGGAGACTCCCAAAACTCCTACAGATATCCGCAGTTTCTTGGGCTTGGCCGGCTATTACCGCAGATTTATAGAAAACTTTGCTCGTATTGCCGCACCACTTACCGCACTGACCAGAAAGAATGTGAAATTTATTTGGAGTGAAAAGTGCGAAGCAGCTTTCAATGAGATGAAGCGAAAGTTGACATCCGCCCCAGTTCTTACAGTTATTGATGGTAGCGAAGGATTGACCGTTTATACAGATGCCTGCTGAGATGGATTGGGCGCAGTTCTAATGAAGAAAGGAAAAGTGATTGCATATGCTGGTCGTCAGTTAAAGACCCATGAAACAAATTACGCAACTCACGATTTAGAGCTTCTTGCGGTTGTATTTGCTCTTAAGCTATGGAGGCACTATCTATTGGGAACAAAATTCGAGCTGTTCACCGACCATAAGTCATTGAGGTATATCTTCTCGCAAAAGGATTTGAATCAGAGACAAGTCCGATGGCTCGAATTTCTAGCTGCATACGATCTTGATATTAATTACACTCCGGGAAAAGCAAATGCCGTAGCCGACGCTTTGAGCAGAAATCAAGCAATGGCATGTTGTGATCTTGTTGAAGGAATGTTATTCCAGCTTTCCGTCTCCCCAGCTCTTATGGATCGTATTATAGCCAAGCAATATGATGACACTTTGCTCTATCGCATCAAAGAAATAGTCCTTGGAAGAGTTGGAAATGCTGATAATAAATTGGGTGCACATGTTGATAGTAATGGAGTATTGAGAATTGATAATCGCATTTGTGTCCCTAATGTTGATGGTCTAAGGCAGGAAGTGCTGAAAGAAAACCATCAATCTTCACTTTCATTCCATCCCGGTGTCACTAAAATGTATCAGATTATGAAGAAGCTATATTGGTGGAGTGGAATGAAGCGCGATATTTCTACTTATGTTAGCAGATGCACGACTTGCCAGCAAGTAAAAGCTGACCACAGGAAGACAGCAGGTTTACTTCAACCACTAGAAATTCCGGGATGGAAGTGGGAGCAGATTTCTATGGACTTTATTGATGGGCTGCCAAGGACTAGAAAAGGTAATGAAAGCATTTGGGTGATTGTCGACAGACTGACGAAGTCCGCTCACTTTATTCCAGTCAAGACCACCCGTACAGCTGCGAGTTTGGCAGAGATATACATGAGAGAAGTTGTTAAACTTCATGGTGTACCATCTAGTATTGTATGCGACAGAGATCCTATTTTCACTAGCAAATTCTGGAAAGCATTTCAGGATACTTTAGGCACCAAACTGAATCTGAGCACAGCTTATCACCCTCAGACAGATGGTCAAACTGAGCGGGTGAATCAGATTTTAGAAGACCTCCTCCGAGCTTGTATTATTGATTTCGGTGGATCTTGGGAAGACCATCTTCACTTGGTAGAATTCACTTATAATAATAGTTACCAGGTAAATGTAGTGAATTTCAAATTTGAATAAGTATATCTGAATTTGAATTAATCGTCTTCAATTAATCAGGCAAGCATTGGTATGGCACCGTTCGAAGCCTTATATGGACGGCCATGCAAATCGCCAGCTTGTTGGATCGAGTCTGGAGATAGACTTGTGCTTGGCCCAGAAATGATTATGGAAGCTTCTGAAAAGGTCGAAGAAATCAGAAAGAAAATAAAGACGGCACAGGATAGACAGAAGAGCTACGCTGACAAAAGGAGAAGAGATCTTGAATTCAGCGTAGGAGACAAAGTATTTCTGAAAGTGTCGCCTTTGAAGAATATTGTTCGATTTGGAAGAAAAGGGAAGTTAGCTCCGAGATTTGTTGGTCCGTTTGAGATTACAGAAAGAGTTGGAACATTGGCATATAGAGTTGCATTACCAGAGAAGTTCGTCGGTGTTCACAATGTGTTTCACGTCTCACATCTTCGCAAAGTTGTCCACGATCCATCTACGACCATTCCCACTGGTCAATTGGATGAGATAGTTATTGAGCCAGATCTGACTTTTGAGCGAAAGCCACTTCGGATTGTCGATCGTGAGACAAAGCAACTCAGAAGGAAGACAGTCAATCTCGTCAAAGTCCAATGGAGTGCAGATGAGCGAGATTGCACATGGGAGACTGAGGATAGTATTCGGGATTCAAACCCCGAATTACTAGTTTCAGGTATAATTCAAAATTTTTAAATATCTATCTTAATTTTTTCGCTTACATAAATCTTACATCACTCGTCTCGTTCCTTTTCGAGGACAAAAAGTTTTGAGTGGGGGAGATTGTAACGACCCTGAATTTTCGACCAATTTTAAATTTTTAAAATCGCCGTTTATGTAAAACTTCAAATTTACACAAACGACGTCCGTTGCTATCCAAACTTCATATTTGGGATACGTCTAGATAGATATAGGTGTACGCCAAATTTTGTCAGAAAATATTGAAGTTGATTACGTGCGTCGCATTCACCTATTGGTTTAAATCCAACGTGTAAATTTTATATCGTCCGAACCCAAAAATTTTTCCCAATCCCGCATAAGAAAAATATTCTGATCCTAACGGCGCACTCCGTTTTGTAAAATTCGGCTGTTAATTGATAGTTAAATTGTACGTTCGAGCGAACGGTTATTTAGAAATAAATTTCGCAAACAATGTCCAATCACCAATATTTTTATATCGTTGTGATCGCGTCATCACGCTGATCAAAACGGTATATTTATTCCCGTTAAACAGAGACGGAAAAAAAACGTCACGTTGTTTTAACCGGTTAAACGCACCGGTTAAACCCTGCTCAGCCCAAATTAATGTTTAGCCCGCATATACAAAAGAAATTGAGAAAAAAAAATATTTCAGCTAAATTAATGCGTTCACTTGGAAGCTCAAACGTGAAGAGTCTCATACTTACTGTGACGTTTGGAGAGTAACGTGTCCTCTTACACGTATATATTATTTTGCATCGCATTGCCTACTTCTATTCTAAAATTTTAAGCTTCAGGTAAACATATTCTTCCCATCTTATTTTCATGCTCTTCATATTCTATTCGAAGCACAAAAACTCATACTCACGAACCTGCCTTCACACCCACGCCGGTCTCCATTGCTACCCAGCCTTTGACCGACCTGCCCATCCCCTACTCCACCATAACCGCATCATTATTCTGCCAGCAGTAGCCGCACACCACCTCCGCGTTCCGCTCCGGTTCCACACGCGGCCGCCACTCCGCCTGAGCGCCACATCATTGAACCAACCATTCCTCCCCTCCACTTCTCACATACATATAACCAAGCCGCTGCCTCCACCCCGGATCCAAACCCGAACCTCCACGTGCCTTAACGGACCCTTGCCTTCACCATTCACTGGCCGTCCGTCCCTACTCTAGTCGCGCCACCAACTGGGCCTAGGCGTGCATGTAGTGTGCATAAGAGTGTGCATAGGCATACTGATCTATTTTGATTCTTTGTTTTAAAATTTACATAAAAATCTTGGTTGGGTTCATAGAATAAAAAAAAATAAAAAAAATAAAAATAAAATAAAAAATAAAATAAAAAATAAGTTGACGAATAGTTGTAGATTTGCTGAGTAATATTTAGGTAAATTTCTATTGGGTTGTCAAATAGTAACCAAATTTCCTTTTGACGTTGTGTACAGAAGCAACCGGTTGAGCTTTTTGCAGCAGCATCGATCTCTCAGCTTTTATCCTTTCTCCGTATTCGGTAAGCGCATTTTATAATTTTATAAATTATAAACAAACGTTCATTTTATTAATATCGTCTTATTTGTCGATATTTGCAGTGTTCGTTATTAGTGCGTACCGTCTTCTTTTCGTGCTTCATCGTGCTTCGCCGTCAACTTCTTTATCCACGAAATGTGAAATTAATTTTCACGACATATATTCTTATGCTAGTTGATTTCTATGTGATATGAATTGGATGCTATTTGTGCTAAGTGATATTGAATTGCAAGTAATTTGACATAGGATAGTTAATAAATTAAAACGGATTATATTGTCGAATTTGATTTGTAAACCTGACCCCTTTTATAGGTTAAATTAAGTTAGTCGAAATTGATCCCTTAAATTATATTTGACGTAGAATTTGATAAGTAACTTTTGAACCTGTGAATGTAGATTTGTTTAATTGTTGTAGTATTTAAATTAAAATTGCAATTGAACGACAAATCGAAAACCGTAACGTAATAATCTTTAATCTACACGAAATGATAGTGTAGATTCTAGAAATAATTATGTTAATTTACATAAATAACAAATGTAAATTAATACGATTATTTCGGGATTATTTAAATAAATTGTTAAATTGTTTGTATGGATGCAATTGCTTGTTTATTTACTTTGACACCATCCCAGTATTCACACTACAAGTTCCCTTCGTATGCTTTGATTTTGAATTTAAATGGAATCAGGTTGAAATGATAAATACCCAAATATTTGGACTTAGGATAGAAAATTTAATTAAACCGATTGGTCGATGTTTTGATTCAAAATAAAATAAAGTTTTATTCGACTAATAACTAAGTTTTGAAACTAAATTGGAATTTAAAATTTTAATGAATGTAAGATGAATATTTGAAATTTGAACAAATAATTGTGAAAAAAAATATATATTATTTTGAAATAATTGATAATTAATTTTGAAATTTTTTAATAATTGAATTTGAAATTATTAATAACGAAGTTGAAATTAATTAAAAATTAAGTTTTAATTTATTAATAATTAAATTGGAATTATAAATGAATAAGTTTGAAATGATAAATAATTAAGATTTGAAACTATTGAAATCTGATAAGGTAAATTTTCTAATGATTTAATTAAATTGAATAGTATTTACTAAGTGAAATTGAATAAGTGAAACTACGTTCTTAATTGAATTTTGAAATTTGTAACTAAAGGAATGATAAACGAAATGAATTTCTTTAATAAAAGATTTAGCGCGCTTTATCGAAACAAATGAAAGACTTGTAATTTGGAAATTGGATTTAACAATTATAATTAAGTTGTAAGTTTGATAATGAAGTGAACATAAGGAAATGTAATGAATTTGAAATATAATTGAAATTGTTTAAGAAGAAATTTGTTAAATAAATATTGAATGGAATTGATAATTGAATTCAAATCGATTTGAACGATAACATAAGTTAAATGATTTTGAAATGAACTTATATACGAAATTTGATTTTAAAGACTAACGAAAGTTGTTTTGCGAATTGAAATTGAAATCTAAATTGATTTGGTTTTGAAATTTATTAAGCGACCAATCGGAAATAATTACGAAAAGTTATTAAAGAAACCGGAATCGGTTAGGGACATACTCACTGTCTAAACCGAAAACCACTTTAATAACTATACGTGGAGTGATGATCCAGAATGAAGTGGTTGGAATGACGAACGTTGATGATTGAAGAAAGTGAACGATGATGGATAGCCTTGACACTTGTGCCAAATTGGAAATGACTAAAATCAGGAGCTGTGCCGGGCCAAATGGGGTTAGCTACCTCAAGCGAACACACTTCTTCGAACCTACTCATTTACTTTGTGATTGATTGGTGCGCACCCTTGAATCGGAGTGTTGTTTCGCGGTGTTGCGATCGTTGCGGCGATGCGTTCTCACCAGTCCGGATCAGACAAACGGTAGTTTCACTACCTTGGGTATTGCCTCATGTGCCTTGTCATACTTGTATCCCGTATACGCGACCACTACGAATTTGTTTTGTATTATACCTATGGAGTACTCCCTGATATCCCACTAGTTTACGGTGGAGTTTACAGTACTGTATAGACTATGATATTTATAAAAATGTGTTAAGGGGGAAAATGGTAACGCCTTAACGCTATTTTGATACTTTACTTTACTGTTAGACATTATCTATTTATCATACATTACTATACATAGATAGTTTACCGGATCCTGAAAGATGTTTATTCCATTCATCTTTGAGTTATTGTTATTTCAAATTCTGAATCATATTATCTGTATAAGAATATATGTCCTGATTCGAGTGTTTGTTTATGCTTATGCTCGGATCAGTCTGAAGATTTCTGTTGCTGTTCTATTTGGAAGCTGAAGACCGAAGACTATCTTTATCTTTATTTATCAGTATTGTTCTTTTTATTTTGACTATTGGACATCTATGTTGTTCTATTTTATTTTTCTGAGACATTGTTGTATTTCTGGGTAGCTTCATGAACTACTCTTATGACTATGTTGTATTTCCGCTGCACTATTCTGTTATGTTATATTTCTGTGATTCTGTGATGATTCTCATATATATATACTCCATTTATGATTCGTGTTTTGTACTATTTAAGTTGACATGTGTGGATTATTGTCAATTTAAATGGTCCAAATATACGGGTTGTTACAAAATCACACCCAATTGATTATTAAAGTTTCAAAAATCCTTTGAAAACAAAAGCATCTCGTAAGACCACGCCACAAATAAACATGCTGGGTTTTTACCTTACGATAGCTAAAACAGTTTTTTTAGAAATCCTCTGATATTATAATAGGGTCTATATACAAATACTTATAAAATAGCCGAAATTGTTACATCTATTAAATTCCAGCTACTAGCCACAGAGTGGGTAATACAAACAAAACTCGTACAAGGCTCGTAGGGAGAATGGATTTCCAACCAATGACTAGGCACTGGGGTACCACCTGTCACAGTACGAGGCCTAGATCACCGTACCGAGGAGTACGCCCGCTCCCCTGCAACACAAGGCCGGGACTACCCCTTACTGGATAATCCCGAGTGAGATCACCCTGCGGTTAGGATCAGCAACCGCCCACTAAGCCGTAATAAAAAGGGACATCTAGACTGGAATGACCTCACCCTGCTTGGGTGCTACCCACCTAGCCTTGCTGCATAACCCCTGATTTTCAGTCATTCCCATTTGATGAGGCTTGAGGCTAAGCGTTACCTTTTTAGAACAATATCCTTAGAATGCCCATCATCCACCTGACGATGTTTCGCAAGCATTCGTCCATACAAGTCCGTCCCGGGTTCGAACGGAACCGAAGGCACTATTCCTACTACATCCATTTGGAAATATCCTCAGGATTAGTAGCGACTAGCCCTTGCACTTCACCGCTCCATCTTCGAATCCAAAATCGTTTCCACGAAACGTATAAACCGGATCGAAGTGGTTTTCGAGAAATAAATCTCGATCCTGGTCTCTTCGAAACGATCAACGCATTTGTCCAATATTGATAGTCGGTGATTTAACTATCAATTTTTATTCACAAACATCCACCAAACAATAAATAATTTCCCCAAATTATTTATTTATTGCAAAAATATCTTCACAAGATATATTTTCACTTTTCAATTTCCTTTGAAAGCAGTTTTCAAAACTATCTTCCTTTCTCAGAATAAATTCCAAGTATTTCTATTTCCACTGGAATCACCAAGCATAGATCTAGACTTTTAAAATAATTTAAAAACACTTTAGTTTTAAAAATATGCTTTAAAACGTTCAAGTTAAAATTACTTTAATAATTTGTTAAAAATACATACTATATGAATATTTGAAAATAAGGTTACTTAATAAAATATAAAAATAGATTTCTACTTCTAGAAACAAATTACTAAGTTACTTCTTAATAATTACTGCTTAAATAAATTAAGGAAAATACTTATTTTAGACTTTAAATATTAGAAATAATAGATTTTACAAAACTTTCTTTTTAAAACAACTTTAAAACATTTAATTTATATTTTAAAAATTTGCTTTTAAAAACATGTACTTGGTTATCCAGAGAAAAATTCTAACTTCAATCACTTAAATCAATTTCTCCAAATTGATTTCCAATTTATTTTACTTGAAATAAATTCTTTTACTTATTAGTTCATTTCCAAATTTAGTAGTTATGGACTTTATTATTATTATTTTTCTTCTTTACTCTTTCAATAATCCAAATCTTAAGTTCTAAATAAATGTTTGTTCTTTTTAATTAATAATACTACATTTTAAAATTCATTAATTTCCTTTCTATTCTTTAGTTTTATTTATTAAAATTTTAAAGTCACTTTATTCCTTTCCAAGTCATTCTTAAATTTATTCTATAATTATTTTACTTGTAATTTCACTTCTTTTATTTTCGTTACAAAAATCAAATTTATATTTTTGGTAATTCATTATACCAAATTATATCGACCAAGCCATAGCATTCAATGCTTTCCCATAATTCACGATAGAATATCAAATAACCAGAACAGATAATATTAAATAATTTAAATAGAAGTTGAGGGGTCCAGTTGGATCCCTCCAACCTGTTTTCCCTGCATCCACAGACGTTAGCATACATAATATACCAATTTCAAAATATCATACTATATCACATCAATCAATTCAACCATCCAACAATTATTTAAAATTTAATCTTTTAAATTTAAATTTTACTGAGTGAGATTAACTCACCTTTTATTTTCGTTGTGCAATCCGATCCAATCTGGCTTGCTTCCATCAGATTTTTGACCTTGTATAACAATTATACGATTTATTATCATTTTGAAATAACTTGAACCATTTATTTCCATTTTATAAATTTAATTAACCAATGATTTACTATTAAATTGGCCAACAATTTAAATTTTAAACCAAACATTTGGTTTTAAACTAATAACTTTAGTACGTATATAGGTATATTTATTTTCTCTGAAACTACATATATATATATATATACCTATATAGAATTGATAAAACCTATCTTATATAAATTTTCCAACATTTAAAACCCCTTTTATTTGTCTAAATCTTCTATATATATTTATATTATCCGTTTACTGTTGATCCATTTAAAATTGAAATCTTAAACCTTACTGTAAAAAATGATTTTTTTATTAAACTATATTATCTCAATATAAATCGTTTAAATTAAAATAACTCAAAATAACTTACTGCAAATTATATATACATTTTCCTGTAAATATCCTCATATATAATTTTATGCTAAATTTCCAGATTGCCAAATACAATTTTAGTTTATAAAAATAAATGTTCAGAGTTCCCATTTAAAATTCAAACAAAGGAAAAAGAAAAGTTTTCTCACCCCAATCTCACATCACCGGCGATTCCATGCCCAGACGCGACATCGCTCCTTCGCTCAGCTGTCTCATCTTCGATCACGCCTCGCTCGCGACGGCTGCGGCATCACGCGACTCCCCTAATGCCAGATCCCGACGCCATCACTCTGACGTCGAATGAAACCTCCCCCGTACCCTCGCATGCCTGGAAAATCACGCCGCACGAAGTTCTCCCTCTGGCCTAGCTCCTCCCAACGATCGCTTACGCCACGACTTCAAGGAACGCGACCTGAGTCCAAACCCTAAATCGCCTGCTCACTCGAATTGAATTAAAGCGCCCCTCTCACGCCATTTAATTTGCGGCCGCCATTAATCGGGAAGGCTTCGGCCGATTTATTCTCTTTTTTTTTTGTGTGCGACCGAATTTGTTTTGAAGAAGGAAAAGGAAAATGAAATTTTCGACTTCGTGAAATTGGCAGGGAAAGAGAATATGATTTTGTTTTTGAAAGAATATAAGAGAAATAGCTCGGCCGTTGAAATTTTATAAACAAACTGTCTTGATTTTTTTTTAAAACATGAAGAAGGAGCTTGATAAAAAGTGATGAGTGTTGAAGTATACGGGAAGATAAGGGAAGACTTGGCGTACACAAGAAGCTTAACTAATTAAATTAAATTTCATTAGCTTAAAATCAATTAAATTTTCTGCGTTTATATATCGTACACTCACACACTAACTTCGATCAATACGAAATTTGAAATCCGATAATAATTCAATATTACGGACCCAACGGAACTGGTTTCGTCAAATTCCGAGACTGTGCCTCGGAAGGCTATTTTAAAATTCAATTTAAACGATACAAATTTTAAAACTGAACAAACCACTGTAAATTTAAATTTTACAACATCTATTATCTTTAGTATTATCAATATAAATTTTATGAGCCTTCTAATTATTTTTAATCGGCTTAAAATTCCAGATTCGATAATTTTCCCAACTTCAAATTATTTAATCCAATAATTAAATCAGCAAATAAATCGTGATATTTGAATTCAAGTTAAAATTACTCTATTGAATATTTAAAATTAATTAAATATTCTGATTTTAAATGCTCGAAAATTCCGGGTCGTCACAGTTGCTATCATGTGTCTATTTATGGGTGTCTTTGGAGGTCCATTTTTCCCTATACCTTCCGAGCCAAAGGATCTGAATCGATCGTAATGTCACATCTCTTTACACGATCCGGATTTGGTTATCTTCTCGAGATGAAGGGCCACAATTTGGCTAGTGAGGGTCTATAAACAGACACAACTGCCTCTTCTTCTCCTTTTATTTTTTTTTCCATTTGTTCTAACATTGTTGTAAATCTTTTGACACTTCTTGAAATTCCTCGTTAATAGGTATATCCCTCTCTCCGCCATCGTGTATCGTTACCATTTGGTCGTCGATGGCTCATTTCTCTACCGTGGGGTATCTTTGGTTGTGTCCCTTCTAGTGGTTTTCTTCTCTTTTTGATGGTGCCCCTATATATTTGACCATGCTTTCAGGATGGTTAGTTCTTGAGGGGGATACATCCATCATTTTGGTTTTCTGATGTTTGCTATGATCATGTCACAGGATGGCTACTTCTGATAGTGATTCGAGTTTTTCTCCCATGGTCCCTTATGAATTAATGGGTAGAACAGACAGCATGGTTAGAGAGCTAAACCTATTTGGTTTTACCTCTGGCTTGATCCAATTTTCGAAATTCCATAACAAGCTGACACTACCCCACCGAACTACTACATATTCTCCTTGATTTACTTGTAAGTCGGAGTGGCCTAGCCCTTGCATCCAACCACTGTGTCCCATTTGGATAGGCTCAGCCTCACTCTGGGTCAACTTACTCTGTACAACTATCTTATCTAGTAGCCTTCTGCATAGAATGCTATTGCTTAGAGTTGGGGACACCCTCCGCAGGCCTTGTCAGCTACCTTTTTAATATGAGCATGGTCATCGCCCCGGGACCTACTACCACATCCAGATGAAGAAGAAGTGAAAAGCGATATTTAACGAGGTTTTAGAGAAAGGTGTCTTTAGTTGGAAATCATAGTATTTCTTTGTCTCTTTGGCTGTGAATGAAGGGTTGCGTTTCCGATCATTTCGAACTTTGGGTGAGACTGTCTTTGTGATTTTTATCCCCATCCTCTTTCCTGTTCCCTTTTGACGTTTGAGAATTTTCCCATTGCAAGATCCCAAAACTCAAACCAGGTCGAGGCGACGTTAGTGGAGAGGCATGTGTTGGGCCTTCGGTGGGTCGATGATACCCTTTGGGAATTGTAAAACCTAGTGATTGACAAGATGCTTCGAAAAATCAGGCTACTATTGGTGGGTCAGTCCATTGCCCCTACAAGAATGGAGAAAGGTGCAGAAACTGGTTGAAAGAGAAAGGAAAAGGAGACAGTTTCGAAGAAGCCCGCATATAGCTGTCTCATTTTACCTCCTTAACACAAATCCACGCTTTTGCCTATGGCTGGTCAGGGGTGCATTGGTATGGACGAATACGCTAGTGCGAGGGATGCCGAGGACTGGCCCATAGTTGATGCGGATGCCCTTTCTGATGTGCCTTCGAAATGGAAAGAGTATGATCCGTCGAAATATGATGGAACTTTTGGCCAACCACCACTTTTGGCCCTTGGGGAAAGTGTGACTTCATCTTCCTCAAGTGACGGTCCTACTAAAAAACGGGGTCATGATGATGAACCGTCGGGCGTAGGAAGAGCAGGACTTACAGACATGGAAGGGGATAATTATGAACCTTACACACCTCTGATTAGGAATCGAAATTGGGGTTCTCCGCTTGATAGTTAATTATGTTTTCCTTTACCACAGCCGTTTCTTTATTTTCGCATTAAGTTTCCTTGTTTCGGTAGGTCAGATCAATTTTGAGTAGCTAGATGATGCGAACGATCCCCCTGTGGATCTTCCAAGGCAAGATACCAGGCGAAAGCCAATAGGTCCCCCCGAAGTGACGATTGATGCTTCTTTCCATGTTATTCATTTTGACAAAGAGTACAGTGCTAAGGGGTCCTCAGGTAGCAAATGGGCGAGGAGCGATGTGGCGGAGGAGGAGGGACTGATGAGGGGCGTAGGAGGAGATGGTCCCACGGTGGATGAAATGGGGGTGGCTCATGGCAAAGCTTATGAAGTCGATGTTGATGTTTCCATGTATCGTGGGCCTAATGCAGAGGATGAAGAGAAAGTTAAGATGACTTTCGTTTGGATCAGTCGAGGATATGACAAGGAGGGCTTGGACAGACTCCTGCGAGCCTTCCAAGTGGCTGTTGGTCATTCATTAAAGATTTCTCACCAGCCACACTCTAGGTGGCTAGGTCATGGATTACAAGCTGTTGTAGCTTTTGCAAGGAACTGACCATGGTAAGACCTATTTACCTTCTTGTTTTTCTTCCAACTCCTTTTCCAGTAATACGGATTGCTTTTTTTTTCAGGCGGGCACATGCATAATGTAGGTCTGCGATGAGCTTGTTAATTTATAGGCGAGACCAACCAAGGGTGAGCCGTAGTAGAAATGGGTTAGTCTTCTCGTGGCGGTCCTCGTTGTATGGTGAGGACAAACTGGGGGAGATTATGAAAGGTTGGCTCCCCTGAGGGAGGAGTTGGAGGAGAATAGGACCTATGCAATGGACGAGATGGCAGAGTTGGAAGCAGTCAGAGCCAGTTTTTTGGGTAGAGATGAAGTAGTTGCCTAATCGAAGGAAGTTTTTAGAGCTGCGAAGGAGGAGGTTGAAGCGGCCCGGGTGGTAGTTGAGCTAACCGTTGATGAGTGTAAGGCCACTATTGTCCCTAAAAGTGTGGTCGAGAAGGACCACGAGTCAAAGATTGTGCTTCAAAAAGATGTAGTTTGGGCCAGGGGGTTAGCTGAAAAAGGAGTGGCAGAAGCCAATCGCCATAGGGCCGATGTCGAGGCTGCCAGAGACCAGGCTGTTGCCAACTAGGGATCGCTTAAGGAAGAGGTCACACGACTGAAGGGACTAGGGGAAAGATTTGAACGGTCATTTATAAGAGAAAAGTCCAACTGGTCGGGTTAGAGAGTCAATATGCACATTTGGTCGGGTCAGAGAGTCCATCTGCTCAGCCGTCAAGTGGTCGACATAGGCTTACCCTTTCTTATCAATTTGGCAACTGCCTCCTCTTGGTACCTTTGGGACAAAGTGGGTGCGACCTCCGGGGTCACAATAGGAAGGTGGAAGTTGTTCACGAAAGTTCCCACCGCCATCTTAGTCAAACTAGTCGACCAATGAGCATCCATTTCCTAATGGACTCTCTCTTTCAACCCATCAACGTTGTCCATGGGCAATAAATTCTAACGAGCATCCAAGGTCGCCATCCAGCTCGTTGATGCACCCTAAGAGGAAAGAGTTACATCTCATGTTTGCCTACGGGAGTAGGTGGGTAGCACCAGGATGACCTGTAGGACGTTCGGCATCCTTGACGTGCATAGACAGAGTGGATGCACGGCAATCCTCCCTGGCCGAGTGCATCCTTCTATTAGGCGGGGAGCGAATAGCTCACCCGGTCCCTTGACAAGATGTAGGCTATCGTCTGACCAAATGAATGTATATGTAAGAACTCATCCCTATCTAGGTATCCCAAATTTGTGTGGCTGCCATTGTCTTGGCAAAGAGAGATGACCTTAGATTGATCCTTGCATAAGAAACTATTACATTCCAAGGCCTTTTTAGGAGTACTTTCGTTATATCAAGTAATCCCATAGGTGTTTTGGGCTCGAGTTCTGAGACATATGGGTCCATCAAAGAGAGATAGATGATATGCACCGTTACTTAGCACAAAATTAATAACTCATAGTCCTTCACAACTCGGGCTGAGCATCCCATCAGTTGGGTCCTTGGTATTTGCAAACACACGACAATACCAAGTCACCAATGGTGAAATGTCGGAGCTTTTCCCATGCATTGTAATGTTTTCTGACTTTTCTCCTATTAGCCTCAGTGCAATGCGAGTTTCCGCTTCCATGCTCCATTCGTCGAGTATGTCCAGGCCAATCCTGAAGGGTCGGATATTTTGCTCGTGGTCGTTGGTCAATCTACGAGGGGACGGGATGTCCACCTACATAGGCAGCATGGCCTCATGCCCATAAGAGAGGGATAAGGGTTTGTGATCGATCGAAGTTCGGGGGAGGTGCGATACAACCACAGTACAAGAGGCAGTTCATCCAATCCAATTTCCTTCACTTTGGCAAGACTTTTGAGAGTAGACTTGATGGTTTTATTAGCTGCCTCGACCTATCCATTGGCCCGTGGGTAAGCGACCAAGGAGAAGCTCTTTTCTATTCCATTTTTGTCGGAGAACTCTTGGAAGATCATGCTTTCGAATTGGGTCCCGTTGTCTGTAACAATTTTCTTTGGGAGGTTGATGATATGGATGATGTTCTTAATAATGTAGTTAACAACCTTTAGAGCCGTGAAACTGGTCAGAGGTTTTACTTCAACCCATTTGGCGAAAAGAAATCTATAGGTACGATCGCATGGTTATATCCACCTTTGGCTAGGGTGCATCTGGATCAGATCATTCCCTCATGTATCAAATGGCCAGGGGGATATCATGGAGATTAGATGAGTCGAGGATGCCCTAGTGATCTACGAGAATCGCTAGCACTGGTCACATCTCTTCTTATATTTTATAGAAAACTTTACCATGGTTAGCCAGTAGTAGTACCCCTGTAGAGAGGCGCTTTTTTCCAGACTTTTCCCCTTGGCATGATCTCCACAGAAGGCCTCGTGTAACTCCTCCAAAATCTAGGCGGCTTTATCTTTAGACATGCAAATTGCAGGGGGATTGAGTATCCTCGCTTATAAAGCTTTCCTTATATGTGAAAGTTACTATGCGATCATGTAATATGAAATTATAAATAAATTAATTACTTGCATGGAATAATTATCAAAGTAATAACAGAGTAGTAAAAGACATCAGAGATTTTTATATTGGTTCGAACTTCCCGTTCTACGTCTACTCCCAATCTCTTTCTGGATTTAATCAATACTCTCACTTCACAAGGAGGAACATGTACTACACCACCAAAACAACCGAATAGGAATTCTACCGCCTGAGGATACTACAACCGGACTTCAAATACAAATGGAAATGTTTCTGACTGAGTATGCTCTGAAATAGCACTGATAAGTCAATATAAGTACACCCTTCCTATAATCTTCTCCTTTATGGTATATAGTGTAATTTGTGTAGAAAAGAAGTCTAGTAGACCACACAAGAGTATGCTTGAGTGTTTGGTGATCAAATAGTTTGATTTGTAAAACTGGAAAGTAAATAACAAGAATATAGAGCTTAGAAATCAAAATAAGAATTGGTTAAGAATAGTGTTGAAATTGCTTGCTATTTATAGTTATTAAAGGTCGCAATGGTTAGTGAAGAGTTTCCAGAATCAGAATAGAAGCAACTGTTGAAATGAACATTGTTTCTGTTTAGGGAAGAGAAGCAACCTTTCAAAAAACTAGCCGTTATTTTTAACTCAGACTTCTAAATTAAAATTCAGCCTTCTGAGTGTAGCGAAATAACAAGGCAGCGCTAAAACAGTGCATTTTTGACCTTATTCAAACGTCTGAATATTGTGTTCAGACGTTTGAATTGGCTATTTAAAACATGCTTTGCTTCAGTGATCAAAAATCTGAATTTATGATTCAGATGTCTGAATTCTGCTAATTCAGACATCTTCAAAACTTCTTTTGAAAACAAGTGCGTGTAATCAATAGCTTGTGCATCTATACCAATTAGGATTAACATATATTACTAACTAGACACAGACTTTTTAACTTGTAAACGGTTACATCCATAAATCTGGAATCTGGTCATCAATATTTTTATGTAAAACTTGTTTAGATAAACACATATAATTGTAATTATCAAAATATCATGAACTGATGTTCTAACATTCTCCCCCTTTTTGATAATGACAACTATGAAAATATTGGTTAGCAAATAATAACTTCTCCTGTCATTAAAACTTAGATAGCATGAAAATATAAAATTTCTCCCCCTGAATAAAAGAATTCATGCATCAATATTTTTACCTTTTTCTCCCCCTTTGTCATTACTAAAAGGAATTAGTGACCAAAGTAGCAACGAAATATACAGAATACGATAACATCATAGAGAATGGATGGAGAGAAACATACAGCTAATATAAAATAGAACACAACGTTTTAAATGAAAACATCACAGAACATAACATAATACTTAAAACACGGAAACTAGAATTGTAGTAATAAGATAACATAACATCACAAAAAGATAGAAAATCATCCATACCACTTTAGAATTCTTCACTATCCTTAGCTTGTTCATCGTCTTCTTCTTCCTCTTCTTGGTTGGAAGACCAAGTGAATGGTGCCGGAGTATGTTGCACGTCGGTAGATGAAGAGGATGCACATGAAAATCCCAAATTTCGTTTAAGAAACCATTGATGGAGTTGAATTTCTTGTTCGTGTTTCTTTCCAAACGAACCATTTGGTTTTGAAGCTTCTTTTAGTTTTGAGAGATTGTAATAAAAGCATGCTTTGGAGTGACATCTCCTCGGATCTCTTGAATGCCATCATAGTCTTCTTCTTCTTGTTGTTGATATGGTTGAGATGAAGATGACGAAGCTATGTTTGGATAAGACGGTTGACGAATATCATGATTTAGGTTTTCAATCCATTATTCAAAGGAAAAGATATTATGAGATGGAAGTTGCTTTGGTAATTGCATTAGCCCTAAAGTTTTAGAGCCAAGCACCTAACAGACGAACATTTCGAATCGTGTATTGGTATGCCACATTGCATTGAAATTCTCATGATATAAGCGCCATGGTGTAAAGTCTTGTATTTCCGATGAATTGTTACATCTTGGAATTTGTCCAATATTACTTCCCCAATTGACTTGTTGGTCAGAATAAATAGCATAGAGTGCTTGGAAATCCTTTTTGTAAATCTTCTTATAACTACTGGTTCTTGGTTGTAGAGGTCGGATTAGTGTTCAGTGGATTATCCTAGCTTGAGTTCGTAGCTTAGATGATACCATATTTGTCATATCATTGGAAAGAAATCTATGAGATACTTCGTCTCGTTCATACATATCCGCATCGACATGGTCAATGTCTATTCCTTCGTAAGGACATCTTAAAATATAGCCTAATCTTTGTAACATACAATCGTCCAAACACAATGTTCTCTATTTTGGGGATTGTGATGATCTAAATTCATATTTGTATAAAATAACTTGATAAGTAGATGATTGATTTTCCAGTTATCGAAATCATACCCAATTAGTGAATCGTAGTGACTGGATTTCGCCATTTGTCTGATCCTATAGCCATTGAATTTCGAAAATTGCATAAAAGCTCTTTCAAAGATTTTGGAGTTCTTCATGGTGTTGAATCGTGTAATAGACATCTCATTGTGAAGCCAAGATCTAATTTGTGCTTCGGATGGTCCGGTTGTTGATTCTCTTGATCTCTTGGTCTTAGGAGGCATTTTGTTTTGATTTTTTGGAGGAATATTTTGGAATGTTAATGGTGTTTTAGGGTTTAGAGAATGAGTTGGTGAAGTAAGTAATGAAGAGATGCGGTGAAAAATGGGGAGATAAGAGAGTAAAGTTGAAAAAGTAGTTGGATTAAAAGGTGTAGGCCCGTCCCCATTTTAAAATTTTTGCCTGGTTTGAAACAGACATATGTTTTCAAAACAGACTTCTATTTTGATCAATTTTGACAATCAATAAGAAAAAGTGTATTTCGCGCTTGATTCAGACATCTGAAATATAAAGATAGACGTCTAAATCTGGGTAGATATTTTTGCCCAGATCGATAAATCAGGCATCTGATTCGATGATTCAGACGTCTGAATTAGCACAGGATGCTAATATCAGCTCTGTTTGTAAAAAAAAAAAACTTTACTCAAATTTTATAAAACATGACCATTAAAATAAACAACAAACAAGATTTTGTGTAAAATTCAACATGCAAAATAAGAGAATAAAACAGAAACTAATGGTTGGAAGGAGAGTCATCAAAATTCCTTGGTTCGACCTTAGTGTTTTCTTTTAGTGGTTTGATAGGAGACCATTAGTTCTGACAAGCCGGTGATCCAACCGATTGTCCATGTTCCCATGAGTTTGGTTACACATGAGGATGTTGAGGTGAATGAACGATCGTTTTATTTTGAACTGGAGTGGAGCCACAGAATTTGATGACCGTTTTCTCCAACCAATTTAGTTTTTGTCCTTGAATTTTTTGTTCATAGTAAAGTTCTATTTGAATATTCAAAGTTTCCTATAGTGATGGATTTCATTAATCTTTTGTTTGGTTGATAGAGAACCAAAGTGAAGTTTCCTTGGACGTTTTGGTTCCGAAGTGTAACCATCGAAGCATTTTCATGATGAGGAGTAGGAGTAGGTAATAGCAATGATCCCGAACTAGGAGATTCAAAGTTGATTGATGAATAGCCAAAAGAATATTAAGAGTTTTCATGAGAAGACATATTTGAGAAAAAAAAAATTTGGTTTGAAACTAAGAAGAGAATATGAATTAAAAAAAATTTGAAGCCAAACATATAGTGAATATATAGCTTAAAATAAAGAGGTGTTTCTAGTAGAAATGATTATAACTAATTAACCTCAAAACCATTGAAATTTCTAGTTGAAATACAATTTTGTATAACAATCATCTTGCTAAAAATAGATAGTAATAAAATATATAAAATCAAATGAAGTGTAATCAATAAACAAGAGATACAAATAGCAAAATGGTAATCACAAGGAACTTTCAAATTCTTTAATTAAACGAAAGTATTTTCCATACCAAAACGTTTAATTAGACTACTACAATATTTTTCTTGGTTAATAAAAATTCCATTTTCCATTTGTTTATTCAGTAATCCAAGGAAATATGATAATTCTCCCATATGTGACATTTCAAATTCTTTGGTCATTATGTTAGGAAAATCCTGACATAATTTATTTTTGTAGAACCAAAAATAATATTATCAACATAAATTTGAACAATTAAAATATCCTTTTTAGTTTTCTTAATAAAAAGTTTCTGGTCAACTTTCCTTATTTCAAAACCAGAATCTATAAGATAGCTTTTAAGTCATTCGTACTAAGCAGTGGTGCTTGTTTCAAACCATATAAAGCTTTCTTAAGTTTATAAACATGGTCTGCAAATTTTTCATGTGTAAATAGGGGAGGTAGTTCAACAAAAACAATTTATTTAATATAACCATTTAAAAATGCACTTTTATCATCCATTTGATAAATTTTAAGATTATGAAAGCATACAAAGGCCAATAAGATTTGTATTGCTTCTAATCGAGCAACTGGAGTAAAAGTTTCTTCATAGTCAATTCCTTCCTCTTGACTATATCCTTATGCAAATAATCTAGCTTTATTCCTAGTTATATTACCTTTTCCATAAGCTTTATTTTTGAAAACCCATTTCGTTCCAATGATAGTTTGATTACTTGATCTAGAAACTAAATCCCAAACTTCATTTCGTTCAAATTGGTTTAGCTCTTCTTGCATAGCTATAATCCAATAGTCATCACCAAAGGCTTCTTTAGCACTTTTAGGTTCGATATTTGAAAGGAATGCTACATGGCTTATTTGATTAAGTTGCTTCTAGTCCTAAAATTAGAATTAATTTCTCCAATAAACTTTTCAATAGGGTGATCTTTTAATATCCTAGGAGGAGATCTTAACTCATTTTCATGATTAGTAACATTTTCATTTTGAGTAACGGAATTATCAAAAGATTTTTCGGTATTAGTATCTGCGACCGTCTTAGTAATTATCTCATCATCATCAATTTTGTTATTAATTTTGAAATTCTCATCGAGTGAAACATGAAGTGTTTCTTCGATTATTTTAGTTCTTTTATTGAAAATTCGATATGGTTTGCTTCGTTCCGAATATCCTATGAATACTTCTTCATCGGATTTTGGATCGAATTTACCAAGCTGATCTTTTGTATTAAGAATAAAATATTTTGAACCAAAAACTTTAAAATAAGTTATATTTGGTTTTCTTCCATTAAAAATTTCATATGGTGTATGTTTTGTTAGTGGTCGAATGGAGACACGATTCAAAACATAACAAGCAGTTGCTACAGCTTCCGCCCAAAAATAATTTGGTAAAGTGCTTCCATTTAAAAGAGTTCGTACACATTCCTGTAAAGTTCTATTTTCCTTTCTACAACTCCATTTTGTTGTGGTGTTCTAGGAAAAGAAAAGTTATGTGAAATTCCCTTTTTATTACAAAAATGTTCAAAATTCTCATTTTCAAATTTACCTCCATGATCACTTCTAATGTTCTTAAGTTTCAAGATTTTGAGGTTCTGAATTCTTTTAACAAATATTTTAAAATTTTCAAAATTATCACTTTTATTTTTCATAAAGATAGTCCAAGTATGTCTTGAAAAATCATCTACTATTATAAACACATATCTGTTATGATTAATAGATTGAATTTGCGTCGGTAAAAAAGATCCAAATGCAATAATTCAAATGGTTGTAATGTAGAAATGTTTTTCTTTGATTTAAAAGATGATTTTTATAATTTTCCTAGTTGACAAGCACCACAAATACTTTTTACTTTAACATTCATTTTAGGTAAACATTTTACCAAACCATTTTTAGAAAGTTTACTAATTGCTTTGAAATTTATGTGACGAAATCTTTTGCGCCATAGCCAAGGATCAATTTTTTTGGCTATTAAGCATATATTTGAGCAATTTTCGTATTTAAAACATATATATTTCTATCTCTATTACCTTCAAAAATAAGATTTTTATTTTTATCAAAAATGCTACACTTATCTTTAGAAAAAGAGATATTAAAACCATTATCACAAAGTTGGCCGATATTAAGTAAATTTTGTTTCAAATTTTTAACTAATAAAACATTTGTAATAAGAGGTAAATTAGATGTACCGTAATTGCTCACATCGCCTTTGCTGATGATGCATCCTTTGGAATTATCTCCAAAAGTGACAGACCCTCCATCTGAGTAGATAATGTTGGTTAACATGTCTTTATCTCCTGTCATATGTTTTGAGTAACCACTGTCTAATATCCATTTTCCTCTTTTCTTAAGTGGTACCGACAATAAATATGAAAAAGACATTCGTACCCACTTTTTATTAGGGTCCTAAGAGTTAGATCTTAGGAAACCAAACCCAAACGGGTTTGGCATTCCCTTTATAAATAAAATTTTATTCTTATGAACATTTTCCATAAATGACTTTATGCATTTGTTCCTAATAAAAAATTGTTAGTTTTAGGAACCCACGTTTTAATGTTCTCAGAATGTTTTGGATTTTTTGAAATACTATCAAGAATACCATGATTTCTTTTTTGAACATGATTTTCAAAATAATTCCTTGTCTTAGATAAACTATTTAAAGCTTTCTTATAGCCTAAACCCTTTTTATCTGACACAGTTTGAGAATTTTCCAAAATTTTAGAGAGATTTTCTTTTCCTTTATTAAAATTTGAAACATTCTTCGTAATTCCTTCTAACTGTGTTTTGAGACTTGAGATATCTAATTCTAATATTTTAACACTTGATTTTAAATCATGATTTTCAACTTAGGGTGAGTCATTCTTTTCTTTTTGACTTTCCATTGCTTAACTCAGCATAGAAATTTGAGAAGTTGTATTAGAATAAGATTCTTGAAAAGCTTTAAGTTCTTCTTCTAAAATATTCTTTTCATCCCTTAGCATTTCAACTTCAAGTTCGGTTCTGTTTAACTTTTCACTAGCCTCTTTATATTTCCTTTTGATGTTTTTCATTTTATCTAATAAAACTAATTTATATCAATTAAGTCATCAAAAGTTAAATCACTTACTTCATCATTTGTAGCCATATAGCAAACATTTGCTTGTTCATTGTCACTGTCGCTGTCACTATCTGATGAGGAAGAGGATTCTAAATCATCCCATGTTGCTGAAAATGCCTGCTTCCTTTTGTATTTTTCCTTTTTGTGTTTGAACTTGTCTTCCTTTTGATCAGGAAAATCTTTCTGCATGTGACCTTTCTTGTGACATTCATAGCATTCTATAGTAGAATTTGATGGCTTGGTGTTGTTTTTGTTATGTCCAACCTATTGTTCTTTTTGAACTTCAAAAACCTTTTGAAATTCTTTGCGATAAGAGCCATATCTTCATTATATGAATAAGATTCTTATTTTTCTGCCTTGAAAGCTACTGCCTTTTTATCTTATGCCTGCACTCGTTTAGCCTGGAGATTTACTTCATAAGGCGTTAGATTTACTATCAACTCTTCTGGTTTGATGGTTGAAATATCATTAGCTTCTTCAATTGCTAAGACTTTTTGTTCCCATTCATTCGTTAGAGAATTTAGGATTTTTGAGACAATATCAAAATCAGTAAATTTTTCTCCTTATGCCAAAAAGTGAATGATATATATCTTGAAATCTAGAATACATATCGTTTATAGTTTCATCTTGCTTCATTCTATAATTCTGAAATTGATTCTTAAGCATAGAAATCTTGCTTTGTTTGACTTTGTTATTGCCCTCATGAGTAATTTCAATGTGCACCATATTTCATAACCAGTAGTACATATTCTAAATCTATTAAACTCATTTTTATCTAAACCACAAAATAACATGTTCATAGCCTTTTCATTTGCAGTAGCATCTAGTTTTTTTGTGTTAGACCATTCCAAAAATTAAATAGTTGGTATGTAATGTTCAGTTTGAGTGATATTCTATCTGTCATAGCCATTAGCTTGCATATAGATTCTCATTCTAGTAGCCCAATAGTTATAGTTCAAACCATTGAATAGTGGTGGTCGTGCAGTGGATTGACCTTCAGTAAAACTTGTGTTGGTGTTACTTTCCATATTAACAAAATATCAAATAACTATGTTACGGTTAAGGGATAACCTTGCTTTGATACCAAATGAAAGTTACTATGTGATCGTGTAATATGAAATTATAACTAAATTAATTACTTGCATGGAATAATTATAGAAGTAATAATACAGTAGTAAAAGACACCAGAGATTTTTATACTGGTTCGAAATTCCCATTCTACGTCTAGTCCCAAACTCCTTCTGGATTTAATCAATACCCTCGCTTCATCCGAAGGAACATGTATTACACTGCCTAGAAAACCGAATAGGACTTCTACCACCTGAGGATATTACAACAGGACTTCAAATACAAATGAAATTTTTTTCGACTGAGTATGCTCTGAAATAGCACTGATAAGTCAATATAAGTACACCCTTCCTATAATCTTCTCCTTTATGGTATATAGTGTAATTTATAAAGAAATGAAGTCTAGTTGACTACACAAGAGTATGCTCGAGTGTTTGGTGATCAAATAGTTTGATTTGTAAAACTTAAAAGTAAATAGCAAGAATATAGAGTTTAGAAATCAAAATAAGAATTGGTTAAGAATAATATTGAAATTGCTTTCTATTTATAGTTGTCAAAGGTCGCAATAATTAGTGAAGAGTTGCCATGAATCAAAATAGAAGCAACTGTTGAAATGAATGTTGTTTTTGTTCAGAGAAGAAAAGCAACCTTTCGGAAAACTAGCCGTTATTTTTAACTCAGACTTTTGAATTAAAATTCAGCCTTTTGAGTGTAGTGAAATAACAAGGCAGTGCTGAAACAATGCACTTTTGACCTTATTCAGACTTTTGAATATTGTGTTCGGACATCTGAATTTGCTATTTAAAACGTGCTTTGCTTCAGCAGTCTGACGTCTGAATTTATGATTCAGACGTCTGAATTCTTCTAATTTAGACATGTTTAAAACTACTTTTGAAAACAAGTGCGTTTATTCAATAGCTTGTGCATCTATATCAATTAGGAGAGATTTTAACATATATTACTAACTAGACACAGACTCTATAACCTGTAAACGATTACATCCATCAATTTGGAATCTGGTCATCAATATTTTCCTATAAAACTTGGTTAGAAAACACATATAATTGTTATCGTCAAAATATCAGGAACTGAGTAACAACATGATCGTGTAATGGGGGAATGATGCAAAGATTTTCTAGCCTCCTTATGGTCGGTCGGTAGCTCGTTATTCATGATATGCATGTATATGGTCGTCATCCAATTCCCTTCGAAAGGCAGATCACATGATGGCTGCTCCTACATCGAAGCTACAATGGCTCTAGATGTCCAGTGGCACCTATGGAAGAGTTCCTCCCGGGTTGCTTGCATCTTTTGCTAATTGGTCTGCCTTACCATTTTGCTTCTTAGGGATTTATTCCATTCTGAATTCTCCATAGGATTTGGTAAGTCTTCGGGATTCAGTGAATTAAAGTGCAAAAACCTTTCCTTTTGTCAAAAAGTGGTCATTCATTTGGTTGATGGTGATGGCGGAGTCACTGTAAGCATGCAGTGATCCCACGTGAAGTTCTTTCACCATCTTTAGGTTAATCAAGAGGGCTTCGTATTCGGCCTCATTGTTCATAGCCCTGATGGTAGGCTAGAAGTAAAGCTCTTTTCCCTTGGGGTAACTAGGATGATTCCTGCTCCTACTCCCTTCTCACTGGATGCATCATCCACGTACAAGTGCCAAGTTCGTTTCGACGGTTTCTCCTTCTCCCCTTCGTCACCCGGGTCGAAACATTTGGCTATAAAATCATCCACCATTTGTCCTTTGATTGATGATCATAGGAGAAAATGGATGTGGCATTGGCTCAGCTTGGCGGACCATTTGAGGAGCCTCCTTGCTATGTCAGGGTGACTTGGGATCTTTTTATATGGTTGGTTGGTTAGAACTTTGATAGGATGAGCTTGGAAATACGGTCATGATTTTTAGGCCCCAATCACGAGTAAGAAGGATAATTTTTCGATCCTCGTGTGCCTTACCTCTGGTCCAATCAATTGTTTTCTTGCATGGTATATTGGCCATTGTACCTATTCCTCTTCCATGACTAGTGGGTCGTTGTCTGCATGTTTGGTGATCACCAAGTATTGGAAAACATCTTCTCCATCAACATGTTTTAATAGAACTGGCAGGATGGCCAAGTGTTGCTTCAAGTATTTAAAGGCCTTGATGCATTCATCTTCTTGGGCGGAGGTCTTCCCCTTCTTAATGAGGTCGAAGAAGGGCATGCTCTGATCCATTACCTTTCGAACAAAATAGCCTAGAGTGGCCACTATCCCATTGAGGCTCTATAACTGCATCTATGTTTTGGGAACATGCATTTCTTGAATAGCCTAATCTTGTCCAGATTGACCTCGATTCTTTAGCGCTTACAACATATCCAAGAATGAGCTAGATCAGACCATAAATGAGCACTTCTTGGGATTCAGCTTTATGCTATACTTTTTAGGATGCCAAAAGTTTCGGCGAGGTTGGTTACCTGGCCGTCGGCCCTCTCCAATTTTACTAGCATATCATCGATGTACACTTCCATTAAACGACCCATTTGTTCTGAAACCATCTGGTTGACTGAATGCTAACAGGTTCCCCCGTTTCTCAAACCAAAAGGCATGACCTAGTAATAATACGGCCCGGTGTTGGTGGAGAAAGAGGTATGTTCTTAATCAGGGCCAAGCATGGTGGTCTGGTTATAGTCCAAATAGGCACCCATGAAAGTAAGGAGTTCATTCCCACTAGGTTCATCCACAAGTTGGTCGATGTAGGGCAGAGGAAAGCTGCACTTTGGACATGCTTTTTTGAGATCTGAAAAGTCAATGCATGTCCACCATGAACTATTTGGTTCGAGGACTAAGGCCGGGTTCGTGACCCAAACCGGGTAGTCTGCCTCCCTTATGAAGCCATTAGTGAGCAACTCCTATACTTCTTCCTTTTATGCCTCATATCTTTCGAGGTTTAAAGGTTTTTGCTTCTGTTAAATAAGGGTTGCTTTCAGGTTAACGTTTAGTGCATGGTAGATTATGCGAGGATTGGTGCTGGTCATATCGACGTGCCTCCAAGTGAAGAAATATTTATTTTGTCCAAGAAATTATATCAGATCTTCCCCAATCCTCAAACTAAGCTCAGTCCCAATCTGGATGACTTTGGCAGGATTTCTTTGGTCAATGGATATGTGCTCCTGGGTGCCATTGGGCACCTAGCGGGTGCATAGTCTCCCATTCGTGGATCTAGAGGGTCATCATCAATACATGTGTTTGTCTCTATGTCACATTGATCCAAAGTGTAGATCATGCATTCCATTATTTCTTCGGCTACGATAGAGAGACATTTTTATGCCGAGCTGGCTCCAACATAATTGCCCTTGATGTATTTTTCCTCTAGAGTTTGTTGGTCGGACCAGGTAGCCACCAAGGGATTGCCTGCTCATTCCAACTAGAGATGATTTTCCCTTGTTCTCTGAAGGGACATAAGGGTAACCGGCCCCAAATCCTTAGTTTCTTCAATGGATTAGGGATTGTGTACCATGTTGATGAATTGGTTGCACATCGCTGGGTGATGCTTAAGGGAGTCGTGTTCTCTTGTTCCAGTAGGGTATTGACATTGGTGGTGGGTTCCTCTTGAATCATTAGGACACCTTTCTCTACCTGATGGAGGAAAGTCCCATAATGCTGTCTCACTTTCTATTGGTCTCCCTTAAACTTGCCAATCCCGTTTAGTGTTGGGAATTTCATTGTCACGCGGTCGTATGACATGATGGCATCGAATTTGGTCAGAGCTAGTCACCCAATGAGCACGTTGTAAGAAGATAAGCAGTCCAAGATCACATAACTGACTAGAATCTTTGTTGAGGTAGGTTCCATACCGAAGGTGGTTATGAGCATTATTACCTCTATAGGGATTATCCTAACTCTACCGAACCCATAAATGGACAATACACAAGGCGTGCGATGGGAGGCTTCATCCTTAGTGCGTCATAAGCTTCTTTGAACATGAAGTTGACTGAACTTCCCACGTTAATGAATGCCCAGTACACATTAGTGCCAACCATCGATATGTTATAAGCATTAGGTCATGGTAGGGGTACACCACTACCCCCGATCCAAAGCAGTGAAGGTGATGGGAGGATCTTCCTCTTCTATTCTTGGAACCTTAATGGCCCATCATTCCAATAAATATATTTGGATAGAGGTGGCGACTTCCTACTGATATCCGATGAGTGCCCTTCGACTGTTCCTTGCTATGTATGGCCCTCCATATATGACAAGAATATCAGTCACATCCACAGCACCTCCGGGTGATTGTGGGGAAGGCATCCTATGACCTTCGGAAGGGTGCTTCATTTCTAGTTGCAAGGAAGATGGTTTCCATGTCTCTATTCAGAGAAGTATAGCTAGCATATCGAGCTCGGTACCTCAGGTTATCGTCGTAGTTTCTCTTTTCATGATTTTGCCGATTCCATTCTTTTTAGTCATGGTTTCCTTTTTGGCAAAATTTGAGGGGGCATTGTCCCTCGTTATCGCTATTTGACAAATTTGCATCTTCCATCTCATGATTCTATCTGCACGTTGATAGAAATCAGCAAGATATGAGGTCGGACTCTTTTGGAGTTCTTTCCACGGTCGGGATTTGTATCGCATGCCTTAGCACAGGGCAACTGCCTGACTGTTCTTGTTAGCTCCGTGAGTTCAGGTTGATTCTCGATTAAATTGGTTGACATAGGACCGGAGACTTTCCGATGAGTCCTGCTGGATATTGCCAAGCTCGCCAATCATTATGACATGAGTTCTTGATGTAAAAAATCTATTTTTGAATTCAGAGCATAGTGTGCCTAAGAGCGGATGCTGTTGGGAGGTAAGTGTAAGAACCAACGAGATGTTGGCCCGACAAGTGTGGATAGGAATAGTAAACACTTTGTATTACTGGTTAACTACCCGGGTCTAGTGATTGAGTTGAAAGCAACAAGGTGATCCTACAGGTCCATGTTCCCGTCGTATTTTTCTATTTGTGGTAGCATGTACCATCTTGAGAGGTAGGGTTCGAGGATTTCTCACCTTCGTATAATCCATCATCATCTACGCCATGTGACTATATTCAGTTGATCTATTAATGGAACCGGATCATTTCGTCCCAGAGGCTGGCTTCCACTATTATGGCAATGACCTTGCACCGACAGGTAGAGGCTCCTGTGGTATCCCAGTTGACCAGAGGAATACGGTACATGGTAGCTTGGGGAAAGAGATCTTCTGCATGACGGATGTGACTATGATGGTCGGGCTTTCCCGCCAGCGTAGGATGAGGTACTTCCCTTCGCAGGTAGGACTGTACAGAGGCGGCTTTGGGTCCCCTAGCTATGGATTGAGATTAATCGCTAAGGCGCTCATAGTGCAGTTCGCAGATTTCACCATCCCGATAGCTATTCGGCTTCTTCCGAACTACGTTGTTATATCCTAGTTTTGGGGTCACATTAATGGCAGTTTCGGATGCCAACCGCATGCTCTGGGTGGTTGCCAATACGCAAGTGCTTTGGATGACCAATGGCATTGGGAAGTTGTTGTGAGAAATGCGGATTACGGATCTTAAGGCTAAGATTAACACTAGATATGATCACAGAAACAATCACAGATGCAGAAATAAAATAAAAGCAGTAAAGGAAAGAACACACCGGATTTTATACTAGTTCAGAGTTACCCTACATCCAGTCCCGCAATACAAGTACGGATTTCCTTTCAAAAGCAATTGTACAATTGCACCCTCGGTTTCAAGGCTACAAGGTACACCCTCCAAAATTTCGATCCTCTGGGTAGAGATACTTGATTTCCGTGCCACAAGTTTACCCAATTGATTTACCAATGCTACAATCACACCTTTTCCCTTTTGATTGATTTTCAAGGCTATAATCACACCTTTTCTCGCTTAATAGATTATAAGGAAGTCTATAACTCTGAATAGCACTGAGAATCTTGTAGAGATAGTGATAGAGAATCAAACTAGAAGTAATCGAGTATGATTCAATGTTGATTTCGGCAGAGTAATGGTAAGAATATGTATTAAGAAATGAGGAAGAAGAAGAGGAGTGAAAACTAGAAAATTATGATTAAAAATTCGTTGAAACTGACACCTATTTATAGAAGAACAACAGCCATGATCATTCATGAAGAGTTATGGCGAATAGACACTTCTTTTGAAATTTGAATTTTTGAATCAAACTGTCACCATGTCGACATGGTCATGCTAGGCATGTCGACATCCCAAAGGATTTTTGGGTGTTTTTGATTTTCTTTGAAAATAACCTTTACCTTATATAAAAACTATTTTAAACTTTATAAATATACTTGACTATAGTTAAAATTCATAAGTAAATATAAAGAATAATATATATAGATTTTAACTATAATTTTATATTAAAATCTAAGTATAAATATTTAAAAGTTAAATATATTATTTAAAAACATAGTTTAAAATCAGGAGTAGTTTGACTTTGAAAATAAAGATGTTTTTGAGGCTAAAATTATTTAAAATCAGGATCGAGGGTTTTGAATCTTTTAAAAGGAAAGTTTTGAAAACATTTTGAAAACAGGATATAATTTTGAAAAATCATTTTGAATAAAAGTTAGCGGATACAAAACAATGTTCCACTAGATTTTTCGTAGGTTCCATCCTACTTAGGGTTCCATCCCTTTAACGGGCTCGAAGTGGATTCCATTCCACGAATAAATTGGATTTTAAGATGCCAGTGCTTTTCTACGAGTTTTAACAAAAATTCCTAATAATAATAAAAAATACTTATCCTTGAAATCTTGAACTCTTGATAGTCTCGATAATCATGAGTCTTCTATCTTGATATTTTATCTTGATATCTTGAATCTCTATACTGTACAGTCTTCATTCTTAGTATGCATACACATATATATCTAAACTTATAATGTTAGTATTTATATTTTATAATCTATTCTAAGGTTGTTGTAATTAAAAGCATCATCTCACGGACTAACAATCTCCCCCTTTTTGATGATGACAACCTTTGTTTATAAAATATTATTTCTATTCTAATAACTCCCCCTAAAACTAACAACTCCCCCTTAATCTATACCTAACTACCCTATTTTATATTTCTGCCCTTTTGTCATCAACAAAAACTTACTCCCCCTCATTCTTGGACTTCGGTACCTGCATTGATAAACTGTACAACGGAAATATAGAGTAGGAAATAATTATACTTCTAAGCATGATAAATAATTTAAAGATAATATATATTTCAATGTATATATGTATATGTTTTACACACCAATCTACAAATCAATAAGAAATCAATCCACACAAAGTATCAATTCAAACCAAATCAATTCAAATAAATCAAACAAAGTAAATAAAAAATCAAATGTTACGTGGAACTTCACCCATCCTTCTTCTCGAAAGATTAGGTCTGCCTTAATAGCATCCCAATTATCATTGTCATTGGTGA
This sequence comes from Allium cepa, assembly GCA_030765085.1. NCBI lineage: Eukaryota > Viridiplantae > Streptophyta > Magnoliopsida > Asparagales > Amaryllidaceae > Allium > Allium cepa. Next base: position 268,427,654 of record CM060931.1, on the reverse strand, counting down.
GAGAGATAGGAGGATGTGCTTTGTTATCATCCTTGTGCAGAGAGGAGATCATCCATCGTATCGCATCGAAGTGCCTTACTTGTTCCTTTATCATCTGCATTGGACTTAATTCTAAATGACGCTGGTTTCGTAGAATAAATGAGAGAATATTCTTGAACGAATTAAGAGTTTCTTCAAGATTTTCGGATAAATTATGAATAGATTAGCCATAGTTGAATTTGTGAAAGAAATGGAGGATATAGATGATAAGAAATAAATTTCAGTGAAGAATTTTGGAAGAAACAGGTATATATAGGTGTAGAAATTCATTTGAATTGAATAGACATGTGGTAGTTATTCAAATTTCAAATTCAAAATCAATTGCCATTTCTGAACAGTACATGTCGACATGGTCACATAGGGGATGTCGACATGGGTTAGTGAAATGTTATGACTAATTTGATTTTATGAATAATTGTGTGTGTGTGTGTGTCTATATATATAATAAACTAACATTTATTCTAGAGATAAGATAAGGTAGATAATAGAAAGGAAATTTCATTTCATTGCATACTACGATAATACAATCACACAACAAACTACATGAACATTCGAAATAAAGCAAACTAAAACAAATACAACAAGATACGAAAAGATAAAACTAGTTAGAGGATGAAGATGATGAAGATAGTCCAAGTTTCTTGCTGACTTTGGAAAAGAACTTGTTCATGTTCGAAGAAAAGTTATCGAACTTTTTACTAACGGATCCTTTTAGAATCCGTTGATTCTCCACAATTATTTTTTGGTTTTTGAGAAGGGTTTTGTTGGATGGATTGGAAGGATATTCAATGCTTTCCAAAGACATTTCACATTCTTCTTCTTCTTCAATTTCCATTTCATTCCCTTCTTCTTCTTCTTCAACTTCCTCTTCTTCCATTTCCTCATGAGCCAAATGCTCTTCCCTTTCGGTAAGTGTCTCATAAGGTTGAAAAACAAATGGAATTTTCATAAGCAAAATGTTGGAATGATTGAAAACTTTCCTAGAAACAAATTCTTTGCCTTTGAAATCCACTCCAAAATAGTTAAAAATCCGAGTGAGATAAATTTAATGGTATAAAGTATTCTCACCCATTTCAAGATTTTTAGATCGAAGTTCATCCAAAATAACTTGCGCCCAATTTATGTAATAGTTTCCGAAAATAGCAAAAAGTGCTTTGCAAACTTTTGAAGTAGGATTGTTAAAATTTCCTGATCTTGGGGTCAAAGTATGTTGCAAAAGAAGATTAATAATTTTTTCTTTTGGTCGAAAATTTCTATTTTTAAAATCAAAATCATCATCTCTTTCGAAAATGCGATGAAATGTCTCACGATCATGTTCATCGATTTTAAAGTTAGAAAGATCCATTCCCGAACTCTTGCAATTGAGAATGATACCCAAAAGATCACAATTCAAAATAATTTGAGTGCCTTTGACACTACTCCAAATTTCATCTTCGTTTCCAACATAAAATCCACGATTTAAATTTGAATAGAAAATGTTGACAAGATTAGGATAGCAAAAAAAATCATTTTGAGAAGCATCAATAAGACTAAAAGCACCATTGTTTGCAAAAAGAGAATCAAATTCATAAGAAGAAAAATCTTGAAAAATAGCAAATTTTCGGGATTGACTTTGGCATAGTTAGCATAATTGATGTATGCTTTAATTGCCTACGGATCATTGAATAATTGCTCTTTGATTATTCTGCAAATTCTCATGGTTGAGGGGTTGCTTGAAGAAGCCATTAGAGTAGAGAGTAGAGAACTTAAAGTTATGAAGAGAGAGTTTGAATTTGAAAATGAAAGTGAAAAGATATGATAAAAGATAGTGAATAAATAGATTCTTAAAGGACATATTCTCTGGTCAAAAGGTATCTTTTTAGAGAATTGAATGAAGTGAAAAGGTGGAGGGAAATTCAAACATTTGAATTCAAATTTTGAAATTCAAATTCAGGTAGCCATGTCGACATGTGCTTTTGAATTTTCATGAATTGATTTTTCCTAAGATCTCTAATATATATATTATTATTATTATTAATGTCTATTATATATTTCTGAAATATTATTACACTTATAATATATTTCAGAAAGTATTAAAAATAATAAAAATAATAACAAAAATATTAAAAATAATAAAAAATAGAAAATAAATTTTAAAATTCAAACAACACACCAATTCAAAATCAATCAATCAAACAATCAAGCAACTAATCTTAAGCAAGCAATTTCAACCAATTGTATTGTAAACGTGTACCTTTTTCTGAGTCCGTTTCTCTGAATTCGTCGAAGTCGTGAACGGCTGTGTAACACAAATTCAAATTATCCATCTTCTGATCATCATCACTTGAGGATGAGTCTGAGTCATCTAGAGTAGCAGTAAATGCACGCTTCCAATTCTTTGTTGGTTCATTGTTCATATCAAGATCTGCCTTTCTGGATACAGACAGTCTCTTTTGAAGTGGCGTGGTTTATCACAGTTGTAACACTTGTCATTATTTGGCACTATATTCTGATTTTCAGAATTCTTATAGTTGTTTCTCTTGTGATTATACATCTTTCTGTATTTCAGGAATCTCCTAAAATTTCTGGTCATAAAGGCTATCTCTTCATCATCATCGCTATTTGAGTCTGATCCATCGGTCAATGCATTGAATGCCATTGATTTCTTTTCAGATGCTTTACTTTCTCTTCTCCCGATCATTTGAACTTCATACGAAATTGTATTTCCAATTAATTCTTCTATCTTTAAAATACTCATGTCATTTGCCTCTTCGATCGCAAGTGTCTTTTGATCCCATTCTGGAGTTAGAGAATTTAAAAATTTTCTGACTTGATCTTCTTTAGAAAATTCCTTTCCTAAAGATATTAGAGAATGCGCAATATCTTGAAATCTACTATACATATCTGAAATAGACTCATTAGCATTCATTTTAAATAATTGAAACTGATTTGTGAGCATGGAAATTTTGGTCTGTTTAACTTTGCTTGTTCCTTCGTGAGTAACTTGCAAAGTTTTCCAAATTTCATATGAAGACTTACAAACTGACACTCTATTGAATTCATTTCTATCTAGTGAACGAAACATAATATTCATTGCCTTAGAATCATTTTGTGCAACAGTCTTTTGCTCAGCAGTCCACTATGCAAAATCAATTGTGGGTTCAGAATATTCAGTTTGTGTGATATTCCAAGTGTCTAATCCTATAGGTTGTAAATATATTTTCATCCTACATGCCCAATATGCATAGTTACTGCCATCAAAAAAGTGGTGGTCTGATAGTAGACTGACCCTCTACAAATAAACTAGTGGCAGTGATACTAGTGTTAATAACAGTACCAGTGTTGGTAGCCATTTTGAAAACTTTTCAAAAATCAAATTATGAAACTTTGAAAAACTTGCTTTGATACCAATTGTGAGAAATGCGGATTACGGATCTTAAGGCTAAGATTAACACTAGAGGGGGTGAATAGTGTTAATAAAGAATTACTAAATCTTTTTAATTTATGTTAATTTAGACACAATAGTATGCAATATACAGACACAGATATGATCATAGAAACAATCACAGATGTAGAAATAAAATAAAAGCAGTAAAGGAAAGAACACACCGGATTTTATACTGGTTCCGAGTTACCCTACATCCAGTCTCGCAATACAAGTATGGATTTCCTTTCAAAAGCAATTGTATAATTACACCCTCGGTTTCAAGGCTACGTACACCCTCTAGAATTTCGATCCTCTGGGTAGAGATACTTGATTTTCGGGCCACAAGTTTGCCCAATTGATTTACCAAGGCTGTAGTCACACCTTTTCCCTTTTGATTGATTTCCAAGGCTACAATCACACCTTTTCTCGCTTAATAGACTACAAAGAAGCCTATAACTCTGAATAGCACTGAGAATCTTGTATATATTGTGATAGAGAATCAAACTAGAAGTAATCGAGTATGATTCAATGTTGATTTCGGTAGAGTAATGATAAGAATATGTATTAAGAAATGAGGAAGAAGAAGAGGAGTGAAAACCAGAAAATTATGATTAAAAATTCATTGAAACTGACCCCTATTTATGGAAGAACAATAGCCATGACCATCCATGAAGAGTTATGGAGAATAGACGCTTCTTTTGAAATTTGATTTTTGAATCAAACTGTCATCATGTCGACGTGGTCATGCTAGGCATGTCGACATCCCAAAGGATTTTTTGGTGTTTTAGATTTTCTTTGAAAATAACCTTTATCTTATATAAAAACTATTTTAAACTTAATAAATATACTTGACAATAGTTAAAATTCATAAGTAAATATAAAGAATAATATATATAGATTTTAACTATAATTTTATATTTAAATCTAAGTATAAATATTTAAAAGTTAAATATATTATTTAAAAAGATAGTTTAAAATCAGGAGTAGTTTGACTTTGAAAATAAAGATGTTTTTGAGGCTAAAATTATTTAAAATCAAGATCAAGGGTTTTGAATCTTTTAAAAGGAAAGTTTTGAAAACATTTTGAAAACAGGATATAATTTTGAAAAATCACTTTGAATAAAAGTTAGCGAATACAAAATAATGTTCCACGAGATTTTTCGTAGGTTCCATCCTACTTAGGGTTCCATCCCTTTAACGGGCTCGAAGTGGATTCCATTCCACGAATAAATTGGATTTTAAGATGCCAGTGCTTTACTACGAGTTTTAACAAAAATCCCTAATAATAATAAAAAATACTTATCCTTGAACTCTTGATAGTCTCGATACTCATGAGTCTTCTATCTTGATATTTTATCTTGATATCTTGAATCTCTATACTGTACAGTCTTCATTCTTAGTACCTGCATAGTTAAATCCTACATATACAATATATCTAAACTTATAATGTTAGTATTTATATTTTATAATCTATTCTAAGGTTGTTGTCATCAAAACCATCATCTCACGGACTAACAGTTGTTGACCATCTGAGTTGACGATGTCCTGGCCCATGATGGAGTGAGTTTCTAGTGCGACCCTTAGGCTGTTTACTTCTTGGATTAGGAATTCCATCTTAGTGATGTATTCAAATATGGTCTGCCGAAATTCACAGCCGACTCCTAGGAAAGGTAAGGAATACCTACGGGCATGTTACCGTTGGTGTCTCGATCGTGCGAGCTACCATTCGCATTGGCACCGTTTGTAACCATGTTAAGTGTGGAGTTTAGGCAAAGTTAAAGGGATTTAGAGAGTTTTAGAGGTTCGGACCCTCCTTTTAGTGCCAAAAGGTTGACTAAAAATTACGTCAGTGAGACAGAGTGACTAATCAACCTCGAAAATTATAGGAGAGTGGGGTTTTAGCGATATTGCTAGCTTTACAGTATATGATCGTGAATTAATAATGGAATGCTAGTAATAAAGAGGCACAGATTTTAGAGTCTTTTAGGAAAAATGGATTCCTACGTCCACTATCTATATTATTCTCACTATACATACATACATACATACATACATATATATTTATATATATATATATATATATATGTTTGTGCGTGTATGTGTGTGTGTTATTATAATAGATACATGGAGGTGATGGGGAATGCTTCAAGACAGTAAGAGTGCGGTGGGATGTGTTCCCCATCCAAGTTTTCTGAATCCGACCTTTTGCTTGGTCAAATGCTTGTGGTATTTATAGGAGTAAGCCTCCTTTGATCCGCGGTTGAGATTGCTTGAGGATACTCGTGGTCAGTACGGCAGATCGGCCTATGGGATTTTTCAAACTATGGGACGGTTGCCTGCTAAGGGTTGGCAACAATACATGCATATTTGGTGACAAACTGCCTTTCCTTACTCTACTTTCTTCTTTTATAGGATATCTGGTGGCATAACTCAAATATAGTCAATCAATGGATGCCATACCATGATTTAACTATAAACAAAGTGGAGCTTCCACATTGAAGATCAATTGTGTTCTCAAGTCAAGAGAATTGTGTAATTTTGTTGCATTGATGTTTTCTGTTTACCCTTAGTTATATTAACCAAAGAAACTATCAAGTGAGTAAATCTATAGTTATCCAAATTATATAACTCCTTAGTGCCTCTAATAGACATGAGTAATATACCACACAGCATTTATAGAGCATTCGTACTCTAGTCTCAACGAATGGATCGATATCCTGTCTTTATACATCTTGACTAGGAATATTTAAAATGATATAATAATTTTCATTATGATAAATTACTTACGGTTATAACACTTTGTAACCAAATCAAAGCAGTTGTAATCATTGTGATATTCAATCAAATATACCTGTAGTTTACATAAAATTCGCATTTATATATGTATAAACAACTCATGCCCATGTACATATAATTTACAAAAAATAACTTGAAAAAATTAGACGTCTCTCCTATAAAATAGCCATGAAGCATGCATGATAAGCCAGCCATCGATACACTGCACATGAAAAACATGTTTACATTAGTAGACTCCTTGTGCTTGCTTCGATTTCAAAATCATGCAATAAAAATTGAATACTTCGTTAATCATATCAATTCATAATTTAGGCTTAACATATCGAAAAAATAGTTTGCAATAGAGGTCATACCTAAAGGAAAACTGAGCAGCATACTAACTCTGATGCATAAGAGGTATTCTCCATTGATATTTTAATTGTTCCAATTTTATCAATTGTATCTTATGACATGCCTTTTGTGCCTTCTGTATCGAATATGTCGAGGAATTTGATTACTTGGGGGACTACTACGTTCTGCTACAAAGAATATGTATAAATATCAATTTCATTTTTTTGAAATATCAGTTTATAATATAATGATTTGATTGTATGTTACCTGATTTTTTACAGCAGTTCTATCTTCTCACTAACGAGTCTTCTGCTCAAAAGACTAGTAAGGACATTGGTCAGTAGTCAATTGTACAACGATTATAGAAATGTTAGGTCTTAAAATTAATAATATATAGCTTATTTTTACTTGATTCATTTTTTATTTCCTTGAAGTAACAGCAAGAAATTTGTCTTAAAAAGTTCCTTACGCATTTTTATCTTTAATTCAGTCTCCACTAAGATTCAGATCCATGCATCGGTTGAATATATTTTTTAATATCAATAAAAAATTATTTAGAAGCAATATGCAATATGCATCATACTAGTGAAAAAATATCGTTTCCTTATTTAGGAAAAATGTAAAAGACATGTGAAAGATTTTATAGCATGATTAGATGATATAAGCATGTTGTCAAGAAGTAGATACAAGTATATGTATACTTTTATATAAAATTATATTTAGACTAGACAAGAAAGAGACTAATCTACATGAAAGTGAGTTAAGAAGCAACATCACATATTTGAGTAAACAATATGTCAAACAAAAAATACCACTATAATGTTTTGAATCACCAATTAGTAGTTGACTAAAAGATGAAAATGTTAAACACCTAACAATATAAATAATAATAGGTCTGATGAAATTTTTGTAACAAAATCTCATTTAAAATACTTATCTATTTGGATACTGATATATATATATATATATGTATGTATGTATGTATGTATGTATGTATGTATGTATGTATGTATGTATGTATGTATGTATGTATATTCGGAAATAAATGAAAACCAAATAAATTACTTAACTTTATCGATTAAGTTATGCCCATAAATTTATTATCGTTATGACAATCAATTAAAAATTGTTCTTCTATAGGTATTTATGGTAGATGGAAACTATTATAGCTAGACATATATTGAATCTACCATTATATTACAACATTGCGAAATAAATTGGATCAAAAAACTATCACAACGAAATATTAGTAGTAATAATAATGCAAGGGATACTAAATTTACCATTTTAATGCAAATTACAGTCTTATTATTGGACAAACTAATTTCCATGGGAGAACTTTTTTAGGCAAAAGATGAGCTAAACAGCCTATAAATTAGAAATAGTTGATTTAGTAGAATGAATAATAAATGAGATAATTATAAGAAAAATAATATGTAAGACAATCTAATTGATATAATAATAAATAAGTAAGATAATCTTTTAACTTACTTCTAAGTAATGGATTTTAGCAGTAAATGAAAACATTTGAAAAATCAACTATGACGTGGGTCCCACCAGTGAATAATATAGAGGTTAAACGGGATAGACATAGAAAATTGATTTGAAATGCATAACATATCAAAACTTAAAAAGACATATAATATTACCAAACATTCATAAATAAAAAATCATATATAACATTTATGACAATTATAAAAATAGTTTAGTGAAATTTAAGGAAAAACGATATCATTTAAAGCACAGATCTATTTGAAAAATAACATAGACTTGGAAATAACATAAAATTGAGTTTGTTTAGCAAAATATTATAAATCTCGATGTTGTACGATACTTAATTTCAGAGACATTTAATCAAAAAATGGCGATGTACATATTTGAGACATAGCTAAGCATTCATTAGATCTTCCCATGTACGTATCAATATAACAAATTTAGATCAATCTAATCAATAAACTATGACAAAAAAAAGGAATTCTAAGTTTAAATAAAGTTACCTTATTCACCTAAATTACAACAATAACGCTTTAATTTTGTGTATGAACTTTTTGTAGTTAAAGATGAGTTGAAAAGCCGTAATTATAAATAATTAATTTAGTAAAACGAACAATCAATTACTTTTGATTAGAAATAAGAGATATATAAAGTCAAATAGCTTCTCTTTTCTAAATTTAGCGGTAAATAAAAATATTTCATAATCAATCTACTACATGTCTCGCCATAATCAGTTATTAATAATTTAGAAATTAAATGACAAAAACCATAAGCTAATCCCAAATAATCTCATATGGACATGGAAATTTCTTCAAAAATCTCATATTTTAAAAGTGGAAAGAATCTAAAACTGCACTGGGATGAAACTGCTGAAACTATAGATAATTGTGGAAAATATGGAGACTAAAATTGCATATCTTTAGGAAAAAAGATATAGGTACAATAGTTATATTTATTGGTTGTACAAATAATAATATATCATTTATGTGCATAATCTAAAAGTCTGCATGGAGCTAGTAAATTTGATAATTAAACCTAAACGTGATATCAGAAAGGACTTTGTAAAAAACTATGGGTATAAAATATTGGATCCGGTAACCAATGACCATAATTACCCCCAAAATTATGAGAAATAATAAATGCAAGCTTGCTAATGGCTTCGTGATTCAAGCTTATACGACTAAAAAGATTATAAATAAAGAACTCACATTTTATTGACTTGTGTGATTCATTCACTCACTAATCCAATTCTGTTATGTGATTCATTCACTAATTCAATTCCGAAAAATATGAAATTAACAAATTGGTGGAAAGGAGAAAAAAAATTTCACTAGCTACAAATACATATTATTATGCAACCATCTACAGTTAGATACCCTACAACCTAATCAAGATGTTTTCTTTGGAACAAGTACTAAAAGTAAATTACCCAATCTGATCTGAATTAGAAAGGGACCAAGTAATGAGATCTGGAATGAAATCGCCAAAATTTGGGAAAACTTCAATTTTAAAGTAATATTTTTTTGCGAAATATGAACACAGAATAGAAAGTTGCAATAATAGATCCAATCAACAATCCATTGAAATCGAGAAACATTAAACTATATTACCTAATATGATACAATTTTACTTGTACAAATACATTTTTTCTTATAGTGCCTCTTCCTGCTATGGTGAAATTAAAAAATTTGTTTGATTACTTTAGGTATTACGGTTTGGGAAGATAAGACAATTAAGATCTAAATAGTACTTTAGAGAGTAGAGATATAGGGGATTCAAAGTTAGATAGTGGTTCCTGTTGGTTTCTAGTGTGGCCAATCAAAAGGAAATGTGCGAACGAAATTTGTACCGTTAGATTTGGTATGGATTGTGTTTCTCTAATAAACCAGGGAGTATGTTTTATCCATTTTGGATGATTACATATTGGTATGAAATTGTGAAACCATTTATAAAAATTGCTACACTTACATTTTAATAGTCAGTTGTTTGAAAAAAGAAGGCAATATATGAAAAGTAGTTAATAAATGATTATTGAATATTTAATAATAATTGTTTAAAATTTAGTAACTGTTTATTAATTATTAATTGCTAATTATTTCATATTTCAAAATAATTATTAATACTTAATAAATAAGTGATATTACAAGGAAAATTGTTAGAATATGCAAACCAAATCTACATTTCAAAGATGAAATTGCTAAGATAGGTTTTTTTTAACACATCATCACACAACTCAGCATTATTTTTAATGAAAAATTAAAATGATAGAAGGAAAATATAGACGCCAATTGCTAAAACTTTCCGTCCAGCATATGCGTAGGTAACACTTTTTACCTACTCATATTTATTGGCAAATAATCACCCTTCCAAAACGTTATAATATTGGCAATATTTACCTACCAATAAATCTTACCATTAAATAATGGTAGATAAAGGTTATTTTTATCTACCCATATATATTGGTAGGTAAAGGTCAGATTTCTTGTAGTGTTAGCTTGGTTTAAGGTGGGTGATTGGTAGCCTTTTTTACTAAGTAGCATGTATTAGGTTATAAAAACCTTCTATATTTGCCTAAAAATCTTTATAAATCATCTAAAATCATATTATGACACATATGTGAATTTGGATTAATTTGGGTTAAGTTTGTGGAATTTTGAATTTAGGGATCCATGGTTGTACACAATAAATATGTGGCTATTTCTTTAGAGTTTATGCTTTGATTTACAATGTTTTGACAATTACCTATTGTTTTGTCTTTTACATGTTGTATGCTATTGTAAACATGCTTGAATGGATACAAAGGCCGACTGAACGTTGAAAATAGCCGTATAATGTTGAAAAGGGGCTGTCCGAGAGGGGTGGCCCTATAAGGGTCAGCAATATTCCTTAAGAATGGATCATGTGGGGGTGCAATCGATAGGGGACAACATAGGAAGTCCCAGGAAGTAGCACATCAAATTTCAAGTCACTTGGAGTTCGTGTGCTCAATTTAGGATCGATTGAAGATGGACCATTATAGGGATCGAGTCGTTTGCAGGGGTCGGCTATGACCCCTAAATCCAGAATGTAGCGGGGTGCGATCAATAATGGAAGGTGATGAGATATGTTGGAGTTGACGTGTGAAGTTTGGGATCGGGTGGAGTTATTACGTCAAACAAAATACAATGAGAATGAGTTAAGGGATAGGGGTCGGCAGGAGAGGACTCGGTCCCATATAGGGTCGAACCCGACCCCGAAAGTTTCACCATATAGGGATGTGACCCCTTGGGCATGTCAAGGGATTCAAAAGGAGTCCTTTGGTGGAGTTCGGTTCGTCGATAGAGGCACGACTGCTCGTTTGCTGGTTTGGCTCGATAGTGATCGCACTTCTCAAGGAACGACTTCTGCAATGACTAACTTTACTACGGGAGGCAGAGAAGGTTATGATGAGTCAGACTTGGGGAAATATTGGAGGTAGGTTATGATACTCCATGACATACGATGACTATCTTGAGAAGTTCCCAACCACAACGTCTTCAGATATGAGTTGGGTGGATAGTCCCAAAACAAACTCAACTATGAATGGCATGTGCAAGGGAAGGGATCGATGATACTCATGAGATTGAGATGGATTGCTATTGTTACGTATCTGGTCTTAGGTGTTGTGATGCATTGATGCAATAACATGTCCAGTCTCTGGGATGGATTGGTGTGGGGATGCATCTAGTCTCGTGATGGTTGGGATGGATTGGTGCGGTGATATGCCTAGTCCCCGAGTTTGCAAGTTGTCGTATACCCAATGCACCTAGTGAGGGAATGTGAGGATGAACGTTTTGTTTGTTTGTTTCTATCACCTTAGGGATATCATATCACGTAGATACCGCAGATATAGATATCTAGACACCCTTGGTACCTTGGCACCCATATTACACCCATGATGATGATCATAGAGTAGCTTATATCGCTTATGTGCTAACTTTATGGATGTAGGGACATGTCATGTATGATTTCATATACCGATTTTCCTATTCTAACTTTTCATAGTATTTGAGATTTCTGTCTCTCACACTAGACCATTGTCTGACCTGGGATTTTATACTTTGCTTCTTATTATTTTGGTTACTCTTAAATGGGTAGGTTAGAAACAGGTTTGGTGGGCATGAGTAGCTAATCAGGTAGCGGGCAGGAGGCTATTTCTCCTGTTATTATATTTACTCTAGTGCTTTCTCCTATTTTGTACCATAGAGCTTATTAGTACTCTTATTTTGTGAGACAGTTATTTGGGAGATATGACTCTATTTCTACCACTATACTGTATGGATCTATTACTCTACTATTGTGATCTATTCAGTTATTTACTGTCTTGCCTGTTTTATATCTATAATTTTTTTGTTATATTTTGTCCGATGCATTGTAAGATATACACTTGTTCTGTATTATGTTTTTTATTTTACCTTTGGATGACCGCTTACATCGGCCGAGCACTGTTACAGTGCACCATCCAGGTCTTTTGGGTGTTGGTAGTGTAGAGTGGTCGTCTCATTTGGTATCAGAGCTTAGATTGTATCGTTTAGCCTAATGGATGCTAGGATCCAGTAAAGATAGGGTAGGAGTTCTCACCTTAGACTGGATCGAGAATATATATGTGTATATATATATATGCATATATTTGTATATATATATGTATATGCATATATATTTGTATACATATATATGTACGAGAGTGCATACTTGTTATATATTTTGGTTTTCAAAAGTTTATAGTAGTATATATTATCTACATGAAGTCACACCGCACACAAGAGTACTACTTTAATGGAATCCTTATAGAGTGAAAGATGATCCTTATTAAAGATTAAAGTATGAATCGTCAAACAAGGAATGCCACTAGGAACCCCATCTCAAGAGTGGAGCAAGAAGCTGGTTTAGGGGCTGCTAACCTGATATGTAGGCTATGTTTAATGACATAATGCGGAACATGCTCCAAAATGCTCATGTAACTGCTCTAAATGTTCCTCTAGAAGGTGCTACTCTAGCACATGAGTCTATAGCCGATTTCACCAAGCTGAGCAAAGACTTTAATATTCTTGGTTGCAAACCATTCCAGGGAACGAAGTCAGTAATGGAAGTATAGGATTGGCTCAACACTTATGAGTATATATTTGAGGATCATAAACTTAATGACGCTATGAAAATGAAATTGGCTTCCTGTCAACTTCATGGGAGAGCCATGAACTAGTGGGATGTCGTGAGAGCTTCCACTCTAAGGATGAGTTCACTTGGGATCGGTTCAAGCCTAAATTTGAAGAGAATTTTACTCCGGCCACCTAGAAGTCAGAGTTGTTCCATCGATATATAGAATTAAACCAGGGGTACATGACCTTTTTTGGGTATATAGCTGAATTTGACGCTCCGTCGAATTATGGGTGTCCTTCGTTGACACTCTAGCAAAGAAGAATGAGAAGTTCATCACTGACTTGGATGATCATTTGGGTCAAAAGCTCGTGAATCACCTTGATGAGACTTTTGAGCTAATTGTTGGGAAGGCCCCGAGACATGAAAGCCTGTATCCAAAGCGGAAGGAGGTCGTTCCTAAAGAAGACCTAAAGCATCAATCAGGCTGGGGACACAAGAAGAAGGGCAACAACAAGCGGAAGTAGTATTCGAATAAAGATGGCCAGAAAAAGAAAGTCAAATCCTAAGTAATTTAGTACACTTGTAGAGAGAAGTGTCATTATAGTAGAGACTGCAAAGCTGAGGGAAAGAAGTGCTGCAACCGCCATAAGACCAGACATATCAAGAAGAATTGTTATGAGTTGCCTAGGCAAAAGCAGGTGGTGAAAGCATATGCTATCAATGCCTTTCCGACTTCATCGAATGCTCCAACAGCGAAAGTGAAGGGTATCATTATTCAAGGTATGCTTTCTGTTTATGGCATTCCCATTTATTTTATTTGATACGAAGCTTCGCATTTCTTCATATCCAGCGACTTAGTAGATAGTCTGGGATTGAGACTCGAAATTGTTGACCGACTTCTGAATGTAACAAACCCTGTTGGAGGCTCTACTGACCTAGTATGGTTTGTCATGGTTTGATCTTATCAAATCATGGATTCTATTTTGATTGTCATTTTTTGTTTTGGATTTTGTTAGGTTGGGTATCATTCTGGGGATTGGCTGGCTCTGTAGATATGGAGTCATAGTGGATTGCGAGAAGTCGTCGATAAAGATAGGGATGGGCGATGGGAGGAGGGTAATGTTAGGCTACCTATCGGATGATGATTATATGATTAGCTTTCTATATTCACTTGATATCCCAGGCGATGAGTTATCGACCGTACCTATTGCTAAGGAGTATCTGGACATGTTCAAAGTGGTGTTCGGACTTCCGCCACACGTAGAGATGAAGTTTCATATCGATTTATTTAAAGAAGCCAGACCGATTGTGAGGCCGTGAAGGAGGATGCCACCTAGTGAGTAGAGAGTGCTTTAGGTGCAAGTAAATGACCTTTTGTGAAAATAGTTCATTTGCAAGAGTATATCTAAGTAGGGAGCACCCATAGTATTCTCGAGGAAGGCGGACGACCCCCTTAGATTATGTATTGAGGACTATGAGCTAATTAAAGTGGCAAAGAAAAACAAGTATTCACTCTCATGTATTTATGAATTGTTCGATCAGCTTTATAGTGCTAGAGTGTTATCTCAGTTGGATCTTGCGACAAATTTTCACCAATCGTGAGTAGCAAAGGAGAGTGTGCTGATTACATCATTCGAACTGCCTTTTGGTTTCTAGAAGTGGTTGGTTATGCCTTTCGGGCTAACCAATGCACTAACGTACTTTGTGGATCTCATGAACCATGTCTTCAGGGATCAACTAAATAAATATGTGTTTGTGTTCGTCGATGATATTATTATCGACTGATGGAAAGAGGAGAAATACAAGGCACATTGAGGATTGTATAGGAGGTGTTGAGAGAGCATCGACTAAAGATGTAGTCTTTTAAACGTGACTTATGAAAGAAAGAAGTGCGACATTTTGATCACATCATTTCTGAGTAAGGCATTGTTGTTGATCTTACAAAAGTTGTAGATGTCCAATATTGGATTCAATCCAAAAAGGACAAAGATGTGAGAAGTTTCTTGGGTTTAGCTGGATATTGCAGACGATTCATCTAGGACTTCTCTAAGGCAGCAACATCATTGAATAATTTGAAAAAATAGAATTAGACTTTTACATGGGATGCGGGATGTGAACAGGCATTCGTGAGTCTATTAGAAAAGTTGACGAATGCACCATCATTAACTTTTCCGATCAGAAATGAGGAGATGACGGTATACATGATGCATGTGGTTCCATATTAGGTGCGGTATTGATGTAAAATGGCAATATTGTTGCATATGCTAGCCGAAAGCTAACGCCAAACAAGAAGAAACACCCGACCCATGATTTAGAGTTGGCAGCAATTATGTTTGCGCTGAAGATATGGAGGCTCTATCTTTTAGGAAAGAGGTTCAAGCTATTCACTAATCATAAATCATATAAGTACCTCTTTTCGTAGAAAGATCTTAACCTTCGCCAATAAAGGTGGATAGAATTCCCGCCCTTCTATAACTTTTATATTGCATATACATTGGGTAAAGTAACGCAGTTGCAGATGCTTTGAGTGGAGACATGCCACATAGGAGCTATGTTTCAAGAGTGGACACGGTTAGAATATATAGCCAAGTATGATTTCCGACCAAGATGCGAGGTAGAGCCAGTAATGTTGCTGAGCTTGACTATCAGACCTACTCTTATAGAGTGGATTGGTACTAGTCAGAGGCTTAATGCTGGATTAGCTGAGATCATTTCCAAGATTGAAGCATGAGCATGGTTTGAGGATCGAAGACAATACAGACTCGTGGTTGGCTCCATAAGAATGGGAGATTGTTCATTCCCGATGTCGATAGGTTGAGGGATGAGGTGCTTCATGAGTGCCATCATTCAGGATTGTCTATTCATCCCAATGGTAGTAAGATGTACCATGATATGAGGTAGATCTACTATTAAGAGGGGATGAAGAAAGACGTTGGGATATTTATCTCCAAATGCATGAATTATCTGTTGGTTAAGGTAGAGCAGAAGAAGCCTAGTTGGCTTATGCAACCGCAAGAAGTTCAAAAGTCGAAATGGGAGCAAGTATCGATGAATTTCGTCGATGGACCGCTGAAGACTCGAGCAGAGTACGACAACATTTGATTCATAGTCGATTGATTGACTAAGAGTGCCAGATTTATACCAATCAACTCAAGCAGAATGGCAGCTAAATTGGATGATCTATATATGAGATGGATCGTACGATTCCAATATGGCCAATGAACATTGTGAGTGACCGAGACTTGTTGTTCACTAGTAGGTTTTGAAAGAGCTTATAGGAGGCGTTAGGGGCAGAGCTACACCTCAAAATAGCTTATCACTCTCAAACTGACGACCAAACTGAGAGAGTGAATCGTATTTTAAAAGATCTCATGTGTTCTCCCATAATACACTTTGGAGATTCGTAGGATGATCACTTGCATCTTGTTGAATTTGCATACAACAAGAGTTATCAATCTAGCATTGGTATAACACCATTTGAAGCTTTATATGGCTGACCGTGCAAACTCCTTGCTATTGGTGGGAAGTGGGCAAGAAGACGATACTTGGAGCAAAGCTGGTTGGGGAGAATTTAGAAAAAAAATGAGATTATTCAGCAGTGAATGAAAGTTGCCCCAGATAGACAAAATAGTTATGCTGATAAGAGACATCGGGATTTCGAATTCTCTGTCAATGACATGGTATTTGTCAAGATTTCTCTTTTGAAGAATGTTATTCCGTTCAGTATTAGAGGAATGTTGACATTGATATTTGTTGCTTCTTTTCCACTACCAGAGAGGATTAGAAACCTAGCTTACAAAGTCGACTTACCTCAAAGAATGGCGGGAGTGCATAATATTTTCCATGTTTCTCATCTATGGAAATTTATACACGACTCAAGCATGACTATCACACCAGGTCAGCTTGACGACATCGAGATTGAACCAGAGGCTTCGATACCTCGTAAGCTTATTCGTATCGTTGGACGGGATATGAAGCAGCTGAGGAGGAAGACGGTGGAGCTAGTAAGGTTCAGTGGAGTGAAAGCGATTGCACTTATGAGACTGAGGAGAGCATGAGGACGTCGTATCCAGAGCTCTTTATTTGGTAAGATTTCTTGTTTGTCACTTTTGCTTTCATTTATGATATCATTAAGTGTGTGCCTTACTATAGTATCTTACATGCTAGGATAGGCTTAGATAGTTACTTTTTATTTATTTCATGTGTGTATGGTTGATGCATGATGGTTGCCTATACTTGTATATGAATGAAGGCATGTAGGATGACCCTATTGACTTGATTGTAGGATTTCGAGGCGAAATTTCCTAAAGGGAGGAGAATGTAATGATCTGTATTCTATGTATCGGAGGATCATAAAATATTAATATTATTTTCATATGGGCGTCTAATTCTATTATTTTAGAAAATGACTACTGGGGTAGTTTCTTTTCCTTGGAATTTTTATTAAATTTTTCTATGACAATTTGGCCCTTAAAAAGTCCGGTTTGGCCCATAAGTTTTGATAGGAGTGGAATTAGGTCCTGAAAGTACTTTCATTAGATCAAGATGATGATTTTCCTTTTCGTAGAGCGACTACAATAAGAAAACGGGCATGTGGTTTGAGAGATATGACTGCTTGAAGTTTTTATTGATTTTAGATAGCTTAAATGGGTAATAGAACGTTAATTGATGGGCCCACGACCTATTTCGGGTTTGGGGTAAGTAGGTGCTATAGGAGAAGAGGGGTCCTCTCTTTCCTAATTTGTACAACTCCCAACATAGCTCCTTAAGTCCATTAATCATCTTTTCACCCAAAAACCCACTGAAACCTTACTTTAATTAGCCAAATCTCATCATCAGCAAGTGATTAGTGAAATCATCCTAAAGCTTAAAGATTTGCTACTGTAAACACATTGGAGTCCAAGCACCTATGGTTCATAAGAAGATCTAGAGCTTAGCTTGGGTTAAGGTGAGTGATTGTGAGTCTATCTTACTAAGTAGCATGTATTAGGCTACAAAACCTTCTTTTAAATTCCTCTAAAAATCTTAATAAATCATCTTAAATCATATTATGACGCATGTGTGAATTTGGATTGATTTGGGTTAAGTTTAAGGAATCGTGATTTTAGCGATCCATGATTGTACGCTATGAATATATGGCTATTCCTTTAGATATATGCTTTGATTTACTATGTTATAGTCATTTGCTTGTTGTTGTGTCTTTTACATTCTATATGCTTGCTGTAAACATGATTGAATGGATACAAAGGACAATCAAATGGCGAAAACAGCAGTAGAAAGTTAAAAAGGGTTTGTCCTTAAGGGGTCGCTCTATAGGGGTCGCTTATGATCCCTAGGAATAGACCATATGGGGTGCGATTGGTAAAGGACAACAAGGGAAGTCCTTGGAAGCAGTACGTCAAATTGCAAGTCATTTGCAATTCGTTGCTCAAGTTACGATTGATTGAAGATGGACCGTTATAGGGATCGACTTGTTTGGTAGGGTAGGCCTACAGGGGTCGGCTATGACCCCTAGTCGACCCTGGATATTAATTGCAGGGGATGCGACCGATAGTGGAAGGTAATGAGATATGTTGGAGTTGGAGTGTGAGGTTTAGGGTCGAATGGATTTAGTGTGCGGCGCAAAACATGGGGAGAATGAGTTAAGGGATGGTGGTCTGCAGGGGAGGGCTTAATGCCATATAAGGGTGGAACTCGACCCTTTAGCTTTCACATTATAGGGGTGCAACCCCTATGGTAGATCAAGGATTTCGAAAAGAGTCCTATGGTGGAGTTTGGTTCGTCGATGGTGGCGTGGTTGATTATTTGATGGTTTGGTTTGATGGCGATCCTACTTCTCAAAGAATGGCTTCAACAACAGTTAACTTTACTCTGGGAGGCAAAGAAGGCTATGATGAGTCAAATTTAGGAAACTATTGGAGGTAGGTTATGGGATGCACGATGAAACTCTATGACATACGAAGACTGTCTAGAGTAGTTCCCAATCGCAACAACCTCAAACGAGAGTTGGGTGGACAGTTCTGACACAAACTCTGCTATGGATGGCATGTGTAAAGGGAGAGGATCGATGATACTCGTGAGGTTGAGATGGATTAATATGGTGACGTATCCATTCTCAGGTGTTAAGATGGATTTGACACGGTGACATGTCTAGTCTCCAAAATGGATTGATATGGGGATGCATCTAGTCTCATGATGATTGGGATGGACTTGTGCGATGATATGCCTAATGCCTGAGTTTGCGAGTTATCGTGTACCCAATGCACCGAGTGAGTGAATTTGAGGATGGATGATCGATATTTTATTTGTTCGTTTCTATCTCCTTAGCGATAGCATATGATATGGATGCTGTCGATATAGATATGTAGATGCCTTTAGTACCATGGCACCCATATTACGCCCATGATGATGATTATAGAGTAGCTTATATTGTTTATGTTCTTACTTTATGGATGCATGGATAGTTCAGGTATGATTTCGTGTGTCAATTGTCATATTCTATCTTTTTATAGTACTTGATATTTCTATCGCACACAATAGACTGTTTCTTGACCTGGGGTTTTTTGCATTGCTTCATATTACTCTGGCTACCCTTAAATGAGTAGAATAGAGAGAGGTTTGGTATGCACGAGTAGCTGTTCAAGTGGCGAGCAGGAGGTTATTTCTTATATTGTTATATTTACTCTAGTGCTTTCTGCTGTTCAATAATATGGAGCTTATTAGTACTCTTATATCGTGAGACAGTTGTTTAGGAGTTATTTGGGATGTATGCTCTATTTCTACTAATGTACTGAATGGATCTATTACTCTAATGATGTGTTCTATTCAGTCATTTACTGTCTCACCTATTTTATATCTGTGATGTTGTTATTATAAATTGTTTGATACGCTATGCGATATGCAACAGATTCTCAGTTTTTTTGTATTACTTTTAGATGACCGTTAACATTGGCCGAGCACCATTGCTATGCACCATCCAGGTCTTTTGGGTGTCGACGGTATATGGCAGTCGTCTCAAGAAACACTTTTTATTTTGAGCAAGATTGGTTATCGAGTTAGATATATGCAATAAATTACATAATTGCCCCATGGCATATCCCTAACTCTATCAGATATCACCTAAAAACCTCAAATATATGTGATCGGATCTAATTAATCATAGTGTAATGCAAACCGAAAGATAGATATGATAACTATGCTTGAATGTTTGCATTGTTGTTTGAAGTATATGTGTTGTATGTTTATATTCAGTGCTTGTATTTATGAGATTTTTCTTGGGAACTTTAGGTATGATGGATAGGAAAAGAGGCGTATGAGCATGAATGGAAGTTAGATCGAATTGTAGAAAATGTGAAAAGTTGGAATTTTTCTATGTGTATGGATCGGTTCTGATCTGTCGTGGATGATCAATGATTTGTAAGTGTTGGCCAAACGATGAATAAAAGGTCAAATAATGAAATTATGGATTAGTATTGAAAATCCCCAAGTCAAGCCTTATGTTGACTTTAAACATAAATGCTCGAAGTCACCAACATAATGGTTATGGGCTGGGCCTATGGATCCATATTTTGTGAACTATAGGGAAAACATGCAAGAACATCAGGGTTTTAAGGGAAAGGACTAGGATCATTAGCAAGCATTGGCCAAACACTATAGATCGGTTACATACAAGATCTAAGGTAACGGAATGAATCAAAAACAAATTTTGGAGAAGTTTATGGTTAGGTTTTGTGTAACATCACCTATCTAGAGACCCAAAGCTAAGTGCTACAGATGTTGCAGTCATTTATAGTATTTACTTCCAATTACTAAATACAGCTATGTTAGCGGTATCAATAATATCAGAAGCACTTGAAATGAAAGAAATCACAGATTTCGAAACAACATTTTTCATTACATTTCAAAACACATGTTCCATATTCAAATTAAACAATCCCATAACGTTTCCCAGGTAAAGATCAAATATAATTATTATAGAAACATGCCAAGAGCGACATATGATGACGCCCTCTTAGTTGACCAGAATACTATATTGCCATAATTGGCATAATACAACACAACGAAAATAAAACAACAAAAAGAACTACAACTCCTAATTAGCTATCCACCAACCTCATGGTCGTCGTTGGTAGCTTTATTCATCATCCTACTAAAACCTATAAACCTCAATCCTCAGCCTACTCAAATTGATTTTGAGCACCTGAGAGTTTAAGGGGAAAAACATTAACTTCGAGTCATACATAAAGCATGGTGCGAATAATACTATACATCTCAGTTATTTAATGTTAAGTGAGGCCACGCCATTTGGTGGAATGGGTTTTTCCACACTAACACCCCTTTTTTAAAACATATCTTTTGCAAATCTTTTCTTGCAACCAGAATTGGTTAAAAAAATTGTAAAGCATCATTATGTAAACATACATGTCAGGTAATAAATGAACTATCTGTTCGAACACTATAGTTCTGTTTGGCTAACTACTAACATTTGGCTGACCTGGGCTTGCCAGACAATATAGACAAAAATAATCTAACATCTTTTAGACACTCCTCTTCTGCACGGTCTATCCTCGACTATCTATTAAGTACTCCTCTTGTGGACAGTTTGTCCCTAACTTAACATCATAAGGGTCACCTGATCCTAATGGTTTTGCGGCCTCACCAATAACCTATATGTATACAAATATATATTCCTTCTATGTGTAATCATAATTCTAGCCTTACTTGTGGCAATGCCCTACACACTGGAATTTTGGACTAAATAGGCTGGGGCTAGTAGCAAATGTATAGGGCACGATCCTACATTATCCCCATCTGGTATTCTAATATTTGAGTCATTTTACTTAGGGTGACCTTTCCTTAAATTTTCCTTGAAAACCTTTTCAAACTGATTAAAACCTTTAAATCAAACTTAAGAAAGGAAAATACATATACTCGATGCTTTACTCAAAATCACCTTGCTATGTTACACACAGAGAGAACCCTTGAAAACCTTCCTTATAATCCTTTTGAAACCCTTAGGGAACCACCCCATTGAAACCATTCTTTAAAACATTTCGTAAGCATCAAAACCTTTATAAAATCAAACCTTTCGAAAGCATTCGATTCAATTTAAAACATGTAGAAAACACCTTTCGCAAACATTTAGAATCATCTCTTTCGAAACCATTTGGTCTCTACCTTCAACAGATCAAAAGGGTTGTTAAAACCATTTAACTCGAAAGCACTCATCTGAAAGCTATTTCTAAGTAAAGAAGTGATGGTATCCAAACCGCCCTTCCGAAAGCATTGGAGAAATGACCAAGTTTAAAAACAAAGCATACCTTATGAAACCATTAATTTCGAAAGATAGAAAAGCAGCAGCTAGGGGTTTCCACCTCGTCAAAAGCATTACTTAAAACCAAAAGATACAACCCATTTGAAACCATTTCCTTTTAAATAACTTGACCAGTCGAAAGACAACCAAGTCGAAAGCGAACCCTTCGAAAGCAAAGCAGGTGCTATTTCATTTAAAAGAACGACATGCTTCGATCCCCTCCGAAAACAATGTTTCGACCCAGTTACCACTGCCTTAATCCAATTCGCTACATACCAAGTGAATTGATACCATATGCACTAGTTTCCATAGCAACAGTGGCGAAACACTTAGGTCGGAACCCCAGGGGTCGAAAGCGGTGAAACATGCTAAAAGCATGTAAAATTTGTTTCTAACTTAAAGTAGAAATACATTTCAACTAACCTGCTATGTTTGTCAAATTCTCATTGGTTATTAAATTTCTTTTTTAAAAGTACTGTCAAAATTTATTATAAACAAACATTTTATTTTACAAAATACCCCTTCTCCTTTTATAAAAATATATAATACATTTAAGTCTGATACCTTAAATAATTTTATATATCTGCTTAAACACTTAGGACAATTGTATAAAAATTCCAAAAGATTACTTTTAATATGTTTTCTAACATATACTAAAATAATAATTACTTAACCGTAAATAATTTTATACCCAAATAACCATTTACTTCGCTAGGAATTAATATAAAATCCATATTAATTCAAAAAGTTTGAAAATTGAAACCCATCTCTAAAATATCATTAATGATTTAAATATAAATTTTAAAGGCATTTGGATGTCATTTAATAGGGTTTTCATATCAAAACATATCATAAAATCTATATGAACGAGCATAAATCATCAACATACACACACACATTTATGAACATGGTGTAATCATGCAAAATATTTTGGATTAACCTTCAAACTGAAAACTATAAGAAAATGAGATGTAGTAATTATTCACCTTAGCTTAGAGATTAAGGATTTGAGATATGAGTGAATTTGATTTTTGATTTAGCTTCTTCCTTTAGCCTTCTTCCTCTAGTTCTCTAAAATGGTGGTCGGCCTCAATATTTTAGTTTTGCAAATGAGAACGAATGTATAGAATGCATAACCATGTGTTTAAGGTATTAAAATGATCATTTTCCCTATTTTACCCTTACTTATTTCCTAACACACATTATTTCATGTTATCTCATTTTGATTTACTCTTTGGCATGGCACAACTATCCCTATTAATCACAAATCTCAATACCCTAATCATCACACTACATTATTATTTTTTAATGTAACTACCTAAATATCCAAATAATGTTAATAAAATATGGGATGTTACAGGAACACCTCCTTTAGGAATTTTGTTGTCAAAATTACAATAAGATACATAACAATTCAATCAAAAAGGTGAAACATACCATCAAACAAATCTAGATAAGTGTCCTTAATCCTGCTCTCAGTCTTCCAATTACAGTCTCTCTCATTGTTGCTCCACTAGACTTACACTAATATGAATGTCTTGTTCCTTAGCATCCTCTCATCTCTCATGACTATAAGAATCGGCTTTCTAACTATAGCCATTTCCAGTTCTACCACTAAATCATCTAATACATTCGGTGTAACAGTAGTCTCCGGGTCTTTAACGCACTTCCTAAGATGAGAAACATGGAAAACATCGTGAACTCCTGCCAAACATTTTGGTAACTCTACTGTATATGCGAGTTTCCCGATCCTCTCTATAATAAGAAATGGTCCTATGAATCTCGATTCCAACTTCCCCGATTTTCCAAATCTAACCACGCCCTTTCATCGGTGACACGTTAATAAAAACATAATCTCCAGCAGAGAAATCTTAGTCCTTCCTTCTTCTATCCGCGTAACTCTTCTATCTAGCCTGAGCCTCCTTCATTCTAGCTCGAGTCAACTCAATCTTCTCTTCAGCTTCTCTCACTAAATCTGGACCAAAAACCAACCTATCCCCGGTCTCTAACTAGCAAAAGTTCCTGGCCTTCCACAAAAAGCTTAAAACGTTGCAATCCCTATACTAGTCTGATAACTATTGTTATATGAAAACTCGACTAAGTGTAGATTGTCTTCCCGTGATCCCCCAAAATCTAATACACAAGCTCGTAACAAATCTTCCAAGACTTTGTTTAGTCTTTCCATTTGCTCATCAGTCTGTGGATGGTAAGCGGTACTCATATTGAGCTTGGTTCCTAAAATCTCATGTAGACTCTTCTAGAACTCACTAGTAAATAAGGAATCTCTATCACTTACTATGCTACTAGGAATTACATGCAGTCTAATCACATTCTTCATAAAAAACTTAGCCAAAATAGGTGGCGTCCTAGTCGACTTAACTGGAATGAAATGGATACACTTGGTTAGTCTATCCACTATGACCCATATACTTTCATTTCCTCTACTAGATCTTGGCAACCCGTCAATAAAATCCATAGAAATAGAATCACACTTCCAACCTTGAATATCCAATGGCTGAAGTTATCCATGTGGCTTCTGATGTTCAGACTTTACATGTTAGCAGTTCAAACATTACTTCATCCATAAGACAACATCCCTCTTCATACCTTCCCAAAATAAACTTCTCTTCATATCCTAATATATCTTAGTTCCTCCTAGATTAATAGTGAACTTCGAACGATGGTATTACTCCAAAACTTCTTTCCTAATGTCTCCTAAATTTGGAACACATAACCTCCCTTTCTTTCTCAAACACCCACTCTAGTCAGATTGAAATCCTTCAAGTCATCGCTCTCTGTTCTATCTTTTAACTTCCTGATCCGTTCAACCAAAACTGGATCCTAAACCTGTTTCGAAGCTATCCTTTCAATTATTACCGGTCGAACTTCTAAACAAGACAACACAACTCTTTCTCCACTAGATTGTTCCTCAGATCTCCACTGAACCGTGACGACCCGCACTCGACGCCCCCTGAATCCAAAACTAAACCACACTTGTCCGACCCAAAGTGCACCGATTGCAAAGAGAGAAGGGAGAAGAAGAGAAAAGAAGAAGAGAAAAGAGAAGAAAACG
This sequence comes from Allium cepa, assembly GCA_030765085.1. Lineage (NCBI taxonomy): Eukaryota > Viridiplantae > Streptophyta > Magnoliopsida > Asparagales > Amaryllidaceae > Allium > Allium cepa. The sequence goes on along the minus strand of CM060931.1, from coordinate 268,402,088 downwards.
AAAGAAGAAGAAAAAACAAAAGAAATTAAAAAAATTACAGAATATCACAACCGCAGCGGAAAAATATATAATGTCATATCAACGATCTTTAAAAAACAGAAACTGTAATGTAATGTACATAGTACAACAATCAATCACTAATCATCAGCCTTAGCAGTTGTAATAACCTAACCTTATAATTACTGATAATTTTAATAATAAAGCATGGTAAAATAAACATATATACGGAATACGACCAGAGACTTCCAGCTGTCCTGCTGAAGCTCCAAAGCATCTAAATCTACATCTGTAAATATACAGGGTTTGACCCAAGCATGGAAAGGAAAGAACATCTGGATCTGTCTGGTAAACAAGCGTGAGAAAACACATCTCAACTAAAATTATTTTAAAGTTATAAAAGCATTCTTTCATCCAAAGAAAGGAATCTTGTAAGACATGCCCATACATAAACATGGACGGGTTTTTACCTTACAATAACCAAAACCTTTCATATCAAATCTTGTTATATTATTACTGGTGTCTATATACAAATAATATTAAAATAGCCGAAATTGTTACATTGATTAAATTCTAGAAGTACTAGCTGCAAATGCGGGTTATATAAACAAAATAGCAGGCACGTAGTGGAGAATGATTTCCATGCAAATGACCAGGTGAAGGGACTACCTTTCGATGGATACACCTCTAGATGGATGTCCCAAGGGCCACACATAGGCGCCTCTACCAACACAAGACCGGCCTATCTCTGTAAATAGATAGTACCGAATATGACTTCCCCTGATAGTTACCGACCTTTATCTAAGGGCCTTAAAAACATACGTTTGTAATAACTTACATCCCGAACATCATGGTGGGAAGAAATATATCTAGAAGGGGATGATCATACACTAATGGTTGCGAACCACATAGCCTTACCGCATCTAACCCTGTTTTGATCATTTCCTGATTAATGAGGCTTGAGATAACGATTACCATTAACATATCACATATCATACCTCTGAATACCACATTTTCATTCCACGTCACATGACTGATTTCTAGAAAAGTATGACTTCCTGAGCTCGTATGTCTCAGGAAAGGATGTTAAGCTAAGAGAAGTTGCCTTCTCCGCCACCCGTTGATATTCGTTTATAGAAACCTCTCAAATGTGATTTAGAATACAATGTCACACAAATGTCCATACAAGTTCATTCTGGGACTGAATGAAACCGAAAGTACTTTCCTACCACATCCTTTCGGAAATTACCCAGGATTAGTAGCGAATAGTCCTTGCATCGGATATTTCATAATGAAGAGACCACCACTACTATATGTATATTGGGATTTTATCCCCCATACGATCAACAAGCAGTCCTTCATTATGAAAATCTCAAATATAAATATCTTCCAAACCTGCACATTCAAACGCATATACGTTGGTCCGAAGTAGTTCTTGAAATAAATCCGACCCCAATCTCTTCAAACCAACAACGATAAATATGCCAATATTTATTTGATAGCCAGTTAATTAACTATCAAAGCAAACAAACAATATCCAGCACCATAAGCAATCACTAGGCCCTTTTAATTAATCTTTTATTAATTAAATCACTTTCCAAATATTCATTTCAATTGATCTTTAAAAAGATATACTCTCAAAACTATTTCAAATCTTTTTATCATGAAAAATATTTCCATATAGGTTTAAGAATATTCATAAACAATTCACTTCCAACACTTAGAAAATATCTCATATACAATATTAACAATATAAGCATATTTACAAATCATTTTATGAAAGTTTTATATTTTTCAAAACAGCTTTATTGGGTCAAAACGAATGTTGCGTAAAACATCGTTACGACAAACCCAAAATCATTAGTATAGAGATTTGGTAAATAAATAGATATATAAATCCCATATACTATACAAAATATTTCCTTTCGGAAATCATTTACTATAACAACAGGCTTATAGTCCATGCCTTCCTTACTTCTCAAAAACGTCTATTACAACAATAAATGTTGAAATCTATGTTTAGATGGATGTCTCATTTTAATCATTTCCAAAACTATTTAACTTCATTCAAAACCATCATTTCCCAAAGCATTACTTTAAAATGATAATATACTTTTCAAAGCCATTACTTTCTTCAAAACATCATTTTCAAAACTCCTTTAAATAAAATCCATATTTAAATATCAATATAAAACATCTACATATTTATACAAGCATTTTATAAATCTCCTTTAAATTTTATAAAAGTTCTATTAAAATTATTTTATTCATAAAATTCTTTTACTCATAAAATTCTATTTATAAATCCATTCTCTTATAAATCATATTTACTACCATAAACCACTTATAAATCTGTTTCTCCATAAATCAAATTCATTTATCAAAACAACTTCAAAACCGTTTATAAATTCCAATTATAAATCCATCTTTTTACAAACCTAAATTTACTAATAAAATACACTTACAAAATCCATTTACCAATTCAACCTCAAAACCATTTACTAACATTTATAAATTAAATTTATAAATCAACTCCTTTATATATAAAAATATCACCTTTATAAACCTTTTCTATAAACTTATTTAAAAATCTATTTTCAAAGTATTTCTCAAAACTATATTTTAACACACCAAAAATCCTAACTTTTATTTAAAAAAATTCCTTTCCTTTTTAAAATAAATTAGAAATCATTAAAACATTTTTACTTCCAAAAATCACTTCGAAAACCTTTTCAAATCAAAATCATCAATTTTAATATTTCTAAAATATCGAAAACAAGGCCTAGTGCTACCATAGCACTAAATAAGTCAAATCATATCCAAAACATCATCATGCATCCAAACAATCATATATCAGCATATATATGAAAATAAATCAAAAGTGGTGAGGAATCTTATTGGATCCTTCTAACCTGTAACCTACAAAAAATATGTGTATGAGAATATGCACAACATCTGCTTCAAAGCAGACGCACATACAAAGGGTCATCTGCTCATATACAGGAAAGTATAGGGTCTCATCCGCTTCAATCGGCGGGAATACACCCAAACCAACTAATATGTATAATATATCATATATCATCCAAACAAGCATCAATCATCATAAATATATTTATTTTCACTTACACAAAAATATAAGCGTGACAGAGAGAGTGAGTTTTACTCACTTTGGTTGTAGTCATCGCAATAACGATTCATTTGGATTAAAATTAAATGAGCATTTAATTTAACTCAAAATTGCTTCTAGCTCTAAATCTATCCAAACCAGCACTAAAATATAGTGCTGGTCGATATGAACCCATCGCCGCTTGTTTCATTCGACTTGGAACTCATATACAAAGTTATGCATTTGATAAGTTACATGAATTAAAATAAAATTAATAACATCTTTATAGCTAATTAATTACCCTTAATAAATTTATAATCTTCTCCTCTTCATTTCGTATATACCAGCCGTGCCAAACCCAATATACGTATGCACTTCATGACTACCGCTTCCTCCTTGCTCCACCAGACGATGATCTGAGACCACCACATCGATGCTCATGCTCCAGCGCACCCACGGCCTCGACGACAACGAAGTAGACTGCCCATTTTCCTTGAAAATCGAACCCAAAGCATTCATGAACACGGCTAGATTTACGGTGATCGGTGAAGAGGCAGGCCAATTCGACCATTGGATTTGAAGATCTCACCTTTCTCTTCGATTCTCTAATTGAAGTTTTGACCTAAAAGTCGATCGATAGAGACAAAAACAAGGGGAAAGAAGATGAGTTTTGAGCCATTGGTATATAATGGCGGCTGGCTTATGTTTTCAGGGCTAGGGTTTTAGAAACGGGTCACCCAATTATTTTCCAAACTCCAAACAAAGCGTGTCATCTGGCATTCCCAATATTTTACCCCTACTCCGAACACAATGCAATATATACTGGAGGTCAATTCCATCGTATTTGGAAGATAGGTTTTCAAATCGAATTATTTTAATTAAATTTTCTTTAATTAATTTCTGTGCTTTTCAAACTTGCACGATCAAACGATAAGTTCAATTGACACGAAATTTGACAACATACTATAATTCACTATTACCGATCCAATAAAATTGGTTTCGTTGAAATCCTAGACAGTGTAAAAAATGAATATTTTATTTGTTAATTAGAATATGAAATTTCCAATATCTATTTATTCTCTTTTAAATCAATTTTAAAAGTTTACTAACTTCATTCTGATTCAACAAAAATTTAAATCAACTTTAGAAATTATTTTTGCTTATGTTAAATTCAAGATTCCATTTTCTATATAATTTCAAATATTAAACAATTTAATTTTCAAATAAATCACTATATTCGAAATATGAGTTATTTAACTTACAAAATTAAGTTCTGAATATTCAAAATCATTAAATATCCCAAATTCGAATGATCGAAATTGTAGATCGTTACATTCTCCCCTCCTTAAAAGAATCTCATCCTCGAAATTACCAAATAAGAAAATGTCACAAAATCGCATTAACTTCCCAAAAAAATAGTTAAAGTAGATTACCAAATTTATCTAAAACATTTAACTTCCCAAATCAATTTGTTAAACTTCTCATAAATACTTTTCTAAGTTTTTCAAATCCATTCATAGTTGTCTTTTCAAAACTAATTAATATCGTTTCATTCATAGTTATTAACTAATGCTCTTTCCAAAATCAACTGATACCATTTCAACTTATAACTCAAAATCAAACTTTTAGTTATCAAATTTTTTTCAAAATATTCAAAAAAATTCTAACGCCTTAAATTTTTGAAAAATTTCGCCAACGTCTCCTTTGCGCGGTTCGATGGTAGTAAAATCACAATATATATATATATCACAAATATACATCTCATCTTCGAGGATGAGGCATCCCGTCGGGAAAAATTATAAAAGTACGATATGTAATCCGAGATATGTACTCTTTATTATATTAGCGAGCATATACAACAAATATAGCATGAAAGAGAGCTCCAAAGGCGAAGCAGATGCCATCCACACCTACTAAACACTCAATAACCAAATGAGAACGTGTATATAGAAAGTAATATCAATTATAACATATTATACAATAATCATTTGAAAATGTAACACATGTAACATAAGCAATCATCAAACAACTAACATCCAACTAACCAATTCATTTGTTTACTATTTAGTTTTCATCCAACTAATTCACATTTAAGTTAATTAACAATCATTTTATTGCATTCATTCTCATTTTACTTTCATTTGATTCTCATCAAATTAGTTTGCATTTATTCCTTCATATTTAATTAGTCACATTCTACTAATTTACATTCATTCGAATTTATTTATTAACATTCATTTGTTAACATACATTTTCTAATGTCAAACTTTAATTTATTAAACTTGGTATGATGTACATATATCATCCGTACGCAAAACCATACCTGATACTCGCTAGATCACATAGCTCCACCTTCAAACTAGTATCGTTTACATGACCACTCTAGTGCACACTCAGATTTGGTTCCTTGATTAGAAAATTGTCATCCTCCTTGATAGCTATATACTATGATAGAGAACATCAAAATCAATCAAAAACCACATCGAGGGTTTGCCTTCAAGAAATCGAGTGAAAATTTCCAACTTGGATCAGTGTAAATCACCTCGAAATCATATATTCAAATCTGGATCAAACAGTTATGCGAATAAAACAATATAAATACAACTTACGTATTTATTCTATTTGGTTTCTTATTTTATCTCATTCTTATTCCCAATTCTTTTATTTTTATACTCAATTCCTTTTACATTCATTTAATCTGTATTCACTTTAAATCAAATTCAATTATTCCTATTAATTTCACTTACATTCGATTTATTAATATTCACTTATTAATCTTTACTTCTTGAACTTCACTTTAAATTCAATTCAAGTTTAACAACATTTTATATTTCTAATTTTACTTCATAAGTCAAGTCTATATTCAATTTACTTAGTATGTCTTATTTTTAATATTAACAACACTTCTTATGTTTTCACTTCAATAATTACTTAAGTAAACTATTGTTTCTCAGTTCCATTACCAAATTTACTTTTCCTAACATTCATATTCAATATTTATCAAACAACATTTTGAAGCTCATCCACTTCTTTTTTACAACTTAGGTTGGATTGCATTTAAAACTTATGTCCATCTTTATTTCAAAATTCTAATTCTAATTCATTTAACTCGTTTCATTAATTCATTACAAATTCAACTTTCTTTCATCCTACTTTACTTAACTTTAAGTCAAATTTCATTATTTATAATTCAAATTCAAAATTAAATTTCTTTTCTTCTTAATATATTCATTCAACAAATTATACATTTGTTTTTATTTTAAAATTATACAAATCCATAAGTTATACATATTTATTTTCTTAAAATTTCATTTCATTATTTTTTCTAATTCATTTCAAATTGAATTTAGTTCACTTTCATTTACCTTTTCTTAAGTTAAACTTCATTTCATTTACTCCATTTATTTAACTTCAATTGTTCAACTTATTCAAGTTACCTCTCTTATTATTTCATATATCCCAAATTCAAATTTCCTTTTTATTTGCTTAACAAATTATTCAACCATTTTAAAATTTGGATTTACTTATCCACTTCAAATTCAAAAGTTGTAAACTTATTTCTTATTTATGCTATTTCCAATTCATAAGTTCAAAAACCTATTTCTTATATTCATCAAATCATACTTGGAATTTTACAATCAAAACTAGTTTTTGTTAGTCCGTGAGATGATGTTTTTGATGATAACAACCTTAGAATAGATTATAAAATATAAATACTAACAGTATAAGTTTAGATATATATGTATATGCAGGATTTAACCATGCAGGAACCAAGAATGAAGACTGTACAGTATAGGGATTCAAGATATCAAGATTATCAAGAGTTTAAGTAATTTATTTTTTAATTAGAAAATTTGTTAAAACTCCTATAAAAGCACTGGCATCTTAAAATCCAATTTATTCGTGTAGTGGAATCCACATCGAGCTTGTTAAAGGGATGGAACTCTAAGTAGGATGGAACCTATGAAAAATCTAGTGGAACATTGTTTTGTATCCGCTAACTTTTTATTCAAAATTATTTTTCAAAATTATATCTTGTTTTCAAAATGATTTCAAAACCTTCCTTATAAAAGCATCAAAAACATCTATCCTGATTTCACATAATTTTAGCCTCAAAATAATCTTTAATTTCAAAATCAAATTATTCTTGTTTTTAAACTATTTTTTAAATATAATATATTTAACTTTTAAATATTTATACTTAGATTTTAAATATAAAATTATAGTAAAATTTTGTATATATTATTCTATATATTTACTTATGCATTTTAATAATAGTCAAGTATACTTATAAAGTTTAAAATAATTTTAATATAAGATAAAGGTTATTTTCAAAGAAAATCAAAACATTAAAAATCCCTTTGGGATGTCGACATACTCATGTACCCCATGTCGACATGGTATCAGTTGAGTTCAAAATTTAAATTTCAAAAGAAGTGTCTATTCGTCATAACTCTTCATGAATGGACATGGCTGTTGTTTCTCTATAAATAGGGGTTGGTTTCAACAAATTTTAACATAGATTTTCTGGTTTTTCACTCTTCTTCTTCTTCCACATTCTATATACAAATTCTTATCATTACTCTGCCGAAATCAACATTGAATCTAACTAGATTATCTCTGGTTTGATTCTCTATCACTATTTCAACAAGATCCTTAGTGCTATTCAGAGTTATAGGCTTTTTGTAATCAAGTTAGAGAGAAAAGGTGTGATTATAGCCTTGAAAATCAATCAAGCGAGATAAGGTATGATTGTAGACTTAGGAAATCAATTGGGTGAACTTGTTGCTTGGGAAATCAAGTATCTCTACCCAGAGGATTGTGATTTTGGAGGGTGCACCTCATTGCCTTGAAATTGAGGGTGTAATTGTAAAGATTGTTTTTGAAAGGAAATCCGTACTTGTGTGCGGGACTGATTGTAGGGTATCTCCGAACCAGTATAAAATCCGATGTGTTCTTTCCTTTACTGTTTTTACTTTATTTCTACATCTGTGTTTTTTCTATGATCTATCTGTGTCTGAATATTGCATACATTTGTGTTTAAATTAACAAAAACTAAAAAGATTTAATAATTCTCTAAAAACACTATTCACCCCCCGTAGTGTTTATCCTTAGCCTTAAGATCCTTAATCTGCATTTCTCACATTTGATATCAGAGCAAGGTTTTCAATGTTTCATAATCTGATTTTTGAAAAAGTTTTAAAATGGCTATGTTTGTTACCACTAGTTTATAAATATTCAGATCATCATTGCCTTTTGAGTCTGCATATAATGAATTTTCAAATTTAAGTTGTCTACCAAAATTGGTTGATATGCAGGAATCAAGCTTTTTGGCTATTGAGGAATCAATACACAACGGACAAATTGTGCAGATCAGAAAGGACAAATGGATACTCGATAGTGGATGTTCTAGACACATGACTGGCAATCTAGATATGCTAAATGATATAATATACAAAGACAGGATTGGTTAAATTTAAAAGGATATGTGATTGGCATCGGCAAAGTCGGTAACTCTGAAACTCCTATTATCACAAATGTTTTGCTAGTTAAAAATCTAAAACATAATATGCTTAGTATAAGTCAACTTTGCGATAAAGGATATAAAATTAAATTTGAAAAAGATAAATGTCACATTGAAGATAATAATTCAACCATAATATTTGAGGGAGTTAGGAAAAAGAATAATTATATTCTTAATATGAAAGTTTCAAATGATAACTTATGTCTTTTGGCAAATACAAGTGACCCTTGAATTTGGCATAAGAGATTTGGGCATTTGAATTTCAAATTCTTATCTAGACTGTCAAAACATGATCTAGTAAGAGGTCTTCCTAAAATGAATTTTAAAGTAGATAGTCTATGTGATGCATATCAGTTAGGAGAACTTAGAAAAAGTTCCTTTAAATTAAAAGATATGATTTCAACTTCAAAACCTCTTGAATTACTTCACCTTGATTTATTTGGTCCATCTCAAATTCTATCAATAAATCATAGTAAATATGTTTTTGTAATTGTAGAAGATTATTCTAGATTTAGATGGATAATATTTTTGAAACATAAAAGTGATACTTTTGAATGTTTTAAGAACTTTACAAAAAGGATTCAAAATCAACTTTCTCTAAAAATTATAACCATCCGTAGTGATCACGGTGGTGAATTTGAAAATGAAAAGTTTGAGGAATTCTGCAATAAATAGGGAATAACTGACAATTTTTTATTTTCAAGAACTCCACAACAAAATGGAGTAGTAGAACGTAAAAATAAGACGATTTAAGAGTGTAAGAGAACTATGCTTTCAAACTTAAGAAAGCTTTATATGGTCTAAAACAAGCTCGTAGAGCCTGTTATGATAGACTAAGATCTTACTTGTTACAATCAAATTTTGAAATTGGTAAAGTAGATAATACTCTTTTTATTAAAAGAAATAAAAATGATATTCAACTAGTACAAGTCTATGTAGATGATATCATTTTTGGATCAACTAATTTTGAAATGAATAAAGAATTTTCTGAAATAATGACAAAAGAGTTTGAGATGAGTCATATGGCGAATTAAATTTCTTTTTAAGATTACAAATAAAACAATTAGATAATGGTATCTTTATTAGTTGAGAAAAATATGCTAAAGACCTAATTAATAAGTTTGGTTTGACTACTGCGAGTGGAAAACCCACTCCCATGGAAACTAATGAGTTCCTTAGTAAAGAAGATCTCTCGAAAGATGTAGATCAAAAGTTATATAGAGGAATGATTGGATCACTACTCTATATTACTGCTAATAGACCTGATATCATGCATAGTGTTTGTCTTTGTGCAAGATATCAATCCCAACCTAAAGCGACCCACTTAAAAGCCGTAAAAGTATAATAAGATATGTTAAACACACCTCTGGTTATGGCTTATTTTACCCTAAAAATGATTCCTTTGACTTAATATCTTACTATGATGCTGATTATGCTGGTTGTAAATCAGACCGAAAGAGTACAAGTGGAACTTGTCACTTTTTGGGGCATTCTCTGATTTCCTGGTTTAGTAAAAAGCAAAACACAGTTTCTGTATCAACAACTGAAGCAGAATATATTTCTGCCGCTTTGGCTTGTTCTCAAGTAATATATATGCAACAAACTTTAAAAGATTATGGCTTAAATTTTCAAAATCACCAGTTTATTATGATAATATTAGTGTGATAAATTTATCCAAAATACTACTCAACATGGTCGACCTAAACATATTGATATAAGACATCATTTTCTCAGAGATAATATAAATATGGAAATAATTACTCTAGATTATATCAATTTTGAGAATCAAATTGCTGATATCTTAACAAAACCATTAAATGAATCTATATTTACTAAATTAAGAAGAGAATTAGGTATTTGTTCAATAAATGAAATATAAAATATGAATAAACAAAGTATAATTATAAAAATTAATTCGAAATAAATTAAATACGCAATAATTCAAGAACCATGTCGACATACCTCTCTATCCTATGTCAACATACAACGTTTTTAAATTTTTGAAATTTTTCCCACCAAAATTCAAATAATTGGTTATATTTCTTCAAATATTCGAAATTTTATTCATCCTTTCTGTTATCTCTCTATTTCTTTTCTCTAAAATCAAATAATCAATGGCCTCCTCTTCCAAATCAAACATAAAATCGACCTTTTCGTTCCCCTTTCCTACGTCTGGTCCATTTCAACATACCACTCTCACTAGTGTGACTAAAATGGAGGATTCTCTAAAGGATGCACTTCGGTTAATGACTGAAATCCAAGTAATGCAACTTCGAATGGCCAAGGAACAAGAGAGGCAAGGCAAAATCCTTAGGAATTTGCAAAAATTTCTAATAGACAATCATGTTAACCCAATCTTGATTGAAGAAGACTCTTCAGGAGATCATGTACAAGAGGCCAGCGAAGAAGAAGAAGAACCCATGGAAGAAGTGCATGCGGAAGGTGACGATAGGTCGTTTGCGTTGGTGAAGTGTGTTTTGACAAGAATGGGAATCTTGTCGAACAACGTGGAAATTTCTGTTTCCACTATCCAAACTGTTCGATTCATAGATCTCCTATGTGCAGAAACACACATTAGTTTCTTCTCTTTCTTTACCATTGTTGTATGTTCCTTCTTACGTTTCCCACAAAAATGTAAATATAACTATACGATTAATAAATAAATTGTGTTCTTATATGAGTTCTTCCCTATCAATAAATATAACTATATGGTTATTATATACTAAGAATAGTTAGTAGTTTAGGATTAGGTTTATTATTAGATCTAAGTGTTGATTATTTATGATAACACTATCATTATAATCACATATCATAGAGTATTATATTTTTGGTGTTATATAGTTTAGAGTTAGGCTTTTTGTTGATGACAAAGGGGGAGAAGCATAAAATAGGGTAGGCAGGCATAGATTAAGGGGGAGTTATTAGGATAGAAGTAATATTTTATAAACAAAGGTTGTCATCATCAAAAAGGGGGAGATTGTTAGTCCGTGAGATGATGGTTTTGATGACAACAACCTTAGAATAGATTATAAAACATAAATACTAACAGTATAAGTTTAGATATATATGTATATGCAGGATTTAACCATGTAGGTACCAAGAATGAAGACTGTACAGTATAGAGATTCAAGATATCAAGATTATCAAGAGTTCAAGTAATTTATTTTATAATTAGAAAATTTGTTAAAACTCCTAGAAAAGCAATGGCATCTTAAAATTCAATTTATTCGTGGAATGGAATCCACTTCGAGCCTGTTAAAGGGATGGAACCCAAAGTAGGATGAAACCTACTAAAAATCTAGCGGAACATTGTTTTGTATCCGCTAACTTTTTATTCAAAATAATTTTTCAAAATTATATCTTGTTTTCAAAATGATTTCAAAACCTTCCTTTTAAAAGCATCAAAAACATCTATCCTTATTTCAAATACTTTTAGCCTCAAAATAATCTTTGATTTCAAAATCAAATTATTCTTGTTTTTAAACTATTTTTTAAATATAATATATTTAACTTTTAAATATTTATACTTAGATTTTAAATATAAAATTATAGTAAAATTTTGTATATATTATTCTATATATTTACTTATGCATTTAATAATAATCAAGTATATTTATAAAGTTTAAAATAAATTTAATATAAGATAAAGGTTATTTTCAACGAAAATCAAAACACCAAAAATCCCTTTGGGATGTCGACATACTCATGTACCCCATATCGACATGGTGTCAGTTGAGTTCAAAATTTAAATTTCAAAAGAAGTGTCTATTCGTCATAACTCTTCACGAATGGACATGGCTGTTGTTCCTCTATAAATAGGGGTTGGTTTCAACGAATTTTAACATAGATTTTCTGGTTTTTCACTCCTCTTCTTCTTCCACATTTCTACATACAAATTCTTATCATTACTCTGCCGAAATCAATATTGAATCTAAGTAGATTATCTCTGGTTTGATTCTCTATCACTATCTCAACAAGATCCTCAATGCTATTCAGAGTTATAGGCTTTTTGTAATCGACTTAGCGAGAAAAGGTGTGATTGTAGCCTTGGAAATCAATCAAGCTAGATAAGGTGTGATTGTAGCCTTGAGAAATCAATTGGGTGAACTTGTTGCCTGGGAAATCAAATATCTCTACCCAGAGGATTGTGATTCTGGAGGGTGTACCTCATTGCCTTGAAATCGAGGGTGTAATTGTAAAGATTGTTTTTGATAGGAAATCTGTACTTGTGCGCGGGACTGGATATAAGGCAACTCCGAACCAGTATAAAATCCGGTGTGTACTTTCCTTTACTATTTTTACTTTATTTCCGCACTGTGTTTGTTTCTGTGATCATATCTGTGTCTGAATATTGCATACATTTGTGTTTAAATTAACAAAAACTAAAAAGATTTAACAATTCTCTAAAAACACTATTCACCACCCTCTAGTGTTGATCCTTAGCCTTAAGATCCTTAATTCGCATTTCTCACGGTTTTATCAAACAAAACTTATTTTGTCAGAACATAACTTAAATAGAAAGTCATTATGGGTAAAATATTATCACTTAGGGACTCCAAAATGATACTAATGATGCTGCAGTCATCGCTCGCATTATTTCCTAGTGACTAAAGTGAGTTAAGTGCTATTTTTTATATTCCTTTTTCTATTTATAAGTCACATTTATAAATTTATACTTATACATAACTTATCTCTTCACTTTGGTTATCTAAAATCATTTCTTATTTCTTTATGTTTGTTTATATTTATAATAACAACAACTTTATTAGTTCACAAAAAAACGAATGATAATAATCAAGCATTACCATCCACCAGCAACCAAACATCAATATATAACTATAATAATTCCTAGAAAATTATTCCTTCATATTTACAGCATAACTTTGGTAAAATTATTCCATTTACCTCATTTTAAAATAATACAATGTCAACTTGCCTCGTTTAAGTGTTAAGGAACCCAGATCGATCAAATGGCGTCTCACGCACCGACCAAAATTCATAAAAAACTCAATGGATAAGTAAACATAATATAAAATAGTTTATAATCACTAACAAATATGCACCCATATATATAATACATCAAACTCAATCTAAGGTGCTATTGACCCTATCTATGCTGAGTACCCATCAAAGCCTAGGTGTCAGCAAAATCCTAAGCTCTGATACTAGCAGTAATGAACCGCACCTGACGCCCTCTGAATCCAAAACTAAAACACACATGTCCAACCCAAAGTGCACCAATTGTAGATAATTATGAGAAAGAAAGAGAAAAGAGAGAAGAAGAGAAAAGAAGAATAGAGAGGAGAAGAAAAAGAAAGAACAAGAAGAAACAGAAGAAACTAAAACAATTGCATAATCTCACAATCGCAGTGGAAAAACATAAAACATCATATCAATGATGTTTACAAAGCAGAATCTATAATGTAATATACATACATCCATCAATCAGAGTACAACAGTCAACCACTAATCATCAGCCTCGACGGTTATAATAATCTGTCCTTTGAATTGATGATAATTTGAATAACAAAGCAGTTGTAAAAAAACATATACGTGGAACACGAGAAGAGGCTTCTTGTTCTCTTGTTGAAGCTCCAAAGCATCCAAATCTACATCTGTAAATATACTCGGTCCGACCCGAGCATTGAAAGGGAGGAACGCCCGGATCAGTCTGGTAAACTAGTGTTAGAAAACACATCTCGCCCCACATAAACAAGGATGAGTTTTTACCTTAAAATAACCAAAACTTTTCATATCAAATATTGTTATATTATTACTAGTGTTTATATACGAGTAATATTAAAATAGTCGAAATTGTTACATTGATTAAATTCCAGCAATACTAGCTTCAAACGCGGGTTCTACAAACAAAATGGCAGGCACGTAGTAGAGAATGGATTTCCATACAGATGACCATGTGAAGGGGCTACCTTCCGATGGGTACACCTCTAGATGTGTAACATCCCGTATATGGAGGTCAAAATCTAAGCCCTATGGATGCTGCAATCATCCACAACATTAACTTCTGGTGACGAAATACGGTAGTGTTAATGGTATCCATAATATCAAAAACACTAGAATATGAAAAAAATCACAGATTTCCAAAATCGATAGTTTCAGTGATTATATTTCAAATAAATCATATCCAAGTTACAAAATCCCAAACGTAATCCCAAGCATTGATCAAATATAATTTACAACAATACGCCAAATACGGCATATGGAAATGCCCACTTGGACGATCAAAGCAATATAGACATAACTATCTTATTACACAGAGGAAAAAATTTCAAAAAAGAAATCCTAAGTTAGCTATCCTTTAGCCACCTGCTCTTCGAATGCTTTATTCGTCAAAATTTTCTAAAACCTGAAAACCTACACCCTCAGCCTATTCAAATCAAATTTTGAGCACCCGACAGTTTAAGGGGAAACAAAAACTTCGAGTTAATAAAGCCTGATATGAATAATTTACGTTACATCTCAGTTACTGATAAATTGTGAGACCACGCCGCTTAGTGGAACGTGTTTCCCCTCACTGATGTCTCTTTTCAAAACATATATTTTACGAATCCTTTCCTACAACCAAACTGGTTAATCAACTAATTCTAATAATAATATAGCAATATTCATTATGCTAAAATAGGAAATGAAAGAGACTGTCTGTCTAAAATCTGAACTATCTGTTCTAAATTCTAAGCAATCTGCTCCTTTCTGGGCCGTCTGTCCTAAAATTGATTATAGCAATATCTTTTATGCTAGATAATGGACCATCTACCCAAAAAAGGTAAAAAGGGTGGACTATCTGTCCTTAAAAATTTAGCAAGGTCCTCTATTCTAATAAATGAACTATCTGTTCATACCAAAGCTGACTGCTCTTACTGACTAACTATGTCTTGTGCTAACTATTCTTAAAATGGACCGACTGTTCGAATTTAAAACGAGCCGACTGCCTGAATTTTCTTTTGGGTTGACTACCCATCAAATATCTGAGCTAACAGCTCCATAAAATATTTGAGATAACTGCTCTTTAAATTTTCCTTGAAACCTTTTCAGAATGATTTATTCCGTCAAATCATATACATAGAAGGAAAATATATCTTTAGCTTTACCCTAAGCTATTTTTGCCATGTTATATATACTTTACTCAAAATAACGTTGACGATGTTCAATAAGGATTGTCTATCATTTATAATAAGTTAATGTTCTTTATAACTTAAAACACTTAGGCTATCTTCCTAGTTATTATATTCGAAACCTCTGTTTAAAACCTTTAAACAACCTTTCGAAAATATAGAAGGTAACTCCTTCAAAACCATTTACGAAACCCTTCGAAAGTATTGAAGGTAACTCCTTCATATCCTTTAAAAAACCTTTCGAAATCATTGAAGGTAGTTCCTTCTAAACCTTTTAAAAGCTTTACTTTCAAAAGCTTTAAAACATATAACATCCGCCTTTTAAATCCTTTAAACCTTAGCCTTTCAAAATATTGCAAAACCGTACCTTTCGATCTTGTCGGAAGGTTCCTTTTCAACCTAGTCGAAAGGTTTTCGCCTTTTGACTTTGTCGAAAGCCTAGGGCACCTTCCCTATATAATAAACCTTTTGAAAGCAATGTAACTCAAAATCTTTCGAAGACATTGGGTTCAATATAAAATAGGTGGAAAACTTTTCGAAACCAATCAAATTTAACTACTTTGAAACCTTTAAAACGTTTGGACTTAAAGCGTTTGGCTTATGCAAAAAGATCAGAAAAACATTGGAGTCAAAAGCAACTACTTCGAAACCTTCATAAAACATTTCATAACCATTTGAAAACATAAAGTCTTGGCATTGGAACCAACCCTTCGAAATCAACGGAGAGAGGCGACATGTTTTAGGAAACAAAAGATAACCTTTGACTCCATCTGTTCAAAAGGTTAGGAAGCGAAAACAGAGCTTTCGGTCTTGTCGAAAGCTATACCGTTCTACCTTGTCGAAAGGTTTCATTTAAAATAAAAAAGCAAACCAATCAAAACATTTTTCTTTTAAACTCTTTTGTCAATTTCGAAAGCTCTTTGTTGAAAGTTAGCAGGCGTATTTTCTTTAAACCAAAACAAAACTTCATCTCTTTCGAAAGCTGTAACCTTTCGCTCCTAAACCTTTTGACTCCATCTAATCCACTATACTTGTTGCCTGATACCCTATGCATTGGCCTTTGACCTATCGAAAGGTTTAATACCTTTCGACTTTGTCGGAAGGTCTGTAATGAAGGCGGAAGCTCTGCCGAAAGGGTTGAAATTGAAGAAAGAATATTTATTTGTACTTTAAAACAGTTCTTTTGTACCTCACCTCCCTTATTTGTCTAAATTTGATTGGTTTCCAGAATTTTATATTCAAAAAAACTGCCAACTTTTCTTACTTGGAAATTTGAATAATTTTGAAAAAGCCCATTTCTCCTTTATAATTACAAAAAGCATTTATGTCTCATACCTCAACTAATTTTATATAACTATTAAAACACCTAGAAAAAGTCTATAAAAATTCTAGAAAAATTCCAGAAAATCATATAACGTGTTCTCTTCAACATTAATAATTTTCAAATCCAAACTATAAATATTTTTCCTATAACTAATTTTATAATCCAAATTAACCTTTTTTTTCTTATAAAATTCATAACAATTCCATAAAAATTCTAAAAATTTTGAAAATCAAAACCCATCTCTAAAATAACTTTTTAGATCATCATAAAAATTCGCAAGGCTAGCGGATGTCATTTAATAGGGTTTTAGCTCAAAACATGTTACAAAATCTATATGAACATATATAATCATCAACATGTATGTATAATCTTTTTATCATTCAAACACATGGCAAATCTTTGCAAAATCATTCGGAATTAACCTTAAAAATGAAACCAAAATCATTTAGAGATGTAAATATTTATTCACATTTTTCTTTAATGATTAAGGAGCTTGAGATTTGAATTTGCTTTCCTCAAGCTTCACTTTTGTTTCTTCTTCTTCTTCCTTCGTTAAAGGTGGTCAGCCAAGCTTTTAAATTTTTATGAAAATGAGAATGAACGTGTGTTTTGAAATACACAGCCTAAGGAAGGTGATATAGGAATGGCCTCTTTCCCATAATACCCCTCCTCTAATTCCTTTTTAAAACCTTCACTTAATTTATTAGTTAAAAAGGCACGGCTACCATAATTAATTCAAATCTCAATCCTCTTATCAACACATTATTTTATTTAGTTTATCTAACTAAATCTTCCAAATAATATTATAAAAAATCAGAGGTGTTACAGACTCTCCTCCTTAAAGAATTTCGTCCTCGAAATTACAATTAGGCTCAAAACAAACAAGAAGGTAAAACATACCATCAAAACAAGTCAGGATAAGTATCTCTAATCCTGCTCTCAACCTTTCAAGTATAGTCTCTGTCATTGTCACTCCACTGGACTCTGACTAATCTATCTGTCTTGGTTTTAAGCCTCTCCTCATCCCTTGCTATAATGCGAACTGGCTTCCATTCTATGGCCAAGTTTGGTTCTACCACTAAATCATCTAGCACTGTCGGTGCAATAGCAGTCTCCGGGTCTCTAACACACTTTTAGAGATGAGAAATATGAAAACATCATGGACACCTGCCAAACTGCTCGGTAACTCAAATATATATGCGAGCTTCTCGATCCTCTCAGGAAAAGGTCCTATAAACCTTGGAGTTAACTTCCCCGACTTCCCAAATCTAATCACACCCTTTATTAGTGATACTTTGATGAAAACTTGGTCCCCAACTGAGTAATCCAAATCTTTTCGTCTTTTATCTATATAACTTTTCTGCCTAGACTGAGCCTCCTTCATCCTATCTCAAATGATCTCAATCTTTTCTGCAGATTCTCTGACCAAATCTGGACCAAAAATCAACCTATCCCCGTTCTCCAACCACAAATAGGAGATTTGCATGGCCTTCCATACCAAGCTTTAAATGGTGCCATCCCAATAATAGACTAATACCTGTTGTTGTACGAAAACTCAACTAGATGCAGATGGTCCTCCTATGATCCCTTAAATTCCAGAACACAGGCTCTCAATAGATCTTCCAAGATCTTATTAACTCTTTTCGTCTACCCATTTGTCTACGGAAGGTAAGCGGTACTCATCATAAGCTTGGTTCCCAAAACTTCCTGTAGATTTTTCCAAAACTCGCTAGCAAACAAGGAATCTCTATCACTAACTATGCTGCTAGGATCTCCATGCATTCTAACCACATTCTTCACGAACAACCTTGCTAAAACAAGTGTCGTCTTGGTTGACTTTACTGGAATGAAATGGGCACTCTTGGTCAATCTATCACCATAACCCATATAATTTCATTTCTCTTGTTCAACCTTAGCAACCCGTCTATGAAGTCCATAGAAATAGAATCCCACTTCCAGATTGGAATATCTAATGGCTGAAGCAAACCACTCGGTTCTGGAGTTCGACCTTTGCTTGCTGGAAATTCAAGCATTGCTTTACACACAAACCAATATCCTGCTTCATACCTTCCTAGAAGAAACTCCTCTTTATATCCTGATACATCTTGGTACCTTTGGGGTGTATAGTGAACTTCGAACGATGCCATTCATCTAAGACTTCCTTTCTTATGTTCCCTACACTTGGAACACATAATCTTCCTTTCTTTATCGACCACCCATTCTGGTTAGGACTGAAATCTTTCAAGTCATCGCTTTTGGTTCTTTCCTTTAGCTTACTGATCTGTTCAGCTAACATTGATTCCTTTATCTGCTTAGAAGCAATTTGTTCGATCAAAACTGGTCGAACTTCTAAACAAGACAATACAACTGTATCACCACTAGACACTGCCTCGGATCTCCATTGCAATCTGCAATCTGCTAATGCTTCTAAATCTTTCCACTTAGCCATCATTGCCAACACTGCATTTTGACGTTTCTTGCTAAGTTCATCTGCAACCCGGTTGCCTATCCTTGGTCTGTACTCAATCCCAAAATCATAAGCAGCTATGAATTCTAACCATATACGCTGCCTCATGTTCAGCTCCTTCTAAGAGAACAAATACTTCAGCGACTTATGATCTGTAAACAGCTCAAAACTTTCTCCCAAAAGGTAATGTCTCCATACCTTCAAAGCAAAAATCACAACAGTCAACTCTAAATTATGAGTTGGTTATCTGAGCTCATGCAGTCTAAGCTGTCTAAAAGCATGGGCAATCACTTTAACTCTTTGCATCAGCACAACTCCTAATCCTGTTCTATGTGCATTGGTATAAACTACCAAGTCCTGATTGCCCTCTGGAACTACCAACACAGGTGCATGGGTCAATAAGTGTTCCAAACTCTGGAATTCTTTCGCACACTTATCGATCCAGACATACTTCACATCCTTCCTCGTCAGCCTGGTTAACGGTGCTGTTATCCACGAGAAACCCTTAATGAATCTACAATAATAACCAGCTAATATAAGGAAACTCTTAAGCTCGGTTACTGTCTTGGGTCTCTTCCAACTATTCACTGCTTCGATCTTAGTTGGTCTACTAATAACCTTTCTTCTAAGACGACATGACCAAGAAACTTCACCTCCTTCTTCCAGAAGCGACACTTCGAAAACTTTGCTTTAAGCTGATGATGCCTCAGTGTGTCAAGCACTACTCTATGATGAACTTCATGCTCTATTTCATCCTTAGAGTAAATTAAGATATCATCTATGAAAACTATCACGAACCTATCCAAGTGCTCTTGGAAAATCCAGTTCATCAAATACATAACGAAGCTAGAGCATTCGTCAGTCCGAACGACATAACTAACGATTCGTACGATCCATATCTGGTCCTAAATGCTGTCAAAGGTAAGATATCCTCTACTACTCTAAGCTGATGGAACCTCGTTGCCAAATCCAACTAAGAAAATACCTTTGTTCCACTTTGTAGGTCAAACAAATCATCAATCTTGGGCAATGGATATTGATTCTTTGTCGTCCTCTCATTCAACTTGCGCTAATCAATACATAGCCTCAACGATCCATCTGGCTTCTTAGCAACACTGCCGCTGCACCCCACAGCGAACTTCTTGGCCAGACAAAACTCTTACCCTCTAAGTCCACCAACCGCACCTTCAACTCCCACATCTCTAAAGGGGTCACCCTGCTTGGCGGTCTACTCACTGTTTCTTCTCCCGGAACCAAATGTATTCAAAAATTCAATAGCTCGTTTCAACGGCAATCCAACTATAGGCTCAAACACATCTGTGAATTCTCTAACCATGAAAACACTACTCAACTCATCATCTGAATCTAATGCACCCAAGAAACCAAACACTACACTGCTAGAACCTCCTATGGTGAAAACAACCCGATCGCAACAATCCAGGTGACAAAGCGATATCTTCCTACCCTGGCAAAATATCTTAGCATTGTACTCACTTAACCAATCTATGCCTAGGATGATCCCAAACCCCACAAAATCAAACATATGAAAACTGCACTCAAAAGAATGACCTAACAGGTCAAACTCAAACTGGTCACACCTCAACCCTAGAGTTGCATGCCCTCCTATTGGATTCGCAACCCGTAAGGAAGTAACTAAATGTATGGGTTTAAGTTTAAGCTTATCTATCAAACATCTAGATATAAAAGAATATGATGCACCAATATCAAATAAAACGCTAATAGACATACCATGAATCTGAAGCGTTCCTCCAAGAACTGACTTTCCCTTCTCTTGGGATGTTGGCTTGGAAGTGGCAGGTTCCAATGCATACACCTTGCCCTTACCATCTCTAATGGGCTCCTTGCACTGGTTCTTATAATGGCCTATCTAGTCATAGTTAAAATGCTCGATATTTTCCCTTTAGCCACATCTATTGCCTTCCCTGAGCGACACTCATTAGCAAAGTGCCCTTTCTTGTAACATTTATAGCAGACAACTTCAGACTTCGCTTTCTTGGCTGCTCCACCCTTCTGAGCACATTTTTTGGGAAAGGACTTCAACTTTTAAGCTCTGCCAGCCTAGACCACTTTTACCTTGCTCCTCTCAAGACTCAAATACTTCTTACCGCCTTAAAGCAATCTATATAACAATATCAGAAGGGTCTCTAAGATGAGACAATGTAGCACTAGCTAATTCTGGCTTTAATCCTTTGATAAACTTCTCATTCCATTTTAACACGGTATCCACCGAAGCATACCCATACCGGGCCAAATTTTCAAACTTCCTGGCACACTCAGCAATAGGTATCTCTCCCTGCACCAGCTCAACAAACTGCCTAATAAAAGATGACTGTGCCATTACTGACATGAACCACTCCTGAAATCTCCACTTGAAATCCTCCCAGGTTACTGCTCCTCATCAACTGTCGATGTTACACTGTTCCACAAGAACAATGCAGTCTCCTGAAGCTACCTGACTCCAACCTCCTCTCCTGCTCATCATTGAGCACTAAATCTGCAAAAATCCTTTCGTAGTGCAACAACCAATTCTCCACTTCGATGGCATCCTCTATTCCCATAAATGGCTTCCCTCTTAGCTTCACTTAATCATCGCTCATCTTAGCGAAATGATTAAATACCAAAACTTCAAGAACCTCTGCTCCTACGTCATTTCCTACTACCACTCCGGCTGCAACTCTTGCCTACATCATATTCCTGAAAAACTAATACATGGCTTCCATTCCAACCTAGGGGACTTCTGCACTAATATTCTCCACCTAACCTTGACCTCTGCCTACATTAGGTCCGACGTTCGTTTTGGTGCTTTCCCTTCCTTGGTTATCTCTGCTTCTTCCACTATCCATATATGTATTCAAACCTAATGAGATACATAAAGATAACCTAATGAAAGATAGATGAACGGGGATAAAGCGCACACTTATAAGAAATACAAAGTACCTTACTATAGAGTTAACCCAATCCCAAATCTTACTCCAATTTCCTTGGATTTTTGTTTTCAAAACCAATTTTTAGTTAAATTTTTCATAAATCTATGCTCTGATACAAAGCTGTAACATCCTGTATCTAGAGGCTAAAAGCTAAGCGCTATGGATGCAACAATCATTCATAGTATTAACTTCTGGTGATGAAATACAGCAATGTTAATGGTATCCACAATAGTAGAAACACTTGAATATGAACAAAACCATATATTTTCAAAAAAAAATATTTCAGTGATTATATTTCAAATAAATCATATCCAAGTTACAAAATCCTAAACATAATCCCAGGCATTGATCAAATATAATTTACAACAATACGCCAAAAGCAACAAATGAAGATGCCCCCTTGGATGATCAAAGCAATATAGACGTAACTGTCTTAATACACAGCGGAAACAATTTCAAAACATATTTCCTAAATTAGCTATTCTTCCGCCACCTGCTCATCTTTGAATGCTTTATTCGCCAAAACCTGCTAAAACCTAAACCCTCAGCCTACTCAAATCAAATTTTGAGCAGCCGAGAATATAAGGGGAAACATAAACTTCGAGTCAGACTTAATGCCCGGTATGAATAATTTGCGTTACATCTCAGTTTGTTGATAAATAGTGAGACCATGCTGCTTAGCGGAACGTGTGTCTCCTCACTAATATCTCTTTTCAAAAAATATATTTTGCAAATCCTTTCCCGCAACCAAACTAGTTAATCATCTGATTATAATAATAATATAGCAATATCGGTTATGCTAAAATAGGAAATAAATGAGAGTATCCGTCTAAAATATGAATTATTTGATCTAAATTCTGAGCCATCTGCTCTTTTCTAGACTATCTGTCCTAAAATTGATTATAGCAATATCTTTTATGCTAAACAATGGGCTATCTGTCCAAAACAGGTAAAAAGGTGGACTAACAGTCCTTAAAAGTTTAGCAATGTCTGTTATGCTAATAAATGAACTATATGTTCATATCAGAGCTGACTGCCCTTTTTGGACTAACTACCCTTGGGTTGACTACCCTCAATATGGAATAAATGTCTGAATTTATAATGAGCCGACTACATGAATTTTCTTTTGGGTTAACTACGCTTCAAATATTTGAGCTAAATGCTCTATAAAATATCTAAGCTAACTACTCTTTAAATTTTCCTTGAAACCTTTTTAGAGTGATTTAATCCGTCAAATCATATATATGTAAGGAAAATATATCTTTAGCTTTACTCTAAGCTATTTTTGCCATGTTATATATACTTTACTCAAAATAATGTTGATGATGTTCAATAAGGTTTGTCTATCCTTTATAATAAGTTAATGTCCGTTATAACTTAAAACACTTAGGCTATCTGCCTAGTTCTTATAATCGAAACCTTAGTTTAAAACCTTTAAACAACCTTTCCAAAATCTAGAAGGTAACTCCTTCGAAAGCATTTACAAAACCCTTCGAAAGTATTGAAGGCAACTCCTTCATATCCTTTAATAAACCTTTCTAAATCAGTAAAGGTAATTCCTTCTAAACCTTTTAAAAGCTTTCCTTTTACAAGCTTTAAAATATATGATATCTGCCTTTTAAATCCTCTAAACCTTAGCCTTCCAAAAACATTGGAAAACCATACCTTTCGACCTTGTCATAAAATCCTAACTTTCGACCTTGTTGGAAGGTTTCTTTTCGTCCTAGTCGAAAGGTTTCACCTTTTGACTTTGTTGAAAGCCTGGGGTACCTACCCTATATAATAAACCTTTCCAAAGCAAGGTAACTCAAAACATTTCGAAGACATTGGATTCAATATAAAACAGGTGGAAGACCTTTCGAAATCAATCAAAGTTAACTACTTTGAAACCTTTAAAATGTTTCGACTTAAAACATTTGGATTATGCAAAAAATCAGAAAAAAATTAGAGTCGAAAGCAACTGCTTCGAAACCTTTATAAAATATTTTGAAACCATTTGAAAATAATGAAGTGTTAACTTTGGAACCAACCCTTCAAAACCAATGGAGAGAGAACACAAGTGTTAGGAAACAAAAGATAACCATTGACTCCATCTATGTCGAAAGGTTGGGAACCAGCAACAATGCTTTCGGCCTTGTTGAAAGCTATACCTTATGACCACGTCGGAAGGTTTCATTAAAACAAGAAAGCAACCCAATCGAAACCTTTTTCTTTTAAACCCTTTTGACAATTTCGAAAGCTCTTTGTCAAAAGTTAGCAGGCGTATTTTCTTTAAACCAAAACAAAAATTCATCTCTTTCGAAAGCTATAACCATTCGTCCCTAAACCTTTTGACTCCATCCAATCCACTATGTACCAGTTGCCTGGTACCTTATGCATTGTTATTTGACCTATCGAAAGGTTTAATATCTTTCAACTTTGTCAGAAGGTTTGGAATGAAGGTGGAAGCTTTGCCGAAAGGGTTGAAATAGAAGAAAGACTATTTATTTATACTTTAAAACAATTCTTTTATACCTCACCTGCCTTGTTTGTCTAAATTTGATTGGTTGCCAGAATTTTATATTCAAAAGTGCTGCCGACTTTCTTATTTGGAAATTTGAATAATTTTGAAAAATCCTCTTCTCCTTTATAATTACATAAAATATTTAAGTTCCATACCTTAAATAGTTTTACACAACTATTAAAACACCTTGAAATATTCTTAAAAAAACATTCTGCAAATCAAATAATATGTTTTCTTCAACATATATAATTTTTGAATCCAAAATATAATTACTTTTCCTGTAAATAATTTTATAATCCAAATTAACCTTTTCTTCCTTAGAAAATTCATAACAATTCCAAAAAAATTCAAAAATTATAAAAATCGAAACCCATCTCTAAAATAACTTTTTGGATAATCATAAATATTCGCAAGGCTAACGGATGTCAATTAATAGGGTTCAATCTGAAAACAGTCATAAAATCTATATGATATATAAATCATCAACATGTATATACAAAATTATTTTTGTCATTCAAACACATGGCAAATCTTTTTAAAATCTTTCGGAATTAACCTTAAAACCGAAACCAAAATCATTTAGAGATGTAAACATTATTCGTCTTTTGATTTAATGATTAAGAAGCCTGAGATTTGAATGAGTTTGATTTGAATTTTCTTTCCTTAAGCTTCTCTTTTGTTTCCTCTTCTTCTTCCTTCGTTAAAGGTGGCCGGCTAAGCTTTTAATTTATTTTGAAAATGAGAATGAACGTGTGTTTTGAAATACACAGCCTAAGGAAGGTGATATACGAATGGCATCTTTCCCATAATAGCCCTACTCTAATTCATTTTTAAACCCTTCATTTAATTTATTAGTCAGAAAGGCACGACTACCTTAATTAAATCAAATCTCAATCCCCTTATCAACACGTTATTTTATTTAGTTTATCTAACTAAATCTCCTAAATATTGTTATCAAAAATCTAGGGTGTTACAAGATGGATGTGTCGAAGGCCACACACAGGCACCTCTACAAACACAAGATCGGTCTATTTCTGTAACTAAATAGTACCAAATATATCATCCCCCGGTTGTAAACAACCATTATCCAAGGGCCCTCATATCATACATCCACAATAATTTATATCTGAATGTCATAGCGAGAAGAAATATATATATAAGGGGATGATCGTACCCTAATGGTTGCGAACCACATAGCCTTGCCGCATCTAACCCTGTTTCAGTCATTTCTCGATTGATGAGGCTTGAGGTAACGATTACCTTTACACATATCACATCTCTGAATGCCACATTGTCATTCCACATTACATGACTGATTTCTAGAAAAGTATAACTTCCTGAGCTCGTTTGTCTTACAAAAAGGTGTTAAGCTAAAAGAAGTTTCCTTCTCCGCCACCCACTGATATACGTTTATAGAAACCACTCAAATGTGATTCAGAATACAATGTCAGACAAATGTCCATACAAGTTCATTGTGGGACTGAACGAAACTGAAGGAAATTTTCTGCCACATCTTGTGGAGAATTGCTCTAGGATTAGTAGTAAATAGTCCTTGCATTGGATATTTCATAATGTAGAAACTACTACTACTATATGTATATTGGGAGTTTATCCCCAAAAGATCAACAAGCAGTCCTTAACTACGAAAATTCCAAATATCAATATCTTCCAAACTAGCACATTCAAACGCATATACATTGGTCGAAGTGGTTCTCGAAATAAATCCGACACCCATCTCCTTAAACCAACAATGATAAATAGGCCAATATGCATTTGACAGTCGGTTATTTAACTACCAAAGCAAACAAACAATATCCAACACCACGAGCAATCACTAGGACCCTTTAATTAATCTTTTATTAATTAAATCACTTTCCAAATATTCATTTCAAATTATCTTTAAAAAGATATACTCTCAAAACCATTTCAAATCTTTCTTTCTTGGAAAACATTTCCATATACTTATATCTATAGTATAAGCATATTCACAAATCAATTCACTTCCAACACTTAGAAAATATCTCATATACTTATATTAACAATATAAGCAAATTTACAAATCATTTTAGGAAAGCTTCATATTTTTTAAACATGCTTCACTAGGTCAAAACGAATGTTGCGTAAAACATCACTACGACAAACCCAAAATCATTAGCATAGGGATTTGGTAAATAAATAAATATATAAATCCCATATACTATGTAAAATATTTCCTTTCGGAGATCATTTACTATAACAACAGTGTTATAGTTCATGTCTTCCTTACTTCTCGAAAAAGCCTATTACAACAATAAATGTTGAAATCTTTTCAGATGACTATCTCATTTTAAATCATTTCCAAAACCATTTAACTCCATTTAAAACCATTATTTCCAAAAGCATTACTTTAAAATGATATATACTTTTCAAAGCCATTACTTTCTTCAAAATATCATTTTCAAAACTCCTTTAAATAAAATCCATATTTAAATATCAATATAAAACATCTCCATATTTATGCAACCATTTTATACATCTCCTTTAAATTTTTTAAAACTTCTATTTTATAAAATTATTTTATTCATAAAATTCTATTTATAAATCCATTCTCTTATAAATTAATTTTACTATCATAAGCCACTTATAAATCCGTTTCCCCATAAACCAAATTCATTTATCAAAACAACATCAAAACCATTTATAAATTCCAATTATAAATCCATCTTTTTATAAAACTAAATTTACTAATAAAATCCACTTATAAAATCCATTTACCATTTCAACCACAAAACCATTTACTAGCATTTATAAATTTCATTTATAAATCATCTCCTTTATATATAAAAACATCACCTTTATAATCTTTTATATAATTTATTTAAAATCTATTTTCAAATTATTTCTCAAAATTATATTTTAATACATCAAAAATCCTAACTTTTATTTAAAAACAAATTCCTTTCCTTTTTAAAATAAATAAAAAATCATTAAACATTTTTACTTCCAAAAATCATTTCGTAAACCTAATCAAATCAAAACCATCGATTTCAATATTTCTAAAATATCGAAAATAAGGCCCAATGCTACCATAGCACTAAATAAGTCAAATCATATCTAAAACATCATCATGACATCCAAACAATCATATATCAACACACACACACACACGCGCGCGCGCGCACACACACACACAGATATATATATATATATATATATATATATATATATATATATATATAAATCAACAGTGGTGAGGAATCCTATTGGATGCCTCTAACCTGTAGCCCGCAACAAATATGCATATAAGAATATGTATAATGTATGCTTCGAGGTAGACATGCTTACGAAGGGTCATCCACTCATACATGGGAATGTATAAGGTCTCATCCACTCCAATCGGTGGGGAATATATCCAAACCAACTAATATATATAATTTAACATATATCATCCAAACAAACATCAATCATCATAAATAAATTTATTCTCACTTATATAAAAATATAAGCGAGACAGAGAGAGTTAATTTTACTCACTTTGGTTGCATTTGTCGCAAAAGTGATTCATTTGGATTAAAATTAAACGAGCAGTTAATTTAACCCAAAATTGCTGCTAGCTTCAAATCTATCCAAACAAGCTCTAAAATATAGTGCTCGTCGATGCCAACCCAACGCCACTTGCTTCGTTCCATTTGGACCTCGTATGACAAAGTTATGCATTTTATAAGTTATACGGATTAAAATAAAATTAATAAGTCATTAGCACAAATTAATTACCTTTATTAAATTTATAATCATCTCCTCTTCATTTCGTACATACTAGTTGTGCTGAAACCAACATATGCACGCGCTTCATAACTGCCGCTTCCTCTTTGCTCCACCAGATGACGATCTGAGACTACCACATCGACGCTTATGCTCCAGCGCACCCACGGCCTCGATGACGACGAACTCAGCTGCCTTTTTTCCTCAAAAATCAAACCCAAAGCCATCGTGAACACGGCCAGATCCACGACGGTCGATGAAGAGGCAGGCCAATTCGACTGTTGGATTTGAAGATCTCCCCTTGCTCTTCGATTCTCTAGTTGATGTCTCGACATATAAGTCGATGGATGGAGAGAAAAATGAGCGAATAAAGACGAGTTTTCGGCCATTGGTATATAGTGGCGGATGGCTTATGTTTTTAGGGCAAGGTTTTGAGAAATAGGGATCTTATATAGCCGTTTACGAATACTATTCACCTGAATATTTTCCGAACTCCAAATGGAGCATGTCGCCTATTGTTCCTAATGTTTTACCCCTATTTCGAACATAATGGAATATATATCGAAAGCCAATTCTATCATATTTGAAAGATAGGTTTTCAAATTGAATTATTTTAATTAAATTTCCTTTAATTAATTCTGTGCCTTTTGAACTCGCACGATCAAATGGCAAGTCTAATCGACACGAAATTCGACAGCATATTTAATTCATATATTATGGATCCTATGAAACTAGCTTCGTCGGAATCCGAGATAATGTCAGAAATGACTATTTTTACATGTTATTTAAAATATGAAATTTCCAATTTCTATTTACCCACTTTTAAATCAATTTTAAATGTTTACTAACATCATTCTAAATCAACTAAGATTTAAATCAACTTTAGAAATCAATTTTGCTTATATTAAATTCAAGATTCCATTTTCTATACAATTTCAAAATTAAATTAAACAACTTAATTATAAAATAAATCACTATATTCAAAATATGAGTTATTTAACTCACAAAGTTAACTTCTGAATATTTAAAATAATTAAATATCCCAAATCTGAATGACTGAAATTCTGGGTCGTTACATGAACCCTACAAGCGGATAATTCTTCCAAATCCTTCCACTCAACTATCATCGCCGATACTAAATTCTGATGTTTCTAGCTAAGTGCATCTGCCACCTTATTACCTTTTCCTGGTATGTACTCAATCCTAAAATCATAAGCAGCGATAAACTCTAACCTTCATTGCTGTCTCATATTCATCTCCCTTTGAGAAAACAAATAATTTAGGGACTTATGTTCCATATATAGCTCAAACCTTTCTTCCAAAAGTAATGTCTCCACACCTTAAATGTAAAAATCACTGCAGCTAATTCCAAATCATGCATTGGATATCTAACCTCGTGCAATCTAAGATGTCGAGAAGCATAGGCAATCACTTTACCTCTCTGCATCAACACAGCTCCTAATCCAGCTCCACACACATCTATATAAACTACCAAATCCTAATTCTCTTCTGGAACAACCAACAAAGGTGCACGGGTCAATAAGTATTTCAAGCTCTGGAATGCTTCCTCACACTTATCGGTCTACACAAACTTCACATCCTTCCGCATTAGCTTGGTCATCGGCGTCGCTATCTATGAGAAATCCTTTATAAACCTTCGATAATATCCAGCTAATCCAAGAAAACTCTTTATCTCAATCGATGTTTTAGGTCTCTTCCAATTATTCACCGCTTCAATCTTAGTCGTATCTATATACAACCCTTTCTCTAAGACTACATGACCAAGAAACTTAGCTTCCTTCTTCCAGAAATGGCACTTCAAAAATTTCACTTTCGGCTAATGTTGTCTCAGCGTTTGAAGCACAAATTCGAGATGAACTTCATGCTCCTTCTCATCCCTAGAGTACATCAAGACATCGTCAATGAAAACCAACACAAACCTATCCAAGTGCTCTCAGAAAAACCCATTCATCAAATCCGTAAATAATTTCGGCGCATTAGTTAGTCTGAATGACATAACTAACCATTCATACGATCCACATCGAGTCCTAAACGCCGTAAAAGGAATACTATCCTCTGCTACTCTAAACCGATGGAAACATGTTGCTAAATCCAACTAAGAAAATACCTTGGCTTCACTCAACTGATCGAAAAAACCATCAATTTTAGGCAACGGATATCGATTTTTTATTATTTTCTCATTTAATTTATGACTTCTTAGAAAACACTGCTGCTCCCTAAGGTGAACTGCTCGGTTTGATAAAACTATTGCCTACCAAATCCATTAACGCCCTTCAACTCCCTTATCTCTATAGGTGTCATCCTATTTGGCGGTCTACTTAGTGGTTCAGCCCTTGGCACTAAATCTATCTTAAACTCAACAGCTCGTTTCGGTGGCAATCATAATTCTAGCTCAAAGACATCCGCAAATTCTCTAACCATGAAAACTCGATTCAACTCGTCTTCCAACTCGACGACACCCAACAAATCATTCACCTCACAACTAGGGGTTTCTATGGTATAAACTATCTGATCACTATAGTCAGGGTGTCTAAGCGATATTTTCCTATCATGGAAAAATATCCTAGCATCGTACTCACTTAACCAATCCATACCAAGAATAATTCTGAACCCTACAAAGTCAAACATATGCAAATATCAAACAAAGGAATGACCTAACAAATCAAACTCTAAGTGATCAAACTTCATCCCAAGTGTCGCACACCCTCCTATTGGATTTTCAACCCTTATGGAAGTAGCTAAATATGAGTGTTTTAGGTTAAGCTTATCTACCAAACATCAAGATATAAAATATTGCGATGCACCAGTATCAAAAAGAACGCTAACAGACATACCATGGATCTGAAGCGTAACTCCCAATACTGCCTTCCCCTTCTTCTGCACCGTTGGCTTCGAAGTGGCTCTTTGCATTGATTCTTATAGTGAACAATCTGATCTCAACTGAAGCACCTAATTTTCTTCTCGACCATTTCCTTCGCCTTTCCAATGCGATACTCACTAGAAAAATGTCCTTTCTTTTCTCACTTGAAGCAAACAACCTCAGACTTTCCCTTTTACGTTTCCCCACTCTTCTGAGCATAATTCTTCTTAAATAACTTCCTCTTTTTCTATGCCCCATCTGGACCTCCTTAGCATTTTTCTTCTCGAGACAAGCACGCATTTCTTCATGTCTTAAAGCCATCTCCCGTACGACGTCACAAGGGTCTCTAATATGAGGTAAGTTAGCCTATGTAAACTCAGGCTTCAATCCCCAGATAAAATTCTCATTTCCCTTCATCACTGTATCAGCAGTGGCATAACCATACCTTGCTAACTCCTCAAACCTACTAGCATACTCCGAAAAAGACATTTCTCCTTGCTCTAACTCAACAAACTTTCTAATCAAAACAGATTACGCCATCACCAATATAAACCTCTCTTGGAATCTCCTCTTAAATTTTTCCCATGTCATCTCTCTTCATCCACACTAGTTGTCACGCTATTCCACCAAAATAAAGCTGCTCCCTGAAGCTATCTCGGAGCAAGCCTCCTCTTCTGCTTATCGTTGAGCCCCAAGTTAGCAAAAATTCTTTCATAATACAGCAACCAGTTCTCCACTTCTACAGCATCTTTAGTTCTAATAAATGGCTTCCCTCTAAGCCAAGCATAATCTCTGCTCAGATTAGCATAATGGTTGACTACCGAAGCTTCCTAAACTCCTACTCATGCATTTTGTCCAACAACTCCTGCAGCAATTCCAACTTGCATCATGTTCATGAAAAACTGATACATGACCCCCATATCCACTTGTCGGACCTCAACATCAACATTTTCAGCTTGAGCCTGACCTTGGTTCCTTCTCGTATTTGGTCGGGAATTTCCATTTGTTGTGGTATTGTCCCCTCCTACACTAACTCTTCCTCTTCTAGCATCCATATCTATAGTCAAGCCTCGTGAGATATAAAAGAATATCCTAAGAGAGACAGGAGAATCAGAAATAGCATATACTTATATATAACAAATACAAGTATATTACCGTAGCGTTATCCCATACCCTGATTTTACTCTAATTTCTTAGGATTATGTTTTCAAAACTCATTTTAGTTAAAAAATTCATAAACCTATGCTCTGATACCAAGTAGTAACATCCCCTATCTAGAGGCTCAAAGATAAATGTTATAGATGTTACAGTTATCAATAGTATTAACTTCCAGTGACTAAATGGAGCTATGTTAATGGCATCCATTATTCAGAAGCACTTGAATATGAAATAAATCACAGATTTCAAAACAACATTTTCCATTACATTTCAAAACACCTATCCATATTCAAATTGCACAATCCCATAATGTTTCCTAGGTAAAGTTCAAATATAATTGTTACATAAATACGCCAAGAGCGACATATGATGATGCCCTTAGGTTGACCAAAGTACCTTGTTGCCATGACTGGCATAATACAACACAACGGAAATTAAACAACAAAAAGAACTGAACTCCTAAATAGCTATCCGTCAACCTCCTGCCCGTCTTCGGTAGCTTTATTCTTCATCCTACTAAAACTATAAACCTCAAACCTTAGCCTACTCTAACCAATTTTAAGCAACCGAGAGTTTAAGAGGAAAAACATAAACTTCTAGTCAAACACAAAGCCTGGTGTGAATAGTACTATACATCTCGGTTATTTAATGTTAAGTGAGACCACGCCACTTGGCGGAATGAGTTTCCCCTTACTAACATCCCTTTTTAAAACATATCTTTTACAAATCTTTTCCTGCAACCAAAACTGGTTAAAAAATGTAAATCATCGTTATGTATATATACATATCAGATAATAAATGAGCTATCTGTTCGAACACTATAGTTCTGTTTGGCTAACTATTAATCTTTGGTTGACTTGGGCCTACCAAACAATATAGACAATAAATCAACATCTGTTAGACACTCCTCTTCTGGACGGTCCGTCCTTAATTATTTGTTAAATACTTATTTTTTGGAAGGTCTGTCCCTAACTTAACATCTCCCAAGATCACCTGATCCTAATGTTTTTGTGGGCTCACCAATAACCTACCTATATACAAATATATATTCTGTTATGTTTGTAATCATAATTTTAGTCTTACCTATGTCAAAGCCCTGCACAATGGAATTTTGGACTAAATTAGCTGGGGCTAATAACTAATATATAGGGCGTGGCCCTATATCAGTCCCATATGGTATTATAAGATCTGAGTCATTTTACTTTGGCAGACCTTCACTTAAATTTTCCTTGAAAACCTTTTCAAACTGATTTAAAACCTTTAAATCAAATTTAAACAAGGAAAATACATACACTCGACGTTTGCTCAAAATACCTTGCCATGACACACACTCACACACACACACACTTTACCCAAATCGTAGTTGATGAAAACATTTAAACTTTTGAAAGTATCCTTTTCGAATCTATTGAAAATACCACTTTCGAAACCATTGAAAGTACGTCTTTCGAAACTAAGTAAAACTCTTTATTTAACCTAGACTGAAAGGCCAAAACCTTCCTTTCGAAACCTTTCAAAATCTTCCTTTCGAAACCAATAAAAATCTTCCCTATGAAAGCTTTAAACTTTAGACATCTTTCTTTTAAAACCTTTAAACATTGCTTTTTGAAACCTTTTGAAAACCTTTCCTTTCAAACCTTTCGAAACCCTTGGAAAACTTCGTGTAATCCTTTAGAAACCCTTGTAGAACCACTCCTTCGAAACCATTTTTAGAAACATTCATAAGAATCAAAACATTTATAAACTCGGGCCTTTTAAAAGCATTGGATTGAATTTAAAACATGCGGAAAACAGCTTTCGAAAACATTTAAAGTCATCTCTTTTGAAATCATTTGGGTTCTACCTTCAACAAAGCAAAAGGGTTATTAAAACCATTTAATTTCAAAGCACTCTTTCGAAAGTTATTCCTATGTAAAGAAGTGATGATGTCGAAACCACCCTTCCGAAAGCATTGGATAAGTGGCCAAGTTTTTTTAAAAAAAATATCTTTTGAAATCATTGACTTCAGAAAATAGAAAAGCGGCAACTAAGGGTTTCAACCCCTTCGAAAGCATTACTTATAACCAAAAGGCATGACCCATTCGAAACATTTCCTTTTAAACAATTTGATCAGGTAGGAAGCCACCTAAATCAAAAGTGAACCCTACGAAAGCAAAGCAGGTGCTATTTCATTTAAAACAAAGACATGCTTCGACCCCCTCGGAACCCCTCGTTTTGATCCAGCTTACTCCGCCTTTATGCAACTCGCTACATACCAAGTGAATTGATACCATGTACATTGGTTTCGATAGCAATGGTGGTGGAATACCTAGGTTGGAACCTCTTGTGCCGAAAGCGGTGAAACATGCTAAAAGCATGTAAATTTTGTTTTTAACTTAAAAGAGAAATACTTTTCAACTAACCTGCTATGTTTATCAAATTCTCATTAATTGCTAAATTTCTTTCTCAAAAGTGCTGCTAAGATTTCAAAAATAAATAAATATTTTATTTTACAAAATACTCCTCCTTTTATAAAAATATATAAAATATTTAATTCTCATACCTTAAGTAATTTTATATATCTACTAAATCACTTAGGAAAATCATACGAAAATCCCATGAAATCACTTTTTATATGTTAGAAAACATATATTAATTTCAGATGCAAAATAATAATTACTTAACCATAAATAATTTTGTACCCAAATAAGCATTTTCTTCATTAGAAAATTTATATAAAATCCACATTAATTCATAAAATTGTGAAAATTAAAAATCATCTCTAAAATATCATTTCTGATCTAAATATAAATTTGCAAGGCATTTGGATGTCATTTAATAGGATTTTCATATCAAAACATATCATAAAATCTATATAAACAAGCATAAATCATCAACACGTATATATAAACATTTAATCATTAAAAAACGTGGCATAATCATGTAAATATTTCAAATTTACCTTAAAAATGAAAACTGTAAGAAAGTGAGATGTAGTAATTATTCACCTTAGTTGGAGATTAAGGATTTGAGATTTGAGTGAATTTGTTTTTTGATTTAGCTTCTTCCTCTAGTTCTCTAAAATGGTGGCCGACCTTAATATTTTAGTTTTGCAAATGAGAATGAATGTGTAGAATACATAGCCATATATTTAGGGTATTGGAATGATCGTTTTTTCCTATTTTACCCTTACTTATCTCCTAACACACTTTATTTCATGTTATCTCATTTTGATTTTCTCATTAACATGGAATGGCTACTCCTATTTATCACAAATCTCAAAACCCTAAATCATCACACTACATTATTTTATTTTATTTTATTTAACTAATTAAATATCCTATATAATGTTACTAAAAATATGGGGTGTTATGTTTTGAACCATGATGGACTGGCACTTGCCCATAAAAAATTGAGAAAATCCTTAGGGAAGCTTAGTGAAAGACTTGGTGTTAAGAAAGGGAAGGCTTGAACCAAAATTATTTATTAGTAGCATCAATCGGTATTGAAGGCATTTAAGGAAGATGGAAGGAAAACCTAGTAAAGATTTAGGGCAGGCATAGAGTAGTAAGAACTAATTTTCAAAGTGGCATATCTTACATAGAAGTTTGACTTCAATGAAAATTATAAATTTGTGTTCGGCATAGCGTGTTCTCGTTATAAGAAGTTTTGGGAAAAATTCAGATACTTCAATTATTGAGCCAAGGTTGGAAGATCAAGCCTTAGACAATAGATCTTGAACCGACGGGCAGTCAAGTTGTATAATAATGGGTCATAGGATAAAAAGAATCGGTCTCAAGATGTAAGACTATCAGTTTTGGATCTACATTCATGCAACTTCACGCTGGTTACATAGTAACTATCGAAGTGACGAGGAATGGGTGATTAATCCTTTGATCATATTATTATTCTTATTCGTAAATGCATATCTCAAAGACAAGGGTGTCAATATGATTGTGGATGGCCACAAAATGAGTAGTGCTAATCTCCAACAAGATAGTGGGTTGATATATTTAGCAAGCAAACTCCAAAAGCTCTTGCATGTGGTGTTAAGGGCACAAAAGCGAGACACATTGAGGCTCATGAAAGAGGTGTTAATGACGCATAGTACCATTAGTCGCTAATGAATGGAAGGGGAATGTGGGTCCTTGGAAAAGGATTCGAAGGTAATTCATACTTGGTTGCATACTAACGGTGAAAATGGCTCAGGGAACATTTTCCTTAAAGTATAGGGATCCACTATACTCAATAGGATTGGTAATCCATGGAGTGATAAATGGGTGCACAAAATATGTAGCTATTGGGGGTACTACTCTTCACACATAGAACTTGAGATAGATAGATCATAGATATAGGAGTAGGTTTAATACACCAACGCCAGAGGATGATCAAACTTTACTTAGTGACATAGTGGTTTAGACCACATGATTTACTATGCCTTTTCCGTTAGACATATTGTTGTCATTTTAACTTGTTTGATGCATGTGAGATAGTATTGCGGTTCTATGTACCCATATGTTTCTTATCCAGTATTCATATATTATCATATGCGTATTTATGCTCCCGGTATCATAGACAATTTTCCTCTTCACATCAAACTTTATGTATGACCCACATTTTGTATTTGTTTTGTTTTCTTTGACAACTCTTGGGTACTCTAACGAGTTGACTAAGAATTAGGTTTGGAGGGATATTGTGTACCAGGTCTTGGAGCAGTTACTGGAGCTTGGAGAAGCTGCTAGCTATTACCAAGTTTAATTTTTATTTTATGTTCAAATAAACAACATGTGCGTGTATGAGATGAACTACCGTACCTTCATTACCCTAATGTATACCATATGTTATATCTATTATGTTATAGCTTACTATTTTCTATTATAAGTTTCTCCTTCTGGTGTGAGTTTGGAGATTATAAAGCGTGATGGACTGTTTTAGTTTTTTTATCACTTGAAGGAACGTCATGTCCCGAAACTTGCTAATTGATTTGCTGAGCAAGCATTGATTCCGGGTGTTGGAAACGATGGGTCTTCATAGCTAAGATTGCCCCCAATAAATTTTCATGAATTGAAAAAAAATATGAAGAGGAGGAAGAGTCAACTGATAAACCACTAGAGGGGTCGCTACTTGAAGGTAAAAAGATCAATGCTCAGGATGAAAGTTACACAAGGTAGGATTGGTGATGAATTATTGGTTAAAATTTCCTTTCAATAGACATATCCAACTTTGCCCCATTGTTGTTTGTTTGGAATAAAAAAGGTGATTAATTACATAGTAGTCTATGCTTCGATGTACGTCATTACTAATAAATAAAAAAACCTTATGTTTATTGAAGGTCGTAATTCTCATTACAATCTCAAAAAATTAAATAGCTACAGACTTGCGATACTATATACTAACACTAACAATAATCAATTAAATGTAATGTCGTGTATAAATACCTTTTTAGGTTATCTACATTTTTTCTATATCTTCTTTTCCACTCCTACATATGAATCATGTATCTTTGTACATTCATGTAGTTTGTGTTTATTTTTTCCAGGTAGATAATTTAGAGAAAACTTTGAACTTGTGGAATCAATAGGTAATGGTAAACGTAATTTCGAATTAAATTCATTTCTTCATTTATTCTTAGTAAATATAATACTGTTAATTTATTCATAATAAAGTAAATTAGTCGAAGCATCTTCTCTGAGTGGATTAAGTACTGCAAGGAACCAATGACAAATAGATAAGCAACTGCGTATTTTATTTAGTAGAAAATAGGCTTAAGGACAAACTTTGAAAAAAAATTAGGCTGAAGGACAATAAGTTTCATTTTTTGATTGAAGGACAAACTTTGAAAAAATTAGACGGAAGAACAATGCTAATTATAGTTAGTATTTTGTATAGTGTACTGAATATAATGCTAGTAATAACTAGCACTTTGTACAGTGTAAAACTGAATACAATGCTAGTAATAATTAGCGTATTGTATAGTGTAAAAACTGAATACAATTAGCATTGTCCTTCAGCCTAATTTTTTTTCAAACTTTGTCCTTCGGCTCAAATATGAAACTTGTTGTCCTTTACACTAATTTTTTTTTCAAAGTTTGTCATTTTCCCTAATTCCCTTCCATCCTTATTTTTTTTATTTTTTTTCTAGAATTGTTTATTTTGAAACAAGTCCATGCTGTTTTCTGGACTCTTTCAATTTCACGTTACTAACTTTAAAGCATCTTTGTTCTTTAAATTTAAATATTGAATTTGTTAGAATGAGATTTACGTTCTTTTTTAACCTAAAATTACAGGTAGAAATCAAGCTTTCTACAAGAAATGATCAATAGTTAATCCAAATTAAAAAAAAATTGATAATGGAGGTCAGCACTACATTCGTTCGTGTGGTTAGACGATCATACTTGATTGCAAGAAGTCATAGGTTAGCAATTTGCGCGGCGTAATTCGAATCATATATGTTTGACACATAGCATATTGTATAGTATTTAAGACTTTAATGCTAATATGTACTAGCTTCTAAGCACTAATTTCAACATGATAATAATGATAATAATTAAGAAACAGAAAACAAAATTACAGGCCAAAACATAAATTTGATAAAAAATTCTGTGAACTTCATCAAATCCAAGGTATGATCAATTAAAACACAACATTCCAACCAATCTATCGATAACATCCTAATACAAGTACTTTTCTGAATTTTTGCAAATTATATACTTCTTTACTCCATTATCATCAACTTGCCCCTAGTTTACATCTTTACTTTTTCGTTAATAACATGACCTAAATATATTTTCAAACTCCGTTCTTTTTTATCTGTAAAATAATTCAATCCATAAGTTATACAGTTTTATTCTTATTGAACTTTATAGTGTCATTGTTTTTACCATAGTTAATAATAAATGAAAGTAGGAAGGAGATCAAGAACAAGGTAGCTATAATAAGAATGGTTCCCTTTCAATGCAACTGATCCACAACTTCAGTAAATAAATTGTCATGTCCATTTACTGCTGCACTTTTATTATTGTGACACATCGTGCAGTTGTTGCTCCTTATCGCACTTTTAATATCTGTTTGAAAATGTCAAAGTTCAAAGGCCGGGGAAAGAAAATAAAAATGATCGTGTTTTGCTAAACTAACTCAAACTCTTCAAGTGAACGGTGGTTGTAGAGTTTCGTCGTGGAAGTAGCTGAAATGGCTGAAGTTTCTCAAACTCTTCAAAAGATGAATTTGGACTTCGGAGATCTAATAAGAACCTCGTGGATGTTGCAGCTACTCCCTCCACCAGTCCCAGTAATTTAAACTCCTCCACAAACTCACCCATTCATCGAACTCTTCCTTTGCAGAATTTGTGGAAAAAAAACAAGTGAAAAAAAATGATCAGGACCTTCTCTTTGACAGCGGGTGAAATTGGATTTAGTGAATTAGGACAACCTATAGGCACAAATTCCAAACACTTGTCTTCTGATCTTTCTGCACTAACAAGGGAGATGGTTCCTTTGAACATCAAAGTTAGAAGAATATCGACGACCAATTGAAGGTCGATCTGTGGACATGTGTTCAGCTTTGACTAGTTATTTTTTAGCTATAAATAATTTATTATTCTTGTTTGAAGCATAAAAAATGAAATAGACAGTGATTGTGTGCAAGTGTGCTTATATCAGACTGTTACACTAACAGTGAATTTGCAGGAACATCATGCAAGAACAAGTTTGAAATATATCTTGAAATCTATTAGAAAATGTTATTCTACTTCAGTGTTTTAATTCATTTTGGAAGAGCTTTGAAATATGTAAGAAAATATATCTTGAAATATGAAATGAGCTTTGAAATCTATAATAAAACGCTATTCTATATCAGACTTGTTAGTCGAAAAGTTTAATTTAATATTCTAGTTCATGTTATTCTATTTGTAAGCATGTTATACAAGATAAAAACCAATATATTGAGCCACATGATTAGAAATAAACATATATCTTTTGTTGTACAGATAAGATTCAAGGTGGATGAACAATATACAAGAATTTGTTCATTATGATTTTGGTGCAAAGGCAGAAAGTGGCAAAGACAAGATTAGCTTCAGCTACAAGAGATGCCTCCAAGATCCCTGACGCTGCAAATAGATCAGCAATGTTAAAAGTTAAAACCCAATATTATGAAGACTACTTCAGAGTGGAATTCTTTTATCAAAGATGAACTTTCAGAAAAAAATTAGGTATCATTTTCATTTTGTGTGGTTAATCTTCATGTTTAATCTGCTACAGCAAATGACAACTTGCGCTTTTAATCTGCAGTTAATCTTCATGTTTGTTTCATGTTATACAATTTTGAATATTTTTATAAACAACTCTTATTATATACATACTTTTAATTTGTGAATTTTTCTTATGCTGTCGAAGACCACGAAATAAAAAGAGATTGGAGCAACGAATAATATTCCACACATCATGAGTAGAAAGGGGTACGCAAGAAAAAGATTTGGAAAGATAAAAAAATTCTATTTCACTACTAATTATTGGGTACCTTTAAGTCAATGATTGTGCTGGCTACTTCTAATCAGAATTTATAAAATTTTCAAGTTCATAATTTAATAGGATTTTCAAGTTCAGTCACGCGCTCACATAAACTTTGAACATGAAATTAATAACAATACAGTGTTTTAAGTAAGGAATTAATAAAAATTGTATTTACTGCAGTAAAATTAATAGCTGTGTTTTGCATGTTACAAATAAATGACTAAGACAATAGAGAAGTGTTTGAAAAAGTGAAATTGTGCGTGGGATATGTGAGCCATTTAATGCCTAGAATATGAATAGTCGCACATCCTGCAATATAATAAACAATATGTGTTTATATACTAAAATGTGGTTTCTATTATAGTTACAATAAAAAAAGACATAAAACCACAACTCATCTTAGCAGCACGTGAGTGTCCGCGGGCGAATGGGCATTTGAGGCGTATTAGAGGCACGAAAAGAAAACAATTTCCTCTTTTGTTTTTCGACCGCTCTTCTTCCACACATAACTCTGTTTTTGATTCTATATTCTCTTCAGTTCATCGTCGCTCTGCTTGCAGGCACTGCATTGTGGGGTTGGTCCGTTTCATCCTGAGAAGCAAATTGCTCACAACCTACGGTGCATACAGGGAGCAATATTGTTTCAAGGCAACAGTATTTGCTGCACTCGGATAGATTGATTGGTAATTTGATTACAGATTCAGTATTTACTGCTTGTTTTCTGATAACTTCTGTTTGCAACGTTTTTGCAACAAATTATAAAATGTTTTGAAACATCAACTTTGC
Organism: Allium cepa; assembly: GCA_030765085.1. Classification (NCBI taxonomy): domain Eukaryota; kingdom Viridiplantae; phylum Streptophyta; class Magnoliopsida; order Asparagales; family Amaryllidaceae; genus Allium; species Allium cepa. Next base: position 268,360,031 of record CM060931.1, on the reverse strand, counting down.
AGCAATTTTTTACAATAATTTTTTGTAGCATAATTGTGATAGTGTTATAGCATAGTTACAGCGATTTTTTGTAGCAACTGGGTTGCTCTACAATAACACTCTTAAAACACTATTGCTTATTCATTGAACCTAATGACGACGATGTCTCAGAATAGCAACAACAACCCTGCACCAACTCAGACTATGACTAACACTCAGCCCGCGCCTCTGATTCCAACAATGGCAATATCTCATGGAGAAAGGCCTGAAAAGTTCACAGGGATGGACTTTAAGTGCTGGCAACAAAAAATGCTATTCTATTTGAAGACTTTGGGCCTTGCAAATTTCTTGCAGAAGATGCTCCCATTGTCGAAGAACTAGAACCCGATGCAACTAAAGTTGAAGCCTTGAATGTTTGGAAGAGTTCCGATTTCATGTGCAAGAATTATATCTTAAATGGTCTCGACAATAGCCTGTACAATGTATATTGTACTGCTCAAACATCCAAAGAACTCTAGACTGCATTGGATAAGAAATACAAAACTGAAGATGCAGGCATGAAAAATTCATAGCGGGAAAGTTTCTGGACTTCAAAATAATTGATGCGAAGACCGTAATCAGACAGATTCAAGAGCTACAAGTCATTATCCACGAATTACATGATGAAGGAATGACTCTAAGCGAATCCTTCCAGGTTGCGGCTGCAATTGAAAAACTTCCTCCATCATGGAAAGATTTCAAGAATTACCTTAAGCATAAACGCAAGGAGATGACTATGGAGGAACTTGTAGTTCGACTGAGAATCGAGGAAGATAATAGATAATATGAGAAAAAGAGTTCGCTTGTAGTGCCTGCCAAAGCAAATGTAGTCTAGCCAGACAAACCTAACAAGAGGAAACGCGAGCATGCTCCTAAAAAGTCAAAGAAATTTCATGGTTCATGCCATAAATGTGGAAAGAAAGGGTACAAAGCAACCAAATGTTGGGCACCCAAAAAGAAGAAATCAGATGCAAATATGGCTGAAACTTCAAATGGCGTTTCTGATATGGAGTTATGTGATGTAGTATCAGAATGCAACCTTGTTGGAAACTCAAAGGAATGGTTTGTAGACACAAGAGCAACTCGACACATATGTGCAAATAAGTGGATGTTTACAACCTATAAAACCGCAACTGATGATGAATAACTTTTTATGGAAAATTCATCTGCATCAAAGGTTGAAGGCAAGGGAAAAGTAGTACTAAAACTGACTTCTAAAAAGGAAATTACCTTGAGTGATGTTCTTCACGTTTCGAAAATTCGCAAGAACCTAATTTCAGGGTCGTTGCTTAGCAAGCATGGTTTCAAACTCACCTTTGTAGCTGATAAATTTGCGCTGTCAAAGAACGGAGTGTATGTAGGAAGAAGATATGTATGTGATGGTTTATTTAAAACAAATGTAACCACTATTGTATCAAACAATGATACGAATAAAGTTGAATCTTCTGCTTATATTGTTGAGTCCTCTAATATATGGCATTCTAGGTTAGGCCATGTAAATTTTGATATCTTGAGAAAATTGATTAATCTAGATTTTATACCAAAATGCAAAATAGACTCCAACTATAAATGTCAAGTTTGTGCAGAAGCAAAATTGACAAGAATCTCGTTTCACCATGTTGAATGCGAAACTGAACCTCTAGACTTAATACGCACAGATGTGTGTGACTTTAAAATGTGTCAAACGAGAGGTGGAAAAAGGTATTTCATTACCTTTATTGATGACTGTACAAGATACTATTATATATATATATATATATATATATATATATATATCTCCTTAGAAGTAAGGACGAGGCATTTGAGATGTTTAAACAGTATAAAGCAGAAGTTGAGAATCAACCTAATAAGAAAATAAAAGCTTTAAGAAGTGATAGGGGAGGAGAATATGAATTTTCCTTCGTGGAATTCTACGCCGAACATGGTATTATACACCAAACAGCAGCACCATATTCCCCTCAATCAAACGGTATAACAGAACATAAAAATCATACCCTTAAAGAAATGATGAATGCTTTGCTCATAAGCTCTAGTCTACCAGATAATTGCTAGGGAGAAGCTATACTTTCTGCTAATCACATTCGTGCCTCGAAAGAAGACATTAAAATCTCCACATGAACTTTGGAAAGGTAGACCATCATCCTACAAATACTTAATAATGTGAGGGTGTCTTGCCAAAGTAGAAGTACCAAAACCGAAAAAGTCAAAATTGGACCAAAAACTATAGATTGCATATTCATTGGGTATGCTCAGAATAGTAGTGCATATCGATTGTTGGTGTATAAATCTGAAATTGATGACATTCATCAAAATACCATTATCGAATCTCGAAATGGTAGATTCTGTATAAACATATCTATCCTCTAAAACTCTCTATTGAAACAACTGTTCAAAAGAGAGCAAGAGATCCAAAAACTCTTGAGGATAATGCTGATCAAAGCACGCATGAAAGTAAAATTGAACCGGAATTAGAGGAACCAAGAAGGAGCAAGCGACAGAGGACCTCTAAAATCTTTGGACCCGATTTCTATGCATATATGATAGAAATTGAAGCTCTAACATACCAACAAGCAATGTCATCTCTCGATGCTCCTTATTGGAAGGAAGCCGTCAATAGTGAAATTGAAACCATTTTGCAAAACCATATATGGGAACTAGTAGATCTACCTAAAGGATCAAAAACGCTAGGATACAAGTTGATCTTTAAGAAAAAACTAAAATATGAAGGCTTAATAGACAAGTATAAAGCAAGACTCGTAGTCAAAGGAATTAGACAGAAGGAAGATCTAGATTATTTTGATACATACTCTCCAGTAACTAGAATCACATCAATTAGGAAATTCATTGCAATCGCAACTATACTGAATTTAGAAATACACCAAATGGATGTGAAAACTGCATTTTTGAATGGTGAACTAGAAGAAGAAATATGTATGCCGCAACCTGAAGGGTTTTTAAGCCCAAGAAATGAGAATAAAGTATGCAAATTAGTAAATCGATTTATGGCCTTAAACAAGCGCCAAAATAATGGCATGATAAATTTGATGAAACTATGTTATCAAATGGGTTCAAGATAAATAAGTCAGATAAATGCATCTATATGAAACATATAAATATTGGATATGTTTTTTCTGCCTTTATGTTGACGATTTGTTGATCCTAGGAAATAACAAAGCTGTAATAAAATCTACGAAGGATATGTTATCCTCTAGATTCGACATGAAAGACCTAGGAGTGGTTGATGTGATCTTAGGTATAAAAATTATGAAGACATCACAAGGATATCCGATGTCTCAATCACATTACATTTCCAAAATACTTGAAAGGTTCAAGCAGCATAATATAACTATAGCAAAATCACCAGTGGATATGAACCAAAATTGGGTAAAAAACACTGGTGATGGTATATATCAGCTTGAGTACTCTAGAGTACTAGGAAGTATTATATATGTCATGAACTACACTAGGCCTGTTATTGCATATGCTGTAAGCAAGCTAAGTAAATATACCAACAATCCTGGTAAAAATCATTGGAAAGCAATAATAAGAATTCTAGGATATCTGAACCATACACAGAACTATGTTTTGCAATATGAAAAATATCCTTCAGTAATAGAAGGATATAGTGATGCAAATTGAATAACCGGGTCAAAAGACACAAAATCCACAAGTGGATATGTGTTTACATTAGGAAATGGAGCAATTTTGATGGAAGTCATCCAAACAAACTTGCATAGCAAGGTCAAAAGTGGAATCAAAATTTATTGCTCTAGATAAAGCCTGAGAAGAAGCAGACTGACTTTTGAGATTTTTTGGAAGACATTTCAAATTGGGAAAAACTAGTGCCTCCAATATGTATACATTGTGATAGTCAATCAGCTATTGGAAGAGCTAATAATAGACTATACAACGGTAAGTCTCAACATATTCGTGGTAGACACAAAACTGTAAGACAACTTCTCTCTAATGGAGTTATCACTATAGACTATGTAAGGTCAAAAGCTAACATTGCGGGTCCACTAACAAAAGGCTAGCCTAGAGAGAAAGTTCAAACTTTGTCGATGGCAATAGGGTTAAGGCCCATAAACTAAAAAAATTCTCTAAAATGGAAACCCTACCTAGTTGACTGGAGATCCTAAGATCTAGGTTCAAAGGGACAACTAAATTTAAGATAAACTTAAAAGCACTGGTAGTCTGATATACATTCAAACCATTCTTATGTTAAGTCAGTGCATTACTTGTTGGAGAATAGGATAAGTTTTGATACTTTTAGTGATGTACGTACTTGGTAACACTAAAGAACAAAGCGGGGAATTACGAATACCCCTTACAGAATCACCTATGTGAGTGCGAAGCCGCCGCTTTAAGGAGAATTATAAGGCCAAATTATCTAAGCACTCATGAAACCAGACAGGTGTTCATGGAAAAATCAAATAAAAATAGAGAACGAAGGAATGTAAGAAGCATTTATCATGTGCATTCTGTTTTAGAATTACACAAAAGGCTTACAGTTCAAGGACATCCTAAGTCTACTGATTCGCCAATAATTCAAATAGGTAATCACTAGGAAAGTTCAAAGCCAATATTGCTACTTTAACCGATACGTTAAATGTTATCGTGAAATTAAGAATAGTCGAACAAATACTCATTTATGTGGGGACTGTTAGAAATAAACGAGTAAGACAATAGAGAGGTGTTTGAAAAAGTGAAATTGTGCATTGGGATATGTGAGACATTTAATGCCTAGAATATGAATAGTCCCACATCTTGGAATATAATAAATAATATGTGTTTATATACTAAGATGTGGTCCATATTATAGTTACAATAAGAAAAGAGAGACATAAAACCACAACCCATCCGCACCCGCGGCATGGGCGAATGGACATTTGAGGCGTATTAGAGGCACTTAGCACTTTGCAATTGGCGGTTCGCTTGGCTATTCGGACCAGATTTTCATGAATTCACACACTTTTTTGGACGAATGGTAACAAACGGTCAGTTGGTAATGGGTCGCAACCTTTCAAACAGACACGACCGTACAGACACTAATAGACACCTCCTCGAGCCTATATATAGGCAGACATAAAACAAAAAGAAAACAATTTTCACTTTTGTTTTTCTACTGCTCTTCTTCCATACATAACTCCGTTCTTGATTCTATATTCTCTTCAGTTCGTCGTCGCTTCGCTTGCATGCACAGCATTGCGGGTTTGGTCCATTTCATCCTAGGAAGCAAATTGCTCACAACCTACAGTGCATACAGGGAGCAATATTGTTTCAAGCAACAGTATTCACTGCACTCCGATAGATTGATTGGTAATTTGATTACAGATTCTATATTTACTTCTTGTTTTCTGGTAACTTCTATTTGCAACGTTTTTGCAACAAATTAGAAAATGCTTTGAAATATCAACATTGCAGCAGTTTTTTGCAGCAGTTTTCTATAGTATGATTGTGATAGTATTATAGTATAGTTACAGCAGTTTTTTGTAGCACTTAGGTTGCACAGCGATAACATTGCATTGAATCGAGTTCAGTCTAGTCATAGGTTATAAATTTCGTGCTTAGTTTACACAAAAAAGAATGCACATCAGATGTATATAGAGATGATTTGGGATGCAAAGGGCACACCATGAAAAATGGAGAGTTTCCAAACTCGTGTGTGTAGTAAGAATACAATTATTACTATCCATTGGATTTTTTCGAATTCGTAGACTAAGATAAAAGAGCACAACAACAACACTCAAAGTTCTCAGGGAATAGTTCCGTTAAGTGAAGATGGTGTGGCAAAGACATACGGACATGAATGCAATGGAAGAGTAAGAGGATTTGGTTTTTGGGTTACACCATCTTAATTAGGCGTTCACATGAGAAAAATTTTCGTACATTTTTTAATATAAATGTGTTGAAATATTCTATTATAACCAATATATTTTAATGTTAATACAATTTCCACTAATCATTTTATAGTTTTAAAGAATATTTCATTATTCATTTTTTATTAAATCGTACTTTTATCCCATACTTTGCTGAGATCAAACTCTCATTTTTTGAAGTACAATGACTGTATGCCAATAGTATATATACTTTCCATACTTCATCGATTCCATCACTCATCTTCTATTTTATGTCATTTCACTTTCTTTTCTAAACTCAAAATAACCCGATCCAACTCACGAAGAATTCTATTGTCCTTCAGCTTCTTCCCTCTTCTCACTTCAAGTAACCCTCAATTTTTGAATCATACTCACACTAAAAAGCGCTTCGAATATGAAATAGATGTTATCGATTAAGGGGCACAGCAAAGGAAATTGAAGGTAATTTTTACCAAGTACTTTTTTTCTGTTTTACTATGATTGTTTTAGGGTAAAGTTTGGAATGGAAATTTTCTCGAATTCCAACCCAATCAGCAGTGGATCCGGGACGGAATGGATGAAATTCCAATGTATAGGTAAATACTCGTTTACTACCATAGAATTTGTAGTCGGTGGTAGGGTAGATGAAAATATAAACCCAGGAGAGGAAGAACGTGTTAGTAAAAATTAGGTATGATAGTACAAAGACAATCATGTAGCAAGGGTCTGTTATGGTTGTTAGCTTGTAGGGGTGTGGTAAAGTTTAGTTACATAACTGTGAAGGGTGTGTAATTTTCGTTAAATTTGTGTTTGACGGTGAAGTTTGGTCAGTAAGCAAGTTAGGGTAATGTGAGTGTTACTTTCAGTAGAAAAGGATGTGTATATGATTAAATATTTTGTAGATTTGTATGTGTTTGTACTAAACTTGGGCCAATTCAATACGTCTAACTTCAAGAGAATAATGGAAATTGAGTAGGATAAAACTCCTAGTCAAGTGTGTTAAAAATGGGATCATAAGAAGTCATTATACAAATGTCATTTGTTTGGGTCCTTGTTTATTAAGTCACGAAATCAAATTTGACTGATTGGCCAATAATAATCTTTGTTCTATTTTTTTTTAGATGTTACTTTATATACAACATGCCACCGGAACAACACATCACATGTCAATAAACATTCAAATCACGCTATGCAAGTTTCGAACTTGTGAGCTCTCGCACCAAAGCAGAATCACTTAACCACTTGGACAATGGTGATTGTCAAGGTTTTTATTTTTGTTAGGAAAAAAATGAAAACGAAGAAGAAGATACATCCTAAAAAATCACCCTTTCTAAGGGGTACATGACTATTTATTGAAAACTCTATCCTTCGGATTTATACCATGTTTCTCCTGGTATGGATGACCGCTAGATATTTAGTTTCGCTCATGGAGCCTTGTGTACACTTTAAGAGAATAATGTTTATATCACAACGACGTGGATTAACTTATTTCACGGGGACCTAGTCATTCTGCTTTTTAACCCACGATGGCCTTAAGGAGTTCTTTATGGTAGCTTTGAGAACTATTTCATTTGGCTCTAACGAATACTACATGATGGTTTTGAAAGACTATTCACGATAGCTTTGATGGTTTTAAGGAACACTTTGCAACAACATTAAGGAATTCATCACAATGCTATGAGAAACTCTTCATGACAGCTTTGAGAGATTCTTCATGATGGCTCTAATGCCTTATTTTACAATGGTTCCAACATCCCACGATGGCTTTGGTAAATGACTCGTGATGTCTTTGATACCTTACTCCATGATTGTAACGATCCATATTTTTAACGATCAGATATTTAAATAGTTAATTTAAATATTTAATCGTTAATTAAATGAAGGTCCAAAACTATGATTTTTCACATACGGCCAAATTAGGACTCGAGACTATTTTCGTTGAGTTCGGATTGACATTGCAAATTGAAATGAGTATAAGGATCGCTATATTTGAAGATCGAACAATTCAATGACCGAAACGACCTCGAAATACGGGAAGTTAGCATCCTGGGGTGCAGTCTCAGAAGGCAACTAGATTAGAACCGTCAGATCCAAATAATAAGATGATGTACGCAGACAAGTTTTGAGACGATCGAACGCGTCATATGATCGTACGGATTTGAAACACGTGGCCATTTATTTGAGAATTTAAATAAATGGAATATGAAAAATATTATGAATAACCCCACCTCAAAATCTCTCCCTCTAAAATCAAATCAGTTTCGCTGTAGCAACCAGCAGAGCAAAATCATGGTCGAAACCCTCTTCCTCTTATTTAAAAATTGATTTCTCCTCGTCCGCTTGATGATAAAATACGAGGTCAGGTCTGTTGAGATCGTATCGACGAAGGCTATACCATGACCATGGATGAATTTTGGATCGACATCATTTGCCGAGATCGACCATATTGCCATCAATTAGGGTTTGGTCTAGCTGGAGATTTAGGCGGCGATAGGAAGATCTGGGGGTGGCATCGCAATTCTTGCATGAAGGGAGGTTGCAGCCTTGATTTGGCAATGAATGGAGCACCATTGCAAAAGGCATCAGAAGACTTTGATAGCGATTGCTGCTAGGTCACATTTGGGAAGGTTGGATTAGCTGTGTTATCTTCGGGCGAAGATCGTAGAGGTCTTGTAGTAGGATTCATCGACGAAGTCGGATCTCGATTTCATCAACTATCGACCAAGAAATCGAGAGAACCAAGAAGAAGGTATGTACGGGCATGTTTTCATGCGTGGATAGGCTTGTTTATAGAAGACGAGTTAATGACTTAAATAGGTAATTAACTATTTAATTAGTTAATTAATTGTTTAATTATTATTGAATCGTATTTAATACATATCTTTTGCATACGAGGCCCCTTTTGGGTGTGGTTTCTTGCATTGCACTCGTTTTGGCAAGATCTATCTATTGGCGTTGGTTTGGATGGTTTGGATGAGGTGAGTGATATTTTCTCCCATCATACTATGACTAGTTGTATAGTATTGGATTGGCGCTCGGGAAAGATTATTGGTTTTTAAATGTGATTTTCCTATATTTATACGGCTACTATATTTTCACAAAAAACATATTTTAAAATGATTTATAAATAATATCACATATTATCCATCGACGTGCCATAGTTAGAGAACAATTAGATTTGAGCTATTATTGATATGATTTCCCACATTGGTTGATATGGATGGATTATACATGTTATATGTATGTTGTTTAGGATAAATGCATAGTCGTTGAATGTATGTTTGGTTTTTTTGGCTATTTTGGTTGAAAACGCCGATTGGCGGTAATCGGGTTTTAGGTAGTATCTTGTATTATGGGGTTTTGCACACACGAAAACTAAATGAACGAGAAAAGTTGTAAAGGAGGGTTAGGATACGTGCTAATGGATCTGAGGTGAAGGACTTGGCTTTGGACTTCAGGATAAATGCCGGACGTTTTCGTTTGGTTTGTACTGATCCGTTCGGTTAAGTACAAGACAAAGATGGATGGTATTAACCATTGTAGAGTGGTTAATGTCCATCACTATTGTTGATTGGCGATTTGGACGATCTTTGGCTTGGATGTTTTTGAGATCTAGTGATTTGCGAAGTGATAGTTTGTTTGTGCGATCGATTTAGAGCTTGGATGGTATTGCTCTACGACGAGCGATTTTGATGGTGAGGCAATATTGTAATGATTCGACCTGGCGATTTTGATGGTGAGGCGATGATGTGATGCTTCGCCTAGTAGTCTGGTACTTTGGATAGTGAATCGATGCTATTTGGAGTAGGTTCCGAGGATGATAGTATCAGAAGTGTATGCATCATGCTTGGGTTTTAGCTTGTTTCACATTATAGGAATATGATAATGTAACAGCATGATGGATTTCTATGTTGGAAACTAATATTTGGAGTAGGAACCGCAGATGGCATCTAGGGATGTACAAGGCTGCAGATAGTGGACTGGATTGAGTGATTGGGGATCATTATCTGGAAATTGTATTAAGCTATTAGGGCGTAGATCCATATTAAACAAGTAAGGCTCGATGGATGTGTCTATGTAAAGGGATTATTGATGACTCAGAGTGTTCTTGTTGTACTCAAAGTAGGGTATTGTATAGTGGGAATGCCCATGGATCATATTGGTATCCATATACCCTAGACCAATGGATTGGGTCTAGTGTCTTGCTTTGAGCTAAGGATAATGTACTGGGTTTCGAACCCTGAAGTTATGAGAGTACAATGAGAATTGAGATTTTCACTATTCCCTAGCATTTTCAGATGGTCGTACGAGTTATCATATGTTTGGCACATTAGTTGATAGTTAGTATTGTTTGACGGATGCTATTTTTGTTATGGTTTCTCACTAGTCACCTATCACCCTAGGGATGTCAAATAAGGTAGGTATTGTGATGGGGATATCTAGACACCTCGACTTGACTTAGTGTGGAGTAGGTATTGTGGATGGAGATACCTGAACACCTGGAGTTTACTTAGTATGGAGTAGTTATTGTAGGCTGAGATGCCTAGGTACCCAGATAGATATTGACTATGGTGTACCTTTTTTATGATGTTTTAGAGTAGCATATTATCTATATTTATGTGCTGACCCATGGCTATAGGGACAGGTCAGGTATGTTTTATATACCCTCTGTTCCATATACTATATTGCACTTTATAGTGTTTTGAGATTTGATATCACTTACACCAGACTGTTGTTTGACTGGAGATTTTATGCTTCGCTTCTTATTATCTCGGGTACCCTTAAATGAGTAGATTTAAGAGCAGGTGTGAATAACATATAAAGTTTTGTAGATGGACCACGTAAGAGATGGCGATTACTTATACTTATATGTGAGTTTGTTAACGTATATTCTGGTATGTGACATTGTGGAGCCTTGACAGTGTGACTTATTATCATCTATGATAGTGTATCAGTTGAGTTTATTTTCCAATTGTATAAACTCTGTTACTATATTGTATAAGTTTGTGGATCTTATATTCAGATGATTAGTTCAAATTGTTGTTACTACCTCTACCGTTTTATACCCGTGTTGATTACTATATTTACACTGATGTGATATGTGATATACGACGGGTTATATGTTTATGATGTTTCCTTTTTCTTCTTCTCTATTCTCTTCTCTTCTATTTCTTCATTTTTCTTCGTTTCTTTCCTTTGAAAACCATTCTGCATTGTAGGTGTAGGGCAGTCGTTACTTTTGGTATCAGAGTGAAGGTTACATGATTAACCTTAGTTGATACCATGATCTAGTAGAGATAGGGTAGGAGTTATTGCCTTAGACTGGATCTAGAATGTATGTATACAAGAGAGAGTTCGTATTTGTTATAAATTTTGGTTTTCAAAACTATATAGTAGTATATATATAGTTTATATAGCTGTATTGCACACATGAGCACTATTGATGCAGTTTTCTTTATGAGAGACTGATCATCCTTATTGTAGAATAGGAATGATTTGGCATGTGAGAAAAACTACTATTGATTCTATCTTCAGAGTTGAGGATTGGGCAGGATCGGGGCCACTATCCGTGAATAATATGATATGTCCGTAGAGTTGATGCAGATCATTTACTGGATGCCCAATTTGCTTTGAATGGTTATAGTTCTCAAGTGCAAATGGAATTAAGCTGACTTTGTCGAGTTGTATACAGATTATGAGAGTCTTGGAGGCAGATCGTTCCTTGTAACGGAGTCGACTATTGGAGGCAAGATTGATAGTTACTTACGAGAGGATCTTAGATGACTTAGAGTTAGATGATGCCATGAGATAGAAGTTAGCCTCTACGTGACTCTAGGGAGAGATAATGAACTAGGGAAGTGTCTTTGTAGCTTCGATTCTCGAGGACCGACTTGCTTGGTATTAGTTTATCGTTCGCTTCGAAGAAATTTTTTATTGACTTTTCTAAATTCGATGTTTGTTAGAGAGTTTGCCGATTTGAAGTACAACGATATGTTTATGTTGGAGTATGGGCCGAACTTAATGTGCTATCAAAGTACGATCTGTTCCCATTGATACTCTACACAATAAGGATGGAAAGTTTATCATTAAGTTGAGAGATCATCTTAAGAGGTGATTGATTGGTCATATTGAAACGGCTTTGAGAGGATGATCGAGAAGGCATATGGGGAAGAGTCTGTACCCAGTGTAGAAGAGTTATCCCATATCAGTTGAGTAGGGATAGATCGTGGAAGCTTGCAGATTGATTGTCATTCCAATTTCGTCAAGTGCTCTATTGATGAAAGAGAAGGGAAATGACATCACCGTTTGGGATATGCTTTCTACTTATGGTGTTTCCACACGTGTTTTATTTGACATCGAGGTTTCATTCTTTTATATCTAGACTTAATAGAGATATTGGGATTGAGACTCGAGATAATTAGAGAACTTTTATTATGATGCACCTAGTTAGAAGCTCAACCAACCTATACATAGTTTGTCGAGACCTTGCCTTGTTGAGTCATGGATGTTTTTGTTTGATAGATATTGATTGTTTTGGGATTTAGTCGGATTGGTATTATGGTTTGGGAATGGACCGGCTGAAGGGGATACAGAATAGTGGTATGAGAGGCTGTTGGTGATGATTAGGGTTATGGAGGAGCGAATAGTAGTGATTGACTACCTATAAAGGATGGGGATCATTAGCTTTCTATATTTTCTCGATATTCCACATGATGAGTTGTCATTTGTGCCTATAGATAAATAGTGTCGGGACGTATTCGCTGAGGTGATCAGATACCACCATATAGGATAGAGTTCCATATCAATCTGGTCAGATGAGTTAAACCGGTATTTATGCCTTTAAAGCATATGATGTCCAAAGAGCTTAGGAAACTAAAGGTGTGAAAGGATGACCCGATTAGGTGATGGTTCATTCGTGGGAGTACATTTGACTAGGATACACCAATAGTGCTCATTTGCAGAGCGGATGGCTCTTTGGAGTTGTTTAATAGTTGTCGTGAGTTAGGTGAGATGACGAACAAGTGTCTACTCTTGTTTGTTGATGTTTTGTTCAATCAGCTCTATGGCACAAATATGTTCTCTTAGTTGGACCTTACGGTGAGGCTTCACTAACGAAGAATATTTTGGGAGAGTGTGTCGATTATAGTGTTTGGTATGCTCCCTTGATTTTTGATTGGTTGGTTATCCCATTCGGGCTAACCAATGTGTCAGCATGGCTTTCGATCTCATATTCCATGTTTCAAGGGGTCACTTGAGTGAGTTGTACTTGTGTTCATTGATGGTACTTTCATCTACTCATGGACAAATGAGGAGCACAAGACACGATTGATGATTATGTAGTAGGTGTCGAGAAGACACCGATTGACGATGAGATTTTGATAGTATCAATTTTGAAGGATGGGAGTGAGTTGCTTGGGTTACGTTGTTTCATTATAGGACAATGTTGTAGATCCTTAAGTTACGTTAGTATGGAATTCGAATAGACCCAAGGTAGCCGCACCGTTAACTGATTTGATGAGGGAGGATCAGACTTTTACTTGAGACGCGAGGTGTGGATACGCGTTAGTGAATCTGACTGAGAGGTTGACGAGTGCATTGATTCTACTCATTTTGAGCGGGAATAAGGAGCCAATGGTACCCACTTGCATGTGGTACTTAACTAAGTGCGGTATTGATACCAAAGGGTAAGGTTGTTGCGTAATATTTGACAGCTGAAATCGCACGAGGGTCAATATTCGACTCCTAATTTGGAGTTGGAGGGGATAATGTTTACTTTAGGGATTTGGAGGAACTGTCTATTAGGAGAGAGATTTAGTTGTTTAGTGATTCCACATTATTGGAGTATCTCTTCTCCAAGAAGGATCTTGACCTTCGCCTTTAGCGATGGTCGGAGTTCTTAGCCTCTTATGGATTTGACATTTCCTAAACATCCATAAGTTGTTGGTGTTTCGAGTGGGAGACATATCAGTTTGAGAGCGATATTCCTAGAGTGGGTATTGCTCGAGCTTATCACTAGTTATGATTTCACAACTCGAAGAGCTATGGCCAAGCATGACGGTTAGTTTGACCATTAAACCTACTTTGATTTAGTGGATTGGTGCTATTAAGAGGTGTTAGGCTAGACTAGTGGAGATTGTGACTATATTCAAAGAGTGAGTAGTGTCTATAGAGATGATGTAGTGCGGACCCGACTGCGATTGTTAGTTCCGCAAGGACGAGAGATAGTTTGTTCACAAGTAATGGTAATATATATTTGTAGACTGCATCGATGGATTGCCGATGACTAATGATAGTGTGATAGCATTTGATTCATAGTCTATTGTTTGACGAATAATGCTAGATTTGTATTGCCTAAATCTAGTAGAACAACATTCATATTTATTGAGTTGTATATGGGATGGATAGTGTGATTTCATTGTGTGCCAAGCGCATAAGTTGCCAACACTCGTTGCTTGATAGTAAGTTTTGGGAGAACTTATAAAAGGCATTTGGGAACGTGGAACCAAATCAATTATACATTATTGAGACAGAACCAAGAGCTTAGAGACCTCATAGGCCTATTCATACTGTTAGAAGGAGGACAATAGAGTAGTAGGGATTCGGTGGAGTGAAAGCGAAGATGATTGAATATGGTATACCATGGTGAGCATGAGGACCATTTTTTGGAGCTCTTTAAACCATGGGATTTTATTTTTATCATCAGCTTTCATATTAGATATCATATTAGATAATTTATACTAGGTAAATTAGTATTCTGCATGCTAGGATGGTCATGGATGTTACTTTTTAGATGATAGGTTTTCATGTATGCATGTTCAATGATGAATTGTTAGCATTTGAGATGATAGCCTTTGTTTGTATGGTTGTTAGGCATGCAGGAAAGTTATGGTTTGATATAGCATACTTATTTGAGATGATTGCTATATATGATCTAGTATATTTAAAGATATGAGTTGTATAAATATCTTTGTTGTATTGGGATTTTTCTTATACTTAGCCGTAAAAAGGAGGTTTTTCTGAATTTTTCCGGAATTTGAGAGGCTTTTGAGGGCTGATGGGTTATGAGACGTTCTCTTTGCTTTGTGATTTCGAGGATGAAATTTTTTAAGGATGGGAGAATGTAACGATTCGTATTTTTAACCGTCGGATATTTAATCGTTAATTAAATAAAGAACAAAAATGTGATTTTTTGCATACGACCAAATCAGCACTCGAGATCATTTCCGCTGAGTTCGAATTGGCGTTGCGAATTGAAATTAGTGATATTGTCTCTCACCATAATGCGATTGGTTGTATAATATTAGATTGGCGCTCGGGAATGATTTTTGGTTTTTAAATGTGATTTTCCTATACTTATGTAGCTGCTATATTTTTATAAAAGAAAATAAAAAAATTTCAAAATGATTTATAAAGAATATCACATATTTTCCATTGACCTTCCATAGTTAGAGAATTATTAGATTTGAACAATTATTGATACGATTCCCCACATTGGTTAATATGGATGGATTATAGGTATGGTATGTATGTAATTTTGGATATATGTATGGTTGTTGGATGTAAGTTTGGTTGTTTAGCTTGTTTGGCTATTTTGGTTGAAAACGCCGATTAGCGATGATTGGGTTTTAGGTAGTATCTTATACATTGGGGTTTTGCTCACATGTAAAACTAATGAACGAGGTAAGTTGTAGAGGAGGGTTAGTGTACGTGTCGATGGATTTGAAGTCGAAAATGTGGCTTCGAGCTTTAGGATATATACTAGACGTTTTTGTTTGGATTGTACTTATCCGTTCAGTTAAGTACAAGACCAAGATAATGATATTGACAAGTGTAGAGTCGTCAATGTCCATCACTATTGTTGATTGGTGATTTGGTCGATCTATGGCTTAGACATTGATGAGATCTCGTGGTGTGAAGTGATAATTTGTTCGTGCGGTCGATTCAGAGTTTGGATGTTATTGCACTACGACAAGTGTTTTTGACGGTGAGGTGATGATGTGATGCTTCGACCTGGTAATCTGGTACTTTGGATAGTGATTCGACGATATTTGTAGTAGGTTCCAAGGATGATAGTATCGGGACTATATGGATCATGCTAGTGGTGTTAGCTCGTTTCGCATCATAAGAGGATGATGATGTAATAGCATGATGGATAGCTATGTTTCTTCAGTTGGCGACTCCTATTTGGATTAGGAACTGAAGATGGAAGCTTGGGATGTACGAGGCTACAGATAGTGGATTGGATTGAGTGCATGGGGCTCGTTATTCGAAAATTATATTGAGCCAGTAGGGCTGAGATCTGTATTGAGCGAGTAGGGCTCGATGTATGTGTTTGTGCTAAGGGATCGTTGATGACTAGGAGTGTTATTGTTGTACTCAAAGTAGGGTTATTGTATAGTGGGGACGCCCATGGATCATACAGGTATAAGTATACTCCAGACCGTTGGATTGGATTAGTGTCTTGTCTCAGGCTGAGGACAATGTACTGGGTTTCCAACCCTTAAGGTATAGGAGTACAATGAGAACTGGGACTTCCACTAGTCCCTGGCATTTTCAAATATTCATATAAGGTATCATATGTCTGGCATATTGGGTGATAGTTAGCACTGTTTGATGGATACTATGTTTGTTATGGTTGCTTTCTGGTCATCTATCACATTAGGGATGTCACATGAGGTGGGTATTGTGATAGGTAGGTCTATCAATGGTATGGATTTTAGCCCGAGCCTGACCCGAACCCACCCAATTTATGCAGGTATGGGTTTTGCCTTTTACTACCCAAGCCCGACTTGGGCCCGATCCGGGTCGGGTACGGTTTTATCAAAACACGGCCCGGTTAGGGCCCGACCCGACTATTAGTTTTTGTCGTATCAAAACATAAGTGCGTATGTTATTTATTTACCATTTTGTTTTTTACATGTAGATGTTTTTGCATACTTTTGTTATGAGCTTGACTACATCACCATCCAAATTATATATTAACATTGTTTGTGTACAAATTTGATCAAAGTTGCAGTTTTAAAATATGGTTTTGACATAAATATTATAAGTTAGGTATATAGTTATTACTCAGCAGGGTTAAAAAGCCCGACGGACTGGCTCGGATATTGGGTTGAAATACCCTACGGGTTCGGACCGGGCTTGGGTTTTGATTGTTGTAATTGGACTCAGGTCTGTGTTTTATAATACCTGGACCAAACCCTGCCCATTGACAGGCTTAGTGGTAGGGATACCTAGACACCCTGACTTGACTTAGCGTGGAGTAGGTATTGTGGATGGAGATACCTGGACACCAGGAATTTACTTAGTATGGAGTAGGTACCGTAGATGGAAATAACTAGGTACCTGGATAGATATTAAGTATGGCGTACCCAATTTATGATATTTTAGAGTAGCACATTATCTGTATTTATGTGCTGACTCTGTGGTTGTAGGGTCATCTCAGGTATGGTTTGTCTACCCTCTGTTCTGTATACTACATCAACTTTTATAGTATTTTGACATTTGATATTACTCTCATCAGACTGTTATCTGACTCGAGGTTTTATGCTTTGCTTCGTGTTATATCGGGTACTCTTAAATAAGTAGATTTCAGAGCAGGTGTGGATGACATATGAAGTTCTGTCGATGGACCAACAGGAGGTGACAGTTACTTATATGTGAGTTTGTTATTGTATATTCCGCTGTGTGACATTATGGATCCTTAATAGGGTTGACTTATTATTATCTGTTCCAGTTGTATAAACTCTATTACTGTATTGTATAACTTTATGCATCTTATATTCAAATGATTAGTTCACATTGTTATTACTGTCTCTACTAGTTTATATCCATATTAATTGCTATGTTTACTCTAATGCAATGAGAGATATACGACAAGTTATGTGATTATTGATGTTTCCTTTTTCTTCTTTTCCATTTTCTTCTCTTCTATTTCTTCATCTCTACTTATTTTCTTTCCTTTGACAACGATTCTGCGCCGTAGGTGTACGGTGGTCGTTACAACGATGGCTTTAATGCCTTATTTGACGATGGTTCCAACATCCCATGATGGATTTGATAAATGTTATCTTTCAACCACCCTTGATAGGCCTGTTTCTTCATCTTTCTAAGAGATTTCGAAGTCATTTTTCAACCACATGAAGGCTTTTATTCATTATCTCATGATGGCTTTAAGAGTCCACTTTATAATAGCTTTTAGAAATCTCTTTAAGATGACCATGGTAGTTGATATACGATGGACTTGGTTCCTTCAAGGTATGTTTCATGATTGCCTTCATACATGAAGGCTCTGATAGCTCTATATATCTCTTCACGATGGTTTTCATATGTTATTATACAATAGCTTAGTCTTTTTATTTCTCTGTTGTTTTAAGCAATTATTCATGAAGCAATTATTCATGATAGCTCATGTATAACACTACAGTGACCAGCCCTTGCATGATGGTATAACACCTCATAATTTTAGCGCTAATTAATTTAAAATGAAATTAATTAATAAATAGTAAGTATTGAATAATAGGATTTTTACAAATGCCAAGAATTTGGCTATGAAACTTGCACCATTGAGTTCGCAGCAGTTTTCTAATCAATTTTCATATACAAGCTTTTTCGATCCAAATGAAAAATTTATTAACATTTGAAATTTTAGAGTCAAAAATAATTATATATGTAATTAAGGAAATAAATAGTAATTAACCAATGTTAATTACAAACTATTAAGTTTAACAGTAGCTTACACATTAAGAAAGTCATTAGGAGAAACAAATAACAACGATCGTTTAAATTTGGAATGAATTAACAAAATCTCCAACGCTGTCAAATTTACACAGTTAACACACTACTGGTTGACCCCAAGTATACCTAGGTCGACCGTGGTTAGGGCCGATCGACCGTGGTCTATTAGTTAAGGTAGTGAATTTAGGCCTAAGCGGCTCGGATTTAAAAAAGTTTAATCGAACGGTTGGCATTGGTTTGAACCCCTACAAATATAGACCTAGACCCTTACTTCCAAACTATATTTTCTAATGGATGCGGAAGCTCTGCCATATTATCTACTCCTTCAAAATTATCATTTCTTAGAAATAGGTTTATTTTATGCGTATACTCGGTTGGAGAAATGTGGAAGGTGATTGAGGAAGAGAGTGGTTCCAATCAACTGTTGCAACAAACGTAAACTGCAAATTCGGATTTAAATTATATATCAACCCAAATCTCTCTCTTCTAATCTAGGTTTCTAATAGATCTGTATATATTTGTGATATATGAATCCAAATAGGGAGAAAAGCGAGTCAAATTGGAATAATAGGATTAGATCCGGAGATTTGGAATGATAACTAAAGGTGAGTGGGAAATTATGTATTTCTTAATAATATTAGATTTATGTTGTTATAGATCTATTTCATATATGTATAGATATAAATCATGATTTGGATATTTAATTTTATACATGCATCGAATTGATATAAATCACGATTTGGATATTTAATTGTACGCGTAATGGTTAAGGAGAACATGCCTATATTTTATGAAAACTCTATACTTGATCAATATTTACACATATTATGATTCTAAATTTGATTAGTTAATATATGTTGTTGAATACAAATAGAATTGATGATAAATTAAGTTAAGATTAGACAATACTTTAATATGTTAGAATGAATTTTGTAACAATGTGAATCTTTATAAATTATTTGAAATACAAATAAAAGTATAGTGTTTGAAGTAATAAGGAATGTAATCAAAAAGGAAGAGATGTACAAATTAAGGGAATCCCTGTATTTTGTATTGTCTATCCAATAGAGAGTAAAAGATAATTCTTTGTTATTTCACACACAACACAAGTGATCTTTAAGCATTTATAGAAAGTTATAGTGTTACTAATTTGCTTTGGGAAAAGAAGTAATTCTGTTGTATAAAAGTATGAAATCCCTTAAGTATACTAAAGTGATGTCAGCAGTAATAATAACAACAATTGAAAGAGGGAACCTAAAGCATGTAATTAAAAATGGTGTAGAAGATAAATGGTAAACAAAGAAGATACAATTGAATAAATATGGAAGCACTGAATTTAAATAGGCAATTAAAGGGAGATGTTAGCCAAAAAGGAAAATAAAGGGATTTCACTTAATAATCTTAAGTAAAAGGGAAAGGAAATAAGAAAAGATATTTAAAAAGAGAGTGGTAAATGACTCCATGTTAAATAAGATGTAAAAGCATAGGAAAGTAAAGAAATTTTGTCAACAGTGAACAGTAGCGGCACGGTAAATGTACAAGAATGGACCAAAAATATATAAGAATAATATATATACGTAGCCTCAAGTATGCATTTATGATGGGTGTGAACTATGGAAGTTAATACATAATTAAACAAATAGGATGACATAATCATTAGAATAGGTTGGAATGGGAGGTCAGTAGTGTTACACAATAGAAGTCTGCCTACAGAAAGGGGCAATCAGAAGTTATGTAACATTATATTGATGTGAGACGTATCCAAATATAGGACCCATAAAGAGTATATACTTGCTTATAGATGAAGGAATACCCCAATAGTAAGAGGAGTTTGCTTCAAAAATAGAAAAGCAGGGTATTGCCTTGATTGTGTTAGGCAATCTAGATAGGATAGTGGGCAGTTTGACGATATGTTAGCAGGTGTAGGCACCAATCTTGAGAGGAGCTACTACATTGGGTACTTCATTGGTCTAGAGTAGTCAAACGGGAAAGAAGGGGTTACGCCGAATGGCTACACCTTCTATTAGGGTATGCCACATTGGGTAACCCATAACAAGAGTTATTTGCTATTTTGTTGTTAGGGCAAAGCTAGTTAACCCATAATAGTGTTCTTTAAAAAAATGAATGGGGTAGTCCATGGAGCTGAGTCCATGGTAGGAAGCAGATAAGTAGTTAATCCCTAAAGCAAAGCGAGATAGAATACGGCTAAATTATAGTGACGCTATTATTAGGCACTAATGGGAGGTTCTACTTTGTAGCGAGCAATTTAGCCTAGACATTGATGATGATGCCTGACAGTGCAGGATTACGGATAATAGCGGGGATTAATTCTTGATCAATTAAGGGACTGTTGTACTTATTCATATATACACGATTTCACACACATATATATATATATATGGGTATATAGATAGTCTATAATGAGTAGATATGACATATCGTACGTGTATGTGGAATCGAGATGGCTAATAAAAAAATAAAAAGAAATAACAAGAGATGGAAGACAATTGACATAAAATAGTGTTATGTACACAGTGTATAATTTACCAGTCACCAGAACGTTGTTTTGACCCCCGCCTTATTACAACCTAGTAGCTAGCTTAGACTGACATATACTGGTATAAAGTGGGAACTATGAAAGGTTATGTTCCTTATCCAAGCTCG
Source organism: Allium cepa (assembly GCA_030765085.1). NCBI lineage: Eukaryota > Viridiplantae > Streptophyta > Magnoliopsida > Asparagales > Amaryllidaceae > Allium > Allium cepa. Next base: position 268,338,753 of record CM060931.1, on the reverse strand, counting down.
ACACTGGCAAGGAGACGAGAAATTGGAGTGTCAAACCTTGGTCAGTGACTATGTGGCTTATTATACTTTACTACTTCGCTATGATTTTATATCGATATTGCTCTGATATGCATTTATTTGTTTATTTGTAGATACCAAACCAACGATCTGTACTTTGATGGTCTTGGGTGTTCAATTTAGCGAGAATTCATGACAACTGGGGTAAGGGTTGTTATAGATGTTTTCTCCATATCAAACAATGATAGCCATTGGAGTAACTACACGAGAGCTTCTTCACATCACTTCGTAGTAACATGACAACTTACGTTCTCCCCTTTTTGGCTACACTCTCTCTATTTCCTTCTATCTTTTCTTTAGGAAATCTTGGGGTATAACATTATGCCCCCTCCTTTTTTGAAAATTTCACTTAAAATTTAGCTTAAGTAATTCCTTTTGCCTTGTTAAATGTGTTTCGAGGGTTACAATTCTTATTATAGCTTTCTTCGACCTTTCTGATTTTTGGATAGTTCATTTTATGGGAATAATCTTCCACAGCTCTGTTGTACACATCTTTACGGCGGGCCCAAAGGATTTTTCGTCCATCTTCCTTGGATAGATGCTTTCATCAGGCCCAGCGGTGGGATTAGAGGCTTAATTAACCACTTCTCTTTGTGTTATTGCTTTGATAGGCCTTACGGTGGGGCCAATGGTTTTCTCGTCCATTTCCATTGAATGAATGCTTTGATCAGGCCCAACAGTGGGATCAAAATCTTTGTTGACCACCACTCTTTAAATGGTAGCTTTGGTTAGGCCTCATGACAAGACCAAAGGCTTTCTTAACTATCTTCCTTGGATGGGTGCATTGACTAAGGTCGACTGCCAGATTAATGGCTTTATTGACCACCATTTTTGGATGGTTGTGTTGACCAGGCCTTAAAGTAGGACCAAAGGTTTTCTCGTCCTTCTCCCTTGGATAGATGCTTGGACCTAGATTGAAGGTGGGGTCAAAGGCTTTATTGGCCAACACTCTTTGCACGATTGCTTCGGCCAGGACTTACAACAGGACAAAAGGCTTTCTCATCCATCTTCCTTAGATGAGTGCTTTGACCAGGCCTGATGGTGGGATCAAATGCTTTATTGACCACCACTCTTTGGATGATTGCTTTGGCTAGCCCTTAGGGTGGGAGCAATGGCTTTTTGTCCTTTTCCGTGTTTGAGGGGTGCTTTTGCTCAACAAAACTTATTAGCCTCTTCTGATTGTACGCTAAGTTAAACATAATGTATCTCAACTCAGGGGCTAATGTCTTGATAATCTACTTTATTCATCCAATGCCATAAAGTATGGTCTCAAATGCTCGACATTCAATGGTCATTTTATTACATTCTTAACAGGTCTACTTATTATATAGGTTATGAAGGAATAACTTCATGAATGACTAGTGGTCCTTTACAATTTGGTCCCAATGGACCATCTATGGGGTGTTTCATGTTTGCCATTATTCTTCTTAATATTAAGTCTCCCTTTTTAAACACTCTTTCTTTTACCTTGTAAATTAAGTATATGCAGATTCTCCGTTGATATTTGACTGTCCATATAGCTGCTTGATCTCTTAATTTGTTGAATAGATCTTGTATTTCTTTCTTCATCACTTGGTTTATTTCATAAGAATAAGAGATTCTTCGGCCTGACGAGACTTCGATTTCGACTGGTAGCATTGCCCTAAATTCGTATGCCAAGGAGTAATGGGTACTCTCAGTAGCTATTCTTATGGAAATCCGATAGGACCATAGGACAAAAGGAAATTCTTCTGCCCAATTCCCCTTGGCTTTTCCTAATCACTTCTTCAAGATGTTTTTAATGGTATTATTCGCTGCTTCCACATACCATTGGCTTATGAATGCACTATTGATGAAAAACTATTTATTATTACGTTCTTCTCACAGAAACAAGTAAAATCTTCACTTTCGAATTGAGTCTCATTGTTGAAGATAATTTTATTTACGAGCCCAAAACAAGTGACTATATCTTTGTATGAAAAACTCCAACACTTTTCCAACATTTATATTTGGTAGTGGTTCGGCCTCTAACCACTTGGTAATGCAATCGATAGCTACCACAACAAATTTTTCTCCACCCTTCAAGACAGGAAGTGGTCCAATCAAGTCAATTTCCATACTTCAAAGGGTCAAGGGCTAGAAATAGTAGTCAAATTGCTTGGAGTAAGTCCTAGTATCCTAGAAAATTTCTGACATTTGTCACATCTTTTTACGTAATTCATGACTTCTTCCATCATCGCAGCCAATAGTATCTTTATCTCATGACTGTCTTTGTTAACTTTATCTCATTAGAATGATCTCCACAGAATCCTTTATTGGCTTCTCTAAACAACTTCACTCCTATTTCTTGTGCGATGCATCATAAGTAAGGCATTGGATACCCTTTCCTATACAATATCCCATCGATTATGGTATAAGGAGCTTGATACCTTAGTTTTCAAGCTTCTCTTTTATCTTTTAGTAACAACCATTTTTGAGATATTTGACCAAGGGTATCATCCGACTTTTTGTGTCTTGATTTTCATTGGAATTCATTTTTCCGAAGGCTACATTGTCACTAGTGTTTTCTTGAACATTCCCTTTAATGTTTGATGGTTGCTGCAGCTGTGATCTACTCAAAACCAAAACTCCATTGTTCAACTCTACTTTCCCTTCTTTAATGCTGGGGTTCTACTGAAACCAAACTGTGATAATTTTGACATCAGTTACTCCTTGAAAGCTTGTTGATTTTGCCAAAGAGTCTACTTGAACACTTATTTCTCTAGGTATTTGATGTTTGAAAAAAAATCTTCAAACTGGACTAACATATCATGGATTCTTTTGACATATCGGGTCAAATGAGCATCTTTGGTTTGGAATGTCTTAATTAGTTTATTCATCATTAGCTACGAATCATTGAATATTTCGATCCTTAAGATTTTGATTTTTTGCACTAAAGTTAATCTTACAATCATGCACTCATATTCGACACGTTGTTCATTTCTGAGAAACTCAGTTTCATGGTGTAGTGTATTCTGTGTCCTTCGAGGGTAATCACAATAGAGCCTTCCCAACACCTTGTTTGTTTAATGCCCCATCCATAGACATCTACCACTTTGGTTCAAGTTTCTTTTCCTTTTCTTTTTGTTCTTTAATAAATCACATGCACTTCGTTACAAGTTTGCCAAGGCTTGTCCCTTAATCGATGCCTTAGGTAAATACTCAATGTCGTATTGACTAAGCTCCATTTCCCATTTTACCAATCTTCTAGATACTTTAGGTTTGCTAAAGGCTCATCTTAACGGATAATTAGTCAAAAAATTTATCGAATGTGCTTGAAAGTACAACCATAGCTTTCGTGCTGTCAACAATAGGAAATATGCTAGTTTCTCTATAACTAGGTACCCAGCTTCAACATCTTTTAATCTTTTACTTATGTAGTAAACTAGGAATTGAATTCTGTTTTCTTTTATCATCAAGATTGAACTAACCACATGTTCTAAAACAGCCATATACAAGAAGACGTGTTCTCCTTCCACATGGCTTAAAAGTATCGGTTGCTTCTCCAAATGGTCTTTTAATTCCTAAAAAGCTTTTTGGCAATCCTTTATCCATTCAAAGGTTTTCTTCTTCCTGATTACATTAATGAAAGAAATACATTTGTCTTTGGCCTTGGATATAAGTCGGTTGAGGGCAGCAATCCCTCCGTTTAGCCCTATTACCTCCTTGTACATCTTTGATGGTGCTATATCCCTAATGGCCTTTATTTGGTCAAGATTAGCTTCAATTCCTCTTATGGTTAAAATATACCCTAAAACTTACCGGACTTAATTCTAAAAGATCATATCCATGGATTCAATTTCATCTTATACTTTCTTAATATGTCAAATAGTTTCCCTAAATCTTCTATATGACCGCTTTCCTCTTTGGAATTTATTAATATGTTATCCACATAAACTTCTATGTTTCTCTGAATCTAGTCTTTGAACATTCTATTTACAAGTCGTTGATATGTTTCTCCTACATTCTTTAATCCAAATGGCATTACTTCGTAGCAATATATTCCACTGTCTTTTACAGGGCTAGTGTGCTCCTCATTGGACAGAAACATTGGAATTTTGTTGCAGCCCTAATAGGCATCCATAAAAGATAGCAATTTATAACCACTAGTTATATCAACTAATTGATCAATTCTAAAAAGTGGATAACAATCCTTCAGACAAGCCTTATTTAGGTCCATGTAATCAACGCATATTCTCCATTTTCCTTTAGACTTTCTACCTAATACTAGATTTGCCAACCACTTTGGGTGCAAGACTTCCCTAATGAATCTGTTCTTTAGTAACCTCTTTACCTCCTCCTTCAGCACCATAGTTTGAGTTTTGTCAAATAGCCTTTCTTCTGCCTCATTGGAACAATTTTATGATCAATGTTGGGTGCATGACACATTATACCTAGGTTAATCCCCACTATGTTGATGTGTCCATGTGAATACATCCATGTTTGATTGTAAAAATAAAATCAATTTCACTCTTATTCTTTGTTCATTCCCCTGCCTATTGTCATGAACTTGGTAGAATCTTAGGAGTCTAACTTTATTTATTCTAGGTCCTCCATAGATTGTGAATTCTCCTATCTATCCCTAGAATCCATTTTTGATACTATTTCTTCTAAGATTTCACTTTCATGTCGAATAACTTGGTTTATATCTTTATACTTAATTTTTCTTGCTCTGAATTTGGTCTCCTTGTTGATCACTCGTTTTGTTTTGGTTGAAGTAGTGACTTATTTGCCATGGATATTAGTTCCTAGGGATTGATATACAAGAACTTTTTATTTTGGTTATATTTATTTAACTTTGGTCTGTAACAAGACTCCCCCACTTTTTAATATTGTTCAAGTGTTGCGAAATACATTTCATGTGAGCTAAATTTGTCGTGGCGAATGGTTTCCCGTCCAGATTTACAAATAAATTTAACCAACAGTTGTTTTGGTGAAACAAAGGTATCAAGTAATCTAGTGCTAATCTCTCAAAGAATGCATTAGTATGAAAGTCGGTCCATGATTATGGGTTTCAAACATCCTTGAGCATAGTAGAGTGCTAATTTGAACAGATAGCTTGATTTGGCTAACCAGAGTAGAACCTTTATTGTTGAACCTAAAGATCTGTCCTAAGCTTGGCTCGAGCTTCTCTTATGGAATCCCCATCCATTCAAAGGAAATTTTAAAATGACATTTACTATGCTACCAGTGACTACCAGGACCTTGGATACGAGCAAATGCCCAATTTGAGCAATTATCATGAGGAGATCATTATGGTGGTGCTTAAATAATTCTATCGCTACCAATAGCATGTACCACTTTTTGATTAAATTCATCACACTCTCCTTTCTTATTTGGTATTGCAAAGTTTTGCTTTTTCTTATGCTTTCTCCTATTATGAAATATCTCACCCATCTGCACAAACTTGTCGAATTGAAACTGAAAATCCAATAGGTCCTTGCATCCATGGATATACAACTCCTTCTATAAAGGTGTGTTTTCTACTAATCCAAACTTCACAACAATCAGCTTTTCACTATCATTTACTCTCCCAACCATATTAGCCTCTGTATTAAACTGCTTCAAGTAATCTATAACATGCCACCTTTATACCCATACTACCGAAGGATACCATAGAGTAATATTGTTAGGTAATATGGAGAATAAGGCTTGTTACGAATTCCCTTAGGCTGACACAATCATGTTTTTACCGTTATGTCTCATGAAATATTATGACATGAACAGTCTCAGCACAAAGCAATGAACATGTTGAATAAAATAGAATGGAATAATATATCACAAAGTTTAGAACACAGAATCACAAATGTAGCGGAAAATATAATACAGACTATGCTACAACACATAAAGCGAGTCAATAAGCAAAGTACCTGACCCATATATAGGCAAGATGTTTGTAAAGAATATATATACATCAAAATGAGTCACTATATCATACAAAACATATATGCATTTATATGATTCTAGCACAAAATAAGGACTACATATATAAACTATCTATTCCTGTAGAAGCTACCTCACATCCATAGTCATTAAGTCCCTAGGCCTGTCACATTTAGGTATGATCCAATTATTTATAAAATAAATGGGTCAGACTATCTCTAAATATCAAAGTGTGAGATCATAATAATAACCATGCATAATACTCAAGGTATAATAAAAACTATTTAATATGCCAAAATTCCGACAAAAGGAATCCACACAAAACCACGATATCATAAATCATATCATGCCCATCAACGTTAATCATCTCAAAGTATGGTTACTGATCATATCAAAATCAGGATCATAAAACTAGCATGAAAGCTAGTATATCTCAAAAAATAGCGTATTAAATGACAGGGAGTCAAACCGTAAGAAATATAAGATTATAGAAAGTAAGTCTACATCAAAAGACGAGCACAGAGCAAGTTGAGGTAAAATAACCGATCCTATAGATATATTGAACAAAAGGAAATTCTTAGTGTGAGTTTCCTTATTCCAAGGGGACACTGACAAGACATTATCTAGGAGTTCAAGAAAGACTGACATCAATAAAATCCTACAACCATATTATACTTGATCATAACAAGAGATATGCCTATGGTAACGACTGCTGGCTTTAGTACGTGATAATAACTAACAAAGACACCACAACGGGAGGTTTGACCATTGTCATCCGCTGTTAGGGTGACAACTAGACTATAAGGTCAACCGATAGAATGCACTAATGAATACGACAAGCTATAAACAAAATAAGCTTCCCAAGATACTACTTAATTAAAAAATGTTACATACTACTTAAATTGTAATCACTAAAGTAACTTTGTGTATCCCATACCACTTGGAGTTGCTAGATATTACTTTAAGCTAGTAATTTCCACTCACTCAAGTTCTCTGCAAAACAAGTCATACAATTAAGCAATGAAGTGATACCGAGTATCCCATACCACTCAATACTATTAAACTGTTTAGTTACGTTTCTCATATTATAGAAAAAATAATTAGCATATAGGCTACTTTTAATAAAATCTCTTGAAATTAAAATTATCTTAAGATCTAAATTTGACTTTAAATTATTTTAAATCCATTTTTAAAAAGCTAGTTTACTTCTTAAACTACTTCAGAAAAATAAAATGTATACCTAACCATATATATATATATATATATATATATATATATATATATATCTGTATGTGTGTGTTTATAAACCTGAGATAGTATACTTTTTAAACTATTTCTTTAAGTCTAAAATCATTTGCTATAAAAATATAAATACTATAGATTTTTATATCTTTATGAAATCCGAGTTAAAACTATTTATATGTAATTTTATAAATTTCATAAGAAGGTTGTTACTATTTTCCAGTATCATTAGTTAACAAATGCATAGATAGCTAAATCATATTTAATTAAGAGGAATTTTTTATGAAGGACAAGCTTCCAAAGTCTTAGCTTATAGGACAGGCTCTTCAAAATCTAGTCATAAGGACACGATATGTAAAAATGATATCAAGGATTATAAAATGACACTATGCAGTATCATTTTATGAAAACATTATGCAAAAAGAAAACTATCAAGTACAAAATGCTGCTAAGTCATGCCATTTGAAATTAAAAAGCTACCACTAGGTAAGATCAACTATTACATAATAAAATTGAAACATAAGTGTTTTATCCTTCTTTTATTCCAATAAATACAAAATGATACTACATAGTAGTATTGTCCTTCCCATTGAATTTTTATCCTTCTGCAATATTTAATTGAAAATTATGTCCTTCTCACTAAAAAATTAAGAGCATGTCCTTGAAGCTAAAATATTGATGAAGTTTGTCCTTTATATTATTATCCTATTTAAATAATTTTAGAAATTATCTTTAAAATATGAATATTAGGCGACTTTAAGATTTAAATAATGATAACCATGAATACAAGAAAAGAATCAAAAAACAAAGTAAAATACAACAAATAAGACCATTGTCGGTGCACCAATGACGATGTTTTCCAAGAGAATTCCAACTTTAGGAGATTGTCTATGATGGTCAAATTTCTACCTCTAGCACCTGATTCTCTTTATAGTGCACCTGAACCTTATATACAAATAAGAATATGCTTACATCCATCATCCAAATCATCATATGATCAATATAATTGTGATTACATGCAACTTTTATTTAGCATAGAGGTTTAGCAGGTTTTAAACACAGTAAGCCACTATATTAGCACATCTATATGATTAGGATTTCAACCAAAAATTCATGTTTCAGGACACAATAAATTTATGTATAGGCCTTGTGAGGGATTCTCACCTTAACTCCTTTAAGTTCCTATCCAAAACTCCCAAAACAACCTTGCTTTCACAAATTAACCAAACCTAGAACAATGCACATAGAAGGGATTAAAAAGGGATTCAAAACACGATAAAAACTAAATTCAATTGGTCTAAAAGGTATATAAAGGATTGAAAAGCTTATTTTGAATTTATTAGGATTTTTAGAAATTTCTTTGAATCTAGATTGAATATATCTATCCTAGGGTTGAAGTGAAGAAAACACTTAGCTATTCTTTATGATTTTCTTTGTACATACTGTAATTAGAAATGAGAAGAAACTTCCCTCTATAGCTAAGGTTTAAGATGGACCTAGGGTTAAAATAAAACCCAAGAAGGAGAAAAAGATGCTTTTATTTCTTTATTTTTTTCTAGTAAACCCCCTTTTCTTTCCTAATTAAATGTCAACAACATGAAACATCTTCTTTACACAATTTTACCAAAATTCTATTAATTAACCACTTTTAAATATCAAACCAATTTATATATTATTTTGAATTAAAGCTTCAACCTATAATTTAAAAGTAGTTATTTAATATTTAAAAACTTTCAACTTCTAAAGAGTTATTAAAACAGAATCCTTATTTTCCTTATAAAAACATGATTTTATTTGAATGATCAAAGAATTTATTTCATAAAGCTAATTTTCCAAATCATTATTTAAGTTTAGGATTTACAATCCAAAAGGATTCATTGTCTTTTAAAAAGAACAAACCTTTAAATTTCACTACGTCCTAATATCTAGAATTTCAAATTCCTATTTAGATTTATACTTTAATCATTTCGAAATTCTAACCAACGTAACTTACAGATCAAGGTTGTTATAAACTCCCCCCTTAAAGAAATTGTGTCCCTACAATTCTACTATAGGGAAAAGTCTATAATAAGCTTATACGAAAAATCGAATAAAGATAATTGACTCAGAAAAGATAACTTATTGGACACATGTGCATCTGCAAACAGCTACAGATACGTCTGCTCAATAAAGTCTCTAATCTTCTAAAAGCATTCTTTTTTATTTACTAACCACTGCACCTTTATAAGTGGAACATCGTTTCTTCTAAATTGCTTTACGTTAGATTAAATATCGTGAATTAGCTCATGCACATAGGCCAAATCAGAAGACATCTCAAGTTCTGCAACTTGCTTTGGCTCAAGCATCGACTCGAGGTCTCTAAGAAATTTCTGAAGCTACGAAACATGGAGCATATTGTGTATTCCGGCTGGAAATGTGACATGATATGCTACCCTGCCAATGCGTTCGGTGATTGGGTATGGTCTAACAAAACTAGATGCCAACTTCCCAAATTATCTAAAACATATCATTCCCTTCATTGGAGAAACATAAATGAAAACTAAATCCCTGTTTGAGAACTTTAAATTCTTCCTTCTCCGATCTGCATAGGAATTATGCCTATCCTGAGCTTCCTTCAACATTCGCCCAATAAGATCAATCTTCTCAAAAGCTTCTCTAACTGAATCTAGTCTTAAAATCAATTTTTCACCAGTTTCCATCCAACATGAAGGGGAATGAGACGGCCTTCTATATAAGGCTTCAAAAGGAGTTTGTACCAATACTCGACTGAAGCTTTTGCTATAAGCAAATTCCATTATGGCCTTCCCAACTACCACTAAAATACAGAAACATGCATGAAGAAAATCCTCTAAAGTCATGTTCACACGCCTAGTTTGCCCGTTAGACTGAAGATGATAGGCCGAGCTAAGATTAAGCTTTATACCTAATATTAATTAAAGACTCTTCCAAAACCCATTGGTAAATAATGGTTCCTAGTCACAAATTATGACACCAAGAATGCCCTGTAATCTAACAGTCTCCTTAACATAAAGTTTTTCCAACTAAGGTTCGATTAGAATTTACGAGAGTGAATGAGCTGACTTTGTCAACCGATCCGTGGTTGTGACGCCCCACCTCTATACTCACGCTAGCCAAGTACACTACAAGGTAATGCCGTCGACTAACACGGAGAATAAGGCTGGTTGGGAGCGACCATCTATAGCCTTGCTCTAACTATCTATTGAATACATCGACAATAATCATACCAAGCGGGTCGACATACCCAATGAATACTTAAAACAAAACCATAGGTGGTTGGAGGATCTATTAGAACATAATATAACAACTCAAATTTAATATACATCATAGAACAGTAGATCATCATATACATATATACGGATACATAAGAGAGCTTACAAAATAATACATGTCAAGTGGTATAGCAAACCACAATATACAGACGAACCAAAAGAATACATATATCAGAGTTACAATAAAAGGACTACACAAAAAGCTTTAACGAAAAGGAACAAGCTGAATTGTCCAAGCGGAAGCAAAATAGGCTAAGTCCAAAAGTACCTAACCTGAAACATCTCGGTCTGACCCGAGTATAAAATACACGGGTCAGTCTAGCTAAACAAATCAGTTAGATAAACTGAACAACAATAAATCTGCAAGGTCACAAGGTATAACAAATATGTCTTAAAAATATAACACAATCGTCTAACAAAAAGATGAATCATATCTTAACAAGCCTTATATCATCGGCAACTCATAGAAACAAAGGATAGGACTAACGACTAACGACGCTATATTTAAATAAAATATTTCGGACCAAAAATCCGACTAACGACGCTATATTTAAATAAAATATTTAAATATAAAATCGTTAAATATGCGGGTTGTTACAGATCTCCCCCCTTACAAAATTGCGTCCCCGCAATTCCTAGAGACGATACTTGTAACAACTACATACATACAACATTAAAAAGAAAAGGAAATAAGCTTGAGATGAAAAGATATTCTCACCGTTGCCAAGCAAAGATAGAAAACCCGGATAAGATCGCTCGATATACTCTCTGGTTTCCCAAGTACAGTCATTGGGATAAGCGGACCATTGAACTTTAACGAGCGGCACATCCTTGTTCGAAGGTGTCGCACCTCCGTGTCAAGTACGCGAATAGGTTGCTGTATAATAGATAAGTTTGGTGAGATCTCAAGCTCAAGAAAATCAAGAGAATCAATAACAGAATCCGACTCCCGAAGACACTTCCGAAGTTGCGAGACGTGAAACACGTCATGAATGCCAGATAAATGAGCTGGAAGTGAAACTCTATAAGCCACAGGGCCAATACGTTCAGTAATAGAAAATGGTCCCATAAAGCGAGGAGCCAATTTTCCAGTCATACTGAAACGCATAACCCCTTTCAAAGGAGAAACACGAATAAAGACAAGATCACCAATCGAGAACTCGAGAGGCTTCCTACGGCTATCCGCGTAGGATTTATGGCGGCTCTGTGCCTCTTTCATTCTCAACCGAATAAGATCAATCTTCTCGGAAGAATCACGAACAAAATCTGGACCAAGAATAAGCTTCTCCCCAGATTCTAACCAACAAAAAGGTGATCGACATAGCCTTCCGTATAAGGCTTTGAAAGGTGCCATACCGATAATAGATTGAAAACTATTATTGTAGGAGAACTCTACAAGAGGTAGATGATCCTCCCAACTACCACCGAAATCAAAAATATAAATACAGAGAAGATCTTCCAAGATACGATTCACCCGTTCAGTCTGTCCGTCAGACTGCGGATGATAAGCTGTGCTGAAATTAAGCTTTGTTCCCAAAGCTTGCTGAAGACTCTTCCAAAAATGACTCATGAATAAAGGATCACGATCACTCACAATAGAACTAGGAACACCATGAAGTCTCACGATTTCCTTGACATACAACTTTGGCAAATGCGAAGCAGTCCTATTAGACTTAATAGGGATAAAATGAGCAGACTTAGTGAGGCGATCAACAATAAGCCAAATGCTAGAATGGCCTGATCTCGAACGAGGTAGGCCGTCAATGAAATCCATAGAAATCTGATCCCATTTCCATAATGGAATCTCTAGAGGCTGAAGAAGACCATAAGGATGCTGATGTTCGGCCTTAAAATGCTGAAAAGTTATGCAATTACTCACATAACTCGCCACATCGAGCTTCATGCCTTCCCAATAATAAAGATGACGCATATCGGCATACATCTTACTACTACCAGGATGAATGGTATACTTAGAATGATGACAGTCATCCAGAATGTCATGCCTAAGTGCAAAACCAAAAGGCACAAAAAGACGGTTCTTCTTGCGAAGACACCCATGAGAATCAATGCTGAAATCCCGCAACGCCTCATCACAGGATCTAGACTCACAAAGATGAATAAGATGCAACAAATCAGGATCACGCCGCTGAGCATCGGCAATACGATCCAATAAAATGGGTCGAGCTCCCAAACTAAATAATAGAATAGGAGAATCAGAAGATGAACCTCGATTACGAATTTCACAAAAACATAGAGTCTCAAGAATATCCCATTCGACAAGCATCATAGAAATAACAGCCGAATGTTTGCGACTAAGCGCATCAGCAACACGATTACCCTTTCCAGGGGTATACTGGATATTAAAGTCATAGGAAGCAAGAAACTCGAGCCAACACTGTTGTCTCATATTGAGTTCCTTCTGAGTGAACAAATACTTCAAGGATTTATGATCGGTATAGAGAATGAAGCGCTCGCCCAATAAACAGTGTCGCCAAATCTTTAAGGCAAAGACAATGGCGGCTAACTCAAGATCATGAGTGGCATAGCGAACTTCATTCGGACTCAGTTGCCTAGAAGCATAAGCAACTACCCGATCCTTCTACATAAGAATAGCACCGGAACCACTACCACAAGCATCGGTGTAGACAACTAGATCATGATTCCCCTCGGGAACCACAAGAATAGGAGCATTAGTGAGAAGTTCCTTCAATGTCTGAAAGGAAGCTTCACACTTGTCGGACCAAATATAACGAATGCCTTTCCGAGTAAGGCAGGTAAGAGGAAGCACAACACGGGAAAAATCCTTAATGAACCGACGGTAATAACCCGCCAATCCAAGGAAACTATGAATCTCATGAACATTCTCAGGCCTCTTCCAATTGTGGATGGCTTTGATCTTTGAGGGATCGACAGAAATGCCATCGGAAGATACAACATGGCCTAAGAACTTAAAGTTATTCTCCCAAAAGTGGCACTTGGAGAATTTGGCTCAAAGCTGATGATGACGGAGAGTGCTCAAGACAATTCTCAAGTGATTAGCATGCTCAGCATCATACTTAGAATAAACAAGGATATCATCAATGAAGACAAGGATGAACTTATCGAGATATTCCCGGAATACCCGATTCATGAGATCAACAAAGAAAGCAGGAGCGTTCGTCAAACCGAACGACATAACGAGCCACTCAAAAGAACCATAACGAGTGCGGAAAGCGGTAAGAGGTATGCTATCTCCGCGACTCGTAACAGATGAAAACCTATGGAAAGGTCAAGCTGAGAAAAGACCTTAGCACCACTCAATAGATCGAACATATCATCGATCCTAGGCAATGGATACCTATTCCTAATGGTCAACTCGTTAAGCTTGCAATAGTCAATGAAAAGCCTAAGAGTTCCATCAGACTTCTTCACGAAGACGACCGCGGATCCCCATGGAGAAAAACTGGACTGAATCAACTGCTTGGACTCAAGCTCTAAAAGATGCTTCTTGAGTTCCTCATTTTCCTTTGTAGACATCCTCGTGGGAGGACGACTAACTGGCTGCGTGCCTGGAATGAGATCAATGCGGAACTCAATTGCCCGCTTGGGTGGCAAACCCGAAACAGGTTCAAAAACATCAGAAAAGTCACAACCAATAGGAATACGAGATAGGTCATCATCATCTCGTGAGTAAAGAGAATATAAAGCCATTTCGGAATTATCCACACCCCGAAGAACAAGAGATAACTGAGTTGGCGAATCCGGATGTCGAAGATACAAAATTCTCTCCGAATAAATAATCCTGGCATCATATCTCACTAGCCAGTCCATACCCAAAATCAAATCAAATCCCAGACAAGAAATAACGTGTAGATTCGCACGAAAAGAAAAGCCACATAAAACAATCTCAACATCTTCACAAAGCATTCTAAGGGTCGCGGATCCCCCAATAGGATTCGCAATCCTTAAAGAAGTAACCAAAAAAGAAACATCCACAGATAAATCGTCAACGAGCTTCTTCGATACGAAAGAATGTGAAGCACCCGTATCGAAAAGAACTCGTATACTATGATCATGAAATAAAATAGAACCTTCCAAAATAGATAGAGATATACCTTTGGGCTGAGAAGGACCTTCAGAAGCCTTAGCAGCATAAAGCTTGCTAGACTTGGCACCAGCCGGAACAATAGGGCAAGTTGAAACATGATGACCTTCCTTCTTGCAATAACGGCAGAAGAGAGGCTTAGGACAAGCTCGAATAATATGATCAGGAGAACCACAATTGAAACACTTCCGAACGAAAGGTGTTCCAACAGACTGAGGCTGAGAACTAGAACCACCAGTCTTCTTCTTCTTAGAAGGAAAAGGCTTCTTCTGAAATGGAAACGGCCTCTTATTGGGGTTCTTGGAAACCTCAACATCAACATCACTATCACACTCCTTCTCGACGGTCTCGAGATGAAGCGCCGAATCAACCAACTCCTCAAAAGAAAGTTTAAGCTGGAGCAACAAAGACTACTTAAGATATTTATTAAGACCAGAAACAAACTTCAAATTCTTATTATAAGAAGTGCTAATGAATTCAAGACCATACTTAGATAAAGCCTCTAATGATGCAACATACTCAGAAACAGAAGATTTCCCTTGCTTCAACTCAAGGAAGCGATGGGTCAATAAAACTTTTTCAGATTCAGGAACGAACTTGAGTTCAAATCGCTCTCGAAACTGAGTCCAAGAAAGAGTAGACTCATCAATTTCGGCTACAAGAAGCTCATACCAATCAAGAGCACGCTCTTGTAATAAGCTAGAAGTTACAAGAACTCTATCATGGTCAGAAAGATCCATACGAGAGAAATACGCTCGCACGTGCGAAACTAAGCTTGGACTTCAAGAACGGACTCGGAGCCCTTAAACGGCTTTCCTCCAAGATGAGCAAAATCATTGCATTGGCGTGCAAAGGAAGACTTGCAAGGTGGAGACACTCGAGGAGGAACTGGAGGCTGAGTG
Organism: Allium cepa; assembly: GCA_030765085.1. Taxonomy (NCBI): domain Eukaryota; kingdom Viridiplantae; phylum Streptophyta; class Magnoliopsida; order Asparagales; family Amaryllidaceae; genus Allium; species Allium cepa. The sequence goes on along the minus strand of CM060931.1, from coordinate 268,323,277 downwards.
CTCCTAAACAATTCCAAAAACTGATCGGCAGACATATAAACGCCATCTGGATGTGAACCACTAGATCTCCCAGCATCCGAACGTCGTCCCCTGCCTCTCCCAGCCATACGCTGAAGTATGATAAGAACAAGATTAATCACAAGGTAGATACGTTAATACGGAATACTACGGAATAAAATGCATTCCTAGACGTATTCCCCAAATTCTATCTAACCTTTGATGGTAGAAGGAATAGAAAGGCACGATGATTCAAAGATTTGTATCACTTATACACTTTAATGTACTGTAATATGTGCATCTATTCTGTGTTTGTCATATTTTGTCCTGAACCTAGCTCTCAGCTCTGATACCACGCTGTGACGCCCCGCCTCTATACCCACGCTAGCCAAGGACACTACAAGGTAATGCCGTCGACTAACACGGAGAATAAGGCTGGTTGGGAGCGACCATCTATAGTCTTGCTCTAACTATCTACTGAATACATCAACAATAGTCATACCAAGCAGGTCGACATACCCAATGAATACTTAAAACAAAACCATAGGCGGTTGGAGGATCTATCAGAACAGAATATAACAACTCAAATGTAATATACATCACAGAACAGTAGATCATCATATACACATATACGGATACATAACAGAGTTTACAAAATAATACATGTCAAGTGGTATAGCAAACCACAATATACAGACGAACCAAAAGAATACATATATCAGAGTTACAATAAAAGGACTACACAAAAAGCTATAACAAAAAGGAACAAGCTGAATTGTCCATGCGGAAGCAAAATAGGCTAAGTCCAAAAGTACCTAACCTGAAACATCTCGGTCTGACCCGAGTATAAAATACACGGGTCAGTCTAGCTAAACAAATCAGTTAGATAAACTGAACAACAATAAACCTGCAAGGTCACAAGGTATAACAAATATCTCTTAAAGAGAAAACACAATCATCTAACAAAAAGATGAATCATATCTTAACAAGCCTCATATCATCGGCAACTCATAGAAACAAAGGATAGGAATATCCCAAAATAAGCCATAAAGGCAAATAACAAATACCAATGAAGGTAACACAAGTTCCACAAGGTAATCGCTACATATCATGCGGCTCAAAAAGACCAACACTGAAGGGCAATACCTAGGGAATATACATATCAATGAAAACATCATAAAATTTGCACGTGCTAAGTACTGTATAAACAAGGATCCATGCGCCCGAAGACTCCAAACCCAATATCACCCACGCGGCTCATAACGACCAACATCGGAAGCGATACTAAAGGGCAACCCAATTTCACCCATGCGGCTGATAACGACCAACATCGGAAGCGATACTAAAGGGCAACAAACCCGAAGGCACAAACCCGAAAGCAACATACCCGAAGGCACAAACCCGAAGGCAACATACCCGAAGGCAACATACCCGAAGGCAACAAACCGTAGTGGTGAAGGTCTGGAGGCCCAGTACTGGACACCACTAACTGGCGGAATGTGTCATAACTCTCAAAAAGGAATCCGAAAAGTAGTAACGTGAGTCTCATAACCACTCGTTCGCACTAAACGGTTTACTATTCGTTAGTTAATTTCACACTCAAAGCAGTACAAAGTTCACCTCGTCTCATCGGTAAACCAGACCAAAAGGCTAAAACGATCAATCGAATAGGTCGGGGACTAATCGGAAAGATAAACGCATGGATTCATGGTCCGTGTTTTACCTAACCATTTAATCTCATTTCCACTCCCCTCGAAGTGCGAAATTGTGTGTGCCGTTTAAATAGAATTTATGAATTGGAGAAGGAAACTTTTAATACTATTTAGAGGGATTATTTATAAAAACCCATGAATAAAGTCAAAAATAAGTTATCAAAGCCAAAGATGCAATGACAACCACTAAGAACCACCTTGAATCGATAAAATTTGGAAAGCCAATCAAAATGAGCAAAAATAGGCAAAACAGCAAAATAGGAGCAGGTCGGTCGACCGGCTATAGGGCTCGATCGGCTGGCCAGAAGCAAAAAACAAAAAAAAAAGCTCGGGATAGCAGGTCGGTCGGCCGGCCCAGAGGTTCGGCGGCCGAACTGCAAGTTTCTGCACTTCCTGCCCTTTTTCAATAAGTGCAAACTCCTCCAAAACGCGACCGGTCGAGCAATGGACCTAAGGAGCCTTAGCCAATAGATACCCCAGCTCCATTAGCTCTCCGATTCGCCACCAAAAACATGCTCAAACATCAAAGTTAGGATCTTTAAAGAATTGAACCCAAACACTAAATATTTGGATATTCACCAATTAAATCCAAACCAAAAGCAAGTGCATATGAACAATTGCTAGGAATTCATACCCAACATCAATGAAATCAAGAGAAGTTGATGTGGGTTCAAAATTCACCTTCTTACACCCAAACAAAGATATATATATATATATATATATATATATATATATAAAAGCATAGATGTGAGATAAAAATCTCGCCTTTTATCATAAAGAAGAAGCTCAAACATAAGAAGGAGACTAACTACTCTTCACTTCAACTCTACAAGCTTCAATCTAAGAATAAAACACATATTTCCCAAAGTTAGGTTTAGGAAAACTTTCTGAAATTGAAGAGGAGAAGAGTTGGAGAAGAAGAAGAAGAAGAAGCCTACCACTATCTTCTCTTTGATTTTGGAGCAAGAATTCAAGTTGCAAGTGGAAATTAGGGCTTGGAATTTCTAATTCCCATTCTCTTCCCCCATTTTCAGTTTTTAACTTAAGTTTTATGAAAATGAAATAAGTGTGGAGAGGAGAGGGACTGAGTTAGGGTTAATTAGATAGTTAGTGGGCTGAACCCAACCCAAACCCAACTAGAAAAAGTTGCAAAATTCAACTTACTCCAAACATATCAAAGCTTATACTTAAAAAGATCGCAAATGTCATTTTGGAACCAATAGAGGTGGTATCGAGTCCCAATTCGGCCGTTTGCAAAAAGTAACATTTCAGACCAAAAATCCGACTAACGACGCTATATTTAAATAAAATATTTAAATATAAAATCGTTAGATATGCGGGTTGTTACAGTGGTCACCCGCAAACGGTCATGCTCATACTTTGAATGAGGCAATCCATCAATAAAGCCCATAGAGACCTACAAAAAAAATTAATTCAATCGTTACTATGTCAATTCAATGCGAGATAAAAATTAATTCAATCGTTATTAAATAACTTAGTCCACATTTACCTAATTCCACTTCCACTTCCGCAACGAACATCTATGGAGGAGTACACTAGGTCTCGGATGTTCTGCCTTAGCAAGCTGATAGGTCATAAAACGATTTACAAATCGAGCAATATACTGCTTCATTCCTTCCCAGTAATACAATCTCATAATATCTGCATACATCCCGCTACTAGCAGGATGAATGATGTGTTTGTAAAATGACATTCATCCACAATGTCTCTTTGGAGATTATCAATATCAAGTACAATAATTCTACCTCATCTCCGAAAACAACCCAGAGTATCAACCATGAACTCCTTCACCTTTACTACACCGCCACTAGAAAGATTTTAAACAAGATTTATAAACTCCGGCTCTCGCTTTTGAGGTTTTGTAATACAATCCTAAATAAAATGTCAAGCCTACGACGACCCGGAATTTTCGAGCATTTGAAATTGGAATATTTAATTGATTTTAAATGCTTAAAAGTTAATTTTAACTTGAATTCCAAATATCACTATTTACTTGATAATTAAATTATTGAATTATATAATTTGAAATTGGGTAAAATGTTGAATCTGGAGTTTTAAGCCTGTAAATAATTTGAAGGCTTGTAAAATTTATATTGATAATACTGAAGATAGTAAAAGTGTTAAAATTGAATTTAACGATGAACTGTCCAGTTTTGAAATTATATCGCTTAAATTGAATTTAAAAATAGCCTTCCGAGGCACAGCCTTGGAATTCGACGAAATCAGTTCCATTGGATCCGCGATATTGTATTATTATTGGATTTCAATTTTCGTAGCGTTTGGAGTTACCGTTTGTTCGTATGGGTGAGAAACGTATTGAAATTAAAATTGATAATTTTATATTTAAATTCAATTCAAAAAGCTATCTTCCACATATGACTGAATTAGGACTCGAAACCTTTTCCATTGTGTTCGGCATAGGGGCATAACACTATAAATGCCTAGCGGCACTTCTCGACAGGGGTTCAAGATTTTGATGTATGCGAACGAGACATTCTATAATTAAATTAAAAAAATTATAAAACAAATCAAAGCAGTTCCTACCTTCATAAGCTAGTCCAAGTTTTCACGCAAGCTATCCCCTCTTTCGTTCAATCAACTCCTATTACCTTTCTCTTCGTTTTACAAATCGCGTCTTCGTTCGTTCAGATTCACAAGCATTTGAATTAGAAAGGAAATGCCGAACTCCACCTTCATCTCACGTTAAAATCCAAATTGAAAAATTGAATCGCCTCTCCTTTAAAGTCGAATAGAGAAAAAAGAGAAAAAATTGGCCGAACAATCTCCTCTCTAAATCAAATCGCACGCCTCTTTCTTCGTTTGCCTGTTCAAACGAAATCACCTCACCCCTGCTCGCTGTCGAATGGAAGGAGAGATCATCGCGTGGCCCTCGATTCGGCGATGATCGGGGTGGGAGAGGAAGCCGTTTCAGCTCGAGCTCGCATAGAATGGGAGGGGCGACCGGCTGTGAAGTGTCAATGGACGCGAGGTCGCTCAGCACGGAGGTTGTATCGCGAACGACAAGGGGTTGGTTAGGGCACTCGAACCGGTTTGGGTGTTGAAATTGGGAGTCGCGACTGTAAGGGTGGATGGATCGATTTGTTTGCAGCGTGCTAGGGTTTTGGTTGTCGATTGGTGAAGGTCGTGATGTTTTTTGGGGTAATCTTTTAACCTGAACTATTAGTGCCTAATAAAATTTTAGTTTAGGAAGAAAAGAAAAGGAAAGTAGGTTCGGGAATATTATATATAAGGTTTAAAACAGAAATGTTGAAACTATCGGTTAAAATAAATAGTTAGTTTTTAAATAATAAATTATAGTTGTGAAATTATTTAGTTAACTTATTTAATTATTTTTAGTTACTGAAAGATATATTTTTAAAAAAGGAAAAAGATTTGTTTAAACTAAATTTTTGTTGGTTAATTTATTTATGAGGAAATTTAGTTTTAAATTTAATTTTTGTTAAATAAATTTATTAAACGAAATTGGTTTCAAATAAAATCATTAGATAATTAAAATTACCAAACAAAAATTAGTTATTTGATTATTTCGAATATTTATGAATTGTATCATTGTTTATACAAGGTCTAATACTGTGAAGACAAAATCGAATTGGAATGGATTGCAAACAGCAAAATAAAAGGTGAGTTAATCTCACTCATCTGGTTGCTATTTAAATTTAAATGGTTAAATTTAAATAACTGGTTGAATGATTGAATTGATTTGATGTGCTATACTATATATAGTAGTATATAGTATATATTGGATGATTGATTTCCCGCATTATATAGCGGATGAGACCTTATGCGCCGCATAATAGCGGATGATATTATATAATCCCATATACCGCGACATTCCACCTCGAAGTGGAATTGGTATTTTATGTTGTGCTAACATCTGTGGATGCAGGGAACAGGTTGGAGGGATCCAACTAGATTCCTCAAAATTATTTAGACTGTTTAATATTCTGTGTTATGAATATTTGATATTCTGTGATGAATTACATTGATAATTGGAATATTGAATTGGATTTTTTTTCGAAAAAAAATATAAGAGTAAATTTTAGAAGTGAAATAATTATAAAATAAAAATATGAATGAATTGGAAAGAAATAAAAGTGATATTTAAAAACTGAAGTTAAATTGTAAAGTAGAGATTTAGACCAAGTTTTAAATCAAAGTTAAATCTGGAATTCAAGTTTAGTGAATCTCAGTTTTCAAACAAATAAATTTTAAAAAATTTAAATTGTTTTAAAAACTTGAATGTTAAAGTATATTTTTAAATTGATTTGAATTTAAAAATAAATTTGGTTTTAAATTTCTTTAAACTTCTTTTATAAAATGAGTAAGTAATTCATTTAATGAAGTAAATAAAAAGGTAGTTAATTACTCAAGAGTGATTAATATTTGTGGTTTAATTAATGATTAATTACTTAATGTAATTAATTTAGATTAGGATAAATTAAATTTTAATTAGAAATCATTAATTTATATAATTAATGATGTAATTAAAGATTGATTAATTAAGATTAATTAATCAAAAATAAGTGATTTAAGAGAAATTAATTAATATAAGTAATTAAGGATTAATGTAATTAATTATAGATAATTAATTTATGAAGTAATTAAAGATGAATTACTGTTTTGGTTAAGAATAATTAATTTGTGTAATTAATTAAAGATAATTACTTGAATGTAATTGAAGGGTAATTAATCCAGGGTGATTAATTAAGATGGATAATTAAGGGATGATTAATTAATTGATTTGAAATTAATTAATGTCAAGTGAAGAAATCTAAGTGATTGAGGTTAGTAATTCGATTAGAAGTGATTAAATTTATTTTGGAAGTGATCAAGTTTGCTTATGGATGATTGAATGGTATTGGATGTCTTGAATGAGTTGATATCTCTGATATGAAATGTTTTGTAGTATCATATGTTTGGGCGGAAAGGATATTGTGGTTATCTATTAATGATGAATTGTTGTGTAAAGGGTCATCCTGCATTTAAAGTTTGAACTGTATTCCATTTGGATAACTTAGGTTAGGATGACGTGAGACTCGAAGAGACTGGAGTCGGGTATTAGAAAATACCCAAAACCACTTCGAAATTTTATAGATTGATATGTGAAATCAATAGGCTGGAATGAAATGATTTAAGTGAATTGGACTATTTAATCTAAATTTGGTACTTGAAAAAGTGATGTGTGAAATAAATGATGTCTATGACAAATTGTGAATTTGTAAATTGATACGAGTTACCCCGGGTTTTATATAAGTTGTATGCTTTGTATTCCATGTTAGATGGGTTTACTCACGCTAGTTTCCAGCCTGACCCAGGTGTTACTTTGATGTAATGCTCGGGTCAGACCGAGTATTAAAGATTTACAGGTAAGGACGTTCTGGAGCTCAGGAGGCGAGCTGGATGGAAAGAACGTATGTAGTATCTCCGCTGTATTATATTGTTGTATATCTGAGACATGATGATTGTGTATATCCAGTGTCAATATAACTCTGATGTATTATAAATGTATTTGACAGATACAGAATTCTTTTGTAAACTGTTATTATTTGATATTATATTTTGATCCACTGCGAATGTAAGAATCTTTGTTGTGTTCCTTCTTCTTCTTCTATCTCTTTCTTCTTTCCCTGACTATCTAGAATTTTCAGGATCCAAATTCTTTTGTCATTATATTTGGTATCAGAGCTGAAAGGTTAAGCGAGAACCTTGGCTCTGTTGGGATTACTTATTAAGGATAGGGTCAATGGTACCCTAGAATGAGTTGAGTATATATATATGAGAGCGTACTTGTTATTTTCTGATATAAAGATTTTAAATGATTTTATATAAGAATATATTTTGATATATACAAAGCAATATTTCATTCAAATAAATATTAAGTTAATTGGTTGTTAAATCATTGGAATTAAATAGAAACAATGAGAACTAAGTGGTAATAGAAATAGAACCAAAATGAAAATTAAATCTTGAATTTAGGAAAAGTTTCAGAATAAGATAATAATGAATTGGTTTCCAGTTGTAATAACATTAGTTATTTTCCTAAAATGATGAAATGATTGTTAATGATTTAGCAAAATAATAAAATGTTTAAGGAAGTAAACATTTAGGTAAGTATGCCTTATGAATTGGAATTGAAAAAGGGTTTAAAGGGTGAAGTATTAAATCTAAGTCCAGAAAATTTGGGGAATTTGTTCAAGTGTTTGAAAAAAATATAAATAGTATTATTTGAATAAAAGAGCTTGATTCAAACAAGATTTGTTTGGAAATTTATAGAAATTTTTTGTAAATTAAAACCAAAGGTGGTTTAAAATTTAAAGTAACTTGGGGTGTAAAGGAAATAAATATATATATTTGAAATAAACTCTAAGGTTGAGTATAAAATTTTCCTTGGAATGTGATGTAAAATTGGTTCAATTTGAAATTTATTTGAATTAATTGAAATTGTGATTAAGGTTGAATAGTTTCGAATTCAAATGGAATTTGATTTGAATTTGGGAAGAAATCGAGATTAACTCAACTTGAATTGGGGTTAAATCAATTTCAATGGAAGTTGAAGTTAATTAAATTGGAGTTGGGTCAATTTAAATGGGAGTGGAAATTTAAATTAAACTAATTGGAAATGGAGATCGGGAATTGAACAATTTGGCTCTGAAATATTTTTCCAAATAAAATATTTTAATATAAACTATTTTTAATCTATTTTCCAATCTATTTACTATATAAAACCTTTCTTTTTAAACCCCAAACTATTTTATACTTATTCTACAAATTATTTTTGAAACTATTTAACAATTTTTCAACAGTTTTATAAACTAATTACTAATTTTCAACTATTTTATGAATTAATTACTATTTTACAACTATTTTGCAATTATCTAAAAATTTATGAAACTATTTAACTATTTTTCAACTATTTTACAATTACTTAACTATTTTACAGCTATTATACAAACTAAGAATTATTTTTCAACTACCTGTCTATTTTTAAAATTTTCAAGCTATTTACTAAATATAAACTGGTCGGAGTTCAAACTGTTTATGATTGAATATCCATTTGGGATAAGGATTAAAGTGATAATCCAATGGAATTGAAACAATTGTGATTATGTGGATAGAAATTAAAGGAAATGTGAATGGAAAGAGAAATCGCTTTAGTTGATAATCAATGAAGATAAATATGTAGGATGTACGTATATTTTTCTATTCGCATAGTGATTTGATCCAGATTGGAGCTCAAAATTTCGAGATAGTTTACCGATCCAAGTTGGGATTTTTTACTCGATTTTCGATGGCGAACCTGGATATGGATTGTTGATTGGTTCTGGATATTCTCTATCATAGCTAGGCTATGCAAGGAGAATGACGGTTTCTGATCAAGAAGCCAGATCTGAGTCCGCACGAGGAAGTCGGGTGGACGATACTAGTTCGAAAGTGTAATTGTGTGATCGAGTGAGCGATCAGATTGGTATAGCGTACGGATGATAAGAGTACATCATACGGATTTGAATGAAATTGATATTGAAAATTGTGAATAAGAAATGTGAAATGATTTGTTTTGAAATGAAAGTATATTTTGTGAAATATACAATAGATAAAAGTGAAAATTGGATATTTTTATGATGATAAGTAAGATGGAAACAACTTTATAAAAAAAGGGGAGTAATCAAATTTGAATATTTGATTTTGAATAAACAAAGTTATATATCTTTGTTATATAATATAAATATCCCCTTATTGAATCTATTGGCGGAAGGAAAGGATTTTGAAAGTGTTTGAAGTATAAAAGGAGTTTTATACAAGTTTGAAATGATCCAAAGTTTTCAAAAAATATATTTATATATCTATATATATATATATATATAAAGGATCTTATGAGGATTTTTGAAAAAGGTTTTGGGAACCTTTGGATTTGGAAAGGCTTTTGATTTTTGGGTAAAATCAATATTGGAATTTGGAAAACCTAGTTTGAGAATTATCGATTTTGAGATAATCGATTTTGTGAAAAAGACATTTATATGAGATTCATACTAGGTGTATGATTTGGAAGATACTCTATGTGCATAGTATAAAGTTTTTTGATAATGGCTGTGGGGAAAAAGGCGCTCCCTTGAGATGAACTTCTCAAGAGTGCAACCAGGTGGTACTGCCTTGAACCCTAAGTGGGGGTTCTAAAGTTGATCCTGTGAGGAGTCCGGACAAAACTAGTTTCTGAGGATTATGAGTAGTGTGTAGCGGAAGTCAAGGGCGCTGATGCCTATAGAGGCATTTGGGTTAAGCTGTGACGACAGTGTAACTCGATGTCACTGCGATCTACTGCAGACCATAGCGAAAGTCGTGTGTGCCGCTGAGAGCCAACAGTCTGTGTTTGATTTTATATCGGTAGACTGCGACCTATTGTAACATAGCGAAAGTTTCCTTTTTGACAGCGAAAATCGAGGGCGCTGATACCTAAAGTTACATAGACTTTTGCTGCGATGGCAATGTAACCCTGGAATGTAACTGCGGTCTGTTGTAGGTTCCATGGCGTAATCAAGGGGTGTGGAGTATCTATAGTTACATGGACTTTTGCTGCGATAGCAACGTAACCCTGGAATGTAACTGTGGCCATGGATGGGGGTGATGATTTCCAGAGCATTCTCACCAAAGATATTTCCTCCATTTTCAAAAACCGTTTTCTATATTTCCAATAAAATTATTTTCCCATGTATTTTCACTAGGTATTGAAACGGGTTTACCTAGTACTTATAGATTTTCAGTCCTACGCCTGATCAACGTACGACAGAATTTCTGTGAAAACAAGAATGTACTGGTTGAGACATCGAATTATAAGAAGTATTTTTATAAAAATCTATTTTAATAATATTATGTGAATTTAAAAGTATTTCTAAATTTTTAAAATAAAAGTGTTGGAATTTTGGAAAATGAAAGAAAATCCAAACTAGAATTATAAATAAAAATTGAACTCAAGAAAATTTAATGAAGTGATTTTTGTAATAAAATCAAATATTGATATAAAAGTTGGAAGTAAGCTTATTAGCTAAATAAATTATTTGATAGAGTATGTTAATAAAATTTAACTCGGTTAAATAAAATGGATTGTAAGTTAATAACGAAGTTTGGAAATAAATTCGAATTATAAATAGAATTCGATTTGGACTGATAGTGAATTAAAATAAGTGGAGACGTTGTAAAAATAAAATGGAATTGGATTATAATAGAAATGATTTGAGTTACAAATAAAATCCAATTCGAGTATAAAATGAGTTGGAACCAATTGGATATGGCTAAAAACTAAAATGAATATTCTATTAAGTGAATATCGTCAAATTTCATAGAATAAATTAGTCATTCTACTTAAATGGAAGTAAATAAAAATTCTATGAATTGGTAGAGCTAAATAAAATTGATTTTTGGAATCAATTGAAATAAATGTGAGTTGTTTGGATTAAAAATAAATTGAATGTAATAAATTGAGTTATAAACCATTAAAATTGAATGGATTGGCACATGAATTGGTTGAAAGCAATTGAATTAGCTTTAAAATCATATAAATCGCTTGTGGAAAGTGTTTGGTACATGTTGCTTATGAAATGCATGTGTTTAGCTATTGAAAGTAAGTGAAATGTTAATAAATTTCATATATTTAGTAGTACATGTTTGAATTAAGTAAGTACAGGTACCGGGAAGCCGTTTGGTTGATTTGGACGCGCTAATTGCTAAAATAATAAGCATCTTGCTTAAAATGCTAAATAAAGGTACACTATGCAATAAAAAATAGGAAATATGAACTGTCTTTGTTTTTCCGACCATGGGGTCGATGTATATACATTTATATCTCTTGTCAAATTGTAAAAGCTCCTCCGTACAAATGAGACTCTGCCAAAATTTTCCGTAATTTTTGAGTTAGAAATTTTTTGGGAATTTTTGGAAAATTTTTGTTGGTGACAAAACGATTTCAAATTTGAAATCGAAATAAATTAGTGATAAAACTAATTTAAAATAATGATATGAATCAGTTATAAATGGAAGATAAAATTCAATATTCAGAGTTGAAGATAAATGGAATTCATATGGAAATGGGAAAACTAATTTGAATAAGAGTAGATATGAAAACTTCTGTAAGGAAATGTATAAAATGATTTTAAATTTAAATAACTGGTTAAATGATTGAATTGATTTGATGTGCTATATTATATATAGTACTATATAGTATATATTGAGTGATTGATTTCTCGCATTATATAGCGGATGAGACCTTATGCGCCGCATAATAGCAAATGATGTTATATAATCCCATATACCGCGATATTCCACCTCGAAGTGGAATTGGTATTTTATGTTGTGCTAACGTATGTGGATGCATGGAACAGGTTGGAGGGATCCAAGTGCATTCCTCAAAATTATTTAGACTGTTTAATATTCCGTGTTATGAATATTTGATATTCTGTGATGAATTACATTGATAATTGGAATATTGAATTGGATTCTTTTTGGAAAAAATATAAGAGTAAATTTGGAAGTGAAATAATTATAGAATAAAAATAAGAATGAATTGGATAGAAATAATAGTGATATTTAAAAACTGAAGTTAAATTGTAAAGTAGAGATTTAAAACAAGTTTAAATCAAAGTTAAATCTGGAATTCAAGTTTAGTGAATCTCAGTTTTTAAACAAATAAAGTTTAAAAAATTTAAATTGTTTTAAAAACTTGAATGTTAAAGTGTATTTTTAAATTGATTTGAATTTAAAAATAAATTTGGTTTTAAATTCCTTTAAACTTCTTTTATAAAATGAGTAATTAATTCATTTAGTGAAGTAAATAAAAAGGTAGTTAATTACTGGTTGAGATTAATCAAGAGTGATTAATATTTGTGGTTTAATTAATGATTAATTACTTAATGTAATCAATTTAGATTAGGATAAATTAAAATTTAATTAAAAATCATTAATTTATATAATTAATGATGTAATTAAAGATTGATTAATTAAGATTAATCAATAAGAATAAGTGATTTGTGAGAAATTAATTAATATAAGTAATTAAGGAAATTATAGATAATTAATTTGTGAAGTAATTAAAGATTAATTACTGTTTTGGTTAAGAATAATTAATTTGTGTAATTAATTATAGATAATTACATGAATGTAATTGAAGGGTAATTAATCTAGGGTGATTAATTAAGATGGATAATTAAGGGGTGATTAATTAATTGATTTGAAATTAATTAATGTCAAGTGAAGAAATCTAAGTGATTGAGGCTAGTAACTCGATTAGAAGTGACTAAATTTATTTTGCAAGTGATCAAGTTCGCTTATGGATGATTGAATGGTATTGGATGTCTTGAATGAGTTGATATCTATGATATGAAATGTTTTGTAGTATCATATGTTTGGGCGGACATGATATTATGGCTATCTATCAATTATGAATTGTTGTGTAAAGGGTCATCCTGTATTTAAAGTTTGAAGTGAATTCAATTTGGATAACTTGGGTTAGGATGACGTGAGACTCGAAGAGACCGGGGTCGGGTATTAGAAAACACCCGAAACCACTTCAAATTTTTATAGATTGATATGTGAAATCAATAGGCTGGAATGAAATGATTTAAGTGAATTGGACTATTTAATCTAAATTTTGGTACTTGAAAAAGTGATGTGTGAAACAAGTGATGTCTATAACAAATTGTGAATTTGTAAATTGATACAAGTTACCCCGGGTTTTATATAAGTTGTATGCTTTGTATTTCATGTTAGATGGGTTTACTCACGCTGGTTTCCAGCCTGACCCGGGTGTTACTTTGATGTAATGCTTGAGTCAGCCCGAGTATTACAGATTTACAAGTAAGGACGTTTTGGAGCTCAGGAGGCGAGCTGGATGGTAAGAACGTGTGTAGTATCTCTGCTGTATTATATTGTTGTATATCTGAGACGTGATGATTGTGTATATCCAGTGTCAGTATACATGTGTAACTCTGATGTATTATAAATGTATTTGACAGATACAGAATTCTTTTGTAAAGTGTTATTATTTGATATTATATTTTGATCCGATGCGAATGTAAGAATCTTTGTTGTGTTTCTTCTTCTTCTTCTTCTATCTCTTTCTTCTTTCCCTAACGATCTGGAATTTTCGAGATCGAAATTCTGTGTCGTTACAAAGCCTCTAGGCTTGCTATTACAATATATAATCTCAACTTTGCATCTTGATCTCCGACCTCACACAAAGAAAGCATCTCAAGGTCTCTCCACTCAACCAACATCATGGAAATTACTGCTTGGCTCCTGGGACTAAGGGCATCAACTACTTGATTACCCTTTCTCGAAGTATACTGAATCCCAATGTCACGACCCGTTTTTCTATCTCCAGAAAAACGCATCATGAATTAAGAAAGAAAGGGATAGAAGAAGAAAAGATAAGAAAGAAGAAAACTCAACAACATCAGATACTCACAGCGGAACGAATGAAATATAATATATCACACAAAATATTACATAGTATCATATACATCAGAGTACACAACTTATTCAACACATATTAGACAGTTATAAACATCTGTCTAACTATACAACTCAAGATATCATAAGATACAGACACAACACAAACACAGCGGAACCATAATATATCTACATATGGAAGCCTCCTGCTCCATATCTCCTCTAGAATTCGTCAATGAACCATTCGGTTGTAACTGACTCGAAGCATATGTAACAACTTTGTCTCTCTGCATAAGCACGGCTCCAAGGCTAGGACCACAAGCATCTATAAAAACAACAAGGCTTGTTACCTTTCAGAATAGGAGCATGAGTTAGAAGATCCTTCAACTTATAAAATGTTGCCTCACACTTCTCGGACCAAATATACTTCACTCCTTTTCTGGTCAAACTAGTTAGAGGAAGAACGATCGAGGAAAGGTCTTCAATGAACCATCGGTAATAACCAGCTAATTCTACAAAACTAAGCACTTCCATCACACTCTCCAACCTCTTTTCATTATTAATTGCTTCGATCTTTGCAGGATCGATCCAGATTCCAACCTCAAAAATAATATGCCCAAAAAACTTTACCTGCGTCTGACAGAAATGGCATTTAGAGAATTTAGCTCTAAGCCGATGACTATGAAGTGTCTCTAGCATAATACAGAGTTTCTTCTCATGGTCCTCCTTCGACCGAAAATAGACTAAGATATCATCAATAAAAACAAGCAAAAACTTATCAAGAATTCTCGGGATACTTGATTTATTAAATAACCAAAATATACAGGTGCATTTGTTAACCCAAATGGAATAAATAGCCATTCATATAAACCATACAGGGTTCTAAAATTTGGCAAAAGAATACTATCTTCTACCAAATGAAGATGATGAAAAACCGATCGCTAATTCTAACCAAGTAAAGACTTTCGCACTACTAAGCTGATTGAACATATCTCCAATTCGAGGCAAAGGATATCTATTCTTAATAGTTAGCTCATTTAATTTTTCTATAATCGATACACAATCTGTGTGCGCTGTCAGCATTCCTCGCAAATACAAAAATTGTACCCTAGGGCAAACTACTAAACTAAATAAGAAGCTTCGCCTCAAGCTTGATTAATTGCTTTTTCGGCTCTTCATTTTCTTTTGCCGACATCCTTGTAGGAGAATGACTAATTAGTTAAGCAAGATGAACTAGATCAATGTGGAATTCAATTGCCCTATAGGAGGCAATCTTGAAATAGGCTAAAAATGTTAGAGAAATCACACACAATAGGAATACTATTTCTCTCCTCATCATGACAAGGCTCGATAGTGAATTTTTTTTTGACTTGGATTGATTTCTTTGAGAGCTAAAGAAAGTCGATTACTGGAAGATGGATGCTTCAAATAGATAGTACATTCAAGACAAAGAATACGAGCTTCATACTTATCGAGCCAATCTAACCCACTATCATACCAAAACCCACATGCTGAATAACATGCAAATCAATGAAGAAAGATAATGTCAACATCTTTGTAGAATAATTTGAGAGTTGTAGATCTACCTATAGGATTCGCGATCTCCAAAGAAGATATCGTATACACAACATCCAAAGAACAAGTTTCTATGAGCTCCTTTAACATGAACGAATGTGATGCTCCGATGTCAAAGGGAACCCAAATATTATAGCCATAAAATAAGATAGAGCTTTCTAGAATAGATGAAGATGTTCCTTGCGACTAACTAAAACCGCTAAAGGACTCAACTGCATTCAACCTTCCACCCATCTGTCATCGAGTAAAAACGGGACAATCGGCAATCTTGTGGCCTACCGTCTTACAATAGCAACATGTATAAGGTGAGATTGGAATTGTTGAATGAGGCTTGGTGCTTTCCTTTGCATAATACCCTTTAATCCATAATTAAAGCACTCAATCTGATCTATCTTTTGGTTCTTGAAATCTGAATCTTGCTTCTTAAACTTCTTATTTTAAAACCTAGGCTTGAACTTGCCAAATGACTTCATTTTCTTCCAATTAAAATCTTTCTTCTACGAAGGAGGTTCATCACTGTTGTCCTTCTCTTCTTCTTCTAATCGAAGAGCGGCGTCAACCAACTTCTTAAATGTAATCTCAAGTTGAGGCAACAATGCATTTCTCAAAGAATTTCTCAACCCATACACTAGTTTCTGATTCATTTTCAGAGGCATACCGATAAGTTCCACACCATATTTGGATAATACCTCAAATGTTGCTTCATACTTTGAAACTGAAGAATCTCCTTGCTTAAGATCTATGAATCTCCAAGCTAATGCTGCCTTTTCCACCTTAGGCTTGAACTTCATCTCGAAATGACATCTAAATTGCTGCCATGATAATATGGCCTTATCAACCTCCACTACAAGAAAATCATACAAATCCAAGACTCTTTCTTGAAGCTGACTCAAATCTACTTGCACTCTATGCATATCATAGAGCACTATGTGTGTGAAAATACCCTCACACGTCTTCAACCAAGCTTGGACTTCAATAGCATCTTCGGTCCCCTTGAATCTCTTTCCTTCTAAGTAAACACAATTGATACACATACGAGCGAAATATGTCTTGTGAACGGCAGGATCTATGGGGCTATACTAGATGACCAACATTCTAAACTAACTCCATAATCTATTGGGTAGTCCTAAATACTTCGTCTAGATTCAGAATAAGTTTGCCTACCACCAGCCATATCCCAGTTCTACCAAATGCAAGATTTCAATATAAAAGTTTTCCATGATAATTATCATAGTACAAGAAGTAAAGCATATAAATAATTCATGATTAACCTCAGAAATAATATAAACTAATTCCTAATAGGAAAAGGGACTGAAATCTGCCCTGCACACCCAAGGGACTGGACTCTAAGTCTGTCTAGGCTCATGTCTCTTAATTCTATATTGCTCAAACCTTAGCTCTGATACCAAGTTGTAATGCCCCACCTATATAACCTTACTACTCAAGGATACTACATAGTAATATTGTTTGATAATATCGAGAATAAGGCTTGTTAGGAGCGACCATCCATATTTATTCCCTTTGGCTAACACTATCGTGTTTTTACCAGTATGTCTCACAAAATATAATGACGTGAACAGTTTCAGCACAAAAAATAGACACGTTGGCTAATATAGAATAGAATAATATATCATAAATCATAGTGGAAATTATAATACGGATAATATCACAACACATAAAGTGAGTCAACAAGCAGAGTACCGAACCCACATATATGCATATAAATAAACTACGAAAGTCCTCACAAGAATATATACATCAAAATGAGTCAGTGTCTCACACAAATATATAGGCATACATATGAGTCAAGCACAAAATGAGGGCAAGTATATATATACTATCCATCCCCACAGAAGCTATCTCACATCCATAGTCAAAGAATCCCTGGACCAGTCAAGTCTCGGTCTGACTTGAGTATTTATAAAATAAATGGGTCAAACTATCTTTAAATTTCAAAGTGTGAGACCATAATTATAAGCATGCATAATACTCAAGATATAGCAATAACTATATCATATGTCAACATCCCAATAAAAGTCATCCAAATAAAATCACCATTTCATAAATCGTATCATACCCATCAACGGTAATCATCTCAATGTACGGTTACCGATCATATCAAAATCAAGAATCATAAAACTATCATTAAAGTTAATATATCTCAAGAAACAACAGACTACATGATAATGAGTCAAACCATAAGAAATATAAAACTACATGAAAGTAAATCAACAATAAAAGACGAAAACGAAGTAAGTCAAGATAAAATAACCAATCCTATAGATACCTTGACTATAAGGGAGTTCTTTGTGCGAGTTGCTCTATTCCTACGGTAGACTGACAAGACATGCCCTAGGAGTTTAAGAACAACCAACACTAGTAAACCCCTACGACCATAATATAACTGATACTTATAACACGAGGTGTGCTTATGGTACCAGCCATTGGCTTCTGTAGTATTGGGCGAATAACTGAAAAGATACCACGACTCGAGGTTCGACCACCGTAGTCAGCGCTACGGGGAAAACTAGCCTACAAAGTCAAGCAATATAATGCACTAATGAATATGATAAGCTATAGACAAAGCAAGTTTCCGAAGATACAATTTAATCAAAAAGTGTTACATACTACTTAAATAGTAATCACTAAAGTAAATCCATATGTCCCATACTACTCGGGGTTACTACAGTATTTACTATGCTTAGACCAAAAATGGCACAAATACCCAATAGAAAATAAAACAGAATAAAAAGTGAAGAAGATAAATTAAGTAAGAAATGAACACATAGAGATTTATAGTGGTTCAACAAACTCCGGCCCACATCCACTTAATTATCTTATTGCTTAACTTCTGACTTGGGGATAGAAGTTCTTAGGGGTCAGTACAACTTTGACACTTAGATTTTCAAAATTACAATAATACAGAATAGAGTAGAGTTAGAGCCAAAAGATCCTGAAAAATGAGCACTACCCCTCTATTTATAGAGGTAGGGAGCCTTAAATCTCGCACAAAAGATCCACGATCGTTCTCCTTGCTATTGACCAATTCTTAATGAAAATAAGGTTCCACCTCATCACCTTGGTATGGGTCAGTACGACACCAAGGCTAGGGGTTGGTACCGACCCTTAAATTGGCCAAATTGGTCATCTTGAACTCTTCGCTTCAGTTCGTCTTGTGGTTAGCTTCGTGATTTCATAGTTTTCTGCATCAATAATAGCTTGTTTTGGATCCCAGGAGTTATAGGAGAACAAAATTGAAATTCAAGAGTTCGTGGAGATTAATAGAACGTTGCATGGAATAAATCAAACAACATTGGAAGTAGGATTCTAGCATTAAGGAGGGATTATAGGCAAAAGATGTACAATGGTGGAGCTTTTATGGGTCGGTACCAACCCTTAAGGATGGGTCAGTACCGACCCCACACCTGGTAAGCTTGCTTTTTTGCCCTTTTTTAGTGATTTGGTATCTTTTTTGCGATCCTAGTTGTACTTTGGTTTTTGGGCTTCGTCGTCATTTCTCCGGGCGTCTTGCTTTGATTACTTCGAAGTTTGACTCGCCGGGTTCGTCCGTATATGGCCTGGTCAAAAGGCGTGATAACATACTATAATCTAGTAATTTCCACTCACTCAAGTTCTCTACACAACAATTCGTACTATTAAGCAATGAAGTAATACCAAATGCCTCATACTACTCAGCACTACTAAACTGTTCAATTACGTTCCTTGTATCATAGAAAATATAATTAGCGTGAAAGCGACTTTTAATGAAATCTCTTGAGAATAATAATTATCTTAAGATATAAACTTGACTTTTAAAATCTTACAAATCAATTTTTAAAAAGCTAGTTAACTTCTTAAACTACTTTATAAAATTAAATTATATACTAACTACACACACACACATATATATAAAACCTGAGATAGTATACTTTTCAAACTATTTCTTTACGTCTAAAACTATTTACTATAAAAAAATATGTATATTATAGAATTTATATCTCTGTGAAATCTGAGTAAAAACTATTTGTATAGGTAATTTTATAAATTTCATAAGAAGGTTGTTGTTATTTTTAAATATCATTAATTAATAAATTCATAGCTATAGCTAAATCATAATTAAATAATTTCAAAAATTATTTAAAAAATATGAACATCAAGTGACTTGAAGATTCATATATTAGACATCATGAATACAAGAAAAGAATTGAAAACCAAATAAAAATACAGCAAATAATGCCACTATCCTTGTTAACCCAAAAATGGATCAACACCCTGAATTAAGTGTGAAAGCACCATTGCAGATAATCAACAACACAAATCTCAGATAAACAACAAATAAAAAGTAGAAGTAAGAAAAAAGACACATAATTTTTATAGTGATTTAGTTGACTCAGGCCGTCCACTTTAATCAACCTTTATTATGATTATACAAGTTGAATCACTCTAGATACCAACTAGTTAGTCCTTAAATCTAAGTTACAATGAGTTAGAATAAGTCATAAGGATAAGGGTTGACTGAAGAATAACTGTAGCCCCCATGATGACTGTTGTGAGGGATAAGAAAGTTGAAGAAGTGAAGGACTTTCAGTAGCGTAATGCCAGATCTCTCTCTCTTTGGAAAAGATCCATCTCTAGACGCATGTAGGATTGTATTTAAAGGGGTAAGAAAGCAGTTGGGCCATAACCAACTTGTCAGAAGTCTCTACTCAATGCTAGGAAGAAGTCCAGAAAAACTTTAGGCTACTCAAGCTAACATGATGGATCGCTAGCGATCCATGCCCATAAACTATTTTTGAGTCTACCCTTTTAGGAAGCCTTTCTTTTATTTATTTGAATGCCTTATCTAAATATCAAATCGTTTGGAGTTTATTTGATCATCCGTCTTCACAGGTCATCTGGTCCATAAGAATCATCCATAACTCACTTAATACTTAACCAAATCACACGGAACTTCACACATGCAATGTAGATGAGTAGTAGAGCCTCCCCTACGGATCATATGTCATAGAGCCCAATCCTCATGGGTCGGACCTGATGGAGAAAACTTGCCCAATTCGGAGAAGAATCATCCATAACTCGCTTAAAACATAAAGAAACCAAACGAAACTTTGCAGATACTCTCTTTAGGGTGTGTGGGACCAACCTTATAAATTTTAGGTTGTGGGCCCTAACCTACGTGGATCATTAGCGACATCTAGTTAGGTTGCTAGTGATCCATCAAACGACCTCCAAATGATCCCATTTGGAGGTAAGCCTTCTTTTATTCCTTTTAAGTATTCTTCCTAAATTTCAAGTCAATTCGACTCAGTATGAGTTCTCTGTATCTGTTTAAGTTAGCTGCTTTGGTCAAAAAGCGGGTAAACATTTGCCCTCAAAGGTACACCTTTTGAACGAAAAGTGTGCTACGAAGTTCGTACCTTTGGTCTTCGATAGTTTAGCTTTCCAGCTACTTCAACCTTGGTCAATCCTTCAGTTCTTTCGGATTCTCTTGCCAATCACAAGTCATTTCAAACCTATTACAGCTTAAGACTCTAGACTGTACCTAAGTGTAATCTATGCATCACAATCATTCTGATTTTGTTCGGGGTTATTACATCACATATCTCTAATTAAATCATATGTTTTCAATTACATCACATATCTCCAATTACATCACATATCACTAATTACACCACATATCTCTAATTGTCCAATGTTCATTCGGGATTTACATCATTATCATTTTGCTTCGCATTCAGAGTCATCACATCATATATCAAAATCACATTATATATAAAAATCACATCATAATCAAAATCACATCATTTATCAAAATCATTCTGTGTTCATCCAGGATTTATCAATTTTATTCTATTCATAAGGCACACAAATCATTTTAATAATTGAAGTCAGTTCGATCTCTCCGGATCATTTAATGTATAGTTTAATATTTAAGTTAAGGGGGATGATCTCTCTAGATCATTTGTCGGTTAAGTTAAAAGGGATTATGTAACGATCCTGATTTTTGAGTAAAATTTAAATCGATAATTTATATAAATTTTTGGACTTAATTGGTGAATAAAATTTCCAAATAAAATAAGATATTTGTTTACTATTAAAATATATGTATATAAATTGATTTTAAATAGAATTTTGATTTGAAATTCAAAATAAATATATTTGAAAAATAAATTGGATTTTAAAATTTTGAATTTGAATTAGAATTTGGGTTTACATTTGAATTTTAAAAGATAAATATTTTAAAATATATTTTGGGTATAAAAATATATGAACAAAGTTTTTTTATTTAAAATAAGATTGTTTTCCTTAAAATAATTTATTTATATAAATTAAGATAGTATTTATTAAATTGTAAAATAAATACAAAAGTTTTACATTAACATTTAAAAATGGATTAAAAATATAATATATAATTTTATTTAGAATATAATTGGTTTTTTATTTTATTTTCTTTTAAAAAGTTTGATTTATATAAATTTAGAAAAGCATTTATTAATTTAGAAATGTATTTATTAATTAGGAAAATTAATATAAAATCTTTTAAAATATTTTTAAAATAAGTAATTACAAGTGTTAGATTATTAAAGCTTGTAAATACATGTGTAAGATAATTAGCATCTCAATTGACAAATGTTGGTTGAATTTAACAAGTGTCATTCTTTTATTTATTTTTCTTTAATTTTAATAAATCCCAATTTACATTATATGAACTTGTATCTTCCCTTTCCCATCTCTTTTCTTATCTTCTCTATTCTAAAGCTCAACCATGTAAATCTATTTTTCCAAAATCAAAAAATTATCAAACTCAAGAATCAAATTTATAAAACATTTTTCAAATCCACCACAAAAATCATATTTAAAAATCAAAAGCCTGGATTGTCAAGCCTGTAAGCATTTAACAACTCAACATCAAAACAAAGCAATTTTCAACAAAACCAAAACCTGTAATCTTCTCTAAAACCTGTAACAAATCCTCAAAAAAAAGATCAAAGCCTGTAACAAGATTCATTCTCAAATGCAACCTGAACAAATCAAAAATCTTGAATCGTCAGCAAATGAGCTTCAACTTGCATCAAGTCTCAAAGCATTTTTGTTTCAAAGTATCTTCTTCAGCAATTCAAAGTTTCAAGTTTTCCAGTTTTCAAATCCCAGAAATCAACTTCTCTGCCTTTTCAATTGTGAGTAAACTTATATTTAATAGTGCTCAAGTAAAACTAAATGTATGCATGTGATTATTGGATCATATTTATGCTTGCATGTGTGTGTGTGTGTGTATGTGAATCTACGTATATAAGTATGATTGATCTGTGCATGTTGATTTTATCTGTTCTTCTCTGTTTCTAGACTACAGAGTGAAAAATAAAGCAAAATCCAATAAACTCTTTATCTATGTGTTATTAGGCTTTAAATTCTAAACAAAATAAGTTTGTGAAAATGTAATTTAGGATTTAAAATAAGTTTAAGTTTTTTATGTTTGAAATTCTTCTGGAATATAGTAAAATCAGTAAGATCTTTAAAATTGATAAAACATACAATTTATTTTGTAGATTCAAGCATGAAACTTGAATCGACATTGGAAAACTTGATTTTTAAAGCAAAAATCTTGAATTTTAGTTTGGTATTGGGTTTGCATTTCGGGGATGACCAGATTTTGGTTTTCGAGCAACTTCAGGTGACGAGAATATTTCTGGTGGTCGGGGTGTTGTCTAGAGGTGAATGAAGGTGCTGTGATCTGGGAAAAAATGTCAGGAAGGTGTGTAGTTTGCCGACGTGTCGGCGATAGGTAAATTTGGGTTTTAAACCCTAATTCTATCAGGTTAGAAGAAATGGTCATTGTGGCTTCTATGGTGGATCAAGCTGCACGTGGTTCGGGGAAGTGATGGCGTGGAGGCTAGCGAGGCCGTGGCTGGAGATTGGGAGGGTCCGGTGGTAGGCATCGATGGGTTGGGGGAGTTTTCTAGTGATGTATGTTTCCAGTTTTCGACTGGAAGGCTCGTTTTCGTTTTGGGCTTTGTGACGTATGATTGAGGGTCGGAATCGATCGTGTGGTCGATCATCGATGTGTGCGAGGGGTCGTCAGAGGTAGCAGCGGCGTGGTTGAACTGTGCACGTGCACGGCGACATCGATGATGTCAGGATGTTTAGGATAATGTTTGTCTCGAAGTGGTGCTCGATTGGGATAGGAATTGGCTCGGGATAAGCCCGTGTTCTTGAGGGGTATCTATCTGCAGTTTTGTTTTAAACTAAAACTTAAACTAATTTTTTTAAAATGATTAAGAAGAAAGGGAAGATGAAGAAGAAAACTCGAGTCTGTTCTTGAGTCAGAGGCGGGGCGAACCCGAGGCAAGTTTGTAAATGTTTTAAAAGTTTTTTTTTGAAAGCTAGTTTTAAATTTAAATATAAATCCGGTTTAAACTATTTGATGATACATGTTTTAACTTCAACAATTTAGTTAGGAAGTTTACAAATTTGTTTAATTTAAATTTGGTTAAGTAAATGTAAAGTGATTTTAAACTTAAGTTAAAAAAATATATAATTTTAAGAGTTTTTATAAAAGCAAGTTTTAAAATTCAAATTGAAATTAGTATTTAAACTACTACTTAATAATGTTTTAAGTATTTAAAGGAAGTTTTGTTTATCAAGTTAAATGATTATTTTATTTTAAAACTTAATTTATGATTTAATTAAGTAAAGTTAATTATAATGATAAAATGTTTTAAAAATACTAATTGTAATTAAGGCATTAATAAAGATAATGTTTTATCTTAAAGTTAATTAAGTTTTCAATATCTTGAGATTAATTAAGTTAATTATGGAAATTAAGTATAATTAATTAATTTGATTAATTAATTTAAAGGACTAATTGAGTAATTAATTAAGAGTAATTAATTGATTTAATTAATAAATAATTAAGGATTAAAGTTAATTAGTTAAAGGTTAATTAATAATAATTAAAGACTATTAATTAGATAATTAAGTAATGATTAGAGATTGATTAATTGAGTAATTAAGTTATAATTAAGAATTAATTAATTAAGGAATTAAGATTGAATAATTTAGTAATTAGAGGTTATTTAATTAGTAATTAAGAAGTACTTAATTTGTAATTAAGTTTTATTAATTTTTATAATTAGATTTTATTAATTAATAATTAAAGAATAATATATCTATAATTAAAAATTAATTAAGGATTAATCAACTGGTAATTAGGGATTAATTAATTTGAAATTAAGTTTTGTTAATTAATAATTAAGGTTTATTAATTAATAATTAAGGAATAACTAATTAATTAATTTAATGTTAATTAATTAAGGGTTAATTAATTTATTAATCAATCAATTAAGGGTAATTAATCTAAAGGATAATTAAATAATTAAAGGATAATTACTTAATGATTAAAGGTTGATTTATTTATTAATCAAGGTTGATAAATTAATAATTAAAGGTCGATTAATTTATTTTTAAAGGTTAATAAATGATTAAAAGTAAATTAATTAAAATGGTTTGTAATTAATTAATATTAATTAACCAGGATTTAGTAATTTATTAATCTGGTTTAAGTTAAGTTATATTTAGGATTGAGTAACTAATTCATAAGTAATTAATTTAATTGAAAATTTAATTGAGTTAAAAAAGGATTAAGCAATTAATTAATCCTGCCTATAAATGATTACTGAATGCTTGGATTGCTTGTGAATGTTTGTATGGTATGAGATGCCTTAAATTGATTGCCCTAGTTGATCTGTGATATTTTGTTTGTGAATTGAGTTGTGTGTAATATATTTATTCATCTGTGTTACATTTATTATCTGTGAATCTATGAATGAACAATAAGCATTATGGATTATACCGCTTATTGATATTAATATGATTGAATCCGTGATGATTGATGATGTTGCACTACTGTGTTAAAACCCTAGACTACACCATACACACACAAATATGGATTGCAAGAGGAAATTGGTTAAGCCATGGATTTTTGAAATGGTTTTAAAGTTGAATTTTGAATCCAAGTGGTTTTGGAAATGGAATTGGGTTTAATATGAAAAACTTTTGAAAAAGAGTTTTAAAGATAAAAGTTATTTTGAATATTCTATGTTTGGAAATTATGGTTTAAAAAGGTTATACAAGTTACAATATACAAGTTACAAATGTGTTCTATTGGTTTTTAAACCATTTTAAAAGTATTTTGGAAATTTGAATTTAACCCAAGTTTTATACTTGAAGGGCTTTAACTTGTGCAAATGTAATCAGATTTTTTCGAAACGAAAACTATTTGTTTTCAAATAATAATCTCTTTCATATAAAGAAAAGATTTCCTATTTGTGTTGAAAGATTTCATGTTTGAAATGGAATTAAAATAGTTTTGAAAGCTATAAATGAATCTTTGTGGAAGATTGTTGAACTTTGCTTTGAAATTGAAAAGGATCTTAAAAGGTATCTTTTATATAAAAGATTTGGGATTGAAATGGAATTGTTTTGAAGGCTATAGTTGAATCTTTGTGGAAGTTTAGTGAACTTTGTGAAGTAAATCTTTTTGTTTAAAGATTTGAAAATTGTAATTTGTTCAAACCATTTAAAAGAGAGGTTTTGGGTAATAAGTTGTGACTTAACTGAGATCCCATTGTCCATATTGTTTTTAGATATTGCGCTCATTATTCGGTTTAGCCGGGAGAGGACCTTTGTGTCAAAAAAAACCATTCCGAATAATGATACGACGTTATGGGTAGCATTTTAAGACCGGTGGGGAAGACCGGATATTTTCGAAAGCGAAAGGATAACCCGTCGAATCTCTGCACCGAATGGCTCCGGTATAGATATTTGATCACCCTTTGTGATGGGGAGTCTGGACATAATTAGGAATTATCTGGATTGCAAGGGCTTCTTTGGAAGTGCCTTCAGTTCTGTTCGAACCTGGAACAGACTTGTATGGATGTGTGTCTGACATTACACTTTGAGATGTAAAGCTGGTTTCTATCAAATACATTTCTGTTTGGTGGCGGAGATTTATTCTCTTAGCTTAACACCCTTCTCTGAGATGTACGAGCTCAAAGGTTATGTAATTGATGGTTACTAGTGATACATTCCTAATTTGGTAATGTGGCGTACGAAGTGCTGTTGATCATTTGTTGATCAAAGCAAGGTTTTGTGGTGTAGCTTTGTGGACGAGACTGCATCAGGACCTCACACTCCGAAAATGGTCGAAACAGGAAAGATGCAGCAAGGTTATCAGGGGTCGCGCCCCTAGAGTATGTCCATTTCTTTTGGATAGAGGTGGCATCATGGTATGGAGCCTAGATATTTAACCTATGTGGTTACTGTAAATACATTGCTTTGTGGTTGTTGGTGTCGAGCACTCGGATAAAGGTTGGTTACGACCGGGGATGGCATTCCTATAGGTGTTACTTCCGGGTAGGGGTAACCCGGCCTTGTGTTGATAGGGAACCGTTTTGTTTCTTGGAGGCGTCCCTCCAAAGGC
Organism: Allium cepa; assembly: GCA_030765085.1. NCBI lineage: Eukaryota > Viridiplantae > Streptophyta > Magnoliopsida > Asparagales > Amaryllidaceae > Allium > Allium cepa. The sequence goes on along the minus strand of CM060931.1, from coordinate 268,296,037 downwards.
GTTCCATTTAATGAGGAAGTTCCTTAGCCTGACCATTGTTGAAAATTCAGTCATCCAATACGAATCCTTTACAATTGCAGTTGCGTAACGTACCACCTCAGGTGGTAGCTATAGCAGGCATAATATAATGGTACCTATGCTGGCTAAGATTAATATTATACTTTCAAAATGTTTTCTGCACTATGCACTAATAATAATGTCAAATGATTTTCGCGTATCAAGCATTTTTGACATTCATAAGGAGAAATCTCCTCCAACTGTGCGCTTGCATTGCATGTGTGGTGGTATGCCTTATGGTAGTTTCATTTTCAAAAAAAGAATTGCGGATTTCTTTTAAAATCTTTTGTTTTGATTTTATTAAAGATAAACTGCTTTTGTTTGCTCATACAAGTCCTATGACTGACATTGCTTAATACAACGTGATAGAGGGTTCTTGCTTTGCGTTTGGTGGAGAACGGGAGACTCTTACCCCTACATGTCCTCGGGGAGGGGTTAGTTAACCAGGTAGGTGAAGAAGTCGAAAGACAGGCCGTAAAAGAAAGGGCAGGTTACCATTGTATGCCACGGCGGGGCTGGGATGGTTGAAAAGCCTACCAGTCAAGAGTTGCCACTGTCGATGGTTGAAAAGCCTAGACCGTTACAAAGTGGTATCAGAGCTGAAGGTTGAAACTTTAGCTCAGGAGTATAACACATTAGGTAACTCATTAGAGATAGGGTTACAAATACCCTAGAATGAGTATATCCCTAAGATATCCGTCTATATGCCTCGGTAAATTCTCTTACTATCCACTGATAGTGAGTATGAGTGCAAGAAGAGGATGAGTTAGAGGACAGGGGAGTACCACTACAAATGGTCGATACTCTGTAACAACGTGGAAACAATTCTTCACAATCTCCTTTAATCCAGTTTCAATTTTCTGATTGCTTCGTGGCAGCTAGAGGGAGAAGCTTTGGTATGGTGGCCATGTGAATCGTGTAGATAAGTTCCTATTTAGTATTCTCGTTATTAGTTTTTCATTTTAACTTAAATGAAGTTGGAATTTCAAATTGAAATAAATTGGTTAACAAAATATAAAGCTGAATTGGGTTGTATTGATTTCGATAAAAACCGATTTTGAAATTCTATGGTGATTTCTTGTGAGGATTAAAGTTCGAAGAGGGGCAAGCTGGTGTAAACTTTGAGATATTCCGACCTGAGTTTTGAATCCATGCCTAGTGTTTTAAAATTATGTAAGATTAAATCCATTTATCTATTGTTTGGGTCTCGATATATTCTACGAACGGTTAGTTATTCCTTCAGACTGACCAATGCCCTGTATATCTTCGTAGATCTAGTGACCCGAGTATCATGTGAAATATGGAATGATTTTATTCTCATATCTATCGTTGATATTCTGATTTGGTAAGTCAAATGCAAAATAAATATTCGGTTTGATCTGGTGAACCATTCCTTTGTGTGTTCATCGGTTCTTTGTTGTCTCCCTGTCTAGCAAATTTCGAGGACGAATTTTTTTTAAGGGGGAATCTGTAACGATCCCAATTTTTGAGTAAAATTTAAATAAATCATTTATATAAATTTTTGGATTTAATTGGTGAACAAAATTTTCAAATAAAATAAGATATTTGTTTGTTAATTAAATATATGTATATAAATTGATTTTAAATAGAATTTTGATTTGAAATTCAAAATAAATATATTTGAAAAATAAATTGGATACTAAAATTTTGAATTTGAATTTGAATTTGGGTTTAAATTTGAGTTTTAAAAGATAAATATTTTAAAATATATTTTGGGTACAAAAATATACGAATAAAGTTTTTTATTTAAAATAAGATTTTTTTTCCTTAAAAGAATTTATTTATATAAATTAAGATAGTGTTTATTAAATTGTAAAATAAATATAAAAATTTTACATTAAAATTTAAAAATGGATTAAAAATATTATATATAATTTTATTTAGAATATAATTGGTTTTTTATTTTATTTTCTTTTAAAAAGTTTTATTTATATAAATTTAGAAGAGCATTTATTAATTTAGAAATGTATTTATTAATTAGGAAAATTAATATAAAAGCTTTTAAAATCTTTTAAAAATAAGTAATTACAAGTGTTAGATTATTAAAGCTTGTAAATACATGTGTAAGATAATTAGCATCTAAATTGAAAAATGTTGGTTGAATTTAACAAGTGTCATTCTTTTATTTTCTTTTTTCTTTAATTTTAATAAATCCTAATTTACATTATATAAACTTGTATCTTACCTTTCCCATCTCTTTTCTTATCTCCTCTATTCTAAAACTCAACCGTGTAAATCTATTTTTCCAAAACCAAAAAATTCTCAAACTCAAAAATCAAATTTGTAAAACATTTTTCAAATCCACCACAAAAAGCATATTTAAAAATCAAAAGCCTGGAGTGTCATGCCTGTAAGCATTTAACAACTCAACATCAAAATAAAGCAATTTTCAACAAAACCAAAACCTGTAATCTTCTCTAAAACCTGTAACAAATCCTCAAAGAAAAGATCAAAGCCTGTAACAAGATTTCATTCTCAAATGCAACCTAAACTAATCGAAAATCTTGAATCATCAGAAAATAAGCTTCAACTTGCAGCAGTCAAAGTCTCAAAGCATTTCTGTTTCAAAGTATCTTCTTCAGCAATTCAAAGTCTCAGGTTTTCCAGTTTTCAAATCCCAGAAATCAAGCTCTCTGCCTTTTTAACTGCGAGTAAACTTATATTTAATAGAGCTCAAGTAAAACTAACTGAGTGCATGTGATTATTGGATCATATTTGTGCTTGCATGTGTGTGTGTGTGTGTGTGTGTGTGTGTGTGAATCTATGTATATAAGTATGATTGATCTGTGCATGTTGATTTTATCTGTTCTTCTCTGTTTCCAGACTACAGAGCGAAAAACAAAGCAAAATCCAATAAAATCTTTATCTATGTGTTATTAGGCTTTAAATTCTAAACAAAATAAGTTTGTGAAAATGTAATTTAGGATTTAAAAATAAGTTTAAGTATTTTATGTTTGAAGTTCTTCTGGAATACAGTAAAATCAGTAAGATCTTTAAAACTGATAAAAATCAAACAGTTTATTTTGTAGATTCAATCATGCAACTTGAATCGACATTGGAAAACTTGATTTTTAAAGTAAAAAATCTTGAGTTTTAGTTTGGTATTGGGTTTGCATTTTGGGGATGACCAAATTTTGGTTTTCGAGCAATTTCTGGTGACTGGAATATTTCTGGTGGTCGGAGTGTTGTCTGGACGTGAAGGAAGGTGCGGTGATCTGGGCAAAAATGTCAGGAAGGTGTGCAGTTTGCCGACACATCGACGATAGGTCAATTGGGGTTTTAAACCCTAGTTATGTCAGGTTAGAAGAAATGGTCACCGTGGCTTCTATGGTAGAACGAGCTGCACGTGGTTCGAGGAAGTGATGGCATGTGGGCTAGCGAGGCCATGGCTAGAGATTGGGAGGGTCCGGTTGTAGGCGTCGATGGGTCAGGGGAGTTTTCCTGGTGATTCGTGTTTCCAGTTTTCGACTGGAAGGCTCGTTTTCATTTTGTGCTTCGCGACGTATGATTGAGGGTCGAAATTGGTCGTGTGGTGGATCATCGATGTGTGCGAAGGGGTCATCGATGTAGCGGCGGCGTTGTTGAACTATGCATGTGCATGGCAACATCGATGGTGTCAGGATGTTTGGGATAATGTTTGTCTCGAAGTGGTGCTCGAGTGGGATAGGAATTGGCTTGGGATGAGCTCGTGTTCGTGAAGGGTATCTATCTGCAGTTTTGTTTCAAACTAAAACTAAAACTAATTTTTTTTAAATGATTAAGAGGAAAGGGAAGATGAAGAAGAAAACTTGAGTCTGGTCTCGAGTCAGAGGAGGTCGAACCCGAGGCAAGCTTGTAAATGTTTTAAAAGTTTTTTTTTGAAAGCTAGTTTTAAATTTAAATTAAAATCTGCTTTGAACTATTTGATGATACATGTTTTAACTTTAACAATTTGGTTAGGAAATTTACAAATTTGTTTAATTTAAATTTGGTTAAGTTAACTTTAAAGTGATTTTAAACTTAAGTTAAAAAAAATATAAAATTTTAAGATTTTTTATGAAAGCAAGTTTTAAATTTCAAACTGAAATTAGTTTTTAAACTGCTACTTGATAATGTTTTAAGTATTTAAAGGAAGTTTTGTTTATCAAGTTAAATGATTATTTTATTTTAAAACTTAATTTATGATTTAATTTAGTAAAGTTAATTATAATGATAAAATGTTTTAAAAATACTAATGGTAATTAAGGCATTAATAAGGATAATGTTTTATCTTAAAGTTAATTAAGGTTTTAATATCTTGAGATTAATTAAGTTAATTAAGGAAATTAAGTATAATTAATTAATTTGATTAATTAATTATAAAGGATTGATTGAGTAATTAATTAAGAGTAATTAATTAATTTAATTAATAAATAATTAAGGATTGAAGTTAATTAGTTAAACGTTAATTATTTGTAATTAAAGATTATTAATTAGATAATTAAGTAATAATTAGAGATTAATTAATTGAGTAATTAAGTTGTAGTTAAGAATTAATTAATTAAGGAATTAAGATTGAATAATTAAGTAATTAGAGGTTACTTAATTAGTAATTAAGAAGTACTTAATTTGTAATTAAGTTTTATCAATTAATAATTAAAGAATAATTTATCTATAATTAAAAATTAATTAAGGATTAATCAACTGGTAATTAAGGATTAATTAATTTGTAATCAAGTTTTGTTAATTAATAATTAAGGTTTATTAATTAATAATTAAGGAATAACTAATTAATTAAGATTTAATTAATTTATTAATTAATCAATTAATGGTAATTAATTTAAAGGATAATTAGATAATTAAAAGTTAATTATTTAATGATTAAAGGTTGATTTATTTATTAATCAAGGTTGATAAATTAATAATTAAAGGTTGATTAATTTATTTTTAAAGGTTAATAAATGATTAAAGGTCAATTAATTAAAATGGTTTGTAATTAGTTAATATTAATTAACTAGGATTTAGTAATTTATTAATCTGGTTTAAGTTAAATTGTAATCAAGATTGAGTAATTAATTCATAAGTAATTAATTTAATTGAGTTAACTAAGGATTAAGCAATTAATTAATCCTGCCTATAAATGATTATTGAATGCTTGGATTGCTTGTGAATGTTTGTATGATATGAGATGTCTTGAATTGATTGTCCTAGTTGATCTGTGATATATTGTTTGTGAATTGAGCTGTGTATAATCTATTTATTCATCTGTGATGCATGTATTATCTGTGAATCTGTTAATGAACAATAAGCGTTATAGAATATACCGCTTATTGATATTGATATGATTGAATCTGTAATGATTGATGATGTTGCACTACTGTGTAAAACCCCTGGACTACACCATACACACACAAATATGGATTGCATGAGGAAATTGGTTAAGTCATAGATTTTTGAAATGGTTTTAAAATTGAATTTTGAATTCGAAAGGTTTTGGAAATGGAATTGGGTTTAATATGAAAAGCTTTTGAAAAGGAGTTTTGAAGATAAAAGTTATCTTGAATATTCCATGCTTGGAAATTATGGTTTAAAAAGGTTATACAAGTTACAAATGTGTTTATATGGGTTTTTAGACCATTTTAAAAGTATTTTGGAAATTTGAATTTAACCCTAGTTTTATACTTGAAGGGCTTTAACTTGTGCAAATGTAATCAGATTTTTCCGAAACGAAAACTATTTGTTTTCAAATAATAATAGCTTTCATATAAAGAAAATATTTCCAACTTGTGTAGAAAGATTTCAGGTTTGAAATGGAATTTAAATAGTTTTGAAAGCTATAATGAATCTTTGTGGAAGATTATTGAACTTTGCTTTGAAATTGAAAAGGATCTTAAAAGGTATCTTTTATATAAAATATTTGGGATTGAAATGGAATTGTTTTGAAGGCTATAATTGAATCTTTATGGAAATTTGGTGAACTTTGTGAAGTAAATCTTTTTGTTTAAAGATTTGAAAATGGTAATTTGTTCAAACCATTTAAAAGAAAGGTTTTGGGTAATAAGCTATGAATTAACTGAGATCCATTATCCATATTGTTTTTAAATATTGCACTCATTATTCGGTTTAGCCGGGAGAAGACCTTTGTGTCAGAAAATCCATTTCGAATAATGATACGACGTTATGGATAGCATTTGAAGACCGGTGGTGAAGACCGGATATTTTCGAAAGCGAAGGAATAACTCGTCAAATGTCTCTACACCGAATGGCCCGGTTATAGAGATTGATCACCCTTTGTGATGAGGAGTCTGGACGTGATTAGGGATTATCCGGATTGCAAAGGCTTCTTTGGAAGTGCCTTCGGTTCTATTTGAACCCGCAACAGACTTGTATGGATGTGTGTCTGACAGTACACTTTAACATGTAAAGCTGGTTTCTATCAAATATATTTCTATTTAGTGGCGGAGATTTATTCTCTTAGCTTAACACCCTTCTTTGAGACGTATAGCTCAGAGGTTATGTAGTTGATGGTTACTAGTGATACATTCCCAATTTGGTAATGTGGCATATGAAGTGCTATTGATCATTTGTTGATCAAAGCAGGGCTTTGTGAAAAATAGTAGCTTTGTGGACGAGACTGCATCAGGACCTCACACCCCGGAAATGCTCGAAACAGGAAAGATGCAGCAAGGTTATCAGGGGTCACTCCCATAGGGTATGTCCATTTCTTCTGGATAGAGGTGATGTCATGGTATGGAGCCTAGATATTTAACCTATGTTGTTACTGCAAATACATTGCTTTGTGGTTGTTGGTGTCGAGCGCTCGGATAAAGGTTGGTTATGACTGGGGATGGCATACCTATAGGTGTTACTTCCGGGCAGGGGTAACCCGACCATTTGTTGGTAGGGAACCGTTTTGGTTCTTGGGGGCGTCCCTCCAAAGGCGATCCATTTAATGAGAAAGTTCCTTAGCTTGACCATTGTTGGAAATATAATCATCCAATATGAGCCCTTTACGATTGCATTGGTATAACCTGCCACCTCATGTGGTAGCTATAGCAGCCATAATATAATGGTACCTATGCTAGCTAGGATTAATAATATACTTTCGAAATGTTTTCTACACTATGCACTAATAATAATATCAAATGATTTTCGCGTATCATGTATTTTTGACTGTCATAAGGAGAAATCTCCTCCAAGTGTGCGCTTGCATTGTGTGTATGGCGGGAGGCCTTATGATCAGTTTCATCTTTGAAAAAGCATCGCGGATTTCTTTTAAAATCTTTTGTTGTGCTTTTGTTAAAGATAAACTGTTTTTGTTTGCTCATACTAGTCCCATGACTGACCTGGAGTTTACTGTTCCCTATCTAAACTCCGGGTGCCCACAATTTTTCATACGGGCAGTCTTGAGTTGGGTTTTTCAGATAATCAAATAGTAGATGTAGATTCAATATCTTTGAAGACTTTGGATCTGGCAATCAAATTTGCTTATTCTTTTGCCTAGTCTGCTTAAGTCCAAAGTGATGGGGGTTTCTCGCTTCGCGTTTGGAAAGCATATTGGTGGATTCTAGCCTTTTGGAGTCTTTGGAGCTTTGGCTATGGTATTGCAGTTCTGGATTCTATCTTTCTTTCTATTCTTTGGAAGATCATACTTAAGATTCATCTTTCCATTGTTGTATATCTTTGATGGATATTGATATCATTTGTAAATGTGTTGTATCGAATACTGTTGTATATCAATGATATTCTTTTTCTTCCACTGTGTTGTTGTACTTAATGTGTTATAAGCTCTGGTGGATCAGATTTGAATGTCTGAATCTACCGCATTCGAATAAGCGTGAAAGTATGGATATCGATTTTCGAACGCAAAAATTCGGGCCGTCACAAATTAAGTAGGCCCATCCACTCACTCTTCGATGAAGGGACTTAATTCTTGCACTCTGGTCCCATCTTTCTAGTCGGGACTCTAAGGCGATCAATAGCGTACAAGTCCATCCAAGGGGAACTTGCACCTTGTACTCTAATCCCCTATCGGGGCTCTAAGGCGATAAATATTATACAAGTCCATCCACTAGCTATTCTGGTAAGGGGACTTGCACCTTGCACTCTGATCCCGTGTTGAAACTCTAAGGCGATCAACATTAGTCATCACAATCAAAGTGGATTTTTAAAAATTCAAATTTTCAAATCAAAACAAACAAGAAGAAATCAAACAAGCAGGAATCAAAACAAGCAGAAATCCTAAATGTTCGCCTTGGAGATCTGATTTAGAGTGTGCATAGAGATCAATCCAGGTCTCTTACATGTGTATGAACTTCCAAGATTATTATTATCCTATAAAGTCATCTAAGGCATCCGACTCAGAGCGTGCCTAGGGATCGTTTGAGATTCTATACACGTGAAAGCAGCCTGAGGTTATTATTGTCTAAATAGTCATCTCAAGCATCTGACTCAGACTGTGCTTATGGACTGTTTTCGTACACATGTAAGCGTCCTGAGGTTATTATTATTGCCTAAATACCTAATAAAAGTGCAGAAAAAGAAACAGAAAAGGAAAGCATGACAGCCGGATTCAACTCCCATCTACCCCGGTCATAGGATAATTTGTCTTGGCTCAAATCCTTGGACGTTTCTTGATGCATTTGCAGCGGATGGTGGCTGTTCTTCAATTCTACCGTAGTTCTGTTCCTTACATATTGTAGCAGCTGGTTGTTCAACTAATTCTTCTATCAGATCACATTGGTATTAACACTCATTCGTTTAAGTGCCCATTTAGCTTACAAAAATTGCAAAACTTTCCAGATCTTTTCTCTCGATTAGTGGGCTCCCTCCTAAAGTAATATTTTCCCCTGATACAGTAGGGATATCCCAGGATGTACTCTTCCAACCACATTCCTGTGTTCTAATTCATAACTTTAGCTTCATTCAGACTTGCATTCTATCGAGGAAGTTCTAGTACATATTCTTTTGTCAGTTGCATCCTAGTATTTGGATTAGCTTCTATACCACCAATTCCTGGTGTTTCAACATTTAATATGGTATTAGGATTGATTCCCATGTTGATTCCAACATTGCCCCGATGGATCAGTTGGCCTAGGCTTGGGAGGCAAGACTCCATCTTGTTCCAATCCAACTCCGATAGCTCCTGCGTTGTTTCCTGGAGTTTTATTCCTATTCCCTACAGATCTAGCCATCCCTTGCAGCTCCATCTTCTGGAAGAAGCCATCCATCATCTACTGTTGTCTAGCTAATATTCCATCCTGCATCTCTTTCATCATTGTTTCCATCTCGTCTCTAATTACATAGTTGGGTTGATGAGAATTCGAGGACACATCCTGGCTACAACAAGGCTCTGGTTGATTTGCTCAGGTTCTAGATCCAGTATTAGGCTTTCTCATTTTATCCAAGTCTTAAATTCAAAGTTTAAGTCTTCAAATCTAGCCCTGAGTTCAATTCTCAGTGAAAGCAATCCTGGTGTTGAAAAGCTCTAGAAACTCGTCCACGGATCCACCGTTGGGTACCTACTTATGCATCAATGATGATGTTTTCCTAGAGCTTTCTAGTTTCAGGAGATCGTCTCTGATGGTCTAATTTATACCTTCGACACCTGACAGCTGAATCTCACATATACTTACAACCATCAATCAAATCATCATATGATCAACACAATTGTAATTACTTACAATTTTTATTTAGCATGAAATTTCATCAGGTTTTAAACATATCAAACGACTATATTAACACATCCATATGATAAGAATTTCAACCACAAACTCGTGTTTTAGCATGCAATAAATTGATAGATAGGTCTTTTGAGGGATTCTCACCTTATCTCCTTTGAATTCCTAGCCAAAACACCTAAAACAACCGTGCTTTCACAAATCATCCAAGCCCTAGAACAATACACACACAAGAGAACAAAAAGGAATTCAAAACACAATAAAAACTGAATTCAATCTGTCTAAAAGGCAGATAAAAGATTGAAAAGCTAACTTTGAATTTATTAGGATTTTTGGAACTTTCTTTGAATTTAGATCGAAGATTTACTAGTCTAGGTTTGAAGAGAACAAAACACTTATCTTTTCTTTTCGATTTTCTTTGTATGTACTATAATTAGAAATGAGAAATGAATTCTCTCTTTGGCTATGTTTTAAGATGGGCCTTGAGTTAAAAGTAAACCCCATAAGGAAGAAATACTTTTATTCCTTTATTTCTTTCTATTAGAACCCCTTTTTTTCTAATTAAATTTCAACAACATATGAAACATTTACTTTACAAAATTTTACCAAAAATTCAAAATTTTATTAATTAACCACTTTTAAATGCCAAATCAATTTATATATTATTTTGAATTAAAGTTTCCTATAATTTAAAAGTGGTTATTTAATATTTAAATACTTTCAACTTCACCTACAATTTAATATTTTTTTTATCAAAATAGAATCTTTATTTTCCTTTAAAAAATTATTTACAAGATCAAAGTATTTATTTCATAATCCAAATTTTCCAAATTATTATTTAAGTTTAAAATTTACAACCTAAGAGTATTCATCATCCTTTAAAAAGAACAAACCTTTAAATTTCACTATATTCTAATATTTTAAATTTTCGAATTCCCATTTTAAATTTCCAATTTAATCGTTTTGAAATTCTAATCAATGTGACTTGTAAATCAGGACTGTTATATAATCCCTTAATAGTTCCCTGGGTTTTTGCTTGATGTTAGCTAATACGCTCGCATCAATTATTGGTTCTTTCGAAGTACAAAATTATGCTAAACATTCATATGCAAACGGCTCCCATAAATAGATCATTTTCCCTATAGTGCCGATACCATTTTGCTGCATCTCTAAATAAGGTGGTTGGGAATAATCTGCATCGCACTGCCGCTGGAACGTCATACAAATCCATTTGGCTTTCAAATGCCATTAGATAATCATCCAGATCGCATATGCCAGCATACCTAATAGATGGAATTTTAATAGAGGATGGTAAGGGTACAGCCATAACCTTTTCTATGAATAATGGCCTCATAAGTTGTTTTTAACCATATGACCCATTTACCTCTTTCCCTTTAGGTCGACCATGTTTTTGTCATCTTGTTAGCTAAATCTCTTAAATATGCTTCTTCATCTTCGTAATTTTCCCATTTTGGCTTATACTGCTTTGGGAAGTAGAGCTTCTGGACTGTTCAATTGATGATTTTAAACTCTGGTTTGATCTCCAAGTTAAGCAATTTTCCTCAATTCTTTACGGCCTCAAAGCACTTTTTCTAACAATTATACTTTTCAACTTTAACTCTTCTACTCTCCTTCTAAAGACTCATCCTCTTCCTTCCCACTTCTTTTGTCCTTTTTGATGACATCAAAGATTTTTAGAGACTAACATTTCAATAAGCTTGTGCATAGTTTCCAACTTCCCCTTCGTAATTTGTAGTTCATTCTCTTTCTTAGGCTTTTCCTTCGAAATGGATATTTGTCCAATTTCTGCATTCTCTATATTAAATTGGTCAGTTATATTATCCTCTCCTCTTGATCTTGAACTTTACTTTCTTAGACGACTTTTCCATTGTATAAAAACAATTGTTGATAAGTTCACAAATGGCTCCTAATGAAAGCACCAGTTAGCGTTAGTTCTAACTTGGGCCAATTAAGTATGTCTAACTTCAAGAGAACAATGGCACTTAAGTAAGATAAAACTCCTAGTTAAGTGTGCTAATAATGGGACCACAATAATTCATTATTCAAATTGTCATTTGTTTGAGTCCTTGTTTATTAAGTCACGAAATCAAGTTTAACTATCGATCATTAATGACCTTTGTTCAAGCTTTTTATTTAAGCCATGAAAAAATTAAAATAAGGAAGAAGATACATCCCTAAAATTTGGTCCTTTCTAAGGGGTGCATGTCTATTGATAGAAAACTCTAGCCTTCAGATTTGTGTCACATGTCACCTGGTGTGGATAAGCAATGGAGATTTAGTTTCATTCATGGAACCCTGTGTTTATGTAATAATGGCATAAATTAACTAACTTTACAAGGACTTAGTTATTTTTCTTTTTATCTCACGACAACCTCGAGTAAACTTCACAATAGCTTTGCTGAGTTCTTTATGATGGCTTCAAAATCTATTTCATTTGTATTTAAGGAATACCTAATGATGGTTTTGAGAGACTCTTCATGATAGCTTTGATGGTTTTAAGGAACACTTTGAAATGGCCATGAGGAATTCATCATAATGACTATAAGGAACTCTTAATGATAGCTTTGAAAGATTCTTCATGATAGTTGTTTTAATAACTCATCTCATAATGCCTCCTATGTTTTATTCATGAGGAGTCTAAGGAATATTCCACGATGGCTTTGATATCTTTCTACATGATGGCCCTGATATCTTAATCCATGGCAGCTCTAATGCCTTATTTCATGATGGTTCCAACATCCTTCGATGGCTTTGGTGAATGACTCACGATATCTTTGATATCTTACTCAACAATGGCTCTAATGCCTTTTTCATGATGGTTTCGACATTGCATAATGGATTTGGATGGAAATATGAGAAATTAACAATGAAGTTGTAGACTAGGATGAGATCCGAGATGTTTACCTAGAGGTTGAACCATAGAGGAACCAAATTCACCATTATGTGAAAATACATGGCCTATTAGAAGGTCTAATTGGGAACACCAGAGAGGTACTATGATTTTCTCGTGGATGGTGTGAAAGTGGATTGTATCTTAGAATAAAACATTCCCCTTACAATTTTAACAAGCACTGTAGAGTAAAGACTCAACAGGTTAGCTTGAAGTTATGAAATCCGAAATGAACTACATATATGACAACCAAATTTGGAGTTGGATGACATATCCAAAGGGCTAAAACCCATCAGGTATAAATTACTTTTTAGAAACAGCTAAATGCAGATGACCGGAAGTGATTTATAAAGCATAACTAGTAGCAAATGGGTTTTATCAAATTCAAAGTTTTGATTATGATAAAATGTTTTCGCCTATAGCCATGACGCTTGCTATTGTTGTGTTCTATGACTACGAAATATAGAAAATGGATGTGAAAATGGAATTTCTAAATGGTGATTTAGAGGAGGCCATTTAAATTTCACAGTGGGAGGGTTTTGAGGTTAATGGGAGCAAGGGAAAAGTAAGCAAATTGTTATGATCAATTTATAGTCTAATAAAGCTTCAAGAAGTTGGAATAAGTGTTTTGCTAAAGTAATTATATAGTTTTTTATCAAAATATAGAGGAAGCATGTGTATATGAAAAGGAATAGGGAAACGCTATCGTTTTCTTAATCTTATATGTCGATGATTTGCTTCTGATTGGCAATGATATGGCATTGTTGCAATTAATGAAATCACGGTTATCCATGAACTTCTCTTTAAAAGAAGTGGAGATGCAACCTACAAACTTGGTATTAGGATCTATAGATATATATCCAAATGGTTGTTAGGACTGTCCTAATTTCTGTACATAGATTGCCATACCGAAAAGGTTCCGTATGGTGAATTCCAAGCATGAAAATGTACCAATGAAATTTGGAATCATCCTTTCTTAGAAGAATGCTCCTCATACCACTGAGAAAAGAGTGTATAAAAAGGATACCATGTGTATCCTTAATCGGTTCCATCATGTATATTATGCTATTTACCAAACAAAATGTAGCAGGTGCACTAGGATAAATAAACTGATATCCATCTAATCTCAGAGAAATACATTGGACTGCAGTATAGTGTATTCCTAAGTATTTGATAAATACTAATGACTTATTCCTTATATATGGGAATGAAGGCCTCCTTATGAAGGGGTATACAGATTCAAGCATTCAGGGTGATATCAATGATAGTAAATCGATGTTTGGTTATGTGTTTAAAATAGTAGAGTGGTCAATGACGAATTTCCAACCAGGAAATTATAGTTGATTCAACAATGGAAGCTGAGAGTATCACCCTCAATGAAGTAGCAAAAGTAGTGATCTGGATGCAAAAATTTATGATGGAGTTAGGAGTGTTTCCAAAAGTTGTGAAACCCATAACATTTTTATGTGCTAATAATGCTGCAATGATGATCATGAAGGAACCAAGAGCTCATAAGAAATAAAGACACATTCTTGGAAAGTTTTACCCGATAAGGGAGTTTATTAGCAATAAAGAATGGTCATTAAAGAGTAGGTACTAAGTACAACATAACATATTATTTCACAAAGGGCTTGGCTTAATTAGTACTAAAAAAATTGGTCTAAGGGTTGAGATTGAGATTCCATAATTGACGCATAGTGCGAGTGGGAAACTGGGAGAGCTAGGGATATGCCCCAGGTCAAATTTTGTAATTTATTGTAAATTATTGACTTTGTAATAAAATTTCGTTCAAAATAAAAGGTTTTGTTTTCGATTATCTACTTGTTATATTATGATACATTAATTAAGTAATTAATTTAAGTATATACACAAATAGAAAATCATTAACTGATATGTTATGTAGTAATAATATAGTGAGTTGTAACCATGCAAAAATTATCATAATAAAAAATAATATATTATTTTAAATATTCCTCATCAAAATGTTTCGAGAAAGAATTTAATACATTCATTGAGATCAGAGTACGTAATGCTCTCTAAATGTTAGATAATGTATTGCTTATGGCTAATAGGGGCACCAGGTTGTTACGTACGAATAGTTATCGGAAATTATGAAATGATTCGCCAACAGTTTCTAGTTGGTTAAAAACAACTAGATCAAACGTGAAACTCGAAGCAATAATATTATACAATTCCCTTAACTTGAGAATATTACTGAGCTTCAATGTGGAAAATGATAGAGTTATGGGTATGCCCTAGGGGCAATTATGTAATTTATTACATATATCTAACTCTGTGACCAATATTGCTCAAAATAAAAGTATTTTTCTTTCTATTATATACTTGCTATATATTGAAATAATAACTAAGTCATTAAACTAAAGTATATATATGAAAATTCGTTAACTAATATGTTATGTGATAGCAATTACAAAGAGGTATAGTCATGAGAATTTGATCACATTGAAAATAACTATTGTTAGAAATATCCCTAGTTGACATGTTTTGAGATAGGGTAATGATTCATCCATCGAGACTACAGTGCATAACGCTCTTGAAATGTTATGCAGTGTATTTCTCAAGACTGCTGGGGGCACCCAGGGTTGACGTACTGATAGTTATAGGATAACTATAAAAAGTCTCACTTGAGAATGCTTTGGAACTTTAATGTAGACACTCCACTTTGATTATAGTTAAATTGTGGCATGTCGTCCATCAAATGCATCCACTTGGGTCTAAGTTGAAGCATTGGAAATGAAACACTATTCAATAGAGAATTTGTCTCTTCGATTATATTGGGCTAGTATCATGGTCAATTATAGTCAACTAAAAATCAAGTCTCTGACCAGAGAAGTACAGTTAATAATATTTTTTATTATTGAGCCAAAGATTTTGCATTTGGAATTACAAAGTTGAATGTGGACGATGTTGGAGTTTTGACAAAAACCAAATTCCATAAGTTTTAATATGATATTTTAGCGATTGTAATTGATGTAATAATCGTTACCACCAGGTATCGCTTATAATAAGTACAACTGAATTATCCCGAAAGATGTGTAAGCGATAAATTCAACCAAAATGTAACACAACTAGCTAAGGTGACCAGTGAACAATAATATTCGAATTGTTCAAAATTTATCGCTGACTAAATTTACACCTTTGACTCGCACAACCGTAATGATGAATTCTCCAAAAAACCACATGTTTTTTTAGTTTATATAACATTGAAAATTAATTAAATTAATTTGTATTTAAGAAATATTAATTATTATTTAATTTAGTCGATGTTTGGGAGTTGTTGGTAAATATGTGAATGTATTTGTAAAAGTTATATTTATGCGCATCGATGTACAACATAGGTGTAATTTTAAATGGGTTTAAATAAAAGATAATTGCATAAAGTGATTTATGGAATTTTATGCCATTTAATGGCATTTAATTTCAGCATATCATGTGAAGAAAGTGGAGCGGAGAAAGAGAGATAACTAAGAAAATTGATTAAGGAAGTTTTAATTAAAAACGTAAAAGGTTTCATTCTTTCAAGTAAAAACAAATCCACAGTTTTATTTCCTATAAACATTTATTTATTTCCATTCATTTTTCTCTTCTCTCCATGTAACCTTCCATGGCTGAAAAAATTAAGATTTACAAAATAAATTTCAACACCAAATTCAACGCAACATCACACATAATGAAACATAAGAAGTTTTTCCATTTCTTGGAAGAGGTGTGTGATGACCTCCTTATATCATCGCCATAGATAATAACTAAGTAATGTGTTGTACTCATGTCCGAACAATATAGAATGGTTATCTAGAAGAATAATAAAAAAACACAGCATATAATCACCATATCTCACAACTTATGGATAAAATATAACTTCATATATATAACAAAAGAGATAGTAATAACAATGTGAACAAATCATCATATAGATACATAGAGTTATACATTAGAGTTTATACAATAAAAAAACTCAATAATTGTCTCAAATACAAGTATAAGAGGTCACTACTAAGCCTCTCCTGCGATGCACAGTGGAATAAGCGTAGAATCCATGTAAGTATATAATACGAGATAACTCCATCTAGCTCGTCCTATGAATAGCTACATGTCAATTATACCTGTTATCTAGTCTACTAATTTAAGAGTACCCAAGACAATAAGAAGAAAAGCATAAGACCTTAGGTCAAACAACAATCTAATATGAGCGATAAATGAATCTTAAAATATTATAAAGGTAAATATGATAAGGAGCAAGAGTACACGAACCATACCTAAATTGTCCCAGCAACTAAATAGTTAGCACATAACACTATAATATGTTACTCTACAATATCATAAAGGTATTATACAGGATACAAAAGTGGATGTCAAACTATTCCCATCTTTGGTGTCTATTCTCAATAATATCCCCAAGTGATAGCCCACTAAAGGGGGAAATTCAAGCAACCATAACATCCATCAAGCAGAACCTAATATCACTCCCCATTATGCCTTGAATATATGATAACTTATATGGCCTTCTTACTACTAGGGACTAATGACAATCCCAGTTTTATGCGTACTCTTATATCATGTAGACCAAAGCTCGATACGTGTCACGTAGCCCAAAATATAGACATTAGACCCAAAGCCACTGGTCCAGGGTATTCGAATCCTTGCTACCAATCCAAGAGTGCCCCACTCATAATACCTCTACTTCGAGTACATATGAAAACATTATGAGCATCAACGATTCCTTAGCACGTACTCATCCAAGCCCTCCTTCGCTTCTTTTGGACACTAAGCCCTTCTTGCCCAATCTAGTTTTCATTATTCATAAGGAATCTTTCCACATTCCTTGATCCTATGGCTCCCTCCATTACCAAGACGCCATCTTCAGAACCTACTCCTAACATGAGCCATCCAAAGATTCTAGATTTTCATCATGCTATTATATCATCATCCAATCTATATGAACAAGCCACCAACTCTAGCACGACATACAGAACCTCAACAACAGCCACTAGAAGTTCCACCATTCATCCATGAACCATGATGACTCGACACCGACTCATCCCTATGACTCGATACCGACTCATCAACTCAGTGGCTAAGTTTTCTCCCATGCTTGTAGTACTCTTCTTCAAGTGCTTTAGAACCCGAATCATCCCTCCTTAATAACTTGGCTTCAATCCAAAGCCTCATCATTAAGTTCTAGAGATAACTAGGTAGGATCCAACACTTAGCTGAATTTTCCCAACATCTTGTTATAGAACATCTCTTTAGACCAAGCCCTATCCAACCATGCGAGAGACCGACTCATAGCACCTTCCCCTATGACTCGGTGCCGACTCGTGGGCATGACTAGGTTCCGAGTCATGTACTTAGCTCCACTTCATTTGCGGATTTCCAAGCAAGCTTCAACCATCCTCCAAAGCCTCTCCCCCAAGTTTCATCTGATTCCGACCATCTTTTCCTCCGACTTGCCCAAACCTCTCTTCTTATGCATTCGAAACACTAACAAACAATATCAAAGCAAAACATAGAAGCATAGAATCATAGCTATTACATCCATTCATCCATGCCATGTAATCGATTAAATGAACAACACATAGAATTATTGCAATCAAGCAATTTCTAATCAACATCTAAGCAATAATAAACATATTAACATGAGTATGGTGAATTACTAAACAGTTCCTAGAAATCATATTAGAATTTATCAATTTAGGACATAAACATAGGTTAACAAGTTATTAAAGTTAGAAAAAGGATTTTAAGGTAAAAATCATGTTAAGACTATAATACTACCATATAATCATGCGTATGATAGTGAGAAGTCATAAACCACTCACCAATTACCAAATTCAACTAATTTGAATGCAGATCTAGTCCGAACAGCAATGAGTAGCACTTCTACTCAGCCAATTTGATGATCTCAAGCCTCTAATCGAAGATGAATTAGGATGAATCGAGGGTTAATTAGGGTTTGGACCAGATTTGAAATGAGAGGGAAAGTTCTAGTTTGACTCCTACAGACCCTATTTATAATAATCTCTAATTAGACTAATGGTTCAAATAATAGGTCTAACTGATTACGCACTAATTTTGGTCAACAACTATCTAAATTTAAAATAGGCATAACTTCCTAGCCAAAAGTCCATTTTTCTTTTGTGATCATCCTATGAAACGCGAAACCATCATCCGGAAGCAATGGAACTGGTTTGGGACTCTAATTCGACTCCTATCAAAAGTTATAGCCCAAATAAGATTTTCTGGGTCAAAATGGTTACATAGGAATTTGAAAAATTATAGATCTGTTAAATGTCTCTAAGAGTCATACTCAAAAATTATAGAATCATATGACCTCATGCGAATGAAATATAAATATTTGACGATCCTTTTATACGTAAAATATGGGTCGTTACATTCTTCCCCATTTAGGAATTTCTCCACCGAAATCCCTAAACAAGCCCAAGTATAAGCAACCATTGTTATCCGTATGCCTACCAATCATAAGAAACCACCAAACATATCAAACATGCAACCATGTAACTAATAATGTAGGTGTTCCTACCTTAGGGTGGAATACTAACATTTCAATCATAATTTACAGTGGTAAAGTAGATACGATAAACGATGATCTTACCACTCAAAGAACTCTTGACAATTAGTCCTTATGCTCTTCTCAGTCTCCCACGTACAATCGCCATCACATCCGCTCCATTATACTGCTACTAGCTTTGTCTTCTTTATCTTAAGTTGTTTCGTATCGTAACCAACAATACAAAGCGGCCTACGAGATCTAGAAACTTCTAGTTCCACATCAACATCTTCTAGGTGGTTCAGTTCAATCATCACTCTTGAGTCGTTTACAAACTTCCATAGATAAGAGAAATGAAAAACGTTGTGCACACCCATCATCTTTTGAGGTAAGTCGACCCTCTATGCTAGCTTCCTAATCCTCTAAACTATTAGAAAAGGACCTACGAATCTCAATGCCAACTTCCCTTTCTACTGAATCAAACTACATTCTTCAAAGGAGAAACCTTCAATAATATCATATCTCTAACAAAAAATCTTAATTTCCTCATTTATTATCAACATAGCTTTTCTGTCGATCCCGAGAAGCTTTCGTTCATTGCCAAATGACCTCAATCTTTTTCGATGTCTCACTAACCATTTCTAGCCTAAGTATCAGTTTCCCGCCCACTTCCCATGAACTTGAAGGAGCATTACATGGTCTTCTATACAATGCTTCATATGGAGCCATTCCAATACTCGACTGATAACTATTGTTGTGTGCAAACTTCATCAAATGCAAATGATCATCCCATGATCCTCCAAAGTCTATTATGCATGCTCGCAAGGGATCTTCCAATATACGATTTACTCCTTCGGCCTGCCCATCTATTTATGGGTGATAAGTTATATTAAGATGCAACTCGGTTCCAACGCCTCTTGTAATCAAAACCAACTAGTAAACAATGGATCTCAGTTGCTCAGAATAATCTTCGGCACATCATGAAATCATCCTTTCCATTTCACATACAACTCTACCAACTTCAGTGTCGTTCTACTTGACTTGATGGGTCTAAATCTCGCACTTTTGGTTAATCGATCTACTTCAACCCAAATGCAAACGTGCCCTTCTCGAGTCCTCGGTAGTCCATCAATAAAATCCATCGATACGTGCTTCGATTTCCACTCAAGAATCTCTAATGGTTGCAACAATCCGCTAGAATTCTTTTTCTCTGCCTTTACCAATTGGCAGTTCATACACGTAGAGATGAATGACCCAAAATCCCTCTTCATGCCTTTCCAGTAGTAAGTTTGCTTCATATTTTGGTACATTTTGTCACGACCTAGATGAATAGTCAATCTGTATTGATAAAACTCTCTTAGCAGTTAATCTATCAATCCATCTACATTGGGAACAAATAACCTCCCATCTTTACAAAGCCAACCTTCTCGATCGAATTCATATTGCTTCATAACTTCAGATTCTACTCCTTCCTCTATCTTTAATCTCCGCTAGACTAGTATCTCGCTTTTGGCTAATACCAATCCTTTCAATCAAAGTAGGTCTCAATGAAAAACTTGCCAACACTTCTAGCTGCAGCTCGCTATGAGGTATGAAGCCATATCCAACAATATACTCTATCTACGTTCATTCCTAGAATATTGCTTCCAACCAGCATGTCTTCTACTCAATGCATCTACGTCTGCATTCTCTTTTCCTGGAGTATAGGAAATACTTAAATCACAAGAGACCAAGAACTATAATCACCATTGTTGATGAAGGTTGAGATCCTTTTGAGAGAAAAGGCACTTCTAGGATTTGTGGTCCGTAAATAGCTCAAACCTTTCTTCCAACAAATAGTTTCTCCATATCTTCAAAGCAAAAACAATTGCCGCCAACTCCAAATCATGAGTTGGGTAATTTCTTTCGTTTAGCTTTAGCTATTGACTGGCATAAGCGACAACCCTTCCCTTCCACATTAACATTACACTCAATCCAGTACCATATGCACCAATGTACACTTTTAACACTTCAGTTCTACTTGGAATGGTCAACACTGGCGCACTCATCAACATCTCTTCCAGACTCATAGATGCATGCTCACACTTTGCATCCCAAACAAAAGTCTGGTTCTTCCGTGTCAAATTGGTCAATGGTACTGCTATCTTTGAGAAATCCTTAATGAAGCGTCTATAGTATCCTGTCAATCCTAGGAAACTCCTCATGTCTGTAGCATTCTTGGGTCGATTCCAATCTTAGACCACTACCACCTTTGTTGGAGCCATTACTATGCCATCCTAAAATGACATGACCTAAGAATCTCACTTCTTCTCTCTGGAAGTGACACATAGTGAACTTTGCTCTCAACTTTTGCTTCCTCAATATGTCTAGCACAACCCTTAAGTGAGTCTTGTGCTCCTCTTCAATACTGGAGTAGAGTAGAATATCATCCATGAATACAAGCACATACTTATTCAACCGGTCTTTGAAATCCTAAATCATAAGATCCACAAAGTATGTTGGAGCGTTGGTCAATACGAATGGCATTACCAACCACTTATAAAAACACGACGGCGTACGAAATGCAGTAATAGGTAAACTCTCCTTTGCTACTCTAAGCTAGTGAAATCCCATTTCCAAATCCATTTGGGAGAAAATGCTCGCACCGTGCAGCTAATCGAACAAGTCATCAATGCACGGGAGTGGGTACTTGTTCTTCTTCATTACTTTATTCACCTCACGAAATCCACACACAGCCTCATAGAGCCATCCACCTTAGTCACGATACTACTGGTGCACCCCACTCAAATATACTTCTTCAATGAAAACTCTCTTTAAACGGACATTCACTTGCACCTCTAATTCCTTCTTCTCTTTGGGTATCATACACTTCAAAGGCATAACTATCGGTCTGGCTTCCCTCTTCAAGTGTATCCAAAAGTCGATCTCTCTGTGCGGTGGCAATACAGTTACTTCCTCAAAGACATTTGGATACTCTCTAACGAAAGACACTGATGACAATCCCTCTTGTGGAACCTCAAGAAAATATAGAAAGCTAACCATCACCCCAACATCTGATCGGTAACTAAACACTACCGTTCGCACATCCACATCATCGATTGCCTCCAACAGCTTCTCACAATCCACTTTAGCTGCATACCTCTATAGTCGGTCCATTCCCAAGATAATCCCGAACCTAACAAAATTCAAAACAAAGCAATCATAAGAAAAAGAGCATCCATGACTCGAGAAGACTAAAACCCTCCAAACCATCCACAGGGTTAGCGGAGCCTCCAACAAAGTTTATTACAATCAAAGGCCGGTCTACTATCTCGGGTCTTAATTCCAGTCTGTATACTAGGTCACTACATATGAATGAATGTGAATCGCTGGTATTAAACAAAACTCGAATAGGAACATCACCACAGAATGCATATGTTAAATGATGACTCGCTTTCTTTTCTTCTTAATAGAGAGAGCACTCGACGAAGTCGAGACTGCATTCAAAGCACATGCCTTCACAACCTGCTTATGCTTCACCAGTTCCGGACAATCCCTTTTCAAATTCCCAGGCTTATCACAGTTATAGCGCTTCTTCTTGTCACTCACTTTGAAATCTCCGCTTAGATGGCCTTTCTCTTTGCACCCATAGTAAACGGGTTCCCATTTACCCTTCTTCTTACCTCCCTTCCCCAGGGATTGCTTCCTCTTTCTATTCCACTTCCTCTTGCCTACACCGCCCTGTTGTAGCTTTGGCTCTTCCTTCTTAGTATAAAAAACAATAGCAGTGCTAGCCTTAAGGTTTAGGTTCTCACGACGAAGCAATTTCTCAACAAGCTTTTCAAAAGGCTCATCAATGTGGTCCATTAGCTTCTCCCCTAGATAGTCATCTAATGCTATGATGAATTTCTCATTCTTCCTCAAGGGAGTTTCAATGAATGACATCTCATAATTAGACAAAGCATTAAACTCTACCACATATTTAGAAACTATCATCTCTCCCTGCTTGAGATCACTAAATTTTCTAAACAACGATGACTTCTAAGCACCCGGAATAAACTTCCCCTCGAACCTCATTTTAAAACGATGCAAAGAAAATTGGTCTTCTAGAGTAAAGTCAATCTACCAATTTATGGCTCAGCCCTGAAGTTATCTTAAAGCCAACTTTCTCTTCATAGCATCTTCCACTTCCATATCACCAAAGATGCGTTCATAAATATCCAATCTGTCTTGCACTTCGATGGCTAACTCTATCCCATGGAATGCCTTTCCTCTAAGAGTAGAGTAATCCTTGCTCAATTTAGCGAAATCATCCCCAGGCACTTGCATTGGAGCACCTCCTCCAAACACCCCACCAGGAGCATTCCTCATCATCGTTCCCATAACAACATTGAACATAGCTTGCAAATCAAGAATAGTAGCTCCTGATCCTACTCCCTCTTTAACTATTAAAGAAGATCTCACAGTATTCCTGGTATGCTTGCTCACTCTTATCTATAACAAGAATGATCAGTCTCTCATAAAGAAAACCGTGTTTATGGTTCTTATGTGCATGCGACCTATTCTATATATTATATTACTATATAATTTTAAAAACCAAACTTATAACAAGAACGCGCACTTGTATACATACACTCTATATCCATTCTAAGGTGATAACTCCTTCCTAATCTATAATGGATTGCGGTATCAAATTAGATTGTCCATAAACCTGGCTCTAATATCTAATGTGATGATCATCCTATACCACCGGCACATATAATAACTAAATATTATGGTGCATTTGTGCCCAACCGATATACAACGGTCATCTAGAAGAATAATAAAAAATAAAGCATATAACCTATCATATCTCATAGTGCATGGATAAAATATAATATTAATTACTATATGAATAAATCATCAGAGTACAAATCCACGGAGTTATACATCAAATGTTATAGAGTTTATACAAAGGAACTCTTTCAAATACAAGTATAAGCAGTCATTGATAAGCTCCCCAATGATGCATAGAGGAATAAACATAGAATTCATATAAGCGTATCATACGAGATAACTCCATCCAACTTGTCCTCTGAACAACTACTACATCATTTAGATCTGTTATCTAGTCTACTCATTTAAGAGTACCTAAGATGATGAGAAGCAAAATGTAAAACCTTAGGTCAGTCAACAACTGGTGTAAGCAGTAAATGAATCTCAAATTATTATACAAGTAAATATGGTAAGGAACAAGGGTACACAAACCTTATCCGACCTGTCCCTGCAACCAAAGAGTTAGCACATACACTATAATATGCTACTTTACAATATCATAAAGGTACTATACAGGATATAATAATGGATGTCCAAATATTCCCATCTCTGGTACCTACTCCCAATGATATCCCTGAGTGGTAACCTGCTAAAGAGAACAATCAAAGCAACCATAGCTTCCATCAAGTAATAACCACTATCACTCCCCTTATGCCTTGAATATATGATAACTCATGTAGCCTCCTTACCGTCAGGGACTAATGGAAATCCCAGTTGTTCATGTGCTCCCATATCACGCAGCCCACAGATCGATACATGTATCATTGCCTAAAGCAAGACACTATACCCAAAGCCATTATTCTGGTGTATTCAGATCCTCGCTACCAATCCATGGGCTTCCCCACTTACAATACCCTTGCTTCGAGTATACAAGAAAACACTTCGAGCATCAACGATTCCTTAGCGTGTTCTCATCCAAACCCTCCTTGCACCTTTTGGACATTGAGCCCATCTTACTCAATCCAGTTTCCATTATTCATAAGGAATCCTTTTGTATCCCCCGATCCTACGACTCCCTCCATTACCGAGCCACAATCTTCGAAACCAACTCCCAACACGAGCCAACATCCAAAGATTTTAGTTTTTCATCATGTTCTTACATCGTCATCCAACCTGATATGAATAAGCCACCACCTGCAGCACGATCTACAAAACCTAAACAACTATCCCCAAAAGTTCCACCATCCATCCATGAACCATGATGACTCGACATCGACTCGTCCTTTTGAATTGGTACTGGCTCATCTATCTAGCTCCGTAGTGGCTAAATTTGCTCCATGTCTCTATTACTCTTCTTCAAGTGCTTTAGACCCCAACTCATCCCTTCTTGATAACTCGGCCTCAATCCAAGGCCCTATCTTCTAGTTTTGAAGATAACTCGGTAGGCATCCAACACTTAACCAAATTTTCCTAACATCTTGCTATAGAAGATCTGCTTGGACCAAGCCCTATCCAACCATGCAAGAGACCGACTCATAGCTCCTTCACCTATGACTCGGTGCTAGCATATGGGCATGACTCAATACCAATCATGTACTTAGTTCCATTTCGTGTGCGAATTTCCTAGCAAGCTCTAACCATCCTCCAGAGCCTATCCCTTAAGTTTTGTCTGACTCCGATCAACTTTACCACCGATATTCCCAATTCACCGATTTTCCCAATTCACCAACCTATCATCCTATTCATCCAGAACACTAACAACAACATCAATGCACAACATGGAAGCATAGAATCACAACAATTACATCCATTCATGAATGCCATGCAATCAATCAAATGAACAACATATAGAATTATAACATCAAGCAATTTCTAATTCAAATCTTGGCAATATTGAACATATTAACATGAATATGGTCAATTACTAAACAATTCCTAGAAATCATATTAGAATTTATCAATTTAGGACATAAACATAGGTTGACATGTAATTAAAGTTAGAAAAGAATTGTAGGATCAAAATCATGTTAAAACCTATAATTCTACCATATTATCATGCATATGATAGTGAGAAGTCATAAACCACCCGCCAATTACCAAAATCAACAAATTTGAATGCAGATCCAATCTGAACAGCAATGAAAAGCACTTCTAATGAGCCAATTTGACGATCTCAAGCGTATTAGCGAGAATCTAATCTCTATTTCGTAATCTAGTTTGACCTAGAGAGCAATTAGGGTGAATCTAGGACTAATTAGGGTTTAGACCTGATTTGGAATGAGAGGTAAAGTTATAATTTGACTACTATCCCCTATTTATAGTGATCTCTAATTAGACTAACGTGCTAACTAATGAGCTTAATTAATTACACATGAATTCTGGTCAGTAATTATCTAAACTTAAAACAAGTATAACTTCCAAAACATAAGCCCATTTTTCTATTATGACACTCGGTGAAATGAGAAACCATTATCTTGAAACAATGAGACTTGTTTGAGACCCTAGTTGGACACCTTTCAAAAGTTATTGCCCAAACAAGGTTTTCAGGGTCAAAATTGTGACATAGAAATCCGAAAAAAAATCATAAGTGTGTAAAATTTCCCTAAGACACATATCCCAAAATTATAGAACCATACGTCCATATACAAATGAAATAAACATATTTTATGATCTTCTGATATGTAAAATACAGGTCATTACAGATTGGGTGTGGAACTTGGAGATCTAAGGAGATATCTTCTTTTAAGGTATAAATCATTGGCTTTACTTTTATGAAACTTTAATTTTATTGAATATATTCATCATGTTTACATGGTTTAGATTCTATTCATGTTATACCTCTTCTATTTCGTATGTTCATCTTGAAATTTAACTTAGATTCGTTTTTCATCCACCTCAATTAATCGTACGATCATCATGTTAATTTAATTTAGATCTCCCTCGATGTGCACGTAAATGTGCATATTTTTACCCCCATATTGAATCTGTTTATATTAAATAAATGATAATATTGGATTTTTTAACTTGTTTTAACCAAAATCCATATTAATTCCAAATTGGCACATATCCATCTTCATATAGGGGCAAAACGGTCATTTGTGTGCATATATTTCTTTGAGAAAAATTAATTGGAAATTTATGTATATTTTTGTAGGAATTTGATCTCAAATATGAGTGGTTTCATGAAGGAATATGCATGCACAAAAAAGATACAAAAGAATGAAGATGTAAATAATTCAAAGTGAAAAACATGGAGGACCCCGCCTACCCACGACCTTAATGTACAAACTAGAGGCTAATGCACATGCTTATGGAATTAATGGCTTCATGTACACTTAAATGGGGATTATGACATGCTTACGATTACTTGGTGGCCACACTACCTCATGGACATTTTGGGCACTCCCCAAAAGTATGAATTAGGGTTTCATACATTATAAATACCCATATGTTTCATCTAATCTCTCTTCTCTTGCTTAGTCTTTCTTCCTGTTAATTAGTTTAGGCTCAAAATAAAAGAAAGCTTCTCTTTTATTTTCATGGCTACTTAGCCATTTTTATTTTATGTAATTTCTTCTTATGCAACTTTAATATATTTCTCTTCTCTTCCTTTGTTTATTTACATTCATGTTAGTAGTATATATTTATTTTTTATGCAAGTAGAATAGTTTTTTCTTTGCTTTGCTCTCTTTTTCCTTTTCTTTTTATTTCATGTTGCAAGCTATATTTGTTGTTTTGATAACAAATATGAAAGGCTAAACCCCTTCAATTTAGGGGTAATGAAGCCCCTAATCATGTAGCTTCAACATTTTGATAATTATAGCTCTCTTTTTGTGCTTAATGACAATGCTTGAAGTGGTTTAATTTGTTGTTTTTGTTTTGAATTTGATAGTCTATATTGTTGACACCAAATATGCTATGTTTAAACAATCACTAATACAAATGTCACTTTATCAAAATATGATTATGGCATAAGAAAGTGATTTGAAATTCAAATTTGATGGTCTATATTTCTAATTAATACTTAATAGGCCATACTTAAAATAGATTTCATTTGCAACTTTGTTTTCATTTTCATGAGACTTAATAAGTGGTTTAAAGGTTGTGTTATAGTTTGATGGCTTATGTTGAGCTAATTAATAGCATAAATGAGCCATACTTATGATAAACACATCATTTATACTCACCTATGACCAATAAAAGAGATCATAATTTCATTAATTTTTGAATTATATGATCTAGAGAGTGGATTTATCTCTAAATTTTCATTTAACTCTCATATTTTTATCTATTTTTCTTTTGCTAGTTTTTGTTAGTTTCTTACATTTCTAGATATTCACTCTCGACTTCGGTATAATTTGATTGAATGGAATTTTAAAATCATCAATTCCCTGCAGATCGACCCGTATTCCCCACGTGCTACACTCGTACACCGTGCACTTGCGGTTATTTTTATTTCTAAATTTTTTGACGGTTTTCTAACTCGATGGAAATTCCGTCGATTAACAAGTTTTCGGCGCCATTGCCGGGGATTTGCTTTGATTTTAATTTTCTAGTCTTCGGATTATTTTTGTGTGATTTTATTCGTGTGTTTGTTTGCATTTAAAAAAAATATAATTTGTGTTTGTGTGTGCTTTGTTTTAGTATTTGATTTCTTTTAGTTTGCATTGCATTTGCATTTAAGAAAAAAACAACTTCATTTTCAAAAAAAACCCACAATTTCATATATTTTTATTTTTTTCACTTTATTTTATTTTACATTTGCATTTATCTTTGGGTACTCTGTTACATCCACTGTTACATCTCATTTTTTTGACACTGTCACATTTATTTCTCTGCACACAACTTGCGCTCTGTTTCATACAACATCTCCATTCAATATCCACTACAACAGACTTCCCCGAGCACTACTACAAAACACACCACAATCCATTGTGCCACATGGCCACTGCATCACCATACAGTCCTCCACCACTCCAAACTCCAGTACCCACTTCCACTTCACTTCTGTTGACAATACAACTGCTGCTGACAATAATAAAACTGCTGCCTTTCTCATACAAACTTCCATCCCTTGCAACATCTTGCATGAACCTCCTCTAACCACCATTTACCCAGTTATATTCCTGCAGCCACTTCTTTGACATACCAAACATCCCCTTTTCAACCATCAACTTACTCATACATCATTGACCAATGAACTACTTCCCAGTCAAACAACTTCAATCGACGAACAACTTCAATTCGAACAACTTCCCCTAACCACAAATTCAAATCTTCTACACCCCTCTGACCAATACAAACCTTGCATATTCACAACCAGTAACCCTACCATCATATTCTCAAACACACTCCACTACTGACATCTTCAATTCCATCACTCACAATCATCAACTACTACCAACTTTTGCCTCTTATTGTTCCAGCCTCTCCCACTACCTCCACAAACATTCAATTCATTAAACATTACACCCCTGCCATCCTCTCTGATCAATACATCATCTATCAGCCAACAACATTAACTACGACATCGTCCATCACCACATACACTACTGAACACCGACGAATCATCCTCCTCCGCCCTGCTTGCAATCGAACAGCTGAGCGACTTCGAACCTCAATCATTACGAACCCTATAAAATCGCAATCATCGTCTCCAAATCGCCGTCATCAATGAACTCACGACATTCTCCTCATCTCAGAACTACCCATTTCACAAACGCGTGAACATCCACGATTTTGAGTTGCTGATTTTATTGCAGATTTGAGTTGGAAGTTCTGTTTGATTATTTGATTTAATCGCTGAAATATTTGATTATGGAATTGGGGAACTGTTTGAGAATCTAAGAATGGGATATAGTGATTTTGGCCCGGGTTATAATTCATAGGCTGTAGCAAATTATTTTTTTTTCCTTTTTCTTTTGCTTTGTTTTAATTTGTTGGTTTTACCCTTTTTTCCTTTTTTTCATCCTTTTTAAACAAAAAAAAACAAAAAACAAAAAGTTTCTCAATGTGTTTTGGTTAATTTGTTTTAAGTCTTGTTTTGACATAGAAAAAAAATTGAATTATAAATTTTATTTTGTTTTAATTTATTTTTAAAAAAAACAAAAAGAAAAAAAACACTTTTATATATCTATAGTGTTTTTAAATTTCAGGTTGCAGGAAATAAACAGAAGAATAACTTGCTGGAAACTGCTGCTTTGCTTGCCAAATAAACTGCTTGCTTAAAAGAAAATTTTCACTCCATATCTATTGTTTTTTGTCTTGCATTGTTGGTTGTTTGCATTTGCATTCAAAAAAAATTCAAAAAAAAAATTCATCGTAGTTGCATTGTTAATACACGTTTAACTTCAATTTTGCATTTCATCTTAGATTTTGATTAATAATAATGATAGACCTTGATTGTATATTGACAATTTGTCTTCTTTAAACAAGTTAATTTTTTGGTGTCTAGGCTACGGCAGAGTAATAACCATTTATAAATATTGCGGTGATTCGTAAATATTATAGTGGTTGTTCCTCTGAAGGTACTTAAACCTTCGGCTGCATTGCTACGGTGATTCGTGGTGCACCGATAACCCATGTCCGTTACCTGGTTGAGAACTATCTTATTGATTTAAGACAAAGTGTGATTACACAATTTTGGGTTAACTTAGGAAAATCATTTGTAATTAACCCTTGCATTCGTTTAGTTGCATTAGTTCATGCATATTTAAAAAAAACAAAAAATTCAAAATCCAAAACTAGAAAAAATTGTAAATATTTCTTTTCCATTGAAATCTTTAAATCCTTTTATTTGAAATTTCAAAAAAATCCAAAAAAATTTTAGAAAAACCAAAATTCAAAAAAAAAGAAAAAAATTGAAAAATAAAAACAAAACAGAAATCGATTTCCCTTTTCCAAAATAAATTTTCTTTGTACATATTTTTCGTTTATAAAAAAAACCAAAAAACATTCTTGAAAATGTCTGAATTTCCATATTCACTTGAATTTTACAATAGTTGTGAAAATCAATATAATCCATATGATTTCAGTCCAAATTCGTATGGATATTTTAACAACAACTATTGTGTAAATAATTAAAATTTCAAACAACAAAATTTTCAAAACGATGACCAACCTTCGACTCTTGAAAATAGCATTGAAATGATTTCATCTTTACACGAACTTTCTACACGATAAAATCAAGAGATAAATGATTTATGTAATTCTTATTTGTGTAATAACTCGAGTCAAGGATTTCAAAATTTGAATTCAATTCAAAATTCAAACGATTACGATTATAACCCATGCCAATTTAATTTCGAACTCCAAAATGAATTTCAAACTCAACATGAAAATGGGAACAACTTTTTAAACGAATTTGGCAATGGGAATAATCTTAACCATGTTATGAGTGAAAGCTTTTGTTCTCGACATATCCAAATCGAAAATTCTCAATTTAATAACTACAAATTGGATTTTGTTGAACAAATGAATGAAATTTACGATGATCACACGGATTTGTTGTTTGAAACTTATATGAAACAACGTGAACAACAAAATCAAATCTCAACGTGTGATGAGTCAAGTGATAATCCACCTTTTACCCAAATCGACGATTTTCAGATAACAACTTTTGAATTTGATAATGACGATCTTAATCAAGTTGTTGAAAATACCGTAATTAAGTTGGATTTCAATTCTTTTGAACGTGCGAAACTCGATTTAAACTTCGATCTTCCTTTTTCTGAAAATTTGAATACGACAACTTTGAATTTTAAACTCGATTTACATGATGAAGTTGTTGATAATCCAACAAAGGAAGTCGAATTTCACGAACATGAGTTTTATGGATTTTTTGAAAACGAGTTGTTGAATTCTGAAGGGGAAAATTTCTATCACTATTTTGATTTTGAAATCGATACTTCGGAAGAAATTGAACTTAAACCAATTTTTCTATCTACCCCAAAAATCATCGAAAATAAAATAACTCGTACGATTTTTAATAAAACGACGTTCGTTTTTCCAAATCAACGTTCAACTTTGAAATCTTCTATGGTTTGGTTTTTCGAGCTTAAGCTGTGTCTCGCATACTTGACAAGACAAATGAATTGGTCTTTGAAAGACCGTTTCATTTACTTTTTGACGATATACTTTCTGATCTCGTGTAAATAACATTAATTTTCATTTAAATAATGGTCATGTTTTTGTTTTTATCCTTCCACTTGGATTGATTGTGGGGAGACATTCAACATCAAGCGTGGGGGGAGACTTATCTTCATTTTATTTATTTTTCATGGTTTATTTTTGCCTTTTTCTTTTAAAATCTAAAAAAAATCTCAAAAATAAATTTTCTTTTGATTAAATTTTAAAGAAACACTACAGGATAAATATATGGTTTTGGTTTACTAAATTGAAATTTTTGAAAATTTATTCGTCTTAACAAAAATAAAAATGAAGTTTTATTACAAATAATAATGGTTTAACTGGTATATAGGAAGATTCATACATGTTAATTATGAAATACATCCTAATTGAAAATCTTTGTTTTAAAAAGTGGCTGATTTAAAGTAAAGATATAACATTTTTTTTGTCTTCTAAGTTAAATGGTGCTAAGATGATTTTGCATAACTCTCTCTCTTAAAAATAATAATAACAATAATAACATCCAAAGCATTCACTCTCATTTAAAAGTCCTCACGGTTATGCATGGGTGAATTACTTAGAATCTTTGATTATGTGCTTTCATACTCATTTAAAAGTCCTCACGGTTATGATGTATGGAACACATGTAAAAAAAGAACAGACTTAATAAAAACCGCCTACGGTCGATAGTGTATGCATGAAAGTGTGTGCACTCGCCATGCTCTGTACTTCCCTCACATAAGCCTGAAAGGCAGTGCATGAGTGGTATATCTGGCCTCAGTTTACCTGAGCTAGGTGTGTAATTTTTCTTGCAAATAATGAGAGAGCAAGCAATTGAAATCCTAGCACTATTTTTACTTATTTGATTTGATTTGTTATTGAAAAGAAATGAAAATACCACTTTAATAAACTTTGATAATCAACTAAGGATCCATTTTATAATTACACTTTGTTATCAACCGAAACAACAAGTTAAACTATAGTCTATTTGTTACGATAACTTGATTTTTGTTGGAAATGTTGACGAGTAAATGACATAAATTTTTAAGATAATAACCAAAACCTATATTTAACTTATTCGTGTCAATTTAAAAATAAATCCTTCATTTGTAAATATTTTCAAAAACTTGCATTCATCTCTTTGTAAACAAATTTTGCATTTTGTAAATATTTTTATCCTGCATTTGGATTTTGTGGGTAGTATCCGCTAAAAACCCTCACGAGACAACACTCGTCCTACCGGGGACATCCAAAGGTTTAACGGCTTGTTGCACACGCTCAATGCAATCGTGCTCCCTACGAAAACGGATTTATCTTATTTTTATCTTTATTCAAGGGCGAATAAAAAGATAAGTGTGGGGGTATTTGATGTGCACGTAAATGTGCATATTTTAACCACCATATTGAATCTGTTTAAATTAAATAAATGATCATATTAGGTATTTTAACTTGTTTTAAACAAAATCCATATTAATTCCAAATTGTCACATATCCATCTTCATATAGGGGCAAAACGGTCATTTGTATGCATATATTTCTTTGAGAAAAATTAATTGGAAATTTATATATATTTTTGTAGGAATTTGATCTCAAATATGAGTGGTTTCATGAAGGAATATGCATGCACAAAGAAGATACAAAAGAATGAAGATGTAAATAATTCAAGGTGAAGAACATGGAGGACACCGCCTACCCACCACCTTAATGTACAAACTAGAGACTAATGCACATGCTTATGGAATTAATGGCTTTATGTACACTTAAATGGGGATTATGACATGCTAATGATTACTTGGTGGTCACACTACCTCATGGACATTTTGGGCATTCCCCAAAAATATAAATTAGGGTTTCATACATGTATAAATACCCATATGTTTCATATAATCTCTCTTCTCTTGCTTAGTCTTTCTTCCTGTTAATTAGTTTAGGCTCAAAATAAAAGAAAGCTTCTCTTTTATTTTCATGGCTACTTAGCCATTTTTATTTTATGTAATTTCTTCTTATGCAACTTTAATATATTTCTCTTCTCTTCCTTTGTTTATTTACATTCATGTTAGTAGTATATATTTATTTTTTATGCAAGTAGAATAGTTTTTTCTTTGCTTTGCTCTCTTTTTCCTTTTCTTTTTATTTCATGTTGCAAGCTATATTTGTTGTTTTGATAACAAATATGAAAGGCTAAACCCCTTCAATTTAGGGGTAATGAAGCCCCTAATCATGTAGCTTCAACATTTTGATAATTATAGCTCTCTTTTTGTGCTTAATGACAATGCTTGAAGTGGTTTAATTTGTTGTTTTTGTTTTGAATTTGATAGTCTATATTGTTGACACCAAATATGCTATGTTTAAACAATCACTAATACAAATGTCACTTTATCAAAATATGATTATGGCATAAGAAAGTGATTTGAAATTCAAATTTGATGATCTATATTTCTAATTAATACTTAATAGGCCATACTTAAAATAGATTTCATTTGCAACTTTGTTTTCATTTTCATGAGACTTAATAAGTGGTTTAAAAGTTGTGTTATAGTTTGATGGCTTATGTTGAGCTAATTAATAGCATAAATGAGCCATACTTATGATAAACACATCATTTATACTCACCTATGACCAAAAAAAGAGATCATAATTTCATTAATTTTTGAATTATATGATCTAGAGAGTGGATTTATCTCTAAATTTTCATTTAACTCTCATATTTTTATCTATTTTTCTTTTGCTAGTTTTTGTTAGTTTCTTACATTTCTATCTATTCACTCTCGACTTCGGTATAATTTGATTGAATAGAATTTTAAAATCATCAATTCCCTGTGGATCGACCCGTATTCACCACGTGCTGCACTCGTACACCGTGCGCTTGCGGTTATTTTTATTTCTAAATTTTACGACGGTTTTCTAACTCGATAGAAATTCCGTCGATTAACATCCCTTTATTTTACATTTCCATTAACTATATGTTTATTATGATTGACATATTTCAAATCCTTTATCTCATTTAATTTTTTGTTTATATTCTACACGTGGTTAAACCTGAATTATCTTATAATGAATTTGTATGTGCATAAGTTGTCCAACTACTTTTGTCATTGTTCTGGAATTATTGTTTATAAAAAATGTAGAACTATATTATGTTATATAAAATTTTGTACATTTTTATACATGAAAATAAATAAAACGTATTTGTCGATTATTTAAACTTACCTTGAAAATTATTTCTTGTGTTATATGGTTATTTTCTAGAAAAAAATTCTTTTGGTTATTATATTCATAAAAATTAAATGTTTCCTTTTGTTCTAGAATTCAAAGCGGTCTTTTGTGAAATGTTATAAACTTATATATTCCATACCTATGTTAGAAGATTGAATTAAATTTGTTCACATTAAATTTAAACATATATGTTACTTGAATTACAATCATTTTATTTACATATGTTATTTTAAAATAATAAAATAACTTGGGATTATTTATTCACACCTACACACATATTTTTTCGTTATTTTAACCTAAATCAAAATGGACTATTGCATAAAGCTGTAAAATTTATTTTCAAACACTTCTTTAATTATAACTAGTGTTAATTCTTGATTTGAAAATATATAATGTAGGGAAACTTATTTCCAACATGTATATATGTAAAATTATCTTTTGTTATACATATATATTTTAAAGTCAAAACTTTTGACAACAAAGGACATACAAAGGGACAAATATGTCCGTTGTTGTGTAAATCATAGCACCTATATATGGTCATATTATTCATGTTCACTACTTATTTATTGCACTTACGCAATATTCACTAGAGTATGTTTGGATATACTCACAATTTATGCTGTGTATAAATTACTCATTAATGACATTTAATAAATTAGTTAATTTAACTAAAGAGAGATAAATGAAACGTTTCGCCCTCCAAATAAAAGTAAAATCTTTCCTTAATTAATTGCATAAGTGCCAAAGAAAGAAACATGAGATTTCCTTCTCTAAATTAATTTTAACAAGTAATTGTCAGAGACATGGATGTATTTGCGATGTGTAAATAAATGTGCATATTGCATATATTTACATCCATATTTTATCTACTTTTATTTAAATAAATGTCATATTTGGGCATTTTAACATGTTTAAAACCAAAATTCAATTATTTTCAAATCATCATATATCCATCTTCATTCAGGGGCAAAATTATCATTTTTGTGCATATGTCAATTTAAGAATTTTTACTTGGACATTTTTTATGTTTTTATAGTAAATTTTAATGCAAATGGAAGAGGGTTTCATGAAAATATATGCATGCATAAGAGAATACAAAGGAATGAAGAGGAAATAATTCAAGCTCATGATCATGGAAGACCCCACCCACTTACCTAAATCTACAATTAGAAGCTAAATGACAACTAAGTGAAGGTTAAAGCTTCATGTACTTTTAATGATGGATTAATCAGTGGCTAATGATTACTTGGTGGCCACACTTCCTAAAGGGCATTTTGGAAAGCACCCTAAAAATTGAATTAGAGTTTTACGCATGTATAAATAGCCCTCTTATGTACATGTAAATATCTTCCACTCTCTCTTATTTTTACTAAGGA
Source organism: Allium cepa (assembly GCA_030765085.1). Classification (NCBI taxonomy): domain Eukaryota; kingdom Viridiplantae; phylum Streptophyta; class Magnoliopsida; order Asparagales; family Amaryllidaceae; genus Allium; species Allium cepa. Next base: position 268,259,425 of record CM060931.1, on the reverse strand, counting down.
AATTAGCAATTTGTAAACACAAATCAAAGTGAAATAAAAATGGCTTCCAAGCCTCTTTCACTTCTCTTTTCGACTTGCTTCTATTTATTTTTAGGTTGATGTTTATTTCTATGCTCTCTTTTATTTCAGGCTATAGCTTAGATTTACATTTTTGCAAGTAGTGTAGCTTTGTTTTTTTTATGCAAGTAGTTAGTAGTTAATCTCTCTATCTTCCTTTGCTTAGTTTCCATTTTCTTGATTTTTAATGTTGAAACTTACAAGTGTTGATTTGATAACACAAATGAGTGGCTAAACCCCTTCAATCTGGGGTAATGAAGCTTTATGTAAATTCAACATTTTTATGATTTATGAGCTCTTTTGTTTGTGCTTCATGAAAGTAAATTTGATGTAAGTTTATACAAGTGGGTTTGATAGCTTATGTTGCTTTTGCAAATGAGCTATTCTTATTCAACATAAACATAATTTACATCATTATTTTCTAATTACTTTTTGATTTTGAAATGAAAGTAAAAATAAAATTTGATGATTTATCTTACTAATTACAATAGTAAATAGATCATACTTAACATAGCTTTTGTTTTGTCTTCATTTTCATGAAAATTTATAAGTGGTATAATTGTTGTATTATAGTTTGATGGTTTGAGTTATGTTAATTAATAACATAAATAAACCATACTTATGATAAATGCAACAATTATTTCACTTAATATCATAACTAGATATCATAAATTATTTGTTTGTTGATTTACAAAAATATGAGAGTGAATTTGCCTCTCAGTTGTTTTCTAACCTAATAGTTTTTAAATCTCATTTTAATTCTAGTTTTAGCTTCATTTTTGTAGTTAACAATTTCCTCTCACTTTGGTCTAATTTGTTTGAATTGGTTTTTAAAATCTAAAACAATTCCCTGTGGATCTACCCATACTCGCCACGTACTAAAGTTGTACGCCGTGCACTTACGGTTAAATTTTAATTTAAAATTTTTTCGGCAATTTTCTAATCCGATAGAAAATTCATCATTAAACAAGTTTTTGGTGCCATTGCCGGGGAATAGTTTTGATTTTTAATTTCTATTTTTCGAATTATTTTTAGTTTGATTTTTGTGTGTGTTCGCATTTAAAAAAAAAAATTGTGTTTACATTTGTTTGTGTGCTTCTTGTTGTCTAGTTGTTTGTCTAGTTGTTTTTGCAATGCATTTTCATTATATTTTTTTTAAAGCAAATCGCAATTTTAAAGCAAATTTTCTTTATTATTTTCCATTTGCATTTCCATTCACATTTATACATTTACAATTTTCATTTTAAAAAAATTTAAATTTTTTTCTGCCTCTCTGTTTACTGCTCCTACTTCATACCCACTGCTTGCTACCCCTTCCCTGACCATTTCCCTGACCACCGCTTGAACAAACATTTCAACAAAGCACATTTCATCCTTATCCACTACCTCATTTACCATTCACTGATCCCCTTCCCCTTTCAGTTCAATTCCTCCCCATTCAATAACACAAACTGCAAAACCAAAACAGCTGCTGCCCATATACAACTTGCATCCACCACTTCCTTTTCAACATACTCACACACACATCAGCCACGACTACATTCATTTCACAACAGCCATCAATTGAACAACAACCACCATAACTGCTGCAGCCATTCGACAACCCAGACTCCACGACAAACTTCATTTCATTCTGTAACATATCAAGCTTCAGCCATAACTGCCCATCCTTCAGTTTTCAATCACCTCTCCACACTCCCCAGCCTTTGAAGCTATAGACCATTGCTAACAGATACTTGCATTCACTTCCATACCTATCTTCACATACCCAAACCTATATTCAACCTGCAATACAAAACTGTTGTTACCAGCCTGCCTTCAATACACCCTCCACCAGTGCAGACAATACTTCCCTGACCACATTGCCAACAAGTCGCTCCACCTTCTTGCTGTCATCTCTTGACATTCAACTGTGCCCCTCTAACTATATTACTGCATATTTCCCATCAACATTCATTGCAACCCCCTAGATCAACAACATATAATCACCATAGAGCAACCTCCTCCAATCACAACAGTGCCCTATCCTTCTGCCATTAATCAATTTTAAACTGCCTGTCTCACTACCTCTGTCGTGTCACCACTAACCCACTGATCTGCTGCCTACCAATTCCCACAATCTAGAGCCTTGCACTGTGATCAAACTACACTACAATACAATTTCCTACCAATTCCTACTTCACTTCAAAGCAAACAACCCAGTAAACTGCTGCTCCACTTATTACCACTGTACCAATTCCTACTTTACTTCAAAGTAAACAACCCAACAAACTGCTGCTTCACTTACTACCACTGTACCACCTCTCTATGCTACAGCTCAAACCACAGCAACCACTAGAGGTCATACTTTCCTTCCACAAACTAGCTTCTAACTGCCTACATCACTTAAATCTCTGCAAACAACACCAGACTTCACAATTTACACTTCACAAACTCATAGCATACAACCAAACATCTTCCCCATACTCCAACAACCAAGTTTCACTTCACCACCATATAATCCTACATCAACCTCCTACCTCTGCCAACAAACGAACCACCAGCACAAGTCAAAGTCCACGACTGAACCAACATTATCTCCCGGTAGACGCACCATTCAGGAATCACCCACTAGAACATGAACTCCTCAGCAATCAAACAGACCTAAAAAAAAAACTGACCTTCAATTTCCAATGCTTCACCCCGACCACCATCCCCTTCAGATCATCACAAACACCTACCTCACTTCACCGCAGTCTAACTCACCAATCGAACAACCATTACCTACCTTAAATCGCCGAATCTCATCATCTTCCATATAGAACCACCACTGCGACTCCAATCAAAATTCCGAGTTCGAACAATCGTCTTAACAAGTTGATTGAAAATAATAGCTGAAAGATATTTGAAATTTAGGAAATCATATTCGAATTTTGGTTTTGATACTAGAAGTTGAGAATTGCTTGAGGGATGAACTGAACTGAGGAAATTGCAGGTTATGAAATTTTAATCGAGGAAATTGAAGAAATTGCGAACTGTGTGTTAGAATATATTTTTTCTTGGGTAACTGTGCGTGTTAAAACAAATGTTTTTGTCCGAGAAACTGTGAATTGGATTCGAACTTGTAGCTTAATTGGGCCGGGTTGGTGTTGAGTTCGTAGTTTTTTTCCCCCTTTTTCTCCCTTTTATTTACCTAATTTGTTTAAGCAATTTGGCGTTTTTTCCTTCTCTCTAAAAAAAGGGAAAACGAATTGATTTTCAATTTGTTTTATTTTCATTTGTTTTGTTTTTCATTTGTTTTGTTTTCTTCTTTGAAAAACATATAAAAAACTAAAATTATTTTTCTTGTATATATTTTGTTTCTAAATTTCAGTTTACTAAAGCAGAATATCAAACAGAAGAAGTGCTTGCCAAAAATAATTGCTTGTCCGTTTGCTCTAAAAAAATTGCCGCTTAAAAAATAAATTGCTAATAATCTATACGCTATGGTATCGTGTTTTTTCCCTTATTTTTATTTGAATTTCATTGTTGTTTGCTTGCATTTGCATTTGCATTTACTTAAAAAAAAAACCCAAAATCCAAAAACAAAAACAAACTTCATTTTAGTTGCATTGTAAATTCACGTTTAATTTCTGCTTTGCATTCATCTCATCTTATTTTTCTTTTCTAAGGCCAACACCCCAATTCACAAAAGGTGAGATATTTCATCACCCTTTCGTTAGCCCAGAAATTGCATTTCATCGTAGAATTTGACTAATAATAATGGTTAGACATTCGACTTAAGACTGTCGCGAGCTCATCTAGGGCTTAATTGTATCTTCACAATTGTTTTCTTTGAACAATTTTATTTTTTGGTGTCTAGACTACGGCAGAGTAATAACCAGTTATAAAAATTATGGTGATTCATAAATATTATACTGGTTGTTCTTTTGAAGGTACTTAAACTTTCGGATGCATTGCTACGGTAATTTGTGGTGCATCGATAACCCCTTCCCGTTACCTGACTGAGAAATAATTTTGTTGATTTAAGACAAGTGTGTACAATTTTGGGTTAGGAGCTACTAACGACCGAAAACTGTATTTAAGTCCTTTGCATTCATTTAGTTGCATTAGTTTATGCATATTAAAAATAAATCCAAAATCCAAAAAATTTGTAAATTTTACTTAACTTAGTTTTAATACCAAAAAGAAAAGAAAAAACCAAAAAAATAATCAAACTTCTTTTTTGAAAATAAATTTCATTCGGTAAATATTTTTCATCCTTTAAAAAAAAGAAAAGGAAAAGAAAAAGAAAAACAATTTTTCACTTCATTTTTCAAATCTAGTTTCATTCTCTAAACTCGTTTCTAACTTCTTTCTCTTCTCGACTTTCATTTGTGCAAGAGTACTTGGACTCGTGACACAACAACAAATCATTGGACTCCCGACTCAACAACTAATCGTTTAACTCAAACCGACCATCCTCCCGAAATGGCGAACGAAAACGCCCCTCGAACTCTTATGGACAGATTCTTTCCCGTTAGAGTTTCTATTCCATCTTGCATCATGTTACCCTTCCCTACGGGTAACCATTTCTAAATTCATTCGAACCATATTGCCACACTTACTAAATTTAGTAATTTCAAGCACGATGACCCTACATTTTCTTGACTAAATTCGAGCAAGTTTGCGCAACCATTGAACTCCAAAAACTTTCCGATGAGGAAATCAAACTTCGATTAATCTCATTCGCTCTTATGGATTATGCTAAAAATGGTTGTACAGCTTACTTTCGAACTCGATTAAAACTTAGAAAGAATTCGTAAAAGCTTTCTTAAAAAAATTCTACCCCTTGGAAAAAACGAGTAGAATCCGAAACAAAATTGTAAATTTTCATCAATTCAAGGGAGAACTATTCTGAAAATATTTTGAAAGATTCAAAGAGCTTTTATTAAAATGTCCATACCATAATTTTGAAAAATGAAAGATTTGTCAAATCTTATATGATGGACTCGAAAACAGCTCACGAACAATGCTTGAATCAATGTGCCATGGCAACTTTCTTACCCAAATCATGACGATGCTTGGCAATTTCTTGAAAACCTCACTAAAAAGTCGTCCCAATGCACACGTTCGAATGAAAAATCAGTTTACTCACGATCGAGTGCACACTCGATAGGATCTTCTTTTGCTTTGGAAGCTAAGATCGATGCAATGATTAAAAAATTCGATAATGTTTTCTCATCGAATCAAATGAACCAAGCTTTCCAACCGATGTGTTATAAATGCAACGATTCTAATCATATAACCGATCAGTCCCCAATTCTATCGAACAAATCAATGCTTTCAGTAAAGCCAAAAATGACTCGTTTTCTCCAACGTACAATCCTGGTTGGAGAAATCATCTGAATTTTTCTTGGAACCAAAACAATCCCAACATGAACATTATCCGTCCCAATTTTCAAGCATTCCTGAATAATGCTTCGAATCCTCCCTTTCAGCCCAACCATTTTTAACCAAACTTTGTCGGTTCATCTCATAATCAACCTCAACGATTAAATTTTCAACCAAATTCTGCTCATCCTCCCTAAGACGACAAGCGTTTAAGTTCACTTAAGAATACTCTTGAAACGTTGGCTAAAGCAACTACTCAAAGCCTTCAATCAATCAGCAATTTGGAAAATTTATTGACCTCATATATGCAAAACACAAACCAATCGATTGCAAAACTCGAAATGCAAATGAGTCAATTAGCCACGTCTATAAGTGAACGCGAACAAGGAACATTCCCAAACTAGCCCATTCCAAATCCTAGAAATCAAAACGCAAACTCAAATCTATGTTGTTCAAGATAGCAATGTCACCCAATTGAATGCTATCACAACTCTACATTCCGGTAAACAAATCGATAATCAAGTCATTAATCCAAACGATTTACCGAAAACCTCTCTCGACACTTCTAAAACAACGAACGAATCTGAATAGAACGTGGAGCCAAATGCTAAATTGAATGCCAATCAAAATTATTCTTCTACTCAAAGTGGACCTGCCTACCGAGTATAATGTTCCATTTCCACATCATCTTCGATTAAAGAAACACTCGGACCAAATGGAAAAGATGTTGAAATTTTTTAAACAAGTCAAAGTTAACATTCCGCTTCTTGACATCGTTCAGCAAGTCCCAACGTATGCGAAATTGCTTAAGGACTTGTGTACCCAAAATCGACACACTCAGGTGCCCATAAAAGTCTTCTTCTTAGCCGCTAGTTTGAGTGAAGTCTTGTTCGAATCCATGCCAGTAAAATACAAAGATCCTGACTGCCTTACGATTTCATGTACAATTGGAGACAAGACGATTAACAAATGTTTGATAGACTTAGGCGCGAGTGTCAACTTGATTCCATACTCCATGCACGAACAATTAGGCTTAGGTGAGCTCAAACCCACAAAATTTATGCTTCATTTCGCCGATCATTCCATTAAGAAGCCTGGGAGAAATCAAAGACATTCTCATTCGGGTAGGGCAATTCATATTCCCCGTTGATTTTATCATTCTCAAAACACAACCCATGACAAATCCCGCAAGTCAAATTCCATTGATTTTAGGCCGGGCATTCTTAGCCACCTCAAATTGTTTAATCAATTGTCATATTGGATCGATGAAAGTCTCTTTTGGAAACATGACTTTGGATCTCAACATTTTCAATCTTGAAAGCTAATCGAATGAACCTTGTGACCAAAAGTTGGAAGTTAGTGCCATTCATGAAAACTTTGAAAACGAAACGACTTGATCTTAACAATGAACGCGAGATCGAGTACGAAAAATTGTTTAACGAAATTCCCAAGGAGATTGAATACACTCTTCCTTTTGAATCGCTTCTAATTGAGTCTGAATCTCAACCCAATTCTTTAATTGAGCAACTCCCGAAGTTGGACCTCAAACCACTTCCCGATCACCTTAAGTATGCATACTTAGGTGATAATGAGTCATTTCTCATCTTAATTTTTTCGACTCTCTCTCTCTCAATCAAGAAACTTCTTTTCTTTCAATCCTGTCCAAAAACAACGAAGCGATGGGATGGTTGATCTTCGATATAAAGGGAACTAGTCCCGCTTTAGTTCAACATCGCATCCATTTATTCAACAATGCTAAGCCTGTTGATGACGTGCAAAGAAGGCTTAATCCAAAAATAAAAAATGCGGTGCGTGATGAAATTCTTAAACTTCTCGACAACGAAATCATTTACCCAATCTCTAATAGTTCGTGGGTTAGCCCAATGCACGTTGTATCGAAAAAGTCTGGGCTAACCATTGCCAAGAACAATTCAAACGAACTTATTCCAACTCGTACTCAAACTGGTTGGTGTGTTTGCATTAACTATCGAAAACTAAATGCCGCAACATGCAAGGATCCCTTCCCTCTTTCATTTATCGACCAAATGCTTGAACGTTTAACTGACCATGAATTCTACTGCTTCCTTGATGTTTATTTCGGCTATAACCAAATTCCAATCGCTCCCGAAGATCAAGAGAAAATAACTTTCACGTGTCCATTCAGTACCTTTGCGTATTGACGTATGCCATTCGGACTTTGTAACGCTCCTGCTCCTTTTCAACGATGCATGGTTGGAATCTTTTTCAAAATGATTGAACGCTTTCTAGAAGTTTTTATGGACGATTTCTCTATCTTTGGCGATTCTTTTTCCTAATGTTTACGTCATCTCGAGTTGGTTTTGAATCGATGTAAATAAAACATTTGACTTTGAATTGGGAAAAATGCCACTTTATGGTCAAACAAGGCATAGTCCTTGGACATATCATCTCAAATAAAGGCATTGAGGTAGATAAAGCGAAAATCGATGTCATCGCAAAACTATCCATTCCCAAATCTGTGAAGGACATTCAATCGTTTCTAGGACATTCTTGCTTTCACCGACGCTTTATGAAAGACTTTAGCAAAATCACTCGTCCTTTGACGACTCTTCTTAGAAAAGACGTTCCATTCGATTTCAACTCCGAGTGTATCTCTTCTTTTGAATGTCTTAAGAATGAACTCATTTCTACTCCAATCATTTGCGCGTCCAATTGGGTTCTCCCATTTGAAATAATGTGTGGCGCTTCTAACTTTACAGTTAGTGCTGTCTTAGGACAACGCATCAACAAAATCCTTCATGTCATTTGCTACGCGAGTATGAATTTGAACGACGCTAAACTCAACTACACAATAACCCAAAAAGAGCTTCTAGTTGTTGTTTTTGCACTCGAAAAGTTTCGACCTTACTTGATTAGGTTCACACATTACTGTGTACATGGACCACTCTGCGCTTCGGTATCTCTTCGCTAAAAAGGGTGCTAAATCTGACCTTACAATTAAAGACAAAAAAGGACCTGATAATGTCATAGTCAATCACTTATATCGTCTTTCGAACTTACCATCTTCTTTTCCAATCAATGAAATTCTCGATGAACAACTTCTTTCAATTTCTATCTATCCATGATACGCTGATATAGTGAACTACTTAGTCACTAAAGAAACTCCCTCATTTTGGTCCAAACAAGACAAATGCAAATTCATGTCCTAAGTGAAATATTTCTATTGGGACGATCCATACTTCTTCAAATATTGTCCCGACCAAATCATCCGGCGTTGCATTCAGGATAATGAGATTAGGAGTGTTCTTTTGTTTTGCCACAATCAAGCATGCGGTAGACATTTCGATCTCCGAAAAACTGTGAAAAAAGTGCTTCAGTGTGGTTTCTATTGGCCTTCTCTTTTCAAAGACTCATTCGAATTTTGCAAAACTTGCGATCGTTGTCAAATTCTTGGACGAACTTCTTGACGAGATATGATGCCTCTAAACCCCATTCTTACGATCAAAATCTTTGATGTTTGGGGTATCGACTTTATGGAACCTTTTCCCAGTTCTTTTGAAAACTTGTATATCCTTCGGGCTATCGATTACATCTCTAAATGGATCGAATCTGTTCCTTGTAAAACCAACAACCGTAGAATGTTGTGAAATTTCTCAAAGAAAACATCTTTTCGAGGTTCGGCACACCTGCACAATAATCAGTGATAACGGAACCTATTTTTGTAACCGTTCTTTTCAAACTTTAATAAAAAAATGCTCGATAACCCACAAGTTATCCACTCCATATTATCCTCAGACTTTTGGCCAAGTTGAAGTTTCAAATCGACAAGCAAAACAAATCTTGGAGAAAACTGTTAACAAAAATCGAAAAGATTGGTCTTAAAAATTGACCGACGTGCTTTGGGCTTACCGTATTGCTTTTAAAACTAACCTTGGGATACCCTCATTTCGTTTAGTTTACGGGAAAGCTTGCCATTTACCAGTTGAAATCAAACAAAAAGCGTTGTGGGCAATAAAGAACTTAAACTTTTATCTTGAGAAAGCTGGCAAAAACCGAAAACTACAACTCAACGAACTAGAAGAACTTAGGAACGATGCGTATGAAAACAAGAAAATTTACAAAGAAAGAAAAAAAGTTTTTCACGACAAGTCAATCCTGTAAAAAACATTTTCACCTAACTAGAAAGTTCTTTTATATGACTCAAGACTTCATTTATTCCTTGAAAAACTTAAATCAAGATGGACCGGACCATTTGTGGTACGAACTGTTTTTCCACATGGTGCCGTAGAAATAGAAAACCCCAAGGATGGATCGATTTTCAAAATCAACGGTCATCATTTGAAACCTTTCTTGGAATTGCCGAATAACCAAGAGGAGGAGCTTATGATCCTGAAAAGTGTGTGATCGTGCACGTGCTAGTATAGTACACACGGATCGTGTAATATGGACTATAATATAAATGCGGAAAATAGATGATAGTAGCAAAGTAAATAAAAATAGAAAAATCACACCAGAGATTTTTATACTGGTTCGGAGCACCGTCCTACGTCCAGTCCTAGACTTCTATCTGGATTTTCACTATTAACCAGCTCGCTTCACCCGGAGGAACAGGTTTACAATACCCGAGCAAACGAACGGGATTTCACGCCTCTAATACACTGAGGACTTCAACACTTGCCTCTTACACCACCGAGGACTTCAACACTTGCCTCTTACAGTGCAGAGGACTTCAACAACGATGAATATAATTGTTTGTTGATAGTATGTGTTCTTGCTAACACAGTTTTGTCACTTGTAGTACAGATTTCCTATAATCTTATCCTCAAAATATGCGAATGATGTTTTGTGAAGATTAAGGAAAGTATATTACTTATCGAATCAAAAGATATGAAATAATTTCAATGATTCAATAAGCAATTAAAATAATTGAGAGCTTTTAGAATGCAGGAGTATTTAGAAAGTAATATAAAAAATTAGAGTAAAAAGAATATGTTTTCATGTATCTTGAATCAATGATTTAGATGAGTATATATAGAGAAAAATAGTTGTAACTCTTTGTGAACAGTTGCCATTAATAGATATGATTATTTGATGAAAGGTAAGAGATGCAACCATTGGAGAAAGAAGTGTCTTTTGGAAAAGGTTGCTCTCTGTTTAAAAACGGTCGACAGGTCAAAAAATGACCAGTAGACAGGAATTTGAATATATATATACGTTATGTTCACTTGTGCACATTATCTGTGCATTCTGGGCAAAAACGATCGACCACCTGGTTTTGACCGGTCGACCGGTTTTGTCCAGACTGCACAGTTAATGTGCACTCATATATATTTATATATATATTCGAAGATTAAAGGCATAAGATTATTTGAGGATAGATTTTAACATAAATAATCATTACTAAAATACAAAATAATCAACCTCTAATCATATGGAGCTCTTTGTGTCCGAATAACTTCTTTTTGTCGATCACGGCTTATCCCTTTGTCAGAAATCAAAACTCTATAAAATTCTTGACTCAACATTCTCCCCCTTTTTGATTGATGACAACATATTTATGAATCTCCCCCTGTATAAGATATCCCCCTGAGATTGTGTCCTGCATATATACTGTTAGCATAATTTTCTCCCCCTTTGTCATCGACAAAAAGGAGTTGTTTAAATGGAGGATGTAAAAGAGATTATAAGCAACATAAAACTACTACCATAGATCAAGAGTAACATTCACACAAGATGATAATACACACAAGTCTAGTACGAATTAAAACATGACACTATTTAGTACAAGTGCCAGATAATATCTTTAAAGCTCCACCTAAGTATAACATCTCCCCCTAAGTATAATATCTCCCTCTATTTATATGCATATGAATTTCTCCCCCTTTGTCATTATAAAAAAGAATGGGGAAATATATAAAATTATATAAAATATCTTGTATATAACGAGATAAACTCATTATTAATTATGAAGGAAAAGTAAAATAAATTTTACCATATTTACCGAAGTCCATATTTTATTGTAAGCACGTAATTCTATTAAACATATGGAACATTCTTTGAAATTCCAAAATCTATCATTTTCCTTTTGTTTCTCTGAGTACCTGCAAATAATAATAATAATTTTCGGTACCCACTTACTATGTTAGGGTCCGGGGGGTTAGGTCTTTGGAAACCATACCTATTTGGGTGTGGTTGAACCTTTATAAATATAATTTTCATTACAAATTACATTCTTATAATAGTTGCTAATATAAAGTTGTTTATCATGATCAATCATATTAGCTGGAATCCATATCTTAATACTAGTAGTCATTAGCTTAGTACTTGAAGAATAATTTCTATCATTTCTAAACAAAGTACTATTATGACTATAACTGGTTTTAAAACTATCTTGATTACTAGTACTAGCACTAAAGTTAGTATACATGAATGCATATCTAGTACTATTTTTACTTTTAGCTTGTTTATAGCCTACACCACTTCTATCATTGTGAGCTTTTGAATTCTTAACATAACCTAATCCCTTCTTATTTGAAGCAGGTTGAGAATTTTCAATAATCCTGCATAAATTTTCTCTCCCTTTATTAAAATTGGAAATATATTTAGTAATGTCATCAAGCTTAGTTTTGAGACTAGTGTTATCTAACTCAACAATTTTAATTTTTGTTTTTAACTCATGATTTTCAGAAGCTAGAGCATTATTCTTTTCTTTTTGAGCTTCTATTTCTTGACTTAATAGAGCGAGTTGAGAATTGTCTGAATCTTGAATTTTCTCAAGTTCTTCTTCTAATATTCTCTTCTCGTCTTTAAGCATATCTCTTTCGAATTATGCTTTCTTCTGATTTTCCAGAGCTTCCTTATATTTTCTTTTGAGACTTTTTAAAGTGTCTAAAAGTTCTGAATTTATTTCTATCATATCATCAAAAGTTAGATCACTAACCTCGTTATCTTTTGCCATGAAGCATTTGTTTGTTTGCTCCTTTGATTGTTCTTTATTTCTCTGCCTCTTCTTATTGCCTTGACTAGATCTCTTTGTAGCCATTTATTCTAGGATGTTGTTACGATCTCTAGAAAACCAGGCTCCGATACCAAATGAAAAGTGTGTGATCGTGCACGTGCTAGTATAGTACACACGGATCGTGTAATATGGACTATAATATAAATGCGGAAAATAGATGATAGTATCAAAGTAAAAAAAATAGAAAAATCACACCAGAGATTTTTATACTGGTTCGGAGCACCGTCCTACGTCCAGTCCCAGACTTCTATCTGGATTTTCACTATTAACTACCTCACTTCACCCGGAGGAACAGGTTTACAATACCCGAGCAAACGAACGGGATTTCACGCCTCTAATACACTGAGGACTTCAACACTTGCCTCTTACAACACCGAGGACTTCAACACTTGCCTCTTACAATACAGAGGACTTCAACAACGATGAATATAATTGTTTGTTGACAGTATGTGTTCTTGCTAACACAGTTTTGTCACTTGTAGTACAGATTTCCTATAATCTTATCCTCAAAATATGCGAATGATGTTTTGTGAAGATTAAGGAAAGTATATTACTTATCGAATCAAAAGATATGAAATAATTTCAATGATTCAATAAGCAATTAAAATAATTGAGAGCTTTTAGAATGCAGGAGTATTTAGAAAGTAATATCAAAAATTAGAGTAAAAAGAATATGTTTTCATGTATCTTGAATCAATGATTTAGATGAGTATATATAGAGAAAAATAGTTGTAACTCTTTGTGAACAGTTGCCATTAATAGATATGATTATTTGATGAAAGGTAAGAGATGCAACCATTGGAGAAAGAAGTGTCTTTTGGAAAAGGTTACTCTCTGTTTAAAAACAGTCGACAGGTCAAAAAATGACCAGTAGACAGGAATTTGAATATATATATACGTTATGTTCACTTGTGCACATTATCTGTGCATTCTGGGCAAAAACGGTCGACCACCTGGTTTTGACCGGTCGACCGGTTTTGTCCAGACTGCACAGTTAATGTGCACTCATATATATTTATATATATATTCGAAGATTAAAGGCATAAGATTATTTGAGGATAGATTTTAACATAAATAATCATTACTAACATACAAAATAATCAACCTCTAATCATATGGAGCTCTTTGTGTCTGAATAGCTTCTTTTTGTCGATCATGGCTTATCCCTTTGTCAGAAATCAAAACTCTATAAAAATCTTGACTCAACAGATCCTTCATGAGCCAAGCTACGTCTAGTAAGAATGTTAACCCTCTTTTACAAATATGTGCATAGTGTTCCTCATTACACCCATTATATCATGCAATGACTGTGGGCACACAGTCAAAATTAAGTGTGGGGGGAGTCTCATTTTTATTTTTTTAAGTTTCATGACTTTTTTATATTTCATTTTCTTTTAGCTTAAAAAATCTCAAAATTTCTAAATCTCAAAAACATTTTCTTTGTAGCATTTTGATTTATTTTTGAAGAAACAATATGAGATAAGTATAAGTTTTGGTCAGTAAATTTAAATTTTTGAAAATTTATTTGTCTTTAAAAAACAAAAATGAAGTTTGATTACAAATAACAATAGTTTAACTAGTATATAGGAAGGTTCATATGTGTTAATTATGGAGTATGTTCTAATTGAAAATCTTTGTTTAAAAAAGTGGTAAATTTAAAGTAAAGGATATAACATTTTTATCTTCTAAGTTAAATGGTGCTAAGATGATTTTGCAAAATTCACTTTTTCTAAAAAATAATAAGAAAAAAAATATAAGTTAAAAAAACATTTGTATATATGTATATATATTTCTAACACCTAGAGTCATGTGTTCACACTCGTCTGTTCACTCGCCATGCTCTGTACCCTTTTCACGAACCTCGAAAGGCAGTGCACGATTGGTATATCTGGTCCCAGTTTATCTGAGTTAGGTGTATGTCTATAAAAATTCTTTTTAATAATGCCTACAGTCGATAAGTGTTCACACTTCTGTGTTCACTCGCCACGCTATATATTCCCCTCACATCAGTCCGCAAGGTAGTGCATGGGTAATATATGTGGCCTCAGTTTACCTGAGTTTGGCATTTGTAAATATTGCTAATATCAATAAAATTTTCGAATAAGAGAGAGTAGGTAATTGAAATCCAAGCATCATTTTAACTTGTTTGATTTGACTTGTTATTGGAAAGTAATGAAAATACCACTTTGATAAATTTTGATAATCAACTAAGGATCTATTTCATAGTTACACTACATTATCGACCGAAACAACAAGTTACACTATTGTTTATTTGTTATGATAACTTTGACGAGTAAATGACTTAAATTTTCAACATAATGACCAAAACCTATATTTAACTTATGCGTGTCGATTTGAAAGTGAATCCTTCACTTGTAAATACTTACAAAAACTTGCATTCATCCCATTATAAATAAATCTTGCACTTTGTAAATATTTTCACTTTGCATTTGGATTCGTGGATAGTATCCGCTAAAAAGCCTCACAAGACAACACTCATCCTACTGGGGACACCCAGAGGTTTAACGGCTTATTGTATACGCTCAATTTAATCGTGCTCCCTACGAAAATGGATTTATGTTAGTTTTCCTTTATTCAAGGATGAATAAAAAGATAAGTGTTGGGGTATTTGATGTGCACATAAATGTGCATGTATATACATCCATATTTTGTCTATTTTTATGTAAATAAATGTCATATTTAGGCATTTTAACATTTAAAATCAAAATTCAATTATTTTCAAATCATCATATATTCATCTTCATTCAGAGGCAAAATGATCATTTTTGTGCATGTGTCAATTTGAGAATTTTTACTTGGACATTTTTTATGATTTTTATAGGAAATTTTTATGCATATAGAAGAGAGTTTCATGAAGATATATATGCATGCACAAGGGAATACAAAGGAATGAAGTGGAAATAATTCAAGCTCATGATCATGGAGGACCCCTCGATTACCTAAATCTATAATTAAAAGCTAAATGACAACTAAGTGAAGGTTAAAGCTTCATGCACTTTTAATGATGGATTAATTAGTGACTAATGGTTGCATGGTGGCCACACTTCCTAAAGGGCATTTTGGAAAGCACCCTAAAAATTGAATTAGGGTTTTATGCATGTACAAATAGCTCTCTTATATACATGTAAATATCTTCTATTCTCTCTTATTTTTACTTAGGAAATTAGCAATTTGTAAACACAAATCAAAGTGAAATAAAAATAGCTTTCAAGCCTCTTTCTCTTCTCTTTTCTACTTGCTTCTATTTACTTTTATATTGATGTTTATTTCTATTATTTCTTTTCTTTAACGTTTATAGCTTAGATTTACATTCTTGCAAGTAGTATGGCTTTGTTTTTTTATGCAAGTAGTTAGTAATTAATATCTCTTTCTTCCTTTGCTTAGTTTCCATTTCCTTATTTTTTAATGTTGAAATTTATAAGTGTTGATTTGATAACACAAATGAGTGGCTAAACCTCTACAATTTAGGGGTAATGAAGCTCTCTAACTTTATGTAATTTCAACATTTTTATGATTTATGAACTCTTTTGTTTGTGCTTCATGAAAGTAAATTTTGATGCAAGTTTATACAAGTGGGTTTGATAGCTTATGTTGCTTTTGCAAATGAGCTATTCTTATCCAACATAAACACAATTTACATCATCATTTGCTAATTAATTTTTGATTTTGAAATAAAAGTAAAAAAACAAAATTTGATGATCTACCTTACAAATTACAATAGTAAATAGATCATATTTAAAATAGCTTTTGCTTTTGCTTCATTTTCATGAGAATTTATAAGTTGTATAATTGTTGTATTATAGTTTGATGGTTTGATTTATGTCAATTAATAACATAAATAAACCATACTTATGATAAATGCAACAATTATTTCACTTAATATCGTAACTAGGGAACGTAAATTATTTGTTTGTTGATTTATAAAAAATATGAGAGTGGATTTTCCTCTCATTTGTTCTCTATCTAATAGTTTTTAAATCTTATTTTAATTCAAGTTTTAGCTTCATCTTTATAGATAACAATTTCCTCTCACTTTGCTCAAATTTGATTGAATTTATTTTTAAAATCTAAAACAATTCCTTGTGGATCGACCCGTGCTCGCCATGTACTAAAATTATACGCCGTGTGCTTGCGGTTAAATTTTAATTTGAAATTTTTCATCAATTTTCTAATCCGATAGAAAATTAGTCATTTAACAATTTGATACACTCTTATATTTAGATTTAAATAAATTTTAAACTCTATTTTAACCAACCTAAATAAAATAAAATTTTATTTTAAAATTTATTAGATTAGATTTAATATACCTTTAGACTTTATATGCTCAAAATATAAAAATTATGATAATTTTGAAAGCTACCTACGTTACCTATCTCCGACTTACCCAGTTCCTTCAATGGTATCTGAGCCAAATAGTCTTTGTGGCTTAATTCAGTTATGTTAGGGCCAACTAATTAAGCTTGCCCATATTAGAATGCCAATAAAAGTAGTTTCTAGGTTGGGTTTGGATAATCAAGTACCTTGTCTTACCGTGCTATTGGCCTGGCTTGTAAGGTGAAGCAAGCCCAAAGGTTATGCCTAATTGAAAATGCCTAATTTGAATTTAGGGTTTAAGCTAATTTTCAAAATCTGTTTTGAAATTAAAGAATTAATTTTAATAGGTTAAATTTAAAATAAGAGATATATTATAAATGTTATAGCATTGTTTTTCAAAAAAAGTTTAAAAACTTATAGCTGAATTTCAAAAATTATTTATTTATTAATTATGGTAGTAATTAAAATAAAGTAATTAAATAGTCAATCAGTTAAATTATATGTAATGATATGTGTTACATTATCTTGGAATCATTTAATGTAATGTATGTATATATAAAATTTTCAAAATTAAAATAGTTAATTAAAATTTTAATTAAATTAATTAATTAAATGTTATGTAACAACCCGCATATTTATTGAGTTTGTATTTAAATATTTTATTTAAATATTAACTCGTTAATCGGATTTTGGTCCGAAAAGCTACTTTTTGCAAACGGTCAAATTAGGACTCGAGACCACTTCCATTGAGTTCGAAATGTCGTTTACAACTTTTTTAAGTATAAACATCGATAGGTTTGGAGTTAGTGAAATTTCACTAACTTTTCCCGCTTTGGACTTTGGGTTAGTTTAGCCTATTAAGCCCAAGTTCCAACCCTCTTCTCCTCACTCTTCATAAATTTCCTAACTAATCAAGCTTTGGCATTAATGGTGGAGGGAATGGGAAATTAAAATTCCAAAACTCAAATTCAATTGCAATCCATCTTTCTACTCCAAATTCAAGAAGAAGACATTGGATTCAAGCTTCTTGTGCTTAGATAGAAGAAGGATTGATTCTTGCTTGCTTAAAACTTCATTTTCATTGATATTTGGTGCAAAGGTGAGATTTTTATCTCACAAATCTAGTCTATAACTATATTGGACTGTTGGGAATGATTCCCTATCACTTTTGCATGCACATTTGCATTTGGTTTGGATTGGATTGGCGAAAAACTCCAATTTTTAGCGTTTTGGTGAATTTTCTGCACTTAGGTCGTTCTGGCCATTTTTAGGTCGTTCGGAGTTAAGTCGTTCGTCCCTAGGTCGTGAGTCATTCACGAGTTAAACTTAGGTCGTTCTGGCCATTTTTAGGTCGTTCGGAGTTAAGTCGTTCGTCCATGGGTCGTGAGTCGTTCACGAGTTAAACTTAGGTCGTTCTGGCCATTTTTAGGTCGTTCGGAGTTAAGTCGTTCGTCCATGGGTCGTGAGTCGTTCACAAGTTAAACTTAGGTCGTTCTGGCCATTTTTAGGTCGTTCGGAGTTAAGTCGTTCGTCCCTAGGTCGTGAGTCGTTCACGAGTTAAACTTAGGTCGTTCTGGCCATTTTTAGCTCGTTCGGAGTTAAGTCGTTCATCCATAGGTCGTTTACGAGTTATCCCGATAGGTCGTTGGACCTTATCTCGTTAGGTCGCTCCTGGCCTAACCCTTAAGTCGTGCAACTCTTAAGTCGTGCAACTCTTAAGTCGTGTAACCCTTAAGTCGTGCAACCCTTAAGTCGTGCAACTCTTAAGTCGTGTAACCCTTAAGTCGTGCAACCCTTAAGTCGTGCAACTCTTAAGTCGTGCAACTCTTAAGTCGTGCAACCCTTAAGTCGTGGAACCCTTCAGCCACGCAACTCTTAAGTCGGTCACGAGTTATCCTGTTAGGTCGCGACCTCTGTTAAGTCGGCCATGTTGGGTCGTGAGTCATCGTTAGGTCGCGAACACCTCTAGGTCGCAACCACTAAGTCGCTTGACCCCTTAGACCCCTAGGTCGCAGCCGTTAGGTCGTATGACCCTTGAGTCGTTAGGTCGTTAGACCTCATTTTGTCTTCACTAGGTCGTACCGTTTTGGTCGGGGCGCTGCCCCCTGGACCCCCGCGACCTGACCGGGCAGGTCGAACCCCGTAAGCGGTGGCGTTGCCCCCGCACCCCCACCTTGGGGGGTTGCCACCCCCTCTGGACCCCCCCTCCGTAGGGGATCTTATCTGAAAAACATTGAGCTGATTTCCTTGGATTTTATTCACATCTCCGTATGCGATTTTTGTGACTGATTGTTTCTACAATTGCTTCTGTGTTTTGTCACTTTATAATATAAAGGTTTCAATACTAGTAGTAAATATCAAAACTCTTTTAACAAACAATTTCAACTCTATTTTTAATAACAAAGCTCTTTTCTTAAACCGTTTTCCAATCTATTAGTATATACAAACGTTTACCTCACTCGGATGAGAAATCTAATTAAACGACTTAGTAAAACAAGTGGTATGAAACGCTTGCGTTCACTTCGTCAGTTAATTCTTGGACTTGTTCGATTGAACCTCTTGTGACAATTTTATTAGTGAAGATTTACAGTTTGTTCGTAAATATTTAAGTTAAGCAAGTGGTTATGGGACATGAAGCTAAACTTCTATATTTACTAGCTTAGTGTAATTGACACTTCTCGTTGATCATGACGATCATTCTGATGATTTAGACTAGCAACTGTGCGATGTCTCTTGTTGCGAGGTTAGACTAGACACCACTTGTGTGATTCCACTCACACATACCTTTTTGCTTTTTGGTTAGTCTGGACCTTAATCTGTGTGATTCCATTCACACATGTGGCGTAGCTCCCCTTGGTCTTCGGACCGTCATGTGATAGGCCTCTTTCTCTTTTCTATGATTTCTGGACTTCTTGCACTGATTTCTAGAATTTATGTCATTGACTTGTTATGAGTACAAGTTTGGGGTATGATGCCCTTTTCGAATCTTTGAGAAGATTCTTGTGATATTGATTATCTCTTATTGATTGATCTTCTGTTGATCATTATTTACATACTTATAGTGGTATGTCATTATGGATGTTTATGTTTATGCCATATCTTTTATGTTATATCATGTCATCTGATATTTATAGCTAGACTGACCCGTTTATTATTTTCTTAAATAATACTCAGGTCAGACCGAGATGTTACAGGTGCTTCTGCTTGACTTCTTCCCAGGGATTCATCACTCTGACTTTTGGCTAACTGTTTAGATTAGCAGTTTTTGTTGTATACACTTGAGATATAGACTCATAGTTGTATTCTTTTGTATAGCACGTGTTGCTATTCTTTTGTATTATCGTGGGACTTACTGACCACTACTCTGATGTACACTTTCATGTGTTAGTTATATATTCATATCTTCTTCCGCCTTTGTGATATGGATGTCTGTGACTGATTTGTGATATGATTATTTCTATGTTTGTTTCCGAAGATTATTTATAGCCACCGTGTGATAAGAAATTACATGGATGGTCGCTCCTCAACAGCCTCATTCTCCGTGCTAGTTGACAGCACTACTCCGGAGTGTTCTTGGCTAGCGTGGGTATAGAGGTGGGGCGTCACATGTTAATTAATAAATGATATAACACACATATATAAAGATATATGCATGTAGCTACAAGTTTTATAGTAATCATATTCAATAAAAAATTAAGTTAATAATATGAAATTAATTAAATGTTAATAAGTTCAAATGTACACACATAGTGATATGTATATATAAACAAAATATAAATGTAATAGTTTATTTCCACTCAAAGTTTACAGGAGTCATTCTATACTTCTTCTATGCTTATTGAAGAGATTTCCAAGGGTTTTGGACAAGTACTATCAAAGTTGAAGAGCTAGTAGCTAGAATAACAGAACAAGCTAAGCGATGAAAGAACTATCACCTATATCAACCAACTACTTATAAAAACATGGGACAATTCAAAATCAAGTAGCATGAAGAGTGCAAAAGGGTTCAACTCGATTGGTGTTAACCATTAACATCGTTGCTGAGATGAGAGGTCGGTACTGACATGTGTGCTTAATACAGGTGAACTTTCGATTTCATGCCTATTTCGGGCCTTCTTCTGGACTCTTTTCCAACTCTCCTTCTGTCCCAATACGACTGTTATCCTTATAAATACAAACCAAAGAGCAACTAAAATAGGATCCAGTTTCTGCCACCACTATGCGAAAGCTTTAACTCTTCTTTATCTCCTTCCTCTATAGAATAGTCACCCAGGCAGCTGCATTAGGCAATTTTAGGACTTAGAATAGGTCTAACTTCTGCACATATAACTCATTCTCTCTCGTACTCTTTGTAATCTCAATCAAATATATAAGAAACATAGCTATAAAGTGGATGTTGGTCAAAGATTGCCAAACCACTATAAAATCTTGTATCTCTCTTTCTTATAGTTGTTTATTTCCCTTTACTGTTACTATTATCTGCTAGATCTAGGTCTCATAGTTTCCTACAACCTATTCTTGGATCTTGATCAATTTTTGGCATTAGCATTTTGGTGCTTTCACTGAGAAAATCTGAATCCAAGCTTAGATCTAGCTTGCTATTTTGGATTAGAAGAGATCTGGCAGTTAGATTCAGGGAATTTGCCCTGAAGATTTGTAGGTTTGCTGTTGGAGTTTAATGGCACCCATAAAACAGAGGACTACTTCTATAAGATTCACAAGAGCAACTGATGTGCACGTAAATGTGCATATTTTTACCATCATATTTATTCTATTTAAATTACATAAATGATCATATGAGGTATTTTAACTTGTTTTAACCAAAATCCATATTAATTCCAAATTGTCACATATCCTTCTTCATATAGGGGCAAAACAGTCATTTGTGTGCATATATTTCTTTGAGAAAAATTAATTGAAAATTTATATATATTTGTGCAGGAATTTGATCTTAAATAGAAGTGGTTTCATAAAGACACATGCATGCACAACATGAATATAAAGGAATGAAGATGGAAATAATTCAAAGTAAAGATCATGAAGTACCCCACCTACCCACCAACCTTATTGTACAAGTTAGAGGCTAATGCACATGATTATGGAATTAATGGCTTCATGTACACTTAAATAATGATTAGTAGAAGCTAATGATTACTTGGCCTCCACACTTTCTTAAGGGTAGTTTGGTCATTCCCTAAATTATGGATTAGGGTTTAATGCTTGTATAAATAACCCCTTATGTTTCATGTAACCCCTCTCTCTCCCTTAGCCTCTCTCTTAGTCTCTCTTTAGTTTAGGCTCAAAATAAAAAAGAAAGCTCTTTTCTTTTTTTCATGGCTACTTAGCCATTTTACTTCATGTATTTTTCTTTTTTTTATGCAATGTTATTTAGTGTTTTCTATTAATTACATGTTCATATTCTTTTCTTGTTTACTTTCTTTCATGTTCTAGTATAGATCTCTTTTATTTTATAAAAGTAGAATGATTTTTCCTTTCATTTTGCTCTCTTTTTCTCTTCTTGTTTAATGTTGTTTTCAACATTTGTTCATATGATAACAAATATGAGAGCTTAATCCCTTCAATTTAGGGGTAATGAAGCTCTCTAGTATGTAGATCCAACATTTTGTTGTTTATGCTCTCTTTTGTGCTTAAATGAAATGTTTTGAAGTGGTTTAACTTGTTGTTTTTGATTTGAATTTGATAGCTTATATTGTTGACATCAAATAGGTTATGCTTAAACAATCATAAACAATAAATTCCTCTTCATCTACATATGATGATGGTAATGAAGTGATTGTTGAAATTAAAATTTGATGGCCTATATTTCTAAACAATAGTTAATAGACCATGCTTAAAATAGATTTTCCTTTCAACTTTGTTGTCATATTTCATGAGAGTTAAATATGTATTAGTGGTTGTGTTACAGTTTGATGGTTTATATTGGGATAATTAATAGCACAAATATACCATACTTATGATAAGCACATCAACTAATTACACTAATGACAAGAAAAGAGAGATCATAACTTCAAATTGTTGATTTATGTGATCTAGAGAGTGGAAATTGCCTCTAAATTGTCTTAACACTCTCATATTTTTATCAATTTTCTTTTATTTGTTTTTTCACCTTTTCTAGCTTAAACAATTCTCAACTTTGGTTTAATTTGAAATTCTAAAATCAACAATTCCCTGCGGATCGACCCGTATTCGCCACGTGCTACATTCGTACACCGTGCGCTTGCGGTATAAATTTATTATAAATTCGTTCGACGGTTTTCTAAACCGATAGAATTTCCATCGACGAACAAGTTTTTGGCGCTGTTGCCGGGGAATTTGATTTGATTTTGATTTTATATTCTTTGAATTATTTTCTTTTGATTTTGTGTGTTTGTTTGCATTTGTAAAAAAAAATTGTGTTTGTGTGATTGTTTCTTTCATTTCTTTGTGTGTTTGTTTGCATTTGTTGCTTTTCCATTTGCATTTGCTTATATAAAAAAAGCATACAAAGTTTTCTTTTAAAATAAATTTCATTCACGTCACTATTCTCTGTTTACATTTCTATTTACATTTTACAGTTCTATTTACATTTTACTGTTCTTTGTTTATCCCTGTACAAACATCAGCAATTTGCATTTCTTCTTTGTCTACATCTTTACTGACTTGCATTTAAAATTTGCCCAGTGCATATCATTCCACCATTCCCCGACCACCATTACTTCATATCATATATGTCTTCCCCCTGACTCCTACCCAAGTGCACTTCCTCCAACCATCAGTTTTGGTTCATTACCTTGCCCTGTCATAGCTCCACACCTTGTTCTTACTCCACCACTCAACAAATACCTAGTTTTCAACTATACTACCTCCTGTCATCAAATACTCCACCATCCATTCAACCACCTCTGTTCAAATTCAATCACTGTCTTCAACACCGACCACCTCCCATTGTTGCTGTTGTATTCACCCTCTTACTCAACTTTCTACAGCATCACTTTCCACACCATCAAAAACTCCTTTCTTAAACTACTGACCACAACCAAAATATCCCCTACATCCAAACTTCATCACATCTAACCTCATCGATCATCACCTGCATCAATACAACAGTGAACAAACTCACAACCCAGAGCACCTCTACATAACTTCTCCCCAAACTCAACTGACAACATTCCCAACATTCACATTCAATACTACCCACCACTACACCATTCAACAAATACCACTGACATACAACTTCACAGTGCGAACCACTGATAACCAACCACCGCAATTCACGACATTTCCAACAGAAATCACTTCACGAACCAAATCAACAACTTCGCCTCGAACCGTGACCACGCAATCCATCGCCGAACCATAGCACGCCGCACCCAAAATCGCAACTCCTTCACCTCACGTAGCAGCCAAAGGCCTAAATCCCTACAACTGCAACCATCAGTCGCGGCCCCTCAATTTCATACGAAACTGCGATAAATTCATTAATTGGTTTCGGAATTTTAAAATTTTGATCTGAATTTTATTTTTTTCCAAATTACTCTGTTATATAAACCATTTTTGAATACTTGAACTATTTTAATCTATTTTAAATCTACTTAACCCAATTTAAATTATTTTAAACTAATTTATCTATTTTAAATCCATTTTAAGATTTTAAGTATTTTAACTATTTTCATTATTTAAAACTACTTTTAAACCACTTAAAACTATTTTCTAAAAATTCAAGCTGGTCAATAAGGTGAAATGTTTATGTTTAAATCTCGAATGTAAATACGAATTAGGTTAAATGAAGTTGCAACCTAAATTGAAATTCGAAATGATTTGGAAATCGAAATGAGATATTGAGGCAAAAATGATTTTTAAAACGGAACCTTACATTTTGAATAGATATGATGATATTTGAAATGGATTTGATTTTTGAAGCGAATATGATATTTTGATATCAATTATGAATCGATTTGAAATGTAAAAGAGCCACCAGTGTAATAATACGTAGTTATTAAAGAGACCGGGATCAGATATGGACATACTCTCTGTCGATACCGAAAACCACTTTAATAACTATTATACGCGGAGTGTTGATCCAGAATGAAGTGGATGGTTTGGTGAACGCGTTGACTGAAGAAAGAGAACGATATTGGATGACCCCTGACATGACTAAAACAAGAGCCGCGCCGGGCCATTGAGGTTCGCCATCTCTAGCGGACACACTTCTTCGATACCATATCTATTACATTTGTGATTCGATTTGGGTGCACCCCTTGATTTGGGAGTGTTGTTTCGCGGTGTTGGGGTAGCTGCTGGCTATGCTCAACATCAGTCCGGATCACGCAACTACTAGTATCCTAGTTGGTATCGCCTCATGTACCTTGTCATACTGATTATCCTATTCGCGACCACTACGTTTTGTTTTGTGTTATACCTATGGGGTACCCTCTGATAACCACCAGTTTACGGTGGGGCTTACGGTGCTGTATAGACTATGGCATTATAAAAAATGTGTTAAGGGGGATTATGGTAACGCCTTAACGCTATTTTAATACCTTTACTTTACTGTAGACATATTATAATAGCATATTGTACTACATAGTAGATAGTTTAACGGATCCTTAAGAGATGGAAAATCCCGTAGCATCTCTTAAGTTATTGCACGCACGTTGACACTGGATATGAGATGTCAAACCCCGTAAACATCTCTGACGCCGTTACACTCATATTTATTTACGTTTGATTTAACTTACATGAGGATATTTAGTCCTGACTGGAGTGTTTTGTCTTTTCATTACGCTCGGGTCAGACCTGAGTTTTTCAGCTTATTGAAGATTTATTCTGGAGGACGAAGACGAAGATTTGGTATTCTATTACTATTATTATCTTTGCATCATGTTGTCTGCTGCATCATTTTATTTGTTTTGTTGTATATGTATAACTCTGATAAATGATGTATAAATAATGATCAAAGTATTGTAAACAGCTTCATGAAATGTTTATTTGACTATTATATTTTATCGTTCCGCTGCGAGATTCTGTGTTGTTTCCTTTCTTTTATTTCTCTTTCCTCTTCTTTTCTTATTTACCCCAATAACCATCTGCCCTTTTGAATGGTTTGGAATCGACGTGTGTATTTGATCGTCGGTTTAAACTGTCCAAAAAGGCGGGTCGTTACAACAATTCTCAACTTTGGTTTAATTTGATTGAATAGAATTTTAAAATCAACAATTTCCTGCAGATCGACCCGTATTCGCCACGTGCTATATGCGTACACCGTGCGCTTGCGGTATAAATTTTGTTATAAATTCTTTCGACGGTTTTCTAAACCAAAAGAATTTTCGTCGACGAACAGCAACAGGTGGTGGTGATAACGTAAACCCTCAACAAACCAAAGTGAACAATGCTAACAATCATCGAACATAAGTTAATACCGAAAATCTAGCACCAGGTTCTTCCACTCAACATGATGTTATGACTAACGGGGAGCTCAACCAGATGGTTAATGAACTTAACCAGAAAATTACCGATAGCCAAAAGGCTCTCATGGATAATGTAACGAACCGGAATTTCAACCCCAAAAATTCGACACTAATACGTTCACTGTGGAAGTACCGAGCATTCGAACGCCGAAAATCCCAGATTGTTTGGGTAAAGAAGAAAAGAGGTAGAAGAAGAAATAGAAAACAAAAATACAGAATCTCACATTCGCATCGGATCAAAATATGATATCAAATAATAGCATTTACCCAAAGAAAAGCTGTATTTGTCAATTTATATACATTACATGAGAGTACAATCATTCACAAATAAACTGGCAGTTGTAACAACTTGTCCGAGATTACTATCAATACAAACTATATTACACAGTGGAATATAATCCAAAAGTTCCTGCCATCCAGCTTGCCTCCTGAGCTCTAGAACGTCCTAACCTGAAAATCTATAATACTCGGTCTGACCCGAGCATTACATTAAAGTAACACCCGAGTCAGGCTGGAAATCAGCGTGAGTAAACTCAAATAATTTGAAATCCTAAGTTATATAACTTATTTGAGTACCAGGGTAACTCGTACCTTTTAACGAGTTCTTAACTTGTTAACGTTCATCACTTATTACAATACAATATCCAAGAACCGTTAATCAGTTAGAATGCCAAGTTACTTAATTTATTCCATTCCAGCCTATTAGGTTCTAGTCTAAAATCTATAAAGAATTATAGTAGATTATTAATCGAAGTGGTTTCGGATATTGCTGATATCCGACCTAGGTCTCTTCGAATCCAATGTCATCTTTTAGGTCAAGTTGTTTAAGTAAACAATTTAACTAAATTCTGAATAACATACGCACACAGAAATCTATCAGAGATATCTAATTAAATAAATGATTCATATTTATTAACAGATCAATCCAACCCTTTAATATCACAGCATATCACAAATTACATATCAGAGATATCAACAAACCAAGGCATTCAATCATCTTTATCATTTATAAGCAAGATTAATGGTCGCATAATTTCTAATTAATTTAATTTAATCTCCAAATAAATTAAATAAATTACTTTAATTACTTAATTATCATTTAAATCTTATTTAA
Source organism: Allium cepa (assembly GCA_030765085.1). Classification (NCBI taxonomy): domain Eukaryota; kingdom Viridiplantae; phylum Streptophyta; class Magnoliopsida; order Asparagales; family Amaryllidaceae; genus Allium; species Allium cepa. The sequence goes on along the minus strand of CM060931.1, from coordinate 268,232,103 downwards.
ATTAAATGTTTGAAAATTATTTTATCAAAATCTCTTGAGACCTTTTTATTAGTTAAAGTTTTAATACACTTGCTCTAATCACTTCTTAATTACATCATTTTATTTTTAAAACAATTAGAGATTTAATACTGACCTAATGTTTAATTATTGAATTCTAAACCAATTTATCTTAACATCATTTAACTTTAAAATTTAATCTTGTTTAATAATGGTTTGAAAACTTGTTACAAAATTTGATTTTACTTTGGATCTTTGTGCATTCCTAATGCTTTAAAACTTGGATTTTCTTTTACTTTTAAACCTCATACAAAATTTACTTCCAAATTTTTATAACCTGTTAATAAATAAATAAATTAAAAAAAACAACCCGAGTCCAAGCTCAAAATTCTCGAGCAAAACCCGAGCTACACCCCTCATCTCCGCCTCTTTATTCCTTTGATTCTTAATTTTACTTTCCTTTATTTGACCCACTATATTTATAAAATCAGGAAATCTTTGGGTTTTTAAAAGGGTAAAAATACTAAAACATCCACTTTTTATTAAACATTATTTCCTCCTAGCCCAAACGATTCTGGCCCACCCTTCTTCACTACTCCCCTACTTCTTCTTCCAAATTCCCCCTTCCTATGTGACGACCCGGAAATTTTAACGAATTAAATTGGAATAATTAATTTATTTTAAATAGTTAAAAGTTAATTTTAACTTGAATTCAAAATATCAATATTTACTTGATAATTAAATTATTGAATTATATAGTTTAAATATTGAATTTAGTAAATTGAAATTGGGTAAATTGATCAATCTGAAATTTCTAAGCCTGTTTAAAATAATTTGAAGGCTTATAAAATTTATAAGGATGATACTGAAGATAATAGGATGGCTGAAATTTAATTTAAAGGTGATTTGTTCAATTTTAATAATATATCGTTTAAATCGATATTTGGAAATAGCCTTCCGAGGCACAGACTCGGAATTTGACGAAACCAGTTTCATTGGATCCGTAATAGTTAGTTATTATCGGATTTCAATTTTTGTAGCAATCGGAGTTGTCGTTTGAGCATGACAGCTCAAAATGCTTGGAAACTATGTTAATCGATTTAGTTTAAAATTGACCGTTTTCTTCTGTAACTCGCGCATATGGTCGAATTAGCTTGCGAAACATGTTCCATTGCGTTCGGAATGCGGGTAGAACCTTATAAACACCTATCGACACGTCTGATTCGGGTTCAGGATTTCGCGTATGCTTAACGAGGCGTTTTGAAAATTTTATAATATAATAAAATTTAAAGTACATATGTCAGAGATATTTTGTCCAAGGCGTACTCGGGAAGCTTTCTCAAATCGATAATTATCAACGTCCTTCTCTTTATTCTACTAACAGAAGCCGATGCCTTAAAAAAAAAAATCAAAACGAAAGGAAAATGGCTGCTTATTCATGTTCAAATCAAAGCCAAGCCTTCGTTTTTCCTTCTTCCCCTCTAATTCAACCTTTAATTCGATCCGTAGTCCCCCTTTTCTTCTTCAATTCAAAATTGAAACCTAGTTTATAAAAAAAAGAGAAGAAATCGCGCTTGGCTCGCGATCAGGAAGTGCTTGAAGGCACTGTCTCATTCGATTAAGATTTGGGATCGCGACATCTACGTGATCGCTGCTGCGACGTGTGAGGGGATGTTCGCGTGACGATGGCAGAGGCGAGCATCGGTGGAGCTAGGGCTTTTTGAGCTAGGGTTCGTTTTCTTGGGTCATAGGTTGCTCGGGAGTGCTTCGAGGGGGCGGCAACGAAGAGGGGGTCGGTGGTGTGTTCGAGACTAGCCGAGGTATAATCCGATCTAATTTTTTTTTAAATCAATTTAGAATTATTTAATTACAGAAAAATTTGTATATAGGTAATCTAGGATTTGATCCTAAGTGTTATTAGTTTATTTAATTTTAGATCGAAGAAAAATAATAATTACATTAAGATAAGTGTATTTTTCCCAAGTTATATATTCCAGTACAGAAAAGATTTTTATATAGAAAGGATTTGAAAGCAATATATAGGAATTATAAATAATTTAAAAGTTTATTATAAAATTTGATATTGAATCGATATAATTTGAGTGTTAAAATATATGTAGTTTTAAAGGAAGTAAAATAAAATAAAAACACATTTACACATTTTTATTTACTAGTTTATTTTAAACAATATTTGGGAGATTAACTTATTAAATTTATTTTGGAACTTAAAATTTATTTATTAAAAGAAAACGAAATTTGTTTAAATAAAATTTTGGGTTAATTAAACTTATTTAAGGGAGATAAATTGTTCGATTAATTCAAGTATTAATAATCACCTAATGTTTATACAAGGTCCATATATCGTGAAGAAAATAGTCGAGAATGAAGTGGATTTGCAAATTTAAGGAGCGAAGGTGAGTAAATCTCACACCTTTTGATTTGTATTTGGATTTAAATGGTTAAATTTAAATAAATGGCTGATTGATTTAGTTGATTGAATGTGTGTTGATGATCTGTGACTTTGGTTTTGTTTGACTCTCTGAGTTAATAAGGGTTTAATGATTGGTGATTCATTTAAATAAGTAGGATAATTTAAATGGATCATTAATTAAATTAATTTGTGAATTGAGTTAATTAATTAAGTTTAAAGGATTTAGAGAATTTAGAATAATCGATAGATGAATTTAGTAAGTAATTACTTAATGAAGTTAATAAAATATATTACTTTGTGTAATTAATCAAGAGATAAATCAAGATGATTAATTAAGGAGAAATTGATTTACTTAATGAAGTAAATGAAAGATAGTTAATTATCGGTTGAGATAAATCAAGAATCACTAATACATATGGTTTAATTAATTATTAATTATTTAATATAATTAAAATTAGATTTGAATAAATTGAACATAATTGGAAATCATTAATTTATATAATCAACGATGTAATTAAAAATTGATTGATTAAGATGAATTAATCAAATAAGTGACTCATGAGAAATTAATTAATATAAGCAAGTATAACTAGTGTGATTAATAATAGTTAATTAATTTGTGAAGCAATCAAAGATTTCTCATTGATTTGGTAAGAATAATTAATATCGTGAAATTAACTAAAGATAATTACTTGAATGGAATTGGAAGATAATTAATCCAGGGTGATTGATTAAGATGAATAACGGAGGGGTTGATTAATTAATTGATCTGGGATCAATTAATATTAAATGGATGAATCTAAGTGAATGTGATTAAAAATTCAATTAGAATCAATTGAATTGGTTTGTATGTGATTAAGTTACTTATGGATGATTGAATGGTATTGGATGTTTTGAATGAGTATATATCTTTGATATGAAATTGTTGTGTATTTCATTTGAATAATTTGGGTTAGAATAACATGAGTTTCGGAGAGACCGGGGTCGGGTATTGGGAAATACCCGAAATCACTTCGAACTTTTATAAATTGATTTGTGAAATCAATGAGTTGAAATGAAATGATTTGAGTGAATTGAATTATTTTATCTAAGTTTGGTACTTAGAAATTGATATGTGAAATAGGTGTTGTTTATAGTAAATTGTAAAATTGGTTTAAGTTACCCGGATTCTATATAAGTTGTATGATTTGTATTCCATGTTAGATGGGTTTACTCACGCTGGTTTCCAGCCTGACCCGGGAGTTACTTTGGTGTAATGCTCGGGTCAGGCCGAGTATTACAGATTTTCAGGTAGGTACGTTCTGGAGCTCAGGAGGCGAGCTGGATGGCAGGAGCGTATAGGATATTTCCGCTGTATTTATATTATTGAAATCTGAGACATGATAATTATATATATTATGTGACTGTATATATGTGAAACTATGATGTATATTAAATGCAATCGACAGATATAGTTTTCTTTTGCAACTGTCATTATTTATTATTATATTTTATCCGCTGCGATTGTGAGATGTTTGGTGTTTTCTGTTCTTCTTCTTCTATCTCTTTCTTCTTTTTCATAACTATCTGGAATTTTCTGATTAGAAAATTTCGGGTCGTTACATTTGGTATCAGAGCTGAAAGGTTAAGCGAGAACCTTGGCTCTGGTGGGAGTTACTCATTAAATAGAGTCCGTAGTACTCTAGAATAAATTGAGAATATATATATATATATATATATATATATATATATATATATATATATGAGAGCGTACTTTTTATTTTCTGATATAAAGATTTTAAATGATTTTATATAAAAATATATTTTTGGTATATAAAACAATATTTTCTTCAATTAAAGTGAGTGGTTGTTAAATCATTGGAATTAAATTAAGAAGTAATATAAAATACAACCAAACTAAAATCTTAAATTATAATTAAATTGAGTGGTAATAGAAATACAACCCAATTACAATTAAATAGAGGTAAGTTGAAATGGGATTCGACTAAAATTCAATCTTGAATTTATGGAAATAAGAATAGTATAAAAAGGAAATGGGTATCTAGATATGATAACCTTGGGTATTATCATAAATAGTTATTGTATTTAATAATGAGATATTTGTTATTAAGTAAGTCAAATGAAGTACATTTATAAGAAGAGTATAACTTTTAAATTCAAAAGTAATGGAAAATAATAAATAAGTATTATTTAAATAACCAGAACTTGTTGCAAACGATGGGTTGTTGGAAATTTGATTTGAATTTAAAACCAAGGGTGGTTTAAAATTTAAAACATGGCAGGGAGGGTCAAGAAATAAATAAATAAATAAATATATATATATGTATGAATATACATGATATCAAAGATAATTTGAAATAAACTCTAAGGGGTTGAGTTTTGATTTTTCCCTGAAGTGTGATGTAAATACCCAAAGTGATATAAGTTGTGAACTTATAAGAGGGAAAGAACTTTGAAGTTTGAAGCGGGAATTCAAATTGAGGAAGGTTGATTGGATTAAGTAAATTGGAATTTAACTTCGAAAGATAAATGGTTAATTTGAATTGGGAATTTGTGTGATCTCAAAACGGGTTTGAGATTTAAAAATTGATAATGGATGGACATTTCAAAATAAATTGGATGGTATCATCCTTTTGTTAATAAAAATCTTTAAATTGAGAATGGTATTGTATAAATAAAATAAATTTGAACAATTGAATTGTAAAATAAACTTGATTAAGAACTGGCTTCAAAACTGAAAGATAAAATTGAATAATAAATTAAAATTTTAAAATAAAATTGTATTGAACCATGAAATACATAAGTTAAGATAATTTAAAATGAAAATTTGAAAATTGAACTCAGAATTTCGAGATAGTTTAAATTCAAGATTGAAATTGAATTTGGTTTGAATAAAGTGGATTGGTGATTGAAGATGTATAAGTTTAAAAATTTAAATGAGAAATTAAATTGGATTATATTGAAATGATTTGAATTTGAAATAGGTTAAATTGATAATAATTCAAATTGATTGGAATAATTTGAAATTTAATTAAAGTTGAATAGGATTAAAATCAAATGGGAGTGTACATTGAATTGTTGGGGTAGTGAACAGTTTGACTTTTGACTATTTTAAATAAATTATTTTAATACAAACTTATTTTTCTAAGCTATGAAATATATACAACCTTTCTTTTAAAAGCTAACTTATTTTATATTTGTTTTACCATTATTTTTGGAGCTATTTAATCGTTTTTCAATTGTTTTATAAACTAATTACTATTTTTCAGCTATTTCACAAACTAATTTCTATTTTGCAACTATTTAAAAAAATTCTGGAACTATTTAACTATTTTCAACTATTCTATAATTAGTTAACTATTTTAAAGCTATTTTGCAGACTAACAATTATTTTTCAACTACTTATCTATTTTTAAAATTTACAAGCTATTTTCTACATATAAACTGGTCGGAGTTCAAATTGTTAATTGGTTTAAATACCAACTGAGGTAAGAATTGAAGTGACAATTCAATGGGAATTAAAGGAAATGTGAATAGAAAAGGCATTGATGTGGCTGATAATCAATGAAAATAAATACGTAGGATGTACGTATATTATGCTATTCTCATAGTGATTTGATCGAGATTCGAGCACAGAATTTCGAGGTAGTTTATCGATCCGAGTTGGGATTTTTTCCACTCGATTTTCAACGGCGAACCTGGATATGGATTGTTGATTGGTTCTAGATGTTCTCTATCATAGTTATAGTTATGCAAGGAGATTGACGGTTCCTGATCAAGAAAACAGATCTTTGTCCGCACTAGGAAGTCGGGTGGACGATACTAGTTCGGAAGTAAAATTGTGTGATCGAGTGAGCGATCAGATTGGTATAACGTACGAATGATAAGTGTACATCATGCGGATTTGAATGAAATTGATATTGGAAAGAGAAGTCAAATGTGAATATTTGATTTTGAATAAATGAAGCCATATATGTTTGTTATACGAGATAAAACTCCCCTTGATAAATCTATAGCCAGAAGAAAATATTTTTGAAAGTGTTTGAAGTATAAAAGGGTTTTATTCAAGTTTGAAATGATCCAAAGTTTTAAAAAATTATATATATCTGTATATATATATAAAGGATCTTATCAGGATTTTGGGAAAGGTTTTGAGAACCTTTGGATTTGGAAAGGCTTTTAATTTTTGGGTAAAATCAATATGAGAATTTGGAAAGCCGAGTTTGAGAATTATCGATTTTGGAATAATCGATTTTGTATAAATGAGCTTTGTATGAGATCATACTAGGTGTATGATTTGAAGATACTATATGTGTATAGTATAAAATGTTTTGATGATGGCTCTGGGGAAAAAGGCGCTCCCTTGAAATGAACTTCTCAGGAGGGCCACCGGGTGGTGCTGCCTTGAACCCCAAGGGGGGATTCTAAAGTTGATCCCGTGAGGAGTCCGGACAAAACTAGTTCCTGAGGATTATTGGGTAGCGGAAGTCGAGGGCGCTGATGCCTACAGGGGCATTTGGGTTATGCTGTGACGACGGTGTAACTCGATGTCGCTGCAATCTACTGTGGGGACCATAGCGAAAATCGTGTGGAGGATGAGTGTCAACGGTCTACACTTGATTTTGCCGGGAAGGCAACGCAACATCGGTAAACTGCAATCTATGGTCAAGTGGAGTGGAGAAGTTTCATTTTGGCAGCAAAATTCAATGGCGCTGATGCCTACAGTTATATGGGTTTTTGCTGTGATGGCTACGTAACCTCGGTTGTAGCTGCGATCTGTCGTGGGTTCCATGGTGTAATCGAGGGGCGCGGAGGCCTACAGTTATCTATGGATTTTGTCGGGATGACAACGTAACCATCAGATTAACTGCGACCATGGATGGAGGTGATGATTTCAAGAGCATTCTCACCAAAGATATTTCCTCTATTTTAAAATGCTTTCAATATTATAAATAAAACTATTTTCCAAGTATTTTCACTGGATGTTGAAAACGAGTTTACCAAGTACTTATAGATTTTCAGTCCTACGCCTGATCAACGTATGACTGAATTTCTATGAGAAAAAGGATGGACTGGTTGAGACATCGAGTTATAAAAAGTATTTCTATAAAGAGCTATTTTAATAGTATTATGTGAATTTAAAGCTTTTCTAAGATTTTAAAGTAAAAGGTTGGAATTTTGGAAAATCAAGGGAAACCCAAACTGAAATTATAAAATAAAATTGAAACTTGGAAAAATTTAATCAAGTGATTCTTTGTAATTAAAAATCGATTATTAAATTAAAAATGGAATTAAGCAAATCAGCTAAATAAATTATTTGATAAAGTATGTTAATAAAATTTAAGTTGGGAAATTAAATGGATTGTAAGTTGATAATGGGTTTGAGAATGAATTCGAATTTTAAATAGAATTCGACTTAGATTCGATAATGAATTAAATAAGAGGAGATATTGTAAAATAAAAAATAAAATAGAGTTGGATCGAAATAGGAATGGTTTGAATTACAAATAAAATTCAAGGGTGATTGGAATAATATTTAATGAAATTTGCAGGTAAATTGGATGTAAGAGAAGTGATTAAAATAGAAATGGTTTGAGTTGCAAAACAAAATCCAAGTGAATAGAAATAAATTGAGAATAGCTTTGTATTAATAAAATAAATTCGATAACGAATTAAGTAAGTAAATTAAAATTTAAAAAAAAACGGGTTAATTGAGATAAATAATAAATTGATGAAGTCCGATTGATTAAAAACTAAATCAAAGTTGTGATTGGAATTGGATTATCAGACTGAACTTAAATTTGGTGGTATATTAATTTGAAGTATAAATAAGATAAGTATGTGGTTGGATATTATCTTGATAAATTGAGAAGGTGAATTTAAAAATTTAAAATTTAAAATGGATGGGCTAACCGAATTTAATGGAAGTTGATTAAATGGGAATCAAATAGAAGTAAACTTAAGTTTGATGTTGGAATAAATTAAAGTAAATTAACTTAAGTTTAAAATTTATGGAAGTTTGGCTTCGAATAAGAGTGAAAGCCCATTAAATAAAGCTTGGATTGAATTAATTTGGGAATGGCTAGTAGTATACAAGAATGAAATGTGTCAAGCTAAATGAATGGTTGGTGAATAAATTAGAAATGAAATGGAATTAAATATAAAATGAATTGAAAATTTATTTAAAGTAGCTATAAACTAAAATAGAATACCCTATTAAGCGAATATCGTCGAGATTGCATAACAATAATTGTTGTTTGGCGTAAACCAAAGTAATTAAATTCTATGAGTTAATAGAGATTAAATAAATTTGATTCTGAATCATGTGAAGTGAAAATGAGCTTATTTGGATTATAAATCAATGGAATGTCAGAAATTGAGTTGTGAACCGTTAAAACTTAAATGAAATGACTTATGAATTGGTTGAAAAGAACTTGAATTAGCTTTAAAGCATATAAATTGTTTATAGGAAGTGTTTGGTGCTTGATGTTTAGTAATGTATATGTTTAGCTATTGAAAGTAAGTAGAATGTTAATAAATTCTCTATATATGGCACTTACATATTTAAATTGAGTAAGTACAGGTACCTGAAGGCCGTATGGCTAGATTTGGATTGCACTAAATGCTAAAATAAATAAGGTGCTTGCCTAAAATGCTAAAAAAGGTACGCCTACGCAATAAAAATAGGAAATATGAACTGTTTTTGCTTTTTCCGACCGGGTGGGTCGATGTATATATATTTTTATATCTTGTCAAATTGCAAAAGCTCCTCCGTACAAAGGAGACTCTGCCAAAATTTCTCGAAAATTTTGGGAGTTAGAAAATTTTTGAGAAAATTTTTGTTAAGCAATTAAATGATTTTAAATATGAAACTGAAATAGATTAGTAGATGGAACTGATAAGACTCAGTTGTAAATGGAAAATAAAAATTTAATATTAAAAATTGAAATAAGTTGAATTCATATTAAAACGGGAAAATGAATTAAAATAGAAGTAAATATGAAAACCTATATAAGAGAATGTATTAAATGATTTGTAAAGTTTCGATTGAATATGGTTGCTAAACAAGATATGTAGGTATTAAAAGAGGAAAAGATAAATGTGAATTGCCCGACAAAAAGGTATGTATTTTAATTTCTGTATGAAATTGGATTGGGTTTTTGATGTAGCCACTTGGCTTTTTTTTTCTTTTTGGTATTTGGGAGCCCATAGAGGCCTTTTGTAGTAGTACCGAGCTAGCCGCGCAAAGGAGACGCTGGCAAAAATTTTCGAAAATTTAGAGAGTTAGAAAAAATTTGAGAAAATTTCGATGATTCAAAATTTGGTTTTAAATTGAAATTTAAATGATTGAGAAAAAGGGTATTGTTTGAAACTATAGAAGGTTTTGGGAAGTTGGTTAAGGTGATAGTGAGTCTTTAATAAAAGATGGATGGTAGGATGTGGATTGTGAGTTTTGGGAAAGGTAAACGGGTATTGTGCCATTCTTCCTAACTAGTAATTTCGGGGACGAAATTCTTTTAAGGGGGGAGGAATGTGACGACCTGGAAATTTTAACGAATTAAATTGGAATAATTAATTGATTTTAAATAGTTAAAAGTTAATTTTAACTTGAATTCAAAATATCAATATTTACTTGATAATTAAATTATTGAATTATATAGTTTAAATATTGAATTTAGTAAATTGAAATTGGGTAAATTGATCAATCTGAAATTTCTAAGCCTGTTTAAAATAATTTGAAGGCTTATAAAATTTATAAGGATGATACTGAAGATAATAGAATGGATGAAATTTAATTTAAAGGTGATTTGTTCAATTTTAATAAGATATCGTTTAAATCGATATTTGGAAATAGCCTTTCGAGGCACAGACTCGGAATTTGACGAAACCAGTTTCATTGGATCCGTAATAGTTAGTTATTAACGGAATTCAATTTTTGTAGCAATCGGAGTTGTCGTTTGACCCTGACAGCTCAAAACGCTTGGAAACTATGTTAATCGATTTAGTTTAAAATTGACCGTTTTCTTCTGTAACTCGCGCATATGGTCGAATTAGCTTGCGAAACATGTTCCATTGCGTTCGGAATGCGGGTAGAACCTTATAAACACCTATCGACACGTCTGATTCGGGTTCAGGATTTCGCGTATGCTTAACGAGGCGTTTTGAAAATTTTATAATATAATAAAATTTAAAGTACATATGTCAGAGATATTTTGTCCAAGGCATACTCAGGAAGCTTTCTCAAATCGATAATTATCAACGTCCTTCTCTTTAATCTTCTAACAGAAGCCGATGCCTTAAAAAAAAATCAAAGCGAAAGGAAAATGGCTGCTTATTCATGTTCAAATCAAAGCCAATCCTTTGTTTTTCCTTCTTCCCCTCTAATTCAAACATTAATTCGATCCGAAGTCCCCCTTTTCTTCTTCAATTTCAAATGAAACCTAGTTTATAAAAAATAAAAAAATAAAAAATGAAGAAGAAATCGCGCTTGGCTCGCGATTAGGAAGTTCTTGAAGGCGCTATCTCGTTCGATTAAGATTTGGGATGGCGACATCTACGTGATCGCTGCTGCGACGTGTGAGGGGATGTTCGCGTGACGATGGCAGAGGCGAGCATTGGTGGAGCTAGGGCTTTTTGAGCTAGGGTTCGTTTTCTTGGGTCATAGGTTGCTCGGGAGTGCTTCGAGGGGGCGGCAACGAAGAGGGGGTCGGTGGTGTGTTCGAGACTAGCCGAGGTATAATCTGATCTAATTTTTTTAAAATCAATTTGGAATTAGTTAATTACAGAAAAATTTGTATATAAGTAATCTAGGATTTGATCCTAAGTGTTATTAGTTTATTTAATTTTAGATCGAAGAAAAATAATAATTACATTAAGATAAGTGTGTTTTTCCCAAGTTATATATTCCAGTACAGAAAAGATTTTTATATAGAAAGGATTTGAAAGCAATATATAGGAATTATAAATAATTTAAAAGTTTATTATAAAATTTGATATTGAATTGATATAATTTGAGTGTTAAAATATATGTAGTTTAAAGGAAGTAAAATAAAATAAAAACACATTTACACATTTTTATTTACTAGTTTATTTTAAACAATATTTGGGAGATTAAATTATCAAATTTATTTTGGAACTTAAAATTTATTTATTAAAAGAAAAGGAAATTTGTTTAAATAAAATTTTGGGTTAATTAAACTTATTTAAGGGAGATAAATTGTTCGGTTAATTCAAGTATTAATAATCACCTAATGTTTATACAAGGTCCATATATCGTGAAGAAAATAGTCGGGAATGAAGTGGATTTGCAAATTTAAGGAGCAAAGGTGAGTAAATCTCACACTATTTGATTTGTATTTGGATTTAAATGGTTAAATTTAAATAACTGGCTGATTGATTTAGTTGATTGAATGTGTGCTGATGATCTATGACTTTGGTTTTGTTTGACTCTCGAGTTAGTAAGGGTTTAATGATTGGTGATTCATTTAAATAGGTAGGATAATTTAAATGGATCATTAATTAAATTAATTTATGAATTGAGTTAATTAATTAAGTTTAAAGGATTTAGAGAATTTAGAATAATCGATGGATGAATTTAGTAAATAATTACTTAATGAAGTTAATAAAATATATTACTTTGTGTAATTAATCAAGAGATAAATCAAGATGATTAATTAAGGAGAAATTGATTTACTTAATGAAATAAATGAAAGATAGTTAATTATCGGTTGAGATAAATCAAGAATGACTAACACATATGGTTTAATTAATGATTAATTATTTAATATAATTAAAATTAGATTTGAATAAATTGAACATAATTGGAAATCATTAATTTATATAATCAACGATGTAATTAAAAATTGATTGATTAAGATGAATTAATCAAATAAGTGACTCATGAGAAATTAATTAATATAAGCAAGTAGAACTAGTGTGATTGATAATAGTTAATTAATTTGTGAAGCAATCAAAGATTTCTCATTGATTTGGTAAGAATAATTAATATCGTGAAATTAACTAAAGATAATTACTTGAATGGAATTGGAAGATAATTAATCCAGGGTGATTGATTAAGATGAATAACAGAGGGGTTGATTAATTAATTGATCTGGAATTAATTAATATTAAATGGATGAATCTAAGTGAATGTGATTAGAAATTCAATTAGAATCAATTGAATTGGTTTGTATGTGATTAAGTTGCTTATGGATGATTGAATGGTATTGGATGTTTTGAATGAGTAGATATCTTTAATATGAAATTGTTGTGTATTTCATTTGAATAATTTGGGTTAGAATAACATGAGTTTCGGAGTGACCGGGGTCGGGTATTGGGAAATACCCGAAATCACTTCGAACTTTTATAAATTGATTTGTGAAATCAATGAGTTGAAATGAAATGATTTGAGTGAATTGAATTATTTTATCTAAGTTTGGTACTTAGAAATTGATATGTGAAATAGGTGTTGTTTATAGTAAATTGTAAAATTGTTTTAAGTTACCCGGATTCTATATAAGTTGTATGATTTGTATTCCATGTTAGATGGGTTTACTCACGCTGGTTTCCAGCCTGACCCGGGTGTTACTTTGGTGTAATGCTCGGGTCAGACCGAGTATTACAGATTTTCAGGTAGGTACGTTCTGGAGCTCAGGAGGCGAGCTGGATGGCAGGAGCGTATAGGATATTTCCGCTGTATTTACATTATTGAAATCTGAGACATGATAATTATATATATTCTGTGACTGTATATATGTGAAACTCTGATGTATATTAAATGTAATCGACAGATATAGTATTCTTTTGCAACTGCCGTTATTTATTATTATATTTTATCCGCTGCGATTGTGAGATGTTTGGTATTTTATGTTCTTCTTCTTCTATCTCTTTCTTCTTTTTCATAACTATCTGGAATTTTCTGGTTAGAAAATTTTGGGTCGTTACATCCTACCTACACTTAAACACAGAGAACCCGTGCACATTCATGTGCACGATGTCACTTACCCTCGAATTACGCCGCCGACCACTCGAGCAAGTTGCGTCCGACCATCTCCTCTCGGCTACATGCCTGGAAAGTCGACCCAGCTACTTGTTCGAAAATTGAACTCTACACTCAAAAACTGGAACAACGCAACCTCCCTCCCCCTTGGGTAACCCTTGTCTTGTCACCACCAACCGCCATTCCCACCAGAAAACACACAGACCATCGCCATGACCTCCTCCTTCAAGCTCTCCTGATCCGTAACCTGAAAACTTCACCGCGACACCGAAATCGCCAAAGAAACCAACCTCTACCAATAGTGAGCTTAAACCCTTAATTGAGTTCAACATGCCAACCCACCTCCCTATAACCACCGCACTATTTTTAGAAAGCTTGCCATCATCCCATGCTCCTCTGCGATAAAGCTCTGACCCCGTCAATGAACCCATCACCGGCAATCGACCCATTTCCCAATCCTGTTCTACTAGAAAATTCTACCCGATCCCAAACTTAAAAAACATGAATTTGTTATCAAAAATCATAGTTTTTAATGACGAGTAAGATTATATAATCAAAACAAGGAAATTAAACAATCAATTTTTCTGACTTTAATTAGTTTTCACTATTCTTACTTGATTCCAGTTATCTACTTGTTAATTATGCTTAAAAATGTTTTCAAAAATTGAATCTGGTTATTACTAACATTTTTCATATAAAGATCCTAACCTAAAGAGATTTTGGGAAAAAGAATTGGGTTTTTGAACTTGTTTTTGCCTGTTGAAACCAAAAACAAAGGCAAGTTCCTCTATATACAGACATGTACACACACATCACTTCATATTTATATACATGCAGCATATTAATTTATACATGCAAACATTTCACCACCTCACTTCAAATATTTATCACGTGCCTAAAGATATAACACAGATTACATTTTTTTAGAGAAAGATGTTTACTCACCAGTTTTTTAAGCAGAGAACTGGTTTTATTCTTGTTTCTGGAACTTCATTTTTTAAATGATCTGAAGCTTGAATTTGATTTGAATCTATCTGAGTTGAATTTGAATGCTTGCTTTAGATCAGATTGAAGATTCGAAGCAGTTGAAGTTTAGTTTTATTTTCTTTTTTAGTTTTGTTTTGTTTTTTATTTTCTTTTGAAGATGGAATAAAGAATTGAGAAAATAGAAATGAATGTGAGAAGTCAAGCCTGGTTTCTTCTTAACACCATATTATTTATAATTTAAATTTTAAAGAAACAACATTCCCACTTGTATCTTGCATGTTATTCTAAACATACACATGTTTAATGTATGTTTTATTATCTTACAAATGTCTTTGACCCTTTATTAAATATTTTTCTTATGTTTTTATATAAATTTATGTATTATATGTTTTTATATGTTTTATATTTATGTTTATGATTTTATTAATTTATGTTTATATTTATTTATATACAAACTATCTTTATTTCAAATATAAAAGAATGGGTATTAAACCTTTTTATTAAATCTTATTTTAAACTTAAAATATTAATCTTTACTTAAGTTATTACTATTTCAAATAATAACTATGTGTAAAGATTTATCATTAGTGTTTTGAAAATATAGAATTTTAACTTTAAATATCCTTTGAAAATTTAATACATTGAATTTAAATCAATGCTTTCTATTCACAAAACATATATATATGTGTGTGTGTATATATATATATATATATAGACACACACACACACTTATATAATTGTATATGAACACACTTAAAATTTTCAATATTATAAAGTTTGCGCATAACTATTTATATATTTATTAATTTACTATAAGATTCATCATTTCCAGATATTTAATTTAACATTTATTGTTGTTTCAAGTCCACTTATATACATCCAGATATTTTTAATTATTAGAATTTATTTGTTCGCTTATAAATCAGCATTTCAATAGTTAAAATCTGTTAATTACCAATTATCAGATGCCCAAAAATCCAGGTTATCATAGATAAGATGGATACTTTGCTCGCATTGCAATCACCAAAGTGCTTCGAGATCCAGACAAGAAACTACGCTGCTACGGAATAAAAAAATTCCTCTATCTCAGGCTTGAATAGGAGGAATGGTAAACAAAAGAAGAAGGAGGTCATTGGTGAAGCTATAGGGATTATGATAGAGGGCAACGGAAGTACCCCTCCAACTGGAAGACAGTTTGCCACAAACTCAAATCATGAAGTGAACACTCCTCAAGTGAACAACGCAATGCTTGTTTCTGACTTTGAAGATGACATACAACTTGATGGTGATAAACTAGAACTGAACGCTGATGTAAATAGGCAAAATGCCAGATGAAGTTCAGACTGCCCTGGTAAGAGAAAGCATGCAACAAGTGAAACTATACGGGAGTGGTTCTCTCGGAGAGTGGAAAATCTAGGCCTCAACCAGTAAACCAAGATTGTTTGCGGAGTCAAACATTCGGCATAGCCCTTGACAGTCGATCTGTAGACTATCATGCTAGCTAGGAGTACATTGCCGACAAAGTCAAATGGTTGATGGAGAAGCGTGGGGGCAGAAAGAATGAAGATTAGGGTCCTTTGACAAGCTGAACTCCATTCATTGAAAATGTTTTAAGAGAATAGTATCCTAAGAAGGTCATTATGCTGACTATGCCTTCATATAACGGAATGATAAACCCTAAATAACACTTGTACAAATATGATTGGCATATGGATGGAGCTAGAGTGACAGCTACTGTCTATTGTAGATATTTCCCTATCTTTGTGATAACCCGGATTTTTGGGCATCTGTAATTGATAATATAATTGAGTTAATTAATAGAAATACTGAATTTATAGATTGAACAAATGAATTTGATCAAATAAATATTTATATTTTTAATCGTGTTGTATATATATACACATAGATTTTAAATAGAATTATTATATACAAGTTGAAATTGTATTTGTTTAAATATATGTATATGTAAAATTGATTTTAATTTTAATTTGAATTTGGATATTTAAACTGAAATTCAAAAGATAGATATATATATATATATCTTAAATTATACTTTGGTTTTAAAATATATTTATAAATTAGAAAATTAATTACAAAAGCTTTATAAATAAATATATCATGCATAATTACACATGTAAGTATACAAATATATCTAATTATAAGTGTAAATGAATTATAAATTGTAATTGACAAAAATTAACTAATATGACAAGTGTCATCTTTGTATTATCATTTTCTTTAAATTTTAATAAATCATAATTTACTCTTTATTAACTTCTATCTTCTTTTTCTTTCATTTTTTTTCTACATTTCTTAAACTTAAGAACTCAAACCTGTAAATATTCTCAACTCAAAATCAAAGCTGTAATTAAATCAAGCTTCCATTTTTCTAACCCGATAAACTAATGCAACCAGTTACAACCCAAAGCTTACTCCATAAAAACTCAAGCAAAACCCGATACAAGCTCGAACCAGTCCCAATTTCCTGACCCATCTCTTCTTCCTATCTTCTTCTTCTTCTTCTAACTTTCAGCCGTGCTCGATCATGCAAACTCTCGCACAAAAACTCGGTGTCTCACTCGTGCCACTACACAGCAACCCCGAGACGAACCCGATTCCCTCTCCTTCCTCCATTCTTAAACTCAGCAAATTCTTCCCATCTTCAACTAACATGCATCGGAACATCATCGTGCACATGCACGCGAGTTCAACGTCGATCTGATCGACCCTACCAGCACCCATAAGTCGCTGTCGATCATCACGACCCCATCAAATTCCCAGAAACTCGATCCACATCACAGAGCAAAAATGAAGAAATCGAATGCCTACTATTTCATTTGGCTCTGATACCAATTGTAACAACCCAGAATTTTCGATCCCAGAAATTCTAGATAGTTAAGAAAAGAAGAAAGAGATAGAAGATGAAACAGAAATGAAACACAGAATCTCACATTCGCAGCGGACCAAAATATAATATCAAATAAAATAACAGTTTTACAAAGAAGAACTGTATTAGTACATCTACATTTTTAAACATCAGAGTTACAACATTACACAACACTGGACAGTTTAAAACAACATATCCTCGATATACAACAATATATCACAGCGTAAACACTCCATACGTTCTTGCCATCGAGCTCGTCTTTTGAGCTCCAGAACATCGTTTCATGATAGTCTGTAATACTCGATCTGACCCGAGATGTGATAACCTGGATTTTTGGACATAAGATAATTTGAAATTTTCTGATTTAACTATTGAAATATACTGATTTAACAAATAAATGTGATAATCTCCTTTGTAAATTATTTAAAATTGGCAAGACTGTTAATTTTAAACAACAATAATAATGTGTTGTTTATATATATTATATAGATTTTAAATAAAATTATTACTTACAAATTGAATTTGTGTTTGTTTAAAATATATATATGTGAGTTAATTTGAAATTGGATTTTAAAATTGAAATTGAAATTGAATTTGGATTTAAATTTGAAATTCAAAGAATATATATATATATATATTAATTTTATTCTAGATTTAAAAATATGTTAAATATGATTTAGAAGGTGGTTATTTTATATTAATTTTTGCTAAGGGATTTCATTTATATAAATTAAGTTATGCATTAATTAATTCAGGAAATTAATTTTAAAAGCTTTTTAAATCATTTAAAAAGTAATATATTCATGCAAAATTTACAAGTGTAAATATTAAACATATGCATTAGACATTTGTAAGACAAGGATCATGCAAAAGACAAGTGTCTTAGTTTTTTTAATTTGAAATAATATGTAAATAATAAAAAGTATATTCATTTTCACTACTCAACCCTTTCTTGCATCATCTTCTAAACCAAAACTAAAAGAATATTTAAATCAAAACAACAATGTTTTTTCAAGTTTTCAACCTGAAGATCAATATAAATTGAGTACAAATCTGTTTCAAAGCAAATCTCAGATTTGAAGTATATCTGGTGCTCAAAGCAAAAGTTTAAAGTCAAACAACTTCCAGTTTCAGATCATAACCAAATTTGCAAGCATCAAATACAAATCAGGCTTTTCTGTTCTTAAGAGACAGGTGAGTAAACAAAAAATGTAACGACCCAGAATTTTCAATCCCGAAAATTCCAGATAATTAGGAAAAAGAAGAAAGAGATAGAAGAAAAAGAAGAACAGAAACACCAACATCTCACATTCGCAGCGGATAAAATGTAATAACAAATAATAACAGTTATACAAAGGAAAACTGTACTTGTCAAATTTCACTTTAATACATCAGACTTACAACATATATACAAACACTGGACAGATACAGTCAACATGTCTCAGATATATACAACAATATAATATAGCGGAAACACTCCATATGTTACTGCCATCCAGCTCATCTCCTGAGCTCCAGAACGTCCTTACCTGAAAATCTGTAATACTCGGTCTGACCGGAGCATTACCTCAAAGTAGCAGCCGGGTCAGGTTGGAAACCAGCGTGAGTAAACCCATCTATCATGGAATACAAAAGCATAGAACTTATATAAACCCATGGTAACTATTATCAATTTACAACTTCACAAGGTGTTACAGACATCACTTATTTCACACATCAATTTCTAAGTACCAAAACTTAGATTAAAAGGTCCAATTTACTTAAATCATTCCATTTCAGCCTATTGATTTCACATATCAATTTATAAAGAATCGAAGTGGTTTCGGGTATTTACTTATACCCGACTCCGGTCTCTTCGAATTCAATACCATCTTAACCCAAGTTATTCAAGTGAAATACAATTCAACTTTAAATACTAGATGTCACTTTTACACAGCAATTCACCATTGATAAATAACCACATTATCACTGTCTACCCAAACATATTGTATCATAAAATATTTCATATCAGAGATATCAATCAATTCAAGGCATAAACATCATTCGATCATTCATAAGCAAGATTAATCACTTCCAAACTTAATTTAAATAATTCTAATTAAATTACTAACCTCAATCACTAAGATTAACTTTATTTAACAATAATTAACTTGAATCAATTAGTTAATCATCTCTCAGTTATCCATCCTAATTAATCATCCTGGATTAATTATTCTTTCATTATATTAAGTAATAGCCCTTAACTAATTATACAAATTAATTAGCCTTTACCCATTCAATATTAATTACTTTTATCCTTAATTAATTACTCAAATTAATTATTATATAACTACTTGCATTGATTAATTATCCTCTAATTAATCACCATAGATTGATTTCCTTAATTAATCAATTCTTTAATTAATTACACTAAGTAATTAATTCTTAATTACTTCTCTTAAGTAATTAACCTTCTTAATTTATCTCGATTATTAATAAATGTAACCTTTAACTACTCTCCTAAATCAATTATTCCATGCTTAATCACATTCAAGTAATTACCCTTTTTATTAATTTACATTAAGTAATTAACTATTCTTAATTACTTACATTAATTAATCTTATTCATTAATTATCCAACTTAAGTAATTATCCTTAATTACTTTCTTAAATTTATTATCCCTAATTAACATCCTTAATTACTTAAGATAATCAATAAACCCTTTAATTAGTTTCATAAATTAATCATCTTTAATTAATTACAGCCTATTTAATTTAAAGATTCATTCTCTATCTTAATTAATCATTAAACTTATCTGAGAAACAATTAGGAATTGACTACATAATTAATCTAATAAAAATATTTTAAACAAGACATTTTATAACATTTAATTTAAAAACAAAATTTAAAATTGAAAACTTTTTAAAATAATTTATTTTAGAAACTTAGTTTATTTTCCTTGAAAATTCATTTATTTAAATTCACCTTAGCCTGAATAACCATTTCCCTTGAAACTAATCATTAATAGTTTTAAATATCTAAAAACTTGTTTAAACCCTTCAACACTTTGAACTTGTTTTTGGTTTACCTCAAAAAATTTGTTCCTTCTTCTTTAAGCTTAAACTTGAACTTCTATTTCTTTAAATAAAACTTACTCATGTTATATTATTCTTTAAAAACTTAGATAGCTAAACAAAAACAGACCGGAGTATCACCACAAAATCCCCAGCTCGAACACGAGAAAACAACGTTCTGCTACTTCGAGTCGTACCCCAACTGTTTCGAGCTTAACCCCGAGAATCCCATCACCTACCTGCTCCCAAACTTCACCAGACATTGATGTGCATGCGTGCACATGCACATGGGTCCGGCCGACTTCGACGCCTCGCCAAAACCACCCTTAGGTCGACGATCAACTTCTCAATACCCTCGACCCTCCAGATTGACGCAATCGACTGGAAATCAAAAACGTGCTCTTCGTCCAAAACTGAAAACCAACATGATCGGAAAATAAAGAAAAAAGGAACGCCAACACCAACGAACTCGCCTTGAGAAACTTTGTCGACCATACTATAGCTTTCCCTTGGCCCGATACTTCGATTCCTCTGATCGTGGTCGCTTCCAGATTCCCACGGCGTCCCGAAAGCCTTGCAAACCCAGTCGATCCCAAAGCAGTCCTAAAACCCTACTATGATACCACATTGCCGCTTTGGTGATGAGAAAATTCGTCACTCAATTTTCCCGAGGTCCCCATCATGCCAGCTTCCACCATGAACAACTTGACACCCAAAACCGTCGTCGATCACCAGAATTCGACATTTAAAACAAATCCGTTCAACTTGAGAAATCTCGGTATACCCAACACTAGAAATCCTGATTTTTATCTCATAATTCGTTATTTACTCATGTGAATCAGTTTATCCAATCCAAACTTGAAATAGTGATCATTATTTTTCTGTTATTAAAAATATTTCTCTGTAATATTAAAGTTTCGAAATATTTATTCGATAAACACACCTATATCTATTTTTAATAATGATATTACATTAATACAAACATATCTTCTTTAGAGATCATGGCTTGAATTCGATTGAATGGGAAGTTATTAATCTTTTTCCTAGTGAGTTTGAGCCTGTGAATATAAACAGAGGTATATATATGAACATATTCACAGCTATGTAAAGGCATATCCTACTTATATTCAACATTCACATATATATGCTCATGCTAACATTATTTACTAACATTCTGTAAAGATTTATCACATGCATTGAATTATACAACCAGATTTGGGCTTTAGGATGTTTGGTTTACTCACTTGTCTCTTAAGAACAGAAAAGCCTGATTTGATTTTAATGCTTGCAAATTTGGTTACGATCTTAAACTGGAAGTTGTTTGACTTTAAACTTTTGCTTTGAGTACTAGATATATTTCAGATCTAAGATTTGCTTTAAAACGGATTTGTACTCGATTTATATTGATCTTCAGGTTGAAAACTTGAAAAAAATGTTGTTGTTTTGATTTAAATCTTCTTTTAGTTTTGGTTTTAGAAGATGATGCAAGAAAGGGTTGAGAAGTGAAAATAAATATACTTTTTATTATTTACATATTATTTCAAATTAAAAAAAACTATGCCACTTGTCTTTTGCATGATCCTTGTCTTACAAATGTCTAATGCATATGTTTAATATTTACACTTGTAAATTTTACACGAATCTATTACTTTTTAAATGATTTAAAAAGCTTTTAAAATTAATTTCCTATATTAATAAATGCATAACTTACTTTATATAAATGAAATCCCTTAGTAAAAAATAATATAAAATGACCACCTTCTAAATCATATTTAACATATTTTTAAATCCAGTATAAAAATTAAGATATATATATATATATATATATATTCTTTGAATTTCAAATTTAAATCCAAATTCAATTTCGATTTTAATTTTAATATCCAATTTAAAATTAACTCAAATATATATATTTTAAACAAACGCGAATTCAATTTGTAAGTAATAATTTCATTTAAAATCTATATAATATATATAAACAACACATTATTATTGTTTAAAAACGACAATCTTGCCAATTTTAAATAATTTACAAAGGGGATTATCACATTTATTTGTTAAATCAGTATATTTCAATAGTTGAATCAGAAAATTTCATATTATCTTATGTCCAAAAATTCGGTTTATCACGTTCCTCCTCCCTTTGAATCTTTTCGTCCTCGAAAAGGAACGAAACCAGAATTTATTCAATACTTAAAATCAAATAAATTTTCTTTGATCATTTTCAAAACACTTTTAAAATCTACATAATATTATAAAATAGTTTTTATAAAAATATCATTTTATAACTCGATGTTTTAACAAGTCTGTCCTCGTTCTCATAGAAATTCGGTCAAACGTTGATCAGGCATACGACTGAAAATCTATAAGTACTTAGCAGACCAATTTTCAACACCTAGTGAAAATACTTGGAAAATAATTTTATTGAAAATATCGAAAACATTTTTGAAAATAAAGGAAATATCTTTGGTGAGAATGCTCTAAAAATCATCACCCCCATCCATGGTCACAGTTAACCCGATGGTTACGTTGCCTGTTGAATATGCGATTATATGATTTTTGTTTGATGATAATAAACATATATATATATATATATATATATATATTCATTTAAATGTATTTGTTAATGTACTATTTCATTTTTTCAAAGATTAAATAAATATCTGCTGAATAAAATAAATAACACAGAATTTGAATTCAAACAGAAATTTTATTCAAACAAATATTTATTACAATTTTTGAATAGTACAAATTTCAAGCTCTCATTATATAAGATTTCAATTACAATACAAATTTGATTAAATTACAATTCACATTTACTTTGCACCTCACTACATATCACTCATTCACTCAACTCGTACTGATCTTCAACTTCATTCCAATGTGAATCCAGCATCCGAGCAATCTGCAGAAATATACATTCGCAGTAAAATTGAAAATAAAATATTTTTGCAGTATAAAATAAAATGTGGATTTTGAAAATAATATTTGCCTCAGTTATTTGGGTTGTTCGTCATCATCTAATTTTGAATTCATCATACACGAACAGCTTGTGACATACACAGTGTATCACTGTATATGCCACAAGGCCGTGGACACCAATATATACACTTGATAAAACTACAGGGACAGGTGAGCACAGGTCAAACCCAAAAACGCTGGGTTCAACTCAATGCAATAAAAATAATGTCACAATATCAGCACAAGGTTAAACCCGATCTTTAAGCTGGATTCAACTCGGGTGTGATTTCAAAAACCAACATGAAGCTCAAAGTAAATCAAACTCAAAGAAGCAAAAATCCAAACCAAGTTCAAGATCAATGCACATGGAGCAACTAGACCTAACTGGTAGAAATGAACCATAAAAATATGACATGCCTCAAAGTTCAACAGTGATGAAGCAAGGCACAACTTAGTACACACCAAGATAATACAAGAGATGTTAGAGGCTGCAACACTACGACAACTACAAGTGACAATATCAAGTTGAGTCAAAACCAAAACATCAACTCAATTCACAACCAAAGACTGCACATTCAAGTGCATGACCATGAAAACTATGTAAGCAATCACTAGGCCTCAACATGAAGTTCAATAGCAATAAAGCTTCATCAGGCAATCTCAAGTGAACTCAACAAGACAGTCATTCAAATGCAAACTGACTTGAAGGAACAAGCACATGAAACAACCTATGTACAGGAACGCAACAGTGAATCACAAACCAAGCGCACCAAATATACAACATGTATGGAACTATGAAACTAGACAGTGCAAGTGTCATACTTGAGCACAAAGGCTATAACTTCAAATGATCATCAAAAGGAAATACAACTCTAACTGAAAAAATGTGCTCAAAGCAAATCCAGACCACATGAAGGAACAAACACATGAATGTACAACTACAAGTGTGTCAACCAAACAACTCAATGCAGCAACACGCGCGCGCGCACACACACAGATACATACATATATATATATATATATATATATATATATATATATATAACAAGCATACTGCACAGTCAAACTGCAACAGATCACAACAATGAATGAACATCACATCGAAGCAACTCGAGCTCAAGACAGTACAACAGAAAATAAAGCAGAGTACAAGCGAAATGAAAACAGGCTAACGGAATCACAGTGAACATTACAAATACAACACATATGTACATACATAGATGTATGTATACACATGGCAGTAAGGACATAATGGCCGAAGTCATGAAACAGCAGGTAAAATCGAACAGGGTCGAAAGTGCTACCAGAGGCAGTGAATAGTATGGCAAAAGTCGAACAAGATCAACATCACAAAATCAAGTTTGCAGTCGAAGACAACTGCAGGTCAAATCAAAATCGAAGTCAACATCGAGCCAAGTCTGATAAATCACCATCGATCAAAGAATATGTTGAACAAATCAGAAATTGAGAATCCGTGTTAACCAAGCCAAAAATATACGAATTGAAAATGTCAGAAATCATCACAATCATCAATACAAAATTGAATGGCCGAAGACGAATTCAAATTGATGTATACAAACGAAAATCAAGGATCTCGAATCCTATATATATAAGTAACATCATCAGCAAATTGCAAGCATCGAGTTCAAGCATTCAACTAGGAGAGAAAAAGGCATAAATTACATACCAGAGTCAAAGTCGAACTCGATCAAATCGAGGAGCCATGTTCGAATTGAAGAAGGAGTCGGTTGCCGAAGCAAGACAGAGAAATAGCAATTGTAATCGACCAACTACCCATCGGCTTCATAGATTTTCTCACAAGCCCTAATTTCAGAAGCTAAAGGAACGAACGAAAGAAGGAACGGCCGACATTGATAAAAGAGAAAAAGGAGGCCGCCTATTTTAGTGATAAATAATATTGGGCTGGCCCTTCTATCTTTAATATTGGTTTATATTAAAAAGGGATAATTATGGTTTTGTTTTTGTTTTTAAAATTTTTGTCTTTTGTATTTTCTTTTGAAAATTGTGTAATTACTAGTCGTGTGACTAGGGGACAAACTACGTGGCGTAGTTTGAGAATTCGCAACTCAGTGGCTGAGATGTGGCAGGGTTTTGAGCGTAGAGTTAGGTTAGTCAATAGCGGGTGTCGTCAGTTTACGTGTATAAGCGTGTGACTACTTAATTTCTAGTAGAAACCTTGGGGGAAGCACGTAGGCAGGGTTTTGCCGACATTGGGTAAATTCTGTATTGTTTTATTTCTGCATTTATTATTCTGCTATTATCTATGCTGCTACTATTTTGATTTATCCGTGTTGAAATAATTTTACAAGCTTCCACAATAATTTTTATAATTAACAGTCACCCTATTCACCCCCCCTCTATGGTGAAATTGATCCCACAAGTGGTATCAGAGCTAGGAATAGAAGTCAACTTTTGTTTTTTAAAAAATTAATTTTTTTTCAAAAAACAATTTTTGTTTTAAAAATTTTAAATTTTAAAATGGCTTCTTTTAATAATGCTTTTGCTGAAGGTCAGTCCATAGTTAGACCACCAATGTTCAATGATGAATACGCCTACTAGAAAAATAGAATGAAATTTTTTCTGAAAACCATTTACGCTTGGAATATTGTTGAGACAGGTTATAGAGGACCAACTATAATTGTAGATAATCAAGAAATAGAGAAACCAAAGGATCAATGGACATAACTAGAAAATAAATTGCAAAATGCTAATGCTAAAGCTATGAATTCTATTATCTGTTCATTGGATCAATTTGAATTTAATCATGTTTCACATTGTCTAACTGCGCAGGAAATATGGCACACACTAGAAGTGACTCATGAAGGAACGTCGCAAGTCAAAGAATCTCGCCTTGCCATGCTAAGCAGCGAATACGAGAATTTCACAATGGCCAAGGAAGAAAATGTCAAAGAGATGTACGGACGATTTTCCAATATCGTATACAAATCAAAAGCTCTTGGAAAATCATTCACAGAGTTGGAGATAGTCCGAAAAATCCTCAGAGTCCTTCCATGAAGATTTGAAGCAAAAGTGACTGCCATTCAAGAATCGAAAGATTTAAAACAAATGAAAGTTGAAGAACTCATCGAAAATCTCACCACTTATGAGCTAGAAATGAAATTCATGGAAGAGCGTGAAGGAGGTCACACTCGAAAGAAATTAATAGCTCTTAAAGGAACAACAGAAATGATGATGATGATGATGGAGCAGCAGAATTGGAGCTAATAATAAAGAAATTCAAAAGGTGGAATTACAAATACGGAAAGCCAGCTCGAAATCAAAAATTGAAAAGCAGAATAGCCAAAGCACTAGACTACTCAAAAGAATAGAAGATCATCTGTCGCAAGTGCAACCAACCCGGACATATCAAGCCCAATTATCCTCAAAATCGACGCGACTTTGAAAAGAAATCAAAAAGGAGAAGTTTTGCAGCCACGTGGAATACAAGTGATGAAGATAATCAAAGTACTAGTAGTGAGAGTGAGAAAGCAAATATGTGCCTTCAAGGTAATATAATTGATAGTGACGATGACGAACCAAGCGAGGTATCAAAACTCACTCACTCAGAATTACTTATATATTTCCACGAAGTAAATGGCTATTTTGAACGACATAGGGAAGAGTATGCTAAAATTGAATCACAAAGAGATAGTTTGATAGAATTAAATAAACAACTTGATCAATTAGTTAAAACCTATCAAAGTAGGACCCCTAAGTGTGATAAGTGTCCATTATTTGAAGAAGAAATTAAAAAAATCAGAAATTAATATAAAATCACTTGAAAATGAAATTCTGATTTTGAAAGAGAGTGAAAATACTGGGAGAGAAAATTCTATTAAAAAGTGCACACAATTGTTAAACGAAAATGAATCTCTCAAAATACGAGTCCAACAATTGTCAACGACTTTAGATAAATTTTCAAAAAGTGAAAAATCGTTGAATATGCTACTAGGGAAGCAAACTATTAATACAGGTAGACATGGACTTGGATATAATCAATCTGAAAAAATTAAAAGCAAAATTAATCAAATCAATTCTATATGCATAATTTGTAGAAAATATGGACACAATCACAATAATTGTTGGTATAGACCCAAACACGTGAAAACTATACCAATTTGGGTTCCAAAAGGCATAATATAGAATCTCTCAAAGTTAAACAAATCTTGGTGCCAAAAGCAACATATATAAAGAGTTTTGGGTCTCCACAAAATTATTTTTCAAAATATTCTGCCACTAACAATCATGGACCTATAAAAACAAATAGGTCACAAAAATATTTTATCCTATAGGAGTGGTGGCAGGCTATGGAACAACAACAGTGTTATCTGGATTCTGGCTGTTCCAGATACACAATGAGCGACAAAGCAAAGTTCCGTAGCCTAGTATAAAGGTGACATAATCACAATGGACAAAAAATATATCGTAAAGGTAAAACAGGTAATGGTATATTTATTCGAATGATATATTAAATTTGATAATCTACACCGTAATCTGAGTTAAATCAGCCAATAATATGATGATGAAATAATGATGATTTTGATTCTGACTTATTCAAGATTGTTGGCTGATTATATTCTTATGCCAAGAACACTATAAAAATCTGTAGAGTCTTTGAATTACTTCATATATATTATTTTGGATTAGTAATAGTGTTTTATTGGATGATAATACATTTGGTTGTTTTACGGCTAACTCTATATTCACGGCTTTTGATTATTTACACGGTTTCAATTCAAATTCAAGAGAATGTCATTTAAAAAACTGTTAAAATTGATTTTGAGATTTTTTGTTGCACAATTCATGGTCTGGTCTATCAAATTCAATTAATGATAATTTTGAGAGAAAAAGAAATTCAGATGCAGATTACACTGGTAATCTAGTTGATAGAAAAATTACTAGTTGAACGTGATTTTTGTTGAGACATTTAGTAACTGCATCGTTTTTCAAAGAAAATATCTGCATATTTTTCATTTCAAATAATTTTCAAATAGCAGAAATTTTTCTCATATAACCCCTTCTAGAAAATCATTTTTGATCATGTTTTCAGATCAGTCATTTTGAAAAATTGATTTTATAATTATTTTTGAATTTGATTTTAAATGACTATTTTGACTCCCTAATAATTATCGAAAAGATAAATAGTGATTGAAAAAGTGATGAGTGTTGATATTTATCATATATTGTGACTCGAGACGGTATAAGTAGTAAATTTCTTTAGAAATTTAAAAAAGAGTTATAAAACTTTTTGTTGGTAAAAATTCCATGGCCATCTCTATTTCTATCATATTTCTAACGACCATCACTCATCAAAATTCAATATAGTTTGTCAATATGTGGTACTTTAAACAGGAATCATTCATTTTTCATTTTACATTTTTTTAAATAAATAATAATAATAACAATAAAATAAAATCCAAAGTATTCACTCTCATTTAAAAGTCCTCACGGTTATGCATGGGTGAATTACTTGGAATTTGTTATGTGCTTTCATGCTCATTTAAAAATCCTCATGGTTATGCATGTATGAAACGCATATCAAAATTGATTTTTTTTTAAAATAAACAAGTTGATTCTAACCCAATTTAAAAGTCCTTACGGTTATGCATGGTTAGAAGATACTTGAATTCATTTTTTTAAAAATAAAATTGGAATACTACTAATCTCATTTAAAAGTCCTAACGGTTAGGCATGGTTGGTAGATATTCAAATTCCTGATATAAATACACCACAAATAGACACAACTATATAGTTTTATATGATGACATCATCCCCATCATTTTAAAAGTGGAATATGCGCCTGATAAAGTATTTATGATTTTTGTTTGATTTTTTTATTGAAATTTAATATTTATATTCAATTGAGTTTTAATGTTCGATTAATATCTATCACTTTATCTCCATTTTTCTAATACTATTACTCTTTTGCTGATAATAAAAGGGGAAGAGAAAAGTTAAGATTTTGTCAAATAAAATCAAGCAAAGGTCAAATATTTTCTATTTGCATCTAGGATAATTTGCATATTTAATTGTATGCATATATGAAGGGGGAGCTTTGTGTAGAGAGGAAGCATTTAAACAGGGGGAGCAATTAGAGTATATCAATGATCAAATACATTTAACATATTCAAAATCTTAAATATATGTTTGTTATCATCAAAAGGGGAAGATTGTTGAATATGAGATTATATGATTTTTGTTTGATGATAATAAACATATATATATATATATATATATATTCATTTAAATGTATTTGTTAATGTACTATTTCATTTTTTCAAAGATTAAGTAAATATTTTCAGAATAAAATAAATAACAGAATTTGAATTCAAACAGAATTTTATTCAAACAAATATTTATTACAATTTTTGAATAGTACAAATTTGAAGCTCTCACTATATACAATTTCAATTACAATACAAATTTGATTAAATTACAATTCACATTTACTTTGCACCTCACTACATATCACTCATTCACTCAACTCGTACTAATCTTCAACTTCATTCCAATGTGAATCCAGCATCGGAGCAATCTGTAGAAATATACATTGACGCGGTAAAATTGAAAATAAAATATTTTTGCAGTATAAAATAAAATGTGGATTTTGAAAATAATATTTGCCTTAGTTATTTGGGTTGTTCGTCATCATCTAATTTTGAATTCATCATACACGAATAGCTTGTGACATACACAGTGTATCATTGTATATGCCACAAGGCCGTGCACACCGACATATACACTTGATAAAATTACATGGATAGGTGAGCATAGGTCAAACCCAAAAACGCCGCGTTCAACTCAAGTGCAATAAAAATAATGTCACAATATCAGCACAAGGTCAAACCCGAGCTTTAAGCTGGATTCAACTCAGGTGTGATTTCAAAAACCAACATGAAGTTCAAAGTAAATCAAACTCAAAGAAGAAAAAATACAAACCAAGTTCAAGATCAATGCACATCGAGCAACTAGACCTAACTGGTAGATATGAACCATATGTAACAACCCTGTATTTTGTGATTTATTTTTTTGTATATTTTAATTGAATTTTGATTTAAAAACTTATTTTATTTATTTTGAATGATAAACTTTAGTTTTGATATGAATTATCATTCCAAAGCATGACTAAAAAGAATATTTTCCAAAAAGTGAATTTTTGGTCAAAATAGTCAAACTTTGACTTTTATTCTAAACTTTTTAAAAGTTTGAAAATTTAAATTTTATCTTTTATTATGAAAGTACATAAAATTTTAAGAACACTGCTTTTTGTTTCGTTGGAAATGGATTTAAATTGTGAAAGTTATGTTTATTTCAATATTGAGTGCAATTTGTTTATTCTGCAGTTTTATTATTTTAAATAGTATAAATTTTATTTTTCTTTGTCATATTTTATTGTAATATGTATTGATATGTTATTTTTGTATGTTTTTGTCTTTTAATATTTTTTGAAGTGAGGTAGGAATTTTTCTAGAGCTAGTAGTATTTTTCTTGTAATTTCCATGCCATGTTTTCAATTTTTAAACATTTTCTCTAGCTCTTTTCTATTTTTCTCCAATTTAATTATTTATTTTCTTTTAGAAATGATAAATAAATTATTTTATTTCAAAATTTTGCTTTAGAATATTTTTAAAATGAAGTAGATATTTTTCCAAAGCCATTGATGTTTTAATTGTAATTTTTGAACCCTGTTTTCAATTTTTAAGCAATTTCCTTAATTCTTTTTATATTTTCTTTAAATTTAATTATATATTTTTATTTTATTTCACTTTGTTTCGTTTTTTAGATGTACTTGCTGAAGTTTATTTTGTTTTACTTGATTTAAAAGAAAAGGAAGTATGGAAGGTTTTAAAAGATAAGAAACGTAAAGTCGTTTCACCGTTTCTTTTTCAATCAATACATCAATTATTTTGGCCGTTCCTTATACTATCTTCAGCTGACTTCTTTTCTTCATTTTCATGAATTAACAAAGCTTATCAACCCTAAAAAAATAATCATGGCCTCCATCTTGCAAAAATTTGGTAAAATCTTCTTCTCTTATCTTGTTTTCTAGTTTTTCTATGTGATTTTGCAACTTGTTCTCTACTTCATGGCTCCACTCCTCCTCAACCAGATCTAGGCTGACCTCCACCTCCTCCTTCTCTGATCAACCACCCCTCTAGTCCATCACCATGACCAGGCCGAACCCACCTTAGCAAGAGACAACACCAAAAATGCACAAACCCATCACCTATTTACATAAATCGAGCCTAGTTTGCTAGCACCACCTTCTACAACCATTAGCCGCCACTTTCACCACCACCACCACCTCTGACCTGAGCTCCACCCTCTGCCACATCACCCATCACCACCTGGACCCACTGGCCATGCCCCTAGAGCCTATGGCCGAACCCATTTATAGCATAGAAGTGATGAATTTGCCTTGTAGTTGTTGTTTTGTTGCACCTATGTCCATCCACCTTTGCACCATTACTTCCAAGCTATGGCCGACCCATATGAGCCCAAGACCTGATCCTAACCCACTCCTTAGATATGTATTTCAGATCTATAGCTGAAGCATAGGCGGTAGAAAGCAAGTGCAAAAACTTTGGCTTTGTTTTATGCATTTAATCCTAACATTGTTTTATTGAATTTGGGTTTGAAAACTTATGTTATTTGTTTGTTTTGTTTTAATGTTGCAAGGCTATTAGCCTTGTCTCTCCCACACTCATATCATCATCATGGCTGAAAAAATGAACCCCTTAGTCAAGCTTTTGAATGGTTGTAGCAAGGTCAAGTTATCTTGTCTTTGTTGCCTTTCAATTTCAATTTATTTCAATATATTTTGGTTGAATATTCATAAGTTATATTGTCTTGTTTTGGGGTTGTTTACAAGATGATATCTTGGCTATTTCTCTTCACTCAAATCAAAGGCCATGCCTTCTGGATCTGTTGTGTCATTCTAATTGATATCTCCAGCAAAAAAAAAGGTGAGTATTTCTCACCAGACATTATGTACTTATATAAGTAGTAAATTGACACACTATGAATCTGTAGAACTATATTAACATGTTATAACTGCTTATATTATTATCATATGATGTTCACACCTGTTATTACACCTGTTATATCATATGTTACTGTTATTTCATGCTATTCTGTATATTTTATCAGTTTATCACACTGCAAGTTTCCTGTAAATTAGAAATCACTATGGGTTGAAATGATACATACCCGAACGGACTTTAGAATAAGGGAAAATTGTTATGGGCTGAAATGATAGGCCTGAATGATTTTCAATTTATTTCATTTACTTGGGACTGCGGGTTTGAAATGATAAAACCCGGATTTTCTTTGTAAATTACGGGTTGAAATGATATTTTACCCGTATCACTTTTCCTAGTGTAGAAAATTATATACAGACCCGTAGTTAATATATGTTTTCTAAAAATTTTAAAATTATTTTAGAAATGTAAATATTATAACATTTTGATTTAAATCTAATTAAAAAGGATTTTTGTAAAATATTATTGATTTTCTGAATAATTGTAAGTAAAATGAATTAATGAAAAGTTAGAAAATTTTGAACGTAAGTTATTTTGGAAAATTTGATTTAATTATAATTGGAAATTAAATTGAATATGAAATTATGATAAATTTATGATAATTTGAATTTAAATGAATTCAAAGTGATTTTATACCATATTAATGATTTTTAATAAAGTTGAAATGTGAAATGAATGAATACTTTAAGTTGAAATTTTGAAATATAACTAAATTGGAAATTTATGAAATTGACTTAAAAGTGAACTTTTAGTTAAGTATATAAAAATAAAACTAAGTTATATTTGAGAATTTGAACTTAAGTGTTAAGTTGAAATTTAATGCAATGAATTTAAAATTGAACATTGCAATTTAATAAGTGAATTATTATTAAATCTTGATTTTTGAATGGAATTTTAACTTTATAAAATCATGAACTTGAGGAAAATTAAATGATGTTTATAAATGTGAAAATGTATAATTTTATGAGTTAAAAATGTTTTAAATAAAAAAATATAATTGGTTGAGAAATTATATTGAATATTTGAAGTTAACTGACTGCATTTTTGAAATGCTATTAATTACAATGTAAATGATATTACAGCATTTGTAAATGCTGTAGTTGATGATAATGAACTAAAAAGCTAAATTGAATTAAAAGCTATTATAGCAATTTTTGTAAGTGCTATAATTTTTGAATTTAACTAAGTTTATTTGAAGTTTAAATAAACTCTGTTACAACATTTTAAAATGTTGTCTTTTGTTAAATTGAACTGTTTTGCATGTATCTTTCCGTAGCGTTTTCTAAATGCCACGAAAACTGAATTTTCACTGTTTTGATAAACTTAAGTGAATAAATGAACTTTGGAAGTTGAAAATTTTGGAAATTTAATAATTTAATTACTGAACATAATAACTTCATTTTAATGATTAAAAATGATTTTTTTTTGAATATAAACTGTTTTGAAATGTGAATTGAAATGGTATTTTAAATTGAATAAAATGAATAATGATTTGAAATGAATGTGGTTTTGAAAAGAGATGATATTTTGATATATTAAATGATTGAAATGTGGTTTTGAAAAGATATGATATTTTGATATTAAATGATTTGAAAATGGAGTTTTGAAAGATATGACATTTTGATATTAAAATAATTTGAAAGGAAGTGCTGAAAGATAAGATATTTTGAACGAAGTTTTGAAAGGTTATGATATTTTGATATATTAAAATGTTTTGAATGGAAGTTTTGAAAGGATATGAAAATTTAATATATTGAAATGGTTAGAAATGACTTGATATTTATTTTGATAAATATTTGAATTGAAAGATATGGTATGATGATATATTGAAATGGTTTGGAAATGATTTAATCTTTATTTTGATAAAGATTTGGGTTGAAATGATATTTTATTTTGAAGTATAAAATATTGTTTTAAAAGTTATAATACGGGTTATAATAATGATTGGTTGTTAAAGAGACCGGGATCCGATATTGTCTTATAGCTGGCCAATACCGAAAACCACTTTAACAACTGTGTACGCGGTGGAGATTCCAGAATGAAGTAGGATGGTGGCGACGTTCTCGAGGTATATTACATGGACCCAACTCCCGTGAGTTGGCATAAATGACTAAAACAGGAGCTATACCGGGCTACACAAAGGGTCGCACCCTTTCATCGAGCATGCTCCATCGGAAACCATTCTATTACTTTTGTTATTCGATATATGGCGCCACTTTGATTCGGGGGTATTGTTCGAGGTGGGCGGAAGCTGCTGGCATGCCGTCACCACCGGTCCGGGAGTGCAAACGGTGTATCCACCCTGGCATTGCCTCGCGTGCCGTGTCATCTCCTTATAGCGAGCCCACTACGATTTTGGTTTTAAAGATCCGACCGCGTTAAGGATCACCATCCCCTTAACGCTATTTTCTATATGATTATACTTTACTGATTAGACACTACTGTATATAGCGTATATTACTACATAGTAAATAGTTTAACGGATCCTTAGAGGATGGGAGGTCCCAAGCATCTTCTATGTTACTTGTACCTTTGCTACAGTTCACTTGAGTTGGTTTACATTGTATAAGTATGTATGTCCTGACTCGAGTGTTTGTATTTTATTTACGCTCGGGTCAGCCTGAGTATTCACAGATTTGGATTTCCACTTTCTGGAGATTGGAATCACTGGAGATTATCTACTTGTCAAGTTTTTATCTTTTGCAGTCTGTTGGTCCTTTCCAGCTATTGTTTTAGTAGATTTATATATATTGAGACTTCTTTTGTACTTTATTTCTTCTGTTGTATCTTATGTAACTCTGATATATTTATATAGTAGCTTCATGAACTACTATCTCTTTTATTTCCGCTGCATTATTATTACTCTGTGTCTGTGATTTGAGATTTTTATTTACTGTATATTCTGAGATTTGCCAAATTTTTATTTACAACGCGGTATTTTGAGCAATTCAATTCCGGCATGAGTGTCTACCTATACACTTATAATGGATGCGAATGGTTGAAAATATCGGGTCGCTACAGTTGGTATCAGAGCTTTGGTAGCTCTAGGAAAAACTCAGCATATGGAGTAAATGTATTTACAGAATCACTTTCATTCGAGTTTGAATCTCTTCCTTTTTGACTCAATTCCTTTGAATTTTGGAACATTCCCTACGGTTCCAAAATCCATTCGTATCCCTCACTATTCATCTTCTTTTGACTCTAGAGTATTCCATAACTCCGCTTTGAATGATCTTTCTAGTGAGTCGACGGTCACCCCAATTTCAAATTGAATTGAAAAAGGGGGAAAACTCCTTTACAATTAGCATCGATTCACCAGAGATTTATATATATCCTTGGTTTAGATGCTAATATCTTTTGTTATCCCAAACTCTAACTCTTGAGATCGAATGTAGATTTACCCCAGAAAAAAAATCCACATTGATCTTATTCTTTAAGTCACGGTTGACCCGGTTAAGGTTGCCCGCGTTTTATTTAAGCTTATCCACCTTCCTACTTTGTTATTTAATCATCTTGTCTTTTGTTTCCAATCTATTATTCCAAACATTTTTAATTGTACTTGTATATCTATGTTTTGTTTTATATATTGTGTTGTTTGGGTTGTTGATGTTGATTTGGGTTTTCGATCGATTCTTATGATCAACGCTATCGATAGGATTTCTAAAACACTTTGACAAAACAAACTGACACAATATTATTTTAAAATTTTGGTTAATGAAATAAATTTTGATATATAAGTAAATTTATGAAACTTAATAAACTGATTTAAATTGATTATTTGAAGTGATAATACTTGATTTATCATTTATTGTTCTATAAATGAATCTATAAATAGTTGTTTATAAATTTATTTGGGAACTGAAATGAATTTAAAACAAGAATTTGAGAAGTTAAATTCTGATTATTTCGAACTTTGGTTTAATTTTTTTTTAAAAAAAGGGATATACTATTTAAAGTATTTTCATATAGAATTTGCTTCCAAAGAATTTTAAAGTGCTCTTCTCTTTGTCGCTGGAAAATAACTTCGGTGATGATCGCGACATCATCGACGTTCATTTTCGAGTTTCAAAGTGAAGAGACCGCCCTGTAGTCTTGCTACAGCTTTGTTTTGGGAAATTTAATTGATTTGAATTTCTAAAATATGACTTGATTTTAATATATATAGATATATGATTGAAATTTGATTTGACATATTATGTATATATTATTACTTATCTCTAAATGGTTTGAATGTAATCGGAAATTTAGTTCTTAAATTTTATTTTAAAGAATAATTTCAATTATAAAAAAAAATCAATCAAAATTTTAGATGAATATCAAGCATGAAATGATTTAATTGGAAAGTTTATTTGTATAATACAATTGCATTCAAATATAACTTACCTTAATTTCAGAAGTTAACAATGTAATTGGATAATATACAATATAAAAAAGATTTTATAAATAAAATTTGAGTGGTTATAATAAGTGTTATACACTTAAATTTTAAAACGATTAACAGAGGTAAATATAATAAAGGGTAATTGAATAACTTACAATAAATTAATGTTAGAAGAACTAAGAATAAAATAAAGAAGTTATAATAAGTGTAAGCATATTTAACATGAGTGATAAATATAATGAGAAGAATAAATTTAATTTTAATTAGGAATAAAGAAGAATAAAATTTATTAAGTACATTGTGAGTGTAATACATGATTATTTTTCAAACCCATGGTTTTAAAAATTGTTAATTTTAGATGATTGGATAATAAGAAAATGAAATTTGAGATAGTTAAGATTTATTTAACTTGTGTAAAGATTTATTCTCTATTTAAGATGAAATTTCCATGCTTTCAAATTTATGTCCTTATTTTGTTTTTCAAACTATTTTTTTGTTGTCCTCATCATCCTTAACTTTCTATAGACCGGTGTAGGCATCTTTCTATATTCTTTTTATTAGAAATCTTTCTATAATCTTTGATAATCTTTGGTACTCATTTTGAATCTATTTTTGCGTGCTTATGTTCTTGATTTTGGAGAATCTTAGAAAGATCATCTCAACCTTGCGAAACTTACCTATAACAACAGTTATTAGGTATAATTTCAATCTTCTTGTCATATTGTCCTAATCTTGTTTCACTCTATCTTTTTCCGTGCTTTCCCGTACCTCATTCCTTTTCGGGGATGAAAAGTTTTGAGTGAAGGAGAGTGTAACAACCCTATATTTTGTGATTTATTTTTTTGTATATTTTAATTATTTTAATTGAATTTTTGATTTAAAAACTTATTTTATTTATTTTGAATGATAAACTTTAGTTTTGATATGAATTATCATTCCAAAGCATGACTAAAAAGAATATTTCCAAAAAGTGAATTTTTGGTCAAAATAGTCAAACTTTGACTTTTATTTTAAATTTTTTAAAAGTTTGAAAATTTAAATTTTATCTTTTATTATGAAAGTACATAAAATATTAAGAACACTGCTTTTTGTTTCGTTGGAAACGGATTTAAATTGTGAAAGTTATGTATATTTCAATATTGAGTGCAATTTGTTTATTCTGTAATTTTATTATTTTAAATAGTATAAATTTTATTTTTCTTTTTCATATTTTATTGTAGTATGTATTGATATGTTATTTTATGTATGTTTTTGTCTTTTAATATTTTTTGAAGTGAGGTAGGAATTTTTCTAGAGCTAGTAGTATTTTTCTTGTAATTTCCATGCCCTGTTTTCAATTTTTAAATATTTTCTTTAGTTCTTTTCTATTTTTCTCCAATTTAATTATTTATTTTATTTTAGAAATGATAAATAAATTATTTTATTTCAAAATTTTGCTTTAGAATATTTTTAAAATGAAGTAGATATTTTTCCAAAGCCATTGATGTTTTAATTGTAATTTTTGAACCTTGTTTTCAATTTTTAAGCAATTTCCTTAATTCTTTTTATATTTTCTTTAAATTTAATTATATAATTTTATTTTATTTCACTTTGTTTCGGTTTTTAGATGTACTTGCTGAAGTTTATTTTGTTTTACTTGATTTAAAAGAAAAGGAAGTATGGAAGGTTTTAAAAGCAAAGAAACGTAAAGTCGTTTCACCATTTCTTTTACCTTTTCTTTTTCAATCAATACATAAATTATTTTGGCCGTTCCTTATACTATCTTCAGCTGACTTCTTTTCTTCATTTTCACGAATTACCAAAGCTTCTCAACCCTAAAAAAATAATCATGGCCTCCATCTTGCAAAAATTTGGTAAAATCTTCTTCTGTTCTCTTGTTTTCTAGTTTTTCTATATGATTTTGCAACTTGTTCTCTACTTCATGGCTCCACTCCTCCTCAACCAGATCTAGGCTGACCTCCACCTCCTCCTTCTCTGATCAACCACCCCTCTAGTCCATCACCATGACCAGGCCGAACCCACCTTAGCAAGAGACAACACCAAAAATGCACAAACCCATCACCTATTTACATAAATCGAGCCTAGTTTGCTAGCACCACCTTCTACAACCATTAGCCGCCACTTTCACCACCACCACCACCTCTGACCTGACCTACACCCTCTGCCACATCACCCATCACCACCTAGACCCACTGGCCATGCCCCTAGAGCCTATGGCCGAATCCATTTATAGCATAGAAGTGATGAATTTGCCTTGTAGTTGTTGTTTTGTTGCACCTATGTCCATCCACCTTTGCACCATTACTTCCAAGCTATGGCCGACCCATATGAGCCCAAGACCTGATCCTAACCCACTCCTTAGACATGTATTTCAGATCAATAGCTGAAGCATAGGCGGTAGAAAGCAAGTGCAAAAACTTTGGCTTTGTTTTATGCATTTAATCCTAATATTGTTTTGTTGAATTTGGATTTGAAAACTTATGTTATTTGTTTGTTTTGTTTGAATGTTTGCAAGGCTATTAGCCTTGTCTCTCCCACACTCATATAATCATCATGGCTGAGAAAACGAACCCCTTAGTCGAGCTTTTGAATGGTTGTAGCAAGGTCAAGTTATCTTGTCTTTGTTGCCTTTCAATTTCAATTTATTTCAATATATTTTGGTTGAATATTCATAAGTTATATTATCTTGTTTTGGGTTGTTTACAAGATGATATCTTGGCTATTTCTCTCCACTCAAATCAAAGGTCGTGCCTTCTGGATCTGTTGTGTCATTCTAATTGATATCTCCTGCAAAAAAAAAGGTGAGTATTTCTCACCAGACATTATGTAGTAAATTGACATCCTATGAATCTGTAAAACTATATTAACATGTTATAACTGCTTATATTATTATCATATGATGTTCACACCTGTTATTACACCTGTTATATCATATGTTACTGTTATTTCATGCTATTCTGTATATTTTATCAGTTTACCACACTGCAAGTTCCCTGTAAATTAGAAATCACTATGGGTTGAAATGATACATACCCGAACGGACTTTAGAATAAGGGAAAATTGTTATGGGCTGAAATGATAGGCCTGAATGATTTTCAATTTATTTCATTTACTTGGGACTGTGGGTTTGAAATGATAAAACCCGGATTTTCTTTGTAAATTACGGGTTGAAATGATATTTTACCCGTATCACTTTTCCTAGTGTAGAAAATTATATACAGACCCGTAGTTAATATATGTTTTCTAAAAATTTTAAAATTATTTTAGAAATGTAAATATTATAACATTTTGATTTAAATCTAATTAAAAAGGATTTTTGTAAATTATTGATTTTCTGAATAATTGTAAGTAAAATGAATTAATGAAAAGTTAGAAAATTTTGAATGTAAGTTATTTTGGAAAATTTGATTTAATTATAATTGGAAATTAAATTGAATATGAAATTATGATAAATTTATGATAATTTGAATTTAAATGAATTCAAAGTGATTTTATATCATATTAATGATTTTTAATAAAGTTGAAATGTGAAATGAATGAATTCTTTAAGTTGAAATTTTGAAATATAACTAAATTGGAAATTTATGAAATTGACTTAAAAGTGAAATTTTAGTTAAGTAAATAAAAATAAAACTAAGTTATATTTGAGAATTTGAACTTAAGTGTTAAGTTGAAATTTAATGCAATGAATTTAAAATTGAACATTGCAATTTAATAAGTGAATTATTATTAAATCTTGATTTTTGAATGGAAATTTAACTTTATAAAATCATGAACTTGAGGAAAATTAAATGATGTTTATAAATGTGAAAATGTATGATTTTATGAGTTAAAAATGTTTTAAATAAAAAAATATAATTGGTTGAGAAATTATATTGAATATTTGAAGTTAATTGACTGCATTTTTGAAATGCTATTAATTACAATGTAAATGATATTACAACATTTGTAAATGCTGTATTTGATGATAATGAACTAAAAAGCTAAATTGAATTAAAAGCTATTATAGCAATTTTTGTAAGTGCTATAATTTTTGAATTTAACTAAGTTTATTTAAAATTTAAGTAAACCCTATCACAACATTTTAAAATGTTGTCTTTTGTTAAATTGAACTGTTTTGAATGTATCTTTCCGTAGCGTTTTCTAAATGCCACGAAAACTGAATTTTCACTGTTTTGATAAACTTAAGTGAATAAATGAACTTTGGAAGTTGAAAATTTTGGAAATTTAATAATTTAGTTATTGAACATAATAACTTCATTTTAATGTTTAAAAATGATTTTTTTTGAATAC
The DNA here is from genome assembly GCA_030765085.1 of Allium cepa. Lineage (NCBI taxonomy): Eukaryota > Viridiplantae > Streptophyta > Magnoliopsida > Asparagales > Amaryllidaceae > Allium > Allium cepa. The sequence goes on along the minus strand of CM060931.1, from coordinate 268,191,051 downwards.
GAACTGTTTTGAAATGTGAATTGAAATGGTATTTAAAATCGAATAAAATGAATAATGATTTGAAATGAATGTGAGTTTGAAAGAGATGATATTTTGATATATTAAATGATTGAAATATGGTTTTGAAAAGATATGATATTTTGATATTAAATAAATTTGAAAATGGAGTTTTGAAAGATATGACATTTTGATATTAAAATAATTTGAAAGGAAGTGCTGAAAGATAAGATATTTTGAACGAAGTTTTGAAAGGTTATGATATTTTGATATATTGAAATGTTTTGAAAGGAAGTTTTGAAAGGATATGAAAATTTAATATATTGAAATGGTTAGAAATGACTTGATATTTATTTTGATAAATATTTAATTGAAAGATATGGTATGATGATATATTGAAATGGTTTGGAAATGATTTAATCTTTATTTTGATAAAGATTTGAGTTGAAATGATATTTTATTTTGAAGTATAAAATATTGTTTTAAAAGTTATAATACGGGTTATAATAACGATTGGTTGCTAAAGAGACCGGGATCGGATATTGTCTTATAGCCGGCCAATACCGAAAACCACTTTAACAACTGTGCACGCGGTGGAGATTCCAGAATGAAGTAGGATGGTGCGACGTTCTCGAGGTATATTACGTGGACCCAACTCCCGTGAGTTGGCATAAATGACTAAAACAGGAGCTATACCGGGCTACACAAAGGGTCGCACCCTTTCATCGAGCATGCTCCATCGGAAACCATTCTATTACTTTTGTGATTCGATATGTGGCGCCACTTTGATTCGGGGGTATTGTTCGAGGTGGGCGGAAGCTGCTGGCTTGCCGTCACCACCGGTCTGGGAGTGCAAACGGTGTATCCACCCTGGCATTGCCTCGCATGCCGTGTCATCTCCTTATATCGAGCCCACTACGATTTTGGTTTTAAAGATCCGACCGCGTTAAGGATCATGAGACAACCCTCCCTAAGTTGTCATTTTGATTGAATGACTCAATTTAGTCTGAGCTAAATTCAGGGTTGCACTCTTTCACATACCAACTGTTTTCTTCTTCTTTTTTTTTCTGTTTTTATTTCCCAAGATCCAATCTGATCAATATAAAAATATTGATATACTTCTTTGTAAAAACTATTTGAATGTTCATATAAACATTCAGATCATTTTTTTTTATCAGAGTATTTTTGGCAAAGGATAACCCAGTCTATTTTAAACAAAAAACTGAGGTTATACACAGTAAAAGGAATTGAGAAGATCCTTTCTATTTGAATCTCTGTGCCATTTATTTGACCAATTCCTATTTGTTTTATTGTTCTTATCATTTGTGTATTTAATAAAATATATGAACTAACTCATAACATTTAAATTTATCAAGGTTTGCTTTTCAAACAGCTAAACTGGGGTTGTGCATGCTTCTGTGCACCTGTGTGCACATAATCATACACAGCTGTAATTTGCTTCACCTTAGTCCTCAGGTGGACTAATTTGTTTAGGTAAGATTCTAGGATTAGTTAGTTATAATCTACAAGTTTCACTTAAATAATTATCAAATACATTTTTAAATCGGGGTTCATATCTTTTATGTTTTTCTTTCTTTTCTGCCTATGGGTTTTTCCTTACCTTATAATACCTGCAGTGGTTAAGTAAATAGGTTCTAGTCTCTAAAACACTCTAGTACATAAACATATATAACCGGTTCACTTATGCTTCAGATCTACTGCCAAACTTATTACTTGGTTCACAAAATTTTGTATGCTCACAGCTTGCAATATAAAGCTAAGGACCTTTATCATTTTTTTCTGAAAATGGTTGCATCTCAACATAATCTTTCCAAGCCATCCATTACCTCACAGTCAAGTTTTTTTTAGCACAATTCAAACATCATTACATAAAACCTTTCAACTGAAATAAAACAGAAGAGCCATTCTCCTACAAAATCCTAGCCTAGTTAATTTGCAATTTCTTCTTAGCATCATATATCTGCGTCTTATTACTTAGAATCTTCTTTTCCTGCAACCATCTCATGGCCTGCTCCACAATGCAAGTGAAGCACCCATTTGATGCAAGCAACAAACAGGTCAGATTAAAGTCTGGTATGAGTAAATTCAATTGACAATACATAAGATTTATGAAGCTAGATCCACAACACCTTTATTCCAGAAGTTAAATGTTCTACTCAGGTGATTAAACCACTTCCTCATATACACTTTTTTGTATCCTTACAGTGAAGTGAGTAAATTGCTAAATACATTTACATGTTCTTAAACTAATTTCTTAACAGAAATTCTCATTTCAAGAATTTATAGCAGCCATCACACAAATCACATAAGCATCTCATAAACATGAACAAGCAAAACCCATATCATTAAGCTAAGGCATCAAAACTGAGTCTGCACACTAGAACTCACCATACCCCTAGCATATTCACCTCTGCTTGTAAGTTCATTTCATATCATTTTTAAGGGTCCAATATCACTTTCATGGTTGCACTGGTGCACACTGCCTGGAACTACTGTTTGATTTCCAGTGCACTACAAGCTATTTGGGCATAAACATGCCATGTGCAAACTCACACCCCATCCTTGATGCAAGCCAACCACTATTTCATACCCACTTCCCTCATACCCAACCTGATAGAGGTGACCCAATTCCTTAGTTTAATTACTAAGTTTTCCTTTCATGTGTGCAGGTATCAATTATACTATGTCATGCCCAAAATCTTTATGTACGTAACCAACAAATGCAAGCAGTTTTCATGCATCCATGAAACATTCATCCATTCATACATTTCAACAATCAATTAATCACATCTGTATATCATTTCAAGTCAGTTTTGTTCAGAGACAGGCCTTTGACTAAAGCATAGATCAAAATATCTTAGGAAATAAAATACCACTGGGGTTCCCAGTAACAAGGTCCTTGCAATCAATTTATAAATATATATTTTTCTTGAAATGTTTTCACTTATTGCTCAACCTCATTTTCAAAGAGTACTTAATGGTGGATCAAGATTTAGCTTATGGAAATTCCACTGCATCTTAACCATCCTCTCAAATGCAAGACATAAGCCAGAGGACCCCTTCCTCTTACTGCCTTGCACCTTACTTTTCTTATTAGTTTATGCTTTAACCAAAAACATTTTCTCAGGTTTATAATCATATAAATAAATCAGTTATTATCATCCTATCATTAAGTATACACCATGTGTAAACAATCATTAGATTATATAATGACTAAATAATATACTTCAGGAGCATCAGAAAATGGTAAACTAGAAATGCAAGAAAACTTCAAACATGAGTAAAATAATTTAGAGGTTAAATGGCTGCCTTTCATAGGTCTTAATGCCTTGCCAAGTGAGGGTTTACTCACCAAGTTTCTTCCTCCCAAGTCTTTATTCAGGTCTGCCATTATTTTCCTCAAACTGCTGCCTACTTTCTTTTCTATATTTTGTTTTCTGGTTTTCTAATGTGTACCCGTAGGAGATAATGTGGTATATAGTGGAGTTGTTAGGGTTTTAAGGTTAGTTAGGTAATTTATTTTCATCAGAAATCCCATCATTATTTCTGATCTCACCCATCAGTTTACCCTCTCCACTTTCCCTCCCTGCCATTTTTCCTTTTTCCCTGTCTTAACTATCTTTGGCAAATTTCTTTACACACTATATGCATGATTTCTTTGGCTCAGGCATTTCTTGTCTTTTCCGGTTTTAATCATGCACACAAGTTTACTTGTATGGCCAGCTATGTGTGTGTTTCTACTACATGCTGGGTACATGTATATATGTTCATATGTATTTATATATATATTTTTCTACCCACACAAGCTACTGTGCTTGTATTTATACCATGTAAGTTAGAGTTAAAATCTTCCTTAGGTTGTTTATGCATTTTATTCAAACTATTGTGTATTCATACTTAATGGTCATGCACTAATTCATTTCTTATTTGCTTGCAAGATCCTTACTAGATTACTTGCTCCGGCTGTTCACTGCAACAGTGTGCACATGCACAAGGACATGAATTCTCATTTTCACACAAGCATTTCCCAGAAAATTGTACTTATATTTTTTTTTCCACATAACTAAAATAAAATTTGAATGACTTAAATTTTCTACATGCTTGCTTAACTAGGGCTGTCACATACACCCCTCCTTTAAGAAATTGTGTCCCACAATTTAACACTTATTACTATGTAAATCAAGTGTCAAAATCAAACTTGAATACACATTCTTAATTCAACCAAAACATATATCAATCAAGCACACACAATTTTGAATATCATGTTCAACTAAGTAAATTCAAGCATGAATATTAAAATACCTCTGCCTTAATTATCAGTTGCAAATAGTTGAGGGTGTTGGACTTTTATCTTGTCTTCAACCTCCCATGTGCAATCATTAGGGTCTAAACTCCACTGCACCTTTACCAGTTTAATTATTTTGTTTCTCAATCTCTTATCTTCCTTGGCTACAATGCCTACTGGCTTCTTCTCATACACCAGATCTGGTCTAACTTCCACTTTGCTTGGTGACTGAACTACTGAAGCTTCATCATGCACACATTTTCTCAATTGTGATACATGAAATACATTGTGTATCCCACTCATCTCTTCTGGCAATTTCAACTTGTAAGCCATCTTTCCTATCCTTGCAATGATCTCATATGCTCCTATATACCTTGGGGTTAGCTTCCCTGCCTTGCCAAATCTCAACACCTTCCTCATTGGTGAAACTTTTAAGTATACATGTTCCCCTAACTCAAATTCAAGTGGCTTCCTTCTCCTATCTGCATATGATTTCATTCTATCTTGTGCTGCCTTCATTCTCTGTCTGATTAATGTAACTTTAGCATTTGTCTCTTTTACATGATCTGGTCCTAACATTACCTTATCACCCACCTCTAACCAGCAAGCAGGTGACAAACAAGGCCTTCCATATAGAGCCTCATAGGGTGCCATTCCTATACTACTCTGGTTGCTGTTGTTGTAAGCAAATTCTGCTAAATGAAGGTAGTCTTCCCAATTCCCACCATGATCCAGCACACAAGCCCTAAGTAGATCCTCCAAAAATTTATTGACTACTTCTGTTTGACCATTAGCTTGGGGATGGTAGGCTGTGCTCAATCACAACTCAACCCCCATTGCCTGTTGAAAGCTACTCCAGAACTTAGATGTAAATATGGTATCTCTGTCACTAATAATAGTGGTAGGAACCCCATGTAACTTTACTATCTCTTTCATGAAGACTTGTGCTAATTTTGGTGCATTTCTATCACTCTTTACTGGTATGAAGTGTGCTGACTTGGTTAATCTATCTACCACCACCCAAATGCTGTCATTTCCTCTCTTTGATCTTGGCAAGCCATCAATGAAATCCATTGATATGCTTTCCCATTTCCACCTTGGAACTTCCAGAGGTTGCAGCAGTCCACTGGGTCTTTGGTACTCAGCCTTGACTTGTTGGCAAGTCATACACTTTGCCACATATTCACCCACACTTCTCTTCATTCCTTTCCACCAATAACTTCTTTTTAGGTCATGATACATTTTAGTGCCACCTGGGTGTATGGTGTACTTTGAGTTGTGATGAACATCCATGATCTTCCTCTTCAGTTCTTCTGTGTTAGGCACATATAACCTTCCCCTATATCTTACACATCCTTTTTCATCCAGTTCAAACTTGTCAGGCTTTGTACCATTTTTTAACAACTCCTTCTTTTCTCTCAAGAATGCATCAACGTCTTGGGACTGGTTCACTTCTTCCACTAAGTCTGATCTTATTGTGATAACGCTGAGCTTACCATAGTGCTCCACATCCTTACCCACTTCCATAGTTTGTTCCCCAGTGTATTCCATTTCTACATCTGTCAGTGTTAATAACATTTTAAACTCCTCTATCATCAGTGTAGCCAACTTGGCATGTTGTATACTTAATGCATCTGCCACTCTATTTGCTTTCCCTGGTGTGTACATAATGTCCAAGTCATAGGCAGCAAGGAATTCCACCCACCTATGTTGTCTCATGTTTAAATCTTTTTGAGAAAATAAATACTTCAAAGCCTTGTGGTCAGTATAGAGCTCAAACTTTGCTCCTAACAGGTAGTGTCTCCAAAGCTTTAGTGCATACACCACTGCTGCCAATTCCAAGTCATGTGTTGCATACTTGGTTTCATTGGGTTTCAGTTGTCTTGATGCATAAGCTATTACCCTACCATCTTGCATAAGAACAGCTCATATACCTGATCCACATGCATCAGTGTATACCACTAAATTATCATTGCCTTCTGGGATTTTTAGCACTGGTGCTTCCATCAATGCCTTCTTCAATTGTTTGAATGCTCCTTCACATTTCTCAGTCCACATAAAAGGCTGGTCTTTCCTTGTTAACTTGGTTAGTGGGATTGCTTTTTTAGCAAAATCTTTTATGAATATCCTGTAGTATCCAGCCATGCCCATGAATGATCTGATTTCAGTGACATTGCTTGGTCTTTTCCATGCTTGCACTGCCATGACTTTACTTGGATCTACTGAAATTCCTTCTTGAGAAATTATGTGGCCCAAATTTTTTATTTCATTCTTCCAAAAAGAACACTTTGCAAACTTGGCTTTAAGGTCTTGTTGCCTTAGTCTACTCAGTACCATATGCAAATGCTTTTCATGTTCACTATCTGTCTTAGAATATATTAGTATATCATCAATGAAGATCAGTACAAATTTATCTAAGTAATTTCTGAAAATTCTATTCATCAAATCCACAAAATAGGATGGTTCATTAGTCAAACCAAATGGCATTACTAAGTATTCATACAAGCCATACCTAGTGTTGAAAGCTGTATTGGTGAAAACCAGTTGCTAAATCAAGTCTAGAAAATATTTTAGCACCATTTAGTTTATCAAAGAGATCATCAATTCTAGGTAGGGGGTATTTGTTTTTGATGGTGATTGAGTTTAGTTCTCTATAGTCTATACACATTCTCTAGGAACCATCATGCTTCTTAACAAACACTACTGGTGATCCCCAACTTGAACTGCTAGGCCTAATAAAGCCTTTTTGTTCTAATTCCTCTAGTTGTTTCTTCAATTCAATCAGTTCTTTAGGACTCATTCTATTTGGTTTCTTGATGACAGGGCTTGTTCCTGGTTTAAGTCTTATTTGAAATTCTACTGGTCTGTTATGAGGAATGCCATTTACTTCACCAAACACATCAGGGTATTGGTTAACTATGGGTATCTTATTTAAACTTAATTCAACTTCACCACTGTTCAAGTTGAACATTTTTCCCATACCCCTATCCTTGGCTGCTTCATACATAACCACGACCCTCTTGCCATCAGGAAGTTGTAGTGAAATGGTAGAATTTCCTTAGTTAATAATAGCACAAAAACTTTTTAACCAATCGATTCCCAATATGATACCTAGCCTAGGATAATTCAATACATATAATTCTGAGATAAAGGTGTGACCACCCATGCTTATTTCTACTTGCATGCATTTCATATGGGTAATGCAGGAACTACCTAAAGGACTATCAATATGCAAAGGCTTATCAACAAGAATACATGTCAACCCTAATTTCTGAACTATATCATATGAAATAAAAGAGTGTGTGGCTCCTGTGTCAAAAACAACTGATATGGGTATGCCTTTAATAAATAATATACCTTCCACTTGACTAGGTGCCTCCATTGCCTTGCCTTTCCCTTCAAGTACATCCACCCTTGCCATCTCTGGACACTGCTTCTTCACGTGCCCCTCTTTTCCACAGTTGTAGCACCTAAGAACAGTTGACTTGGGTGCTTGGCATTTGGTCTTTATATGGCCTTCCTTTCCACAGTTATAACAGATCACTTTAGGTTTCTTATTATCAAGGTTTGCTACTTTACTCCCTTCTTTGTTCATTGCTTCTCCCTTCTTCCTCTCATATAGGTATGCTCTATTCTTTCCTTTCTTGTTGTTCTTGAAATTCTTGAACTTTTCTCTGGCATTGTCATGTTGCTCAAATGACAATGTCAAGTCCATAAGTTGATCAAATGTTCTGTCTTTATATGGTAACATGGCTCTACTCAATCCAGCATTCAACCCCTGAATGCACATAGCATTCCTTGATGTTTCATCTGGGATTAATACTGCCCCATATTTAGACAACCCTTCAAACTTCTGAGTGTATTCCGTGACACTCATAGATCCTTGTCTCAACTTGATAAATTCCTCAAGCAATGAAGCTTTTGTTGATGCTGGGACAAATCTGGCTTCTAACATTTCTTTGAACTGATTCCATGTGATTTCTTGTTCTTGCCTGCCTGCAATAATCACTTCCCACCAGTCCAAAGCTATGCCTTTTAGTTATCTTGAAGCTATTTGCCTTCTTCTCTGATCATTGACTTGCATGTCCACAAAGATCCTCTCTACTGTCCTTAACCATGACTGGACACCTATGGCATTTTCTGTGCCATCAAAGCTACTGCCTCCTAAGTTTGTATATGTTTTAAGCAATTTGGACAGCTCCTCATATGGATTATCTACCCTAGGTGCCATTCCATCCCTCAGCATTTGAACAAAATCTTGCATGTTAATCATTGGGGAACCAGCAGCCATTCTAGTTGCTTGCTCAGTAGTGTTAGAAGATTGACCATTTTCTCTTTCTCCTGTGGCCTGGGGATTGATTCTAACTCCTCTGGGCCTCTATTGAACATTTCTAATGTAGTTAGTTCTGATTCTTATTCACTACTTTTGCTTTTTAAAACTAACAGTGAACTTATTTATTCATAATAAGCAAAGCAACTCAAGCAAGCAGCAAACAATGCAAACAAGGCATACAGATTCAAACAAGTATTTGTTTTGGCTATGTATTTGTTAACATAGCTTTGATACCAACTGAGACAACCCTCCCTAAGTTGTCATTTTGATTGAATGACTCAATTTAGTCTGAGCTAAATTCAGGGTTGCACTCTTTCACATACCAACAGTTTTTTTTTTTTCTGTTTTTATTTCCCAAGATCCAATCTGATCAATATAAAAATATTGATATACTTCTTTGTAAAAACTATTTGAATGTTCATATAAACATTCAGATCATTTTTTTTTATCAGAGTATTTTTGGCAAAGGATAACCCAGTCTATTTTAAACAAAAAACTGAGGTTATACACAGTAAAAGGAATTGAGAAGATCCTTTCTATTTGAATCTCTGTGCCATTTATTTGACCAATTCCTATTTGTTTTATTGTTCTTATCATTTGTGTATTTAATAAAATATATGAACTAACTCATAACATTTAAATTTATCAAGGTTTTCTTTTCAAACAACTAAACTGGGGTTGTGCATGCTTCTGTGCACCTGTGTGCACATAATCATACACAGCTGTAATTTGCTTCACCTTAGTCCTCAGGTGGACTAATTTGTTTAGGTAAGATTCTGGGATTAGTTAGTTATAATCTACAAGTTTCACTTACACAAATAATTATCAAATACATTTTTAAATCGGGGTTCATATCTTTTATGTTTTTCTTTCTTTTCTGCCTATGGGTTTTTCCTTACCTTATAATACCTGCATTGGTTAAGTAAATAGGTTCTAGTCTCTAAAACACTCTAGTACATAAACATATATAACTGGTTCACTTATGCTTCAGATCTACTGCCAAACTTATTACTTGGTTCACAAAATTTTGTATGCTCACAGCTTGCAATATAAAGCTAAAGACCTTTATCATTTTTTTCTGAAAATGGTTGCATCTCAACATAATCTTTCCAAGCCATCCATTACCTCACAGTCAAGTTTTTTTTAGCACAATTCAAACATCATTACATAAAACCTTTCAACTGAAATAAAACAGAAGAGCCATTCTCCTACAAAATCCTAGCCTAGTTAATTTGCAATTTCTTCTTAGCATCATATATCTGCGTCTTATTACTTAGAATCTTCTTTTCCTGCAACCATCTCATGGCCTGCTCCACAATGCAAGTGAAGCACCCATTTGATGCAAGCAACAAACAGGTCAGATTAAAGTCTGGTATGAGTAAATTCAATTGACAATACATAAGATTTATGAAGCTAGATCCACAACACCTTTATTCCAGAAGTTAAATGTTCTACTCAGGTGATTAAACCACTTCCTCATATACACTTTTTTGTATCCTTACAGTGAAGTGAGTAAATTGCTAAATACATTTACATGTGCTTAAACTAATTTCTTAACAAAAATTCTCATTTCAAGAATTTATAGCAGCCATCACACAAATCACATAAGCATCTCATAAACATGAACAAGCAAAACCCATATCATTAAGCTAAGGCATCAAAACTGAGTCTGCACACTAGAACTCACCATACCCCTAGCATATTCACCTCTGCTTGTAAGTTCATTTCATATCATTTTTAAGGGTCCAATATCACTTTCATGGTTGCACTGGTGCACACTGCCTGGAACTACTGTTTGATTTCCAGTGCACTACAAGCTATTTGGGCATAAACATGCCATGTGCAAACTCACACCCCATCCTTGATGCAAGCCAACCACTATGTCATACCCACTTCCCTCATACCCAAACCGATAGAGGTGACCCAATTCCTTAGTTTAATTACTAAGTTTTCCTTTCATGTGTGCAGGTATCAATTATACTATGTCATGCCCAAAATCTTTATGTACGTAACCAACAAATGCAAGCAGTTTTCATGCATCCATGAAACATTCATCCATTCATACATTTCAACAATCAATTAATCACATCTGTATATCATTTCAAGTCAGTTTTGTTCAGAGACAGGCCTTTGACTAAAGCATAGATCAAAATATCTTAGGAAATAAAATACCACTGGGGTTCCCAGTAACAAGGTCCTTGCAATCAATTTATAAATATATATTTTTCTTGAAATGTTTTCACTTATTGCTCAACCTCATTTTCAAAGAGTACTTAATGGTGGATCAAGATTTAGCTTATGGAAATTCCACTGCATCTTAACCATCCTCTCAAATGCAAGACATAAGCCAGAGGACCCCTTCCTCTTACTGCCTTGCACCTTACTTTTCTTATTAGTTTATGCTTTAACCAAAAACATTTTCTCAGGTTTATAATCATATAAATAAATCAGTTATTATCATCCTATCATTAAGTATACACCATGTGTAAACAATCATTAGATTATATAATGACTAAATAATATACTTCAGGAGCATCAGAAAATGGTAAACTAGAAATGCAAGAAAACTTCAAACATGAGTAAAATAATTTAGAGGTTAAATGGCTGCCTTTCATAGGTCTTAATGCCTTGCCAAGTGAGGGTTTACTCACCAAGTTTCTTCCTCCCAAGTCTTTATTCAGGTCTGCCATTATTTTCCTCAAACTGCTGCCTACTTTCTTTTCTATATTTTGTTTTCTGGTTTTCTAATGTGTACCCGTAGGAGATAATGTGGTATATAGTGGAGTTGTTAGGGTTTTAAGGTTAGTTAGGTAATTTATTTTCATCAGAAATCCCATCATTATTTCTGATCTCACCCATCAGTTTACCCTCTCCACTTTCCCTCCCTGCCATTTTTCCTTTTTCCCTGTCTTAACTATCTTTGGCAAATTTCTTTACACACTATATGCATGATTTCTTTGGCTCAGGCATTTCTTGTCTTTTCCGGTTTTAATCATGCACACAAGTTTACTTGTATGGCCAGCTATGTGTGTGTTTCTACTACATGCTGGGTACATGTATATATGTTCATATGTATTTATATATATATTTCTCTACCCACACAAGCTACTGTGCTTGTATTTATACCATGGAAGTTAGAGTTAAAATCTTCCTTAGGTTGTTTATGCATTTTATTCAAACTATTGTGTATTCATACTTAATGGTCATGCACTAATTCATTTCTTATTTGCTTGCAAGATCCTTACTAGATTACTTGCTCAGGCTGTTCACTGCAACAGTGTGCACATGCACAAGGACATGAATTCTCATTTTCACACAAGCATTTCCTAGAAAATTGTACTTATATTTTTTTTTCCACATAACTAAAATAAAATTTGAATGACTTAAATTTTCTACATGCTTGCTTAACTAGGGCTGTCACAGATCACCATCCCCTTAACGCTATTTTCTATATGATTATACTTTACTGATTAGACACTACTGTATATAGCGTATATTACTACATAGTAAATAGTTTAACGGATCCTTAGAGGATGGGCGGTCCCAAGCATCTTCTAAGTTACTTGTACCTTTGCTACAGTTCACTTGAGTTGGTTTACATTGTATAAGTATGTATGTCCTGACTCGAGTGTTTGTATTTTTATTTACGCTCGGGTCAGCCTGAGTATTCACAAATTTGGATTTCCACTTTTTGGGGATTGGAATCTCTGGAGATTATCTACTTGTCAAGTTTTTATCTTTTGCAGTCTGTTGGTCCTTTCCAGCTATTGTTTTAATAGATTTCTATATATTGAGACTTCTTTTGTACTTTATTTATTCTGTTGTATCTTATGTAACTCTGATATATTTATATAGTAGCTTCATGAACTACTATCTCTTTTATTTCTGCTGCATTATTATTACTCTGTGTCTGTGATCTGTGATTTTTATTTACTGTATATTCTGAGATTTTCCAAATTTTTATTTACAACACGGTATTTTGAGCAATTCAATTCCGGCATGAGTGTCTACCTATACACTTATAATGGATGCGAATGGTTGAAAATATTGGGTCGCTACACCATAAAAATATGATATGCCTCAAAGTTCAACAGTGATGAAGCAAGGGACAACTTAGTACACACTAAGATAATACAAGAGAGGTCAGAGACTGCAACACTATGACAACTACAAGTGACAATATCAAGTTGAGTCAAAACCAAAACATCAACCCAATTCACAACCAAAGACTGCACATTCAAGTGCATGACCATGAAAACTATGTAAGCAATCACCAGGCCTCAACATGAAGTTCAATAGTAATAAAGCTTCATCAAGCAATCTCAAGTGAACTCAACAAGACAATCATTCAAATGCAAACTTAATTGAAGGAACAAGCACATGAAACAACATATGTATAAGAACGCAACAGTGAATCACAAACCAAGTGCACCAAATATACAACATGTATGCAACTGTGAAACTGGACAGTGCAAGTATCAGACTCGAGCACAATGGCTACAACTTCAAATGAACATCACAAGGAAATACAACTCTAGCTAAAAAAAATGTGCTCAAAGCAAATCCAGACCACATGAGGGAACAAACACATGAATGTAGAACTACAAGTGTGTCAACCAAACAACTCAATGCAACAACACACACACACACACACACACACACATATAAAAAGCATACTGCACAGTCAAACTACAACAGATCACAACAACGAATGAACATCACATTGAAGCAACTCGAGCTCAAGACAGTACAACAGAAAATCAAGATAAGTACAAGCAAAACGAAAATAGGCTAAAGGAATCACAGTGAACATTACAAATACAACAGATATATACATACATAGATGTATGTATACACATGGCAGTAAAGACATAATGACCGGAGTCATGAAACATGAGGTAAAATCGAACAAGGTCGAAAGTGCTACCAGAAGTAGTGAATAGTATGGCAAAAGTCGAACAAGATCAACATCACAAAATCAAATTTGCAGTCAAAGACAACTGCAGGTCATATCAAAATCGAAGTCAACATCGAACCAAGTCAGATAAATCACCATCGATCAAAGAATATGTTGAACAAGTCATAAATCGAGAAACCGTGTTAACCAAGCCAAAATATACGAATTGAAAATGTCATAAATCATCACAATCATCAATACAAAATCAAATGGCCGAAGACGAATTCAAATTGATGTATACAAATGAAAATCAAGGATCTCGAATTCTATATAAATAAGTAACGTCATCGGAAAATTACAAGCATCGAGTTCAAGCATTCAACTAGGAGAGAAAAAGGCATAAATTACATACCAGAGTCAAAGTCGAACTCGATCAAATCGAGGAGCCGTGTTCGAATTGAAGAAGGATTCGATTACCGAAGCAAGACAGAGAAATAGCAATTGTAATTGACCAACTACCCATCGGCTTTATCGATTTTCTCACAAGCCCTAATTTCAGAAGCTAAAGGAACGAAGGAAAGAAGGAACGGCCGACATTGATAAAAGAGAAAAAGGAGGCCGCGTATTTTAGTGATAAATAATATTGGGCCGGCCCTTCTATCTTTAATATTGGTTTATATTGAAAAGGGATAATTAGGGTTTTGTTTTTGTTTTTTAAATTGTTGTATTTTGTATTTTCTTTTGAAAATTGTGTAATTACTAGTCATGTGACTCGGGGACAAACTATGTGGCGTAGTTTGAGAATTCGCAACTCAGTGGCTGAGTTGTGGCAGGGTATTGAGCGTAGAGTTAGGTTAGTCAATAGCGGATGTCGCGAGTTTACATGTGTAAGCGTGTGACTACTTAATTTCTAGTAGAAACCTTAGGGGCAGCACGTAGGCAGGGTTTTGCCGAAGCTGGGTAAATTCTGTGTCGTTCTATTTTTGCATTTATTATTCTGCTATTATTTGTGCTACTATTATTATTATTATTTTTCTGTGTTGAAATAATTTTATAAACTTCCGCAATAATTTTTATAATTAACAGTATCACCCTATTCACCCCCCTCCAGGGTGAAATCGATCCTACATTGCCGTCCCGGCAAAATCCATAGATAACTGTAGGCCTCCGTGCCCCTCGATTACGCCATGGAACCCGCTACATGTCACAGCTACAACTAGGGTTACGTTGCTATCATAGCAATAACCCATATAACTGTAGGCATCAACGCCTTTGAATTTCGCTGCCAAAAGAATGAAACTTCTCTACTCCGGCATAGGTTGCAGACTACATCAGTCAAGTCCCAATGTAGCCTTAGGCTCTCACGGCCTCTCGACTTACGTTGCCATCCCGGCAAAATCATACGTTGACCGTTGGCTCTCAGCAGCACACACGACTTCCGCTATGGTCCATAGTAGATCGCAGTGACATCGAGCTACACTGTCATCACAGCATAACCCAATGTCTCTGTAGGCATCAGCGCCCTCGACTTTCGCTACCCACTACACATAATCCTCAGAAACTAGTTTGTCCGGACTCCTCACAGGATCAACTTTAGAACCCCCTTTAGGGTTCAAGGCAGTACCACCCTGTGGCACTCCTGAGAAGTCATTTCAAGGGAGCGCCTTTTTCTCCAGAGCCATTTTTGAAACACTTTATACTATACACATATAGTATCTTTCAAATCATACACCTAATATGAATCCCATATAAATCTCTTTTTCTCAAAATCGATTATTCCAAAATCGATAATTCTCAAACTAGGCTTTCCAAATTCCAATATTGATTTTACCCAAAAATCAAAAGCCTTTTCAAATTCATAGGTTCCAAAACCTTTTCTCAAAATCATTCTCATAAGTTCCTTTATATATATTGATATATATATATATATATATAACTCTAAAAATCTTTGGATCACTTCAAACTTGTATAAATTTCCTTTTTATACTTCAAAATACTTTTCAAAAAAACCCTTTCCTTCCGGCAATAAATTCAACAAGGGGAGATTTATCTTTTATAACAAAGACATATAACTTTACTTATTCCAAATCAAATATTCAAATTTGATTACTCTTATAAAGTTATTAACCATATTACTTACTTATATAAAGTAAATTTCTATCATAGAAATATCAAATTTCCATTTTTCTTCATCATATAATTCCCAAAATACACCTTTCATTTCAAAAAACATTTCACATTTCTTATCCACAAATTTTCCAATATCAATTTCATTCAAACCCGTATGATGTGCACATATCATCCGTTCACTATATCAATCTGATTGCTCACTCGATCACACAATTTCATTTCCGAACTAGTATCATCCACCCGACTTCCTAGTGTGGACTTAGATCTGGTTTCTTGATCAGAAACCGTCATTCTCCTTACATAGCCATAATTATGATAGAGAATATCCAGAACCAATCAACAATCCATTTCCAGGTTCCCCGTTGAATATCGAGTGAAAAATTCTAACTAGGATCGATATACTATCTCAAAATTCTATGCTCGAATCTGGATCAAATCAATATGCGAATAGAATAATATACGTACATCCTACGTATATATCTTATTGATTATTAGCCAAATCAATCTCCTTTTCTATTCACATTCACTTTAATTTCTATCCACTTATTCATAATTGTTTAAATCCTTATTTGGATTATCACCTTAATTCTTATCTCAAATGGATATTTAATCGTAAATAGTTTACACTTTGACCGGCTTAAATTTAGAAAATAATTTGAAAAGTTTAAGATAGATAAGTAGTTGAAAAATAATTATTAGTTTGTAAAATATCTGTAAAATAGTTAAGTAATTTTAAAATAGTTGGAAAATAGTCAAATAGTTATAGAAATTTTAAATAATTGCAAAATAGTTATAAAACAGTAATTAGTTATAAAGTAGTTGAAAAACAGTAATTAGTTTATAAAACAGTTGAAAAATAAAAATCCAAAAATAATTGTAAAATAAGTATAAGATGGTTTGGCTTTACAAAGAAAAATTGTATAGTAAGTAGCTTGGAAAAATAGATTTATAATAAAAAAAAATATTTTGAAAATAGTCCAGAGCCAAACTGTTCAATTCCCAACATCCATTTCCAATCAATTCAATTTAAATTTCCACTTCCATTTAAATTGACTCAATTCCAACTTAAATAACTTCAATTTCCATTGAAATTGATTCAACCCCAATTAAAGTTGAATTAATCCTCAATTCCCATTTGGATTTGAACTCATTCAACTTCAATTTCATTTCAAATTAATCCAATTCAAATTTTCCATTTGAATTTTTAAACTTATCCATCTTCAATCACAATTCCAATTAATTCAAATCAACTTCAGTTTGAACTAATTCAATTCAAATTTCAAATTTAAACCATCCCAAATTATATAAATTTGAATTAAATTTTTAAATGTTGATTTAATTCTTTAAATCAAATCAATTTATATCTTTAGGCCATTTAATTCTGTATTTAAATTCCATTCTTAATCTATTTCAAAGTTTAAATAATAATTCAAACCCTTTTTAAGCAACTAAAATTTTGAAATTCAATTTATCACCAAATTTCAATTTTGAAACCAAAGTTAATTAAGCAATGGTTTATAATTAACCAAAGTTAATTAAGCAATGGTTTATAATTAACCAAAGTTAAAGATAATTAATTTAAGCAGGATTAAAGATAATTAATTTAATTTTAATGGGAGATTAAATTAAATTAATTAAAATTCTAGATAGTTACAATCTTCGTGGAAGGAGTTGCTTCCATGTGCTTTGCTAAACATCCAACTAGATCCATTTCTATCTTTGACGAATTGGCAAGAAAGTTTCTAGAATAGTTCAGACTCCATACCACATGACCAAGAGATGTGATGTCCTTATCTAGCTTTTTCCAAGGACCCAATCAGTCACTACAATCTTTCTTGAATCGTTTCAACATTATGGTCAGGGAGATAAGCAATCCCAAGGAAGATATGACTTTCATGGATTTTGTCCGTTCAATCCATCCGGATAGAGACTTCTATAGATGGATTAAAATGAAACAACCGACTACCATTGAAGAATTCCATGGAAAGGCAAATCGATTCCTACGATTGGAAGAATCAAGTATGATCAACGACAAGACGGTTGATCAAAAACCGAAAGAAATAGTCTTGAGTAATGTTGTAGTTGAGTAGGAAAGCAACAACTTTGGAAATTCCATCGGAAACCTTGAGAATCAGAAGAAGAGGAACCAGAATTATGATGATAGGCATAACACAAATGAAAAATGCCTAATGAAATTCGAACTAGAGGACAATACATCATTGAAAAGTAGCCTAGAAAATATCTATCTTGTTACTTAGGGAGCTGAGCACTATAACAAACTGCCCTCGTCGACGATATACTGTCGCTTGCTGCTTCCATGAGAATCATGGGCATAACACTTATGAATGCTGACATCTAAAGGATTGAGGAATTCACAAGGAATAAAAAACTCCAGTGGTGCATGAGAAAACCGTTGAATAGCGAAGTAGCTACTAGAACCCATGATTCGACTGCTCAAGATAATTTTCCAGGGCCCAGTGGAGAGAGACCACAGTTAATTGATGGAAGAGTAGTCATTAATTAGTAATCAAAGAACAGAGCAACATTCAAATGCAATGCATCTTCCCTTGGCTCTGTGTGTATTTCCTATTTTAGCAAATATGTCAACCAAGGACATTGGGGCATTATAAATAGGTAGGACTTGCCTCTCCTTCTACTTTATTAGTTAAATTAGCTTCTTGAACCGATGGAACCATGTTCTTACATGCAAAACTGCCGAGTCGACCGAAAAAATTGACTCAACCGCCGGATTGATGGAAAAATCGATCCTTACCTTTTAAGAACTAATGTTGACTTGGAAACATCAGGAAGGTTCATGATCTTCGAAGCCTAAGTGTTGCTTCGTTAATATCGGGAAACTCTCCATTTCAAAAATGCCACGGTGTTACCCCAGCAACATCGGGAAACGTACTCTTTCCCGAAGAGTTGCTTCTAGAACTGATGGAACTCCGTTTTGGCAAGCATCTCTTCCTGTGTTCAATTAGTAGGCCACATGATGTTACTTGAACCAATGGAACTGCATTCAAGTAGCAATGCCTTTGCATGCATACCGTAAGTCGCGCATCGCTTCTTGGACCAATGAAACTGCATCCTTGCAAGCATATTCTTCTGTGTGCCACCAATAAGTTGCACATCGCTTCTGGAACCAACGAAACCGCGTTCTTATAAACAATCCTCATGTGCACCACACTATAAGCCGCACGATGCTGCTTCAACCATAAGTGTCACATTCAAGTACGTAATATTCCCCCACATTATAAGCCACGTACTGCTTCTTGAACTGATGGAACAGTGTTCTCGAAGGCGATATGCACATGGCTCCACAAAGCTGAGAAAGTACCAAGAAGTACCCAGATAAGAAGTATTGACTCCCAAACTACTGGATCAATGGGGAAAATCGATCCCAACCTCCCAAATACCAACGTTGCCCCAAAAACACTGTGAAATTCTTCTATCTTCTAAGTTATCAATGTTACCTCAGTAATATCGGGAACTTGTCAAAATTTGTTAAGTACTAACATTGCTCTGGAAACGTTGGTAAAGGTTTCTACTTCAAGATTGGTGGAAATCAAACCCCGCTTTCCAAGGGATTAACATTGCCCTGGTGGTGCCATGAAGCTTCCAAACCATAGGACTGATGGTGAAAATCGGCCCCTATTACCTAAGTATTGGTGTTGCCCCGAAAATGCTAGGAAGTTCTAAAGTACAAAGCCCATTGAAAAATCAACTCATAATGATCGAAACTTGATATCGTCTCGAAATCGATGACATCGGAGGAAATCAACATGAAAATCCAAATCGTCAAATCACTAGCAACATTGGAGTAAGGTCCAAGTACTTGAACTATTCCAAAGCTTTCGGAGACAGAAACTGATATGCAAACAAGTTCTCAACAAAGAATTTGGAAGAATAACAGTCACAACCAAGGAATGAAATGCTCGAAGTCGAGCATCAAGACAACGCGTTCCTAGAGATAGGAGCCTACTGCGCGACCCAGACTGGGGGCAACCGAACGAGTTGCCTAGAAAAACCGATCTCTAATTAATTGCTTGAATCTGAGTTTGGAGTAACTAGCCCTATGGAGTAAGGGGCATACATACGCCAACAGAAGAATGTGACAGGCTAAACCAAGATACAACATGCTTTTGTTATGCCGAATTGAGTATTTTGGCAAATCATAACAGAGCTAAGTAATATAATATGCTAAATAACTGTAGAAATGCCATTTACATGCACATAGTTATAGTAAAAAAAGGATATAGCATAGCATATAGAATGCAGGAAAAGTAAATAGGAGAGATTGTATTAGAAATGATTATCTTTCATTATTAATATCTTGACAAACAGCAGAGGCCGTTCCCTCACAACACTGGCCAGTTTTAGACACCATACAACAAAAAACCAAACAAAACAAAAAGTACAAATGCTATGATTGTACAGACTCGACCGGATCAAAAAAGAACATACAGAAACCAAAGTGATCCATGAGCGCATAATCACATCATCACTTGTTACCATCATCACTTATTACCGCGGTGACGGGAAGTGATCATCTTCTGTTTGTCGCCTTTATTCTTTTCAAAATAAGCATGTCCCTCTATGTACTAGAGTTGGGTTCTTCAGAAACACGGACAGGCATGTCTTCAAGCTTCTACTTGCCGGTCTTGAACATAAATGGTAGAATTCAGAGCTCAGCGACGCTACACTCCGTCTTTAGCTCCTTCTTCTTTTCGTTCTCTCTTCGAATCTTCTCTACCAACACTATTTTGTTAGTCGAATCAGAAGCATCAACAATCTGGATGTCCTCCTCCTATAACATGGAGATTTCCTATAATCTCTTAATGCCGCAATCTGTTGAGCATCAGAGCCAGGCCCGAAGACGGAAGGTTGGATTGGAACAGTTAGACCTATTGAAACAATAATCGAGGCAGTGTAGACTACTTTAGTGTTGGAACTCCAGGAGACAAGAGGCAAAAATAGAACATCCAGTGGACCTATAAGTTCATGAAGAGAGTTCTACAATTTATTAAAGGACTTAGGAGTGAAATTGAGTTGCTGGAGCATGGGCAAAATGAGGGAAATACCTGAAGTGGGACTTCTTTCCCTAACTTCAATTTCGAAATCTCCAACTGTGGGGGCAAGGGTGTAAGGCAAAACCATTGCCGCCAAAGAATGAGTGATAAGCATTAGCTCTTTAAATTTTGAAAAGGGAACTTTGTGCTGACCTGAAGAGCTCGGTCCAATGAGACTGCTATCAGCAGCAGCAGCCTTGGCGTCCTCCTCAGCAAGAATTGCTTTTCCCACAAAGAGCATCTCCATATCTTCAACACTTAAGTACTACACCATTAGCTCGGTTTAGAGTGATCATTGCCAGTGCGGTGTCGCACTTCTTCCCATGCATTGGCAAGGGTAGGGGATAGTCATTCCTCAACCATTTCCCTTCAAATCTCTACGCATGATAACGCTCACATAGAAGTGTTGGAGGTTGCAATTAAGCTCTTCCCTCTCCTCAGCTCTTGCCATTTCTTCTTCGACCCTCGCCGTTTCAAGATCTTTAAGCTCTTACTGGCAAACCACAAGCTCTATATCAGTTGGAATCTTATCGTTTGATAGGGTATCCAGCTTAGCGGTTAACTTAGTGTTATCCTTTTTGAGTTTTCGATTCTTCTCTCGAAGATTCTCTAGCTTGGTTGCCTCGTTGGTAAGGGACTGGTCCTTGAATCGTATGATCTCATCTTTTTGAGAAAGCGCCTTAGCTTTCCCCTTAGCTTGTTTCTTAAAATCTGTGCCTTCGATGAAAGCAACTTTCAGTTTATTTCTCATCACAATGGTAGCCTAATCGTGGGCTTGTCTTAGTTCCTCCATCAACATATCCGAGCTCATTTTTTATTTAACGATAAGATCTCTTTCACTTGTAACCTTAATCAGATCATCATCTCACTCTTTGATTATCCTATCAAGGAGGGTTTCTCTTTATCACGTGACTCAATCTGTGTGTAGTTGATTTGATTAACATCAGAGAGAGCTGTGCACAAATGCTGCCACCTAAATATGGACTCAACGTCATTCTATGCCGCTAATTTTTTCGCGACACTTTCCATTGCGATGACTTTGATATCTTAATCAAACTTAACCCCATGAAGGAACAAGTGTGGGTAAAAGATTTGAAGGCTTGTTGTACCAGTTGGGATTGTAGATGTTGAAATGCTCTGGAAATGAGCAGAGGCAGCAACAGATGTAATTACCCACGAAGATGGGATTTCTTACACGAAAGTGGTTTGGACTTCAGGATGAGTAGGGATAATAGGAGAAGCATGCCTAAATTTTTTGAAAGAATCCCTTCGGGAATGCTTATAAGTATCATGGGACGTATCACGTTCAGGCTCTCTTTTCCTTTTCGATCTTTCTTCGTCAGTCTCGCGACATTCTCTTTCAGCTCTACAAGCCTCATCATCCTTGCATTCCATCCTCCATTGCCTCTCTTCGCTGGCTTCATAGCGATTGGGTGAGGCTTAGGGGTATTTCTCTAATAGTCTATCCCTCTGCCTAAAAGTGCTGCATATGTTTCACGAGCCATTGAACCTTAAACAAGGAAAAAAGTATAAGAATGGAAATTACGTAAGTTGGAGTGTATGTAGCGATGAGTTTTCATGATTATAAATAAAGTATACGATGCCGATGTCCACTGTAATTACTTTATAGACCATGTACACACAGACGCTAGGATGGAGTTTATCCACCTTCACTGATACTTATTCCCAGAGAGAAGTTGAATTCAGTTGAACCTATCTCACCTAGAATATCACTAACTAGAAAGTTAATGCCACTAAGATTGCCAAGGACAGGGAAGACTTCTCCAAGGGGTCGAGTTAGAGCTATGTTCTTGTTGGCGGTCGTTGCATCGTAGTCAACGGTTGCTTTAGGAGCATCATCCCTCGCAGGCTCGTCGGCCTTTGTATCAACAGTTTCCTCTTCATGTTTATCGCCTGATCCACTTTCTTCCTCTACCCCTTGAGGACCCTCGTCGAAGCAATGAGTGGTGCAATAGAACTAGTGTGCAATCTAGAATTGCTCCGTGTCGAGGATTCTATGTCGACTATTCTTCTCGGTTGGAGCAGTCCAAACTCTTGCAGTTTTTCATTCATCCGAAGGAACTTGATAGTAAGTTGGTTCGCTCTAATAACCTTTAAATCTTCAAGCATTCTCTCATTCTCCGACTTGCTTTGGAATATCGGCAGAAGATAAGCGTTAAGCTAGAAACTTAAAGATTCCAAAAGGATAAATACCAGCGAAAATTACTTTCTTTCAAGTAGAGATGGTTGAATCCATCTGGACAACAAACAAAGAAGTATTCTTTCTTAAAGTAAGAACGTTTATTATGCAGCCCCTCGATGACCTTGCACCTCATCCACACTTCTATTATCATAAAGGATGGGCAGTCCTACCTACTCTTGAACTTGAGTAGATAGGTGAGCTTGTTGAAGCATGGCGTCGATTAAATCTTCGCATAAAGAGAAAATATAATGAGTTTAGCAAGGTGTGCTCAATCGGATGAACTTGTAACAGGCCAGTCCAATCTCTTGTGGAAATCTCATCAGGAAAGGATTGAAAGGAGGGAGTTAGGTCAGCAGTTGGAGAGTTCGGGTGCAAAGAAAGAAGGCTCGACGGTGATATGAAGGCACAGGAAAGGAGTCAAGACTTGAAAGCTTATAAATGAAAAATTCATAATTTTTCTTAAGTCCTCATGTCGGCACCAACATGGAGAATTCGGTTCCAACATGTAATTTTTCAACCAACATTGCTCAAACTTGCTGCTATGAATTTATTCTACCATGTAGAGCTGCTCATGGATTTCAATATGCAGATTATTTAGCCAATGTTGAAAAGAGAAATTTTGGTTTGAATTAAAGCAAACAGTTAATGAAAATCAGCCAATCGAAACTAATTAAAAGCAGAGTCTCGAGATGGAACTCAAGTAATCAACTGGAATTAATAGGATAATAGTCCATGACTACTTTAGATCCGGAGCATACATTATTCTCAATGAAAGCGTACTCTGGGGGGAAATGTTAATTGGGTTTTTAACCAAGCAGAAATCAATAGAATTTAGAATGTCATGATGAAGATGAAATGACTTGAAATCTTAGAGGCACACCTAGATATGGAATGGAATAGCTCGAAGAAGTTTCATCTGAAAATATGCCAACCATAGAAGTCGGTGCGGACTTCTTATGTCGATTGATATTTCACAGAGTCTTGTGTTTTCCACTCAAACTTTATAGGAGTCATTTTATACTTCTTCTATTTTTGCTCAAGAGATTTCCAAGGGTTATGAACAACCAGTTGTCAAAGTTGAAGAGCTAGCAGCTAGAACCGCAGAACAAGCTAAGTAATGAAGAAATTATCATCGATATCGACTAACTACCTATGAAAATAGCGTGGGATGACTCAAAATCAAGTAGCACGAAGAGTGCAAAAGAGTTCAACTCAATTGGGGTAAACCATAGATTTCAACATAGACATGAGAAGGTGGTACCGACATGTTGGTTAATTTAGGTGAACTCGCGATTTCACAACTCTTTCGAGCCTACATCTGGACTCTTCTCTAACTCTCATTTTGGCCCAATATGACTGCTACCCCTATAAATACAAACCATAAAGCAACTAAAACAATATCTGGTTTTTGCCATCACTACGCGGAATCTTTGTCTCTTCTTCATCTCTATCCTCTATAGAATAGTCACTAAGGCAACTACTTTAAGCAATTCTAGGACTTAGAATCGGTCCAACCCCTATACTTGTGACTTGTTCTCTCTTAAACTCTTTTGTAGTATTAGTCAAATCTACAAGCAACAAAGCTATAAAGTGGATGTAGATCAAAGGTTACTGAACCACTATAAAATCTTATGTCTCTCTTTTTTATTACTTTTTATTTCCTATATATTTACTATTATCTACTAGATCTATGTCTTACAGGTTGCCTAAACTTTTCGTGGGTGTTGATCCATTTTTGGTGTTATTGAATCACAAGAGTATTTCATAAGAAATACATAGGTCTCTAAATATTTTTCACTTAAAATAAGTATATTAAAGACTATCAATCTCCAGTATATATAAGTTATCATCTAACATTTATATATTAATAGATTACTTGCATACTCTTTCCTTGTTGAACTTTCCTTAAGCTAGAGATATTATGTGTAGTACTATTAATATATTGATTAGAAGAGGTAAGATACATGTACGTATTTGTTGAGCTTTCCTCAAGGTACATGCATTAGACATAGGCCATAGCAAAAAGGCAAGTACGAGTGAATAATCTATCTTGATTTATTAAGCTTTCCTTAAGGTTCGTATGCGATTAGGCAAAGACCATGGGTTAGGAGTTGTATATGATACAACCGATAAAATATTACCCATCGCTTGTGGGCGGGCTTTCTTCATAGTCAGAATCCTGAGGCAAGCGAGCCCTAACACCCACTAGAGAAATAAAAATATTTCTATGTTTTTCTTAGAGTTTCGAGAAACATCAAATTCTAGTAGAAACCTTATTAGAAAAATGAAATGGTAACATTTAACCTATATAATATTGCAAGAACATTTTCTATATAAAGTTAATATAATCTACATCAATAAATTTATTCAACTAACATAAGTGATAAAATGTTTATCAATTATAATATACAATGGAACAGAACTAAAGATTGACAAAGAAATATAAGACCTACTTACCTTAAACCTTTTATCTTATTGTCACTTTAAGACCCATGCAAGTACCCAACTATAGGCTACTAAACACATTCGTAACTTGGTAGCTTAAATGTT
Organism: Allium cepa; assembly: GCA_030765085.1. Taxonomy (NCBI): domain Eukaryota; kingdom Viridiplantae; phylum Streptophyta; class Magnoliopsida; order Asparagales; family Amaryllidaceae; genus Allium; species Allium cepa. The sequence continues at coordinate 268,165,563 of CM060931.1, read as the reverse complement.
TATTTGCTTAAGATTTTGTATTATTTTCATGGGTTTTGTACTCTTAAGCAATACAAGAAAATTGATATTTGATCATATATAAATGTTATACAATGAACGGTCCTAGTTTGTAATGTACGGACCTTCAATGAAATTAGTTCATTTGAAATAATGAAATAAACATTAATGAGAAGTCATGTATTCAATATGATTGATTACAATAAATATTTCCTGTTAATGGTTTGGCCATTTTTGAAAAGGAAAGTGAATGTACAAGAGCGAGTGTACCTTAGGAACAACAGAATGAAGAGAGTGAACAGTTAACTCTGCTTCATGAAGTGATGTAGAAAATGAGAATTGTATAAAATATAGTAGATATTTAATATGGAAAGATATATGTAACTTTATTCTAGATGTGCTTTTCTATACTGAATTGTTTTCTATAAAAGTCATTTCAATGTGTTTTAGATATTTGATTGAAAACTCTCAACTATAAAATAATTATAATAAAAAAATGAATAACCAATAATAAATAGTTGAACGGAGCTTCATATTTCATATATTATTATAGTAATTGTGGAAATAGTGGGAGCAGCCATAGTGGGAGCATCAAGGTACGAAATTTGTTTTGTAAATATTCCAAATATTACTTACGAAATAATAATTAATTTCCATATTGGCTGAAGGTTAAGATAGTTTTATTTTATGATGAATGTTTTGAACGTTTATTATGAGACAAATCTATTAGAATGACATTGTTTGTTTCATTAGCTAAATAACAAAAAGTTACTTATAACTTGTTATAATTATTTTCGAATTAAGGACAGAGCCCCCGCTTAGGGAAAGCGACATAAGAGTTTGTAAACTCTTCAGATTGATATACATAAAGATGCATGTTGTCGAAAGTCTAGCAATACCAAAAATTGCTCCACATACATTGATTAATTCACAGATGAATTAATATAAAATGAACATGTGCATTTAATGGAAAGGTACTATATTTATGATAGGTTCGTTAAATATAAAACGGAAGTAAAAAAAGTAACGTGCAGAGGGCTCACGAAAATTCGATTTGATCGAATATGTGAGTATAACGGGAAATAGTTCCAAAAGTGCCTAAAAATAGATAAAAAATTTAATCTCAAAAGTCACTCCTTCCTATAATACATAATAAGTATCGAAAAGGACCAAATAAGCTTTGTTAGGCAAAGTATAATTGATAATGGTGAAGTTGAATTAATTTCTTTATGTAAATTCGTGTACTTAAGAATAAGTTATAATGTTAAAATTTAATTTCATCTAAAGAATAGTTTATGAGATCATACACGATAAAAGTTTATAAGAAACCCCTATATATATCCTAGGTCAAGGAGTTGATAGGTGGTGTGAGTCAGGAGGCTGCATGTAATACTTGCTTAAAAGGATCTTGTGTGGACCACCCAAAGGAGTTTAGGACTGATCAGTATTGACCGATTAATTTATGTTAGGAGTATTAGTATAGTAAATTAAATAGTTTTATACACGTATTTTGGCAGCTCAAAAAATGTTTATGAATACTTATTCCATTGCACTGAGAAACAATTGCTGTTTCAAGAAACACCAACTTTATATTGAAGGAATTTCTTTTAATAATTATTGATAGTAAAATGGATTAGAATACAATCCACAGTTGGATGGAATAGAATTAACCAAAATACGTAGATATGACACATCAGAATGTCTAATAATAAATGTTGCACAATAAAGAAAAACTTTGAATTTTATTAATGTTAAGAAATGAACTTCCTCGATCTTAGGTAAGCCATTAAGAGTATTAACTGTACCATGTGGCATGATGTGCAAATCTAAAATGGATTCCATTATTAAAATATGATTTTGATATTGGTACCTAAAAGGATATAATTCATTGGCTGCAAAAGTATGTTCAAGAAGAAGATCAATGCAACTGGAATATAATTCACGTTGATAAGAATAATATCGTAAATTTCAATTGTTGATACGTGACAGATTCATCATTCAACATGTTTTAGCCAATTCAAATTTTACTCACAAAATTTATTGCTCGGTAATATTTTGAGTTTTGGTACATATATGTTGCAAAAAAAATTTTGAAATAATAATTTAGAATAAACTAATTGCATATGACAACCAAAATGTCTCGAAGTCAATGGAAGCGATAATTGAGTTTTTCAGCATGGATATGATTTAAGAAATGATAAGAAAGTGTTACTTGTTAAGCATAAGAGTTAAGTAAGTATTTAGATAGGGAAATCAAATAATATGAATTTCAGTCAAATGCAGAGAAAGCGTGTCTCTTTAAGAAAGAATATTGATAGGTACTAAAGTATTTTTCTTAAAACTATAAGTAAATAACAAAATAAGGGTTGTTAACGATGTATCATTTTAAAATCATTTCAGTTTCGATGTTGGTTTTGAAAATAAAGTCTAATATAATCAATATAAAAGAATGATAGGATTGTCCTAAATGATATACGCAGACACGATATTAAAATTATTGAATATGCAACACGTAAGAAGGGTTCCTTATGCGTTGGCAATAGAAATTATCATACATGTTACATTTTCTACAATATCACACTACACTCATGTATTTGATATACAGAGTAAGTAAAAAATCCGAATTAAGATCACTTAATAGAAATTTAGAGTGATCTCAAGTATTTATGAAAAAATAGAGAATTATTTATACAAACAACGAACTCCTTACGAAGAAATGCAAAATTCAAACTTCATTAGTGATATCAAGTATAATATATCAATCATAAATTCATGTTCAAACTTAATTTAACAACTCTAAGTTAGAATTGTTCTAAACAATAAGTAGCAGATGATTCAACCAAAGGCTAATACAATGTAAAAAATATAAATAAATGCGTAAATTTATAATTGAGCTGAGGATGACTCCAAATGATGAAAATCTTATGACATTATTGTATGATTACAATGTCGCGATACATTTTGTAAAAGAACCTAGAGATTACTAGAAGTCAAGAGACAAACTTTGAATAATTTCACATGATAAAGGCAGTTTATCAGCATTAGAGAGAGTTGATTGATAAAGTAGACCATTAAAAAATAGGATGCCCATTCATAAAGGGACTAACCTAATTAGTTTTTGAGAAAACCGATCGATAAAGTTAGAAAATGATTCCATAATTGGCCCCAAATGCGAGTTAGAGATTAATAGAGTTAGGGGTATACCATAGGGGCAATTATGTAATTTGTTACATATCTAACATTATGACCAATCTTGTTTAAAATAAAAGGTGGTTTTTTTCTATTATATACTTGTTATATAATGAAATAAATAGTTAAGAATTTTGTTCAAAGTATATAGATGGAAAATCCTTAATGTTATGCTATATGAAAGTAATTACAAAGTGTTATAACCATAAGATTTTTAGCATATTGAAAATAACATATCGTTTTAAATCTCCAGTTAAGATGTTTCAATAAAGGGTATCGATTCAACCATTGGGACTAGAGCACACAACACTCTCGAAATGTTGGACAGTCTATTTCTTTTGGATGTTAGGGGGCACCAATTGGTTACGTATTAATAGTTGTTGAATAATATGGAATGACTCACTCGAGAGTTCTCTATTGGTTATTATAATTAAGGTCAAATAGACAATCTCGAAATGACGATGTTACATATTTCCCTCGACTTAAGAATATTATAGAACTTAAATTGGATACTCCACTTTGATTATAGTAAAATCGTGGCATGGGCCCATAGAACGACTGTAGTTGGGTCTGAGTTGGAGCATTCGAAGTGAACACTATTTAATAGATAATTCATCTCCTCGGTTATATGGAGTTATTATCACTGTCAACTAAAGTCAACTCACAATCAAAGTCTCTAGCTAGGGCAGTACGAATAATAATAACTATTATAATTAAACCAAGGATTTTGTGTTTGAAGTGGTACTTTATATACAACAAATCACTGGGACAACATATCCCATGTCAATAAACGTTCGAAAGCAAGTTTCGAACTTGTGACCTCTTGCACCAAAGCCGAATCAATTAACCACTTGGACAATGGTGCTTGTCAACATGATATAGTTTTGACGAAGAGAATTGGTATATATAATCATTACTACTAGTCCCGCTTATAATAAGTAAAATTGGATTCTACCAGAATTAAGCCAAAATGTTACACCATTGGCTAAGATGACGTGTGAACGTCAATATTTAAATTGTTTGATACTAATTGCCAATTGCTTTTACACATTTGAGACACACAACCGTAATGATGAATTCTCCAAAAATCACGTGATTTAATTAGTTTATAAGTATCGAAAATTAATTAATATTTAATAAATATTAATTATTATTTGATTTAGCTAATTGTTTGGGAGTTGTTTGTAACCATTTGAATGCATTTATGAAAGTTATATTTGCATGCATCGATATATCATATCGATGTAATTTTAAACGAGCCAAAATAGAAGATAATTGCATGATGTGATTTATGGAAATTTCATGCCATTTGATGGCATGTAATTTCAGCCATATCATGTGAAGAGAGAGGGGTGGAGAAAGAGAGATAATTAAGGAACTTGATTGGGGAACTTTAAATTAAAGAATGGAAAGTGTTTCATTCTTTAAATTAAAAACATGTCCACTAATTCATTTCCTACAGACACTCATTTTTTTTCCATTCTCCTTTCTCTTCTATATTCCTAACATTCCATGCTTAAAAAACAAAGATTTACAAAAAAATTATCAACTCCAAATCAAATACAAACATAAAAAATAATAAAACATCAGCGGTTCATCCATCTCTTGGAGGGATTAGGTGTGGAACTTGGAGATCTAGGGAGATATCTTCATTCAAGAGGTAAATCATTGGCTTCTTTTTTAGGTAATTATAATTTTATTTAATTGTATATTCATCATGTTTGCATGATTTATATTATATTCATGTTACATCTCTTTTATTTTGTATATTCATCTTGTAATATAATTCAGATCCCCTTTTTCATCCACCTCAACTAATTGTATGATCATCATGTTGATTTAATTCAGATATCCTTTTGTTTTACATTTCATTCGACTATATTTTCGTTATGATCGACATATTTCCAATCCTTTATCTCATTTAATTTTTGTGCTTATTTTTTGTATAGTTAGACTTGAATTATCTTTATAATGAATTTGCATGTGCCTATTAAGTTATCTGACTACTTTTGCCATTATTTTGGAATTATTGTTTATTAAAAAGGTGTAAAAATATTTTATTATGTTATATAAAATTTTGTAACATTTGTATGCATGAATACAAATAAACTATATTTGTTGACTGTTTAAACTTACCTTGAAAATGGATTCCTTGTGTTACATGATTATTTTCTACAAAAGTAATTCTTTTGGTTATTATATTCATAAAAGTAAATGCTTCCTTTGAGCTAGAATCCACAAGTGGTCTTTTGTTTACAGTTATAAACTTTTATATTTCCTACTTAATTTAAAAGATTTAATTAAAAAATTTAACATTAATTTTAAACATATATGTTACTTGAGTTACAATCTTTTTATATACATATGTTATTTTAAATTTAAAAAATAACTTGGAGTTACACATGCACACAGATGTATGTTTTTCTAAAACTTTGACTTAAATCAAAATGGATTTTTGTGTAAAAACGTGAAATTTATTTTTAAGCTCTTCCTTAAATAAAAATAGTATTATAATTGTTAATTATTGATTTGAAAATATATTAGGGGCATGTATTTGTAATATGTATGCATGTAAACTTATCTGTTATTATACATACATATTTTTAAATCAAAACTTTGGACAATAAAGTCATATACAAAGGGATGAATGGGTCCATTGTAGTGTAATTATCAGCAACTATATTCTGTCGTATTAACCATGTACACTACTTATTTGTTGTACTTACACAATATTAACTAGAGTATATTTGGATATACTCACAATTTATGTTATGTATAAATTTCACATTAATGACAATTAATAAATAAGTCAATAATTAAAGATAAAAATGAAATTTCTCTATCTGAATAATTTTTTTTCCTTAATTAGTTACATAGGTTTTAAAGAAAGAAACAGAATTTTTCTTCTCTAAATTAACTTCAACAAGTAATTGTCATACACATGGGTGTATTTGATACACTCACACGTTTTGAATTAAATCAGATTCAAACTCCATTTTAAATAACCTAAATAAAATAAGATTTCATTCAAAATCTTTATTAGATTGGATTTAATATATCTTTAGACTTCATTGGTCCAAAAGATCAAAAATAAGAAAATTTAAAAATGTGCCTATCTCAGCAGCTTCTAGCTGGTGCGGTTCCTTTAATAGTAGTAGAGTAAAATAGTCCACTGATCTAACTTAGTCATGTTAGTTTGCCAACTAATTAAGCTTACCTATTCAGTGGGATGTCTAGAAAAGTAGTATCTAGGTCGATCAAATACCTACCTTACTTGCTGTTGTCCTAGCCCAAAAGATGAAGTGAGCCAAAAAGTTATCCTTAATAGAAAAGGCAAAAATTTAATTTGGGCATTGGGCTAATTTTTAAAATCTACTTTGAAATTAAAGCAAAATTTAAATTTAAAAGGTTAAATTTAAGAGATATATTATAAATGCTATGATATGTTTTTTTCAAAATTGTTCTGAAAACCTACAACTAAATTTCAAAAATTATTCATTTATTAATTCTATTAATAAATTAAATAAATTAGTTAAATAGTTAATTTATTAAATCATATGTAACATATATATATATATATAATGATACATGTTACATTGTCTTGAACTACTTAAGGTAATGTAAGAATAATGAAATTTTCGAAACTAAAATAGTTAATTAAAATTGTTTAATTATATAAATTTATTGAATGTTCATTAATAAATGACATAGAATGCATATATAAAGATATATGAATAGAGCTATAAGTGTTATAGTATTCGCACTTAATAGAAAATGTTTAATTGAATAGTATAGAATTAGTTAGAGGTTAATTAATTAAAATATATACATATATTGATATGCGCACACATGTAAACTATAAATGTTATAGTTGATTAACAATCTTAAAATATTTAAGATAAGTAGTGTAAAATTTTAGAAATTTTATATTAATAAATTAAATTAATTAAATAGATTTAATTAATAATAGTTAAAGTAAATTAAATAAGATTTAATTAATAACATACACAAGAATTATTAATGAGATTTTTCGTCTTACAACACATAATTGATTATAGGGTAATTATGGGGCTAGTTACTTCCATAATTATGAATCAACAAATTTAAGTGGTATTAAATTTGCCTTAAGGTAGTAATTATGTCATCGTTTGCTTAAACTTTCAAGAAGTTTCATTTTAACAGTATGCTAAAATGTCAATTTCAACTTTAAATCCAATTTTAGTAAAGGAAAAGGTTAACAAAACGTACTTAAAAGTAGAAAGTAGGAAAGTGCAATAAAAGTATAGGGCATAGGAATTTACATGATCAGATTTTGAAGAATCCTGCGTTCATGGGTCAAATCATTTCTATTCTCTTCCTCACACAAAGCTTTTTAATAGTAGAGAAGAGTATAACTATATCTAGTCATTTTAGGAGAATATATTTTTCCCAAAAAGGATCCTTTTCCCTGCTACAGTACTCTATCATTTATAGTACAATAAAGTTACACGGATTCCCAATTCCTCCATCCCATTTCTATTGTTTGATCTATCCATGCGTCATCCGTCCATTCTCTGGTTGATTTGTGCTTGGATTGTTAATGTGGCTGAAGGAATTTGGCGATTTTAATTAGGTGGTAGGATACTAGGTGGTTCCAAGAGTTTTTTTAAATTTTAAATTCAAGCGAGGTATTTGAATTTTGGAAATGTATTCGACTAGTCTGTGTGCCTGGTTTCGAAGATGAGTCCTTCCTACCTTAGGAGCTTTAGTCGAGATTGTGATGGGAACTTTGACTTGGAATTAAGCCAGTTCTTCCTTTTGATGGGAACAATGTCATTTCTATTGAACAAGATAAAACCCTTTACGGAATTGCACTGCGGTCTTTCTGAATTTGCATTTTGCAGCGCAGTCTTTTGATGGAGTGTATGGTGTTGTCCTATGAAATTAAGGTGTAGACTCTTGATAGAATGTTTGGAGCTTTATTTATGGAATTGTGGCTTTATCTATTGGTAGGGTGTATGAGGCTACCCTATGGAATTACGGTCCAGTCTCTTGATAGAAAGTATAGAGCTTCCCGTATGGAATTGCGGCATTATCTTTTTCTAAAGTGCATGAGACTGCCCTATGGAATTATGTTGCGACCTCTTGACATAATGTATGGAGCTTGCCCCATTGGATTATGGTAAAGTCTCTTGAAAGAATGCATGGAATTTCCCCTATGGAATTATGATGCTATCTTTTAGTAGGTTGTATGAAGCTGCCTTATGGAGTTGCAGCGCGATCCCTTAACAAAATCTTTGGGGCTTCCTTTATGGAACTACGACATGGTCATTGAGTGGAAAGGCGAGTAGTCTTTGGACCTTAGCATGCTTTCTTTAAGGGAAAGGAGAATAGTCCTTGAGCCTTAGCATAGTTCCTTCTACGTTTAGTCCTGCTGTCCATTGGCGCATTGATAACATGGTTCTCTTGTTTAAATTTTCGATTTTTTGCCTTTCCAATTTTCGACTCGAAGATTCCACCTCTTGGAATTGTGATCTTCTTTGAACTACGCGGTTTCCTTTTAAGCTAAAGTCTTAGGCCAATACTGCATATGTCATAGGGGAAAACTGGGTGTAACGGTTGCCCCTCAAGTCTGCATCTATGCATTTTGGTGCAGTCTTACAGTCCCTGTATCCACTTTTCTATGTTGTCAAAACACTCACTCGACATTTAATTCTTCCTTTACACGTGTCTTGTGACGATTGGTGGTTTTTCTATCTATTATATATATGGATCATCTTGACTTCCAAGAAACAGATCTTATTTTCTATGTATTTTGATTCGTCATTATCAAAATCAAATGGCTAGCGATTAGTGGCAAGGAATATTTAAATTTCTCCTCCTTCCTCTTATTTTTTTCATTTTACTCTACCAAAAATCCTAACCTCGTTTCTATAGTGTTTTTCTTTTTCTTCACTAGAACTTCTAGTGCCTGGTCTGTGACTTATCAAGACTTATAAGTCAAAATTTTCATTTTTACATTTTCTTTTCTATCTCTTCATTGTTTTTAGTCATATGGACAAACACATCTGTGCCCTAATTTTATTTGGAGAAATGCCTAAGAGTATCGTCCTTTTTGACTCGGACTTCAATGAATTCACCCTTTCTTTATTTTCTTTTGGATTTTTTTTCTCGATTTGGTCTTGTTTTTAAAGTTATTATCGCAAGCAGCCTCGTTTTAAAACTAATATCAAATATAGCTCTGTTTTGGTTAGACCAATAAATTAACTGGTCAAAACGCACTAGCGACTTTTCTAAAGTCGCTAGTGTAATTTTTTTCTGGCGGCTTTCTAAAAGTCGCCCGTGTTTTTTTTTTAATTTTTTTACACTGGCTCCTTTTCAAAAGTAGACAATGTATTTTTTGAGAAAAAATTTACACTGGTGACTTTTGAAAAGTCGCCAGTGCATTTTGACCAACTCGGCGCTGAGCTGGCCAAAACAGGGCTATATTTGATATTAGTTTTAAAACTGAGCTATTTGCGATAATAAGTTTAAAAACGAGGCCAAAATGAAAAAATCCTTTTCTTTTATATCATTTTTGTTAAATAAAAAATTGATTTGATTGATGGGTATTGGTGGAGATTGACTTGTCTATACTATAATATTATTATTGAGTTAGATTTCAAGAGCACACAGACCTCCTTCATATTTTAGGAAATGAATAGTCACGTTTTTTAGTTTATTTATATTCCAAACTTTGAAATGTGATAAATTTTTCTACATTAATTGGATTGAATCGATTTCATTATTAAATCTCAAATTTAATATGTTTTCCATTGATATCCATTGTTGATAGCTAAAAATAAAAATTTCAAAATCATAGTTTTTCGGATTATTCATATTATTAAAGTCGTTAAATCTGTTTGACTTTATTTCTTTTAACTAATGTATGTCATTGATTGTTTTGAAAATTTCCAGCCTCTGATTCTACTTTCACAAATTGCAGTCAAGTCTGGTGAAATCCAACATTACCAAAATATAGCAACAATGTTAGATGGAATTAGAAATGGAACCAGAAAACTCAAAAGCATTAAATACAATTATATGCTTCTTATTATATTGAATTTTCTTTGACTATAAAAGAAATACAATGATATTCTTCACATTAAAATAAATATTGTTGAATAATGGTTGTTAGTTCCAACACTTCAGACATAAAATATGTATCTTTAGATTTAGCATATTTTTCACAAGAATCATTCAAAACAGAAATAAATCTCTTTATCCTCTAATCTTATCATTCTACAATAATATGATGCTGCATAATGTGTTCCTAGGCATAGTCAGTTATGGGATCATCATCAACATTTGCATTCTCATGAATCATGTCAACGTTGCTTTTGGCATTTTTGGATCAATGGTCAAGTGTAAACCAAATGTTGTTGCATGCACTGCTCTTATAGATAGTTATTACCGAAGCAGCAAATGGAATCATCGACCTCAAGTATTAAAGGAAATGATTGATAAAGTTATCTCACCAAATGAAGTTACATATAATACAGCTGATGTATGGCGGCATAGCTGATGCACACAATAATTTATATGTGTATAATTCATATGTGTATTTGGAAATTTTATCTTTGAAATCATTTTTGCTCGATATTTTGCAATTGTTTATCAAGCACCAGTACTATCTGCATTACTGTTTTCAAAGGTTTATACACAAGTTTTAGACAAAATGCAAACTTATTTGAAAATTGATAAAAAAAGATCATTATTTCTTAATCAATGAACCATATAAATCATTTAAACATGTTATGATGATAAGAGGTTGAGTACGGTCCGTATGCGAAGCACGGGTTCACATTAGTTTATGGTATTCATTATTACCCTTTTGATGTTATAGGAGGCTTCTTATCATTTTTAACAAATCATTTTGAATTGTCTGCCCAACATTTTTCAACTTCTTCCCCCTTTCTCTTCTTAGTTATTCATGGTTATTAATGACCTTCAATTTGTTTTTGGCTAGTATTTGGGTTCTTTTCTCAAATTAACATCGATAATTTGCAAAAAAGCCAACCACAAGGGATTCTCGACCACTTTAGATTGTGTAGTTACACGGTTTGGATTCCTACTCATTTACACGGCCTAGATGGTTTCTCTCTATAATCATGGAGCACATCCATGATGGGTTTTACCTTCCACTTCATCCCCTACTCAAGAAATGGTTGGCGATTTCTATTTTGCCGTTGATTCAATTATCCCCCGTCTTCTATTACCTGTTTTTGGCCACCATTATTTTATATCCTGAGCATCAAACCGTGCTTATTTATCGAGACTTATCATTCTTGTGTTCGATTCATGAAAATGCACCTTCGGGTTGTAAATTATTTCATTATATTTAGGCTTTAAAACCTATTTTCTCAATTTCTCCTTGCAAAACTCTAAGATGGGCTGATCAATTCTTTTATGTCTCTAATCGTGGCAACTTTATTCCTTCCTTTTGACTCCCTCGTACTGATATCGTACTTTCCCTTATTTTTTGTTTAAATTAATTTCTAATTGTTTTCTTTTTATTTTTTTACGTGGGGTTGACTTCCAATGGCCTTTCTTTTCTCATCTTTCCCCCTTTTTATAGTTAAATGTCCCAGCACACTACAAGGAGCAGGATTTGTTCCAAGTGCGCAGAACTATAATTCTTAACCTTAATAGGGAAACTCGTAAAGGATCCAATATTTTCATGGAGGCTTTACTGCATAACATGGTTACCTAAAGCTGCAATATCACTTCTCTCGCTAAAAATTCATTCATGAATTTGTTTGCTCTACTCTCCTTGGTATGTTTAGTATTTTGTAAATATGCATTCCTATTTGTATTGTACACATTTGCATCTTTATACTTACTCATCCAATATTTTTATGTTTCTTAATGGTGTCTTATTTCTCATGTGATGGACCCTTTTAATATATTATTGATTGAATTCTTAGGTACAATGTCAAACTTCGTAGATGCCTTCAGACAAAATCCTAGGTGTAAAGGAAGCGCATCCATCTAAAGGATAATAATAAAAGCGATTTGCCTATAGCGGTTCCAATCTTCCACCTCCTTCTTCCAATGCTACCAGTGCCTTGAATGTGCAGCATGTTAACGCAGTTCCAGCCTCACACCGCACCTTGCATCTCCTCGTAAGGAGTGCCATTTTTGTTTTGGCTAAGAAAATGAGGCGTTAGATTGTTAATGATTTTTCCACCTTTAATTCTACTCCATTCTCTCTGTTACCCTACTAGATCCAACCACTTCTTCTACTGACATCTTCCAAGACTCCATAAGAGCCTGTTTTGTGTAATGCTTGAACACTCATCCCTTCTATGTTAGTTCTATCATTTGCTGTTTACTTTCATTATTTGCTTGTTTCTATAGGGGTGTGCCTTGGTTATGAAGCTGTAGCGATGGATCAAGACTGTAGAACTGGCTTTGATGAGTTCACTGGGTGAGATTGAAAAGTACAAGAAAGAGCCTTTGAAGCTTAAAGAAGAATATATTGAGCTAGATGTTAGTCCGTGAGATGATGGTTTCGATGACAACAACCTTAAATAGATTATAAAATATAAATACTAACATTATAAGTTTATATATATATGTATATGCAGGATTTAACCATGCAGGTACCAAGAATGAAGACTGTACAGTATAGAGATTCAAGATATCAAGACTGAAGACTCATGAGTATCAAGAGTTCAAGAATTCAAGTAATTTATTCTTTAATTAGAAAATTTTGTTAAAACTCCTAGAAAAGCATTGACATCTTAAAATCCAATTTATTCGTGGAATGGAATCCACTTCGAGCCTGTTAAAGGGATGGAACCCTAAGTAGGATAGAGCCTACGAAAAATCTAGCGGTACATTGTTTTATATCCGCTAACCTTTTATTCAAAATGATTTTTTCTTTCAAAATTATATCTTGTTTTCAAAATGATTTCAAAACCTTCCTTTTAAAAACATCAAAAACATCTATCCTGATTTTAAATAATTTTAGCCTCAAAATCATCTTTAATTTCAAAGTCAAATTACTCTTGATTTTAAAACATCTTTTAATATAATATATTTAACTTTTAAAATATTTATACTTAGATTTAAATATAAAATTATATTTAAATTCTATATATATACTATGATCTATATTTACTTATGAATTTTAACTATAGTCAAGTATATTTATAAAGTTTAAAATAGTTTTAATATAAGATAAAGGTTATTTTCAAAGAAAATCAAATCATCAAAAAATGCTTTGGGATGTCGACATACTCATGGTGACCATGTCGAAATGGTGTCAGTTGAGTTCAAAATTTAAATTTCAAAAGAAGTGTCTATTCGCCATAACTCTTCACGAATGGACATGACTGTTGTTCTACTATAAATATGGGTCAGTTTCAACGAATTTTACATCAGATTTTCTGGTTTTTCACTCCTCTTCTTCTTCTTCCACTTTTCTTAACAAAAATTCTTATCATTACTCTGCCGAAATCTACATTGAATTGAACTCGATCATTCGTAGTTTGATTCTTTATCACTATCTCAATAAGTTCCCCAGTGCTATTCAAAGTTATAGGGCTTTTGTAATCAACTTAGCGAGAAAAGGTGTGATTGTAGCCTTGAAAATCAATCAAGTGTGATAAGGTGTGATTGTAGCCTTAGGAAATCAATTGGGTGAACTTGTTACCCGTAAAATGAAGTGTGTGAACTTGTAGCCTGGAAAATCAAGTATCTCTACCCAGAGAATTGTGATTATGGAGGGTGTGCCTAGTAGCCTTGAAATCGAGGGTGTAATTGTAAAGATTGCTTTTGAAAGGAAATCTGTACTTGTGTTGCGAGACTGGATGTAGGGTAACTCCGAACCAGTATAAAATCCGGTGTGTTCTTTCCTTTACTGCCTTTTTATTTTATTTCTGCATGTGTGTTTGTTTCTGTGATCATATCTGTGTTTGTAAATTCACACATCTGTGTTTAAATTTACATAAACTCAAAAAGATTTAGTAATTCTTTATAAGCATTATTCATCCCCCTCTAGTGTTAATCCTAGCCTTAAGGTTCGTAATCCGCATTTCTCATAATTGGTGTCGGAGTAAGGTTTTCAAAGTTTCATAATCTGATTTTTGAAATTTTTTCAAAATGGCTATATTTGTTAATACTAGTTTAGAAATAATCAAATCATCATTGTTTCATGAGTCTGCATATAATCAATTTTCAAATTCAAGTTATCTACCAAAATTATTTGATGTGCAGGAATCATGCTTTATGGCTGTTGAGGAATCAATCCACAATGAACAAATTGTGCAGATCAGAAAGAACAAATGGATACTTGATAGTGGATGTTCTAGACATATGACTGGAAATCCTGATATACTAAATGATATTATATACAAAGATGGAGGACTGGTTAATTTTGGAAACAATTCAAAAGGATATGTGATTGGTCGGCAAAGTCGGTAATTCTAAAACTCCTACTATTAATAATGTTTTGCTAGTTAAGAATCTAAAACATAATCTGCTAAGTATAAGTCAACTATGCGATAAAGGATATAAAATTAAATTTGAAAAAGATAAATGTCACACTGAAGATAATAATTCAACCATTATATTTGAGGGAGTCAGGAAAAAGAATATTTATATTCTTAGTATGAAAGTTTCAAATGATAACCTGTGTCTGTTGGCAAATACAAGTGACCCTTGAATTTGGCATAAGAGATTTGGGCATTTGAATTTCAAACTCTTATCTAGATTGTCAAAACATGATCTAGTAAGAGGGCTTCCTAAAATGAGTTTTAAAGTAGATAGTCTATTTGATGCTTGTCAATTAGTAATACTTAGAAAAAGTTCTTTTAAATTAAAAGATATGATTTCAACTTCAAAACCTCTTGAATTACTTCATTTTTATTTATTTGGTACATCTCAAATTCTGTCAATAAATCATAGTAGATATGTTTTTGTAATTGTAGATGATTATTCTAAATTTACATGGACGATACTTTTGAAACATAAAAGTGATACTTTTGAACGTTTTAAGACCTTTTCGAAAAAAATTCAAAACCAATTTTCTCTAAAAATTATAACTATTCGAAGTGATCACGGTGGTGAATTTGAAAATTAAAAGTTTGTGGAATTCTGCAATAAAAAGGGAATAACTCACAATTTTTCATTTTCAAAAACTCCACAACAAAATAGAGTAGTAGAACGTAAAAATAGGTCGATTTAAGAGTGTGCGAAACTATGCTTTCAGATAGTAATTTACCAAAGAATTTTTGAACATAAGCAGTTGCTACCGCCTGTTATATTTTAAATAGAATTTTAATTAGACCTTTTACTGATAAGAATTCTTATGAACTTCTTTATTCAAAGAAACCTAAGGTATCTTATTTCAGAATTTTTGGAAGTAAATGCATTATTTTAAAAAGAAAAGATAATTTAGATAAATTTGATCCTAAATCCGACAAAGGAATCTTTATCGGATACTCTAATAGAAGTAAAGCATACAGAGTGTTTAATTTTAAAACTAACACCATTGAAGAAACAATGCATGTTTCATTTGATGAAAATTTCAAAAATTTTGAAGATACAAAGGATGAAGATGATTTAATCATTCAAAATCAAGAATCAATTGAAACTAATATTGAAATTAATCATCCTAATAAAAGGACTAAACTTTAAAAGATCATCATATAGAAAATATACTGGGAGATATGCAATCTGTTGTTAAAACTAGAAATCAACTAAGTCAAATGAGTAATGTAGTTTTTATATCAACTATTGAACCCAAAAATCCAAAAGAAGCATCAACTGATGATTCATGGATTTTGGCTATGTAGGAAGAATTAAATCAATTTATTAGAAATGGTGTTTGGGAACTTGTTCCTAGACCTGAAAATAAAACTATAATTGGAACTAAATGGGTTTATAAAAATAAAATGAATGAACAAGGAGATGTAGTTAGAAATAAAGCTTGATTAGTCGCTCAAGGTTATTGTCAAGAAGAAGCAATAGATTTTGATGAAACCTTTGCTCCCGTAGCAAGATTAGAAGCCATTAGGATTCTACTTGCTTTCGCAAATCATAATAATTTCAAATTATTTCAAATGGATGTTAAAAGTGCCCTTTTATATGGATTTGTAAAAGAAGAAGTATATGTTGAACAACCACCACTTTTGAAAATGATAAATTACCAAATCATGTTTACAAACTTAAGAAAGCTTTATGTGGTCTAAAACAAGCTCCTAGAGCCTGATATGATAGACTAAGATCTTATTTATTACAATCAAATTTTGAAATTGGTAAAGTAGATAATATTCCTTTTATTAAAAGAAATAAAAATGATATTCAACTAGTACAAGTTTACGTAAATGATATCATCAACTAATTTTGAAATGAATAAAGAATTTTCTGAAATAATACAAAAGAGTTTGAGATGGGTCATATGGGTGAATTAAATTTCTTTTTAGGATTACAAATAAAACAATTAGACAATGGTATCTTTATTAGTAAAGAAAAATATGCTAAAAAACTAATTAGTAAATTTGGTTTGACTACTGCTAGTGGAAAACCCACTCCCATGGAAACCAATGTGTACCTTAGTAAAGAAGATCTCTTGAAAGATGCAGATCAAAAATTATATAGAGGAATGATTGGATCACTACTCTATATTACTGCTACTAGACCTGATATCATGCATAGTGTTTGTCTCTGTGCCAGATATCAATCCCAACCTAAAAAGACCCACTTAAAAGCCGTAAAATGAATCATAAGATATGTTAAACACACATCCGATTATGGTTTATTTTACCCTAAAAATGATTCTTTTGACTTAATATCTTACTGTGATGCTGATTATGCTGGTTGTAAATCAGACCAAAAAAGTACAAGCGGGACTTGTCACTTTTTGAGGAATTCTTTGGTTTCTTGGTTTAGTACAAAGCAAAACATAGTTTCTTTATCAACAACTGAAGCAGAGTATATTTCTGCTGCTTTGGCCTGTTCTCAAGTAATATATATGCAACAAACTTTAAAAAATTATGGTTTAAATATCTCGAAATCACCAATTTATTATGATAATACTAGTGCAATAAATTTATCCAAAAATACTACTCATCATGCTCGAACTAAACATATTGATATCAGATATCATTTTCTCAGAGATAATATAAGTAAGGAAGTAGTTACTCTCGATTATATCAATTCTGAGAATCAAATTTCTGATATTTTAACAAAACCCTTAAATGAATCAATATTTACTAAATTAAGAAGATAATTAGGTATTTGTTCAATAACTGAAATACAAAATACAAATATCCATCATAATAAATAATTAATACTAAAATAAATCAAATAGTGGAAGTATAAAGGAGCATGTCGACATCCCCCATATACCCATGTCGACATACAACGTTTTTATTTTTAAAAATTTTCCCACCAAAATTCAAAAAATTGGTTATATATTCTTCTTATTTTCGAATTTTTGATCATTCTCTCCATTCTCCTTCTATTCTATCATCTGAAATAAATAAAATCATGGCATCATCTTCTAAATCAAACATAAATTCAACATTTTCGTTTCCCTCTCCTACTTTTGGTCCATTTCAACGTACTACTCTCGCTCGTGTAACAAAAATGGAGGAGTCTCTGAAGGATGTACTTCAGATGATGACTGAAATTCAAGTGATTCAACTCCGTATGGAAAAGGAACAAAAGAGGTAAGGCAAGATTCTAAGGAATTTGCAAAAAATTCTAATGGATAATCAAGCCAACCCTATCTTGATTGATGAAGATTCTTCATACAATCAAAAACAAGAGGCCAGCGAAGAAGAAGAAGAACCCATGGAAGAAGCACAAGCGGAGGATGATGACAAAGTTGTGTGCGCTGGAGAAGTGTGTTTTGACAAAGATGAGAATCTTGTCGAACAACATGGAAATTTCTGTTTCCATTATCCAAACTGTTCGATTCATAGATCTCCTATGTTCAAAAACACACATTAGTTTCTTCTCTTTCTTTACCTTTGTTGTTTATTCCTTCTTACGTTTACAACGAAAATCTAAATATAATTATATGATTAATAAATTGTGTTCTTATATGTGTTCCTCCCTATTAATAAATATAACTATATGATTATCATATACTTAGAATAGTTAGTAGTTTAGGATTAGGATTATCTAAGTGTTGATTATTTATGATAACACTATCGTTATAATCACATATCATAGGGTATTAGATTTAGGGGGGGTTATATAGTTTGGAGTTATAAAGTTTAGAGTTTATTTTTGTTGGTGACAAAGGGGGAGAAGTATAAAATAAGGTAATTAGGGCATAGATTAAGGGGGAGATTGTTAGTCCGTGAGATGATGGTTTTGATGACAACAACCTTAGAATAGATTATAAAATATAAATACTAACATTATAAGTTTAGATATATATGTATATGCAGGATTTAACCATGCAGGTACCAAGAATGAACACTGTACAGTTTAGAGATTCAAGATATCAAGACTGAAGACTCATGAGTATCAAGATTATCAAGAGTTCAAGAATTCAAGTAATTTATTCTTTAATTAGAAAATTTTGTTAAAACTCCTACAAAAGCACTGGCATCTTAAAATCCAATTTATTCGTGGAATGGAATCCACTTCGAGCCTGTTAAAGGGATGGAACCCTAAGTAGGATGGAACCTACGAAAAATCTAGTTGAACATTATTTTGTATCCGCTAACCTTTTATTCAAAATGATTTTTTTTTTCAAAATTATATCTTGTTTTCAAAATGATTTCAAAACCTTCCTTTTAGAAGCATCAAAAACATCTATCCTGATATTAAATAATTTTAGCCTCAAAATCATCTTTAATTTCAAAGTCAAATTACTCCTGATTTTAAACTATCTTTTAATATAATATATTTAACTTTTAAAATATTTATACTTAGATTTAAATATAAAAGTATAGTTCAATTATATATATATATTATTATCTATATTTACTTATGAATTTTAACTATAGTCAAGTATATTTATAAAGTTTAAAATAGTTTTAGTATAAGATAAAGGTTATTTTCAAAGAAAATCAAATCATCAAAAAATGCTTTGGGATGTCGACATACTCATGGTGACCATGTCGACCTGGTGTCAGTTGAGTTCAAAATTTCAATTTCAAAAGAAGTGTCTATTCGCCATAACTCTTCACGAATGGACATGACTGTTGTTCTCTTGTAAATAGGGGTCAGTTTCAACGAATTTTACATCAGATTTTCTGGTTTTTACTCCTCTTCTTCTTACACTTTTCTTAATAAAAATTCTTATCATTACTCTGCTGAAATCTACATTGAATTGAACTCGATCATTCGTAGTTTGATTCTCTATCACTATCTCAACAAGATCCTCAGTGTTATTCAGAGTTATAGGGCTTTTGTAATCAACTAAGCAAGAAAAGGTGTGATTGTAGCCTTGAAAATCAATCAAGCGTGAAGGTGTGATTGTAGTCTTGGGAAATCAATTGGGTGAACTTGTTGCCTGTAAAATCAAGTGGGTGAACTTGTAGCCCGGAAAATCAAGTATCTCTACCCAGACGATTGTGATTACGGAGGGTGTACCTCGTAGCCTTGAAATCGAGGGTGTAATTGTAAAAGTTGCTTTTGAAAGGAAATCTGTACTTGTGTTGCGGGACTAGATATGGGTTAACTCCGAACCAATATAAAATCTGGTGTGTTCTTTCCTTCACTACGTTTTATTTTATTTCTGCATCTGTGTTTGTTTCTGTGATCATATCTGTGTTTGTAACACACATCTGTGCTTAAATTAACTTAAACTCAAAAAGATTTAGTAATTCTTTAAAACACTCTTCACCCCCCTTTAGTGTTAATCCTAGCCTTAAGATCCGTAATCCGCATTTCTCACACTAGAAACCCATTTGTTGAAAGCAGATGATGCTTCAACAAGTTCTAAGGTAGCCCTAACCTATGTTATGAAAAGCATGCTTAAGCATTAAGTGCATGCACAAACCTTAATTTTTTGAAAAAGCAAAACGATTAAACGATGAGCGCTTAAGTGTGCTTAATTGGCACTTTTCTTAAATTTAAGCAATGCTCAAGCAATACTTAGCAAAATAATTATTATTTTTAAAATAAAAACAATTAGGATTATAGCAAAAACCCACATTCCTAAATATATTTTTCTCATTTTCTCCAATATGGATTGATTTGCCTTAAGATATGATTAATTTATTTAACAAATATGCACAATTTGTACTCAACTTGAGTATGCTAACTTTTAATGAATAGTGAAAGTCAAATCGAATTTTTGAAACCTATGAATTTATGAGTTAACGTCAAAGTTTAACTTTAGCTTTTTGTGATTAATTTGTGCGTACACATATAGTACACTTGTACACATATAATACACTTAATATAATATCTTTATAACAGATTTATCTAGGAATGGATAAAGTATGTAAAAAAATTAAGAAACGCTTAAGAGATGCTTAAGTGGCGCTTAAGCAACATTAAGCGAAGTGAGACTTCTATCGCCTCGCTTAGCGCTTATTATAACGTTGGCCCTAACCAACACTCAAAGACATTGGCTAACGTGGAAGAGAGTGGGAGCAATTAATAGGTAAGCTGACCCAGACCATAAAAGACATTGAGGGTATAGCTTATAATGTTCTCTATCAGATTTACACCTAAGTTATGAGGTAGATTTTTGCTATGCATTTAGATGACCCTAAGGTCATGGTGGACTTTAGGTTTTTAATCAACCAAAACGTTATCGAGACTATACGGGAGCACTACCATCATCTATGGTCCCATGAACGAAGTAAAGCAAGGTGCTAAACCGCCATCCAAAGTGGCTGAGATGATTCAGATTTAGAAGAGATTACCCATGATGCGCCCAATGTTGATATTGACTTAGACCCTAAGACTCTTAACACTAACAAAGTAAACATTTGAACTTTCGCTTTGTCATTCATTTACAGTCTTTTTAAGATATATCTTTTCTGAAAAGTTTGAAATTATATTTCAAGCATAGTTGAACTTTTCCTTTTGATGTTGTGGTTGTGTTAATGTATCCTCTTCTTATAATGAATTCTAACATTTATTTGCTTCGTATCAATTTCTATGGCTTATGGGGTGCTTTGATTTTTCTTGTCAGACATGACTTTGCACTTGGGTTAATTTTTTATTTTCCTTTCTCAGAAGGAATGGTTAACATTGCTAAGTCTCTTCTAGTAAAGCCATCTGAGAGGAGTAAATTACCTTTATATTCGATGAGACATATTATGAATACTAGTATGGGCTCGTGCTTCGCACACGGGTTGTTTGTGTTACTGTATACATTGATATTTTGTTTGAGCGCAAATATGTAAACGGAAAGCAGTGGCATTTTTGGAATTTCAAAAAGACACCGAGTAGATTAGTTCAACGAATTTTCTTTATTAATAGTAGAGATGAAGAGACAAGCTTTAGAAAGGCTAACATAGAGGTTTATCTTTATTCAGAGAAGGGAAGCCGGGCTTGGAAAGTCTATTATTGGCTAAGGAGGGAGTCTCAAGATTACATAAGTGATTCATGAAAGGGACATGCTTTCCAAAAGGCCGGAGCTTCATCGAACATCTTAGAGAGCTACGAGCCCCGAATTCATCTACTTTAGTCCGGTGGTGCAAATTTATAAGAAGAAAAGAAGTTGATTGCTCATGAAATTAGAGAAGAGTTTGAGTCTAAATACAAAGAAGAGATACGCCAATTCGAAGAATCTAAGCAAGATAATGTTTAAAACCACAATCATAACCTGAAATTGAGAGTCTATATAGCATATGTAAGTCCAAGATACAAGAGTTGGGAAGAGAGCTTAATTCTGGTTAAGATCGTATTGCTTAATTGGAAGGATTGTTGAAAAACTCTAAACATTGTTATGGGGTCCTCCATGAGGATGAGATCAAGATGCTTAATAAGACGATTGAGGAGTTGTCTCAACGAGTCGTGGCTCAATTAACTAAGGAGGATGAACCTTCTTTCGCTATTGCACTTCCTAAAAAGTTCCCTTCCTATATGATTCGAGCACCCCTCAAGTTAAGATAAGGAGGAAGCTTCTCAAGGGAAAAAGGGATTAACGGCATTCTACTAGAGGAACACCGATGATTTGAAGGCTGTCAATGAAAAGTGATTATAAACCCTTAGAAGCGTGGAGGTTGAAAAACGCTCTTTGGCCTATAACTTATTTAGCCCATTTTTGAAAAAGACAAAAAAGATAAGGGCTGAAGTTCTGAATGACTTTGAATGTATGCATAGCGTTGTGGTCGAATAGATTAATGAACTTAAGGAATAAATACTACAGTTTAATCCTACTATGCTGGCCTTAGCTGCATCTTATTTTCATTTAGCTACCTTATTTATTATGCAATCGGACTTGGTTGGGAAAATTAAACAAGAAAAATTCAGGTGTGTTATGGCCAAAATCGCCTTAAAATGTAACAGTAGATGTGTTCACTTATTTTATGCTAGATTTGACTTTAAGTTTTCTTTATAATCAACATGATTATGTTGTTGAAGAATGTGACATGGGTAACCCTTAGGCTTTAGCTAATTATGACCCAAGACATCCGGCTGTTGGGGTATCATGTCGCTTGTCGATTTTCATAACTGAGATTCCCCAGTCGCAAACTATTTCAACATCTCATTGGAGGAGAAAGCTTATATCAAGCGAGGAATCGAAGACAGACTAGAGCATATATTATATGCTTATTATTTTCTTTTTTTACATGTATATACTTGTCTTCGTGCTTCGTGTAATCTTATAAATAGAACTTGTAATAGCATGGTGGGGTGGGGTGATATGTGTACCTTTTTTGGATTTGTTGTAGACGTTCTTCGTATTTCTCCTTTGTCTTCCATGACATGCATCTGCCTTTTCCTTTTACGTTAAACAAAACACGCGCGCACACACATATATGATTTTGCGCTTGGCATGACCTCTCCCACTTAGGGTACATATGTTTTATGTTTTGACTATGAAGTCAGGTTGTGTTTATACACCTTCTATTTCATGCGCATGATTTTTATGGTGGTTCAGGCAATCTATTATCCCTATGCCCGTCGTGATTTTTTAGCTAAATAGCCAAGCTAAGGAATCATAATTCGTGCAACATTTTCAAGTACATGAAAATTTTGACAAACTGATTTTTATACTTGTTTGGACCGTGTAATATTTGTACATCCAGTTATCATTTTTATCGCTTAAATTGGTCAACAGTAGCTTTGTAAACATCATAAATTACAAATAAAAAAAAGAGAGACGTGTCAAACATAGTATGGTCAGGTTCGAATTCCAAGCCTTTAAAACCAAGTTACTATTTTTCCTATAGAGGGAGTATGCGCCATTTGAGAGCGTTTTTACAATGACCAAAGACCCTTCTCGATTTTGGCCGTGCGTCCCTTTTGTTGGGTCATTTGGGTTAGCCATTACTTTCCTCAAGAGCTAGTCCCCTTTATGAAATTTTCTTTCTTTAAGATGCGAGTCGTATGTCTTAGCCATTCTCTATCTATAAACAACATATTTTATTGCACCTTCATTTCTTATTTGTTGGATTAAATCCAACACAGATTCCTTTAAGCATACATTCATATCCGCCACGTATGAAAAATGTCTATGCAATGGTATGTCTACTTCGACTGGCAACATTGCCTCATATTAGCATGTTAGAGAAAATAAGGTATGCCCCATAGGAGACCTTGTGGATGTCATATATGCCAGTGATTCTAAAGGTATATTGTTGGTTGTTTTGAGCACTACTGGATTGCCCCATATAGTTTCTACTTGTTTGGAGTGATAAGTAAATAACCTATTCCTACCCCCATGTTCATTAAATGCATCATCTACATACAGTTTCCAATCTTGTAAAAGATCTTCTATCTTTGTACTAGGCAGCGTCGTTTGTAGGGTATACTCTGCAATGAAGTCTGCTAGTTCTTGTCCCTTGACGGCTTAACAATAGCACTAGGAGATGTCATATTTGCTTTGTTTGATGGCCCATTTTTGGAGGCAGCCCAACGTTTCTAGTTCCTGTATTATCTGCTTTAAAGGTTTGTCCTTCGACACCTTGATGGGTTGTGCTTTGAAATATGGCTGAAGCTTCCTTATTCTAAGCAGCAGGTTGTATGCTGGCTTTTGAATCGTTGTATATCTTAACTCCGCTCCACTCTGGCCCTTGCTTGTAAAGTATACAGGCCGATGTATGCCTTCTTCTTCTTATACGACCACAGCACTCATTACTTGATCAGTTATGGCCATGTATATAAAGAGGTCCTTACCTGGAAATGGTTTGAAGAGTATGGGTGGTTGGCCATGTGAGCCTTTAGTGCTTCAAAAGCTGCTTTACATTCCTTGGACCACTCAAAGTTTCGACCTTCTTGATTTAATCAAAGGATGAGATACATTTCTCTATGTCCTTAGAGATAAACTTACTTATGGCTACAACTTTTCTATTTAGGCTCATCAGATCCTTGGGCTTTTCCAACACCTTCATGTAATTAATAGCGTCAATCTTCTCTAGGTTGGTTTCTATTCCCTTGGCACTCACTATGTACCCCAAAAATTTCTCTGACTTAATTGTAAAGGTGCATTTATATTGATTTAGCTTCATCTCGTATAGCTTTAGGGTTGTGAAGGTTTCTTCTAGGTCCTTCACATGATCTGAAGTTATTTTTCACTTAAACAACATGTCATCTACACAAACTTCAATGTTCTTTCCAATATAATCTTTGAACATCATGTTCACCAACTCTTTTACGTTGCCTTCATATTTTTCATCCTGAACCGCATCACTTTATAACAATACAGACCATTGTTAGTTACGAAGCTCATTTGCTATTGATCTAGTTTGAACATCGCTATCTAATTATAGCTTGAGGATGCATCCATAAAGTTCAGCAATTCATGTCCAATAGTTGCATCAGCTAACTAGTATATTCTCAGTAATAGGAAATTGCTTTAGGGCAGGCTTTGTTGTGGTTTGTAAAATCTATGTAGGTTCACCACTCCCAATTTAATTTCTTTACTAAGGCCATATTTTTATCCACATTGGATAATATATTTCTATATAAACCCGTTTTCTTTTAACCTTTTGATTTCCACATTAAGGGCATTTTTTTATTCCTGGTTTAGCATACAACAGTTTTGTCTAAGAGGATGCTTATTAGGATCAATTTTGAGGGCATGGAAAGTTGTCGTATGGTCAATCACTTTCATGTTTGAGAAAGTTCAAGCAAATGCATCATGAGATTTCTTTAAGAAAATGATTAACTCTTCACGCAGTTTTTTTATTAGATTCTTCCTAATTTTCACTATATTTAAAGGATTTGATGCATCAATCCGAACATATTTTAGACCATCCATTGGCTTAAGATCATTAAATTTCATCCCTGGTCTCGGATCTACCTCATCCAATTTCAAAGCAATTGTACCACTTTGAGATGGAGGTCCGTTTGATAGATACTGGGCATATATGTATTCATCCATCCCAATCACATGTAGATAAATTCTCTTATCTCTTTTTACAGAAACTTTGGTCACATGAGGACCTATTTCAATATCCACCCTAGAACTTAGTTCCGATGTAGTTCTTTGAACTAGCCTTTTATTTTTTCATATTTTCATCAACTCAGAAGACACAACAATGTTGTACTGAATAATTTTATTGCTAGGATTCAAAGTTACATGATGAACTTCTATGGCTAACAGTTGTTTTCCCCTCATACTGCCTATTTCTTTTGAAGCGTGGAATTTCATTAGTAAATTCTTCTAGGTGATGATTGCTCCCAGATCTATCAGTGCATGTCTCCCTAGGATGGCATTATATGGAGACTGTTGGCCCATAACCGGGAAACTTGCATAAAAGGATTTATGTAGCGGTGTAGTTCCAATTGTTATAAGAAGTGAGGCTATCCCCACTGGCACTGTTGATGTATTTTTGAAACCATATATTAGCTTTGGACTTGGCTTTAAAAATTTTCCCAGTTACCCCATTTGATCATAAGCCACCTTAAAGATGATATTACTAGTTACCTGAATCATAACGACCTTCTTAATTATGCAGTTCATGATATGCACAATCACTATAATGGGATTTGATGTGGCATTGTCGCTCCTGTTGAGGAGGTAAAAGTAATGTCCGACACAGCTTTCTATTTGATGTGAAATAAAGCTTGGTTTTAGTACATTCCTCATGCATGCATCTCACCTCCTCTTCCTTGCTTTGGTCTATAAGGTGAGGCCCTCCACGAATGGAGGCTATGAGAGTATTTTGGTTTCTTACCAGACCTTCATAAGGATCCAGGGATTGGTTTTGTGCAGGAGCGCTCAATCCATCCTTTACATAAGTTCCTAGGTACCCCTTTTGAATTAGCCACTCTATCTCGTTCTTCAGGTAGCGGAAATAGTCGGTGTGCTATCCATTTACCTTGTTAAATCTATAGTACGCACCACTTTTATTTGGCTCAACTTTCTTTCCCTTATATGGTACATTATATGCTAATTTTATCCTGATCAACCCATAGATATGAACTAATGCGTGCCTAAGTGAGGTCTTTGTTGTGAAGTTCAATTATCTAGGCTTCTTTATGGGCGGGTTGTTATACACTTCTGCCCCTCGTTTCCTATCTCTATTTACTGGGACTGTTCTTTTGACAAACGTCCCTCCCGTAGCTTCAGCTTCTTCAGTCTGTATATGGCCGCTAGTTCTCTCATAAGAAGCTTTCATGCTCCTGCATGGCTTCCTACTATTTTTATCCCACATTTCAATGTTTTTCATATCCCTTAGTGGGCTGCCATCAACTATAACACCTCATAATTTTACGATAATTAATATAAAAGAAAATTTATTAAAAAATGAATAACACCAAAAATACAATTTTCAACAACTTCAGAATTTTGATACGAAACTTGCAGCATTGGGTTCATGTCGGTTTTCTGGTTAATTTTCATATATAAATTTTTTCGATCGAAGTTCAAACAAAAAAGTAATTAACATTTGGTGTTTTAGAATCATAAATAATTATATATGCAATTAAGGAAATAAAAATAATTAATTAACATTAATTACCATTAGTTAAATTTAACGGACAGTTAACATTGCTTAGACATTAAGAATATGCTAACTAGAAATAAATCAAAATGATTCGTTAAATAAGTAACAAAATTAAAGAAATCATGATAGCAAACTAATCATTATTTAAAAAAGGGTCGACCCAAGATGCAACCAGGTTTACCGGTTGTGGTCGACCCTAGGTCTACCACAGTCGACTGTTGTCCATGTCAAATCGAAAATAATGAATGGCCAAAATGGCTCGAAATCAATATAGTTTTATCGAACGGCTGGCACTGATTTGAACCGCTATAAATATTGACCTAGACCCTCACATCTAAACTCATATTTTTGGAGTGCACCGGAGCTCTGTCATTTTCTCTTCTCTTCCAAATTCCAAATTCTAATAAATAATACAAATGAATACAAATATACAATTTGGGAATCGTAGAAGACGAGTAAGAAAGAAGATATGATCAAATCAAATCGTCAAAGCCAAGGTAAATTATAAATCCGAATCTAAAATATAAATCAACTTCCAAATCTTTTTTCTAATCTAGATCTTTGATAAATCCATATAAGCTTGTGATGTATGAATCCCATAGGGGGAAATGGGAGTCAAACTGAAATAACATAAATAAGATCCGGGTATTTGGAAAGATAAAAAGTGAGTGGAAAATTATATATTTTATATAATATTAGATTTATATCGTTGTAAATTTATTCAAGTATGCCTAAATTTTAAATTGAGGTTATAGGCTAAAAATTATATATGTGAAATAAAATTCTAAAACTTGCCTGCATATTCTATTATTGATAATTTGAAATTGTATATTTCATGTATCTATAAAATATTAGGTATTAGTAGTCCCCAAATTTGGTTTTTGAAATTTACAGAATATGTGATAGTCCTAGATTTTTGAATTTAATATGACTTGTGCAAATAAAATGGTAAATTGAGTTGTCATAGCTAAACATAGGGATTAAGTAGTATTTTAACTATATAATCATGCTGCAATGTGAATTTCTATACATTGTCAAGTTTCAAATTTATAAATGAAAGTGTTGTAGTTGAAATAACAAGGAATACACCTAAAAAGAAATAGATGTATAAAGTAGGGATATTTACCGTACTTTGTACTATCTATTTCAATAACTATGATAAGATAATTTCTTGTAATTCCAAAAGTATCATAAATTCACTTTTTGGATAAGGTATAGAAATTGACAATGTTAACCATTCCATACAAATGTAATTCCAGTGCATTAAAATACATAAATTCTCTAAGTATATAAATTAAAAGAATTAGAAATGTTATAAAAACAATTTAAGAAAAGAATAGGTGCAATATAAGTAAAATAAAATTAAAATGAAATGAAAATTTGGACCAGTCATAATTAAAAATAAAAAGGGTATAGATAGTCCATTAAAATAAGGTAGGGAATTAAGGGTAAAGTGAAATAGAATTTGGAAGTTAAATAAGGAGGGTAAGGGAAAGTTAGCGAGAAAAGATATTTAAAAGGAAGCGGTAAATGACCTTAAATTAAATAAGATGTAAACACATAAAAAGGTAAAGAAATATAGAACAGCAGAGGCACAATAATTAAATAAGAATGAATGAAGATACACACATGTAGCCTCTAGTATGCGTTTATGATGTGTGTGAATTATATTAGTATGTAAATAACTTAAATGGATATGAATGACATTGTCATTAGAATGAGTTTAAATGCGAGGTTAGTAATGTTACATAATAGAGGTCTGCCAATCGCAATGGGCCACCGACAGTTGTATATACGTTATACTGATGTGGGACATATCCAACAATAAGACCCATGGAGCATAAACGCTTGTGTATGGGTGAAGAGATACCCTCTGTAGAGTCTACTTCAATAAATTAATGGGAGGATATTGTTTTGATTGCATTGGGCAATCTAAATAGGATAGTGAGCAGCTCTATGCTATGTCAGTATGTATTGGTACCAAATCAGGAGCAGGATTGTACATAGGTTGAGTTCATCATCGGTCCTGCATGGTCAACAGGAAAAAAAGGGTTACACCTAACGGCCTATGCCTCCTACTAGGGTAGGTTACATTTTGTAATGTACCACCATAGTTGTCTACTAGTTTGTTCATTAGGTCAATGCTAGTTAACCCAATAAAAGAGTCTTTCAAAAATGAATGGAGCAGTCCAATGAGATGAGTCCTCTATAATCAATAATCTAAGTCCACTATAAGACAAGTAATTAATCCTTAAGGCAAGATAGAATAATGCTGAGCTATTGTTACATCGTATTAGACACAACGAGATGCATGTCGAGGCGTAAACTACCGTTGAGAGGTGGACATGGATGATGACGATGAGACACTCCAACGAGTCGACATTGTGGGATTCCGTCTCCAATGCGTAGTTGTATAGGTAGTCGTAATATGAGATGTACTTCCATATGGATGTGATATTGCATTGATGATGGATCCTGATGTGGTGCCAGATTATGGATATGGCGGGGATAGTATCTTGGTCCAAATAGAGACTATGGAACTTATATATTTATTAATATATGTATGTTGCTAAGGTCAACTTTAAGTAGATGAGGCATATCATATGCGTATATAGAGTCGAGACGACTAAGCAAAATTAAAAGACATAATATGTAATGGAAGACAATTGGTAAAACTAGTGTTATGTGTAAAATGTATAATTCACTAGTCAACAGAACGTTCTTCTGACCCCTGTTCATTGCAACCCATAGTATAGCTTAGACGTACATCTACCGGTGCAAGATGAGAATAATGGAAGGATAGTTTTCTTTAACCATGATCGGCACTGACAAGGACACAAGATATTGAAAGTCTCAACCTTGGTATTGATGCCAAAGTGGCACAACACCCAAATACGAACTGTTGTCGAAACAGATCTAGCGGAAATAAAAAAGAGTGCAAAAGAGTGTAGAAAAGTATAAAGACACGAGGTTTATAGTGGTTCGGCAATCACTATCCTAAATCCACATTATATTTTTATTAATTATGGATTTGAGTGAGAACTAGAGTCACTAGTCCAAGGGATTGATAGGTTTCTAAGCCTAGAACTGCCAACAGTATCTGCCTAGGGGACTACTGTGAGAGAGAGATGGGATATGAAGAAAGAGTGAAGTCCTAGATCTTTTTTTGGTGGCTATAGGGATGATATTCATAAAGAAACAGCGGTACAGATTCAGAAGCATGCTTAAGTTAAAGTCTAGAAGCAAGCCCAGGGATGCACCAATAAGCACGCTAGCCCAATTGCCCAAAATGACCTCTTAGTACCGAGAGCTTTACTTAGTTGTAAACCCATGCCTTTTGCTTGTCTTTCTCTTTTACCTTCATTACAATGTATTCTAAGCCGTTTTCCATAGACTTTGAGTTATTTACGATGATCTCTCGATAACACTTTTTATTATCCTTCTTTCTTTGCTTACTTATCATCAATCATGAGATTTTTTTTTCCAGAATTCTAAGAAAAGCATCTAACGATGTGTATTTGGAGTTGTAATTAAAGTATAAGAGTACTGTAGGACCCAAAGGCAAAAGAAGCCTCTCGGTATCGAAATCTTTCTATTTCTTCAATGTACTTGAGATTTTCCAAGTTCCATCTTCTAGTTCTTCTAACTGTGTTTCCAAGTTCTCAAGCCTCATCATCATCTTAACCTTCTACTTCTAGTTGGATTCTACCTAGTTAAATACCCATTTAGCACTTGCCCCCAGGGTATGCTTTTGTTGAAAACAAAGTGTGATCTGGATCCATATAAGATCTAACTTGTTATCGACTAATTCTAGTGATCATTCAGGTATTTCTTTGAAGCATTGCCTTTGTTCGGTAAATTTCCCTTTAACTGCTTTGCAAAGATAGAATTCCATTCTCCGTACTAAGGATATGATCTATACTTCAGCGATCGCTTCATCCCTTAAACTATTATGCTCCTTATTTTTCCAAGCTTTTTTCCAACTATTGAGGGAAACAATATCTCTGCACTCTGAATCCTGCTAGTATCGACAGCTTTCATTCCCACCGATTGCTTATATATAAGTTCAACACTTAGAATTTTTTCTTATCTTATTTTCTCTTGTGATTTCTTGCTTCTGTTTACATGAGATGATTTTCCCGACTACTTCCTCCTCTTGTGTTCCAAAATTTTCCATCGTTCATCTATTTCAACCGCCAACTGTTCTTCCATCACCGACCACTTTGCTGCTGACCAAGCTCAGCCACCGCCTTTCAGGTCACCATTACCGCTTTACTTTAGATCACTTTAAAAGCTTCTAGGACTGAGAACTGATAGCCTTAACCACCGATGCAACATTCCAACTATACAAGGGTAGTGATTGGTCATCAACACGGTGATGGTGATGATAGGGGTGAGGTCGATTTAAGCTGTGAAGAGGTGGTTGAAGTTTGGTTTGCGCTCGACCTTCAATGAATTCAAATTTTTCCTTGGTCATGTGCACACCATTCTAAAGAAATGTTCAACTCTCCGACATCAGCTAACTTTTGTTAAAACTCGACTAACCCTATATCATTGCTTGAATTTTGTTACAATAGTTCTCATTCGAGGATGGTCGTATTTGATAATTCCATTACCATACTTTTCCTAATACTACACTTCTTGTATTCCTATAAAGAAGAGCTTTCATGTCTCTCAGGACGAAGATTCCATTATCAATTATTCATCGATAATGGGTAAACTCCAATATATAGTTCCTTTATATAATGTGGATTGTTTTTCTAGCATAAGTAAGCTATTTATAAAGGATGGTCTGTTCATTATGTATAGGACGTGTGACTCACACTATATAGATTAACACTTTGCCTTGCTCCCGGTCAATACTCAGAATCCGATTGGTCAACATACATCAACATCCTTTGGATTTAGGATGTTGGTCACATGGGTTTTGATATTTGGTATAAATCATATTATTGAATGTCAATCCTATCCAGAATGGCTTGTCGATCGCCATGCTTTATGTTCGGTGAGGGTACATCTACTCCTCCTAAAGCTAGATCCCTTATGGTGCAATTTTTAAATCCTACGCTTCCTACTTTAGGTGGACAATAACCGCAGACCTTCAGAGGATGGTTGTCCAATATAAAGTTGCCAACTTCGATGGACGAATATATTATCCTTCGAGTTTCCCCAGTCCAATTATGCTTTCGAATTCTAATCCTAGATTATTGGATTCTGATAACACCTATCCAGGGTTCAGCATGACTATCCTCCCTCTTCCATGACCAAGCATGTTCCACTATCCCGCTAGGGCAGTTATGGATGAAAGTGCTAAGGATCATGTAATATGGAATATTAAATAAACTATATGCAGAATGTAAATATAGAAGTAAAAATAATAAAGTAAATGACATCAGAGATTTTTATATTGGTTCGAACTTTCCGTTCTACGTTCAGTCCCAGAATCCTTTTGGAATTTAACTATCAACCCTCGCTTTACCCGAGGAATAGGTATTACATTATCTGAGCAACCGAATAGGACTTCAACCACCTAAGCAACATAATATCAACTGCCTGAGCCATCGAACATGACTTTGATAATACAGAGAATTATCTTGACTGAATGTGCTCTTTTAATAGCATGGATAAGTCTTTAGAGTATACCCTTCCTATAATCTTCTCCTTTGTGGTGTGTAATATAATTCGTGAAGACAAGAAGTTTATTAAATCACTAATGAAGTATTCTTGAATGAACAAGTGATCCAAATGAAGTACTGAATGCTTAGAGTTCAAATAACAAGATAGATTAGAAATAAAATTGAGAACTGATTGTTAAAAAATGAAATTCATGGTTATTTATAGAGATTAAGAGTTGTATTCATTCGTGAAAGATAGCCATGAAAAGATATGGAAGCAACTCTTGAATCAAGAGTTGTTTTTGTTCGTTGAAGTGAACCGTCTCTTGAAAAAATAGCCATTATGAAATTCAACCGTTTAAATGGAGCAACATAGCCAGATGAATTGATTTAAAATCAAAACAGCAAGGAAATAGTTCAAAAATGGCTTAATTTAGTCGGCTAAAATATCATATTCAGCCATCTGAATATTCAAATTAATTTATGCACATGCATAGTTTTCAGCCGGCCGACTCATGCCATTCAGCCGGCACAGTTTAGTGTTTTCTGGTCTATCAAATTTTTTTTGATGAACTTTATATTATGCATGTGTGCATATACCACTTTGGAGAGATTTCAACATATGTTTACTACTAAACTCAAACCTTAAACTTAATACTTTGCTGAAGCATTATTCCGAAATCTGGTCTGCAAATTGTTAGACTTTTTCTCGAGTAAAAACAATATCTTTTCCTGCAAGTTTGGTTAGTTCATATAATATTTACTTATATAGTTATCACAATCAAAACATCAATTGGTTCTAACATTCTCCCCCTCTGATGACAAATATGCAAGTTTATGAATATATAGAATAATTTTCTCGCCCTGATTAGATATTCCCCCTATCTATCTTATGCACCCCCTTTGTCATCGACAAAAAGGAAAAAGAATTGATATGAGAAATAAAATGGACAAACATTTTGTATAAACATATAGACATGGAAAATAAATAAACATTTCACATAGAAACTTCACATAGAAAATGATATTAATGATTGCAGAAAATATTACAAACACATAAACATCACAAATTTTTAAGATCAAAACATGTATTAACCATACAAAATACTCATATAACATATTGTCAAGAACTAAATATCATCGGAACATAACAAATAGTCAAATAGTTTAGATAAAAAACATACCAACTCATTCTTCGCTACGTTCTTCTTCTTCCTTGCCTTCTTCTTTCGAGGTTGTACAAAAAAATGGTGCCGGATTTTCAAGAATACTTGTTGAAGTGGATCCGAAACAAAAAAATTTTTCCTAAATTTTATTCAAAAGACCTTTTATCGGGTTTAGCTTTTTGTTTGTTTTAGAAACCTTCTTCTCAACATTAGCTAAACGTTGATTGAGTTTTCTTTGATTATGGGATAACATGAGAAGAGCTTACTTAGGTGGCATGTCAATATTTAATTCATGATTTTCATCGTCCTCTTCTTCTTGTTGAGGGACTTAAGAAGAGGAGGCAATATTCATGTCTCGAGATTGCGGAATTCCTAGATTACGATTTGCGACCCATTCTGGAAAACTAATGTTTTGTTGACTTTCAAGATGCTTAGGAAGACCCATGAGACTAAGCGTTTTGGAGTTAAGCCCACCTATAGTCGTGAAGTCGTAATCGGGCAAAGGAACACCAAAATTTTGTATTATCCGCATTATGTAAGCACCATGATGAATAGTTTTGTAGCTTCTCCTATGATTGACATTAAGAAATTCATCCAAGATAATTTATGCCCCAGTTAACTCTCTAAGAGGAATAAATAGCATAGAGGGCTTTAAAGTCATGTTTATAAACTTTTTCATAGCTTTCGGTACATGGTTGAAGAAACATATGAGCGCGTGATGAAAAATTCTTGCTTTTGGACATAATGCACTAGATTTTAGTTCAGTTAAGTCGTCGGACAAAAATTTATGTGAAACTTCATCACGTTTATACATATTAACATCAACCATTTCAATGTCTAAACCCACGAATGGACATCTTAGAATATATTCTAATCATTGTAGGTGTAAGTAAATTTTAACACCACAGACCAAAGTCCAAATATAATCGTCTTTGTATTGAGGATTATGATGGTTCAGATTCATATTAGCATGAAAAAGCTTGATCAATCGAGGATAAAATTTAACATTATTAGCATCATAGACCTAATAAGTGAATCGAATCATTTTCTTTCGCCAATTCTCTAATAGCATACCCATTAAAATCTAGAAATTTCATAAATGCACCCTTAAAAAGCTTTGAATTTTTCATGCTATTGAAGCAATTCACAACTGTATCATTACATAGCCATGCTCGAATTTGACTTTTAGATGGTCCAGTTGTCGCTCTATTGCTGTTTTTGATCTTGGTGGCATGTTGTTTTATGGAAAATGAAGAAAAATTGAATTTTTAAAGAAGTTAGGTTTGATGTTTTTTTTTAACTAGTGAGTTGTTGGGTAGATGGAGAATGAATAGGTCGATGATAACAAGAAGGAGATTAGATTAGATCCTTGCTTTAAAAAACTTGCATGTCTATTAAAAGAAACATAAACAAATTGAATTAGCCGGCTGAAATATTGAAGGTAGTCGGCTGAAATGCAGAAAAAATGATCCATAAGGAATTAGTTCAAAATTGGTATGATTCAGTCGGCTGAATGGGTGGATTTAGTCGGTTGAATTTTGAAAATTTTTATTTGCTTGAATGTTCAATTGGCTGAACCCAAAGGTTCAGTCAACTGGATCTGTTGAATTTTTGAGGTTTAACCTATTTTCAGTTCATTGTACTTAGGTTAACAAATAATGCTATATATATGTGTTTGGGGGCTTTATTCTCATGTTAAAAAGAATACAATTTTATTTCAACAAACATATTATACATCCAAATTACAATATCAATTTCATGAACATCAATTTATGAAAACGTAGATTTTATTTTTGGAAGTCTTGGATTCCTCTGAAGAGGAAATTTCGAATGAGTTTGGTTCAACTTTGGTGTCATTTCGTAATGGATTAATAGGAGACCAAGCATTACATTGAGCACCTTGATCATAAGAATTTGGAGATACATGAGGTCGTTGAGGATATGGATTGTGCACACCTTGTTTATGAGTCGTTCCATAGAATTTGTGGCAAATTGTTGAAGAAAATTTAAACGTCTACCATGATGTTTTTTCTCATAATACATCTACCATGGTGATTAGGAGATGGAGTAATCTTTACTGTAACATATATTGGAGCAGATTTATTTGACGAATCTGAAGTTGGAGTGCAGAAAATAATTGATGAGAAATCGAAATTTTCTTGAGATGACATTTTATAAGAGGATGTGTATATATACTTAATGTTAGTTTATATGAATTAAAAAAATTCTCTTCATGTGTATATATACACACACATATGTATATTGGTTTTTCTATTTCTGTAGTTTAAATTTTTCGATTAACATTAATCTCTAAACTTCAGCAAATCTTTTTACTATCTATAAGTTATAAATAGTTATAAGTTTGTAAGGTGACAAAGCATAAAAAGATTACTACCATATATAAAACAAAAAGAATGCAAGGTCTTAATGTAATTAATATAATAGAACATTGGAAAGTTATATGACTATCTCTCACGAGTGCGAGTTTGATTCCATCATCTTCATTTTTTGTCCAATCAAATTTTTATTTACTTTAAAACTTTTTACTTACACTTGATTATCAATTATAAGTCATGTAATGACATAATTCCTAGTTTACGTCTTAATGTAAGAAAAATATTTTCATTAAAGGTTTAATAAATATGTCCGCAACTTGATTTTTTGATGATACAAAATCAAGAGATGTTACCTTTTTCTAAGTTATCACGAAGAAAATGATGTCGAATTTCAATATGTATAGTTTATGAGTGGTTTATTGGATTTTTTAATAAATTTACAGCACTTATATTATCACAATAAATTTTGATTTAGATAAATTTATATTTTGTTGCATGTATATTACTTGAGCACTTGCCAAAGCAGTATAATTATATTCTGCTTCACACGTCGAAAGTGAAATGCAATTCTATTTCTTACTAAACTAAGATACTAAAGATTGTCCAATGAAATGACATGTACCACTTGTACTCTGTCAATCCATTCGATATCCTCCAAAATCAGCATCACTATATGATACTAACTCAAAAGGACATTCTTTCGAGTAAAAAAGGCCATAGTCTTTAGTTTTTCTTAAGTAGCGTAGAATTCGTTTCACTGCTTGCAAATATGATTCTTTGGGATTTTCTTGAAATCATTCACATAAGCATATACTCATCATTATATCAGGATAACTAGAAGTTAAGTATAGTAATGATCTAATCATACTTCCATATAGTTTTTGTCAGTACTTTTGCAATTTTCATCTTGATCGAGATATACCGTAGTACTCATAGGTGTTGGTTTAGCAGAAGTATTTTCCATACCAAAACAATTTGCTAGATTATTACAATTCTATTCTTGATCAATAAAAATATCATTATTTAATTGTTTGATTTGTAATCCAAGAAAATATGAAAGTTCTCACATATGAGACATTTCAAATTCTCTTGTCATAATATACGAAAATTCTTAACATAATTTTTCATTCGTGGAACCAAAAACAATGTCATCTACATAAACTTGTATTATTAAAATATCCTTTTTATCTTGTTTTATAAACAAAGTTTGATCTAATTTTCCAATTTTAAAACTATAATTAGAAGATAACTTTTAAAACAATCATACCAAGCACAAGGTGCTTGTTTTAAACCGTATAAAGCTTTCTTTAATTTATAAACATGGTCTGGAAAATTTTCATGTGAAAATAATGGTGGTTGTTCTACACACACATTTCCTTTTATAATTCCGTTTAAGATAGCACTTTTACATCAATTTGATATAGTTTAATGTTATGAAAACATGAAAAAGCTAGTACAAAAACGTATTGCTTCTAGTCGGTCTATAGGTGCAAACGTTTCTTCATAGTATATTCCTTCTTCTTAATTGTACCCTTGAGCAACTAATCTAGCTTTGTTTCGAATAATATTCCCTTGCTCGTCAGTTTTATTTTTGTAAACTCACTTAGTTTCGACGGCTGTCTGATTATTAAGTCTAGGAACTAACTCCCAAACTTTGTTTCATTCAAATTGATTTACTCTTCTTGCATGGCTATAATCTAGTTATCATCAATTGGGGCTTCTTTACCATTTTCTGGTCCAATGTTCGATAGGATACATGACCCATTTGATTTAATTGTTTTCGTGTTCTTACATTAAAATTTATTTCTCCAATAATATTTTCAATCGGATGATTTCTTAGTAGTCTTGATAGAGATCGCATCTCATTTTCATTAGGTAAACTGTTGTTTTCAGTTTTAGTATTATTTTCAATGTTTTCAATATCATCTTCTATGATATTTGATTTTGGAATTATTTCTTCATCTTCAATTATATTATTAAATTTGAAATTTTCATATGCTGACACATGAAGCGTTTCTTCGATTATTTTAGTTCTTTTATTATAAATTCTGTATGCCTTGCTTCATTCCAAGTATCCAATGAATATTCCTTCATTGGATTTTGGATCGAATTTACCAAGTTGGTCTTTTGTATTTAATAAAAACATTTGGAACTGAAAATTTTAAAATATGATATGTTAGGTTTTCTTCTATTAAAAAGTTCATATGGGGTATGTTTTGTTAATGGTTTAATGGAGACTTGATTTAAAACATAGCAAGCAGTTGCTACAGCTTCTGTCCAAAAATGTTTAAGTAGAGTGCTTCCATTTAATTAGGTTCTAGCATATTTTTGAAGTGTTCTGTTTTTCCTTTCTACAACTCCATTTTGTTTCGGAGTTCTACGAAATGAAAGTTTGTGAAAAATTTCTTTCCTACTAAAATATTTTCCAAAAATATTATTATAAAATTCACCACCGTGATCGCTTCTAAAGTTTTTAATTTTTATATTTTTAATATTTTGAATTCTCTTAGCAAAGTTTTTAAAATTCAAAAGTATCACTTTTATTTTTCATAAATATTGTCCAAGAGTATTCTGAAAAATCATCTACAGTTACAAAAACATATTTATTATGATTTCTAGATTGAACTTGAGTTGGTCCAAAAAGATCTAAAAGTAATAACTCAAGTGTTTGTAATGTAGAAATAATTTTCTTTGATTTAAAAGTAGATTTAGTTAATTTTCCTAGCTGATAAGCATCACAAATACTATTTATTTTAAAATTCATTTTTGGTAAACCTTTAACTAAATTATTTTTAAATAATTTGCTTATTGCTTTGAAGTTTATATGACAAAATCTTTTGTGCCATTACCAAGGATCATTTTCTTCGACTACAAGACACATATTTGTGTTATGATTAACTTTCATATTTAAAATGTATATATTACGTTCTCTAGTTCCTTCAAAAATAAGATTCTTGTTTTGATCAAATATATTACATTTATTTTCTGAAAGATACATTGAAATCTTTATTGCATAGTTGGATTATACTAAGCAAATTATGTTTTAAATTTTTAACTAGTAAAACATTTGTATAAGAGGTAAGTTAGATGTACCGTCATTTCTCACATCACCTTTGCCAATGATATATCCTTGGAATTATCTGCAAATGTTATAGATCCTCCATTTGAGTAGATAATGTTAATCAACATGTCTTTGCTTCCTATCATGTATTTTAAGCAACCACTATCAAGTATCCACTCTCCTCTTTTCTTAGTTGGTACCTACGAAAAATATAGAGATGACGTTGGTACCCACTTTTTGTTAGGGTCCTAAGGGTTAGGTCTAAGGAAACCAAACCCAAGTGGGCTTAGAATTCCCTTTATAAGTAAATTTATTACTTTTATGAACTGTATTTATAAAAGTATTAATATACTTATTTCTAAACGAATTATTATTAGTTTTTGGCACCTAAATCTTTATATTTTTTGTGTTATAACTGTCCTTTTTTTGCGTGAAAACCTTTGGTTTTAATTTTTCTTTTACAAAAAATTTATGTATTTTGAAATTTTTATGTAGTGAAATATTCCTCTTTCAACTAGATTTTGAGGAATTTCTATATCCTAAACCTTTCTTATTGAAAGAGGTTTGAGAGGTATTAATAATTCTAGAAAGATTTCTCTACCTTTGTTAAAGTTAGAAACATTTTTAGTAATATTTTCTAATTCGGTTTTAAGACTAGTATTGTTTTGTTCAAGAATTTTGAAATTAGATTTTAAATCATGATTTTCTGCCGCTACTTTCATATTCTTTTCTTTTTGAACTTCAATCTCATTTGATATCATAGTGAGTTAAGAAAATACATTAGACAAAGATTCTTGTGTTTTAACAAGTTCTTCTTCTAGGATTTTCTTTTCATCTCTGAGCATATCAATTTCTATTACACCACCGTTTAGTTTTTCTATAGCATCTTTAGATTTTCTTTTAACGCCTTTTAGTTTATCCAATAATTTCGAGTTGGTCTCAGCTAAATCATCAAGGTTAGATCACTTACTTCATCAGTTGAAGCCGTAAAGCACACATTGGCTTGTTTGGAGTCAATGTGAGTGTCACTGTCTGATGAGGAAGATGATTCTGAATCATCCCATGTAATAGAAAATGCTTGCTTCTTCTTATATTTGTCCCTTTTATTCTTTTACCCGTCTTTCTTTTGATCAGGACAATCCTTCTTCATGTGACCCTTTTTGTTACATTCATAGCATTCGAGATTTGAAGCTGATGGTTTGTTGGTGTTCTTATTATTTCCAAATTTACTGTTCTTACTGAATTTCAATTTTTTTTTTTGAAATTCTTAGCTATAAATGCCATGTTATCTTCATCCAAACCTGAATCTGCTTGATCAGCTGGGAATGCTATGGTCTTTCTATCGTCGGCTTGATCCTATTTTTCCTGCAAGTTTACTTCATATGACATAAGATTTCCAATTTACTCTTCAATTTTTATGGTAAATATATCGTTAGCTTCTTCTATAGCAAGACTTTACTTTCCCATCATCAGTTAAAGATTTTAGGATTTTTGGGACAATATCGAAATCTTTGTATTTTTCTCCTAGTGCCAATAGTGAGTGATATATGTCTTGAAATACAGAATACATTTCATTTATAGTCTCATTCTATTTCATTGAGAAATTTTGAAATTGATTTTTAAGCATAGAAGTCTTGCTTTGTTTAACTTTTTTTGTTCCTTCATATGTTACTTTAAGAGTTCACCAAATTTCATACACTGTTATACACATGCTAATTCTGTTAAATTCATTTTTATCTAAAGCACAAAATAGCATATTCGTAGCTTTTGCATTTGAGGTAGCATCTAACATTTGTGTGTTTGACCATTTGCATATGGTGCGGCTGGTATAATATATTCTTCTTGAGTTATAGTCCAAGTGTTATATCTATTTGCCTACATATAAATTCTCATGCGAGTAGGCCAAAAATTATAATTCAAACCATTAAATAGTAGTGGTCATGTAGTGGATTGACCTTCAATGAAACTAAATGAAGCAGTATTTTCCATATTATTTGATTATCAAAAAACTTTGTTACGGTTTTATGATGACCTGTTCTGATATCAAATGAAAGTGACTAAGGATCATACAATATAGAATATTAAACAAACTATTACTTATGCAGAATGTAAATGTAAAAGTGTAAATAATAAAGGAAGTAACACCGGATATTTTGATACTATTTCGAACTTCGCGTTCTATGTGCAGTCCTGGACTCTTGGAATTTAACTATCAACCCTCACTTTACTTGGAGGAAAAATTATTACACCGCCTGAGCAACCGGACATGACTTCAACCGCCTAAGCAACATAATAGCACTTCAACCCCCCAAGCATCTGAACAAAACGTCAATAATATAGAGAATCTTGACTGAATGTGCTGTTTTAATAGCACAGATAAGCCTTTAGAGTACACCCTTCCTATAGTCTTCTCCTTTGTGGTATATCGTGTAATTCATGAAGATGGGAAGTTTATTAAATCACTAATGAATTCTATAATGAACAAGCGATCAAATTGAAGTATTGAATGCTTAGAGTTCAAATAGCAAGATAGATTAGAAATAAGAATAACTGAATGTTAAAAAAAGGAATTTATGGTTACTTATAGAGACAAACAGTTGTATTCGTTCGTGAAAGATAGCCATGAAAAGATATGGAAGCAACTCTTGAATCAAGAGTTGTTTCTATTCATTAAAAATGAAGTGTCTATTCAATAAATAGCTTTTATGAAGATTCAACCATCTGAATGGAGCTACTCATCCAGCTGAATCGATTTAAAATCGAAATAGCAAGGGAATAGTTAAAAAATGGTTTAATTCAACCGGTTGAAATAATATTTTCATCCATCTGAGTGTTCAAATTAATTTGTGCATATACACAGTTTTTAGCTGGCGGACTCATGCCATTCAACCGGCTGAGTTTAGTGCTTTCTGGGTTATCTAATTTTTTGGATGAACTTTATATTATGTGTATGCATATACCTCTTTGGAGAGATTTTAACATATATTTACTACTAAACTCATACCTTAAACTTAATACTATGCTGAAGCTTCAATCTGGAATTTGGTCTACAAATTGTTAGACTATTTCTCGAGCAAAACTAGTATCTTTTCCTACAAGTCTGGTTAGTTCATATAATATTTATTTATATAGTTGTCACAATCAAGACATCAAATTTCTAGGTTCTAACAATGGAAACCTAACTTGCATGCTAACTCCTATCTCTGGGAGTCTGCGATTAAATTGCTTGGTCTCGAACATTCCTTCCTTTGTGTTGCCAATTTCTAGGCAACAACCGATATCTGCATGTTAGGGTCGAATTAACGATTGACCCTTGCTTGATTATTCCTTTTTGACATTGCTAAACTCTAGGCAATGGTGTATTCTTGAAGTTCGAGGTCGAATTACCAGAGTGACCCTTATGAAATTGTAGCTTCTTGTCGTCTCCTATCTCCATACAGTGGAAAAATTCTATTTGTGTTTGTTAAGTCTCTCTTGATCGGTCGCTAACCTTGAATAATCCTAGTTCCATGCTACTCCTTGTTGTTGAGGGGCAGAAGTTAGATTGTTTACTTTCTTGTATATATAGTTTCGTTGTATGCTTATCCCTATTAATAAGACTTATTATTTCCAATGCCAGAATCCAAGGATTGATGGGATAGAAATATCATGGGGCAAATTATCCGACTTCCACAGTCTACATGTGCTCTTCCTATTCTTATCCTGAATCAAGATTCTTGAATAGTACTTGTTTTCGAGCATTCATGACCATCCTCAATTATCCTAGACCGAGCGTGTCCTACTTGATCACCATTAGACGTTGAAATCTAATCAGACACCATTTTCAATCTTCAGAAACTATTGGACGAATTATTCAATTTTGAGTATCCTTTTTTGAGGCTACCTATTACGGGCTACAACCCAATTCCTGACAATTGCAGCCGTAGATTTTGCCATGTAATAGTTTCTATTCTCACAAACTAGCACGTTATGGTTTGATTCCAAGAGTTTCGTCTTCATGTTGCCTTTATCTGGGAAACGACAAATCCCTTCAAGTCGAGAACAAACCATCCAATCGTTCCCTTGGCTATTTCCTGGCAAGCTAGCTTAATTTATCCGATCAATACTGAAAGTCACTACATGCCAATGTTGCCTATCTCCAGGCAACGACTAATTCCCGCAGGTTAGATTTGAATGATCTAATCGACTTGAAAGTGATATAACTTTTCGGGTGGTGCTTATCTATAGGCTACAGCCCATTCCTGCATGTTAGGTTTGAATTATTCAGTCGATCCCTAAGCGAGTCATCTAACCTTCTCTTCATTGTCTATTTTTTAGCAATGATGAATTCCTGAAGGTTAATGGTTCCTCTCCCCAGCGTTGCCTATATTCAAGTTGCACTAGATTCTTGGAGATTAGATTTTCTCCTTACCGATGTTTCTTATCTCTGGGCAATGCCAGATTCCTGATGGTGGGGTCAAATTATACAATCGACCTTGAGTGAATGTACCTTTCTGGCTTAACCTATCTCCAAGAAACACTAGATTTTAGAAGATCGGGGTCAACTTTCCCCATTGACCTGGCTGGTTGAGTCGATTTTCCCCATCGAACCGGCAACTTAGATCTTCCCAACATTGCCTGTCCCTGGGCAATACCGGTTCCCAGAAGGTTAGGGGTCAATTTTCCCCATCGACCTGATGGTTTGAGTCAATTTTCCCCTATCGACCTAGTGGTTAGACGCGATTTTGCCGATTGACATAGCGGTTTTGACATTTCTGACATTGCCTATCTCCAAACAACATCGGTTCTTAGAAAGTTGGGGGTCGATTTTTCCTGTCGACCCAATGGTTTGAGTCGATTTTCCCCACCAATATGGCAGTTTAGACCTTCGCGATGTTGCCTGTCTCTAGACAATGCCAGTTTTCAGAAGTTTGGAGGTTAATTTTCCTCCATCGACTCAGTGGTTTGAGTCCATACTCCTCGTCCACTATCCGAGGATTGAGGACCATTTTCTCGGCAATGCTACTTGTCGTACGGCATAAGAGTGTTGCTGCAACACCCCTAATTTTTAATAACATTATTCAGAAGATTTAATTAGAAAAATTAAATAGTATAATGTAAATATTAGAGTGATAAGAGGATTGAGATTTGAAAATTTAAACTAGAGGCCGAGCTTAATTAAATAAATGGCTGTAAAAGGTTTCATATATTAATTAGTAAGAAAACAATTAACGTATGGGCTTAATAGGTATCTACCGCACCCATTACCTTAAAGATATCGTTTCCTTTACTTTGCATGTTCATTTTGCAAAACCCAAAAATGTAAACCAAAAGCACAAAGCCGACCATTATCTAAGGAAGAAACGGGGAAAAATAGAATTAAAGCTAAGGAAACAAGCAAGGAGGATTAATCTAAATCAAATCTCAAGTTCCTTATCCTAATCAAGGTGAATAATAATCAAAACCATCTCTATTTTTGTTTTTAATGATCTTTTGATTTCGGGTTTA
The DNA here is from genome assembly GCA_030765085.1 of Allium cepa. NCBI lineage: Eukaryota > Viridiplantae > Streptophyta > Magnoliopsida > Asparagales > Amaryllidaceae > Allium > Allium cepa. The sequence continues at coordinate 268,120,647 of CM060931.1, read as the reverse complement.
AGTTTAAATCCATTATGATGATTTTTGAAGATGACATGCTTGGATTTCATGATATGATATATTCAAACAAGTCTATTTGATTATTGTTTTATACGGTTTTAAGGCTAAGATCGTTTATTTTGGATTTCGAATTCCATAAGGAATTTATATGTTATGTAAAACATTAATTTGGAGATGTGTTTTAATTTCTGTAATTTTCCATGCCATCGAAAATTTATTATAAATTTTCAAAGGAAAATATGAATAATTGGGTTTAGAAATTAATTTTGGTTATGTTATGAAGAATTTGGGTCTAAAATTTATATATTTTAGATAACATATTAACAGTGAGTTTATGTGATTTTTGGAGATTTTTCCTAAGTAAATTACCATGACAATTAAATTATATTAGATTGAGGACTTAATGTTTTAACCGTTTAGCTTAAGGAATGGCTTATTTGCTAAATTGTTTTAATTAGATCTGAAATAATTACGGCAGTTTTATTTTAGAAAAATTTGAAAAGTTTACAGCAATCAATTAAATGTTTACAAATAGGCAGGTTAGTTAAAAGCAATTACTTAAAAAGTCACTAAAATAGTCTTTAACTAGAAATTATGTTTTGCCTCTATCAGTAGTACCTTTCGATCCTATACTTCCACCTCAACCAAGTCGAAACCAACCAAGTCAAAACCAATGCACATTATATCAATAAGTTGGCACATAGTGGATTCAAGAACGGCAGAAGGTGTGGAGTCAAAACTAATGCTTTTGAAGGGGTCAAAGCCTTTGTTTTACCATCCGAAGATATGCGCTTGCCTTGTTTTTAGAAGGATGCGTTCGAAGGGGTCAAACCCATTTAAAATAGCTTTCAAAAATGTTGTCGCCTTTTTGTTTTGAAAAGATAGCTTTTGAATGAGTCATTTTTTTTGAATCAACGTCTTCAAAAGGGTAGTTTGAACCCGGTCAAAACCCTGCTGCCGATCTTATGCCTTTTGAAGGGATAGAAGTAATCAACTCTATCGAAAGGTGGCTTTTGTTTTATAAATGAAGTCAGCCACTTCCTAAAGCTTTGGAAAGGGTTTAATGGTTACGAAGGCATTGGCTTCGAAAGGGGTTTCGAAGCTAACCTTCAAATGTTTTACTTAAATGATAAGTGCTTTCAAAAGGATGATTCCGAAGTCAACGGTTTTCCCTCAATCATTTTTATTTAAAGGTTAATGGTTTCAAAAGGGGTACTTTTGTTTATATTCACTTTGACTCAAAAGATATTTTTAGAATAAACCCAATGGTTTCGAAAGGGATACTTTCAAAAGGTTTCAAAAGGGGTACTTTCAATGATTTCGAAGCTACACTTCTAAGAGTTAATATGTAATGCTTTAATACTTTTGAAAGGAATGTTTATGAGGGTTTCAAAAGAGATGATTTAAAGTGTTTCAAAAGGCATATGCTTAGTGTTTTGAAAAGAAGATTTGAATGCTTTCGAAGGAGGTTATCCATAGGCTTTGAAAGTAAAAGTTTAAGTTTAGAAAGCCTTAGTTGTCAAAACAAAAAAACCAATCTCATTTTTAAAGGAAACCATGGCATAATAAAGGAGTTTTAAAATGGCTTTTAAGTATGAAGTTTTTGAAGAAGCTTTCTTTGATAAAATAATAGGTTAAAGGGATTAACTATTTTTCATATGAAAATGATTTCAAGGATACTAAAGTACAGATGTTGGTGTTATTATGTTATTATGTTTGCTTCTTCTAGTACACACACTAACATATATTCACATTATAGTGGAACCATACGTGTATTTGGGGAAAGGGCAGAGTAACCAACTAGCTTGACCAGTAGTGAATATAAATTGAGTTAACTCTTGAATGAGTAGAATTGCATCGAGGAGGTCAGATAGACCAGAATATAGGATGCCTAAATATTGATTAATGAAGTTGTCAGATAGACAGGTTCATAGTAAATCCATGAAAACTATGTTCTGAAGGAGTTATTGGTAGTGGCCAATAGGTTTGTAGTGAACCTATGAAAACTATATCCGGATTAAGTTATGATAGAAGTCAATAGGTTCCTAGTCAGCCTATGAAAACTAGGATAAAAGGGAAGTTATTAGAGATACTAATTGGTTCAGGGAGAACCCATGAAATAATGAAGTTATTGGCTGGGGCCAATAGGTTCTTAGTGATCCCACGTAAACTATGAAACTGGAGAGGGAGTCCATAAGTTTTAAATAGGTTATTAGCAAGCTCATGGAAAATAATAGGTTAATATTGAACTTAGAAACTATAACTGAGACAGATAGTCAAAATGAATGGGAATGGGTAATCCAAAATTGATTTACTTGTTTGCATATCATCATAATATTTTGAATTGTTATGTTTTAACCATTGTGGATGCAGCATCACAGTATATGATTTTTATAAATTTTTGGATCAGATACTAGTGAGGGGAAAACCCATTCTGCTAAGCGGTTTGGTCACACTAAATATCAAAATGGTTTGAGATAGTAGGTGTTAGCGCCAGATTGGTCACTAACACCCTTGAGTAGAGTTATGTAGAGAGATTAATGAAGAAAGTAAATTTAAACAGATAATAATATGCTAAATTAAATGCAGGAAACAAGAACACCAGATTTATAGTGGTTCGGCGTAACTGCCTACGTCCACTTTGAGGTTAATCTTTATTGCTTTTCTCAATAATCGATTACAGATACAATCCGTACACCAACTATTTGATTACAATTGTTAAGCAAAGAAGATTAGTGTTGAATGAGTCTTGAATGCGGCAGAGTCTTCTCGGTGTTCTCGAAAAAGGTCACTTTCACTGTGCCCCTGCCTCTCTATTTATAGACAAAAATGGGTTGGACTTCCTTGATGGGCCTAGAGCTAGATATCTCGACCCAAAGTGAATGACTTCCGCGTGCCGAACCACTAATGCCGATCGGCAAACGCCAAGCCGTGTCTCGAAGCCGAACGGGGCAATATGTTGAGTGAAATGTGTTGGCGGAACGAGGTCCGACGCCGAACGAGGGGAGATGCCGAGCGGTATGCTTAAGCCAAACGAGGCTGGAATGCCGAACGATACCTCTATGCCGAACAAGGTTGGAATGCCGGACGAGGCCGAATGCCAAACGAGCTTTATGCCGGTCGAGATTGAATGCCGAACTACTTTTCCATGCCGACCGGGGACTTGTGCCGAACAAGGCTGGAATGCCGAACGACCATGCTATGCCGAACGGCCCTCAATGCCGAACGAGGTCAGGATGCCGAGCAGTGTGGAATGCCGAACGACCATGCTGTGCCGAATGGCCCTCAATACCGAACGAGGATAGATGCCGAACATCCTAGTCGTGCCAAACGGGGACAGATGCCGAATGGCCTAGACGTGCCAAACGGGGATTGATGCCAAACGAAGCCCGGATGTCGAACGATGCTGGATGCCGACCGAGGCCTCTTCATCAAGTCTTTGGTTGCCAGGTCAAGCCATTGGGTAACACTTGTCCCCCAAAGTGCATTATGTGGATGAATATGATGCGCTCTTGAGTCACGAGTCCTCCATGTTTTGCTTTAAGCCCTGGTTTCGTTTCCTCGATGGTACTTTCTCTTGAATGCCGATTGAGTCAGTGTATGCCTAACGACATGCCGATGACGAATGCCATACTAATTTCGAACGATATAGCTGATGCCGAGCGAGGGATGCGCTTTGACCGGTTCTACTGGCCATTGTCCCTTCGACTTCCTTCCTTCCCCTATAAAGGTCGGCACTTCACTTCTTCTTCTCTTTTTCACTTTTACCTCCGCTATCCCGTACTCACGAACCTTGCTTTTTAACAAACTCCAAAGAGTTAACTACCCTTCCCTCCTCAAACATCGTACGTTGCCTCACTACTTTCCCAAATCAATCGAAACTAATTAAAACCGCGCTCCTTACTCTAGAATTCCCCCGATTTTCGAGCCATAATAGGTATTGACCCCTCTCTTTAATTGCATTCCCCTGAAAAAAATTAGCACGAAGTTCAAGTTCATGAATTTTGGTAGAACCGTGGCCAATAGGTATCGCCCGGATAAAGGAATCGAATGATGATTAGGATATATTCTAAGGCTAGGCGGTGTAGAGGAAAGAAGGAGAGGTCAGGGGTATGCGAAAAGGAGGGAGTTAGTTGAAGACGTACTGCTGTGGATTGGCATGATTCCCTCATGCCGAACGAGATTGGAGGGAAAAACAGAGGAGGGGCAGGAATTGGCTGGAATGCCGATCGACATGGCTCGGAATGACTTACCGAACGACTCGACCATGTCTTTCGGTAGGGATGGAGGAAAAGGATAAAATTGTTCTTAAGGACGGAGTGCCGACGGCGCGGCTCGGCGTAACTTTGGTTCGGCACGATTCACCGCATGCTGAACAGTGGAGTAGATAAGTGGAAGGGTGTCATTGTTGAGAGTAGAATGTCGAGCAATGCGGCTTGACATGAAGGTGGTTTGGCATGACCCCCTATGCCGAACGGTGGAGAGGACAGATGGAAGTGTGGAATGTCAATCGATGTGGCTCGGCATGATTGTGGTTTGACACGCCTTGCCGCATGCCGAACGGCAATGGTGTGTGACAGAGGAGTTGTGCACAATAGCAACGCTAGTCAAACCTAATGCACAGTTGACTTAACACATCCCATGCCTGATCATATGTCAGCGAACAAGGACAGACTTAAACAGCAAAGCATATTGAACAATCCGGACTGATAACTCCCATGTTTTACGCAACCGAAAACTTGGACTTAACCTGCTTAACAGTTTATAACCTTTCAAATGCAGTGACAATGTTGAGTTCAGAATATAAACTGTCTTTTGATAAGCTTTCATAGACAGTCAACAACGACGGTCTTCGAAGATGACAATTCAAAGCTTAAACTTATTTCATTAATCCAGTGTCTTTTCACTGCTTGGCACTTAAATTTGAAAGATCGCACTAGTTCACACACCACACGGGGGGAATATTTATGTTGTTAAGTCTAACGTTGATTATTTTTCAAGTATAGTTCAAACAGGTGCTCTGTTAGATTCAATCTTCATTAGAGATGTCTAGGAAATCTAGCTCTGCTACGATCTCAGATAGACCTGGGCCATCCTCTTGACAAGAAGTTGTAGGTACTTCACATCCATCAACTACCTCTGCTCAAGACTTACCGAACCCTGCGACTACATCTGTCGACTTGGCTGCCGACGCTCTAGAGGCAGCGATTCTTCTAGACAACCCAATCGACTCTCAGGCTTCAAAGATTAACGAAAGTTTGCTCCGTCGGGTATGCTCTGTTCATGGAATCCTCTTTGACGATGTGTTGGTTCCATCATGGCATGATCGTCCGCACTTGCCCCCAGTCGGATACACAGCTTGCAACAAATTCATGTGCTGGGTTGGCAGCGTGCCACCGTTCAACTCATTTTTTCGAGACGTGTTGCAGTACATTGACATTGCTCCATCGCAACAACATCCGAACAGCCATGCATTCATCTTCAGCACTTGTATCCTCTTTATGAGTGTCCTCTCTAGGTTTCCGACTCCGGGCGATATTCGATACATAAGAGATGGAGGGAAGCTCATCTTTCATGTTTCTCGAGCCGCACAACAAATGTCAAATCTTAACTGGCGCATGGAGCAAGTTTGCCTTGTATAAGCAGGAGTGGTTTTATGTGCGCTGTCCTCCCGGTTTTGCGAGGATATGGGTGGAAGGAAGTAAGTCTTTTTCCAGAATCGATACTCATGTTTGATCGAAGCTGTACCTTTTCTAACTCTCTTCCATCTTTTCAGGTATTAATCCGCATCCTGAGGGCCCCGGATATTCTGAAGCCGTCGAAGCTATTTGAGCCATTCCCACCGAAGACCGCGACATCAGAACTCTCATTTCAAATGAGTTGCTTACAAAGTTCGGACTGTTGGCAGAAGGTCGTCGGATAAGCCTCCCTTAGGGTGTTACCATAACTGGGCCTGCTTCTGGCAAAGGGAAAAAGTAAGCCGAATCTTCATCACGTAACGCACCTGACACACTAGAAGAGGGAGAAATTAAGGAAACTGAAATGCTCGAGGTACAAGATGAGAACGTTAGTCCCACTCGGGATCCGATAGTCGAAGTTCACGACATCGAGACGTCGCTTTCCCCTTCGAATGGGAAGAAGAAACTAACATACAGGCCGAAGAAGAAAATAGTCGGTGGAACTTAAAGTTACTCTTGTTCCAGTGGAGAAAGAAGCTTCCTCAAAGCATTTAGAAAGTTCTCTAAAAGGCCTGTCGAACCTTTCCATACCTGATGATCTACTCAACTACGACTTCGACGATCCAGAGGCCCTTAAGCTTCATTCGCCCTCGAGAGGCGATGCAAGCGTTCAAGCCCAAAACCTGGGAGAAAAAACTCCTATTAGTAAAGAAACTACTCCGTCGGGGGTAAACACTAGGACACACACAAAGACATGCACTTCACCTTGAACTTAAATTTCCTTTGTCACCGTATTCTTTGATAACTCATCGTTATTTAAACTTTGTGTAGGTGACATGGGGCGCACGCATGGACTTGACCGCCTTCGTGGTTCATCGATATTTTACCAGTCTGGCAGGGATTCGGGCTCCGGAAAGCATCGAGATAGAGATGAATCTAGCGACCGAGACTACCACCGCCGGGAGTCGTCACACCGAAGAAAAACTTATAATCAGCCCTTATGTCCTCACGATCCTCCCTCTCATTCTGAGCAGAGCAAAGAGAAATCTGGACATAAGAGATCTCAGCCTGAGGCACATCGGGATCAACACTCTAGTTCATCAAGTACCAGGCAATCTCGAGATCCCTACAGAATGCCCGCGGTCTCCAAGCAGACTCCTCTTACTCCCGTTACTGATCCAACGGTCGCTGAACGACTTGCTGAACTTAAAGCCTCGTTTCCGAAGATATGCTATGATGGCTTAAAGTTTATTTCGACTATCCACCATATTCCAGGGCATGTCAAGCAAAGTGCTATCGCCTGCACTAATGATGTCTATGTTTAGCATGATGCGTTTGTGCACTTAGCCGAGAAAGTTTCAGAAGTTTCGATAGAGCGTTAGAATGAGATATATCGCTTGAAACTTGAGGCTATCCATGATAAAGACATTATTAAAGCTTAGGACGAAGAGCTTGCTTCTTATAAGTCTCAGCTTGAAGCCGCCTGGCAGAGCGCTAAAGACACTGCCGAGGCTGTTACTTGTCTGGAGTCAACCCATAAGAAAGAAATCGACGAGGCGGTCCAACGCTGTGGGGCTCTAGCATTGGAGAATGACTCAGTGCAGAAGGAGAGGGACACCTTTTCCCTTCCGAGTTAGGGAGTTGGAGGAGCAACTCCGAAAAGAAAAGGAGGAGGAGACCGCTGCCCAAGAAGAGTCGCAACGATATTGTGACGAGATCGTTGCCACACGAATTCTGAAGGCAAAGCTTGGCGATGAACTTTCTAAGTTTGAGATGCTAAAGAATGAAGCCCGTGAAGAGGGCAAGAAGATAGCATCTGCGGAGGTCGACTCCCAACTTGAGGCGGCTAAAGAAGCAGGTAGGGAGCAGGTCAAAAGCATGTTCGACCCACTAATTGCAGAATTCAAACCCCGCGTCCTCATGCATCGAGACTTAACTTTTCTGGATGAGGGCTACCTCGAATCTTTAGCTGAGGTGTGGGAGACTTTAATAGAAATCAGGAAGGTCGAGCTTAGTATCGAGGAGGTTGTTGAAGGTGCTTTGATAAAAGAATTTATTAAGGGAAATGAGCCTTTAGACCTATCTGCGGCAAAAGATCTTTACTGCAAAGGCTCCCCCTCAAAGAAAGGGAAAGAAGTTATTGCCGGTCCATCCAGGATCGAGTCTCAAGCTCATGCGCCTGCTCAGCCGGCCGTTCGGCCGATACTTGATCCATTCGAGCAGCATATCGGTTATGACCCAGAGGACCCTGGCCTTGGCGTTCACATTCTGTCTCCCATTCCAGAGGGTGAGACCCCTCGTACGGTTGAGAGCCAGCCGGAACCTGGTAGATAACCCTCCACTTTAACATTCCAAAAGTCTTCATTTTTTTACGAGGGGCTATTGTATTCTAATGCTTGTTTTTCATGATTTTGTGTAGGCCGTTCTGATCCTGAGCCCACTCCGAGGAGCGATATCGCCAAGGAGATGAAGGAAAAGACAAGCAAGGCTACTCTCGCAGGGGAGGCTCCCGGTCCAAATGCTCAGGTGATCGGAGCGCTTGACGAGGATAAGTCCAAGACTTCCTCTCCATCGATGAGAGTTATAAAATCAAAATTACAGGTGCCTATGAACACACATATAAACCGAGCACGAAGGACCAGCTTGAGAAGGAGAAGAAAAAAACGGTCGAGATCAAAGTCGAGCCTCAAGTTATGGACCTGGACGATCCTCTGAATAAGCCGTTGAAGCACATCCTCCCTAGCGGGTCTAGGCCAGTGGAAGTTCTCTGTGCTTCTTCAGTTGTTACCTCCCCATCGAAGAAAATTACCAAGGGCAAATGCACGGGAGAGGAGTCGTTTGGGAAGAAGTCGAAGAAGTAGTCGTTGCTCTCGTTCAACGAGAGTTAGTTTAGATTATGTAATTATTTTTATTTATTTTCATAGTTCATGTAAATAAACTTTTGACTCCGAGCTTCGGAGGAGTTGTAGTAGAAACTTATTTTTGATGTATAAAACTTAGTTCTTTTGCCTTTCAGAAACTTTCGCTGTTCGGTTTTCTGTATAATCGTGGTCAAAACCCAAGCTATTGCGAGTTATATAAACTTCTCGATTCATCTTCAAATAAGTTGGTAATCTTTTGGCATTGCACATTCTTTATTCCACGCTCTCGGTACTTAGAACATTTTGCAGTCTGCATGCCAAGGATTCGATGACTTTAAGCCATATGTATCTAGTCCGCATTCACGGGGCTTGGATAATTAAATCGTTTATACTCTATTCCACGCTCTGGGGACTCAGAGTACTCCAGTCCGCACCCCGGTGACTTGGAGATTTTGAGTTGTTTATACTCTAGTGTGCACTCTGGAGACTCAGAGTACTCCAGTCCGCACACCGAGGACTTGGAGATTTTGAGTCGTTTATACTCTGGTCTGCACCCAGAGTACTTTAGTCCTCACTCCGGGGACTTGGAGATTTTGAGTCGTTTATACTCTAGTCCGCACTCTAGGGACTCAGAGTACTCCAGTCCGCACTCCGGGGACTTGGAGATTTCGAGTCGTTTATACTCTTGTCCGCACTCTGGGGACTCAGAGTACTCTAGTCCGCACTCCGGGGACTTGGAGATTTTGAGTCGTTTATACTCTGGTCCACACTCTGAGGACTCAGAGTACACCAGTCCGCACTCCAGGGACTTGGAGATTTTGAGTCGTTTATACTCTAGTCCGCACTCTGGGGACTCAAGGTACTCCAGTCCGCACTCCGGGGACTTGGAGATTTTGAGTCGTTTATACTCTTGTCCGCACTCTGGGGACTCAGAGTACTCCAGTCCGCACTTCGAGGACTTTGAGATTTTGAGTCATTTATACTCTAGTCCACACTCTAGGGACTCAAAGTATTCCAGTCCGCACTCCAGGGACTTGGATATTTTGAGTCGTTTATACTCTGGTCCGCACTGTGGGGACTCAGAGTACTCCAGTCTACACTCCGAGGACTTAGAGATTTTGAGTCGTTTATACTCTGATCCACACTTTGGGAACTCAGAGTACTCCAGTCCGCATTCCGGAGACTTGGAGATTTTGAGTCATTTATATATGGTCCGCACTCTAGGGACTCAGAGTACTCCAGTCCGCACTCCGAGGACTTGGAGATTTTGAGTGCTCGTGCGCATTCGTACGTTAGACAGAATAATGTATCTGCTAGTCATTTGTCACAGGATTATCATACACAGGAACATCGACAATTCATGAAAAAAACGACTTCAAGCCTTTATTAATGAAACAAGCTAAATTGTCTTATTACATGCCGTGAACTAGAAACAAAAGCATTCTGGAAATAAATGCAACTAAAATATGAAAGAAATGAACTAAGTGTAGTAATGCCGCAAATGCTCGCTATTCCATGCTCGGGGGAGTGTCGCACCATCAACGGTCGCTAGCTTGAATGTTCCTTCTCCAAGCTTCCGTTCAATGACGTATGGACCTTCCCAAGCGGGGCTCATATATGACGGAACTGGAAAAACTCGTTTAAAAATGAGATCACCCGTACCAAAGATTTTCGGTCGGACTTTTTCATTATAATATCGAGCGACTCGGTGCCTGTATGCGGCCGCTCTTAAATTAGCTTTTTCGCATTTTTCATCAATGAAGTCCAATGGTTCTAGCAAAAGATATTGATTTTACTCAGGGTCATAATAAGTTACCCGATGTGATGGAACTTCAAGTTCTGCGGGTACAACAGCTTCCATGCCATATGCCAATGCAAATGGAGTGTGGCCAGTCGTTAACTTGTGGGTGGTTCTATAAGCCCAAAGCGCTGTTGGAAGCTCGTCCACCCATTTACCTCTACCCTTTTCCAAATTCTTTTGCAATATGGATTTGATTATTTTGTTAACGGCTTCCACTTGTCCATTGGCTTTCGGATGAGCAACTGCTGTGAATTTTTTCTCAATACCATATTTGTGGCAAAATTCCTTAAACTCTTTGCTTTCGAATTGAGTTCCGTTGTCCGTAGCGATGGTTCGTGGAAGGCCAAAATGACATATAATATTTCGTACAACAAAATTTACGACCTTCTCGGTGGTGATCGTGGCCAAAGGCTCTGCTTCCGCCCACTTGGTAAAGTAATTGACCGCAACTATCGTGTATTTCACACCACCTTTAGATATGGTAATGAACCGACTATATCGATCCCCCACATTGCAAATGGCCAGGGACTAACCATTTGTGTGAGCTCCGTTGGCAGCGCTCTCGGGATTTTCGCATATTTCTGACACTTGTCACATCTTCTCACATAGTCTGCAGCATCTCGATTTATAATCGGCCAATAGTATCCATAGCGGAGGATTTTTTTTGCCAACTTCTGCCCTCCGGTATGGTCGCCACATTCTCCTTCATGGACTACCTTCAGGACTCGTTTTACCTCATTGTGGGCTATGCATCGGAGTAAGGGGGTTGAGAATCCCCTCCGATATATTATTCCGTCCTGCATTACATATCGCGAAGCCTTGCAAATGACTTGCCGTCTTTCGCTCCTTCTTTCGGATAAGACCCCGTGTAACAAGTATTGCTTGATTGGGGTCATCCATGATTCCTTCTTGATTTCGGTTTCTAACACAAAGTCTATCTCCATCATACTTATACTCGGAGTATGTAAAGTTTCAACGGGAAACAATCCCATTTGCTGTGCATCGCCAGTGCTTGCAAATTTTGCCAACGAATCGGCTACTCTGTTTTGTTCACGCGGGATATGTGAAATATCATAATACTCGAGATTCGCTAGCAACTCTTGAACCTGGACCAAATACAGGGAAAGTCTCCGCCCCTTTTGCTTGATAGTCTCCCTGTACTTGGTACACCACTAGTTGCGAGTCGCAAAAGATTTCAACCGATTTTACTCCCAGCTCTTTGATAATTCTCAAGCCGGCGATCAATGCTTCATACTCGGCTTCGTTATTCGTTGTTGTGAATTCGAGCTTCAAATCATAGCAAACCGATCGGTTTTCAGGAGTCACAAGAACTATGCCAACCCCCGAACAACGGTCGTTAAATGCCCCATCGGTGTACATCTTCCATCGAATGGGAGGTATGACATTGTAGCCGTTTGATTCGTCTGTCATGGTGAATTCAGCAATGAAATCTGCTAGCGCTTGCCCCTGTATGGACCTTCGTGGAAAGTAGGTAATGTCGAACTGACTCAACTCAATATTACATTTTAACATCCTTTCAAAAGTTTTCGGTCGTTGGAGTACCCATCGCAAGGGTTGATCAGTGTAAACACTGATCGAGTGTGCCTAGAAGTATGAACGAAGCTTGTGTGATGCAATCACCAAGCAGTAAGCTAGTTTCTCAATTCTGCGATAATTTCTTTCTACCCCCGTCAAACGTTTACTGACATAATACACTGGCTTTTGAACTCGGTCCTCCTTGCGAACCAGAGCTGTACTGATAGCATGCTGGAATACAGCCAGGCATACATACAACATTTCATGGTCAATTGGCTTTGATAGCACCGGGGAACTTTCTAGATGTCTTACCAGAGCTCGGAATGCTTCCTCGCAGTCTGACGTCCACTCGAAATTCCTCTTTTCTTTCTTTATCACATCAAAGAAAGGAATGCATTTATTCGTAGCTCTGGGTATGAATCGACTCAGCGTAGCCACTTTTCCGTTCAAGCTTTGTACTTGCTTTATAGTTCTGGGCACTTATATGTCTTGAATTGCCTGAATCTTTTCCAGGTTAGTTTCAATTCCACGTGCATTCACAATGAAACCCAGGAACTTCCCTAATGCGACGCCGAAAGAACACTTCAAAGGGTTGATCTTCATCCCATAATGCCTGAGTATATCAAACATCTCTGCTAAGTCTCGAATGTGGTCATTTGACCGTCATGACTTCACGAGCATGTCATCCACATAGACTTCCATTGTTCCGCCGATATGATCTTTGAAAATTCGGTTCATCAAACGCTGATAAGCCGCTCCAGCATTTTTCAATCCGAAAAGCATCACTACATAGCAATACAACCCAACGTCTGTGACGAAAATGGTGTGTTCTTTGTTTGGAATGTGCATCGGGATTTGATTGTATCCCGAATATGCATCCATAAATGACAGTAGCTCGTGTCTTGCCGTTGAATCGACTGGCTGGTCGATCCTGGGTCAGGGGAAACTATCCTTTAGGCATGTTTTGTTTAAATCAGAATAGTCAACCAAGTTCTCCACTTCCCATTCGCTTTTCTTACTAGCACAAGGTTAGATACCCGTTCGGGGTAGAGGGCATCGCGGACAAACCCATTGGCTTTGAGTTTGTCCACCTCCTCTCTGAGAGCAACGGACCTCTCCGGGTCCATGTCCCTCCATTTCTGTTTTATTGGTACGTACTTCGGGTCTATGTTCAACATATGACTGGCAATGGTGGGAGAAATCCAGCACATATCAGAATGTGTCCAAGCGAAAACATCTAGATTCGCTCGGAGAAAATTAGCAAGACCCTCGGCCAATGGCGGGTCGAGTTGCTATCCAATCTTAAGTACTCATGATGGGTCTTCCAGCTGACTGTAATGTCAATTGTCAGCTCAGGCGTTGCTGCATTCACTTCCCTGGGTCCCCCATCATCATCTCTCGGATCTATGTCTCTGTAGATCCGAGAATATTGCCCGAGCCAGGGATCGGGCACTACTTGTCAATTGTCAGTGTTCTGGATGCGGACGGAGCTGTCCGCAACCTTTCCCTTTTCTCTTCGCTAAGCCTCTCTCAGCTCTTCCACATAACATGCGCGACCGGTCGCTTGATCGCCATGTACTACGCCGACTTCTTTGTTTGTCGGAAATTTTAATGTCAAACACTATGGGGCCAAGGCTGCCCTAAACTCTACTAGGTTCGGATGACCCAGAAATACATTGTATGAAGAATCAACATCCATTACTACCAACGGTAGGATTCGCACTCTCCTGCGCTCACCTCCTCCCAGTTCAACTGGTAACTCAATATACCCCATTGCGTCGGTTGTGGCACCATTATAGCAATGGATACAGACTTTACATGGTTTTAAATCTTTTATCTCCATCTTCATTTGGTCATAAGCCTTCTTTAAGATGATGTTGGCAGAGCTTCCATAATCAATCAAAATCCTTTGACGTAAGCTGGTCCGATCGTCGCAGATATGACCATCGGGTCGATAATAGGAGCCTCCACCTTATCTGCATCTCGACTCCTAAACACTATATCGTCTGTCATCATGTGTTGTTGTTTTGCGGGGGTTCCATCTTCCATATTCGAACAACATTCATAATTCGCATGCTTCAAGGAGGTAGCATATCGTTCCATCTCCTGCCAATTCTTGTCTGCAGGATGAGGTCCTTCGATTATAGTGTTTATGATCAACCTACCCATGGTCCGGGCAGGTTCCTTTGGGTGGCATGGAGCCGGCCCGTGTCCGGGGTCTGACGTTCCTTGCCTACCCTCCGGTGGGTTCTTAACAAACTCCTGTAGCTTTTTCTTCCTGATTAACCTTTCTATGGCATCATGGAGGTGTTTACACTCCTCAGTATTGTGCCTGTGGGTCTCACGGAAGCGAGAGTACTTCCCCATCCGTTTTTGTTCCTCTATGGACTCCTTTGGGCGCGGCTTTCTGTATTGAAAGGTGTTACGGGTATATAGGTAAATATTTTCAAGAGACTATTCAGAGGGGTGTATTCATTGTAGGTTGTAATCCTCGACTTCCATTTCCTTATCTCTCTTTTCTTTTCGGGATTTCCACCTCCGGATCCTTTAGACTGCCCAGGCTTGTTCTGGACATTGACTTAAACTTTTCCCGAACTGTCGCCAGATTGCTTCACGGCGATGTTACTTTTCACATTCTCCTGAAAAGGCCCTGGTGCCTCATATCATCTTGTCCATCGAGCTTCCTCCCTCCTTATGAACTGGTGAGCTTTGGAACAAAATCGCTCCGATGTAGTTGGGGGCTTTCCCGCCAACCAATCTTCAAACTCCAAGTCTGGATCTACACCTCGCATTACCACCATAAAAATTGCGTAGCCGTTAAGGTTGCTAACATCAGTGGCGGCAACATGAAACCTCTGCAAGTATGCTTTCAAAGATTCTCCCGGAGCCTGGATTACACTTGATAAGGACATCACATCCTTTGGACGAGTAGCACGTATCCTGAATTGTTCAACAAATTTCATTGCCAACTCGTCGAAGCTGGATATAGACCGTGGAGGAAGTCGAGTAAACCACATGGTGGCGATTCCGAAAAAAGTGATTGGGAAACACCTACACTTGGTTGCATCATTCGCTCTTGCAGAATCCATCATCCATTCATACCTCATCACGTGTTGCCTAGGGTCAGTCTTCCCTTCGTAGGCTGGAGTAGTCGGCATACTAAACTTTCTGGGATACTCAGCCTGTAGGACAGTATCTGTGAAGGGAGTATGACTTATGAACACTCCACAATCTTCATTGGTCAAGCCTTGGTTCTCTCTCATTAATTTTCTGACCATGGCTGATAAGTATGGAGTTTGTATGGAGGTTTGGAGGTTGGGTTTCGTTGCACGGGACCGTGTAGGTTGATGTCTCGCCTGCTAGCGGTCGGCTAAACGTGCATCCTGGTTACCCAGGCGTCCAGTCTCCTCACGTGCATGATCCCTGGAGGATCGATCAGTGGCACCTATCTATGCAGCTTCAGTCTTATGGCGTCTACGCTTAGGAGGTTCATCAGCTGAGGAATAAGGAGTAAGGCTACCTCCAGCATTCTAACACTGCTGCTGGGTAAGCTGAGTCATGAGATTAGCGTTGGCTTGAATCCGCTTAGCAAGTTGCCTTCTACTTTCTCTGAGTTCTCTCATCAAGTCATTGAACGCTGTCTGTGTAACAACTTCCATTTGATTTTGGGTGGAGGGTCCTGTGCCTTGAATTGCTTGCTGGTTGCGAGGCCCAACTTGTTTCACACTAGCAGTCACATGGACGTCCGCATTGTGAGAGGCTAATCGAGTACGTGGTCTTTCCATAGTAGAGTCGTCGGTCGAAACTCTGAATAGATTCAATGGGCTTCCTATGAATAAGTCG
Source organism: Allium cepa (assembly GCA_030765085.1). NCBI lineage: Eukaryota > Viridiplantae > Streptophyta > Magnoliopsida > Asparagales > Amaryllidaceae > Allium > Allium cepa. Next base: position 268,104,928 of record CM060931.1, on the reverse strand, counting down.
GATCTCCTTCGGGGTATTTTTCAATACGGTGGCTACAAAGTAGATCCTATCGATCCTGAGAATTGGATTCTCAATGAAAGCACCAAAATGTTAGCACCAGAATTGGTCACTAACACCCTTGAGTAGAGTTATGTAGAGAGATTAATGAAGAAAGTAAATTTAAACAGAGGATAATATGCTAAATCAAACGTAGGAAACAAGAACACCAGATTTATAGTGGTTCGACGTAACTGCCTACGTCCACTTTGAGGTTAATCTTTATTGCATTTCTCAATAATCGATTACAGATACAATCCGTACACCAACTATTTGATTACAATTCTTAAGCAAAGAAGATAAGTCTTGAATTAGTCTTGATTGCAGTAGAGTCTCCCCGGTGTTCTCGAAAAAAGGTCATTTTCACTGTGTGCCTGCCTCTCTATTTATAGACGAAAATGGGTCGAACTTCCCTGATGGGCCTAGTAGCTAGATATCTCGGCTCAAAGTGAGTGACTTCCACGTGTCGAACCACTAATGCCGATCGGCAAATGCCGAGCCATGTCCTGAAGCCGAACGGGGAAATATGTTGAGTGAAATGTGTAGGCCAAACGGGATCCGACACCGATCGAGGGGAGATGCTGACCGGCATGCTTATGCCGAACGAGGCTGGAATGTCGAACGACACCTCTATGCCGAACGAGGTTGGAATGCCGGACGAGACCGAATGCCGAATGAGCTTTGTGCCGGTCGAGATTGAATGCCGAACGACTCTACCATGCCGACCAGGGACTTGTGCCGAACAAGGCTGGAATGCCGATTGAGGCTGGAATGTCGAACGACCATGTTGTGCCAAACGGCCCTCAATGCCGAACGAGGTCTGGATGCCAAACAGTGTGGAATGCCGAACGACCATGCTGTGTCGAACGACCCTCAATACTGAACGAGGATAGATGTCGAACGGCCTAGTTATGCCGAACGGGGATAGATGCTGAACAGCCTAGACGTGTCGAACGGGGATAGATGCCGAACGAAGCTCGGATGCCGAATGGTGCTGGATGCCGACCGAGGCATCTTCATCAAGTCTTTGGTTACCCGGTCAAGCCACTAGGTAACAATAGGTTATTATTCATACCAGGTTTATGTCTGACTCGAAGTTTATGTTTTCCCCTTAAACTCTTGGGCGCTCAATTGACTTTGAGTAGTTTGAGAGTTGAGGTTTTCAGGTTCTCCTTAGACGAATAAGCTCCCAAAGGTGTGCAAGAGGCAAGCTAGATAATAAGAATTATTTTCTATTTTTATTCTGATGTGTTGTAAAGGAAAAGTTGTTTAATTGCCTAGTTATATACTCTGATAATACAAGGGGACATCTTCATATGTCGCTCTTGGCGTATGTTGTAATAATTATATTTTCTTTGAATGGGGTTCTCGAATATGGCATTATGTAATAAATGTTGAAATGATTTGCAATGGAATGTGGAAGATATTCAATGATTTTAAATTTTTTCCATATCTATTTGTTTCTGTTAATCAATGTATCTAACATTATCGTATTTGGTCGTCGAGGATTAATAACTATGGATGACTGCAGCATCCGTAGCCGTTAGTTTTGGGCATCCTAGTGGGGGAGCTATAATTGCTTATAAGAATAAAGTTCCTTTGGTTTAAGAAGCTAACTTTATTCAAGAGTAGAAGAATTGGCAAGTCCTACCTACTAAAGTTGCCTCCAGGGTCTTTGGATTGCTTATTTCTATAAATAAATGAAGAATAGCTAAATGTAGTAGTACCGTTGTAGATTGTTGTTCCATGCATGTGGGAAAGAGATTCCATCAACAATTGACATCTTGAACGTTCCATCTCCTAGCTTCCGATCAACCACATTGGGTCCTTCCCTATTCGAGCTAAGAACCCCCATGCCCAGGGGAACTCATTTCAAAACGAGATCCCCAACCTCAAAGGTGCGGTTGTGAACCATGGCATTGAAGTGTCGTGCTACCCTTTTCTGGTAGGCAACTTCTCTTAGTTCCACTTCTTGTCTCAAAATAGCAGAATGCTTTGGACCTAGACTGCTCTCTTTTCTTTGTTGGAATTATATTTAGATCAATATTCAGTACACGACAACTATATTCGATGATATCATATTTCCATATGCATCCATGTGAATGCGTCCAAGTTTCGTCGAAAGATATTCACAAATTCCTTTCTTCCCTTTCTCATGCCGACCTGGTTGGCCAAAATGATCTATCAGTACCCAAAGTTTCCTCTCGATACTGAGAGCTTTACTTAGTTGTAAACTAATGCCTTTTGCTAGTCTTGTTCTCCTGCCTTCATTTAGATGTATTCCAAGCTATTTTCCATAGATTTTGAGTTGTTTACGACGATTCTCTTGCTAACACTTTGTATTATCATGCTTTCTTTGTTTTCTTCTCACCAATCATGAGATTTTCTTGTCCAAACTCTAAGAGAAGTGCTTAATGATGTGTGGTTGGAGTTGTACTTAATGTACAAGAGGATAGTGGAGTCCCGAAGGCAAAAGAGGCCTCTCGGTTCCGAGAGGACCTCTCGGTACTGAGAGATTTCTATTTCTCCAATGTACTTGACATTTTCCAAGTACCATTTTCTAGTCATTCTAACTATGTTTCCAAGTTCTCGAGTCACTTCATCTTCACCTTGACCTTCTACTTCTAGTTGAATTTTGCCTGGTTGAAATACCAATTAACACTTGGCCGATAACTATATGTCCTGATCCTTTACTATTCTATTGTATGATATATCATTAGTACTTTGATATAAAATCAGTTGTTTATTTGTAGGATACCAAACCAATGATCCATAATTTGATGTACTTGGGTTATCGATTTGGTAAAAATTCGGCTTATTGGGGTACGGTTTGTTACATCAGCAGTGCTTCTTCTCTAGTAACCTCGATTGTCATTGCTTCCTCTTTGAATAATTTGATAAAGCTGAGCAGGCTTTCGTCATCCCGTTGTTTTACTAAAGATAAGGTATACGGATCTAGAAAGAGTTCACGACTAACATGAAATTTCCTGTGGAAATCTGCAGATAGTTGTGCCCAAGAGTGGATCTCCCTTGGTGAAACCTCTAAAACCACCTTAAGGCTTCCTCCAAAAGATATAATGGGAATACCTTACAATGACCAATTTACCAACCTTTATTACATCCATGTAATATTCAAATATGCACAGATGACCAATTGGATTTGTCAACCCATCATATTTTTCGATGGTCAGTGCATTGAAGTTATTTGGGAAATCTACTTCTATTATAACTTCGCTAAAGGGGATGTACATTCTTCTCTCCTTCCTCCTTTTTTACTCTGCTCGCATATAATATCCAGATGTTCTATACGAGCTTTCAATTATTGTATCTCCTCATCCTTCTTGCTCACACATGATGAGGCGCTCTTGTAGGCTGGGCTTGCCTCATTCACATCCTGAGTCATTTAGATTTTATTCTTCTAAGGTAACAATGGGTTAATGTTTGTTGGTTATCCTTTGATATTTAGGTTTATTAGGGTCTAATTTTTTACCATTGGTCCCAACCTGAGCATTCCGGCACCACCATTCCCATTAATGAGAACGTTGCATTTTTCCCATGTTTGCACTTTTTATGCAATGGGAGATTATTGGCCGCGAGCCGTGAAGTGGTGGGAGTTTGAAGACTTATTTTGGTTCTGATCTATCAGCTTTTTCAGGCAGTCATTCTTTCATTGATTTGAGTACCAAATGCGCTAAAGGTATCAAGGATGGGGTCAGAGACTATTTTTGTACCGGGCAATTTGATTTAGATGAGGAGGTGAAGGGCTTGTTATTTAGCTTTTTAGCTAAGTTCTTTGGTTCCTATGTTGAAGGAGTACAGGAGTTGCTAGTTTGCATGATTTAGGCTTTTTGGGGAATCGAACAGGTGGTAGTTTTAATACAGATTTGCAAAGGTTCATTCCTCCTTCTAGCACCAAATGTTAATGGGTTTTTTCATCTCACGACACTCAAATGATCATAGGGTAATTATGGAGCTAATTACTTTCATTATTATGAATCAAAAAATTTATATGGTATTAATTTTCCTTAAGTTAGTAATTATGTCACTGTTTGGTTACACAATCAAGAAGCTACACTTTAATGGAAACTTTCAATCCAATTTTACTAAGAGAAAAGATAAATAAAACTTACTTAAAATAGAAGTAAGACAATGCAATAAAAGTAAAGAATGTACGAATTTATGTGGTTTGGATTTCAAAGAATCCTACAACCATGGATCAAATATTTTCTTATAATTTTCTTCCTCATACAAAGCATTTTAATTGTAGAAAAGAGTACAGGTATACCTAATCATTTTCAAGGAATCTATTTTCCTGAAAAGGAACCTTTTCCCTGCTACAATATTCTGTAATTTACAATACAATAAAGTCACATGGATTCCGAATTTCTCTATCCAATTTATCCTTTTCTATGATTTGATTTGTCCATGTGTCATCCATCCATTCTATATTTAATTTGTGCTTGGGTTGTTGGCGTATATGAAGGAATTTGACAGTTTCAATTAGGCAAGAAGATTCTAGATAAGGGCTGGAGTTTTCTCAAATTTAAAATTCAGCTGGAGATTTGAATTTTTGAAATGTATTCGGTTGGTCACTAGGACTGTTTAAAGATTCACTCTTCTTACCCTACAAGGTTTAGTTAGGATTTTAATGGGCAATTTGACTTGGAGCTAAGCAGATTCTTCCTTTTGAAGGAAATAGTGCCATTTCTTTTGAAAAAGACAAGACCCTTACTGAATTGCGTGCAATCCTTTCGAAGTTGCATTACAATCTTTTGATAAAGTGTATGGCCTACCCTATAAAAAAGATGTGTAGTTTCTTGATAAAATGCATTGAGCTTCCCCAATGGAATTGCAATGATGTATTTTAGTAGGATACATATAGCTGCTACATGGAATTGCAGTGTAGAATCTTAAAAGAATGTATGGAGAATCCCTTATGGAATTGCAACATTGTCTTTTGGTAGGGTGCATGAGGCTGCTATATAGAATTGCATTGCATTCTCTTGATAGAATGTATGGAGCTTCCCATACTGAATTATGGCACCGTCTCTTAATAGAATGCATGGAGTTTCCCTTGTTGTTAAAAGGTTTTTTGACAAAGCCAATTTCAACCGGAAGGCAGAATGCCAAAACGGAAACAAAATGGTTCAAGGACTTTGGAAACATTGTAAAAAAGCAAGAAGAAGGAAATATCAAAATATGAGTAAAAAAAGTTGACTTGGGTTTTTCAACCTAACGCTTGGGATCGGGATCGAGTTGTGTACCTGAGTAGAACCTAGCAAAAATGAAGGAAAATCTGAGTTGATAAATAGCAAGGCGAGACAATATGACTTGGAGTCAGACTCGAGTCAATCTCGGTTCAGACCCAAGTCAACTCGTATCAAGTTGTAACCCACAACTTGGTACCGAGTTAAGATTTTTCTTTGGATGGACTCATAAAACTTTCAGGTCAGACTCCAAACAATCTTACAAAGAAAAACTCAGGTTGGACTCACAAACTCCAAAGTTAGACTCCAAGCAATCGGTACCGAGTAAAACTCAGGTCGGAAATACAAAACTCCTAGGTAGGAATTAAAGCACTCCAACCTTTGGACGACTCCAAGAAAGGCCTAAAGTAAACACACAGACCACTTGTGTCAAACAACAAGTCAGGTCAACCTTGACCAAAAGCTCATGATTTTCACCGACATGTTTTAAACCTTGATGATTCACTCTAGCGTGACTGGAACTATTTGGACTAATGATATGACGTAACTTGCAAGTTGCAAAGGCAACGGAGCTAAGTATGTAACTCAGCACTTAGTTATATATGTTAGTACCGACCTATATATTCATGACATTTCACCTTCCAAACTCCTATACTACCCCAATAACTTATCAACAAGTGGTTTTCCCAATGTTTGGACGACCAATTCCAAGGTTGATGAGAAGAAAACCAAGAAAGCAAGATAACTCAAGTGATAATGGAAGGATTGCTAGAATCAACTAAAAGTCGATGAAAAAAGCATGGAACTTGTTGAGTAGAAGGTAAAAGAGCAAAGATGGATGAAAAGTTGGATTTGCACCAACACAAATAAGTTGGTACCAAGTTATCATTTCAACTTATGGATCTCTAATTTGTCTTGCATGACTTTGGGTTATCTCCTGGACCTCGGTGTAAGCAGGCTTTTGACCCAGTACCTCTGTTTCCTTACAAATACCAACCATAGTGCAATCAAAACAAGATCTTCTCCCTCGTCTTTTCTCTTCACTCTGGATCTGGGATTCCATCGCTCTTCACCATCTTCCTCCCTCGCAATAGTAACCAAGGCATTCACTCTTGGTTGTTTTAGTCCTAAGAATTGTTAACTTCTTGTAATTGTGACTGTTATTCTCTGTAATCTCATGTAAACTCTCTTAGATCCATAATCAATAAAGCTATAACGTAGGCTAGAGATTGCTGAACCACTATAAACTCTTGTGTATCCCTGTTATTTATCGTTGATTTCCACTGTTATCTACTAGATCTAAGTCCTACAGGTTCCTTATAACTCATTCTTAGGCGTTGATCAATTTTTGGCTCAACAATGCTATCTTTTGGTCAGATGTATAGAGCTGCCCTATGGATTTGTAGTGCATTCTCTTGGTAGAATGCAAGGGGTCTTCCCCTATGGAATTGCAGCATGGACTTTTGGCGTAAAGACGAGCAGTCTTTAGACCTCGGCGTAGTTCCTTTTAAGGGAATGGAAAATAGTCCTTGAGCCTTTGTGTCGTTCTTTTAGATTTAGTCATACTATTTGTTGGCACATTGCTAACTTTGTTCCCTAGTTCAAATTTTCGGTTACTTACCTTTCTAGTTTTCAACTCGAAGATTGCAATTCTTGCAATGTGATCTTCTTTGAACTACACAGTTTCCCATTTTGCCTGAAGTCTTAGACTCGTTCTACATACATCATAGGGTAAAAATGGGTGTGAAATGAATATCATATAAGTTAACTAAGTTACGAAAGGTTATAAACAAATTAAACCTGTACAATATGAAAGTATAGTATAGTCAGAGCTGAAAAGAAACCCAAATTATATTAAAATAATAAATACATACATATAGTACGTCTAAGGTGATTTTTGATATGTTTAACACATGAATCACGAGGGTATTTCACAAGAAATACATTGTTCCCTAAATTGACATCATTTAAATTAAGTACACTAAAGATTGTAAATCTTTAATATATATATATAACTTATCCTCTACCATTTATATATTGATAGATTACTCGCTTACTCTTTCATTTTTAAGCTTTCCTTAAGCCAGACATATTATGTGTAGTAATATTGATGTATTGACTAAACGAGGTAAGATATATGCGCGTATTTGTTAAGTTTTCCATAAAGTATGTGCATTATACTTATCCCCGCAAGAATGGAAGGTACGAGTAAATAATCTCTCTTGAATTTTCGAGCTTTCCTTAAGGTCATGATAAGATTTGGATAAAAACCACATGTTAGGAGTTGTAATGATACAACTGATAAATGTTACCCATCGCTTGCGAGCCTAAAATTTGTCAACCTTTCCTCAAGGTCGGAATTCCGAGGCCAGTGATTTCACCTAGAAGAGAAATCAAATGATTTCTATGTTTTATTAGGATTTTGAGAAACGTAAAAATCTAGAGGGAGCCTTATTAGAAAAATTAAATGATTTAACCTTTCTAATATTGCAAGAACCTTTTCTATATAAAGTTAATATAATTTACATTGACAAATTTGCACAACTAACAAAATTTATAAAATGTTTATTAGTGGAAATATACAATTGAAAAAAATATTAAAGAGTAACAAAGAAATATAAGATATACTCACCATAAATCTTTTAGCATGTTGTCGCTTCAAGACCCATGCCAAAACCTAATTATAAACTACAAATTAATTCGTAACTTGGTCATTTAAGTGTTTATTTGCCTAAGACTTTGTATTGTTTGCATGAGTTTTGAATCCTTAAGTGTAACACCCCTAATTTTAAAAAACATTATTCCGAAGATTTAATTAGATAAATTAAATAGAATAAAAAAGAGACTACAGTGATAAGGGGATTGAGATTTGAAAACTAAATAGGTTTATAAAATGGTTTTAAAAGTTAAATACCAAAGAAGGTATGGCAAGGGTAAAATGGGAAATAGCCGCATACCAATACCTCATAACACCCTTACCTCATTCTCATTCATACTTTCATAAAAAACATAAACGAAAGGAGATCAAGGCCGACTGTAACCCTAGGCGAAAAGGAGAACAAAATACATTGGAAGCTAAGATTCAAGCAAGGAAGAATTAAGCAAGAACAAATCTCAAGTTTCATTTCCAAACAAGGTGAATAATTATCTAAACCATCTCATAAATGTTTTATTGAACATTTTAATTTTAGGTCTAAGCATTTAAAACCATTTGGATGAACTAATGATGATATGCTTTGATAATATGCCAAGTTTGATTTAAACAAGTATTTTTCTATAAAGGTAAAATTTGATTTTAAGGTTAAAATCCTATAAAATGGGTTTCGAATGCCATGATGGTTGAATATGTTATGTAAAACATTATTTTGGAGATGGGTTTAAATTTTCATAATATTCCAAGCTATGGATAATTTATTACGAATTTTGAATGGAAGAAATAAATAATTTGGCTTTAAAATTAATTATAGCTATTATGTAAAGGATTTCAGGTCTGAAATTTATATATATTAGAAAACATATTAAAAGTGAATTTTAGTGATTTTTCCTACGTGATTTACTAAGAAAATTAAATCAGTCAAGTTGGGGACATAAATGTTTTAATTTTTTTGTTAAGGAGAAGGGCTTCTTTGCTGAAATATTTTCAATTAATAGTTAATGAATTCGACAGCCTTTTTAAAAAGATATTTTGATAAAGGATTGGCTATTGGTCATATTTTGACAAATTAGGAAAGTTAGGTAAAAAGGAATTTCTTCTAAAGGCATAAAGATCGGTTTTGTTTCGAATTACCTCCTTGCCACTTCCAATTGCTTGCTATCGAATCCATGCCCAAATGGCCTTTCGAATCCATTCGAAAGTAATGCACATGGTATCAAGTAATTGGAATGCAGTGTATTGGAGGAAGGCGGATGGGATGGTGTCGAAGGCTTGCTTTCGAAGGGTTGAGGCTAATTTTTAAAATATCTTATGAATTAATTAACGTGCCTTTGTTTTTAGAAGCTTTCGAATGAATTACTGCACATTTTGTTTTAAAAGTAGCTTTGGAATCAGTTTTCGCATATTTTGCTTTAAAAAGGGGCTTTCTAAAGAGAGCTGCATATTTTTCCTATTCGAAACCTAGCTGCCACATTCAAGCCTTTCAAATTAGTTAAAAGCCGCCTTCTTTAATGACTTTAAATCAATGCTTGCAAAAAGGGAGCTTTCGCCCTTGTAAAAATTTGAAGCCACCTTCTCAATGCTTTTGAAAGGGTTCCTGTAGCCACTTTTATCAATGCTTTCGAAAGGGTGGTTTTGGATCCATCCTTTTCTCTAATTATTTTATTTGAAGATCAATGTTTTCAGAAGGGTTATTGCTAACCTGATAAATGGATCAATACCCTGGTTTGAGTGTGAAAGCACCAGCCCTGTTCTTACATAGCAATAATAAAGATAAAGGTGTAGAAAAGATAGTAAAAGTAAGAAGACAAGGTATTTTATAGTAGTTTGGCTATTAATAAAGCCTATGTCCACTTTTTAGTTTTATTATTACCGATTCTGTTACAAATTGTCTTTTATTACAAGGCTTTTCATTATCCTTGGCTAGATTGAATCTCCAAAGTTGGAATCCACTGGATAATTATAGTTAATCCCATTGGAGATTTTTATGAGGGCGATAGAGAGTAAAGAAAGTTTCCAGTAGAGTCTCAATAAACAATCCGGAGAAGATCCAGTTTACGTTGCATGCAAGACGGTATTTATAGAGATCGGAGAGCTTCTGGGCTATGCGACTTCGTCAATTACTTGCAGATGGACACAGGATGACATAAGGGAGTTTTGCTTGCAATCCGAGCCAAAACCATGGATCATTAGTGATCCATAGACTTGGCTTGCTCGCGAGCTAATGATTAGACCATGGATCGCTAGCGATCCATAGACTTGGCTTGCTTACGAGCTAATGACTTAGCTCTCCTTTCCATTATCTTGCCTAGTTAGCTCGTTGAAGACTCATGGGCAAGTATGGATCGTCGGCAATCCATACACTTAGCATATTTTCCCAATCTTTCCGCTTTCTTTCTTTTCTTCCATGCATCACAGCGACCCACCATCTTTAATGGATTGTTAGCGATCCATAGGGTATGGAACTTAGGTTATTTTTGGAGTTTGGAGTTTGGGATGATTCCATGGCCTTGTATCATCATTGTTTGCGTAGTCCGTTGCACGTTGCTCCTTAATGATGATCAATTAGTGGTTGTGCTTTGACTGCTGATTGGACTGAACGGATGCTAGTCTCTTGGTTTAGTCAAACTCAGTTGTTGCTTTAGTAATATGGCTTGGCTCTCATTAACACATTGCCTAAACCTCTTTGGTTAAGTTCTAAGTAATTCTAATGTCATGAAATTGCTCTATTTTCTAGTGGGTCCTGCAAGGTTAAAAACCCGGATAACATTTGCCCCCCATACTAGGTCTTCGTTGTAAAGAAGGCATGCTATGATGTTATGCTTTTAATACCTGTATGTTGAATTCTAAATGTTTACACTAGAGTTTTACGGATACATGGCAGGTCATGCTGTTGATCACCTAGGTCTAGTCTCGACTGCTATTGCTTATCATAACGAATCAAATTTCTTCTTATAGCTTCCTGGTATGCTTTGAAATGATATGTAAATGTCGGAGCTCGAGTTCGAGAAAAATCTACCCCCAACCTTATGGGTCGCTGGCGATCCATGTACGATGAATCGCTAGCGACCTGACCACTTGAAAATTTTGGCTTCGAAAAGTGGGTAGCTAGCGATCCATAATGGGTCATAGGCAACCCAATTACTTAGCTATTTTTTTCTTTGTTCTTTTATTTCTACCTATATATGTTTAGTCGGACTGACTAATTACTTTTTGAGCTGATCCAATTCAATCTCTTCACGCGACCTTAGCCTCCATGCGATCCAAACCCTATTGCTTCAAGCGATCTGATCCTTTCAGTTAGCCGTGATCCCTTCCACCGTTTTGCTGTGATTATCCCTAGTGAATCTCAGATTGCTCCTCAGTGAAACCCTAGCTTGCTATTGCCCTAGGTTGCTGCCGATCAATCCTTTAGTTCACATTGATCCATCCTCAGCTCGCTGAGTCTTCGATCACTCCTGTGTTTTAGTGTTCAATCTGAGGTGGGTTTGCTAATCATAGTGTTTGCTTAACGGTGAGTTTGTATTTGCGATATTGATTGTGAGAAGTTCAAATTGGTTATGGTCTAATGGAGGATGATAGTAAATCGAGTCTTGAGTTTTTCTTGGAACAACACTGGGGCCTTGGTCCAGTGCTTCGCACGTTTTGCTATCTTCATCCATTAGGTTAGAATCGACTTGTGTCGAGTTTCGTAGCTAATACTGCACAACACTCCGCTATTCGGTCCCAATTTTTTCAAAAGATTTGGACTAATCATGTTTACTTGTTGCACGCTCAGTGTACCTGTAGTGAGAAGAGTTTTCCGCATCACTCTAGTCAACGGATCCATCATCAATCATTCATTGATGATGGGTAAGCGTACATGAAGTAAAAACAAATGGAAGCAATGCAGAAAATTCTTTTCCATTTCCACTATGAGCGGACTATCTTCACGGGATAGAGCGTTTGCAGTGTTTTGAATGCCGAGCTCACCCCATATAGGCAGCACACTGCACTTGCCCCGGTACACACTTGATGTCTTTTGCGTGGGCACGAATTGAAATCTATCCGGAATTCAAGTGTTGTAGAGGAAAATTATTAATTTAGAATAAAATCACCCGACCGTTTTGAATGTGAGTTTCGTTGTTTTAGAATGAAGCACCCATCCTTACATCATAAATTGAGTGGAGGAAATCCGGCCCTTTCCGCCGCCGAGTCATCATCCATCGCTCTTTCCCCTACCACTTCACAGGCGGAATACAGTCAGTTGTTCCCAGTCGGCCCGGTCGTTGATCGAACGCCTCCCAACTTTAGAGTTTTACTCAATCCACCAAAGAGGGCTTCTTCGATTGTTTTTGCTAAAGTTCTTCGTAACATGTACGTGCAACACGACATACCAAAGGAGGATGTACGTCGGCGAGAGAAGGATTTCGCTCACGTGCCTTCTCCGGGGTACACCGCTTACCACCAGTATATGTTTTTGAATGGAGTCGTGCCTCCTTTTAAGGACTTTCTAAATGAGATTCTTTTAAACATAGGCATTGCCCCATTTCAGATTCACCCCAACGGCTATTCCATCTTGACTTGCCCACATGTTCTTTTAATGCGGACATCTAACCACGCTCCAAGCTTCGACAATTTGCGGTACTTTTTATCGTTCAAGAGGAGGGATGACCACCCTTCCTTGATTGTAATTGAATCCCAGAGAAATTGAAAAATTATTCTGCAACTGCAGAGCAACTTGTCGTAATTCAAGATGCAATATTTCTTCGTTCGGTGCCCCAAAAGGTTCAATCGTCTGTGGATGATAGGGGGTAAGTTCCTTTCCATATTAATCAACTTTCGACACATTATCATGGTGTTTCTAATAAGCCGTATACTTCTTGTAGTTATTCCATAGCCGGACAGAGATGTGTCTCTTAATGAAGTCTTTCAGACTCTTAATGTCATTGATGCTGAGGAGAGATCCGTCAAAGTTTTGCTGACCGATGAGAACTTGCATCGATACGGATTATTTTATCCGGATAGATCCGCTGTTCAAGTTGATGTCTCATCTCCCACCCAATCCAAGGTTCGCATAAGATCTACCTCTTCTTCCATGGTTCCAAAGAAGGCGCTTCTCAAGAGAGAGAGGGGCTGTTCGGAGGATCAACCGAGGAGGCCCATGAAGGAGGAGATGTTGCTGTGACTAGCCTTAGTGGCCTGGTTAGGATGCCTCCGATTCCAAAGGAAGGAGAGGAAGAGTTCAAGCAAAGGGAACACAAGGCCACATTAGACATAGAAAAGGATGCGGGGGAACTCAAGAGTAGTGGCGATAAGTACACTTTAAGTGACGACTTCTATGAAGAATCCAATTATGAGGACTCGGAGTCGTGCGATGAAACTCCAGGAATGAGCCCCATCCTTCTGAGCTTACCCCTTATAGAGCGGGTGAAAATGACAATGCTCAAGAGAATAGAGAGCATCAGAATACCCTGTATAAAAATGTCAACACAGGGTTCAGAGAGTTAAGCGGCGTCTACATCGATTTTGGTGCGCTTATGAGCAAAGATTTTGAATTTAAGGAGGTTCCTCTCCACTTGAACGATATGGCACATGAAGTTAGCCCAATTCTTCCTATAACAGCCGAAGTTACTCCGATCCTGCCTATGATGGCCGCCTGATCTGGTTCGTGATGACACTTTAGGCCTTCCCCTGAAACACACTACACATCTCATTAGGATTATACTCACTTTCTTGTATTCTTTCCGTGCCTATTCTCTATTTCTAAAAAAAATTATTTATGCTTTTGCCAGATATGACGAGGGGACGTAGCCTCTACGAAGACTTCGAAGAATTCACCGACTATAAGTGCTGGTCTAAGCATCCTTCCAATCGTTATCAGCCTCGAGAAATGGAGGAGGAGCACAAAAGGAGGAAGGAACTAGAGGCCGAAGTCCGTCACCCAGATGAAAGAGATCGGAGTCGATCATACAAAGGTGGGTATGAGAAATGGAAATTTTTGATGAAAGGCAGGAGCCATCGAAGAGATCAAATTTTGACCGCTGTTCGCACTCTTCGGAACAATAGGTATCCACTCTGAGGTGCTTCTCAATGGGTTAAGAAATCCCAGTGACTTCTGCTGCTGCTTCGCCTTCAATTTGCCTCTTTCCATCTTCCATTGTTACTGCCCCCGTTGTTTCATGCCCTCACCGGAGACCTACCTATATTCTTCCTTCAGGCCCCTCAAGCTTGAGGCAGCGCTCCTCGGTTGGTTCGTGAGGGGAGTTAAGTTTGATCGCGATCTGTGCCCGGATCGTAAAGATTCATACATGCTACACCTTCGAACTATTCAACACGATTTAGACCAAGCTGAAGGGTGGGAAAATTTATTTAAGCGGCCGGTAGACACCAACCACAATAACTACTAACAAATCCTCTCTTTCGAGTTAGAGAAGGATGATTTTGGAAAAGCGTTGTTAGAACACGACACCAAAATCAAACTACTAAAGGAGGAGAAAGCAGCGGCACTGCAAGAGGGTAAGAAGAGTGTCGACTTGTTAAAAGAAGTGAAAGAGACTCATGCCAGTTTAGAGATCATATATAGGGGCGAGATAAAAAAGGCTCATGCCGAAGAGGAGAAACTAAAATGAGAAGTGGCTGCTTGTAATCAACGATCGAGGCTCAAAGGAAAACCATTGATAATCACGATCTCATTGTTGAGGGTCACAACAGGACTATTTTCGACCAAGCTGAGACTTGTCAGGATACAGGCTCAGGTTGAGCAACTCGGCATCGATAAGTCTGCTATTGAAGTTTAGAAAGCCGCCGTTAGAGCGGATTACCTGGAGCTTCAAAATGCTTTTGAAAGAAAAATTGAGAAGCTAAACACAACCATTCTAAATTTTTACGTTAACACCATTTTTCACCAGGAAGGTCTCAGCTACTTGTGTCCAAAGTTCCTGTGTACCCTCGATTTGGTTTGGGAAGAAATCTTGTCTCGCTTTTCTGATAGCCGACGTCTATACCGAGCGGGAGTTACAGGACGTCTATCTTAGCGACAAATCAAAGAAGGAGTTGCTCAAGGGTTGGGAAATTTTTTGAATCGAAAGAGAGAAGAAGCCACTAATGCTACCTTGACGACTGTCGCCGTTGTGCTCACCAAGCCTTTTATTTCTGACATGTGTGAATCATCAGGGAAACCCCACGGCTTGCAAGTAAGTTTAGAGCTTGAGACTCTTCCTTAGGTAATGGAACCACTGAAAGAAGGCGAAGGTGGTGAGTTTGTAGTAAACATTCTTGACCATTCCTCTGGTGGAGGTAGTGTTCTTGCTTCCTCTGAGTTCGAGAGCTTTCAACCTATACTGCAAGAGTAGTAAGACTTTATGCTTTCATTTTCGATCTTATAGGTCTGTCTACCCTTTCTATAGATGTGCCAACTTCTTCAGCGCCTGGCCCCCTACTATCTCTACAGCCTTCATGCTCGTCTCTGTTCCTATTCCTATCACCATGTTCATCCGGCTCGTAGATGGGGATGGAGTCCGAAAAGATAGCCATGCTTCATGGCCTGGATGACCCTTCTTCGTTTTTGGAAGGCGACGTAACAACGGCAGAGGTTAAGGAGCAGGAAGTTCATGAGAAGCAGCCTCGCCAGATTCAACATGAATTGGTTGCTATCAAAAAGGAAATGGTTGAAGCGATCAAAGCCTCAAAGAGCTCCCGCAAATCACGGAAACACAAGCGAAGGGAGAATCTTCTGAGAAGGCTGCAGAGGAAGAGGAGGACGCTACCACTTAGGCGTTCATTGACGTTATTGGCAGTGACACCACTTCTGAGATGAAGCAGAAGCTTCCAACAAAAAGGAGCGGTGGAAGGGAGCATTGAGAAGCTTGCATGAAGACTGATTTGGTTTTTGTTCTTTTTGAGTCATTATGTTCAAGTGTATAATGTGCACTAAGTGTCCTTTCCATAGAGTCTGTATTTTCCTTTTGTTGGTTGGTGTTGTGTGGGTATGGCTCCTACATTTTAACTCTGTGTAAAGAAAAGTATAAGCAATATATTGATATTTTTACTATACTCTCATGTGACGATACGGATTTTTGCCCGCTCGAAAATCGACATCCATACTTTACATCGTACTCGAATGCCGCAGATTCGACCGTTCAAATCTGATTCGCCGGAGCTTATAACAACATTAAGTAAATAACACAGCGGAATAAAAGAATAATACATTGATATACAGCTTTGATACAATATCTAATACAACAGATGATCCAATAGATATCAATGTACATCAGAGATATGATACAATAAAATAGCAGCGGAAAAGAAAATAGATGACATCTAGCAGCGGAACAATATAACTCTAAGATAGTCTTCAAAAGAGAACTCCGAGAACTGCAACTCCATCTCCAAGAATCAATCCAGCAATAGCTCGAACCCCCCATCACATAGCCCAAAGCTAGGCAAGACTCGTGTGGTCCAAGGGTTTAACATAATAGTGCAACATCATTCAACCATCACAGATCAAAACACAGAAATATAGTTGATAAGCAGTATAACTATAAGGCTCATCTTTATTTACAGATCACAGATCACAGATATATATAAATTATAGATGAATAAGTCACACAGCTCAAAACAAAGCATCACATATCAGGGGTATCAAACAAAACAATTATTCAGCCAAGTCCAAACATTCACAAATGAATTTATTAATCAAATAATCAATTTAAATCGGATGTATCAATTATTAATCTGGGTTAATTATCATAATTTAATTACAAATTATTTGAAATAAATTTCCTCTCACAATTTATTAGTTAACCCTTAATTATTAACTATCATTCTTAATCAATGAATCAATTAATCTTTAATTATTAAAGTAATCTTAATTAATCACCATTATCCATTAATCTTTTAAGTTTATTAACAAATAATTTACTCAAATTTCAATCATCATTTAATTGATTACATTCATTAATTATCTATTATTACTTCTTTAAGTAATTATATTTTCTAAAATATTCAGGTGATTATTCTGAACTAATTAACTTAATAAATTTAGATTTTGAATAAATCAAATTAACTCAATTTATTTTGCTAAATAAATCAATTCCATAATTTCTATCATTAAGTAATTATACTTAGTAGTTCCACAATTATTATCATTAAATTTATTAATCTAATTTATGGTTAAAATTTTTATCACATTAATTAATTGTTCAGATAATCTTAGTTAATGATTTCATTAACTATTTAGTTTCTTTAATTCCCTTTTTAAAGAAAATTTCTCACATTAACCATTATTAATTATAAATCGATTTACTATAGAAAATTCATTCGTTAATGAAATAGAAATTATTAACTTCACTACTTAAAGTAAAGTTCAATCATATTTATAATTTAAGTATTATTCACAATATGTTTGAAACACTATTTCAAATTCCCTTTCACTTAATTACTTTGCCATAAATAAACTTAATTTTGTATTTAAACAAAAGCTGTTATAACTTTAAAATTTTCAAGTTTAACAAAAACTATACCTGAGCAAAAACTTTGGTAACTCGAGTTAAGACCCGAGTGATTTACCTATTTTCCCGAGTTCCCTCCTTTCTCACTTCTCTTCTTCTTCTTCTTCTTTTTTTTTTTTTAGTTCAAGTATAAACTGTTAGTTTTATACCCACCCCTCGAACTCGAGTACAACCTCGCGAATCCCTTCAACTGTTCGAGCATCTCCCTGAGCCAAACCCAAGACAACATCTTCTCCTCCATTTCCAGGCTACCGACGTAACCACAAACGTGTGCATGTTGCACATAGCTCCGATCAACCCTGGACGGTGCTACGACCGTCATCACGTCAATGACAACCACCACGAATCACCTGACCACCCTGAAGCGTGAACCCACGTCGCATTCGAAATCGAGCTATACGACCAAGACTTCATCAAAAACAACCACCAGAAATTGTCTCATCCCCCACTCTCTGGCCATCAGAGGCCACAAAGATTCGACCGAAGCTTCGCCTTGCTTCCATGATTCAATCCCCCCCATTGCGCACCGTTCCGGTCCAACCACGATGATGTACGAACCCGAAATCCCCTCTTCACTAAAAACTAGGTTAAATCCCTTGATCATCAAAAATCAGCCACTATAGTTTGTTATAAAATCAATTACTATTTTTCCATGAACTAGCATCACTCAAGCTACCTTCGCCATTGATCACGACACTCCATTCATCGAGTGTCGACGCAGATTGATGGAAATATGTTCTCCGTTCAAACCCAGATTCCAACCCTAAACCGAAACTAAAAATCGTAATTTTATTGTTAAAATTCATGGTTTTCGAAATCAATTTAATTGATATAAAGGAATCCTAAATTTATGAAAATCGAAAATTTGATAAATTTTTGAGTTTCCCTGTATATTCTTTCTTCCAGCTAAAAAAAAAACACCTCAATCTTCATTAAAGTATTTTTAAAACCCATATCTTAGTATTCCAAACAAAAATTGTCTATGCATTATAATATATAATAGATTAGGGGAAAAGTAATCTATTTTTGAATCTTTTTTTTAAGGCATGTTAAACTATGAACAGAACTAATGTGTGTGTTCACAGATATTCACACAGTATCATCATATATATACATACATAAACAGATATGCATGTACATTATCACTTATACAAACAAACCCAAGTACCAAACCAAACATCACAACATCTATCAGGTTTAAATCTTACTTTAAACAGAGACATGTATTTTACTGTAAAATGTTTAGTTTCCAAAGTATTAATTACATATTTCTATTTGAAACAAACTTTTTTTTATATTTAATTCTAGTTGATGCTAAAATTCTTCTTTTATACTACAGACCCTAAAAGAGACTATGAGCAGAAGAATTTAAGTTTGTTCTATTATTTATTTTTTTATTTTTTACTTTAAACCTGTAAACCTAAAATAGAGGTAAGTATCCAAACATACCCAGACATTCACCCCCATAAATATATGTAAACTCAAACATGCAGGCATTTAAACAATCACACTTCAACGTTGCAGTGATATGTATTATTGTTTAAATCATAATGAAAGTTTAAATAAAACTTTCTCAGATTTTCTTAATTTTGAAGGAATAAAACTGGGATGAGAAAATGGATATATAGGAAGAAGTGATGGGGATGTATAACATTTGTACAGGGTAATTAAGATTTGGTTTTGTACAACATAAGATCAGTGATCTTATATTTTTTTCTTCTCTTGCTTGAGTAGCCAAGATTTCGGCTGATAGATATTATATTGTGTGCTAAGGTAATGGCATTAAATGCCTTGTACAATCTACACTTATACCATACTTGTTTTATACTTTGTTTATTCTTTTACTTTATGTACATATTACTTTGCCTTTATTTGCTTGTCTCGGCTGGGATGATATGTTAAGGCTTGCATTAATTAGTTTGTACAATATACTTAATTTTTTTTCTTGCTTTATCAACTATGCAGATCATTTCTACTTGCCATGGATTTCTTTTGTTTTAACATGGTGGTTGCATTTATTATGTTTTGTTTGTACTTGTTTTCTTTATTTGTTTTACACTTTGTTTTATAAGCTCAGTGACATATTTATATTCTTGTTTGAACACACTTGTTTGATATTTGAATGTATTTAACTATCTACTTTTGTTCTATTGCTTTGTAATATAGATGAGATTTTGTATTTATTATGTTGTTGAATATCTTTTTTTAACTAATTTGTTTAATGTATATATATAATGTTTTATAGTTTACATAACCAAAATCTTAAGATTCTTTTTTTTGTTTTTAACTTACTACTTATCGTCTTATCTTACATCTTCATTCATTCATTATTTAGACGTTAAATTCTAAAAGAAATCATTTTTAAAGCTTAATAAAATAAACACATATCTTTTTATATGAATTATAAGAAATTCAAAGTAATTCTCCAATAAATTTCACAATTTTATTCAAAATTAAAATAAATTATCAATTTAAAATTAATAAAAATTCGGGATCGTTACAGACTTCCCCCCTTAAAAGGAATTTCGTCCTTGAAATTCGCAGGCACAAAAACAACACAGAGATAGACAGATTCGATCTCCTATAATTCCTCAAACTTATGATATGAATTCCAAACTCAAGTCGGAATATCTCAGAATACATACCAATTTGTCCCTCTTCGGACTTCGACCAACCCAAGAAATTACAACAGAATTTCAAAATTTGGTTTTAAACAAAATCGTGTTATCGACATAATTCAAATTTGGCTTCATATTCTGTTAATCAATTTAACTCAATTTAAAATTTCCAATTCATATTCCATTAAGGTTTAAATCGAAAAACTGATAAGAAACTGATGAAGATACGAAGTAAATATTTTCTACAATGATTCGTAGGGCCATCATCACACCGAAACTTCTTTCTGGAGCTGTCACAAAGTAATCAAAAGAATTTAGAAACGAATCAAAGAAAATTGATAAGAAAGTTGTTTCCACTGTTGTTACAGAGTATCGACCATTTATAGTCGTATTTCCCTGTCCCCTATCTCGTTCTCTTCTTGCACTCATACTCACTATCAATGGATAACAAGAGAATTTAATGAGGCATTCAAACGGATATCTTAGGGAAACACTCATTCTAGGGATACTTCACCCTATCTCTAATGAGCTACTTAATGTGTTATACTCCTGAGCTAAAGTTTAACCTTAGCTCTGATACCAAATGTGACGATATGGATTTTTGCCCGCTCAAAAATCGACATCCATACTTTACATCGTACTCGAATGCCGTAGATTCGACCGTTCAAATCCGATTCGCCGGAGCTTATAACAACATTAAGTAAATAACACAGCGGAATAAAAGAATAATACATTGATATACAGCTTTGATACAATATCTGATACAACAGATGATCCAATAGATATCAATGTACATCAGAGATATGATACAATAAAATAGCAGCGGAAAAGAAAATAGATGACATCTAGCAGCGGAACAATATAACTCTAAGATAGTCTTCAAAAGAGAACTCCGAGAACTGCAACTCCATCTCCAAGAATCAATCCAGCAATAGCTCGAACCCCCCATCACATAGCCCAAAGCTAGGCAAGACTGGTGCGGTCCAAGGGTTTAACACAATAGTGCAATATCATTCAACCATCACAGATCAAAACACAGAAATATAGTTGATAAGCAGTATAACTATAACGCTCATCTTTATTTACAGATCATAGATCACAGATATATAAATTACAGATAAATAAGTCACACAGCTCAAAACAAAGCATCACATATCAAGGGTATCAAACAAAACAATTATTCAGCCAAGTCCAAACATTCACAAATGAATTTATTAATCAAATAATCAATTTAAATCGGATGTATCAATTATTAATCTGGGTTAATTATCATAATTTAATTACAAATTATTTGAAATAAATTTCCTCTCACAATTTATTAGTTAACCCTTAATTATTAACTATCATTCTTAATCAATGAATCAATTAATCTTTAATTATTAATGTAATCTTAATTAATCACCATTATCCATTAATCTTTTAAATTTATTAACAAATAATTACTCAAATTTCAATCATCATTTAATTGATTACATTCATTAATTATCTATTATTACTTCTTTAAGTAATTATATTTTCTAAAATATTCAGGTGATTATTCTGAACTAATTAACTTAAGAAATTTAGATTTTGAATAAATCAAATTAACTCAATTAATTTTGCTAAATAAATCAATTCCATAATTTCTATCATTAAGTAGTTATACTTAGTAGTTCCACAATTTATTATCATTAAATTTATTAATCTAATTTATGGTTAAAAAATTTATCACATTAATTAATTGTTCAGATAATCTTAGTTAATGATTTCATTAACTATTTAGTTTCTTTAATTCCCTTTTTAAAGAAAATTTCTCACATTAAACATTATTAATTATAAATCAATTTACTATAGAAAATTCATTCGTTAATGAAATAGAAATTATTAACTTCACTACTTAAAGTAAAGTTCAATCATATTTATAATTTAAGTATTATTCACAATATGTTTGAAACACTGTTTCAAATTCCCTTTCACTTAATTACTTTGCCATAAATAAACTTAATTTTGTATTTAAACAAAAGATGTTATAACTTTAAAATTTTCAAGTTTAACAAAAACTATACCTGAGCAAAAACTTTGGTAACTCGAGTTAATACCCGAGTGATTTACCTATTTTCCCGAGTTCCCTCCTTTCTCACTTCTCTTCTTCTTCTTCTTATTTTTTTTTTTAGTTTAAGTATAAACTGTTAGTTTATACCCACCCCTCGAACTCGAGTACAACCCCGCGAATACCTTCAACTGTTCGAGCATCTCCCCGAGCCAAACCCAAGACAACATCTTCTCCTCCATTTCCAGGCTATTGACGTAACCACAAACGTGTTAATGTTGCACACAGCTCCGATCAACCCTGGACGGTGCTACGACCGTCATCACGTCAATAACAACCACCACGAATCACCTGACCACCCTGAAGCGTGAACCCACGTCGCATTCGAAATCGAGCTATACGACCAAGACTTCATCAAAAACAACCACCAGAAATTGTCTCGTCCCCCACCCTCTTGCCATCAGAGGCCACAAAGATTCGACCGAAGCTTCGCCTTGCTTCCATGATTCAATCCCCCCCAGCTCGCACCCTTCCGGTCCAACCACGATGATGTACGAACCCGAAATCCCCTCTTTACTAAAAACTAGGATAAAGCCCTTGATCATCAAAATTCAGCCACTATAGCTTATTATAAAATCAATTACTATTTTTCCATGAACTAGCATCACTCAAGCTACCTTCTCCATTGATCACGACACTCCATTCATCGTGTGTCGACGCAGATTGATGGAAATATGTTCTTCGTTCAAACCCAGATTCCAACCCTAAACCGAAACTAAAAATCGTAATTTTATTGTTAAAATTCATGGTTTTCGAAATCAATTTAATTGATATTAACGAATCCTAAATTTACGAAAATCGAAAGTTTGATAAATTTTTGAGTTTCCCTGTATATTCTTTTTCCAGCTAAAAAAAAACACCTCAATCTTCATTAAAGTATTTTTAAAACCCATATCTTAGTATTCCAAACAAAACTTGTCTATGCATTATAATATATAATAGATTAGGGGAAAAGTAATCTGTTTTTGAATCTTTTTTTTTTAAGGCCTGTTAAACTATGAACAGAACCAATGTGTGTGTTCACAGATATTCACACAGTATCATCATATATATACATACATAAACAGATATGCATGTACATTATCACTTATACAAACAAACCCAAGTACCAAACCAAACATCACAACATCTATCAGGTTTAAATCTTACTTTAAACAGAGACATGTATTTTACTGTAAAATGTTTAGTTTCCAAAGTATTAATTACATATTTCTATTTGAAACAAACTTTTTTTTTATTTAATTCTAGTTGATGCTAAAATTCTTCTTTTATACTACAGACCCTAAAAGAGACTATGAGCAGAAGAATTTAAGTTTGTTCTATTATTTATTTATTTATTTTTTACTTTAAACCTGTAAACCTAAAATAGAGGTATGTATCCAAACATACCCAGACATTCACCCCCATAAATATATGTAAAATCAAACATGCAGGCATTTAAACAATCACACTTCAACGTTGCAGTGATATGTATTGTTGTTTAAATCATAATGAAAGTTTAAATAAAACTTTCTCAGATTTTCTTAATTTTGAAGGAATAAAACTGGGATGAGAAAATGGATATATAGGAAGAAGTGATGGGGATGTATAACATTTGTACAGGGTAATTAAGATTTGGTTTTGTACAACATAAGATCAGTGATCTTATTTTTTTTTCTTCTCTTGCTTGATTAGCCAAGATTTCGGCTGATAGATATTATATTGTGTGCTAAGGTAATGGCATTAAATGCCTTGTACAATCTACACTTATGCCATACTTGTTTTATACTTTGTTTATTCTTTTACTTTATGTACATATTACTTTGCCTTTATTTGCTTGTCTCGGCTGAGATGATATGTTAAGGCTTGCATTAATTAGTTTGTACAATATACTTACTTTTTTTTCTTGCTTTATCAACTATGCAGATCATTTCTACTTGCCATGGATTTCTTTTGTTTTAACATGGTGGTTGCATTTATTATGTTTTGTTTGTACTTGTTTTCTTTATTTGTTTTACACTTTGTTTTATAAGCTCAGTGACATATATTTATATTCTTGTTTGAACACACTTGTTTGATATTTGAATGTATTTAACTATCTACTTTTGTTCTATTGCTTTGTAATATAGATGAGATTTTTTATTTATTATGTTGTTGAATATCTTTTTTTAACTAATTTGTTCAATGTATATATATATAATGTTTTATAGTTTACATAACCAAAATCTTAAGATTCTTTTTTTTTTTAAACTTATTACTTATCGTCTTATCCTACATCTTCATTCATTCATTATTTAGATGTTAAATTCTAAAAGAAATCATTTTTAAAGCTTAATAAAATAAACACATATCTTTTTATATGAATTATAAGAAATTCAAAGTAATTCTCCAATAAATTTCACAATTTTATTCAAAATTAAAATAAATTATCAATTTAAAATTAATAAAAATTCGGGATCGTTACAGACTTCCCCTCTTAAAAGGAATTTCGTCCTCGAAATTCGCAGGCACGAAAACAACACAGAGATAGACAGATTCGATCTCCTATAATTCCTCAAACTTAAGATATGAATTCCAAACTCAAGTCGGAATATCTCAGAATACATACCAATTTGTCCCTCTTTGGACTTCGACCAACCCAAGAAATTACAACAGAATTTCAAAATTTGGTTTTAAACAAAATCGTGTTATCGACATAATTCAAATTTAGCTTCATATTCTGTTAATCAATTTAACTCAATTTAAAATTTCCAATTCATATTCCATTAAGGTTTAAATCGAAAAACTGATAAGAAAATGATGAAGATACGAAGTAAATATTTTCTACAATGATTCGTAGGGCCATCATCACACCGAAACTTCTTTCTGGAGCTGTCACGAAGTAATCAAAAGAATTTAGGAACGAATCAAAGAAAATTGATAAGAAAGTTGTTTCCACTGTTGTTACAGAGTATCGACCATTTATAGTCGTATTTCCCTGTCCCCTATCTCGTTCTCTTCTTGCACTCATACTCACTATCAATGGATAGTAAGAGAATTTACTGAGGCATTCAAACGGATATCTTAGGGAAACACTCATTCTAGGGATACTTCACCCTATCTCCAATGAGCTACTTAATGTGTTATACTCCTGAGCTAAAGTTTAACCTTAGCTCTGATACCAAATGTGACGATACAGATTTTTGCCCGCTCAAAAATCGACATCCATACTTTACATCATACTCGAATGCCGTAGATTCGACCGTTCAAATCCGATTCGCCGGAGCTTATAACAACATTAAGTAAATAACACAGCGGAATAAAAGAATAATACATCGATATACAGCTTTGATACAATATCTGATACAACAGATGATCCAATAGATATCAATATACATCAGAGATATGATACAATAAAATAGCAGCGGAAAAGAAAATAGATGACATCTAGCAGCGAAACAATATAACTCTAAGATAGTCTTCAAAAGAGAACTCCGAGAACTGCAACTCCATCTCCAAGAATCAATCCAGCAATAGCTCGAACCCCCCATCACATAGCCCAAAGCTAGGCAAGACTGGTGCGGTCCAAGGGTTTAACACAATAGTGCAACATCATTCAACCATCACAGATCAAAACACAGAAATATAGTTGATAAGCAGTATAACTATAACGCTCATCTTTATTTACAGATCACAGATCACAGATATATAAATTACAGATAAATAAGTCACACAGCTCAAAACAAAGCATCACATATCAAGGGTATCAAACAAAACAATTATTCAGCCAAGTCCAAACATTCACAAATGAATTTATTAATCAAATAATCAATTTAAATCGGATGTATCAATTATTAATCTGGGTAAATTATCATAATTTAATTACAAATTATTTCAAATAAATTTCCTCTCACAATTTATTAGTTAACCCTTAATTATTAACTATCATTCTTAATCAATGAATCAATTAATCTTTAATTATTAATGTAATCTTAATTAATCACCATTATCCATTAATCTTTTAAATTTATTAACAAATAATTTACTCAAATTTCAATCATCATTTAATTGATTACATTCGTCAATTATCTATTATTACTTCTTTAAGTAATTATATTTTCTAAAATATTCAGGTGATTATTCTGAACTAATTAACTTAAGAAATTTAGATTTTGAATAAATCAAATTAACTCAATTAATTTTGCTAAATAAATCAATTCCATAATTTCTATCATTAAGTAGTTATACTTAGTAGTTCCACAATTTATTATCATTAAATTTATTAATCTAATTTATGGTTAAATTTTTTATCACATTAATTAATTGTTCAGATAATCTTAGTTAATGATTTCATTAACTATTTAGTTTCTTTAATTCCCTTTTTAAAGAAAATTTCTCACATTAACCATTATTAATTATAAATCGATTTACTATAGAAAATTCATTCGTTAATGAAATAGAAATTATTAACTTCACTACTAAAAGTAAAGTTCAATCATATTTATAATTTAAGTATTATTCACAATATGTTTGAAACACTGTTTCAAATTCCCTTTCACTTAATTACTTTGCCATAAATAAACTTAATTTTGTATTTAAACAAAAGCTGTTATAACTTTAAAATTTTCAAGTTTAACAAAAACTATACCTGAGCAAAAACTTTGGTAACTCGAGTTAAGACCCGAGTGATTTACCTATTTTCCCGAGTTCCCTTCTTTCTCACTTCTCTTCTTCTTCTTCTTCTTCTTTTTTGTTTTTTTCTAGTTCAAGTATAAACTGTTAGTTTATACCCACCCCTCGAACTCGAGTACAACCCCGCGAATCCCTTCAACTGTTCGAGCATCTCCCCGAGCCAAACCCAAGACAACATCTTCTCCTCCATTTCCAGGCTACTGACGTAACCACAAACGTGTGCATGTTGCACACAGTTCCGATCAACCCTGGACGGTGCTACGACCGTCATCACGTCAATAACAACCACCACGAATCACCTGACCACCCTGAAGCGTGAACCCACGTCGCATTCGAAATCGAGCTATACGACCAAGACTTCATCAAAAACAACCACCAGAAATTGTCTCGTCCCCCACCCTCTTGCCATCAGAGGCCACAAAGATTCGACCGAAGCTTCGCCTTGCTTCCATGATTCAATCCCCCCCAGTGCGCACCCTTCCGGTCCAACCACGATGATGTACGAACCCGAAATCCCCTCTTTACTAAAAACTAGGATAAAGCCCTTGATCATCAAAAATCAGCCACTATAGCTTATTATAAAATCAATTACTATTTTTCCATGAACTAGCATCACTCAAGCTACCTTCTCCATTGATCACGACACTCCATTCATCGAGTGTCGACGCAGATTGATGGAAATATGTTCTTCGTTCAAACCCAGATTCCAACCCTAAACCGAAACTAAAAATCGTAATTTTATTGTTAAAATTCATGGTTTTCGAAATCAATTTAATTGATATTAACGAATCCTAAATTTACGAAAATCGAAAGTTTGATAAATTTTTGAGTTTCCCTGTATATTCTTTTTCCAGCTAAAAAAAAACACCTCAATCTTCATTAAAGTATTTTTAAAACCCATATCTTAGTATTCCAAACAAAACTTGTCTATGCATTATAATATATAATAGATTAGGGGAAAAGTAATCTGTTTTTGAATCTTTTTTTTTTAAGGCCTGTTAAACTATGAACAGAACCAATGTGTGTGTTCACAGATATTCACACAGTATCATCATATATATACATACATAAACAGATATGCATGTACATTATCACTTATACAAACAAACCCAAGTACCAAACCAAACATCACAACATCTATCAGGTTTAAATCTTACTTTAAACAGAGACATGTATTTTACTGTAAAATGTTTAGTTTCCAAAGTATTAATTACATATTTCTATTTGAAACAAACTTTTTTTTTATTTAATTCTAGTTGATGCTAAAATTCTTCTTTTATACTACAGACCCTAAAAGAGACTATGAGCAGAAGAATTTAAGTTTGTTCTATTATTTATTTATTTATTTTTTACTTTAAACCTGTAAACCTAAAATAGAGGTATGTATCCAAACATACCCAGACATTCACCCCCATAAATATATGTAAAATCAAACATGCAGGCATTTAAACAATCACACTTCAACGTTGCAGTGATATGTATTGTTGTTTAAATCATAATGAAAGTTTAAATAAAACTTTCTCAGATTTTCTTAATTTTGAAGGAATAAAACTGGGATGAGAAAATGGATATATAGGAAGAAGTGATGGGGATGTATAACATTTGTACAGGGTAATTAAGATTTGGTTTTGTACAACATAAGATCAGTGATCTTATTTTTTTTTCTTCTCTTGCTTGATTAGCCAAGATTTCGGCTGATAGATATTATATTGTGTGCTAAGGTAATGGCATTAAATGCCTTGTACAATCTACACTTATGCCATACTTGTTTTATACTTTGTTTATTCTTTTACTTTATGTACATATTACTTTGCCTTTATTTGCTTGTCTCGGCTGAGATGATATGTTAAGGCTTGCATTAATTAGTTTGTACAATATACTTACTTTTTTTTCTTGCTTTATCAACTATGCAGATCATTTCTACTTGCCATGGATTTCTTTTGTTTTAACATGGTGGTTGCATTTATTATGTTTTGTTTGTACTTGTTTTCTTTATTTGTTTTACACTTTGTTTTATAAGCTCAGTGACATATATTTATATTCTTGTTTGAACACACTTGTTTGATATTTGAATGTATTTAACTATCTACTTTTGTTCTATTGCTTTGTAATATAGATGAGATTTTTTATTTATTATGTTGTTGAATATCTTTTTTTAACTAATTTGTTCAATGTATATATATATAATGTTTTATAGTTTACATAACCAAAATCTTAAGATTCTTTTTTTTTTTAACTTATTACTTATCGTCTTATCCTACATCTTCATTCATTCATTATTTAGATGTTAAATTCTAAAAGAAATCATTTTTAAAGCTTAATAAAATAAACACATATCTTTTTATATGAATTATAAGAAATTCAAAGTAATTCTCCAATAAATTTCACAATTTTATTCAAAATTAAAATAAATTATCAATTTAAAATTAATAAAAATTCGGGATCGTTACAGACTTCCCCTCTTAAAAGGAATTTCGTCCTCGAAATTCGCAGGCACGAAAACAACACAGAGATAGACAGATTCGATCTCCTATAATTCCTCAAACTTAAGATATGAATTCCAAACTCAAGTCGGAATATCTCAGAATACATACCAATTTGTCCCTCTTTGGACTTCGACCAACCCAAGAAATTACAACAGAATTTCAAAATTTGGTTTTAAACAAAATCGTGTTATCGACATAATTCAAATTTAGCTTCATATTCTGTTAATCAATTTAACTCAATTTAAAATTTCCAATTCATATTCCATTAAGGTTTAAATCGAAAAACTGATAAGAAAATGATGAAGATACGAAGTAAATATTTTCTACAATGATTCGTAGGGCCATCATCACACCGAAACTTCTTTCTGGAGCTGTCACGAAGTAATCAAAAGAATTTAGGAACGAATCAAAGAAAATTGATAAGAAAGTTGTTTCCACTGTTGTTACAGAGTATCGACCATTTATAGTCGTATTTCCCTGTCCCCTATCTCGTTCTCTTCTTGCACTCATACTCACTATCAATGGATAGTAAGAGAATTTACTGAGGCATTCAAATGGATATCTTAGGGAAACACTCATTCTAGGGATACTTCACCCTATCTCCAATGAGCTACTTAATGTGTTATACTCCTGAGCTAAAGTTTAACCTTAGCTCTGATACCAAATGTGACGATACAGATTTTTGCCCGCTCAAAAATCGACATCCATACTTTACATCATACTCGAATGCCGTAGATTCGACCGTTCAAATCCGATTCGCCGGAGCTTATAACAACATTAAGTAAATAACACAGCGGAATAAAAGAATAATACATCGATATACAGCTTTGATACAATATCTGATACAACAGATGATCCAATAGATATCAATATACATCAGAGATATGATACAATAAAATAGCAGCGGAAAAGAAAATAGATGACATCTAGCAGCGGAACAATATAACTCTAAGATAGTCTTCAAAAGAGAACTCCGAGAACTGCAACTCCATCTCCAAGAATCAATCCAGCAATAGCTCGAACCCCCCATCACATAGCCCAAAGCTAGGCAAGACTGGTGCGGTCCAAGGGTTTAACACAATAGTGCAACATCATTCAACCATCACAGATCAAAACACAGAAATATAGTTGATAAGCAGTATAACTATAACGCTCATCTTTATTTACAGATCACAGATCACAGATATATAAATTACAGATAAATAAGTCACACAGCTCAAAACAAAGCATCACATATCAAGGGTATCAAACAAAACAATTATTCAGCCAAGTCCAAACATTCACAAATGAATTTATTAATCAAATAATCAATTTAAATCGGATGTATCAATTATTAATCTGGGTAAATTATCATAATTTAATTACAAATTATTTCAAATAAATTTCCTCTCACAATTTATTAGTTAACCCTTAATTATTAACTATCATTCTTAATCAATGAATCAATTAATCTTTAATTATTAATGTAATCTTAATTAATCACCATTATCCATTAATCTTTTAAATTTATTAACAAATAATTTACTCAAATTTCAATCATCATTTAATTGATTACATTCGTCAATTATCTATTATTACTTCTTTAAGTAATTATATTTTCTAAAATATTCAGGTGATTATTCTGAACTAATTAACTTAAGAAATTTAGATTTTGAATAAATCAAATTAACTCAATTAATTTTGCTAAATAAATCAATTCCATAATTTCTATCATTAAGTAGTTATACTTAGTAGTTCCACAATTTATTATCATTAAATTTATTAATCTAATTTATGGTTAAATTTTTTATCACATTAATTAATTGTTCAGATAATCTTAGTTAATGATTTCATTAACTATTTAGTTTCTTTAATTCCCTTTTTAAAGAAAATTTCTCACATTAACCATTATTAATTATAAATCGATTTACTATAGAAAATTCATTCGTTAATGAAATAGAAATTATTAACTTCACTACTAAAAGTAAAGTTCAATCATATTTATAATTTAAGTATTATTCACAATATGTTTGAAACACTGTTTCAAATTCCCTTTCACTTAATTACTTTGCCATAAATAAACTTAATTTTGTATTTAAACAAAAGCTGTTATAACTTTAAAATTTTCAAGTTTAACAAAAACTATACCTGAGCAAAAACTTTGGTAACTCGAGTTAAGACCCGAGTGATTTACCTATTTTCCCGAGTTCCCTTCTTTCTCACTTCTCTTCTTCTTCTTATTCTTCTTTTTTGTTTTTTTCTAGTTCAAGTATAAACTGTTAGTTTATACCCACCCCTCGAACTCGAGTACAACCCCGCGAATCCCTTCAACTGTTCGAGCATCTCCCCGAGCCAAACCCAAGACAACATCTTCTCCTCCATTTCCAGGCTACTGACGTAACCACAAACGTGTGCATGTTGCACACAGTTCCGATCAACCCTGGACGGTGCTACGACCGTCATCACGTCAATAACAACCACCACGAATCACCTGACCACCCTGAAGCGTGAACCCACGTCGCATTCGAAATCGAGCTATACGACCAAGACTTCATCAAAAACAACCACCAGAAATTGTCTCGTCCCCCACCCTCTTGCCATCAGAGGCCACAAAGATTCGACCGAAGCTTCGCCTTGCTTCCATGATTCAATCCCCCCCAGTGCGCACCCTTCCGGTCCAACCACGATGATGTACGAACCCGAAATCCCCTCTTTACTAAAAACTAGGATAAAGCCCTTGATCATCAAAAATCAGCCACTATAGCTTATTATAAAATCAATTACTATTTTTCCATGAACTAGCATCACTCAAGCTACCTTCTCCATTGATCACGACACTCCATTCATCGAGTGTCGACGCAGATTGATGGAAATATGTTCTTCGTTCAAACCCAGATTCCAACCCTAAACCGAAACTAAAAATCGTAATTTTATTGTTAAAATTCATGGTTTTCGAAATCAATTTAATTGATATTAACGAATCCTAAATTTACGAAAATCGAAAGTTTGATAAATTTTTGAGTTTCCCTGTATATTCTTTTTCCAGCTAAAAAAAAACACCTCAATCTTCATTAAAGTATTTTTAAAACCCATATCTTAGTATTCCAAACAAAACTTGTCTATGCATTATAATATATAATAGATTAGGGGAAAAGTAATCTGTTTTTGAATCTTTTTTTTTTAAGGCCTGTTAAACTATGAACAGAACCAATGTGTGTGTTCACAGATATTCACACAGTATCATCATATATATACATACATAAACAGATATGCATGTACATTATCACTTATACAAACAAACCCAAGTACCAAACCAAACATCACAACATCTATCAGGTTTAAATCTTACTTTAAACAGAGACATGTATTTTACTGTAAAATGTTTAGTTTCCAAAGTATTAATTACATATTTCTATTTGAAACAAACTTTTTTTTTATTTAATTCTAGTTGATGCTAAAATTCTTCTTTTATACTACAGACCCTAAAAGAGACTATGAGCAGAAGAATTTAAGTTTGTTCTATTATTTATTTATTTATTTTTTACTTTAAACCTGTAAACCTAAAATAGAGGTATGTATCCAAACATACCCAGACATTCACCCCCATAAATATATGTAAAATCAAACATGCAGGCATTTAAACAATCACACTTCAACGTTGCAGTGATATGTATTGTTGTTTAAATCATAATGAAAGTTTAAATAAAACTTTCTCAGATTTTCTTAATTTTGAAGGAATAAAACTGGGATGAGAAAATGGATATATAGGAAGAAGTGATGGGGATGTATAACATTTGTACAGGGTAATTAAGATTTGGTTTTGTACAACATAAGATCAGTGATCTTATTTTTTTTTCTTCTCTTGCTTGATTAGCCAAGATTTCGGCTGATAGATATTATATTGTGTGCTAAGGTAATGGCATTAAATGCCTTGTACAATCTACACTTATGCCATACTTGTTTTATACTTTGTTTATTCTTTTACTTTATGTACATATTACTTTGCCTTTATTTGCTTGTCTCGGCTGAGATGATATGTTAAGGCTTGCATTAATTAGTTTGTACAATATACTTACTTTTTTTTCTTGCTTTATCAACTATGCAGATCATTTCTACTTGCCATGGATTTCTTTTGTTTTAACATGGTGGTTGCATTTATTATGTTTTGTTTGTACTTGTTTTCTTTATTTGTTTTACACTTTGTTTTATAAGCTCAGTGACATATATTTATATTCTTGTTTGAACACACTTGTTTGATATTTGAATGTATTTAACTATCTACTTTTGTTCTATTGCTTTGTAATATAGATGAGATTTTTTATTTATTATGTTGTTGAATATCTTTTTTTAACTAATTTGTTCAATGTATATATATATAATGTTTTATAGTTTACATAACCAAAATCTTAAGATTCTTTTTTTTTTTTAACTTATTACTTATCGTCTTATCCTACATCTTCATTCATTCATTATTTAGATGTTAAATTCTAAAAGAAATCATTTTTAAAGCTTAATAAAATAAACACATATCTTTTTATATGAATTATAAGAAATTCAAAGTAATTCTCCAATAAATTTCACAATTTTATTCAAAATTAAAATAAATTATCAATTTAAAATTAATAAAAATTCGGGATCGTTACAGACTTCCCCTCTTAAAAGGAATTTCGTCCTCGAAATTCGCAGGCACGAAAACAACACAGAGATAGACAGATTCGATCTCCTATAATTCCTCAAACTTAAGATATGAATTCCAAACTCAAGTCGGAATATCTCAGAATACATACCAATTTGTCCCTCTTTGGACTTCGACCAACCCAAGAAATTACAACAGAATTTCAAAATTTGGTTTTAAACAAAATCGTGTTATCGACATAATTCAAATTTAGCTTCATATTCTGTTAATCAATTTAACTCAATTTAAAATTTCCAATTCATATTCCATTAAGGTTTAAATCGAAAAACTGATAAGAAAATGATGAAGATACGAAGTAAATATTTTCTACAATGATTCGTAGGGCCATCATCACACCGAAACTTCTTTCTGGAGCTGTCACGAAGTAATCAAAAGAATTTAGGAACGAATCAAAGAAAATTGATAAGAAAGTTGTTTCCACTGTTGTTACAGAGTATCGACCATTTATAGTCGTATTTCCCTGTCCCCTATCTCGTTCTCTTCTTGCACTCATACTCACTATCAATGGATAGTAAGAGAATTTACTGAGGCATTCAAACGGATATCTTAGGGAAACACTCATTCTAGGGATACTTCACCCTATCTCCAATGAGCTACTTAATGTGTTATACTCCTGAGCTAAAGTTTAACCTTAGCTCTGATACCAAATGTGACGATACAGATTTTTGCCCGCTCAAAAATCGACATCCATACTTTACATCATACTCGAATGCCGTAGATTCGACCGTTCAAATCCGATTCGCCGGAGCTTATAACAACATTAAGTAAATAACACAGCGGAATAAAAGAATAATACATCGATATACAGCTTTGATACAATATCTGATACAACAGATGATCCAATAGATATCAATATACATCAGAGATATGATACAATAAAATAGCAGCGGAAAAGAAAATAGATGACATCTAGCAGCGGAACAATATAACTCTAAGATAGTCTTCAAAAGAGAACTCCGAGAACTGCAACTCCATCTCCAAGAATCAATCCAGCAATAGCTCGAACCCCCCATCACATAGCCCAAAGCTAGGCAAGACTGGTGCGGTCCAAGGGTTTAACACAATAGTGCAACATCATTCAACCATCACAGATCAAAACACAGAAATATAGTTGATAAGCAGTATAACTATAACGCTCATCTTTATTTACAGATCACAGATCACAGATATATAAATTACAGATAAATAAGTCACACAGCTCAAAACAAAGCATCACATATCAAGGGTATCAAACAAAACAATTATTCAGCCAAGTCCAAACATTCACAAATGAATTTATTAATCAAATAATCAATTTAAATCGGATGTATCAATTATTAATCTGGGTAAATTATCATAATTTAATTACAAATTATTTCAAATAAATTTCCTCTCACAATTTATTAGTTAACCCTTAATTATTAACTATCATTCTTAATCAATGAATCAATTAATCTTTAATTATTAATGTAATCTTAATTAATCACCATTATCCATTAATCTTTTAAATTTATTAACAAATAATTTACTCAAATTTCAATCATCATTTAATTGATTACATTCGTCAATTATCTATTATTACTTCTTTAAGTAATTATATTTTCTAAAATATTCAGGTGATTATTCTGAACTAATTAACTTAAGAAATTTAGATTTTGAATAAATCAAATTAACTCAATTAATTTTGCTAAATAAATCAATTCCATAATTTCTATCATTAAGTAGTTATACTTAGTAGTTCCACAATTTATTATCATTAAATTTATTAATCTAATTTATGGTTAAATTTTTTATCACATTAATTAATTGTTCAGATAATCTTAGTTAATGATTTCATTAACTATTTAGTTTCTTTAATTCCCTTTTTAAAGAAAATTTCTCACATTAACCATTATTAATTATAAATCGATTTACTATAGAAAATTCATTCGTTAATGAAATAGAAATTATTAACTTCACTACTAAAAGTAAAGTTCAATCATATTTATAATTTAAGTATTATTCACAATATGTTTGAAACACTGTTTCAAATTCCCTTTCACTTAATTACTTTGCCATAAATAAACTTAATTTTGTATTTAAACAAAAGCTGTTATAACTTTAAAATTTTCAAGTTTAACAAAAACTATACCTGAGCAAAAACTTTGGTAACTCGAGTTAAGATCCGAGTGATTTACCTATTTTCCCGAGTTCCCTTCTTTCTCACTTCTCTTCTTCTTCTTCTTCTTCTTTTTTGTTTTTTTCTAGTTCAAGTATAAACTGTTAGTTTATACCCACCCCTCGAACTCGAGTACAACCCCGCGAATCCCTTCAACTGTTCGAGCATCTCCCCGAGCCAAACCCAAGACAACATCTTCTCCTCCATTTCCAGGCTACTGACGTAACCACAAACGTGTGCATGTTGCACACAGTTCCGATCAACCCTGGACGGTGCTACGACCGTCATCACGTCAATAACAACCACCACGAATCACCTGACCACCCTGAAGCGTGAACCCACGTCGCATTCGAAATCGAGCTATACGACCAAGACTTCATCAAAAACAACCACCAGAAATTGTCTCGTCCCCCACCCTCTTGCCATCAGAGGCCACAAAGATTCGACCGAAGCTTCGCCTTGCTTCCATGATTCAATCCCCCCCAGTGCGCACCCTTCCGGTCCAACCACGATGATGTACGAACCCGAAATCCCCTCTTTACTAAAAACTAGGATAAAGCCCTTGATCATCAAAAATCAGCCACTATAGCTTATTATAAAATCAATTACTATTTTTCCATGAACTAGCATCACTCAAGCTACCTTCTCCATTGATCACGACACTCCATTCATCGAGTGTCGACGCAGATTGATGGAAATATTTTCTTCGTTCAAACCCAGATTCCAACCCTAAACCGAAACTAAAAATCGTAATTTTATTGTTAAAATTCATGGTTTTCGAAATCAATTTAATTGATATTAACGAATCCTAAATTTACGAAAATCGAAAGTTTGATAAATTTTTGAGTTTCCCTGTATATTCTTTTTCCAGCTAAAAAAAAACACCTCAATCTTCATTAAAGTATTTTTAAAACCCATATCTTAGTATTCCAAACAAAACTTGTCTATGCATTATAATATATAATAGATTAGGGGAAAAGTAATCTGTTTTTGAATCTTTTTTTTTTAAGGCCTGTTAAACTATGAACAGAACCAATGTGTGTGTTCACAGATATTTACACAGTATCATCATATATATACATACATAAACAGATATGCATGTACATTATCACTTATACAAACAAACCCAAGTACCAAACCAAACATCACAACATCTATCAGGTTTAAATCTTACTTTAAACAGAGACATGTATTTTACTGTAAAATGTTTAGTTTCCAAAGTATTAATTACATATTTCTATTTGAAACAAACTTTTTTTTTATTTAATTCTAGTTGATGCTAAAATTCTTCTTTTATACTACAGACCCTAAAAGAGACTATGAGCAGAAGAATTTAAGTTTGTTCTATTATTTATTTATTTATTTTTTACTTTAAACCTGTAAACCTAAAATAGAGGTATGTATCCAAACATACCCAGACATTCACCCCCATAAATATATGTAAAATCAAACATGCAGGCATTTAAACAATCACACTTCAACGTTGCAGTGATATGTATTGTTGTTTAAATCATAATGAAAGTTTAAATAAAACTTTCTCAGATTTTCTTAATTTTGAAGGAATAAAACTGGGATGAGAAAATGGATATATAAGAAGAAGTGATGGGGATGTATAACATTTGTACAGGGTAATTAAGATTTGGTTTTGTACAACATAAGATCAGTGATCTTATTTTTTTTCTTCTCTTGCTTGAGTAGCCAAGATTTCGGCTGATAGATATTATATTGTGTGCTAAGGTAATGGCATTAAATGCCTTGTACAATCTACACTTATGCCATACTTGTTTTATACTTTGTTTATTCTTTTACTTTATGTACATATTACTTTGCCTTTATTTGCTTGTCTCGGCTGAGATGATATGTTAAGGCTTGCATTAATTAGTTTGTACAATATACTTACTTTTTTTTCTTGCTTTATCAACTATGCAGATCATTTCTACTTGCCATGGATTTCTTTTGTTTTAACATGGTGGTTGCATTTATTATGTTTTGTTTGTACTTGTTTTCTTTATTTGTTTTACACTTTGTTTTATAAGCTCAGTGACATATATTTATATTCTTGTTTGAACACACTTGTTTGATATTTGAATGTATTTAACTATCTACTTTTGTTCTATTGCTTTGTAATATAGATGAGATTTTGTATTTATTATGTTGTTGAATATCTTTTTTTAACTAATTTGTTCAATGTATATATATATATAATGTTTTATAGTTTACATAACCAAAATCTTAAGATTCTTTTTTTTTTTTTAACTTATTACTTATCGTCTTATCCTACATCTTCATTCATTCATTATTTAGATGTTAAATTCTAAAAGAAATCATTTTTAAAGCTTAATAAAATAAACACATATCTTTTTATATGAATTATAAGAAATTCAAAGTAATTCTCCAATAAATTTCACATTTTTATTCAAAATTAAAATAAATTATCAATTTAAAATTAATAAAAATTCGGGATCGTTACAGACTTCCCCTCTTAAAAGGAATTTCGTCCTCGAAATTCGCAGGCACGAAAACAAAACAGAGATAGACAGATTCGATCTCCTATAATTCCTCAAACTTAAGATATGAATTCCAAACTCAAGTCGGAATATCTCAGAATACATACCAATTTGTCCCTCTTTGGACTTCGACCAACCCAAGAAATTACAACAGAATTTCAAAATTTGGTTTTAAACAAAATCGTGTTATCGACATAATTCGTATTTAGCTTCATATCCTGTTAATCAATTTAACTCAATTTAAAATTTCCA
The DNA here is from genome assembly GCA_030765085.1 of Allium cepa. Classification (NCBI taxonomy): domain Eukaryota; kingdom Viridiplantae; phylum Streptophyta; class Magnoliopsida; order Asparagales; family Amaryllidaceae; genus Allium; species Allium cepa. Next base: position 268,066,127 of record CM060931.1, on the reverse strand, counting down.
ATTCATATTCCATTAAGGTTTAAATCGAAAAACTGATAAGAAAATGATGAAGATACGAAGTAAATATTTTCTACAATGATTCGTAGGGCCATCATCACACCGAAACTTCTTTCTGGAGCTGTCACGAAGTAATCAAAAGAATTTAGGAACGAATCAAAGAAAATTGATAAGAAAGTTGTTTCCACTGTTGTTACAGAGTATCGACCATTTATAGTCGTATTTCCCTGTCCCCTATCTCGTTCTCTTCTTGCACTCATACTCACTATCAATGGATAGTAAGAGAATTTACTGAGGCATTCAAACGGATATCTTAGGGAAACACTCATTCTAGGGATACTTCACCCTATCTCCAATGAGCTACTTAATGTGTTATACTCCTGAGCTAAAGTTTAACCTTAGCTCTGATACCAAATGTGACGATACAGATTTTTGCCCGCTCAAAAATCGACATCCATACTTTACATCATACTCGAATGCCGTAGATTCGACCGTTCAAATCCGATTCGCCGGAGCTTATAACAACATTAAGTAAATAACACAGCGGAATAAAAGAATAATACATTGATATACAGCTTTGATACAATATCTGATACAACAGATGATCCAATAGATATCAATATACATCAGAGATATGATACAATAAAATAGCAGCGGAAAAGAAAATAGATGACATCTAGCAGCGGAACAATATAACTCTAAGATAGTCTTCAAAAGAGAACTCCGAGAACTGCAACTCCATCTCCAAGAATCAATCCAGCAATAGCTCGAACCCCCCATCACATAGCCCAAAGCTAGGCAAGACTGGTGCGGTCCAAGGGTTTAACACAATAGTGCAACATCATTCAACCATCACAGATCAAAACACAGAAATATAGTTGATAAGCAGTATAACTATAACGCTCATCTTTATTTACAGATCACAGATCACAGATATATAAATTACAGATAAATAAGTCACACAGCTCAAAACAAAGCATCACATATCAAGGGTATCAAACAAAACAATTATTCAGCCAAGTCCAAACATTCACAAATGAATTTATTAATCAAATAATCAATTTAAATCGGATGTATCAATTATTAATCTGGGTAAATTACCATAATTTAATTACAAATTATTTCAAATAAATTTCCTCTCACAATTTATTAGTTAACCCTTAATTATTAACTATCATTCTTAATCAATGAATCAATTAATCTTTAATTATTAATGTAATCTTAATTAATCACCATTATCCATTAATCTTTTAAATTTATTAACAAATAATTTACTCAAATTTCAATCATCATTTAATTGATTACATTCGTCAATTATCTATTATTACTTCTTTAAGTAATTATATTTTCTAAAATATTCAGGTGATTATTCTGAACTAATTAACTTAAGAAATTTAGATTTTGAATAAATCAAATTAACTCAATTAATTTTGCTAAATAAATCAATTCCATAATTTCTATCATTAAGTAGTTATACTTAGTAGTTCCACAATTTATTATCATTAAATTTATTAATCTAATTTATGGTTAAATTTTTTATCACATTAATTAATTGTTCAGATAATCTTAGTTAATGATTTCATTAACTATTTAGTTTCTTTAATTCCCTTTTTAAAGAAAATTTCTCACATTAACCATTATTAATTATAAATCGATTTACTATAGAAAATTCATTCGTTAATGAAATAGAAATTATTAACTTCACTACTTAAAGTAAAGTTCAATCATATTTATAATTTAAGTATTATTCACAATATGTTTGAAACACTGTTTCAAATTCCCTTTCACTTAATTACTTTGCCATAAATAAACTTAATTTTGTATTTAAACAAAAGCTGTTATAACTTTAAAATTTTCAAGTTTAACAAAAACTATACCTGAGCAAAAACTTTGGTAACTCGAGTTAAGACCCGAGTGATTTACCTATTTTCCCGAGTTCCCTTCTTTCTCACTTCTCTTCTTCTTCTTCTTCTTCTTCTTTTTTGTTTTTTTCTAGTTCAAGTATAAACTGTTAGTTTATACCCACCCCTCGAACTCGAGTACAACCCCGCGAATCCCTTCAACTGTTCGAGCATCTCCCCGAGCCAAACCCAAGACAACATCTTCTCCTCCATTTCCAGGCTACTGACGTAACCACAAACGTGTGCATGTTGCACACAGCTCCGATCAACCCTGGACGGTGCTACGACCGTCATCACGTCAATAACAACCACCACGAATCACCTGACCACCCTGAAGCATGAACCCACGTCGCATTCGAAATCGAGCTATACGACCAAGACTTCATCAAAAACAACCACCAGAAATTGTCTCGTCCCCCACCCTCTTGCCATCAGAGGCCACAAAGATTCGACCGAAGCTTCGCCTTGCTTCCATGATTCAATCCCCCCCAGTGCGCACCCTTCCGGTCCAACCACGATGATGTACGAACCCGAAATCCCCTCTTTACTAAAAACTAGGATAAAGCCCTTGATCATCAAAAATCAGCCACTATAGCTTATTATAAAATCAATTACTATTTTTCCATGAACTAGCATCACTCAAGCTACCTTCTCCATTGATCACGACACTCCATTCATCGAGTGTCGACGCAGATTAATGGAAATATGTTCTTCGTTCAAACCCAGATTCCAACCCTAAACCGAAATTAAAAATCGTAATTTTATTGTTAAAATTCATGGTTTTCGAAATCAATTTAATTGATATTAACGAATCCTAAATTTACGAAAATCGAAAATTTGATAAATTTTTGAGTTTCCCTGTATATTCTTTTTCCAGCTAAAAAAAAACACCTCAATCTTCATTAAAGTATTTTTAAAACCCATATCTTAGTATTCCAAACAAAACTTGTCTATGCATTATAATATATAATAGATTAGGGGAAAAGTAATCTGTTTTTGAATCTTTTTTTTTTAAGGCCTGTTAAACTATGAACAGAACCAATGTGTGTGTTCACAGATATTCACACAGTATCATCATATATATACATACATAAACAGATATGCATGTACATTATCACTTATACAAACAAACCCAAGTACCAAACCAAACATCACAACATCTATCAGGTTTAAATCTTACTTTAAACAGAGACATGTATTTTACTGTAAAATGTTTAGTTTCCAAAGTATTAATTACATATTTCTATTTGAAACAAACTTTTTTTTTATTTAATTCTAGTTGATGCTAAAATTCTTCTTTTATACTACAGACCCTAAAAGAGACTATGAGCAGAAGAATTTAAGTTTGTTCTATTATTTATTTATTTATTTTTTACTTTAAACCTGTAAACCTAAAATAGAGGTATGTATCCAAACATACCCAGACATTCACCCCCATAAATATATGTAAAATCAAACATGCAGGCATTTAAACAATCACACTTCAACGTTGCAGTGATATGTATTGTTGTTTAAATCATAATGAAAGTTTAAATAAAACTTTCTCAGATTTTCTTAATTTTGAAGGAATAAAACTGGGATGAGAAAATGGATATATAGGAAGAAGTGATGGGGATGTATAACATTTGTACAAGGTAATTAAGATTTGGTTTTGTACAACATAAGATCAGTGATCTTATTTTTTTTTCTTCTCTTGCTTGATTAGCCAAGATTTCGGCTGATAGATATTATATTGTGTGCTAAGGTAATGGCATTAAATGCCTTGTACAATCTACACTTATGCCATACTTGTTTTATACTTTGTTTATTCTTTTACTTTATGTACATATTACTTTGCCTTTATTTGCTTGTCTCGGCTGAGATGATATGTTAAGGCTTGCATTAATTAGTTTGTACAATATACTTACTTTTTTTTCTTGCTTTATCAACTATGCAGATCATTTCTACTTGCCATGGATTTCTTTTGTTTTAACATGGTGGTTGCATTTATTATGTTTTGTTTGTACTTGTTTTCTTTATTTGTTTTACACTTTGTTTTATAAGCTCAGTGACATATATTTATATTCTTGTTTGAACACACTTGTTTGATATTTGAATGTATTTAACTATCTACTTTTGTTCTATTGCTTTGTAATATAGATGAGATTTTGTATTTATTATGTTGTTGAATATATTTTTTTAACTAATTTGTTCAATGTATATATATATATATAATGTTTTATAGTTTAGATAACCAAAATCTTAAGATTCTTTTTTTTTTTTTAACTTATTACTTATCGTCTTATCCTACATCTTCATTCATTCATTATTTAGATGTTAAATTCTAAAAGAAATCATTTTTAAAGCTTAATAAAATAAACACATATCTTTTTATATGAATTATAAGAAATTCAAAGTAATTCTCCAATAAATTTCACAATTTTATTCAAAATTAAAATAAATTATCAATTTAAAATTAATAAAAATTCGGGATCGTTACAGACTTCCCCTCTTAAAAGGAATTTCGTCCTCGAAATTCGCAGGCACGAAAACAACACAGAGATAGACAGATTCGATCTCCTATAATTCCTCAAACTTAAGATATGAATTCCAAACTCAAGTCGGAATATCTCAGAATACATACCAATTTGTCCCTCTTTGGACTTCGACCAACCCAAGAAATTGCAACAGAATTTCAAAATTTGGTTTTAAACAAAATCGTGTTATCGACATAATTCAAATTTAGCTTCATATCCTGTTAATCAATTTAACTCAATTTAAAATTTCCAATTCATATTCCATTAAGGTTTAAATCGAAAAACTGATAAGAAAATGATGAAGATACGAAGTAAATATTTTCTACAATGATTCGTAGGGCCATCATCACACCGAAACTTCTTTCTGGAGCTGTCACGAAGTAATCAAAAGAATTTAGGAACGAATCAAAGAAAATTGATAAGAAAGTTGTTTCCACTGTTGTTACAGAGTATCGACCATTTATAGTCGTATTTCCCTGTCCCCTATCTCGTTCTCTTCTTGCACTCATACTCACTATCAATGGATAGTAAGAGAATTTACTGAGGCATTCAAACGGATATCTTAGGGAAACACTCATTCTAGGGATACTTCACCCTATCTCCAATGAGCTACTTAATGTGTTATACTCCTGAGCTAAAGTTTAACCTTAGCTCTGATACCAAATGTGACGATACAGATTTTTGCCCGCTCAAAAATCGACATCCATACTTTACATCATACTCGAATGCCGTAGATTCGACCGTTCAAATCCGATTCGCCGGAGCTTATAACAACATTAAGTAAATAACACAGCGGAATAAAAGAATAATACATTGATATACAGCTTTGATACAATATCTGATACAACAGATGATCCAATAGATATCAATATACATCAGAGATATGATACAATAAAATAGCAGCGGAAAAGAAAATAGATGACATCTAGCAGCGGAACAATATAACTCTAAGATAGTCTTCAAAAGAGAACTCCGAGAACTGCAACTCCATCTCCAAGAATCAATCCAGCAATAGCTCGAACCCCCCATCACATAGCCCAAAGCTAGGCAAGACTGGTGCGGTCCAAGGGTTTAACACAATAGTGCAACATCATTCAACCATCACAGATCAAAACACAGAAATATAGTTGATAAGCAGTATAACTATAACGCTCATCTTTATTTACAGATCACAGATCACAGATATATAAATTACAGATAAATAAGTCACACAGCTCAAAACAAAGCATCACATATCAAGGGTATCAAACAAAACAATTATTCAGCCAAGTCCAAACATTCACAAATGAATTTATTAATCAAATAATCAATTTAAATCGGATGTATCAATTATTAATCTGGGTAAATTACCATAATTTAATTACAAATTATTTCAAATAAATTTCCTCTCATAATTTATTAGTTAACCCTTAATTATTAACTATCATTCTTAATCAATGAATCAATTAATCTTTAATTATTAATGTAATCTTAATTAATCACCATTATCCATTAATCTTTTAAATTTATTAACAAATAATTTACTCAAATTTCAATCATCATTTAATTGATTACATTCGTCAATTATCTATTATTACTTCTTTAAGTAATTATATTTTCTAAAATATTCAGGTGATTATTCTGAACTAATTAACTTAAGAAATTTAGATTTTGAATAAATCAAATTAACTCAATTAATTTTGCTAAATAAATCAATTCCATAATTTCTATCATTAAGTAGTTATACTTAGTAGTTCCACAATTTATTATCATTAAATTTATTAATCTAATTTATGGTTAAATTTTTTATCACATTAATTAATTGTTCAGATAATCTTAGTTAATGATTTCATTAACTATTTAGTTTCTTTAATTCCCTTTTTAAAGAAAATTTCTCACATTAACCATTATTAATTATAAATCGATTTACTATAGAAAATTCATTCGTTAATGAAATAGAAATTATTAACTTCACTACTTAAAGTAAAGTTCAATCATATTTATAATTTAAGTATTATTCACAATATGTTTGAAACACTGTTTCAAATTCCCTTTCACTTAATTACTTTGCCATAAATAAACTTAATTTTGTATTTAAACAAAAGCTGTTATAACTTTAAAATTTTCAAGTTTAACAAAAACTATACCTGAGCAAAAACTTTGGTAACTCGAGTTAAGACCCGAGTGATTTACCTATTTTCCCGAGTTCCCTTCTTTCTCACTTCTCTTCTTCTTCTTCTTCTTCTTCTTTTTTGTTTTTTTAGTTCAAGTATAAACTGTTAGTTTATACCCACCCCTCGAACTCGAGTACAACCCCGCGAATCCCTTCAACTGTTCGAGCATCTCCCCGAGCCAAACCCAAGACAACATCTTCTCCTCCATTTCCAAGCTACTGACGTAACCACAAACGTGTGCATGTTGCACACAGCTCCGATCAACCCTGGACGGTGCTACGACCGTCATCACGTCAATGACAACCACCACGAATCACCTGACCACCCTGAAGCGTGAACCCACGTCGCATTCGAAATCGAGCTATACGACCATGACTTCATCAAAAACAACCACCAGAAATTGTCTCGTCCCCCACCCTCTGGCCATCAGAGGCCACAAAGATTCGACCGAACCTTCGTCTTGCTTCCATGATTCAGTCCCCCCTAGTGCGCACCCTTCCAGTCCAACCACGATGATGTACGAACCCAAAATCCCTTCTTCGTTAAAAACTAGGTTAAAGCCCTTGATCATCAAAAATCAGCCACTATAGCTTGTTATAAAATCAATTACTATTTTTCCATGAACTAGCATCACTCAAGCTACCTTCGCTATTGATCACGACACTCCATTCATCGAGTGTCGACGTAGATTGATGGAAATATGTTCTCCGTTCAAACCAAGATTCCAACCCTAAACCGAAACAAAAATCGTAATTTTATTGTTAAAATTCATGGTTTTCGAAATCAATTTAATTGATATAAACGAATCCTAAATTTATGAAAATCAAAAATTTGATAAATTTTTGAGTTTCCCTGTATATTCTTTCTTCCAGCTAAAAGAAACACCTCAATCTTCATTAAAGTATTTTTAAAACCCATATCTTAGTATTCCAAACAAAACTTGTCTATGCATTATAATATATAATAGATTCGGGGAAAATTAATCTGTTTTTGAATCTTTTTTTTTAAGGCCTGTTAAACTAAGAACAGAACCAATGTGTGTGTTCACAGATATTCACACAGTATCATCATATATATAAATACATAAACAGATATGCATTTTACATTATCACTTATAAAAAAAAACCCAAGTACCAAACCAAACATCACAACATCTATCAGGTTTAAATCTTACTTTAAACAGAGACATGTATTTTACTGTAAAATGTTTAGTTTCCAAAGTATTAATTACATATTTCTATTTAAAACAAACTTTTTTTTTTATTTAATTCTAGTTGATGCTAAAATTCTTCTTTTATACTACAGACCCTAAAAGAGACTATGAGCAGAAGAATTTAAGTTTGTTCTATTATTTATTTTTTTATTTTTTACTTTAAACCTGTAAACCTAAAATAGAGGTATGTATCCAAACATACCCAGACATTCACCCCCATAAATATATGTAAACTCAAACATGCAGGCATTTAAACAATCGCACTTCAAATGTCGACCATAATATCAAAAGAACATAGATAGATAAGTGAGTTTGCTCACTTTGGTTTCCAGAAATGAACAGAGCCTACTCATGTTGACACTGGCTTGTGAACTTGCAAGCTGAAGGTCTTTTTCTTTAATCCTCTACGTTGCAGTGATATGTATTGTTGTTTAAATCATAATGAAAGTTTAAATAAAACTTTCTCAGATTTTCTTAATTTTGAAGGAATAAAACTGGGATGAGAAAATGGATATATAGGAAGAAGTGATGGGGATGTACAACATTTGTACAGGGTAATTAAGATTTGGTTTTGTACAACATAAGATCAGTGATCTTATATATATTTTTCTCTTGCTTGAGTAGCCAAGATTTCGGCTGATAGATATTATATTGTGTACTAAGGTAATGGCATTAAATGCCTTGTACAATCTACACTTATACCATACTTGTTTTATACTTTGTTTATTCTTTTACTTTATGTACATATTACTTTGCCTTTATTTGCTTGTCTCGGCTGAGATGATATGTTAAGGCTTGCATTAATTAGTTTGTACAATATACTTATTTTTTTTTCTTGCTTTATCAACTATGCAGATCACTTCTACTTGCCATGGATTTCTTTTGTTTTAACATGGTGGTTGCATTTATTGTGTTTTGGTTGTACTTGTTTTCTTTATTTTTTTTACACTTTGTTTTATAAGCCCAGTGACCTATATTTATATTCTTGTTTGAACACACTTGTTTGATATTTGAATGTATTTAACTATCTACTTTTTTTCTATTGCTTTGTAATATAGATGAGATTTTGTATTTATTATGTTGTTGAATATCTTTTTTTAACTAATTTGTTTAATGTATATATACAATGTTTTATAGTTTACATAACCAAAATCTTAAGATTTTTTTTTTGTTTTTAACTTATTACTTATAGTCTTATCTTACATCTTCATTCATTCATTATTTAGATGTTAAATTCTAAAAGAAATCATTTTTAAAGCTTAATAAAATAAACACATATCTTTTTATAAGAATTATAAGAAATTCAAAGTAATTCTCCGATAAATTTCACAATTTTATTCAAAATTAAAATAAATTATCAATTTAAAATTAATAAAAATTCGGGATCGTTACATCTCATATGTCTGCTCATATGTCTGCTCATATGTGTTCTGTGTGCTTGTGCTTGTTTTGTTTACACTTATCCAATTTTTGTGATTACCATCGAAATTTTTACTTGTATTATCAATTCTTTGTTTGGAGTGACATAACTTGTGAACTTATGGTTTTCTTTGTTTGGAGCGAAAAAACTTGTGAACTTATTTTTTTAATTTAAACGCCGTTGTATGTCCCCCAGTTCACAGGGCTATTTTCATCAAACAATTCCCAAATGATCGGTAACTTAGGGTTTAGATAATTCTTATATTCTACTTGAAATTTGGCTAAGTCACAACTTGATTTTCCTTTTTACGAAATTTTTGCAACTTTAGCATATAATCCAAGTTTCTTGAAATATTCCAGCAATTATGCAATATATGCGTGTTTGAGAGGTGCACATTGCATGGGTTAACTGAGGGCGGTTTTAATCATTAAATATCCTTAATTGAAACTTTTCTATTGGTCGATAGCATTTCAATTTTGTTGGAGTTGTGCTCATTTTTCCTGATTATAGAAGCAGTTGGCGCTGGTTACGAGATTCGTGGTTCTTGGTGCCTCTCAGCATTGCCTATCTTTGGGCCATGTGAGGCGCATGTGTTTTGGCTCGGCTTATAAAGTGTGTGGCTTTTGATACTTCTCGATGTTGCCTATCTTCGGGAAACATGAGAGGTTTGTGTTTTGGCATGACTTATGAGATGCATGGTTTTTAGTTTTCCTCGACGTTGCCTATCTTTGGCAACGTGAGGAGTATGCGTTTTAGAGATTAGTGTGTGGCTTACGAAATGTGCGGCTTTTCATGCTCCTTCGTGTTTCTTATCTTTGGGCAACTTGAGGAGCGTATGTTTTGGAAGTTAGTGCATAGGTAACAAAATGTGCGGCTTTTCGTACTCCTCCGTGTTTCCTATCTTCGGGCAATGTGAGGAGCGTATGTTTTAGGTGTTTGTGCACGACTTACGAAATACATGGTTTTTCATGCTCCTTGGTGTTGCCTATCTCGGCGTAACAAGAGGAGCGTAAATTTTAGCGCGACTTATGAAATGTATGGCCTTTGGTGCTCCTCGGCATCGCCTATCTGTAATAATGCAAGAAGCATATGTTTTGGCACGACTTACAAAATGCATGGCTTTTGGTGTTCCTCGACATTGCTTATCTTCAAGCAACACGATGATGTATGTTTTGGCACGGCTTAAGGAATGTGAAACTTTTGGTGCTCCTCGGTGTCACCTATCTCCAAAAAACACGAGGAGCATACGTTTGGGTGCAGCTTATGAAATGCACGGGTTTCGGTGCTCCTCGGCGTTGCCTATCTCCGAGCAACACGAGGAGCGTATGTTTTGGCATGGCTTATTGAATAGGCGGCATTTGGTGCTCCTTGGCATTGCCTATCTCTAGGCAACGCAAGTAACGTATCTTTTGGTACGATTTATGGAATGCAAAGATTTGGTGTTTCTCGGCATTGCTTATCTCCGTGCAACACGAGGAGCCTATGTTTTGGCATGACTTATGGAATGCTCGGCTTTTGGTGCTCCTCCATGTTTTCTATCTCCAGGAAATACGAGGAGCATTAATTTTAGGCCTTCCCAATGTTTTCGAAGCAACAACGATTTTAAAGGGCAAGGATCGGGTTTCGTCGATCCAACGGTTTGGGTTGTTTTGCTTCCATCGACCCGGTTGGTATTTATTATGAACATAGTTTTGTCGGTTCAAAAGAGAGAATAATATTTTATTAAGGAAAGTAGGGTAGATACTTTGCCTATTTACAATGCCTCTAGCATTACGGGATGACTTACTTGCTAAAAAATAGAGAGTACATAAAGTAATTTCAGACAAAATAACGGTGGAGTGATTCGCTATTCCAGGCCCTAGGAATTTGAATTCCATCTATGGTTGTTAGCTTGAAAGTTCCAACTCTTAGCTTTTGATTGATGATGTACGGTCCTTCCCAGTTGGGTCTGAAGACTCCCGAAACGTAGTAGACTCGCTTTAGCACAAGAACTCTCACTTCGAAAGTTTGATTGTGAACTTTGGAGTTGAAGTGCCATGCGATCCTTTTTTGGTGTGTGGCGGTCCTCCACTCGGCTTCTTCCCTTCTTTCATCGATCCTATCTAACGATTCGAGTAGTAGCTGCTCGTTTTTTTTGACTGAAATTTTGCCTTCGGTGCGAGGGGACTTCCAATTCATCATGAATCATTGCCTTCGAGCCATGTGCTAGGGGAACGAAGTGTTTCCAGTTGCTGCTTTAAGGGCGGTTCGGTAAGCCCATTGTGCGAGTTGATGTTCATCAACCCAGTTTCCCTTTTCTTTAGTTAGTCGCTTTTTGATGGTGGATTTGATGATCTTGTTTATTGCTTCCACTTTCCTATTTGCTTGTGGATGAGCCACTTCTGAGAATCTTTTCTCAATCCAGAAGTGTTTGCAGAAATCTTTGAACTCGGCACTTTTGAATTGGGTTCCATTGTCAGCGATAGTTTTCTATGGCACACCTATCCTACAAATAATGTTTCTAGTAACAAAGTTAATGACTTTCTTTGTAGTTATGGTGGCCTGCGGTTTCGGTTCAGCATATTTTGTGAAATAATCTATGACAACAATAGCATATTTGGCTTCTCCGTTTGCTATCGGTTTGATGCTAATCAAGTTTATTTCCCATATTGCGAATGGCCATGGGCTGACCATCTGCATTAACTTTGTTGACATTATTCTTTCAATTTTGCTGAATCTTTGGCAGCAATCACATCGCCTGGCGTAATCTAAAATGTCGCGGTTTATTATTGGCCAGAAATATCTGTACTGGAGGACTTTCTTTGCAGGGGTTTGCCCCCTAGTGTGGTCTCCATATTTGCCTTCGTGCACTTCTTTTAGGATTCATCGAGTTTCGTCATTGGACACGCACCTTAGGAGGAGGGTCGAGAATCCTCTTTGGTAGAGTACTCCATCTTGTACCATGAATCACGGTGCCATTTAGAAAAGCGTTTTCCATTGATTCTGGTCAATTGGAAGAGTCCCTATAAGTAAATACTCCTTTTTTGGAGTCATCAACGTAACTAGTTTGATGGTGCTTTTGAGTATCCAGTAGACGTCCAGTTCACTTATGCTTTGGTTGGTTAGAGTTTCAACTGGGACTAGTCCCAATGATTGAGCTTCCCCGAAACTTGCCGGTTTAGCCAAATAATCTGCCTTTGTGTTTTTCTCCCATAGGATGTGAGTTATAGTGTAATGTTCGACGTCGCTTAGTGGTTCTTGAACTTTGGACAGTTATAGGGCAAGGTTCTTCCCACGTGACTGGTACTCGCCTTTTACTTAACAAACGACCAGTTGAGAATCGCTGTATGTGTGAATAGATCTTATCTTGAGCTCTTTCACAACTTTCAGTCTAGAATCAGTGCTTTGTATTCCGCTTCGTTATTTGTAGCAAGGAACTCCAAGCGCAAAGCATACTTAATCGCTCACCCTTTGGGGTTTCAAGCGGTACTCCTGCTCCCGAGCAGAGGTTGTTAATTGCACCGTTGACCAAGAGCTTCCATTGCATGTCTATTTCTAACTGAAGTTCTTCCTCGTCATCCTGTATAGTAAATTCGGTGATGAAGTCGGCTAACGCTTGCCTATTGATGGCTTTCCTTGGGTGGTATGTGATATCATATTAACTCAACTCTATATTCCATTTGATTTATCGTCCGAAAGTTTCCAATCGGTATAACACTTACTTCAGAGGCTAGTCAGTCAATACGTTAGTTGGATGGGCCTGAAAGTACGATCGTAACTTCCTAGGTGCATTAAGATGCAATACGCTAGCTTTTCCAGTTTCAGGTAGATTTTCTCTGCTCTAATGAACCGCTTGCTGATGTTATACACTGGTCGTTGGATTTTTGCTTATTCATACACCAAAACGGTGCTCAATGCATGGGGTGAGATTGCTAAGTAAATGAACAAGTCTTCTCCATCCATCAGTTTTGATAGGGAATGGTGGAGCCTCCATGTGCCGCAACAGTTCTTCGAATGTTGTTTGGCAAGCCTCATTCCACTAAAGTTCTTCTTTCCTTTCTTCAATGCGTCGAAGAATGGTATACACTTGTCTGTAGCTTTCAAGACAAATCGACTTAGCGCTATAACCTTTCCATTTAAATTTTGCAGTTCCTTCTTATTCTTTGGAACTTGGACTTCCTTTAGTGCCGTGATTTGTTCAGGATTTGCTTCGATACCCCTGGCACTTACGTTAAATCCTAGGATTTTCCCAAAGGCCACTTCAATATGATACTTGAGTGGATTGAGTTTCATCCCGTACTTTCAGAGTATTTCGACCATTTCCGCGAGGTTTTCTAGGTGGTTAATGGCTGCATGCGATTTGATTAACACCTCGTCTACATAAACCTCCATCGTTTTCCCGATCTGCCGCTTGAACTTGGTGTTTACCAAGCTTTGATAAGTTGCCCCTGCATTCTTCAAACCAAATGGCACTACTCTGTAGCAGTATAGGCCTAGGTTGGTGATGAACTGGTATTTTCTTGATCGGGTTCGTGCATCAGGATTTGGTTATACCCTAAGTATGCATCCATGAATGATAGCAGCTTTTATCCTACCGTTCCGTCCGCAAGTTGATCTATTCTAGGGAGAGGGAAGCTGTCTTTTTTAGGCAAGCCTTGTTTGGGTCTGAATAGTTGATTCAAGTTCTCCACTTCCCGTTGGACTTTTTGACTAGGGACGGATTAGATATCCACTCTGGATAGGTTGCATCTCAGATAAAACCTTTGGCCATTAACTTGTCCACTTCTTCTCTTGGAATCTTGGATCGTTCGGGACCTAAGCTGCACCTTTTTTGCCTTACAGGTGTGAACTTAGGGTCTACGTTGAGCACATGGCATGTAATTTTCGGACATAGACCATACATATTGGAATGCATCAAAGCGAACACAACCAAGTTGGTGTTGAGATATTTGGTAAGCTTTATACGCATCTTGTTTCCAAGATGCAATCCAATTTTCAAAATATTAGTTGGGTCATCCATGTCAACTAGGACGGACATTGTTAATTCTATCGGTGCCGTTTGTTCCTCCCTTGAGATCTTCTTTTTAGGATCCAAAGCCTTGTCAAATCACAATGGTCCCCAAGCTAGGGTGGCTCTATAGTTGCTATTCGAAGGGTTCACAAATGTGGAGAGTTCTCACCACGTACTTCCCTTTTTCTTTTCTTTTGGATTCGTGTAACTCGGCAATGTAACTTCTCTGGCAGAGCACTGATCTCCTTTCACCACTCCGATTCCATTTGCAGTAGGGAAATTCATGTTCAAACACCATTGGGCCAGAGATATTTTGAAATATACTAGAGCGGGCCGCCCAAAGAAGGCTTTATATCTTGACATTTCATCCATAATTACAAAACTCTAAATGGGGGTAACTCTTCAATCGCCCTCTCTGAGCTCCACTGGCAGGTCAATTGTTTCCACAGGTTGCTTGGGCTCGCCAGTGAACCCTTGGATCTTTGTTTGGCAAGTAGACATGTTTTTCTTGTTGATTTTCACCTGGTCAAAAGTGCGCTTGAAAAGTATATTAGCAGAACTGCCACGATAGACCAACACTCGTCGGACTACGGCGGGTCTGATTCCTACAATCACCACCTTCGGATCAAGAGTTGGAGCTTCAATTCCTTCGGTGTCCTAATTGCAGAACACTATATCGTCACTTAGAACCATTTGTAGCTTGATCGGAGTATCATAATCTATTATGATACATAAATCTTTCGAAGCGTGTTTCAACGAACTCGTGTACCTTTCTATTTCTCCCCATCTTCTTTGCACGTGGTATGGTCCCTTAAATATCGTTCCAATGATAAGCCTCTAGTCGGTTCATTTCGACCCTTCATTACTAGTTCCAGCTTGATTTCTTTGTTTTATAGGAGGCTAAGGGGTAGTAGGTTGATTGGGTTTTTATGGCTTTTTCACATACTGCTGAAGCTTATTGTCTCGGATCAACCCTTCAATGAGGTCCTTTAGGTGGAGGCACTCATTTGTATTACGACCATGTGTCTCGTGAAAGCCACCGTATTTCCCTCAGCGTTTTGCTGCTCAGTTGCCTCTCTTCTAGGAGGTTTCTTGTATTCTTCAGTTTATTATGTTGCAAGATAAATATTTTCTGGAGTGTTGTTTAGTGGGGTATAATCTTCCTGTTTAAAATCTTTAAATCTTTTGTTGCTACCACTGTTATTTCTTTTAATGGAGTTCTAATTTCTTCTGTTTTGATTCTCATTTTTTTCCCACGACTCCTTTAGCAGTTCCAGAATTTCACATGTTTTGATTCGTCACCACATTGCTCTGTCTGATGTTTATCTGTTGTACACTAGAAAACTTTCTTTCCAGCTCATGTGCTTTCTCCAATCTTAAGTACTAGCTTGCTTTATGATTCAAGTCATTCCTGGTGGTAGGTTGCTTCATTTTAATCCATTTCTTGAATTCAGTCTTCGGGAGAATGGCGCGGACTAACTCCATAAAAACATGTCCGCATAGGGGTTGCTTACTTCCGTCACCGTGGTATTGAACCAGTTTATGAAAGATTTCAGCAACTCATTGCTTCCCTAGAACAATCCAGGTATGGACATCACATCCTTTAGTTGCATGGTATGGAGCCTGAAATAGTAAAGGAATTTCGTTGCAAGTTGGTCAAAGGTAGAAATAGATCTCGAGGGAAGTCTGATGAACCACACAGATGTAACTCCTTCTAGAGAGATAGGGAAACATCTGCAACGAACAGCCCTTGGAGCATTGGATTCGTCCATATACCAACTATACTTGTATAGGTGGGGTTTTGGGTCCTTCGTATCGTTATAGAAAGGGATAACTGGCATAGTGAATTTGTCTGGATACCTTTATTTCAAGATTTCCTCGGTAAAGGGAGTTTGACTTGGAGCAGATCCCAATTCATCATCTCTTCGGCTTTTACTCTCGTCCATCAACCATTTGACCATGTCTGTTATGTATTCCTTTGATGTCCGGTAGTCCTGATGATGGCAATTAGTCACTACGCCAAGTACTTGGCTCTGCAAATGGTCTTGGCATGTGGGTTGAAGCCTAAGATCTCCTATCTTCGGGAGAGCCAACCCATAGGACCCCGTTAGCTTGCTATTGGCCTGATTGTGGCAGTTTGAACGTTTCTAGCATCATCGAACACGTTGGCATTCTCTTCCATTTGATTGTCTTTCTTTCCATCCTCTAAATTTGAGAGATCCATAGCTATATCTTCCTACGGGGTATTGGCCACTTGATTCAAGTTCACAATTTGTTGCCTTGTGGTAGGTGGCATATTCGCATTGTCCTCCACATTATGTCCTGTTGTCACCCTTTTTTGTGGCTGTTTTCCGTTTCTTCTATGTTGACCAGAAACAAAGGAATTCTCTTATTCTGTAGCAGTCGTGGGTTCAGGCATAGTTCTTGGAGCAGGGTTTGACTGTGGGGTTAAGAGAGTGTTAAGCTTATCCATTACAGCCTTTTGACTATTCTTTATTTTCCAGTTGATCTCATTAACCATCTTGTTCAACTCATCCCTGATGACGACTTTGTGTTGGATGGAGGATGCTAGCAACTAACTTCCCAAGTTAGCACCATTTACTTTAGTTTGTTAGGCATTAGCATCTTCTCCAGTTATTAATGCCTTTATGGATCTTCCAGAGGCAGTTCTTCTTCCAGGAGCCATTGATTTCAAGTGCTAGATTTTTTAGGAAAAGATTGAGGATCTAACTTCTGAACCTATGGGATCCAAAGTAGATACCTAAATCTGAATCCTGAGTTCGATTTCTCAGTGAAAGCACCAAAATGTTAACCCAAAAAATGGATCAACACTCTGATTTGAGTATGAAAGCACCAGCCCTGTTCTTATAGAGCAATAATACAGATAAAAGGTGTAGAAAAAGACAGTAAAATAAAGAAGACAAGGAAATTTTTATAGTAGTTTGGCTGTTAATGACGCCTACGTCCACTTTTAGTTTTATTATGATTAATTGCTATTACAAGTAGTGTTTGATTACAAGGATTTTGACTATCCTTAGCTAGATTCATTCTCCATAGTTGGAATCCACTGGAGAATCATAATGAATCCCTTTGGAGAATGTTGTGAGGGGGATAGAGAGTGAAGAAGGTTTCCAGCAGAGCTCCAGCAACTAGTCCAGAGAAGATTTGGTTTATATTATAGGCGGGATGGTATTTATAGAGATCGAAGAGCTTCTGGAAAGCCACTTCGTCAATTGCTTGCAGATGGACACAGGACGACCTAAGGGAGTTTAGCTTGCCATCCGAGCCAATACCATGGATCGCTAACGGTCCATGGTCTATGGATCGCTAACAATCCATAGACTTGGCTTGCTCACGAGCTAACGACTTAGCTCTCCTTTCCACTGTCTCACCTAGTTAGCTTGTTGAAGACCCTTGGAAAAGTATGGATCGCTGGCGATCCATGGTGTATGGATCGCTGGCGATCCATATACTTAGTACATTTTCCCAATCTTTCTGCTTTCCTTCTTTTCTTCCATGCACCATAGTGACCTACCATCTTGCATGGATCGCGAGCGAACCATAGGGTATGGATCGCTGGCGATCCAAGCACTTGGGCAATTTCTGGAGTTTGGAGATTAGTATGTTTCCATGGCCTTGTATCATCATTGTTTGCATAGTCTCGTTGCATGTTGCTCCATCTTAATGACGATCTACTAGCTGGTTATGCTTTGACTGATGATTGGGCTGAATGGGTGCTGGTCTCTTGGTTTAGTCGAACTCAGTCGTTGCTTCAGTAATACAGCTTGGCTCTCATTAACTCCTTGTCCTAGCCTCTTTGGTTAAGTTCTAAGTCATTCTAATGTAACGAAATTGCTCTGTTCTCTAGTAGGTCGTGCTAGGTTAAAAAACAGGATAACAGTTACTTTCGCTTTGGTTTTCTTCGACCCGGTAAAATGTGAAACCCAATTGTTTCGGAAGGAACACTTTTAAATAGTTTTTGTGAAGCTTTCGAAGGGAATGCCCTAAGTCTTTCAAAAGGCGTGTATTAAGTATTTCGAATGGAATGTTTTGAGTGTTTCGAAAGGCATATCTTTACTTCTTTGAAAGGATGGTTTCAATGCTTTTGAAAAGAATGTTTTGAGTGTTCCGAAAAGTATATCTTTACTAGTTTTGAAAGGAAGGTTTTAAAGCTTTCAAAAGGAATGTTTTGAGTGTTTCGAAAGGTATATCTTTACTCATTTTGAAAGGAAGGTTTCAATGCTTTTGAAATGAATGTTTTGAAAGGTATATCTTTAATAGTTTTGAAAGGAAGGTTTAGATACTTTTGGAAGGTATGTTTTTAATGGTTTCGAAAGGAAAGATCTAAGGTTTTGAAAGCCTTGGTTTTCAAACAAGAAACTAATCTCATTCTTTTAAGTAAACCCATGGCAATATGAAAGAGTTTTGAAGTGCCATTTAACTTTGGTTTTTTTAAGAAGCTTTCCTTGATAAAGACAATAGGTTAAAGGTATTAACCATGTTTCATTTGAGTAATGATTACAAGGAAAATTAAACCATAGATGTTTATATTATTATGTTATGATCAGTTATCATGTGTGCTTCTTCTGTAAACATATTCACCTTACAACTAACCCAAAACTGCATTTTTAGATTATTAAGGATATAATAACTAGCTAGATTGACCCAGTAGTGAATATATATTGAGTTATATCCTATGTGAGTAGAATTGCATTCAAGAGGTCTGGTAGACTAGAATGTAGGATGCCCAAAGACTGATTAAAGAATTATTGGTTTAGACAGGTTCATAGGAAGCCAATGAAACTATGTATGGAAATTGTTATTGGTAGGGGCCAATAGGTTCTTAGTGATCCCATGAAAACTATGTTCGGAATAAGTTATCGGCAAAGATCAATAGGTTCATAGTCAGCCCATAAAAACTATGACATGACAGAGGTTATTGGAGAACTTTCATAGTGAATCCATGAAAACTATAATTGGATGAAGTTATTGGTAGATATCAAAAGGTTCTTAGTTATCCCTTGAAAACTGTAAAAGTGGATAGATAATCCATAAGCTTGGTACAGGCTATTAGTTGGCCCATGAAAACTAATATGTTAGTAGTGACCCTAGAGACTATAACTCGTGATAGAGAGTCAAAAGAATAAGGATGGGAAATCCAAAACATACTACATGTTTGCATATCATAATGATGCATTTTATTTTGATTACGTCATATCCATTATGGATGCAGGTGAACAGTATATGGTTATTTTAGAGTGAGCTCAGATAAGGGAAAATCCATTCCACTAAGCGGCATGGTCTCACTAGATGTCTATGTCATTCAAGATGGTAGGTTATTATTCATACCAGACTATTGTCTGACTCGTAAGTTTTCCCTTAGACCCATGGATGCTCAATTAATTTTGAGTAGTTTGAGAGTTAAGGTTTTCAAGTAATTTTTTAGACGAATAAGCTTCCAGAAACGTGCAAGAGTCAAGTTAGCTAGTAGGAGTTCTTTTTGTTTGATCTCGTTGTGTTTTGGATGTAATGGTAAAGTTGTTTAATTGCCTATATTTAGACTCTGATCAACCAAAGGGACATCTTCATATGTCGCTTTTGGCATATTTGGTAATAATTATATTTCTCTGAATGTGGTTTACGAATTAGGATTATGTAATAAATTTGAAATTTGATTTGAAATGGATTGAGAAATTTATTTAGTGATTTTAAAAAATTTCATATTCATGCGTTTCTGCTATATCAATGTATTTGACATTACCAAATCTGGTCATCGAGAATTAATAACTATGGATGAATGCAGCCTCCATGGCAGTTAGTTTTGGGCCTCCATATAGGTGATGTTACAAGTTGGTATTAGAGCATAGGTTTTTGTAGATTTGAAAAGAAATTTAAAACTTAAAAAAAAATCAAACATAATCCAATGAATCAGAAAATGTGACTGAGGTTTGCGTTAAAGCTACAGTAACATACTTGTATTTCTTAGGTATATATCTATAAGTACGTACTCTCCTCTCTCCTAGACCGTTCTTCTATATCTTACTAAGGCCCATATGCAGATTTATGAGAAATGAAGATATGGAGGCAGTGAACGGAAAAGGAAATCTAGGTGGAGGAAGTACCACAACCAATGGAAATGTTTGACCCAATTCTAGAAGGAATCTGGGTCGACATGATAAAGCTAATCCAAATGAAAATGCTAACATAGGTGTAGAACTCCGCTAGTACGTATGGGGACGATGTATCAGTTCTTTGTCAATTTGATGCAAGTTAGAGAAGCTGCAGGAATAGTTGGGGGTAATGATGTGAATGTTGGAGGAGCTAATCTCGTGGTCCCAGTTGGCAATAACTATGCTAATCTAAATAGGGGCTATGCTAGTCTTGGTGGAAAGACGTTTTACGGAATATAGAATGTTGTCGAAGTAGAAAACTGGTTATTGCATAGTTAAAGGATTTTTGCTGAGTTGGGATTAATCAATGAGTGGAAGATGAGACTTGCCTCTAAACAGTTGTAGTGATCAACACTTCATTGGTGGAATAGTGTTACCGTGGGAGTTCCCGAGGAAATGTTGACTTGGGCAGAATTTCGAAGGAGATTCGAAGAGAGGTTTCTATCTAAAGTTGCCAAGTCGGTATTCCTAAGGAAGTTCATGGACTTAGTGCAGGGTGAGATGTCGGTGATTAAGTATTCTATGAAGTTTGAACAAATACGGATATGCTACCATTGACACCGTCATTAGAAGAAACGAGAAGTTTATTTGAGGGTTAAGACCCGAGATTTCTATAGCGACTATGCCACCTCTCCGTGATCCAAGTACATTTGTAGCGGAAATGGCAATTCAGAATGAAGAGAAGCTTTCTACTTATAGGATGGGAAGCAGGTTGAAATCCAGGGTTTTCAGGGCAAGAAGAGGAAATTCTTTAAGAAGAAAGGAACTCAAAAGGGAGAAGCTACCAAGAAGGTAAAAGATGATTTGGTTTGTTTTAAGTGTGATAAGAAGGGACATCATGCTCATAAGTGTCGAACTGGAAAAGGGAAGAAGGTTGTAGATAAGAAGGGAGTGAAGTGCTTCGACTATGACCAGATTGGACATTACAAGAATTAGTGTCCAAAATTGGTCAAATCGGATAAGGGAAAAGTCTTGGCTTTAGGACCATTGTTTGTTAGGCCAACTGCTACCGAGAAAGGAAAGATTGTGATGGAAGGTATGCTTTTGATTCAAAGTATACCAGTTTCGGTACTATTCGATACTGGTGGATCGCACTCATTTATATCTTAGTGTTTGGTAGATAGGTTATGTTTAAAATCCTCATACCTTATTACTTCCTTAAGTGTTGCGAATCCAATAGGTGGGTATGCAACTCTAGGGATGAGGGTGGCTACATAGAACTTGAATTGTTAGGTCATATGTTGCAAGCAGTATGTATGTTTTTGAATTCATAGGCTTTGGGATCATTTTGGGTATGGATTAGTTTGATAAATATGATGTCAGGATATTATTCCAAGACATGGAAATATCACTAAGACACCCTAATAAGTAATGACCGAATTATATACTCAGTGGAAAAATTAGAGTCAAGTGCTTAGGCTTCGCTGGATGCAATGAAAGTAGAAGAAGAGTTGAATTGGGTTATGGTAGCACGAAAGTTTGTTGATGTTTTAGAGCTAGTCACGAGACTACCACCAAAATGAGCCGTTGATTTTTGGATAGATCTTATGCCAGGGCAGAACCTATAAGTAGACCACCTAGCAAGATGAAACCAACCGAAATGAAGGAATTGAAGGTGTAGCTAGTGGAATTAGATATAAAGAATTTTATTAGACCAAGCAATTCACCTTAGGGAGCGACGACGGTGTTCATATGTAAACTGGATAGGTCGTTAAGGATGCATGTCGACTATCGTAAGTTAAACGAAAAATGATCAAGAATAGGTATCCCTTGTCAAGAATTGATGATTTATTTGATCAGTTGAGTGGAGCCAGAGTATTTTCCCAATTGGATTTGGTGACAGATGTCCATCAGCTAAGAGTGGCAGAGGACAGTATTCTATTGACGGCGTTTCGAACTAGGTATGGTTCATACAAATTGTTAGTAATGGCATTCGGGTTAACGAATGCACCACCTTTCTTTGTGGACTCGATGAACTAGATTTTCCGAAAGCACTTGGATAGGTTCATGTTGGTATTCATAGTTGACATTTCAATATACTCCAAGGATGAGAAAGAATATGAAGTTCACCTTAGAGTGGAGCTTAAGATGCTGAGGCAACATCAATTGAAAGTGAAGTTTTCAAAATTTCATTTCTAGAAGAAAGAGGTTAAGCTTCTTGGTCAGGTTGTCTCACAAAAGGGTTTGTAAGTTGATCCAGATAAGATCAAAGCTGTTAATAACTGGAAGAGACCGGAGATGGTGATTGAGATTAGAAGTTTCATTGGACTTGCTGGCTATTACCGGAGATTCATTAAGGATTTCTCGCAGATAGCAGTGCCTTTGACTAAGCTAACTAGGAAGGAAGTGAATTTTTTTTGGTCTGACAAATGTGAGGAAGCATCCCTTAAGTTAAAGCATTTGTTGACCAATGCGCCTGTGTTAGTAGTCCCACACAGGAACCAAGTATTAGTACTATATACCGATGCATGTGGAACCATATTAGGGGCTATGTTGACGTACAAAGGTAAAGTTATTGCCTATGCTTCAAGATAGCTCAGACCGCATGAAGTGAGATATCCTAATCATGATTTATACTTGGCAGTGGTGATCTTCGCACTGAAAGTATGGAGGCATTATCTCCTAGGGGAGAGATTTGAGTTATGCACAGATCATAAGTCCTTAAGATATTTATTCTCTCAAAAGGAGTTAAATATGAGATAGTAAAGGTGGCTGAAGTTTTTAGCAGCTTATGACTATGGTATAGAGCATACACCTGGAAAAGGAAATAAGGTTAGTGGACGCTCTTAGCAGAAAACATCAGAATGTGGTGTTAGCTATGTTAGGGGAATGGAAGGATAAGGCTTTGACTACTTGTAGTGTGCAGTTAAGATTGACTGCTAGATCTAGTCAGTGCGCTGCCATATTATCATGCTTGGAAGTTTAACTAGTACTGATCGACATGATTGCATCTAAGCAAAAAGAAGATCCATTTTTTGTTAAGAAGACTAAAAGGCTTGAGGTTCGATCGGAGACCAATGATCTAAAAGATTTCACTCTTGACCGGAGGTGATGGTTGAGAAAGAAGGGGCAGTTGTGTGCCGAATATTGGGGATTTAATGACAGAAGTCCTTAGGGAATGTCATCGATCCAAATTCATGTTTTACCAAGATTTACCAAGACATGAAGAGGAGAATCTACTGAGAAGGAATGAAGAAGGATGTTGGCTTGCGGGTTAGGCAGTGTGTGAACTATCAATAAGTGAAGGT
This sequence comes from Allium cepa, assembly GCA_030765085.1. NCBI lineage: Eukaryota > Viridiplantae > Streptophyta > Magnoliopsida > Asparagales > Amaryllidaceae > Allium > Allium cepa. The sequence continues at coordinate 268,042,519 of CM060931.1, read as the reverse complement.
CGAGCATCAAAAGCTCAGTGGATTGATTCAACCTTTGGAGATACCAGTTTGGAAATGGGATTCGATATCCATCGAATTTATAGACCGGTTGCCAAGGTTGAATCTAGGAAATGAAAGTATATGGGTCATAGTGTATAGGTTGACCAAAAGTGCCTATTTCATTCTAATTAAGTCAACCAGGACGGCACATTTTTAGAAAAATTGTTTATGAAGAACATAGTTAGACTGCATGGAATTACTATTAGTATAGTAAGTGATAGAGATACTTTGTTTACTAACGAGTTCTGGAAGAGTCTAAAGGATGTTAGGTACCAAGCTCAAGATGAACACTGCTTATCACCCTCAGTCAGACAGAGAGTGTCAACAAGGTACTCGAGGATTTGTTAAGAGCTTATGTGCTAGACTTTAGTGGATCTTGGGAAGATCATCTACACTTAGTTGAGTTTTCCTATAATAATAGTTATCAGAAAAGTATAGGAATGGTGCCTTTCTAAGCTTTGTATGGAAGGCCATGCAAGTCACCAGCATGTTGGTTGGAAACTGGAGACATATTAGTCTTAGGTCCAGATCTGGTAAGAGAGGCAACAAAGGAGATTGAGTTTATCCAGGGTAAGATGAGGGAAGCTCAGTCTATACAAAAGAGCTAGGTTGATAAGAGGCGTAAGGATCTAGAGTTCTCAGCTGGAGATAAGGTTTTCGTTAAAGTATCATCGATGAAAGGTGTGGTACGATTCGGAAAGTCAGGCAAACGGGCATCGAGATATGTTAGGTCACTCCCAGTTATAGAGAAGATCGGAAAGCTCGCATAAAGAGTAGAGTTGTCGAGCAGTTTGGTAGGTGTCCATAACGTGTTTCATATGTCTCATCTTCGTAAGTATATGCATGATCCAGAGACTACTATTCCTCCTACTATGTTGGAAGATTTAATAGTAGAATCGAATTTAACTTTTTTTAAACAACCAGTTTGGGTTGTAGCGAGAGATGAGAAGAGGTTATGAAACAAAAGAGTCAAGTTGGTGAAAATTCAGTGGAGTGACAACGAGAAGAACTATACTTGGAAGACAGAAGGCAGGATTAGAGATACTTAGTTTGATCTACTATTGGGGTATGTTCTATATTTGCTTTATATAGACTGTTTTCTAGTATGGTATGCTAGTATGTTAGTTAGGAGATGTTATAGATCATTGCTATGATTAGTACTTAGTCCTTGCTGAATTTCATGGACAAAATTATTTAAGGAGGGGAGCCTGTAACACCCTTAATTTTAAATAACATTATTCATAAGATTTAATTAGATAAATTAAATAAAATAATGTAGAGACTAGAGTGATAAGGGGATTGGGATTTGAAAACTAAATATGGTCATGCCATATCCAAAGGGGTTTATAAAATGATTTTATAAGTTAAATACCAAAGAGGGTAAGGCAAGGGTAAAATGGTAAATATCCCTATACCATAACCCTATAAGCTCTAAACCCTCACCACATCCCCATTTATACTTTAACAAAAAAACATAAACAAAAGGAGATCAAGGCCAGCCATAACCTTTGAAGAAAAGGAGATCAAAATCAATTAGAAGCTAAGATTCAAGCAAGGAAGAATTAAGAAAGAACGAATCTCAAGTTCCTTATCCAAACAAGGTGAATAATAATCTAAACCATCCTATAAATATTTTACTAAACATTGTAATTTTGGGTTTAAGCCTTTAAAACCATTTGGATGATTTGAATGATGATATGTTTTGATTATATACCATGTTTGATTTAAACAAGTATGTTTATGTAAAGGTATAATTTGATTTTAAGGTTAAAATCGTATAAAATGGGTTTTGAATGCCATGATTGGTTGAATATATTACGTAAAACATTATTTTGGAGATGGATTTAAATTTTCATAATATTCCAAGCTATAGATAATTTATTACGAATTTTCAAAGAAAGAAATAGATAATTTGGGTTTAAATTAATTACAGCTATTATAAAGGATTTCGGGTCTAAAATTTATATATGTCAGAAAACATATTAAAAGTGAATTTTAGTGATTTTTGGGGATTTTTCCTAAGTGATTTACTAAGGAAATTGAATTAGTTAAGTTGGGGGCTTAAATGTTTTAATTGTTTTGTTAAAGAGAAGGGTTTATTTGCTAAAATATTTTCAATTGATAGTTGATGAATTCGACAGCCTTTTTAGAAAGATTTATGATAAATGACTGGCAGCCAATCATATTTTGAGAAATTAGGCAAGTTAGGTAAAAAGGAATTTCTTTTAAAGGCATAAAGATCAGTTTTGTTTCAAGCTACCTCCTTGCCACGTCTAATTGTTTGCTTCCGAAACTATGCCTAGAAGGCCTTTCGGATCCATTCAAAAGTAATGCACATGGTATCAAGTATTTGATTCGTAGTATATTGAAGAAAGGGGGATGGGACGGTGTCGAAGGCTTGCTTTCGAAAAGGGTTGAGGCTACTTTTTAATATAGCATGCGAAGCATTTAACATTTCTTTGTTTTTAGAAGCTTTTGAGTGAATTGTCGCATGTTTTGTTTTGAAAGAAGCTTTCGAATAAGTTGCCGCTTATTTTGTTTTGAAAGGAGCTTTCCAAAGGATAGCTATATTTTTGACCTATTCGAAACGTAGCTGTCGCATTCAAGCCTTTTGAATTAGTTAAAGGCTGCCTTCTTTATAACTTTAAATCTATGCTTTCGGAAGGGAAGCTTTTTCCCTGGTAAAAATTTGAAGCCGCCTTCCAATGCTTTCGAAAGGGTTCATGTACATGCTTTTATCAATGCTTTCGAAAGGGTAGTTTCAAAGCCATCCTTTTTCCCAACTCTTTTATTTGAAGATCAATGCTTTCGAAAGGTTACTTTCTCTTTTATTTTCTTTGACCCAGAAGTTATATTTAATGTTAAAACCAAAGGTTTCGAAAGGAACACTTTTAAATGGTTTTTGTGAAGCTTTCAAAGGGAATGCCTTAAGTCTTTCAAAAGGTATGTTTAAAGTATTTCAAAAGGAATGTTTTGAGTGTTTTGAAAGGTATATACCTTTATTGGTTTTGAAAGGAAGGTTTCAAAGCTTTCGAAAGGTATGTTTTGAGTATTTCGAAAAGTATATCTTTACTCATTTTGAAGGGGGGTTTTTAATTCTTTCAAAAGGAATGTTTTGAGTGTTTCGAAAGGTATATCTTTAAGAGTTTTGAAAGGAAGGTTTGAATACTTTCTAAAGGTATGTTTTTAATGGTTTCGAAAGAAAAGGCCTAAGTTTTGAAAGCTGTAGTATTCAAACAAGAAACCCAAACTCAATTTTTTTTATAAACCCATGGAGAAATGAAAGAGTTTTGAAATAACATTTAACTTTGTTGTTTTTGAAGAAGCTTTCCTTTCTAAAGATAGTAGTTTAAACCTATAATATTATGTTTCATTTGAGAAATGATTACAAGGAAAATTAAACCATAGATGTTGATATTATTATGTTATGATCAGTTATCATGTGTCTTCTTCTGCAAACATATTCACTTTATAAATAAACCATAACTGCATTCTTGGAGTGTTAAGGGTAGAATAACAATCTAGATTGACCCAGTAGTGAATATATATTGAGTTAGCTCCTGTGTGAGTGGAATTACATCCATAGGTCGGGTAGATTAGAATATAGGATGCCCAAAGGTTGATCGAAGAATTATTAGTTTAGACAGTATTATCCATAAAACCTATTAAGAGCAGAAGTATGAAAGAAGGTTAATAAGATTGAGGTTTCGATGAAGAAACAGGCCAAGGCATCATAAAGTACAGAAAAAGGGCGTTTTGGTGGCATTGAGCAGGCATCGAGGGAGTGGAAGGCACCAACTACTCATACAGTGCAAAGGCCTTCAACACAGACGAAAACAGATAGACCCTTCCGCCACTACCAACCTTTCGACATAGATAAACAAGCAAGGATGACTTTGGAGCCCCTTTCGAAGGTAACCGATGGTGTTCTCCTAACCATATGACAAACCTTTCGAAGTCAAAGGTTTTGCCCCATCACGGCCTTTTCGAAAGCATATACAAGCCTTTCGAACTAGTCGAAGTCCATAATATTAAAAGAAGATTTCGTTGCAGCTCACAACCTGCATTACAGGGCTACTCAACATCATCGAAGCCATTGACAATTGAATCTCTTTGAAACAAGTATAACTGACCTATCGACGGTGTTGGAAACCTGAAACTTACTTGCACTAACAACAAAAAGGTGAATAGGCATTCAGGACACCTTTCGACAGTGTCAAAAGGTGCCGTGGAGGAAGCAGTACTCCAAAATCAACAAAGGTGAAAGGATCAAGGCGCTTTCGACTCAGTCGAAAGGTCTAGAAAGGATAAAGGAGCTGTTAGAGTAAGACAAGACGAGCAAAGGACACTTTTCGACAACATCAAAAGGAGGCATGGCCTTCGACTTTGCCAAAAGGCGTAAAATAATATATAAAAAGGGGTCTTTTCCACCCAGTCGAAAGCAAGGGCGTGAAACGAAGGCTGCCTGTATTTATAAATAAGACCCAAGGGGTCCAGTTTTTGGGGGCGAATCCTGGTATTCTGAATTCATTTTTTTACTCTACTTTCTTAGTGAAAATTGCATTTGGTAGAAACATTGAATCAAATTAGGGAAAAAGCTCAATAACTTGTAACTCATTTTGGATTATGAATAAAAATGGGAGATGGCTTCTTCATTAAGGATATTGGCACAGAGGAAGATCGATTAGACTATTAGCTAGACTAATAATTAATTGCACATGATTCAAACCCACTCTCACGGTCTACTTTTTGTCCATGCTATGTATGGGATCAACTTGGGCATTTCCAATCAAAACACATCATCATCAGAACCTGCATTTAACACTAGAAACCAAAATGATGATGGCGTGTCAACCATGTTGAGTGCATGAGTCTTGGGAGATCTTATACAAGGAAATTTTATAGTCAATAATAAGTTAGGACTGCTTCGAAAGGAAAAACCCTTCTCGACCTGATTGAAAGGAGTATTTCTAAAGGAGTCCTAATTTATATTTAGCTAACAGACATATGTAGGGTAACCCTTTTGAAGAGGTTCCATAGTAAGAATAGTGAACTATTGGGATGAAAGCAACTTATACATACTGATGAAATAACCATCCCCCTTCCGACATAATTGAAAGGTCTTGAATGTTAGCTTTCGATATGATTGAAAGGGGTGGAGAACAAAGATGAACGGCTGTTTTCGACTCACTGGAAAGATGAGACTCAATGAAATAATGATCTCAAAAGCTATGTCCTAAAGTTAACTCCTAGAGGCTATTTGACTATACCAACCTGGTCGAAGGGTTGGGAAAGTCTCATTAACTCTTTCGACTAAGCTAGTCCTTTTGACTAAATCATTCTATTAGAAAGGCATGCTTTTGAAGGAGAGATTTTCCTCAACAACATAGTCTTGTTTGAGTTGAATTATCTGATGAATAGCATTGGGGATGTTGACAAGATTTCTTGTTAATATTTTTGGCACTAGAAGGAGGGCTCGAACCTCCGACCTTGTCATTGTATACAGACTAATTGTGGTTCATTTCTCTTACATAGGAAAAATGAGGTCAAAGCATTTGAGTTGAATTATGGAGGAAGTAACACACACTACCACCTTAGAAGAAAATATACCGCCATCATTTAACCCGGAAGGGGTCATTCCAGTGCTGATTCATCGCCGGCATGACAGGATGAAAACATAGCAAAAATCAAGCGCTTGGAACAACAGCTACAAGAAATGCAGGAGTTGTTGAAGATGGCCTTATCTTAAAATTCTTCAAAGACCCCGAGACAAACTCAAGGAGATAAAGTAGTCTCTCCTAGGAGGAATCTAAAGACTAATTCCAAAGAATGCAAAGAATAAGTGGACTTGACTTCCTCGAAAAAGAGGGAACTTCCTCAAACAAAAGAGAATTATCAGGGAACAGTTGTCAACAAATCATTAGAACAGTTTGGAAGTTGAACGTCTAAAGAGTACTACCCAAGTCACAAGGACTATGATATTGTTGAAGCTTTTCTGAAAGATGTTGCTGATAAGGCTATCAAAGATGCTATGAATTCCAAGGGAAAAAGTACTATAGACGAAAAAGTCAATGACAATGAGCAGGTGCCAACTTTCACCGATGAGATCATGACCACAATATTACCTTCATATGTCAAAATCATGTCCATGAAATATCATGGGGTTACGAACCTCAATGATCATCTTATGGCTTTTAACAACTAGATGAATTTATATAACGCTTCTGGGGTAGTCAGATGTCAGCTGTTCCCATTACTCTCCAGGGAGTGGCAACCAAATGGTATAGGCAATACAGAGAAAAGACCATCTACTCGTGGAAACAATTTTATTACAAGTTCCCAGCCCAATTCTACGTCTGTAAGGATCCTACTATTGATTATACAATCCGGAAAATTATAAAGCAAAGGCAGGGAGAGTCCTTGGGGGACTATATGAGAGGGTTCGACGCTAAAGCTTTAAAGGCTAAGGATATGGATGATCGTGATAAGCTAATAACTATCCATTCTGACTTGATTGAGAATACCTCTTTCTGGAAGCAGCTCTTTGTCAATGGCTGCAATAGGACTTCCACTTTCAAGCTAACAAGTTCATCTGGATGGATAAGATTTACTATTCCAAGAGGAAAAAAATTCCTAGGAAGGAAGGGGAAGATTTGGCCTCGACAATGGCCACAAAAAGACCAGATGGGAAGAACTAGTTGCCAACATAGTTGTTTTAAACAAGCCACTGTCTTACATATATGCTATAGCTAAGGAAAGAGTCAACTTTCCAACCTCCTTCAAATCTAAGAATAATCCAGAGCAGAAAACAAGAGGGGATTACTACGCTTATCACAAAGCTAATAGCCATAAAACTAATGAGTGTAGAGTTCTTACCGAAATAATCCAAAAGATTATCCAAGAAGGCCATCTAAAAGAATTTGTTCAAGACCAGCATAAAGCCTAGCAAACAGAAAATGCTCTGTAGAAGCAACCAAGAAACGCTGTGAATGTGGCGGAAGACGAGGATCCTCTAAACATAAACCCACTAATCAACAGGATTGATGTGATCCATGGCGGGCTACATCCTATAGGAAATAGAAAGGGGGCCCGTAGCAGATATATATAATAGGCCAAAGAGGGGATCTATTTTTTCAAGAAGAGCCTCTAATGAAAAACCCATGCCTTAACATCCAAATGCCTAATCTGGTGGTAACTCCACAAGAGCTACGCGAAGGGGTCCATCATCCTCATAATGACCCCCTCATGATTACTACACAAATTAGGCTATCTATTGTCTCTATGATTTTGGTCGACACGGGGAGCACAGTCAATGTAATCTTCAAACATGCCTTCAATTAGATGAACATCCCTGAGCACTAATTAGAGCCAAACACTGAGCCTATATTTGGGTTTAACAATAAAGGGTCAACTCCAATGGGGCAGATAAAGCTACTTGTACAAATGGGAGTGTCGCCAACTTCTCGAACATTTGAAACTATTTTTGTGATAATTATCAACTTTCCTACTACAATGCTTTCTTTAGTAGACTAGCTCAAGATGAGATTGATGCTTTTGTCTCCCCAAAGTACCCCATGGTAAAATTCCTAACAAAGTGAGGCCGGGGAACTGTACAGGGGAATAATTCAGCTCTCGAGAAATGTACTTTGCTACACTCGACCAATACAAAAGGGAGTATATTTCTTACTTTGATTCTTATACTATTTTACAGCTTTTGAATGATGGATTTACACATCCAACATTCGAAGTAAAGATTAACACTAAAAAGTCTAACAAATGTATATATCAAAGCTACATGCCTGCAGGAAGCAGGAGAAAGAGAATTGACACTAACTCGATAAAGGAGGGTCCCATAGTCACAAAATTCAATTGCCAAGGCAAAACAGAGAGGATAAAACCCATATAAGACCTTGAGGAAGCCCATATAGATTCATAGGATGCTTCTAAAATAGTTAAAGTGGAAAAAGATATTGATAGTGAGTTGAAGAAAGACTTGATATAATTCCTCACGGTTAAAAAGGATGTGTATGCTTGGTTACATTGTGATATGGTGGGAATCGATCCGACTGTCATATGTCATGCTCTTAATATCAATCCGAAAGCAATTCCTACAAAGCAGAGAAAGGGAGAATTGGACAAAGTCCGATCAGATGCTCTAAAGGAGGAGATTTCCAGACTCCTTGAGAATGGATTAGTCTGGGAGGTATATTATCATAAATGGTTACCCAACCTAGTTTTGGTAAAGAAGCCAACCAAAAAATGGAGAACACACATTAATTACACGGACCTAAACAAAGCATGCCTAAAGAATTGCTTCCCGCTACCATGGATAGATTAGTTAGTGGATGCAACAAGCAGACACAGATTGTTATCCCTCATGGATGCTTATTTATGGTACAACCAGATACGGATGTTCAAGCCGGATGAATATCATACTAGCTTCATACCTGAATAGGGGATTTATTGCTACAGGGCAATGACATTTGGGCTAAAGAATGCAGGGGCCACTTATCAAAGATTGGTCAATCGAATGTTTAAGGAAAAAATTAGCAGAAACATGGAATTTTATGTTGATGGTATGTTGGTAAAGTCCAAGGAACCTAAAAACCATCTTAAGGATTTAGAGGAAACGTCCAAAATATTACGGAAGTATCAAATGAAGTTGAACCCGCAAAGTGCTCTTTTTGAGTCCACTCTGGAAAGTTCTTAGGCTACCTAGTAAGTGCTCAAGGAATCAAAGCGAGTCCTGATCAAATTCAAGCCATGAAGGACACGGTCGAATCTAAAACTAGCAAGGAAGTAATGAGCTTAAACAGAAGGGTAGCTGCTTTGATCAGGTTTATCTCAAAAGCAACTAACAAGGGCATACCATTCTTCGATGTGATTAAGAAAAAGAAGAATTTCGAATGGGGAGAGGATTGGAGGTATGCTTTCTTGGAATAAAAAGCCATTTGGAAAAACCACCGATATTCTCAAGTCTCAAGAGCGGGGAATATTATACCTATACATGGTAGTATTGGAACATGCAGTCAGCCGATAATCATTAGATAAGAAAATGGAACACGGATTCAAGTATACTACATAAGCAGGCGATTAAAAGATGAGAGGTACAATACCCGGTTATTGAAAAATTAGCCTATTGCTTGATTCTCACAGCTCAAAAGCTCAAAGCGAACTTACAGGCACATTCGTCAAAGTATTAATCAATTTTCCTCTTAAGAAAGTTTCTAGTAATCCTGAGACTTCTGGAAGATTGGTCAAATGAGGGATTGACCTTAGTCAATATGATATAGAATTTCAACCACGGGCTACAATCAAAGGGCAGGCACCGACAGACTTTGTTAATGACCGTACTAGTTTTTTAAAGAAACAATCAGAAAAAGAGAAAGATCAAAAGCCCATATGGAAATTATTCATGGATGGAGCGTTAAATGAACAAGGGGTTGGAGCAGGGTATATAATCATAACCTCAGATGGAGATCACCGCATTATGCCAAGAAACTGGGATTTCCTGCAACCAATAATGTGTCAGGGTATGAACAAATGGTAGCAGGATTAACCATGGCATCGAAACTAAAATCCCACTAATACAGATTTTTAGCGACTCTCAATTAATGGAAAATCAAGTAAAGCAGATATGCCAAACAGAAGACCTCGAGCTATCATTATATGTGAAGGAGATATTACGAACGCTTGTTTCGTTTGACGATTTTTTGATAAATCAAGTTCCAAGAGCAGAAAATGCACAGCAGACTCTTTAGCAAAATTAGCCAGCTCAAGGGGAGCCATAGAGACACAAATTTTCCCCATCAGGTATTAGGAAAAGTCAAGTATCAAAAAGGAAAGATTCGAGCAAGGGAAGGAATTGCTAGTTATGACGAGATCTCAAGCCAAGTCCCAAGGAGGAAAGGAAAACAAGTGACAAAAGATTAACAGATGAAAGGGTGAATCAACCAGGGCCAAATAGCACAGGTGATGATACATGGATGTCACTTATCGTTGAGTATTTAGTTAAAGGGATACTACCATCCGACAAAGGAGAAGCGAGAAAAATCAAGAGAGAAGCTCCAACCATCGTTATGATGGACAAAATCCTCTATATAAAGGGATATGCTATTCCCTACCTTAGATGTGTAAGCATGAGTGATGGCGATACATTAATGACTGAAGCACACGAAGTATTTTGTGTACATCATTAAATTGGGATAAAACTGGCAAAGAAAATAACAAGGTAGGGATTTTACTGGCCCCATATGGTAAGCCAAGACATAGACTACGTGAAAAGATGCGAGAAGTGCCAGAAGTATTCAAACATACCCAAATTGCCCTTAAGTCAATTAACTCCAATTAAAAGTCCATTGCCTTCGATGTATGTGGAATAGATTTAATTGGTTCTTTGCCAATTTCAAAGGTAGGGGAGAAGTGTGTCATTTTGGCGATTGACTATTTTGCCAAATGGATTGAAGCAGAGCCGCTTTCAAAAATCACTTCTAGGAAAGTATTGAGATTTGTTATCAAGAACATCATAACCAGGTTCGGAATTCCCCAAAAAATAATTTCTGACAATGAAACTCAATTTGAGAGCGAAGAATTCTCCCACTTCTGCCGCAAGAATGGAACAATTAAAAAAATTTCATCCATCGCACATCTAAAAGCTAATGGAGCAGTTGAGGCTGCAAACAAAACCATAAAAACAATTCTAAAAAAATGACTAAATAAGGCAAAAGGAAATTGGGTAGAAGAGCTGCCACTAGTGCTATGGGCCTACCGAACGTCTGTGAAAACAGCAATGGGACATACTCCTTACTCTTTAACATGCGGGTGTGAGGCGAAGCTACCAATCAAGATTGAGATACCCTTACACCGAAGGATTGCCTACGCATTTGATAGGAATCAAGAGCTGAAAAAAGAATCACTGCATTTAACACATGAACTAACAAATGAAGCAGCGATAAGAACCGCTAAATATCAAAGAAGAATCTCAAAGTATTACAATTCAAGAGTAAAAGTTCGATCGTTTCAAGAAGGGCATTTGGTACTTCGAAGAGTAATGGCCAATACTAAGAATACGATAGATGGACCCCCGGGACCAAACCCGGAGGGACCATTAATCGTATGTAAGGTGATCCTCCTAAGAGCCTACAAATTGTGCCGCCCAAATGGCAATATAGTACCTAGAACATGGAATGCTGAGCATTTAAGGCCATATTTTCTGAGGATGAATTAATAAAGAACTTCTTTTTAAAAGAGAAAATCTACATGGTTGGGAATGAAATTCTCCTTATATTTGGATACTATCAAAGATGGTAGAAAAGCCTCTGTCCGCGCCAAGATGTCCAGGGAAGAGCACCTCCTGGAGAGAGGGCGGGTAAGCCTTTAGCCGTGCCATAAAATCGCCAGGTTAGAACTCCAGACAAGCCCTTGGTCGTGCCTCTGGTCAGGTCAAGGCACCTCTTGGAGGGAGGATGGAGTAAGCCTTTATCTGCACCATAAGATGGCCAGGTTAAAGCAGCAAAGAAGCCCTTGTCCATGCCACGCTATGGCCAGGGTAAGGCACTTCCTGGAGGGAGGGTGGAGAAAACCTTTATCTGTGCCATAAGATGGTCAGGGTAAAGCACCGAAGAAGCCCATGTCCATGCTGCAAAAAGGGAAGGGCGCCTCCTGGAGGAGGTCGGGTAAGTCCTTAGTTCTAGCCTCTAAGATGAGCAAACCAAGAGCACCAAACAACAATGGACTAAGACGTCCAGGCCGAAGAAGAGGCCCATTAAACGATGGACTAAGATGTCTAAGCCCAAGGGGAGGCTCATCAAACAATGGACTAAGATATCCAAGCCTAAAGGGAGGCTCATTCAATTATGGACTGAGACATCCAAGCCCAAGAGGAAGCACATTCAGCGATGGACTATGATATCTAGTCCCGAAAAGAGGCTCATCAAATCAAAAATTAAGATGATCAAGCTCGAGAAAAAGCATATACGATCATGGACTAACACGTCCTAGCTCAAGATGCAACTAATTAGATTATTTCTATCTATTCCAACCTGAAGGGTTCATATATGTCAAAGAAGACAAAAGCAAAGGAGTGGATAGAACTCCACATATTACTCGAATCTGGATTTTGAGATTTTCATTTCTAAACATCACCCGTTGATACCCGAATTTAGGTTTCAAGTTTCTCGTATCTGAATTTCATCAATTAATACCCAATCCGGGTTTTAGGACATTCAACATTTCATTTACTAACACCCGAATCTGGATTTTGGGTCTTTATCAATCATTAACTTTATTATATCTAAATTTGGGTATCAAGACAACTACTTATTTAAGCTCTAATCCGGGTATAAAATTTAAACGATGGATTTCTATCACAAATACCTTAGTCTAATTTTTAGGTCTGTATCAATCGCTATCTTTATTATACCTGAATTTGGGTAGGGACATTATTGATCACCATAATTTTTATACTCGAACTTGGGTTTTGGGATTATTAGAGCCCTAACCTGGGCTTGTGGCTTCTATTACAAAGATAATTTACATGGGCTTCTGTTTGTCCAACATATGCCCCAATCTAGGCAAAGGATTTCTATTTTAGCAACAACTACTATGGATTCCTGCTTGCACAATATACGCCTTAATACGGGTCGAAGATTCTTTTACAAAGATAATTGTCTGACCTAAGCCTCAATATGGGCTCAAAATTTGGTACGAAGACAATATCTATTAATTACTACATAATTTACTAGTAAAACCCGAAACTGGGTTCAGAAATGCCACATAGAGGACTATTTTTCGGATATTATTATCTGGATTCTGGATGCCACGTTATCAACTTCTAAACTTCACAAGTTAATACCCTAATTTGTGATGGATTTCATGGTTTTCTAATCTTTATCAAATCCTAAAATGGGGATATTATGCTATTGAGTCTCTTGCAGACAACCAAAAGTTTCAAGTTGGTCTCCTTAATGCCAAAATAAAAGTTGGTATTCATTAATTCCAAATGATGCTTACCAAGCGAATGAGGACATTAGTATGTTGATCTATTAATAAACATAAGTGTAAGTATGATAATAACAACAATGAATATCACTAACTTTGAATTTTGCAGCAAAATAAAGTTATAAAGAGTAAGAAAGTTATGAAATCTTTGTCCTAAAGAACAAAAGCTTCTTTCATATAGGGAAAGGGGGAAAAATGTTAGCCATGAAACCTACTTGAGAGCAGAAGGATGAAAGAAGGTTAATAAGAATGAGGTTTCAATGAAGAAACATGCCAAGGCATCATAAAGGAAATAAAAAGGGTGTTTCGAAGGCATTGAGTAGGTATCGAGGGAGTCAAAGGCACCAACTACTCATACAGTGCAAAGGTCTTCGACCCAGATGGAAACAGATAGACCCTTCCGCCACTACCAACCTTTCGACACAAATAAACAAGCAAGGCTGACTTCGGAACCCCTTTCCAAGGTAACTGATGGTGTTCTCCCAACTACATGCCAAACCTTTCAAAGTCAAAGGTTTCACTCCCATTATATCCTTTTCGAAAGCGTATATAAGCCTTTTAAACCGTTGAAGTCCATAATATTACAAGAAGATTCTACAGCAGCTTACAAGCATTCGTTAAGGGGCTACTCAACATCATCGAAACCATTGACAATTGAATCTCTTCGAAACCAAGATAAACGACCTATCGACAGTGTCGAAAACCCCAAAACTACTTCCACTAACAACAAAAAGGTGAAGTGGCATTAATGACACCTTTCGACAATGTCGAAGGGTGCTATGAAGGAAGCAGTACTCCGAAATCAACAAAGGTGAAAAAATCATAAAGGCTTTTTCGAATCAGTCGAAAGGTCTAAAAAGGATAAAGGAACTGCTAGAGTAAGACAAGAAGAGCAAAGAACACCTTTCGAAAACATCGAAAGGAGGCATGGCCTTTGACTATGCTGAAAGGCGTAAAACAACATATAAAAGGGGGTCATTACGACCTAATCGAAAGCAAGGGCATGAAAGGGGGGTCGCCTGCATCCATAAATAAGACCCAAGAGGTCATGGGGGCCGAATTCTGGGATCCTGGATTCATTTTCTTTACAATACTTTCTTAGCGAAAATTGTATTTGGATGAAACCCAAAATCAAATTAGGGAAAAAGCTCAATAACTTGTAACTCATTTTGGATTATGAATAAAAATGGGAGATGGCATGTTTATTAAGGATATTGGCGATAAGGAAGATCATTTAGATCATCTGCTAGACTAATGATTAATTGAACATAACCTACTCTCTGATCTCCTTTTTTCCATGCTATGTATGAGATCAACTTGGGCATTTCCAATCAAAACACGTCATCAGCAGAACCTTCATTTAACACTAGAAGCTGAAATAATGATGGGGTGTCGACCATGCTGAGTGCATGAGCCTTGGATATAGCACGATTGATCTTATATAAGGAAAATAAAGTACATTGTAGTCAATAATAAGTTAGGACTGCTTCAAAAGAAAAAATCCTTCTCGACCTGATCAAAAGGAATATTTCCGAAAAGAGTCCTAATTTATATTTGGCTAACAGTCATATAGAGGTAAACCTTTCGAAGAGGTTCCATAGTAAGAATAGTGAACTATGGGGTTGAAAGCAACTGAGACATACAAATGAAATAACCATCCCCCTTCCAATATAATCGAAAGGTCTTGAATGTTACCTTGCGAAATGTTCGAAAGGGGTGGAGAATAAAGGCAAACGGCTGTTTTCAACAGGTGAGGGTCAACGAAATAATGATCTCAAAAGCTATGTTCCAAAGCCAACTCCTGGTGGCTATTCGACTATATCAACCTGGTCGAAGGGTTGGGAAAGTCTCATTGACTCTTCTAACTAAGCTAGTCCTTTCGACTACTTTATTCTACTCGAAAGGCATGATTTCGAAGGAGAGAGTTTCCTCAACATCATAGTCATGTTCAAGTTGAATTATCTGTTGAATAGCATTAGGGATGTTGACAAGATTTCTTGTTAATAGATAGGTTCATAATAAGCCCAGTAAAACTGCGTATGGAAATTGTTATTGGCTAGGACCAATAAGTTCTTATTAATCCCATGAAAACTATGTCCGAAATAAGTTATTGGCAGAGATCAATCAGTTCATAATCTGCCGATGAAAACTATGACACGAGAGAAGTTATTAGAGAACCTAATAGGTTCATGGCGAGCCCATGAAAACTATAGTTAGATAAAGTTATTGGTAAATACCAATAGATTCTTAGTTATCCTATAACAACTATGAAATCGGACAGATAGTCCATAGCTAGGAACAAGTTATTAGTTAGCTCATGAAAAATAAAATGATAATAGTGACCGTGGAAACTATAACTCGTGACAGATAATCATATGAATGGGGATGTGAAATCTAGAACTTATTTCATGTTTACAAAACATCATGATGCATTTTATTTTGATTATGTTTTAACCATTATGGATGCAGGTGCACGGTATATGGTTATTTTAGAGTGATTTAAGATACTAGTGAGGAGGAAACTCATTCTGCTAAGTGGCATGGTCTCACTAGATATCTTATGGTTTGAGATGGTAGGTTGTTATTCATCCAAAAAAATTCCTGATTCGAAGTTTATGTTTTCCCCTTAAACTATTGGGTGCTCAATCAATTTTGAGTAGTTTGACGGTTACAGTTTTCAGGTACTCTTTTAGATGAATAAGCTTCTGCAAACATACAGGAGGCAAGCAGGCTAGTAGGAGTTCTTTCTGTTTGATTTCGCTGTGTTTTGGATGTAGTGGCAAAGTTGTTTAAATTGCCTATATATATACACTTTGGTCAACCAAGGGGACATCTTCATATGTCCCACTTTGTGTATTTTTTACTAATTATATTTCTTTGAACGTGGTTTACGAATTAGGATTATGTAATGAATTTGAAATGTGATTTGAAGTGGAATGAGAAATTTATTTAATGATTTTAAATTTTTTCATATTCATGTGTTTCTGTTATATTAATGTATCTTACATTAGCGCATTTGATCACCGAGAATTAATAACTATGGATGGCTGTAACATTCGTAGCAGTTAGCTTTGGACTTCCAAATGGGGGATATTACATTAAGCAATAACACAAAATAGTTATTTGATCCATATCGAATCATATATATATATAGTGAACGGTCGAAGTTTGTAATGTATAAAACTTGAATGAAATTAGTTCATTGGAAATAAGTAAATAAACCTATATGTGAAATTGTGTATTCACTATGATTGATTACAGTAAAGATTTGCTATGATTGGTTTGACCATTTTAAAAAGGAAAAGTGAATGTACTAGAGTCAGTGTAACTTAGGCATAACTAGAATAAAGAGAGTGAATAGTGAACTTTGCTTCATTAAGTGATGTCGAAAATAAGAATTGTATAAAATATATATAGATATTTAATATAGAACGATATATGTAATTTTTTTCGTAATTATGCTTTTCATATTGAAAATCATTTTCTATAAAAGTCATTTCAATGAGTTTAAGATATTTGATCGAATATTCTCGACTATAAACTAGTTATAGTAAAAGAAATGAATAACCCATAATAATTAGTTGAATGGAGATTTGTATTTCACATGCTATTATAGCAATAGGGGAAATAGTGGGAGCATGCCATATAATACTTATCAGTGAATGCATCAAGGTATGAAAAATTAGTTTTGTAAATATACAAATATTATTTATGGAATAATAATTAATGTCAGCATTGACTGAAAGTTAAAATAGTTTTATTTTGTGATGAATGTTTAGAACATCTGTTATGAGAAAAATCTATTAGAATAACGATGTTTATTGCATTAGTTAAATAGCATGAAAGTAAATATAATTTGTTAGAATTATTTTCGAATTAAGGACAAAGACCCCCTTCAATGGGAGTGACATAAGAGTTTGTGAACTCTTCAAATTGATGCATAAAGATATATGTAGTTGAAAATCTGTCAATAATAAAAATAGTTCCATATACTTTGCTTAATTCATAGATGAATTAATATAAAATGAACGTGTGTATTTGATACATAAGTACTATGTTTAGGATAAGTTCATTGAATATAAAATGAAAGTATAAAATTTAACGTGCAACGAAAACTTGAAAAATTGATTTTATCGAATAGGTGAGTATAAAGGGAAATGGTTCTAAATTGCCTAGATGTAACATCCCGGAATTTTGGACAATATAAATTTAATAATCTGGATTTAAATTTATATTGAATTGATAATTTTGTTAATAAATTTGATTTGATTTCAATAATCTTCTTTATTTAATTATTTAATTTGTGAAATTATTTTTAATAAGTTAATAAATTGTTTTCTATTTAATAATGTATATGTATTTTTATATTTTAAATAGACAAGTTGTTTTTAATTAAATGAGTATAGTATAATTTTAATGTTTTGAAAATAGAAATGGTGGTTTATTTTTGATTTGAGCTTTTCAAAAATATTTAATTAAAATACTATATGATTTTAAAATGATATAAATGTTTTAATTAGATTAAAATTCTTTTTAATTCAAGTTGTATATTAAAATATGTTACAAGCTCTTTTATAATTTGTTTTAAAGGTTTCTTTTCAAATGATAACTTGTATATTATTTTATTTATAATAATCATACTTTGCTTATTTCTTAGAGAATTATTTAATACATAATTATGTATAGGAATTAATAAACAAAGCTTAATACTTATTTAACTTTAATTAAACATGGTTATTAATCAAAGAGACATGTGTACATATATTAAACCTTAAAACTAACAAGTGTTTATTTCAAAATGACATGTGTCCATTTCATTTTCATTTTTTTTCTTTTATTTCATTTTCTGAAAATACATTCATATCATTTTACTTCTTCATTCATATGCATTTTATTCATTCTTTAATAAAAGAAAAGATCAACTTCATTCTCTTCCAAATACAAATCTGCATTTCATTAAAACCTGTAGCTCCTCTTTTCTAACTCCTCTGTTTCAAAACAAAATGCATTCTTCAACCATATTCAAGTTCTACATCAAACAACTCCTCAAAACCCAAAATACTACCTACCTGCATCAACATGAATAAGTTCTGCATTCATGGAATCTTCTATTTGGATCTGAAACCAAATACATTCAAACCTGCATGCAATTTCTAGCATCCCTGCATCAAATATGAATCAAAGACCTGCATGCATCAATTATTAATCAAGTTAAAGCCTGCATGTAAAACCGGATAGCATCAAGTAGAAGCTCTGATTCAATCCTTTTCAAGTAGAGCCTGCATTTCAATTTTTAGCATAAAGCTCTGCATGCATTAATCTTCAATCTGGAACAAAAGGGCTCTGCAATTTCAAGCATTAGATGGCCTGCATAACAGTTTAAAGCATCTGATACATGAAGAAGGTCTGCATTCATGCTTGCAAATACAATCTGGATCTGAAACTACAACTCCTAGTTTGCATCTGCATTCAAACTACCTGCATGCTAAAATCTGGGAATGTGCTCTGCAATTTATTTAAGGTGAGTAACTCAACTTTTTAAGATTTTAATAGGTAAAGGTTGGTTGCATGTTTGATTTAGATATGAAATTTTATTTTAAATAAGCTGTGAATTCATATATATGAATATGTTTGTGTGTATGTGACTATTTACCTGAAGCATCTCTGTTTTCCTTAATTTCAAGCTTCAGTCAGATCAATTCCATTGCCATTCAATTTTATCTCCATTTGAGTTTATGTTCTAAACATATATGTTTGTTTATTTATAAACTTCAGATTAAAATTTGTTCTTAAGTTAAAAGATTTAAAAGTGGCTCTGGGATATAAATCAAATGACAAAACAGTAAATGAGTGGAATTTCATGTTTAGAAGTTTATGAATTCAAAGTTATAAATCAAAACTAATTTGACTAGAGTGATAAATTCAAACTATATGATTTAATATTCCAGGTTTATTAATAAAATCAGTGAGTAAATTCAAGAATATTAAAACTAAAATTTAAATTTCTTGTGATTGAAATAAGGAGCAGTTTCAAGAACACAGTATTTTACAGTTTAGTCTAGTTCAATTGAAGCTTACATTTGATTGGGTTGAAATTGTCTCTGGTGATAGTTTATCTATCATGGATCATAAGAAAATTTCTGAATTGTTTTACAATTCAAATTTGGGATTGAAATTTGGAAGTTTCTGATATGAACCCTAGTTCCACTGAGTTACTGTGTTTGCTCGAGTATGATCTTTGGGGTTGATCGAGTTCAAAGATTTTTAGGGTGTGAATAGATGATGTGTTGAAGGAGTCGTTGCCGGAGTTTGGTCGATGATGGTGACCGGAGATGGGAGATAATGGTGATGACAGGTTTGAAGAGATGGGGTCTGGCCTGTTTCAGGTTGGGGTTGATTGATGGTTGCAGAGATGTTTGTTGGCTCGGGTTGGTCTCGGGGAAAGGTGGGAGGTAACTCGAAGCAGAAGATTTTTGACCCGAAGTCAATAGGGGGGGGTTTGAGTGCATTTGTGTTCAGGTTTTAACAACAGAAACTGTTCTGTTTTTAGATTTTAAAAAGCCAAGTTTAAATTTAAATATGGAAATTGAACTTAGAAGTAAAACTGAATCTAAAAATGAATTCAAAAAGTTTGAATTCTGATGATTTAAATAATTTAAATGCAGAAATTCAAGTTTGGTTAAAAATAAAAAAAAAAAATAAAAGAACAGGAAAACTGTTTACAGTTTTGAAAGTGAAAATTTTAAATGTAAACTTAATTTGGACCTAGGCTTTAAGAACCTGAATTTGAATATGAATTCAAATAAGTATGAATTCTGTTGAAATAATTTCAGGAAAATTCAAAGTTTGTTTTTTTTTAAAATAAACAGAAAACTGTTTTCTGTTTTAAATATTAAGGTAAAAATTAAATTTTGCAGGTATAGGTTTAAAGCTGAGTTTAAGTTGAATTTGAATATGAATTCAAATTTTGATTGTCTGAAATTTGAAACCATTTATGGTTTTTAAATTTAAATTTGATTTTAAACTCTCAAGTATAAAATGCATTGTTGTTTTGTATTTGAATTAAAAGGTTAAGTATTTAAATTTAGGAATTTAAAATGAATTCAAATTTTAGTTTTTAAAATCTGGATTTAAAATTAAAACTTCAGTTTTTAAATAAAGGTTTAAATTGTATTGTTTTAATGAATTTGATTTGAATTGAATCTAAATTCTTTTTTTTAAAACTTATTAACAAAGTATATGTTTCTTGTAAACATATAAGATTAAGTTTTGTTTGTTTTAAAAATCTTATTTTAATAAATTTGAGTCTTTAAGTTTAAAGAGAATGTTAAATGGAAATTAATGTAAATTTAAAAACATTTTGTTTTTAAATGCTTAATTTAAATAAGAAATATTTATCTAAAAGATAAATAAATGTTTAATGATTGGATTCATTAATTATTAAGGTAATTAAGATAAATATTAATTATTTAATTAATTAAATAATGGAAAGTTTAATTAAATAATTAATGATATTTAATTTAATTTGAGATTAATTAATTAGTTTAATTAATCTATAATTAAGGATGGTTAACTAAATTTTAATTTATGATTAAGATTTATTTAATCAAGTGATTAATAATAATTTAGATTTTAATTAACACTTAGTTAATTAATAATTAGAGATTAATTAAATAGTAATTAAATATTAATTACTTAATAACTAATGATGATTAATTTAAGTAATCCTTAATTAAGTAATTAAGAAATGTTAATGAAGTCATTAACAAATAATTAATGTGATTAATATTGATAATTAATTAGATTAATTAATTATTAATCAATTGTTTAGGTTTAATTACTTAATGAAAGTAATTAGTGAATTAATTACTTAATGTAATTAATTAAGGTTAATGTGATTTGTTTAGATTAATTAATTAAGTTTAATTGGTTTAAACATTTATGGATGGTTTGATAATTATTTATGTAATTAATAAATTTGTAATTACTTAAGGAAGTAATTAATTAATAATTACAGGATGTAATTAAAGATATAGAAGTAATTTGGATTTAAATTACTTTGAAATTAATCAAGGGGATTAATTTAGATAATTAATTAAGAATAATTAATTTATGGGTTGGGTAATTAATGTAGTTAATTACTGAATGGTTATTAATCAAGGGTGATTAATATATATGTAGGGTTTAATATAATTAACTTGTGTGATTAATATTAAATGCTAACTATTTATTGTAATTAGAGATAGTTAATCAGTAATGATTAATTGAGAAGAATAATGAATGATTATTTATAAATTGATTTGAAATCAATGAATGGTTAAGCTAAGCAGAATTTTGATGATGAAGTAATTAATTTAATTCATTTTAAATTAATTAGAGATTGAGTAATTAATTTAATTCATTTTAAATTAATTATAGAATGTGTGATCATTTGATCATTTGCTTATGTTTGATGATTAGTATTGGTTGTTAGTATGGTTTGTAATCTCAGTTATGAGATGAATAGAGTATGTGATATGGATGCATTGGTTGCTTTTGGATGATAATATGTATTATCTGATTATGATATGATTATCTGTTGATAATGATAATGTTGATTATCTGTGGTGTTATGAATTACCTATCTGTGTATATTTAGATAATGATTGAATTGTTTTAAACTTAAAACAACTTGGCCTTAATAAGACACGCTTTGGTTTTCGATGAGACCGGGATCGGGTTTCCATATTTGGACATCCGAAAACCACATCGATTCCAAATAACGTTAGGTCGTTTATCCAAGTGGAGCGAGTGAAGACTCGAGGTGTAAGGGCTATACGTCAGTATAACTCTGTGGGTGATTCCGTAATGAGTTTGACGGAATAGGTCTTATAGATTCGAGATGGTGAATCAGAGTGCAAGGGTTATTGTCGTTAACTCTGAGGGTGATTCCAAAACGAGTGTAACGAGATAATGCCTTCGGTTTCGTTCGAACCCGGAACGAACTTGTATGGATTGAATGCTTTCAGAACATCGTCAGGTGGACGATGAGCATTCTAAGTGATATGTCCTATAAAGGTAATCGTAACCTCAAGCCTCATCAACCGGGAATGGCTAAAACAGGGGAGGTGCAGCAAAGCTTCGTGGGTAGCCCCCACTTGAGAGTAAGATTTACCCCTGTCTAGAGGTCCCTTTATATTTCGGCTGTGTGGGACGGTTGATCATGACAACCGTCGGGGTTGTCTTATTTGGAACTGTTCAGTAAGGAACGGGTCCGGCTTTGTGTTGCAGGGGAGTTAGGGTGGCTCCTCGGTACGGTGATCTAGGCCACGTACTGTGACGGGCGGTACCCCAGTAGCCCTGCCATTGATGGAATCCAAAATCCAATAAGTGCCGTACGTATTAGTTGTGCCCAACTATGTTGGAATGTGAGATGTAAGCATTTCAGCTATTTCTGTATTTTATTTGAAAACCCTAGACACTATTATAATATCATCAGATTTCCTATCAAATGTTTTGGTTAGCGTAAGGTAAAAACTTTTCCATGTTTATGTGTGGGAAGTCTTACGTGATACCTTTTCTTTCAAAGGTTTTTAAAAGTTAAGCAACTTTAACCTGTTACTCACACCAGACCCATGTCTGACCCGGAGTTATTTCTGTTTTTCTTTAACTCTTGGGTACTCAAATTTTTATGAGTAGTCAAGAGAATTCAGGTTAGGATTCAGGATTGGCTTTGACGATTTGTGGAGGAGCATATGGAGCAGGAGGCTTCTGCGTATAGTTATATAATTCCGCTGTGTTTGGTATCTCTGAGTGTTGTGTTTGATTTGAGTTGTAATAACTAGACAGGTGTTTATAACTGTCTAGTATGTGTTGTATATGTCTGTGTACTCTGATAATTGATGTATACTATGTAATACTTTGTTATAAATATAATTTATTCGTTTCCGCTGTTGAGATTCTTGTGTTGTTTCTTTCTTCTCTTCTTTCTTTTCTTCTTCTATCCCTTTCTTTCTTAATTCATGACGCGATTTTCTGGGAGTGAAAGTCGGGTCGTGACATCTTGGTATCAGAGCTGTAGGTTGAGTGAATACCTAGGCTCTGAAGTGTGTCTTTCTTTAGGGAGCGTTAGGTTGAGTGAATACCTAGGCTCTGTAGTGGTGTCTATCTTGAGAGAACGTATTTGTAATTTTTAATATATATATATATATATATTTATTATTTCTACCTATTTGTTGGATTACCTGTTCAAGTTTTCCAATATAAGTTATAAAGGTAGATGAGGTAGAAGTGTGTGTAACACGACTACCATTGGTTGGAGTTTGATGGATGATGTTGGAAGTGTATTTGTCGAGACTGTAGACCTAATACCGTCTCGAGTGAGTTCTGTTGTGATGAGTACTTCATCGATCTCTGAAGGTAACCCGTAAAGGTTCGGAGTTCATCTTTGAAGTGCAGTATTGAGTTTGGCTCTGTCGGTTGGGCAGAAGCAAGCAAGTGATGGTATCTTGATATCTCAGGAATTAGTAGCTGCGTGATGAGATGCAGTGACTATGGATGTTTCCGAAGATGTTTTCTTTGGAACAAGAATAAGAAGTGAGTCAGCACGGTGATGTGGCTGAGTTTAGCAGAGTATTCTGAGATGATAAGGAGTCTTCTGGCTAGATAGTTTTTTTGAAGTGGAGTTCAGAAGCAGCAGAGTAGATCTTTTCTCTGGTGAGTTGGCTAAGTCAGCATAAGCTGTTCTGTTTGGTTGAGAGAGAGCAGTTTTCTTTGGATTTAGGCTGAGTTGATCGCAAAAGTGACTTGCGATAGTATGTTCTCTTGTGTTTGTTGGAGATTGTCTGGATGTTTTCTGGAAGTCAGAGTTTGTCTGCATCTGGAGATCGAGATTTCTTTTCAGGATTGGAGCTGGTGGTTCAGTTAGTAGATGGATGGTTCCTTGAGATAGAAGTTGGTGAAGTAACTCAGGTTTGGGAGGAACATCTGAGTTTTTCTTGTGGATATGTGGAACCATATTTTCTGTGCTGGGTTGTCTGGTCTGTGCTTGTGCTCTTCTTTAGCATTTTCTTCTGTTTCGGATCAGAGTTGGCAGCGGAAGCAGTTTGGAGATGTTTCTGTTTTCTTTTCCGGATAAGGAGAAGTTTGTTCTGTCTTCTGTTGTTGAGAAGCAGAGTGTTTGTTCTTAGTTTGGTGTGATCTTGAGGAGATCATTGGATTGTTTTGCTTCAGTCTGTTTCTTTCGGAATCAGCAAGAGTTGAGCTGATTAGGATGGATGTTGATAGCCCAGGATCGTCCGAAGAATTTTTATGGATAAGAGACAGAGAATTTGGATTCTGGAATTGGAGATCTGATTTTGGTTAAGTTTTCTCTGATCCAAGGAGCTATAAGTTTGGGATGCTAGCTCCGTAGTGTTTTGGTTTCTTCTGTGATTGGTAAGATCAGTGTTTGATTTTCCTAGAACTGGATTGTCAGTTTGGATAACTGGGATTCAGGGTGTTTCGCGTATCTCTGAGGGAGTTCGTGTTTGATATTTCTGGTTTTAGAACTAGCAGTTTAGGATGGTTTGTTTGTTGAGTCAGACTCGTTTGTAGTCTGATATTCTGTATAGAATTGTTGTTAGGAGCTCTATAGTTTAGTAGTATTGATTGATTGTATTTTATAGAGCGAGTATCCCGATATATATATATATACCGGGGAAACTCGTGAAGTTTTATCCGAAATTCTTTTTGGATAATTAGATTTGTTCGGATTGTGTGAATTGATTGCTTTGGTTGTTGGCATATGGTTAACATATGCTGTATTTTAAAATAAAATCTGTAAATAGATTATTAAATTGCCTTTGTTTTAAATTTCGGGGACGAAATTCTTTTAAGGGGGAAGGATTGTAACATCCCGGAATTTTGGACAATATAAATTTAATAATCTGGATTTAAATTTATATTGAATTGATAATTTTGTTAATAAATTTGATTTGATTTCAATAATCTTCTTTATTTAATTATTTAATTTGTGAAATTATTTTTAATAAGTTAATAAATTGTTTTCTATTTAATAATGTATATGTATTTTTATATTTTAAATAGACAAGTTGTTTTTAATTAAATGAGTATAGTATAATTTTAATGTTTTGAAAATAGAAATGGTGGTTTATTTTTGATTTGAGCTTTTCAAAAATATTTAATTAAAATACTATATGATTTTAAAATGAGATAAATGTTTTAATTAGATTAAAATTCTTTTTAATTCAAGTTGTATATTAAAATATGTTACAAGCTCTTTTATAATTTGTTTTAAAGGTTTCTTTTCAAATGATAACTTGTATATTATTTTATTTATAATAATCATACTTTGCTTATTTCTTAGAGAATTATTTAATACATAATTATGTATAGGAATTAATAAACAAAGCTTAATACTTATTTAACTTTAATTAAACATGGTTATTAATCAAAGAGACATGTGTACATATATTAAACCTTAAAACTAACAAGTGTTTATTTCAAAATGACATGTGTCCATTTCATTTTCATTTTTTTTCTTTTATTTCATTTTCTGAAAATACATTCATATCATTTTACTTCTTCATTCATATGCATTTTATTCATTCTTTAATAAAAGAAAAGATCAACTTCATTCTCTTCCAAATACAAATCTGCATTTCATTAAAACCTGTAGCTCCTCTTTTCTAACTCCTCTGTTTCAAAACAAAATGCATTCTTCAACCATATTCAAGTTCTACATCAAACAACTCCTCAAAACCCAAAATACTACCTACCTGCATCAACATGAATAAGTTCTGCATTCATGGAATCTTCTATTTGGATCTGAAACCAAATACATTCAAACCTGCATGCAATTTCTAGCATCCCTGCATCAAATATGAATCAAAGACCTGCATGCATCAATTATTAATCAAGTTAAAGCCTGCATGTAAAACCGGATAGCATCAAGTAGAAGCTCTGATTCAATCCTTTTCAAGTAGAGCCTGCATTTCAATTTTTAGCATAAAGCTCTGCATGCATTAATCTTCAATCTGGAACAAAAGGGCTCTGCAATTTCAAGCATTAGATGGCCTGCATAACAGTTTAAAGCATCTGATACATGAAGAAGGTCTGCATTCATGCTTGCAAATACAATCTGGATCTGAAACTACAACTCCTAGTTTGCATCTGCATTCAAACTACCTGCATGCTAAAATCTGGGAATGTGCTCTGCAATTTATTTAAGGTGAGTAACTCAACTTTTTAAGATTTTAATAGGTAAAGGTTGGTTGCATGTTTGATTTAGATATGAAATTTTATTTTAAATAAGCTGTGAATTCATATATATGAATATGTTTGTGTGTATGTGACTATTTACCTGAAGCATCTCTGTTTTCCTTAATTTCAAGCTTCAGTCAGATCAATTCCATTGCCATTCAATTTTATCTCCATTTGAGTTTATGTTCTAAACATATATGTTTGTTTATTTATAAACTTCAGATTAAAATTTGTTCTTAAGTTAAAAGATTTAAAAGTGGCTCTGGGATATAAATCAAATGACAAAACAGTAAATGAGTGGAATTTCATGTTTAGAAGTTTATGAATTCAAAGTTATAAATCAAAACTAATTTGACTAGAGTGATAAATTCAAACTATATGATTTAATATTCCAGGTTTATTAATAAAATCAGTGAGTAAATTCAAGAATATTAAAACTAAAATTTAAATTTCTTGTGATTGAAATAAGGAGCAGTTTCAAGAACACAGTATTTTACAGTTTAGTCTAGTTCAATTGAAGCTTACATTTGATTGGGTTGAAATTGTCTCTGGTGATAGTTTATCTATCATGGATCATAAGAAAATTTCTGAATTGTTTTACAATTCAAATTTGGGATTGAAATTTGGAAGTTTCTGATATGAACCCTAGTTCCACTGAGTTACTGTGTTTGCTCGAGTATGATCTTTGGGGTTGATCGAGTTCAAAGATTTTTAGGGTGTGAATAGATGATGTGTTGAAGGAGTCGTTGCCGGAGTTTGGTCGATGATGGTGACCGGAGATGGGAGATAATGGTGATGACAGGTTTGAAGAGATGGGGTCTGGCCTGTTTCAGGTTGGGGTTGATTGATGGTTGCAGAGATGTTTGTTGGCTCGGGTTGGTCTCGGGGAAAGGTGGGAGGTAACTCGAAGCAGAAGATTTTTGACCCGAAGTCAATAGGGGGGGGTTTGAGTGCATTTGTGTTCAGGTTTTAACAACAGAAACTGTTCTGTTTTTAGATTTTAAAAAGCCAAGTTTAAATTTAAATATGGAAATTGAACTTAGAAGTAAAACTGAATCTAAAAATGAATTCAAAAAGTTTGAATTCTGATGATTTAAATAATTTAAATGCAGAAATTCAAGTTTGGTTAAAAATAAAAAAAAAAAATAAAAGAACAGGAAAACTGTTTACAGTTTTGAAAGTGAAAATTTTAAATGTAAACTTAATTTGGACCTAGGCTTTAAGAACCTGAATTTGAATATGAATTCAAATAAGTATGAATTCTGTTGAAATAATTTCAGGAAAATTCAAAGTTTGTTTTTTTTTAAAATAAACAGAAAACTGTTTTCTGTTTTAAATATTAAGGTAAAAATTAAATTTTGCAGGTATAGGTTTAAAGCTGAGTTTAAGTTGAATTTGAATATGAATTCAAATTTTGATTGTCTGAAATTTGAAACCATTTATGGTTTTTAAATTTAAATTTGATTTTAAACTCTCAAGTATAAAATGCATTGTTGTTTTGTATTTGAATTAAAAGGTTAAGTATTTAAATTTAGGAATTTAAAATGAATTCAAATTTTAGTTTTTAAAATCTGGATTTAAAATTAAAACTTCAGTTTTTAAATAAAGGTTTAAATTGTATTGTTTTAATGAATTTGATTTGAATTGAATCTAAATTCTTTTTTTTAAAACTTATTAACAAAGTATATGTTTCTTGTAAACATATAAGATTAAGTTTTGTTTGTTTTAAAAATCTTATTTTAATAAATTTGAGTCTTTAAGTTTAAAGAGAATGTTAAATGGAAATTAATGTAAATTTAAAAACATTTTGTTTTTAAATGCTTAATTTAAATAAGAAATATTTATCTAAAAGATAAATAAATGTTTAATGATTGGATTCATTAATTATTAAGGTAATTAAGATAAATATTAATTATTTAATTAATTAAATAATGGAAAGTTTAATTAAATAATTAATGATATTTAATTTAATTTGAGATTAATTAATTAGTTTAATTAATCTATAATTAAGGATGGTTAACTAAATTTTAATTTATGATTAAGATTTATTTAATCAAGTGATTAATAATAATTTAGATTTTAATTAACACTTAGTTAATTAATAATTAGAGATTAATTAAATAGTAATTAAATATTAATTACTTAATAACTAATGATGATTAATTTAAGTAATCCTTAATTAAGTAATTAAGAAATGTTAATGAAGTCATTAACAAATAATTAATGTGATTAATATTGATAATTAATTAGATTAATTAATTATTAATCAATTGTTTAGGTTTAATTACTTAATGAAAGTAATTAGTGAATTAATTACTTAATGTAATTAATTAAGGTTAATGTGATTTGTTTAGATTAATTAATTAAGTTTAATTGGTTTAAACATTTATGGATGGTTTGATAATTATTTATGTAATTAATAAATTTGTAATTACTTAAGGAAGTAATTAATTAATAATTACAGGATGTAATTAAAGATATAGAAGTAATTTGGATTTAAATTACTTTGAAATTAATCAAGGGGATTAATTTAGATAATTAATTAAGAATAATTAATTTATGGGTTGGGTAATTAATGTAGTTAATTACTGAATGGTTATTAATCAAGGGTGATTAATATATATGTAGGGTTTAATATAATTAACTTGTGTGATTAATATTAAATGCTAACTATTTATTGTAATTAGAGATAGTTAATCAGTAATGATTAATTGAGAAGAATAATGAATGATTATTTATAAATTGATTTGAAATCAATGAATGGTTAAGCTAAGCAGAATTTTGATGATGAAGTAATTAATTTAATTCATTTTAAATTAATTAGAGATTGAGTAATTAATTTAATTCATTTTAAATTAATTATAGAATGTGTGATCATTTGATCATTTGCTTATGTTTGATGATTAGTATTGGTTGTTAGTATGGTTTGTAATCTCAGTTATGAGATGAATAGAGTATGTGATATGGATGCATTGGTTGCTTTTGGATGATAATATGTATTATCTGATTATGATATGATTATCTGTTGATAATGATAATGTTGATTATCTGTGGTGTTATGAATTACCTATCTGTGTATATTTAGATAATGATTGAATTGTTTTAAACTTAAAACAACTTGGCCTTAATAAGACACGCTTTGGTTTTCGATGAGACCGGGATCGGGTTTCCATATTTGGACATCCGAAAACCACATCGATTCCAAATAACGTTAGGTCGTTTATCCAAGTGGAGCGAGTGAAGACTCGAGGTGTAAGGGCTATACGTCAGTATAACTCTGTGGGTGATTCCGTAATGAGTTTGACGGAATAGGTCTTATAGATTCGAGATGGTGAATCAGAGTGCAAGGGTTATTGTCGTTAACTCTGAGGGTGATTCCAAAACGAGTGTAACGAGATAATGCCTTCGGTTTCGTTCGAACCCGGAACGAACTTGTATGGATTGAATGCTTTCAGAACATCGTCAGGTGGACGATGAGCATTCTAAGTGATATGTCCTATAAAGGTAATCGTAACCTCAAGCCTCATCAACCGGGAATGGCTAAAACAGGGGAGGTGCAGCAAAGCTTCGTGGGTAGCCCCCACTTGAGAGTAAGATTTACCCCTGTCTAGAGGTCCCTTTATATTTCGGCTGTGTGGGACGGTTGATCATGACAACCGTCGGGGTTGTCTTATTTGGAACTGTTCAGTAAGGAACGGGTCCGGCTTTGTGTTGCAGGGGAGTTAGGGTGGCTCCTCGGTACGGTGATCTAGGCCACGTACTGTGACGGGCGGTACCCCAGTAGCCCTGCCATTGATGGAATCCAAAATCCAATAAGTGCCGTACGTATTAGTTGTGCCCAACTATGTTGGAATGTGAGATGTAAGCATTTCAGCTATTTCTGTATTTTATTTGAAAACCCTAGACACTATTATAATATCATCAGATTTCCTATCAAATGTTTTGGTTAGCGTAAGGTAAAAACTTTTCCATGTTTATGTGTGGGAAGTCTTACGTGATACCTTTTCTTTCAAAGGTTTTTAAAAGTTAAGCAACTTTAACCTGTTACTCACACCAGACCCATGTCTGACCCGGAGTTATTTCTGTTTTTCTTTAACTCTTGGGTACTCAAATTTTTATGAGTAGTCAAGAGAATTCAGGTTAGGATTCAGGATTGGCTTTGACGATTTGTGGAGGAGCATATGGAGCAGGAGGCTTCTGCGTATAGTTATATAATTCCGCTGTGTTTGGTATCTCTGAGTGTTGTGTTTGATTTGAGTTGTAATAACTAGACAGGTGTTTATAACTGTCTAGTATGTGTTGTATATGTCTGTGTACTCTGATAATTGATGTATACTATGTAATACTTTGTTATAAATATAATTTATTCGTTTCCGCTGTTGAGATTCTTGTGTTGTTTCTTTCTTCTCTTCTTTCTTTTCTTCTTCTATCCCTTTCTTTCTTAATTCATGACGCGATTTTCTGGGAGTGAAAGTCGGGTCGTGACACTAGAAATGAATTTAAAACCATTTAGTCTCAAAAGTCACTCTTTCCTATGATGCGTAATGATGTATCGATAAAGAATAAACAAACTTTGTTAGATTGATAACCGGTGAAGTTGAGTTAACTTCTTTCTATAAGGTCGTGTACTTAAGAGTAAATACAAAATGTTAAAATTTAATTTCATCTAAAGAATGGTTTGCGAGATCTTACAAGACAGACGTTTATAAGAAATTCCTACATATCCGTGGTAAAAGAGTTGATAAGTTGTGTAAGTCAATAGGTTGCACGTAATACTTGTTTAAAGGATCTTGTATGGATCACCCCAAAGGAGTTTGGGACTGATCAATTTTGATTGATCAATTTGTATTATGAGCATAAGTATCGTAAACTAAAGTAGTTTCATGCATATATTTAAGTAGCTCAAAAAATGTTTATAGATACTTATTCCATTGCACTGAGAAATTTTTTTTTTTCAAGAAATGCCATCTTCATAATAAAGAAATTTCTTTTAGAAATTATTGAAAGTAAAATGGATTTGGATACAATCCAAAGACGGATGGAAAAAAATTAATCGAACTAAATAGACACGAAACATTAGAATGTCTAATAATAAATATCACATGTTAAAGAAAAACAATGAATTTTATTAATATCGAGAAAAGAACTCCCTCGGTCTTAAGTAAGCCATTACGAGTATTGACTCCACCATGTGGCATGATATGCAAATCTTGAATGGACGCCAAGTACATTATCAAATATGTTTTATATGTTGGTATCAAAAAGAATATCATTCATCGATTGTAAAAGTGCCTTCTAGAAGAAAATCAATGCGGTTGGAATATGATCCGTGTTGATAAGAATAATATCCTGAATTACAATTATTGAAATTAACGTAATAGATATGTTATTCAACGTGATTTAGTTAAATCGGATTTTACTCACAAAATTTGTCGCTCAGTAAGATTTTGAGTATTGGTACATATATATTATAAAAAATTCTAAATAATGATTTAGAATAGACTATTTGCACATAACAACAAAATGTCTCGAAGTCAATGGGAGCGATGACTGAGTTTTTGAGTATGGATATGATCTAAGAAATGATACTAGTATGCCCTTGGTTTGATCCAAAGCATGCTTTATTTCCAAAAAGAGAGAACGTTATGAGACAAGTGTTATTCGATTTTTAAACCAAGTAGCTTCCAAACGAATCTGGGTGTAAGGATGAAGATGAAATGGTTCAAGGACTCGAAGGCACGCTTGAAAGGATGGTGGAACAAGATTAAAAGGGTTAGAGTGACAAAAAAGGCAGAGAAATAGCTCGGTATTGACAAATTTCAGGTCGTTCCAACCTGATTTTTAGCTCTATATAGGACTTCTGGTGCTAAGGTTAGTAAGTAGCTGGCTAGAATGATCGTCCTAGGGTCCATTTCAGAGGGAGTAGGTGAATAACTCTAAAGAGTTTTGAAGAAAAGGACAAGTACTAGACGTGTTTGAAGCTTTTGGCAACAACCTGATCTCTAAGGAAAAAATGTTCAGAGCTTAGTGCATCAAAGCTAGAAGACCATGTAGAAGAAATAGGCGTAGTTGGTGGTCAAAAATTCAAACCGGTACCGGTCACATTTAATCGGTACTAACATGATTTTATGACTCTGGGGAATTTGTCTACCCTCATACTTTCTTGGATCTGGAGTTTGAACTGGTATTTCATGATTTGACAATTTCGCTGTGTGATTCTCTATAAATAGCAAACATATGGCAATTAAAGGGGACTTTTGGCATTTCATCTTCTTCACCCCTACTCTCTACTTGACCTTGTCACAAAAGAAGTTACTTTTTTGCTATTTTAAGCTGTTTAGAGCTAACAACACTCGTACTTGTGACAAAAATTCTATATGATAACATTAAAATGGACATAGACCTTAAATTTGTCGAATCATTATAAAAATTCATGTGTGTCTTACTTTGTTTGACAGTTTATAGCTAAATCTCTTTACTCTATTTGAATTTTGGGTGTTGTGCCATTTTTTGGCCTAACATTTTTGGTGCTTTCACTAAGAAAGAGCATATCAACCATAGATATAGCTATCTAATATGTATTAGAGCATCCATAAGTTGATTGTGACAACTTCCCTACACCACCGACACCCAATAATACCTAAATAGTCACTACAACGGTGCCCAAAAAATGTAGGATGATAGTTAAGGTTGTAAAACAAATCAGTAACAAAACCGATCATATATCTCATAGTGAATCGAATAAAATATAATAGAAAACATCTTAGATATAAAACAAGATACATAATAACAACTAAATCAATCATAGAAATCAGAGTACTCGGATACATACAGCTATACGACATAACGATAGAGTTTATAGACTGATAATGAATTCAAAATAGATTACCATCTCAAAATAGATAATAGCACTAGTAAACTCCATGGTGTTGCATAGCGGAATGATAAGCAAAAATAACTAAATATAGTAATACAAGAGTGTAGCCTCCTTCTCGTATCCTATCCAGCTCAGCATGCTCGCCAGACCTTGTACCCCTAATCTACTCATTTATGATTACCCGAAATAATGAAGCAAAACATAAAATCCTGAGTCAGACAATAGTTTGGCGTGAGTGGTAGAAAGTTTCAAATACTATAGATTTTATATATTAAGACAAATAGTATGGAAATCAAACCTGACTTATCCTTGCATTCATAGAGTTAGCACATACATAAAATATATGCTACTCTACATTATAGTCATCATGAGTGCACTATACATCAAAGTACTAAAGGGTGTCCAAGAATCTATATCAGTAGCATCTACATCGTGTGACATCCCTAAGGTGATAAGCAATCAAGCAAACATAACATCCATCCTTATATTCACTGACTTAGTGCATTGGATATTTGATAACTTGAATAAACCATCATGTTCGGTAACAAGACTAACTATCACGTTAGTCCAGGGTGTCAAACCTGTCACGACCTAAAATCCAGCGTTTTAAAATCGACATCAAATACCTCACTTGTATTCGACCGTCGGAGATTCAAATGTCGAACCCCAGTTCGGATGGAGCTTATAACAACATTAGATGAATATAAACAGCAGAAACAAAAAAGAATATCATTTATCAACACCACAGATACAACATCAAAAATAATATTCATTACAACATTTATCATCAATATCAGAGTACTACGCATAGGATGATAACTCTATAGTAGAACAATAGAGTTATCACAGCTTCAAAAGAGTCTTCAAAGAAATAAAGCGATAGCGAGATTCCAAACTAAGCACCTTCTTCCAATTTCAAAAGCTTCCAAAAGATCTCCAAGGCCAAAAGCTGTTAAAATCTGATAGCTTCCAAACCAAAAGACTTCAAAATCCAAGCTAGCTCTAAAAACACGAATAACCTGCTTCTAGGTTGCTCGTGTAGAAATTATGGGCACCCAGAGTTTAGGAAGGGAACGATAGACTCCGGGTCAGTCATCGGACTGGTATGAGTAAACAAAAACAATTGTTTGAAACAAAAACAGTTTGTAAAAAAAATCCGATATGCTTTTGGAAAATGAAACTACCATAAGACCTCTCCGCACACACACAATGCAATCACACAATTGGAGGAGATTTATTCTAATGATAGTCAAACATGCTTGATGCGAGAAAACTCTTTAACATTATTATTAGTGCATAGTGTAGAAAACATTTTCGAAAGTATAATATTAATCTTAGCCGGCATAGGTACCATTATACTATGCCTACTATAGCTACCATTTAAGAATGGCAAGTTATACAACTAAAACCGTACTGGACGCGTATTGGTGATTGGATTTCCAACAAATGGTCAGGCTAAGGAACTTCCTATGCCACATGGGTACGCCTCTAGAGGGATGTCCCAAGAACCTACCTGGATCTCTACCAACAAAAGGCCGGGTTATCTCTGTAACTAGGTAACTACTACTCGAGTATGCCATCTCTCGGTCGTTTACGACCTTTATCCGAGGGCCTCAACCATGAGAAACAAATCATAAAGTAATGAATTTGCAGCAACCACACAGGTTATGTATCTGGGCTCCATACCATGATACCACCTTTTACCAGAAGGAAATGACATAACTTAAAGGGCACGACCCTCATAACCTTGTCGCATCTTTCCTATTTCGACCATTTCCGGGGTGTGAGGTCCGATGAGGTCTCGTGTACAAAGCTAAGCTTTACAAAAAAGCCTTTCTTTGATCAACAACTGATCAGCAACACACAGCAACACTCAGCATGCCACACTACCAAATTGGGAGTATATCACTGATAACCTTTAAATACATAACCTTAAGCTCATACATCTCAGAGAAGGGTGTTAAGCTAAGAGAATAAATTCTCTGCCACCAACGGAAATGTATTTGAAAGAAATCTTCTTTATATCTCAAAGTGTAATGTCAGACATACAACCATACAAGTCTGTTCCAGGTTCAAACAGAACCGAAGGCACTTCCGAAGAAGCCCTTGCAATCTGGGCATCCACAATCCCGATCCGACTCCCCATCACATATGGAGATCTCTATACCAGAGCAACTCAGTGCAGAGTCATTCGATAGGTTATCCTATCATTCTCGAAGACACCTGGTCTTCATCACCGTTTTCAAATGCTATCCATTTTGTCGTATCACTATTCGAAATGGGTTAAGTGACACAGAGTCCTCTCCCAGCTAAACTGAATAGTGAGCGTTTAATTTTTAAAACATGTGGATGTATCATTCACAAAGATTCAATATCAAGGTTCGATGTGGGTTTCGAATAACCAATTGGAATCCGACTCCCTGTCGCATCGAAATTTAAATGTCGTTTTACGGGCCAATGGGTTTTCACATTCACACAAACAAATCACAGATATCACAGCTCAGCCCAAAGCAATTCACATTACATAGCATCACAATCACATATCAGAAATATCAATCCAATACACAACATTATAATAATCAATCATCTTTAATTAAGATGAATTAATCGTGTGATTTAAATAATTGACCACATAATTACTTTCATTAATTATCTTCAATCAATGATTAATTATCCTTAATTATAAATTAATTAAATATTAATTGCCTTCATTAATTAATTATTCCTTAATTAATTATCTTCATTAATCAATCCTTAATTGTTAATTAATTAAATCATTACTTTTATTAATAATTATTCCTTAATTAATTAATTATTAATTACAAATCAATTAACCTTAATTATTTACTTAATTAATCTTTAATATTAAGTGATTAATTTAATAGTTATTCTTTAAGTAATTATATTAACAAATCATTAATTACTTAACAAATTAAAAGATAAATCTTTTTATCTTTGTTAATTGCTTTGATTACCTTATAACCCTTGTTTAATAATCATCCTTATCACATTAGTTACTTTAAAAAGTTAAGATTAGTTTAAAATAACATTTTATCTTGGTTATCCTTTTTAATTACATTATTCAATTAATATAATTAACTTTATAAATAATGCGACAAAGATAAGTTTAATTTAATTACTTTAAAAATATCTTACTTTAAACTCTAACTAGTTTAAACTTAAATCAAAATCATCTTTTACAAACATGGATTTAAAATTGTTTAAAAGTTTAAATTTTATTTTTAAAGTAAAACTGTTTGTGTATCAACCCTGAGTCCACTTCGAGTCTCCCCAGAATAAAAATACCTCTTGCTTCAAGATATTTCAAAAATCGACCCGTGCATATGTTAAATATTCAACCTAAAATTTTGTTAAGTATTAACCCGCTGCATCATGAATTTACTTCGAGTTCAACTTCGAGCTATCACCCAGATTTCTCGAGAACTGCTTCGAGTATGCTTCTTCCACCAATCCTGGATTTCAGATACCACAACGACACCGTGCACATGCACCAGAGCTCCGGCCACCTCTGGCCAGCGCTATGACCTTCCACACATCGGCGTCGATCTCCTCGAACCTCACGACCACCCAGAAACCTCGAACAACGGTGATCTCGCGATCGAGTTATCTGCCCCTCTTGGAAGAAAACTGATCCTTACAAAATCACTCCATGCCTCCACCTCCAACCATCAGAGGTCGTGTGATCGTGCTCGAAGCTTCAACGATGACTAATGCTTCGATTGGCACACATGCGATCGATTCCGGTTCTCTGATGAGCTCGTGGCAATCATATTTCCAATTATGAACAAAACATGGGTTTAAACCCTAGATCGTCAGAACTAGATCACCACAATGATTTATAAATTTATTCAATAATTTTCCCATGATCCCAGATCATCATGCTGGCTACTGCCATGATCGCGTGATGAACTACGTCGCCGATCATCAGAAAAAGGATGAAACCCAAATTCTGTTCAACCATCAATTTCTCTCGAGTTACTCAATTAAAAATCATGATTTTAATTTTAAAATCAACATTTCCTAAGATGTTTTAGGTTATAAAGTCAAATCTAATAATTAAAGAAAGTAAATTTTTATCATAAGATGAATTTACAACAATTTCTTGTTCCAGACAACAGACACTAGATGTTTGTTTTTAAAAGTATTTTTAAAATTAAGTTTTGATAAATTTGTACACTTTTATTTTAACATTTCATCTTAACAATAACTAAAAACAGGGTTTTTGGAATTTGACATGTTTTCAGAAAACCTGGAACTAGAAAACAAGGTTAAATATCCCTGCATATCAATATGCACAGAGGATATAAACACATATACATACATTTTATATACATGCAACCAACTTAATTTCAAGCATGATCTCAAACATAGATTTGAATTCCATAATTTCCAAGTTTACTACCATTCAAATTTGAAGAGAAAGCTTTCCTGGGATGTTGTCAAATTGAAAGCTTAGAAGGTTTGTTGTCAAAATTGAAAGACTGGAAGGTTGTTTAAATTTGATCTTGAATTTTGTTCTGCAGCTAATTGATACAAATTTGCTTAATCACTGATGAATTTACTTACTTAATTTCTCAACATTCAAATTCTTAAAAAAAATACTTACAGTTTTGTTTTTATGAAAATAGAGAAAAACTTTGGTCTGCAACTTGAAAACTGAGATTTGAAAGTCTAGAGTTGCTCCTAATTCTGTTGTTTATGTGATGATCTTTTGCTTTTGTTTAATTGTGGAAGTATAATCCTCCTTTGTTCTTGATTTGTCTAATTTCTGGTTTGAACTTTGAGAAATTTGTTTCAGATTTTATTTTTTGAATTTGGTCTTGGTTTCTATGTTGAGGAAGTTAGTTGTTTTGATTACTTTTTGCTGATGATTCTTTCTTGCTGGTTTTAAAGATTTGTCCAAGCTTAAGAGATGAATAAAAGAGATAAGAGGGAGGAGATGAAGTAGCTTATATAGATTAAATCTTCTATTTATTAATTTTCAAGAAAAATAAAAATGACACTTGTTCATTTTCTTTCTACATGGATTACGCTTGTTAATCCACTTATTTAAATTTTAACAATTGTCTTTATGTACATTATTTATTTAAAATTTGTATTTTCATTACAAGAATTTTTTTTCATTATTTAAATTGTATTTAAATTTACACTTTCCATTTTCTAAAGACATTTGCTTTATTTTAATAAATACTATTTAAGAGAGAATTTTGAAATTAAATATATATTAAATAAATTACATATATATATATATATATATATTTGTAAATCTAAATTATTTTACTAAAGCATTAATTTAAAACTTAAATTCAAAGTCAAATTCAAATATACTCATATATACATACATACATACATATATATATATATAATTTAAATTCAAATGATTTTAAAAATATTTATTATTTCAAATTTTTAAACTCAAATGAAATTGAAATCTTATACATACAATTTAATACTTATTTTACTTGATTTGAAATTTTTTTCAAATTAATTTCAAATTAAACTCCAAAAATTCAAATAAATTACTAATTTAAATTGATAAAATTTGGGATGTTACAAAACCTCTCATCTAAAAATAAGGTGTCAACACACTCTAGGAGTCATCACACACTTAGAAACCCTCGATTATCAACAATTCATTTACGCATTTCATCTCTAGCAAAGCTCATCTTGAAATTCTCCTTACAACTCCAATCTGAAGTGGTTGCAATTGAGAACTAATCTTGATAGCCATCGTTAGTTGTAGAATGTCATCGTGTGTTCGTAACACCCGGTGATTTTATGACAATTAATTAAAAATAAATTTAGTAAATAAGTAATAATCCTGAAAAATAGAATTTTTGCAACTTCATAATTTGGCCGTGAAATTTATACCATTGGCTTCGTGGTGTTTTTTGATCAATTTTCATTTGTTAAGTTTTTCGATCGGAGTTCAAACGAAAATATTATTAGCGGTTGAAGTTTTTGAATCGAAAATAATTGTACATGTAATTATGGTAATAAAAGTCAATTAATGCTAATTACTAACGTTAATGGAAACTTAAACATTAAGAAATGCTAATGTTAAATCAAATCTGAGAAAATGTATATGAATGGAAACAAATTATTAATTATAATCAGGAATGAAACAAACGATTAAAAGAAATAAATAACATAATCGTTCAAACAAAGAATAAAGTAAACAAAATCAACAATGGTACAGGATGACTCAAAATCCCTCCTGGTCTACCGGTAGTAGTAGACCACAAGGGAAGGGCATTCGACCTATCCTTAGTAAATTCGAAGTGAGAAATGGTCTGAACGGCCTATATTTAATATGATTTCATCGAACGGCTGGTATTGATTTGAAGCTCTATAAATATAGACCTAGACCCTTACTTCTAAACTCATATTCTCAAAGCAACATTAATTTTTTTCCATTTTCTCTTTTCCTTCAAGATTCTAAATTCTTAGAAATAGTTCTTGTTTATACGTATACAAAATTGGTGAACTGTAGAATATGATTGAGGATAAGAATAGTTTTAAATCAAATCGGCAAAGCCAAGATAAATTGCAATTCGAACTTAAAGTACAAATCAATTGTAAATCTCTTTTCTAATCTAGATCTACGATAAATCCATATATGCTTGTGGTGTAATAACCCAAATAGGGGAAAAGAGAGTCAAACTGGAATGACATGGATTAGATCTAGAGACTTGGGATGCTAAAGAGGTGAAGAGGAAAAATTATACACTTTCATATAAAATTAGATTTATATAATTGTAGATCTATTCCTATATACCTGAAATGTAAATTAGAGTTGTAGGCTAAATCTATACACATGGAATGAAATTATAAACTCTTCCTACATATCATGTAATTGTTAACTTGAAATACATATATGTTGAATAAATGCAAATATGGAAGGATTTAGGTATTGGAAATCCATAAATTTATTATTGAATAATAATAGACCATGAACCTATAAATGATGAAATAATTCCAGATTTGTAAAATTAATGATTATTGAAATAATAGTGTAAACTAAGTTTCACGATAAACTATAGAGATTTAAGTAGTATTTTAATTCGTTGGAATATAAGATGTTGCATGTCAATTTCTATAGATTATCAAATATGAAATTATAAACAAAAGTGTCATTTGAAATGACGCACCTAAAAGGAAAACAATGTGTAAAATAGGGATGTTTATCGTATTTTGTACCGTCTGTTTAATAACTATAAAAATAGAATTCATTGTAATTCCAAATGTGACACAATTCTTTCTTTTAAATAAGATGTATAAATTTATAATGTTAACTTTTCCATTGGGAGAGACGTAATTCCAATGTATTGAAATGCAGGAATCCCCAAGTGTTTAAAGAATTATAAATATGATAAGAACATTTTTTAAAAATGATACATAAAATGTACAAAGATGGAAATTAAGTAAAAATAAAATGAAGAGTAGGCATGAATAAGTTAAATGCTAAAAAGGGAATAAATATAGAAAATAGGAAAAAGGGTAAATGAATAAATAACTTAAGACATTGTTAATCTTTTAAAAGGTAGCGGTAAATAGTCTTAAATCAAATAAGATATAAACGCACAAAAAATATGCTTAACAATAAACTGTAAAGGCCAAATAATTAAGTGTGAATGAATGAAGATATATATATATATATATATATGTATGTATGTATATATGTATGTATGTATGTATGTATGTGTCCTCGAGTATGCGTTTATGACATGTGTGAATTATTAAAGTTAATAAATAATTAAATGAATAGAGTGATATGGTCATTAGAATGGGTTGGAATGTGAGGTCAGTAGTGCTAAACAATAGAAGTCTGCCCATCATAAGGGGCTGCCAGCAATTGTGTGTACTGTTAACCCAAAAATTGGATCAACATCCAAAAATCAGATGAAAGCAGCAGTTCTTCTATAATATATATATATATATATATATATATATATATATATATATATATATATATATAAGAAGCAAAAAACCATATATCAAGCACGTAAAAATAGTACAAAAGGTAAAGAACACAAAATAATTTTTATTCTGGTTCAACGTGATCTCCGGCCTATGTCTACTTTAATTTAGTTGTTTCTTTCTAGATTACATCTAGCTATCTTAGATTTAACCTCAACCATATGGATTTCCAATTTACAATAGAGTTTCTAGGTTTTTTATGACGAAATAGTAGAGACTCCATAGTAAAAGAATCTAGATCCCATTTTGGTTGCGGGTATGCCTATATTTATAGATGAAACAATCATGCTGTGCTACAAATTCACTTGGACTGAGTCTAGACATTGGCCCGAAGTCACGTGCCAAATTGCAGACTCTTCCGAGTTAACCAAACATGTCGGGACCTACATGTTTCCTTGATTTGAATGACTTCGAATCTTCTTATGCCCTTCTTATCACTTCATTTTAGTGTGTCCATGCTGTTTCCATTTATCGTTGGTCGTCCAAAACAAGCCGGTACCTACTTGTTGTCCAAAACAACTTGGTACCAACCTATTTTCCCAAATAGCTCGGTACTAACCTATTTCTTTAGCTTGAAATAATTTGTAATCTTTGGCAACATTCTTCTAATTCCATGTTGAGGTGTCCTAAAAAGTCGTAGCATCTACCAAGTTGTCAAAACAAGTCGGCACCTACTCGTTGCCCAAAAACAAGTTGGTACCTACTTGTTGTTCAAAATAAATTGGTACTTACTTGTTTTCTTAGTTTATTTTTGGTTAAAACTTTTTTGATCTATTTCCATATTCCATTTGAAGAGTGCTTTCCAATTTTCAAGTCGTTTCATCCTCGTTTGAATATTCTAAGTCCAGTTGCAATCTGCTATAGCCTAAAAGAGGGTTAAAATTTACCCCTCAAAGCGTGCCGTTCAAATGTATGGTATGCTTTGCTCAAGAACAAATTTCAGTAATCAGTCGTTGATAGTTGAGCTCTCCGACTATTCGTTGATCTTAACCTTGGTGAATCATTGAGTTCCTTCGGATTCTCTAGCAAGTCGAGGTCGCTCTAGACTTGGTCTAGCTTAGAACTCCAGCTCTTGCATAAGTTTTCCACTTACAACATTATCATTATGATTTCATTCGAAGTTATTACATCACATATCAAAATCATTCCATATTCATCCAGGATTTTATCCGTTTTATTCTAATTACAAGGCTTTCAAATCCTTTTATCAAATCCATATTTGTTCTCAGGTTCGATCTCTCCGAGTCATTTTATATTCAATTTGAGACTTCAATCTCTTCAGATCAGTTATTACCAATCTTGTATTTTGATCTCTGGATTCTTATTGAGTTCACTTGCTCTCTGGCAAAGGAACCCAACGACGAACCAAGCCTATCTACTCACTCTTTCATGAGGAGACTGACTTTTCGTACAAGCCCATCTACTCGCACTTCGACAAATGGGCTTACACTCTACACTCCAGTCATGTCTCTTTGGATGGGACTTAAAGTAATCATTATCGTACAAGTCGATCCGCTCGCTCTTCGATGAAGGGATTTATACCTTGCACTCCATTCCCGTCTTTCTGGATGTGAGATAAAGCACAAATATCAGTCATCACATTCAACGTGAATTTTTCAAAAGCCAAATATTCAAATCAAATTAAGGCAAAAAACATAAATCCTAAGTGTTCATCTTAAACATGCAACTCATAGCATGTCTAGAGACCAATTTAGGTCTCATACACGTGCAAGAGGTTTAAAATTATCATCATCCAAAGTAGTCATCTCAGGAATCCGACTTAAAGCGTGTCTAGGGACCTTGAGTGTCGTGATATTATTATTGCCTTTATTGCTTAATACAAAAAGTAAAGTGCAAAAAAATGAAAAAGCAAAGCATGGAAATTGGATTGGTCTCCCACTCATCTGGATCATGGGATTTCATATCTTGGATAAAATCCCTGGTTGTTCCTTGACGCATTTTCCTTAGATGGTGGCTGCTTCGCCCGCACAATTGCAGTTCGATTGCTTACGTACTACAGTTGGTTGCTCCGAACTAGTTCTTCTATTAGATCATGAAAGTGTTAGCACTTGTTCGTTTCATGTCCATTTAGTTCATGGAAGATGCAAAACTTTTTAGTTCTTTTCTCTCGATCAATACGTTATCTTCTTGCAGGCTTTCGATTAAGGATCTTCTCCATAGTGTCAAGATATTTCCTCTCTAGGGTCTTAGTCAAATCACATTAGAAGAGAATTTCAGCTCCTGCTTTTGTCATTTCGATTCCCTGAAGTCACCGTCAGCTCTTCGTTTTTCCTTTGTCCTTTTCGTTTCCTACTCAAAATAGTCCTTGTCATCCACAACATTAATTTCAACATCCATAGCTTTGACGTCCTCCTGATGCAAATATCTCTCAGCCTCATAGTAGAATTCTACAAGATCCATAGGTAGATCCATTTTCAGTGCAGCTTTGAACTTAGTTTTGCTCGCGACTCCAAATACTACCTCCATTATGATTAATGATGGATCCGATTTATCGACTGCAGTTGTTGCTGCATTGAATCTTGTTAAAATAGCCTCTCAAAAGTCTTTTCGAGCCTTTGTTTCATGCTTGATGGCGTCATCACATTCTTTGGTCATAAGATACGAACTCTGAACTGTCTTAAGAATTTGCTTACTGATTCGGTCATGTGCAAATGGAACCATTCTCCAAATGTCAAAACCATATTATCGCTAGGTTCGTTAAGTATAGTGGGAAGCATTACCCCATTACCTCCTCAGAAGCACCTAACACCTCGGTATTTTGGATGTATCCCATCAGATGAACCATCGAATCTATCTTTCTATCATGTAATTCCAGCATCAAAAGCTTAATATAAGGAGTATTTCTTGTGTTTCGGATATTAGAAGTGAATGGATTCCTATTCACATCCTCTAAACCCTAATCTGGGGTCCCCCTCTTACTATTCTTCTTAAAAAATCAACAATTCGGTTTTCACCGTCCAATAAAGATCTTCGTTCACAAGCGATATTCTGCCCCTTATTCATGTAGGGAAATTCCACTATATACTCCTATGGTTGCATATTTGTGTTCTGGTTCATGTTGTTAACTCCTGCTTATCCATTCTTAGCATCATAGCGGCCATTCTGACATTGCCTCCTAATATAGTTCATTCATTACCAAGTAGATTCAGGTCGGTACCGAGTTATTATGTTTGTGGGGGCATGGTTTTAGTTTTCTTCCCTCAAAGTCAAAATGTTCATGCCTTAGATCCTTTTCTTGGTTTTGATGTCCTACAGC
The DNA here is from genome assembly GCA_030765085.1 of Allium cepa. Taxonomy (NCBI): domain Eukaryota; kingdom Viridiplantae; phylum Streptophyta; class Magnoliopsida; order Asparagales; family Amaryllidaceae; genus Allium; species Allium cepa. The sequence goes on along the minus strand of CM060931.1, from coordinate 267,998,084 downwards.
TCTAGCCATTCCTTATTGTCCTATCCTTTGGATGAATCCTTCAAGTATTTCATGTTGTCTAGTTATCACTCCATCCTACATCTCCTTCATCATTCTCTCTATCTCCTCTCTAGTCACATAGATGGATTGATGATAATTTGAGAACACCTCCTGACTGTCCTCATGCTCTAGTTGACTTGCTCTATTTTTAGATTTAGTATTTGGTTTCTTCATCTCCCTCAAATCTCAAAGTCAAGTTTCAAATCTTTATATCCAGCACTTGTTCTCAGTGAAAGCACCAAAATATCAACCCAAAAAATGGATTAACACCTAGAAATCAAATGAAAGCACTAGTTCTTTTATAATAGATGTAAAAGCAGCAAAAATCCCAAATCAAGTAAGTACGAATAATAGAAAATGTAAAGAATACATAATAATTTTTATAGTTATTCAGCGTGATCTCCGACCTACATCCACTTTAATCTTTTGTTAGTTGTTTTCTCTCTGGATTACAATTATTTATTTCAGATCTAACCACGATCAAATGGATCTCATATGTACAATAGAGTTTCTTGGTCGTTTGTAAAGAAACAACAGAGTCTCTGCAGTTAGAGAATCTAGATCCCATTTTGGTTGTAGGTAGGCTGTTATTTGTAGAGGAAATAGTCATGTTGGGCAAGAAATCCACCAGGAGCTGAATCTAGACATTGGCCCAGAGCCACGTATAAAATTGCAGTCTCTCGAGTTAACCAAATATGTCGGTACCTACTTTGATATATCAGTACATATACGCTTCCTTGATTCTTCGCTTCGAATCTTCCTGCATCCTTCTTCTTACTTCATTTTCCCGTGTGCTATGTTGTTTCTATCGATCGTTTGTCGTCCAAAACAAGTTGGTATCTACTTGTTGTCCAAAATAGCTTGGTACCAACTTATTTACCCAAATAGCTTGGCAATAATCTATTTTCTTAGCCCGAAATAACTTGTACTCTTTTGCAACATTTTCTATGTTCATGTGTCCCAAGAAGTCGCAATTGTTACCGATTTGTACAAATAAGTTGGCACCTACTTAACATCCAAAAACAAGTCGACACCTACTTGTTTTCTTAGTGTATTTTTGGTTGAAACTTTCCCAATCTATTTCCTTATTTCATCTAACCAATTTACAATTCATTTCATCCTCGTTTGAATCTTCTATGTCCAGTTGAAAGCTACTTTGGCCCAAAAGCGGGTTAACATATATTATACTGATGTAAGTATCCAACTATAGGAGCTATAAAGCGTATACGCTTGCATATAGATAAAGGAATACCCCAACAGAAAGGGGTGTTTGTTTCAAAAATAAGAAAAGTGCGCTAGTGGCTTGATTGCAATAGGCAATCTAAATCGAATGATGAGTGAAGAACGATGCTATGTTAGTATGTATTGGTGCAAAATTAAGGAGTAAGGGCTACACATAGGACGAGAATGTCATCAATCCTTAGCGGTCAACAGGAAAGATAAGGGTTACACCTAATGGGCAACACTTCCTACTAGGGTACGGTCAATGTTAGGTTATGCATCGCCATACGTTTGTTTGCTAGTTTGTTGTTAGGAGGCAACGCTAGCTAACCCTTTTAGAGAAGTCTTTCAAATGCATGAGGTAGTACGTGGAGCTGAGTCCACCAAACTTATAGTGCATGGATCCAAATCTACAAACCAGGAAGACGACAAGTCGAAAATCCCCAAAAATGCAAGTTAAAGTATGGCTAAATTATTGAAAAGCCATTTTTTGGTTCTACGTGAGTTCCTTTGTATGTGTGAGGACGAGAACGTAATACGGCGAGGGTGAAGGATCCTGATGGGATGCTAATTTAGGGATACTAGCAATGTTAGTGTCATAGCCCAATGGGAACCATGGTACTTATATATTTATATATTTGTATGTAGTTATGGCCTACTATGGGTAGATGCGACATATTGTGCGCGTATGTGGAGGCAAGACGATTAATTAAAAATAAAAGGCATAACATGTGATAGAAGACAATCGATATAAGCTAGTGTTATGTACAAAATTTATAATTTAACAATCACAAAAACATTGTTGTGACCCCCTCTCATTACAACCTACAAGATAGCTTAGACGGATAGGTTCCCTTGGCTTGCTCAACAGTCAACACTGATAAGGACACTAGATATTTAAAGTCTCAATCTTGGTTAGTAACTATGTGATTATTATGTTTTATTATTCTGTTGTGAGTTATATTGTTAGTGCTCTGATATGCATTCATTTATTTTATATGTTGGATTCCAAACCAACGATCTATCCTTTGGCGGACTTGGGTTTTTGATTTAGCTAAAATTCGGGCCTATGGGTGCGGGTTGTTACATTTGGTATCAGAGCTTAGGTTAGTTGATCTTGAAAAAATAGAAATCGTTGAGTGAATGTATCTATATTTTGTTTATAAATATACCACACGCTAAATCTTAAAAAGTCCAACCATAGAGTAGTTGCATATGGAAGGTCTCTGAAGCTGGATAGTACGTGACTCCTTAGTCAGGCCCTAATATCCCGAATGGTTGTAGATTCCTGTATGATTACCGATTGATGATGTACCGTAGGTCCGGATAAGGGAAAAGTAAGAATCCATATATTGTGGATATCTAGAAGTAATTGGTTTCCTAAAGGAATGTGTGAAGTAATCGCTCCAAGTTAGTAACGGAACTTTTAATATCTGGAAGAAGATAAGTCAGCAAGTTGAAGGAAAAGATCTAAGAGAAAGGATAAATAGAAGTCCACTCTAAGTCTAACCCAATAGAAAATAATTTTAAATATATTTTAAAAATAAAGCAAATATTGGATTTAAATTTACATATACATATACATATGTATGTATATATATATATATATACATATATAAATATTTAGTTAATTGAAAAGTTTTCGTAAATGGGTTTTACAAAAGCCAACTGTTAAAAAAATTATAGAGCGTATATAGTTCGCTAGTTTCTTTATGAAGAAAGAAAATAAATATAAATTTTAATTATAAATTAACAAAATTGTCAAAATTTAAAATCTCAGTAAAAGAAATTTTGTAAAAAGCTACTTCTTTTGAAAGAAAAACGGTAGAGCAATATAGCTCGTGGGTTTTTCTGTAATGAAAATTTTAAGCATAAAAATAATTTTTTAAGGCTGGATGATAGAAGGTGATACAAGTTTGAAATGGGAAAAATAGTATGGGAAAAAGATTTAAAACCCTAAAATGAAGCAGTAGGCGAATGCACTGCAATAATCAGATAACGATGGCAGCTAATTAAGAGGAAAACTATTTAAATAAGAGGAGTTTAGGCAAAAGAAAGTTTAATGGTAGTAAAATTATGAAATATAAGTAGAAACAACATTAGGAATACATATTAAAATAATGTTAATAATCTAATTTAGAGCATCCCAGAAAAATAATATTCGTAATATCAATAGAAACAAGGTTAGTAATTCTTATGAAATGATGTTAGTAATTGGAAACACTAAAGGAAATTAAAAAGATAGAAGAAAAATGGACAGTTTTCATAATAGACACAATAATGGCACATATCTTTTAGAATTCCCTCTAATATGCTAGTAGAGCCTCCTCTAAGGATGAAAGTGGAGATAACATGGGTGATAAGAAAATATTAGAGTAAGAGAGTTGTCATTATCTACTCTAGTTTTATTGTTTAGAATTGCAAAAGATGTTTCAGAAATACTATAAAGTGCATTTTAGAAAAGAAATGGTTTGGCGTAACAAATGAGTTTTTAAAGGGAAAACATAATAAACAGTTTAGGTCAAGAATCCCAATTTTTGAGAAGTAAAAGTTAAAAAAGTCTTTAAAAGAAAATGTCGATTTGTGGAAAAAGGAAAGAAACATATTAAAATTAATTTTTACTAATATTTTTTGGCTTAATGTATAAGCTAAATTCAAAAAATGTAAATTATAGTTTTTGAAGTTAAGACACCGAGTATTTTTAAATTAAATAAAAAGTTTCTGCATTGCACTTTTAAATAGAAAAGGTTTAAATTTTGAAAATTTTCATTTTTAAAAAAAAAGAGGGGCAAGTCCAAACCAAAATTTTAGAAATGGAGTGGTAGAAATAACTTCCTAGGTAAGACTGAGCAAAAGATAAGGCTATGAAGAAGACAGCAATAACTACTCATAAAGTAGAAAAAAGGAATCCTTGTAGAATGTAAAAAATATTGGTGAGAGCCTATGAATGTTATATCAGGCATGTGTGAAAGCCATAAGAAGGACCCACAAAGGAATGATAAATGGACTGAAGTACATTTTTATGAGCCATAGGATATGCACATATGAAGAACTAAAGATAAAGGAAGTAAATACCAAGTTGTGGGAGTACTACCACAAGGATTTAGATTAAAAGTAGGTAATAGAGGGTTATGAGACGACAAACACACATAAAGGATATTGGGAGACTCAAAGTTAAGGAAGGGAAGATAGGGATGTAAAGCTATTTCACCAAGCCAGTTGCGAATAAGTTATCCAAAATATACATTGTTTGTATTTTCTAGCCACTTAAGTGAGGATGTATATTTTATTTCATAATTGAGTATGGTGATGTATGTAATGGATTGACCTTATTCATCAGAAGTCGTAAAGGAAAGTCAAGGTATATGGGTTATAGAAGGTTGGCATGCTAGAAAGGTCCATTCAACTTAAGTAAGGAGTGATAAGAACACAATATCATTGCTGTTAGTTGATGTTGAAGGCCAACTTCCAGTAGTTGTTTCTTTAAGGTTTAAGTTGTAAGTGTTAGTTGTCACTATTAGTATAAAAGCGCATATGGTATTACAGAAAATAATCTTTTTTATGTATTTTCAATGTGGACTACAATATTGCGGGAAAACAATAAGACAAGGAAATTTCAAGAAAGACGGTTAACTAATAAAAAAAGAAAGAAAGTAATTGACTCTAGAAGTTAAGGAATAAATTAGGAAAATTTATTTAATTAGCTACTAAGATAAAAATGAAATAAGATTGTAAGCCTTGAAAAAATTCAAGAAAAAGTTCGACAAGCGAAGGACAGGGAAGGAATGTTGCAAAGCTATGGGTTAATGTACCTGTACCTTAAAAGGCCAAAATTTATAATTAAACTTGTTTGCTGGTTGGTATTATAAATAAAGAAATGTTTTAATATGGTGAAATTAGGTGAAGTCCATTATAGACATTAGACTGCTAGTTAAACCCCGATTTTAGGAGATGTGTCATAAATTATTTTGAAGAAAATATATAGTATGTATACTTTTGAGATTTTTTTTTCAAAATTCTAGGTTTTGCAAAATAAAGTACCTCTATGAAAAGTTTTGAAAATTTTTGCGATAAAAATATATAATGTCTAAATTTTCTACTAATATTTTAAAAAAAACTACAAAAATATATTTGGACAAAAAAGATATCAAACTTTGGAAATGCTACATACTTGACATGGGGGAATGGTGACAGGTTGGTTAGTATGGATTCTACCATGAAACAGAGGTGGTAGTAAAATAAAATACAATTAGTGACGAGGAAACCGTTTTAGCTATGGAATCTTTTTCTATATAGATTGTCGATAGGCGAACAAAAAGTTAAATTTTAAACTAAACCAATCTCTAAACTTTAAGATAAAAATTAACTATGCAAATTGTACTTTAAAAAAATGGAAAAGAACCGGGGGCAAAAAGTAGGTTCCAATGTACAGTGGGAAGTTGGGTACCTAAAAGAAACAGATGGAAATATGGAATTTTCCATCTATTTATGACATAAAGAAAATTGGTTTATAAAATTGGATTTTTCTAAATTTAGATGTTAGCAACGGTGTGGTAGGATTTTGGATGGTCAGTAATGGATGCAAAATTGGTTGAGCTATACTTCTATTCGTATAAATGTGATTAAATTTGGATATAAAAATAAGTTTTTGGTTTTCAAAAGTTGCATACATATAAAACTACCAATATATGTAAGATTTCTGCACCTTACTTTCAAAATTGTTTTAAAAGAATGCATTTATATAGGAGGCGTCAATTAGAATTATTCTGCATACATATCATATATATTGTGATACACTATGCACCTGTACACGATTGTTTGCAAAGTTGTTTTTACATTAATCGATTTGTTAGTTTAGAATGGTTGTCTTATGTTACGTTTTTCAATCTTTGAGTAATTTCGGGGATGAAATACTTTTAGTGGGGAGAATATAACACCCTGCGATGTACGCCAATTAATTAAAAATAAATTTAACAAGTAAATAATAATGCTGAAAAATAATTTTTTTGAAAACTTTAGAATTTGGCTTTGAAACTTATACTATTGAGTTCATGGTGATTTTATGATCAATTTTCATATATAAGGTTTTCCAATCGAAGTTCAAACAAAAAAGTCATTAGCATTTGAGTTTTTGAATCATAGATAATTGTATATGTAATTATGGTAATAAAAGCTAATTAATGCTAATTACTAATGTAAATGGAAACTTAAACATTAAGAAATGTTAACGTTAAATTAAATTAGAGGAAAAATACATGGGTTAAAACAAATTATTGCACCCGAGGAATGAAACAAACTTTTTAAAGAAATATATAACGTAATCGTTCAAAAAAGTAATAAAGTAATAAAAATCAACAAGGTAATTAACTATTGCCTAAAACAAGCCAAAGATCGACCGAAGATCTCAACTTTCAACCATATAGGGAGGACGGTCGACCCGTGCGTTGTAATTCGATAGTGAAAAATCACCCGAATGGCCCGGACTTAATACGGTTTCATCGAACGGCTGGCATTGATTTGAACCTTTATAAATATAGACCTACACCATCACTTCTACACTCGTATTTTTAGAGGGATGCCGGAGCTTTGTGATTTTCTTTTCTTCTCCAACATTCTAAATACTTAGAAATAGTTCTATTATACGTGTAGAAAATTGGAGAATTAAAGAAGATGATTGAGGAAGAGAATGGTTCAAATAAAATTGCCAAAGCAAATGTAAATTGTAAATCTGAATCTAAAATACAAATCAATTATAGATCTCTTTTCCAATCTAGATCATTGATTAATCTATATACACATGCGGTATATATGTCTAAATAAGGAGAAAAGGGAGTCAAATTGGAACAACAAGGATTAGATCTGGAGATTTGAGATGCTAAAAAGGTGAGTGGAAAAATTATATACTTTTGTATAATATTAGATTTATATCATTGTAAATCTATTACTATATGCATGAAATGTAAAATGGAGTTGTAGACTAAACCAATACACATGCAATGAAATTATAAACTCTTTTTGTGTATTCTTTAGTTGTTAACTTGATATACATATATGATGAATGATTAAAATTCGGAAAGGATTTAGGTCTTAGCAATCCCTAAATCTGTTATTGAATAATAGTAGACCATGAAACTGTAACGATTTAATAATTCTAGATTTATAAATTGAATGTTTATTGAAAATAAAAGTGTAAACTAAGTTTTACGATAAATTATAGGGATTTAAGCAATATTTTAATTCATTGGAATATAAGATGTTGCAATGTAAATCTCTATATATTATCAAATTTAAAACTATAAAGTGTCATTTGAAATGATAAGGAGAACACTCAAAAAGATAGAGAGGTATAAAATAGAGATGTTTACCATATTTTGTACAGTCTATTTTAATAATTATAAAAAGAAATTTCCTTGTAATTCCAAGCGCAACATAATTCTTTCTTTTAGATAAGGTATAGAAATTAACAATGTTTACATTTCCACAAGGACAGACATAATTCCAATATATTAAAATGCAGGAAATCGCCAAATGTTAAATAAAGAATTATAAATGTAACGACCCGTATTTTACGTGTCGATAAATCGTAGAATTTGCAGGTTGTTAGTGTTGTTTGTGATGTCTCTAGCTCGAGACGTTTAGAAGTTGACCCGGGTGAAGTAATGAGTCGTGACCGACTCATGGGCATGACCGAGTTAAGGCTTGAGTCGTGACCGACTCATTGTGGCCGACTCATGAGAGTTAACGACCTATAGTATTAGAGCGACTTAGTAGATTGACCGAGACATGGAGTTAACTAGTGACCGACTCATAATGGGTTGCGACTCATAGGAAACCAACTTAAGAAGTTAGGCGACTCATAGAAGATAGGGGGTTGCCGAGTTAAGAGGGGAACGACTCATGGTCTAGGCCGAGTCAGCGGGTTAAGGGTTGGCAAGATGAGTCGTGGCCGACTCATAGGGTTGATGGTCTAAGTCGTGACCGACTCATAAGCTTGTAAGTTTAGACGAGTCATAGGAATAGCCGACTCAAGGGGTGACCGGGTTATAGAGCGTTACGGCCTAGATAGTGACCGACTTATGTTGAGTCGGCTAGGACTTAGGTTGAGTCGGCAGGGTCTTGAGTCGCGTCTTAGTTGAGTCGTTGGGTCGGCCTTGGGTTGAGTCGGTGAGACAGTTGAGTCGTTAGCGACTTAAGGGTTAGTTTGGATAGGGGTTAGGTCGGCACTGATGAGTCGGTAGGGTGTTGAGTCGTGTAGTTGGGTTGTTTGAAGGATAGGTCGGCCTGTGTATGAGTCGCGTGTGTAGTGAGTCGGCAGCAGTTGAGTCGGCAAAGGGGATGAGTCGGGGGCGACTCAGGGGTTGGGTCGGCGACGACTTAAGAGCGACGACTCATGGACATTTCAGCCTATAAATAGAGGGCTTTGGCTCACTTTTTGGCACCGGTTTTTGAAGCGACGAAGTGCTGCCATTTTGAAGACTCGACTACAGTATTTTCTTCACTTCTTTTCTCCATTCCAATCTAATTCTAACATCCATCCAAGATTGAAGATCAAGATCAAAGATCAAGAGCCAAAGTTGAAGATTTTCATCCGAAGAGGCTAGATTTCACCGTTTCAAGTGAAATTTCTTCGGATCAAGTCCAAGTCCTTGCTGTCCAGATCTTAAGTTGATTCATTTTAGGTTGTTTTGGTGATTTGGTGAGTGGTAGTTATCTCTCACGCGGATCCAAAGGAGTATATGGGATTGGTGATATGTTTATGTGTTAAAGTTAGCGTTTTCTCGCATTTTCCTTAAGTCTGCATGTAGATCCATCATATTTGAAAATGTTTATCTATAGAAGCTATTTAACAAGTATTAGAGACAAAACCCATGTTTTAGATTTGATAGATCTATGCTAAAAACTATGATTTCACTTATGTTGGACTTTTGCTCACTTAATTACGAAATTGCCTTTATAGTTGATATTGCTTAATATATCTTGTTTGAATGCTTGAATGTTTGAATGTATGTTAGATTTGATTGCTCCAAGTTAGCTTGTAGTTGATTTGGAACAAGATGGTTGAAGATGATTCAAAAGCTAAGTGGAAAGGCTCTTGAATGGTGAAAGCTGCCGATGGTATATGAAGCGGATGTGGAAGCTCATATGGATGGATTCGATGATGGGACTTTGCCGTGATGCGAAGAGGCGAAGTATGAGATCGAGATGGGACTTTGTCAGGATGCGAAAAGGCAAAGTATGGTTGAGTTGAGACTTTGCTTTGGTACGATGAAGCGAAGTATGATGTGAGTCTTGGCTTAATCCAGGCAGGGATCATTCCAAGCATGTTGATAACTTGAAGGGTAGTTCAAGTTGGTTGATAATGGATTGCTCAAGAGGAAGCTTGGGCTAAGTTGATAGAAGTCGTCAAGAAGGATGACAAGGAGGCTTGGATCTCATCGTTATTGAAGGTTCTAGCAAACTTAAAGCAAGGGTACATAGGGACGCCTAAAAGACTACAGGAAGGTAGTCGAGTACTCTGGGCCAAGAAGATAAGTCCTAGGCACAAGGCAGTGTGCGGAGTTTTGTCTAGAACCGGGGTTACCATTAGCCCTTGACAGATGGCTCAGGAAGGAGTCGGTCATTCAATTAACGGTGATTTCGAAGCAAGGTTAACAGTGATAGCAGAGTCATGGATGTTTGGATGTTTGGTTGTATCATCATTCGGCTTCAAGAGCGGTGTTTTCTGGGTGCTTATCTGATCTTGGTTTAGGCCTTGGGGGTTTGTATTTGGAAAACATCGTCCTTGACTCGAGTGATTATTGCTTTACCTTACTTATCTGCTATGTTATGCTTACGTCTCCTTAGTGTGTGTCTGGGGGCTATCACTGTAGAAAGAGGTGGAGTGGGATGGTTTGGTTCCTATTCCTTTATTTCCTTATGCTCTTTTGGTATGTTTGATAGTTAATTTACTGCTCACTAAGACTTTGTCTGACTCAAGGTTTTATGTCTCCTCTTATTACCTTGGGCTGTTCATCCATGTTGGGATGGGCAGGCTAGGTAAGCAGGTGACAGGTGCTGTGCTTAGAGTTTCTACGTTGAAGATGACGAAGACGAGCAGGAGGCTATACATATTATTTTCTTATATGTACTGGGTATCCGCTGCTGTATTTGGTTGAGTGATTTGTAGTGAGGCTTCATGTATGGATTTGAGTAGATGATTGTATAAAACTACTATGATGCTTATATGATGATGTTCTGTTCTATGGAGCTTCACTATATTATATTTCTCTATTGTATTTTATCCATGCGCTGTGAGTTGTACGATAGAGATTCTTCTGTTTTGTTTTACCCTGACTATCGTCCATGGCTGCCTGGCACACCTTTTAGCGCATTGTTTCCTTGATTTGGTGCGGGAGTCATGGGCGGTCGTCACATTTGGTATCAGAGCTTTGGTTAATCGATTTCAGCCAACGCTCGCTGACGTAACTACGTATGAGAGACGTAATTGTATTTTGATGGATGATTACTATATATAATATAGTAGCCTAGAAGGATTTGAACTCCTTATGCGGTTGTTTCTTAAGGTGTTCTAATCATTCTTATTACAGATACTAAGGATGAGTCGAAGTGAGAGACAAGCTGCGAGGGGTAGCCGTGATGCTAGGGAAGCTGTTGATTATGCTCCTATGTTTGAGGCCATGATGACTTCAATCATGAGGAGAATACCAGCTTCAGGATCATCTGTGGATGTGGGAGTTCAAGTCCAAGCTCCGAGACCGGTGGATTTTGCTAAGCTTTGCAAGGATTATACTTCTCTTGGAGGAAAAGCTTTCTTGGGGACGGAGTCGACTATTGAGGTGCAGAGATGGATTGATGCATGTCGAAGGATCTTTGGTGACTTAGGGATTGAGGATGCAACTAAGAGAAAGCTTGCATCGAGACAGCTTCAGGGAAGAGCTGCTGATTGGTGGAATTCTATCACCATCGATACACCAGAAGAAGGGATTACTTGGGAGCAATTCCAAGTTAGATTTGAAGCTAAGTTCATCTCTACTTCCCAGAAATCTGTCTTGTTTAAGAGGTTTGTGGAGCTCAAGCAAGGGGGAAGGCCTGTTCTTGAGTACATTTCTGAGTTTGAAGCTTTGTCTAAGTATGCCAGATCATATATTGATTCTCCCTACCAGAAGAATGAAAAGTTTGTGACTGGTCTGGATGCTTATCTTGGGAGGCAGTTAGTGGATCATCTGGACGATCCATTTGAGAAGCTTGTGGAAAAAGCTCTTAGGCATGAGAGTTTGTTTCCTAGGGAAAGTTCTGTTATTGCTGTAACCAGGGAAGGATCTAAACCACAGCAGAGTGGCAATAAGAAGAGGAAACAACAGCAACAGAAGGGTAAGGATGGCCAGAAGAAGCCGAAGAGCGAAATGACTTGCTATAACTGCCAGCAGAAGGGCCATCTTTACAAAGATTGTAAGAATCCCAAAGTGCTGGGAAAGTGTTACAACTGTGATAAGCTGGGACATATCAAGAAGGATTGTCCAGAACCGAGGAAAGATAGGCAGGTTGTGCAAGCCTATGCTTTGGGGGCTGTTCCATCGTCTTCAAAAGCTCCGACTGCTGAAGAAAAGGGGAAGAGTGTGGTGGTTCAAGGTACTCTTTCTATTTGTGGTGTTCCAGTTAGAGTGTTGTTTGATACTGGAGCGTCGCATTCTTTTGTTTGTGATGATTTGGTAAGCCGGTTAGGTATGAAACCGGATATTGTTGATAGGCCATTGGTTGTGACTAATCCAGTGGGGGGTTCGTCATGTTTGTGTATGATATGCCGTGGTCTAGTTGTGTCGAGTCATGATTGCTCGTTTGTTTGTGATTGCTTTGTTCTGAACTTTGCGGGGTTCGGAATTATTTTGGGTATGGACTGGCTTAGGAAGTATGCGGCTAGGATTGATTGTGAGAGGCTTGAGGTGACAGTCGGGAATGTGGAAGGGCGAAAGGTTGTGATACGATGTAAGCATGAAGAAGGCGTCTTCATGAGCTTCATGTATTCGCTAGTTGTTCCACGGGATGGACTGTCATCGGTGCCTATTGTGAATGAGTTTGAGAATGTCTTTGAGGAAGTCAAAGGGTTGCCGCCGCATAGGGAGATCGAGTTTCGTATCGATCTAGTTGAGGGAGCCAGACCTGTTGTGATGCCTCTTAGGCGGATGGCACCGAGGGAGCAGCAAGAGCTGAAGGTGCAAGTTGATGACCTTTTGCAGAAAGGATTCATTCGGAGAAGTGTGTCCGAATGGGGTGCGCCAGTTGTGTTCGCAACCAAAGCGGATGGATCGTTGAGGTTGTGTGTGGATTATCGTGAGCTGAATAAGGTGACTAAGAAGAACAAGTATCCATTGCCGAGAATAGATGACTTGTTTGATCAGCTTCACGAGGCTAAGGTGTTTTCTCAGATGGATTTGGCAACGGGATTTCACCAGTTGAGAGTGGCAAAGGATAGTGTGCCGAAGACTGCTTTCAGGACACCATCCGGGTTTTATGAGTGGCTGGTAATGCCGTTTGGATTGACTAACGCGCCAGCATATTTTGTGGATCTTATGAATAGAGTGTTCAGAGATCAGTTGAATAAGTTCGTGCTTGTGTTCGTGGATGATATTCTGATTTATTCCAGAACTGAGGGAGAGCACAAGACGCACTTGAGGATTGTTTTGGGAATCTTACGGAAACATCAGCTGAAGGCTAAGTTTTCGAAGTGTCACTTCTGGAAGAATGAAGTGAGGTTCTTAGGTCATGTTATTTCTGGAAATGGAATAGCGGTTGATCCCGCTAAGGTGGCAGCGATCCAGGATTGGGTTAGGCCTAAGAATGCATCTGATGTGAGGAGTTTTCTTGGATTAGCAGGATATTATCGTCGGTTTATCAAAGACTTTTCCAAGATAGCTGCACCGTTGACAGGATTGACGAAAAAGAACCAAGTGTTCAAATGGGATGATAAATGTGAGCAAGCTTTCGTGATCCTGAAAGAGCGACTGACAAGTGCTCCTGTTTTGACTATTCCTAGTGAGAATGATGAGATGGTGGTCTACACCGATGCATGTGGCACTGGACTAGGAGCGGTGCTAATGCAGAAGGATAAAGTTGTTGCATATGCTAGTCGACAACTGAAGCCGCATGAAAGGAATTATCCGACTCATGATTTGGAGTTAGCGGCGATTGTGTTTGCTTTGAAGATATGGAGACATTACCTATTGGGAGTTAGATTCGAGTTGTTTACAGATCATAAGTCGTTAAAGTATCTGTTCTCCCAAAAGGATTTGAATCTTCGACAGCAACGGTGGCTAGAGTTCCTAGCATCATATGATTTTGGTATAGCCTATACTCCAGGGAAAGGTAACGCAGTGGCTGATGCGTTAAGTCGAAGACATGCAGGATTGGGAGCCATGTTTTCGGAATGGAAGAGTCTTGAGTATTTGGCTGGATTTGATTTCAGGCCTAGATGTGAATTGGAACCTGAGATGTTGGCAAACTTATCGATAAGGCCTACTCTTGTGGAAAGAATTGGTGAGAGGCAAAGGGGAGATGATAAGCTTGTCAAGATTATCTGTGATTTGGAATCTGGATTGGACCCGGAGAAGGATAAGGGATTCGAGGTCGATCGAGAGGGTTGGCTTCGAAAGCAAGGGCGACTAGTTGTTCCCGATGTAGATGGATTGAGAGATGAAGTTCTGAGGGAGAGTCATCACTCGAAGTTGACAATTCATCCAGGTGGAAATAAGATGTATCGGGATATGAAGAGAACCTACTACTGGGAAGGTATGAAGAAGGATGTTGGAAATTTTATTTCCAAGTGTATGAATTGCCAGTTGGTGAAAGCTGAGCAGAAGAAGCCCAGTGGATTGCTTCAGCCATTAGAGGTTCCTACATGGAAGTGGGAGCAAGTGTCGATGGACTTTATCGATGGTCTACCTAGGACAAGAGCAGGGAATGAAGGGATTTGGGTCATAGTAGATCGTTTGACCAAGAGTGCAAGGTTCATTCCTGTTCGATCGACTAGGACTGCATCGAAGTTGGCTGAGCTGTATGTGAAGTGGATTGTTCGATTCCATGGTGTTCCGAAGAGTATAGTGAGCGATCGAGATCCGTTGTTCACTAGTGGATTTTGGAAGAGCTTCCAGGAAGTTTTGGGAACCAAGTTGTGTTTGAGTACAGCTTATCACCCTCAAACAGATGGTCAGACTGAGAGAGTCAACCGAGTATTGGAAGATCTTCTTAGGGCATGTGTTTTGGACTTCGGAGGATCATGGGAAGATCACCTTCATTTGGTGGAGTTTGCTTATAATAACAGTTATCAGTCGAGTATTGGTATGGCACCATATGAAGCATTATATGGAAGACCGTGTAACTCTCCGACATGTTGGTTGGAAACTGGAGAAAGGTTGATACTTGGGCCAGAGATGATTCGACAGACTTCGGATTGCATAGAGATCATTCGACAAAGAATGAGGGCAGCCCAGGATCGTCAGAAAAGTTATGCAGATAATCGTCGAAAGGATTTGGAATTCGACGTGGGTGATAGGGTTTTTGTGAAGATTTCTCCATTGAAGAATGTTATTAGATTCGGGAACAAAGGAAAGTTAACTCCGAGATTTGTTGGACCATTCCCGATTATCAAGCGAATTGGAAAACTCGCTTATAGATTGGAGTTACCGGAGAAGATGGTGGGTGTGCACAATGTTTTTCATGTATCCTATCTACGGAAGTATGTGCACGACCCAACTACGGTGGTTTTTGCTGATAGCTGTGAAGACTTAGAGGTTGATCCAGTTGTTTCGAGACCTCGTAAGCCGCTTCGTATTGTTGAAACCGATACGAAACAGCTTAGGAGGAAGACGATTGCGTTGCTCAAGGTACAATGGAGTGACGATGTTAACGACTGTACGTGGGAGGAGGAAGAGAGGATGAAGGCAGCTCATCCAGGACTCTTCGAGGTATGGCCCTAAAGTGTCGTGACATCTCATGAATTTGTAGCTTGTTCTAAGTCTTAGAATTCTGCATGCTAGGATAGAATTAGATGCATGGTTTGTTGATTTCTATGGATGGTAGGCATGCGGAATATCTTTGATTGCTGTTGTTTACTTGGAATTTCGGGGGCGAAATTCCTAAGGGGGAGAGAATGTAACGACCCGTATTTTACGTGTCGATAAATCGTAGAATTTGCAGGTTGTTAGTGTTGTTTGTGATGTCTCTAGCTCGAGACGTTTAGAAGTTGACCCGGGTGAAGTAATGAGTCGTGACCGACTCATGGGCATGACCGAGTTAAGGCTTGAGTCGTGACCGACTCATTGTGGCCGACTCATGAGAGTTAACGACCTATAGTATTAGAGCGACTTAGTAGATTGACCGAGACATGGAGTTAACTAGTGACCGACTCATAATGGGTTGCGACTCATAGGAAACCAACTTAAGAAGTTAGGCGACTCATAGAAGATAGGGGGTTGCCGAGTTAAGAGGGGAACGACTCATGGTCTAGGCCGAGTCAGCGGGTTAAGGGTTGGCAAGATGAGTCGTGGCCGACTCATAGGGTTGATGGTCTAAGTCGTGACCGACTCATAAGCTTGTAAGTTTAGACGAGTCATAGGAATAGCCGACTCAAGGGGTGACCGGGTTATAGAGCGTTACGGCCTAGATAGTGACCGACTTATGTTGAGTCGGCTAGGACTTAGGTTGAGTCGGCAGGGTCTTGAGTCGCGTCTTAGTTGAGTCGTTGGGTCGGCCTTGGGTTGAGTCGGTGAGACAGTTGAGTCGTTAGCGACTTAAGGGTTAGTTTGGATAGGGGTTAGGTCGGCACTGATGAGTCGGTAGGGTGTTGAGTCGTGTAGTTGGGTTGTTTGAAGGATAGGTCGGCCTGTGTATGAGTCGCGTGTGTAGTGAGTCGGCAGCAGTTGAGTCGGCAAAGGGGATGAGTCGGGGGCGACTCAGGGGTTGGGTCGGCGACGACTTAAGAGCGACGACTCATGGACATTTCAGCCTATAAATAGAGGGCTTTGGCTCACTTTTTGGCACCGGTTTTTGAAGCGACGAAGTGCTGCCATTTTGAAGACTCGACTACAGTATTTTCTTCACTTCTTTTCTCCATTCCAATCTAATTCTAACATCCATCCAAGATTGAAGATCAAGATCAAAGATCAAGAGCCAAAGTTGAAGATTTTCATCCGAAGAGGCTAGATTTCACCGTTTCAAGTGAAATTTCTTCGGATCAAGTCCAAGTCCTTGCTGTCCAGATCTTAAGTTGATTCATTTTAGGTTGTTTTGGTGATTTGGTGAGTGGTAGTTATCTCTCACGCGGATCCAAAGGAGTATATGGGATTGGTGATATGTTTATGTGTTAAAGTTAGCGTTTTCTCGCATTTTCCTTAAGTCTGCATGTAGATCCATCATATTTGAAAATGTTTATCTATAGAAGCTATTTAACAAGTATTAGAGACAAAACCCATGTTTTAGATTTGATAGATCTATGCTAAAAACTATGATTTCACTTATGTTGGACTTTTGCTCACTTAATTACGAAATTGCCTTTATAGTTGATATTGCTTAATATATCTTGTTTGAATGCTTGAATGTTTGAATGTATGTTAGATTTGATTGCTCCAAGTTAGCTTGTAGTTGATTTGGAACAAGATGGTTGAAGATGATTCAAAAGCTAAGTGGAAAGGCTCTTGAATGGTGAAAGCTGCCGATGGTATATGAAGCGGATGTGGAAGCTCATATGGATGGATTCGATGATGGGACTTTGCCGTGATGCGAAGAGGCGAAGTATGAGATCGAGATGGGACTTTGTCAGGATGCGAAAAGGCAAAGTATGGTTGAGTTGAGACTTTGCTTTGGTACGATGAAGCGAAGTATGATGTGAGTCTTGGCTTAATCCAGGCAGGGATCATTCCAAGCATGTTGATAACTTGAAGGGTAGTTCAAGTTGGTTGATAATGGATTGCTCAAGAGGAAGCTTGGGCTAAGTTGATAGAAGTCGTCAAGAAGGATGACAAGGAGGCTTGGATCTCATCGTTATTGAAGGTTCTAGCAAACTTAAAGCAAGGGTACATAGGGACGCCTAAAAGACTACAGGAAGGTAGTCGAGTACTCTGGGCCAAGAAGATAAGTCCTAGGCACAAGGCAGTGTGCGGAGTTTTGTCTAGAACCGGGGTTACCATTAGCCCTTGACAGATGGCTCAGGAAGGAGTCGGTCATTCAATTAACGGTGATTTCGAAGCAAGGTTAACAGTGATAGCAGAGTCATGGATGTTTGGATGTTTGGTTGTATCATCATTCGGCTTCAAGAGCGGTGTTTTCTGGGTGCTTATCTGATCTTGGTTTAGGCCTTGGGGGTTTGTATTTGGAAAACATCGTCCTTGACTCGAGTGATTATTGCTTTACCTTACTTATCTGCTATGTTATGCTTACGTCTCCTTAGTGTGTGTCTGGGGGCTATCACTGTAGAAAGAGGTGGAGTGGGATGGTTTGGTTCCTATTCCTTTATTTCCTTATGCTCTTTTGGTATGTTTGATAGTTAATTTACTGCTCACTAAGACTTTGTCTGACTCAAGGTTTTATGTCTCCTCTTATTACCTTGGGCTGTTCATCCATGTTGGGATGGGCAGGCTAGGTAAGCAGGTGACAGGTGCTGTGCTTAGAGTTTCTACGTTGAAGATGACGAAGACGAGCAGGAGGCTATACATATTATTTTCTTATATGTACTGGGTATCCGCTGCTGTATTTGGTTGAGTGATTTGTAGTGAGGCTTCATGTATGGATTTGAGTAGATGATTGTATAAAACTACTATGATGCTTATATGATGATGTTCTGTTCTATGGAGCTTCACTATATTATATTTCTCTATTGTATTTTATCCATGCGCTGTGAGTTGTACGATAGAGATTCTTCTGTTTTGTTTTACCCTGACTATCGTCCATGGCTGCCTGGCACACCTTTTAGCGCATTGTTTCCTTGATTTGGTGCGGGAGTCATGGGCGGTCGTCACAATAAATGTGATAAGAACACTCTAACAAAACACACATTACATAATAGGATGGAAATTAAATGAAAAAATAAAGAGTAAGAAAGAATAAATTAAAGGTTAAAAAGGGAATAGATATTGAAAATTGGGAAAATGGTAAATGAATAAATAACTTAAGACACTGTAAATCTTTTAAAAAGGAAGTGGTAAATAGTCTTAAATCAAATAAGATATAAATGCATAAAAGAAGTAAAGAAGTATGGTTAACAGTAAACTGTAAAGGCCAAATATAAAGTAAGAATGAATGAAGATATGTATGTATGTATGTATGTATGTATGTGGCCTCAAATATGCGTTTATAACAGGTATGAATTATAAAAGTCAATAAGTAATTAAATGAATAAAAGGACATGGTCATTAGAATGGATTGAAATGCGAGTTCAATAGTGTTACACAATAGAATCTGCCCACCGCAAGGGGCTACCATCAATTGTGTATGCATTATACTGATGTGATACATATCCTACCGTAGAACCTATGGAGTGTATACGCTTGTAGATAGATGAAGGAATACCTAATAGAAAGTGAAATCATCTTCAAAAATAGGAACGGGGGTATTGCCTTGATTGCAATAAGTAATCTAAATCAAATGGTGAGCGAAGAATGATGATATGGTAGTATGTATTGCTACCGAAGTAAGGAGTATGGGTTATGTTAGTGCAAAGTTTCGTCTGCACTAACATCTCGAGGTTCGAAGGTATAGCTCCGAAAGCTGGTTGGAATATTGAACCCGATGAAGAGATTATCAAGAAGTGAAGTAACCAGGCTATGGTCATGAAATGTTGGCCCGTAAGGTCTCTATAGCAAATGCAGAGAAGGTAAAGTGCAAAAAGTAAATAACAATGAGACTTTTACAGTGATTTGGGCCAAAAATCTATACATCCACTATTCTTTCCTTATTTAGTCACTCTTTTCTAGCCGAGAGGATTATTACACAGAGTGCAAGCATTTTCGCCATCAATGTGTTTATGGATAGAGCTCTAATATTGGAAAGTGCAATATTATTTTAAGTCTCAATTCTTTATTGTGTCAGAAGATCTTTAGGCCTTGGGGTTGTCGCCTATTTATATCCAATATTCCATACTGCCATTGGTGGAGAACCTTTCACTTGGATTGATGAGTTGGCTTGCTAGCGGCTTAGATTTGAACGGTTGCCATTATCTAGTTGAGTGCATTTGAACGCAAATTACTGACATGGTGCTTTTGTATATAACTTCTTGGATACCTTCCATCTGTCCTAATCGTTGGTCTCGACCTAGGCTATCTAAGCCGTTGATTGTTGATACTTGTTGAAATACTTTTGGTTTTGGCAACTACTGCCTTTGGTTAAGCTTCTTTTCTTAGCTAGACAATGATCTTGATCTCAGTCGACTCTTTGATTCATGTTTACGGATCCCATGCTCTTGGATACCGAATCCGGTACATATGCTCTCATTGGAAACCGAACAATTGGTCTTGGAAATACAAGCCTAGGTACTTTCATTTCGAACGTTCGTAATTTTTTATTTTGTAGAAATTATTGGTGTAACCGGCTTTGCATAGGTCTAGAACATCATCAATTCCTGGCGATCAAAGAGAAACAAAGGGGTTACACCTAATGGTCTACACTCCCTATTAGTGTACGGTCCACGTTAGGCTATGCATTGCCATACGTTTGTTTGCTAGTTTGTTTGTAAGAAGGAAAGGCTAGCTAACCCTTTTAGAGAAATCTTTCAAATGCATGGGGTAGTTAATGGAGTTGAGTCCATAGCCGGTGGCGTTGAGGCCACCATACCTATAGTCGTAGAGCCGAGTCTACAAACTAGGAAGCAAACAAGTCGAAAATCCCCAAAAATGCAAGTTAGATTGCAGCTAAATTATTAAAAAGCCATTAATAGGCACAACGGGAGTTCCTCTGTATGTACGGCGACGGGAATGTGATATGGCGAGGGTGATGGATCCAAACGAGGTGATGATTTAGGGATACGAAGAGGATAGTGTCTTGGTCCAATGAGGAACCGTCGTACTTATATATTTATATATTTGTAAATAGCTATAGTCTACTATGGGTTGATGTGACGTATTACGTGCATACGTCGAGTTGAGACGACAATTTAAAATAAAAGATATAACATGTGACATAAGACAATCGACATAAACTAGTGTTATGTATAAAGTGTATAATTTATCAGTCACCGTAACGTTGTTCTGACCCCCTCTTCATTACACCATACATGATAGCTTAGATGAACAGTTTCCTTTGGCATGTCATTTGAAGTACCAATCTTGATTGGTAACTGTTAGCTTGGTATATTAGCATATGAAAAACACAGCGGTAGAAGAAAGGGGGAAGGAAAAGCACCGAACGAAGTATGCAAGCTGGAACGCCGAACCAAACGTTTGGCCTGACATCCTCGAAAATGACGGACCAGATATCTAGTCCAGTACAACATTGGAATGCCAAACCAAATATCTTCTCCAGCATAGCATTGGAATGCTGGACCAGACATTTGGTCCGGCACTCCAGCACTGCACCTAAACAACGGACCAAATATTTGGTCTGATGCATAGGCTTGTCGGACCAAATGTTTGGTCCGACAAATCAGCATTTCTGCCTTAGGTCAGAGGATACTCCAAGAAAACCCCTCTCAGTACCGAACCAAAACTAGTTGGACTCTATGCCGGTCCAGATTCTCATTGCCAAACCAAACATACTTGCATGCCAGACCAAACTCAAGAGGTTATAACTCCACCCTCCACAACTTCACCCTATAAATAACAGAGCTTCTCAACAATAATGGGGATGCTTTGGAAAAGAAACGGAAAACCACACTGGGATTTAATCACTCCATCTACTCTGAGTTTTTGCACTTTCCAATCATACTTGTATTTGTAAACAATCAAAAAGGAATAATAAGATGGGCGGTGGACGTAGGCATGCTCTGGCCGAGCCACTATAAAACTTTGTGTGATTTACTGCTTTTAAGTTACTTTCCTATTCTAAGCCTGTGAATTATTCTGTGACTATAATGATTATTTGACGAAACATTGAGATAGATAATAGAATATCAAACAATCTAAAAAAATTTAGCTAAATTCAAACTCGGTGGTGTTTGCCCAATTCTTGTGCAAACATTTTTGGTGCTTTCACTGATAGGGGCCGACCTCTCTTGCCTGTTCTCCTTCCAACCTTAGCACATTATTAAAGCATGACTCCCTCCAAAAGGAATGCTGACAAGGGTAAGAACATGGCCACTACTAGTACGTCCAATCCCATCCAAGAGGATCAAAGAAACCATGCCACCCATTCTCAGCTACCAGGTTCAGCTGTCACCCGAGAAGACTTAGATAAGGTTGTGAATGAGACGACCAACCACTTTGTTGCCCAGCAAAAAATTTCATGAATCAGCTCATGACACGCTTGAGAGGCACCGAAGAATCCACTCAAAACATAGAATCTCGAAATGAATCTCAATCGGGAGAGTCTTGTAGATGGAAAAGATCCCCTTCGAATGTTTAATTCAATCAAGAAGATACAAGAGCTCGAAACCGAGCCAGGACTCAGTCCGAAGCCGTGTTCGAGAGAGCGCCAGGAGCTAGGCCCAGCCAAAGATGCACCAGACAAAGACCGGCTACGACTAACCCTGTCATGCCTTGAGCCAATCATCACCAACCCAATCTCAACTGAAGTTCGAGACATCATTGGTATCAAAGGGTAACCCCCACTTCCCCTAGGACTGCCCCAGAATCTGAGGAAAGGATAACTTGCCGCTTTAGGGAGTATCTCAGGCGTGAACAACATGAAAGAGGTGTAGGGGAAAGGATGTCTAGCCTATTCACCAGGGACATAGATACAGCAATCGCTCCGCGGTAATTTAAGCTGCCCACCATGGATTCTTACAAAGGCACGACCAACCCAATCATCTACTTATAGCATTACACTCAACACATGCTCATGAATAGAGAAACATAGGGTGTGTTATGTAAAAGTTTCCATTGTTTCTGTCAGACTTAGCAACCATATGGTTTTGTCGCCTGCCTTAGGGCTCTATTAGCTCTTGGTAAATGTTAAAGGAATGATTCATAAGTCAATTACGAATCCACGTAGAACATCCCAAGGATGCCTACTCCTAATCAAACGTGAAACAAAAAGCAGGAGAACCACTACAACAACATCTTACTTGCTTTAAAGGTGCCACAGTAGCGGTGCAAGGATGCCGATGAGATGCTTACACTGATGGCGCTATGCGGAGGCGTCCACCCGGATTCCAACTCACAAAAAGTTCGACAAAGGGGAAACCCCTAACTCTTTAGGATTTCTTTCATGAGATTGGGAAGTACAAGAGATTTGAGGATGCGGCGGCCCACCGACATAGCAGCAACCAGCAAAGGCTTCCAGCGTCCAAGGAAATATAGGTGCCCCGCCCCGAGTGGAAAGTAACAAGCAGAATAGTGAAGTTAAAGGTGGCAACCAAGGCAATACTCGGAGCGAAAAAAGCAATAAGCGGCAATACCGAACAGACCAAGATTTGACTCATACACCCCGCTGAATGGCATAGTTGAGAACATTTACATGGCTACTCAACATGAGTTAAAATACAAACGCCCTCCATACAAAAAAGAAACAGAGGCTGCAATTAGAGCAGGGAGATATTATTGCTTCCACGAGTCTCATGGGCACAACACCTAAGAATGCCAACATTTACGGGATCTCATTGAAGAGTATATCTGAAAAAAGAAGTTAGAGCGATACATGCAGAAAGACCGCAACTCTCCTGCTTCGTCCCATGAAGGATCTGGACAACCTCTACAAGGAAATAATAGGGAAGGAACAGGTGCGAGCCGCTCTAACCAGGAAAAGATAATTGTCCACACCATATCTGCAGGACCGCACATAGTTGAGAGAAGTTGGGCTGAGATGGAGAGGTACGGAAAGTCCTTAAAGGATAGGGAAGGGTACGTTCATTCCAAAAATGAAGGTCGCATCGTAAAGCAGAGAGAAAGAATTTATGTAACCTTCAATGATGAAGATTTAGTTTGAAAACAATACCCTCACACTGACCACCTGGTTATCTTCACGTGGATCGCCCTGGCCGAGGTGTTTCGCATCTTGGTTGATACAGAAAGATCGGTGAATATTTTATTCAAGCATGCATTCAATAAAATGAAGTTGTCAATGAAAGATGTATCTTCATGCCATAAACCTTTACATGGGTTCACCGAAGAGGTCACGATGCCTCTCGGATAGTTGGACTTGTTTGTTGACCTTAGAAGTCACCCTCGATCAGTTGTGTGGAAGCATACATTCATACTGGTGGATGGGCACTCCGCCTACAACTCCTTCTTAGGAAGATCTGCATTGTGAGACTTCCAAATAGTATAAGCACCGGGTGTTTGAAGATGAAATTCCCGACCAATAACGAAGTAGGAGAGGTGGAAGGAGGCCAAGATGCAATTTGCTATTGTTATGTGACTGAACTTCGCCAATATAAGAAAAAGGAAAAGGAAAAAGTTATGGGGGTCATCCTATGTGCCAAAAATTCAGAAGCATGGCAATCAAAGAAGGATCCTCCTCTTGAATATAACAATGACCAATTCAATGAATTGGACCCCAGAGATAAAGAGGAAGATGTCAATACCGAGCCTGTTGGGGCTATGGAGCATGTGAAAGTACATGAACATGACAAACCAAAGCTTCTAAAGATAGGGTCTCAACTAAATCTGGATCTTGAATTCAGCTAATAGGAATCCTATGAAGGGACTTAGATGTTTTTGCATGGACACACAAGGATATGGTGGGGATATCCTCGGATATAGCTTTCCATGCTCTCAATGTTGTCCCAACCAAGGTTCCTGTCAAGCCAAAGAAAAGAAGGGGTAGATTGATCAACCGCTCTCAATGAGGAAGTGAAGAATCTGCTGGCCAATGGTTTCTTCCATGAAGACATTTACCCGGAGTGGATCCCCAACCCGGTGATGGTGAAGAAACCTAATGAAAAGTGGTAAACATGCATTGCCTTCTCCAACCTCAATGATGCTTACCCCAAGGATCGTTTCCCTTTGCCTCGAATCGACCGACTAGTGGACGAAACTACGGGGCATGAATTATTGTCATTCATGGACGCGTATTCGGGATATAACCAAATTCCCATGCATGTGCCAAATAAAGAACAAACTAGCTTCATTACGCACCTAGTCATGTACTGTTAGACGGTCATGCCTATTGGGCTTAAAAATGCCAGTGCTACCTATCAACGTCTGGTTAATAAGATGTTCAAACGATAAATTGGTCAATCTATTGAAGTCTATGTTAACGACATGCTTGTCAAGTAAAGAAGAGAAGTGGATCATCTGAGTCACCTAGATGAGATGTTTCAAGTATTGCGCAAACACCAAATGAAGCTAAACCCACTAAAATGCTCTTTTGGGGTGTCATCGGGTAAGTTCTTAGGTCTTATTGCATATGCTAAAGGAAAAGAGGCAAATCCTAAAAAGGTACAAACTTTGAAGAAAATTAAAATCCTAGCGACTCGAAGAGAAATGCAGAGCCTAAATGGGAATATAGCCGCTCTGAGCGGATTTATATCCAAAGCAATGGAAAAGTATGTCCCGTTCTTCGAAGCCCTCAAAAGAGACAAATGGAAATTTGAATGGACCGACGAATGCAACTCTGCCTTTCAAAATCTACTCGAACATCTGCAAATGCCCCTATTATTCTCCACTCTTATGGATGGAGAGAGCCTTTAATTATACCTGGCTGTATCCTCCTATGCCCTAACTACAACACTAGTATGAGAAGATGATTATATCCAAAGACCGGTATACTTCATTAGCAAGAGATTCATGGGCACAAAAGCTAGATACCTTAAAATCGAAAAATCGGCTTATTGTCTACTCATAGCATCCAGGAAATTGCGGCCCTACTTCCAGTCTCACTTAATCAAGGATCTGACGGATCAACCTCTTAGACAAGTTCTGCATAAACCAGATACGTCAAGGCATCTACTAAAGTGGTGCATTGAGCTAAGCCAATACGACATCGCCTACCATCCACACACCGCAGTTAAGGGAAAGCCTTGGCCGATTTCATAGCTGAATTTACAATACAAGATGACGAGACAGAAGTAAAAATTAAGGGAGCAATCGAATGGAATTTGTTCGTTGATGGAGCGTCAAATGAGCTTGGCTCAGGGGCAAGAGTTGTAATAGTCACACACCAAGGAAGAAAGTTATGATGTGCACTAAGACTAGAATTCGCTGCAACCAATAATGAAGCTGAATACTAAGCAGTGATAGTCAACCTAGAGATAATAAAAGATATAGAAGTTAGGTTGGTATGTGTTCACAATGGCTCTCAGTTGATTGTGAACCAGATCCTCGAAGAATTCCAAACCCGTGGATAGAAGCTCATGTCTTCCCTCAAAAAGGCCAAAACCTTCCTCAATGAGCTAGACTACTATGTAATCAAACACATCCTACGAGGAGAAAATCGAGAAGCAGATGCTCTCGCCAAAGAGGAAATGATCGTCCCATCACGAAGGATACATTATAGTCCGTAAGAAAATGAAGAACTCTTGAATACGTCGCTAGATCTAATCGAAGAGAAAAGAAATGACGCTGCCCTCAAAGCCGCCGCACATAGAAAAAAGTGGCATGGCAGTATAACTCCAAGGTGAAATCTCGGGTACTGCAAGAGAGGGACCTAGTACTCAAACGGGTCTTTCCACGTCCAGGAGCGTTAGATCCAATTTGGGAAGGACCGTTTGTTGTTCATAAGGACCTTCGCAATGTGGCATACATCCTATCAAGAGTCGACGGGGAGGTGTTTGGAAAAGCATGGAATCTCCAACAACTCTGCCATTATTTCTCCTAAATTGTAAGGAAGCTTGTATGAACTCAAGTAATAAAAGAAAGACAGTGGACGTTGGCATATTCTGGCCAAACCACTATCAAAATTGATGTCTTGCATTATTCGTCCTATTTCAACTTTTGGTTTTTACATAATTGTTTATCTGATGTTATTCCTATTGCGATCAACTGCAAGCGCTTCCAGCAGTAGTGAAAATAAGATAGCCATGACAAAAGGCACAAGACAAGTCTGGGAAGTTCACTGCCAATGATCGGACCCCCAAGCTGGAAATGATGAACCGACTATAAGCCACAGATTTGGCACAATTTATAGCCTAGGAAGTTTATTGTTGGCGTTCGGCTCATCGCTAACTGTGATCCGATAATAAATCCCATGATTAAGGCATGGTTGTAGCCAAGGATAGTTCGCAGTTGATGATCGGCACCCACGCTGGCAACAATAAATTGAGTTATACTCATAACACAGGCAATAGTCTAAGTAATTATTATTCGCGATTGGCCATGAATATGGCAACAATTTTGTGGTTTCCCACGTCCCAGAACACGATGGCAATTAACTAAGTCATAAGAAGTTCACAAGCAGCCAAGCTATAAAAGCATACGTCACAAAAATCATTTCAGATAAACATACAAAAAACAAAAGTCAAACATTACAACACCAAGTTTGTATGTACAACATACAAAAAAAAATACAGAACAACCCTACATCCTCCAAAATACTAATAAAAAAAAGGAAACTTTCTTGACTAAGCAGGAGGAACATCCTTATCACTTGGCCCGCTTCCTCCGGACATGTATATTGAAGGCCCGGCTCGCTCAAGGGACTATGCCTCTTTTAGCGATGCCCTATCAGTACCTTTTATAGATAGAGGTGGCACAGATTGTCCAGAAGCCATACCTACATGAGGAAAATGAGAAAATTCATGAGTCTTATAGTCTGTGATAAGAGATAACGAAGCTAAAATAAATGGACAAGCTACCTGCGGTGATGTTCAATGGATGACCGAGCCCTTCGTGATCCGAACCCTCTTCATCATCCTCATCCTCCGCCAGCAGCTCATATCCTCTAGCAAAGGCCTTAGTCTCTTCTGCCATGAACCAACAATTCACCATCCCAACATCATACACGGCTCCTTCTTCCTGGGCAACTACGGCCTTGCTCTCCTCAATGAGCCGAGTATGGATCCTAGCCATCACTTAAGGGTAATCGTCCATCCACCGAAGGTTCCCATGCTTCCAGAACATATTGTATTTGTCTTTCAGCATCTGATTCATAGTCTCACAAAAGTTGCTAGACTTATCGAATATGGTTTGAAGGGACATCACCTTGTTCATGTATTGTTCTTTATCTCTCCTCAGCCGGACCTCCTCTGCGTTCAACGCATTGATTTCAGCCTTATAGGCATCTTTTTCCTTGATAGTATCATATATAGTTTAATATGTTAGTATTATAAAGTAATATAAATAGGTATAAATAAATAAGAAATATGTTAGTATCATAAATATATAGAAAAATATTATATATTATGTTCTCTCACCCTAGGACTCCTTCAACTCGGCCAAGATTTCTAGGGCCTTCTTCATCTTTCCCTTAAGAGACCAGATCCACTTTAGGTCTATCTACCTAGCCTCGTCCACTGAGCTCACATCTTCATCGATCAATATTTTACATGATTCAGTGGCCTCCCTCATTTCTTCCTCCTTGGTTTTCTTTATCTCAGCCACATGAGATGCCTCAACCGCCTCCAATTTAACATCCTTCTCCCTGAGCGCCCTACGGAGATCCTCAACCTCCAGGCACAACCTCACATTGACTATCCCGACTTCCTCACTGGCTTTGGCCAAACGAGATTGATAATCAACAATTTTCCTGGTCTCATTAGTGATTTGGATCATTCTCATTGTCAAATTAGTAAAGTAAAGAGTTTTGACCTTATCTAAACCAGAGGATTACGAGGCAGGAGGAACTCAGTATTAGGATCCGCAGGATGGCAACCCGCATAACTAAGATTGATATCAGGATGGTTCTTGAAAGAATTCCTCGTCGGTGGTTGAAAGTCTGAAAAGTAAGCATTGATGTTTTCTTCCCCTGGTCACTAGATACCTCAGGCATTTGGGTCTGACGAATTTAGGCGACGGCGATGGGAGGAGGTAAAAAAGCTGGGAAGGTGGCATCTTTGTCAGTAGACCTTGCAAGTTTTTGAGACATCTTGTGGATTTCCCCTCTATCCAAGCTAGGCTGAGACTCCTGAACATTTTCTTGTGCAGGCCTTTCCTTTGGGGACACACTACGACTGGACCTCATTTGACTAGGGAGCAAATGGAGGCTGGGACTTGTCTAGAAAGAAAAAATTCTCAAGGAGTACCACAAAGTCCATGTAGAAATCAAAAGTACTTGGAGAAAGCCCGAATGTCTCACTGATCCCTACTCTTCTTTGAACCTAGAGAATAGGCACTCCACTCAGGTCGTTTTTCGCTATATTCTCTTGAGAAGGGCCAGCAACCAAAGTTGGCCCGAGTGCTAGCTTAGACTAATCTAGCTGCTCAGGTCACTCTCGCATGACCTCGAAGTTCTTCAAAGGAGTTGTGCCCGTATCTTCGCTACCCATAAATCCTACTTCCTAAGAAGTTTGAACCTTTAAAGTTATCGCCTCGGAATCTGTCTTCGTGCCTTCCTCATCCTCGCTATCATCTTCCAAAGGAGAACCTACCTAGCCTTTAAGAGAAGGAGCGTCCCTTATGCGCAAAGACTTCCCTGAATAGGGAGGAAAAACAATGCTCTTCTTGCACCTTAGTTTATTTGGAGTTCGGCTCCTTTGCCCTCTTCCACTATTTCCTTGCTTTTGTGGTGCCTCCTCCCTCTGCTTTGACTCCTTTAGCCCTCTCGGTAGAACTTAGCCTAATCTTAAACATAGATTGACCGGGGCCAATTAGATTGTAGAAGCGGAGGGCTTTGTCGTAAAGCAAGAACAAGGCTTCCCTCTCAGCTTTAGGAATAGCCAGGATTTCTTTGGCCATTTTCTTCAAACTGTCATCCTCTGCCGCCTTTATGCAACCTAAGATACGTAGCATTAAGCAACCAAGTTGGCGAAAAATGTATAAAAGGATGTAAAGGTAACTTACACTTAGAAGTGAAAGCATGCTGAGGAAAGGTGTCGTCAAGCACAAAGAAATACTCCTTCTTAAACATGCTAAATTTAGAATATAAGTCAAGGACAGGCTTGAACTTATGGGCCGACTCTAGACTAATAAGTAGGATCCCATTTTGGTAAATTATCACATTGTATAAGTACCTGGTCTCTCTATGAGTAGGAGGTCTCTGATAGCGCTTCATGGATATGAGATATAGGCAGGCAAGGATTGCATAAGAGTTGGGTTGAAGCTGCAGAGTACCGATCTTCAGATAGACCATAAAATTAGAAATCCAGTGGGTAAACGGGGGAATTATACCACACATATAGTGGTATTTTCTATACGCCATATATCCCTCCGAGGGAGAGCATGCTCTATCGTCTGGCCTGGGTAACAACGTGTCCCTACGAGCAATTTCGAATGTCGTAGATATTGAATTTAGTTTCTCAACCGTCAATATACTAGGGTAGATCTCGATAGGCTTCACCAGTTCCTGGTTGGGGGCGTAACCCTCCACCAAAAAATATGTGGAGCTAGGTTGTCTGAGAGGATTAGAAGGAGCCTAGGATGTAAAGATGCATGCTTAGATCGAAGTTCAAGAGTAGATGACATTTTATTTCTTGCATAAGGAGAAAAAAAAGCAGGCATAAGTTCAAACTCCAATAGCTATGCAATCGTAACAAGAAAACAAACGCTTATAATGAGCTTTCCATGGTTTGGCCCGACATCGCCCATTCGCCAAACCAAACCGTGCAACGATTATGGTTACCCTTTGATGTTTTCTCCCTTGGCTCGGCACATCCATAGCCACCAATCCAAATATAAATCTGGTCCAGCATTACTCAGCCACCGGGCCAAACCGGAGACCACCCCAGGTGTTAAACCAAATTACCATTGCGCTACGTTGATTCAAACTCCACTATCCAAGCATAGACTCAACATCTCTTCTTCCTCCTCTCAAACTCCAAAAGCCTAGCTACATCCCTTACCACATCATTTAGAGATCCATCTCGAGCCCTAGCCTGGCGCATTGAGGCACCGGACGAAATGTGGATGATACCCCGAATCGCTAACACAGTCGCCACCTCCTCCAGGGGCTCTGACACCCATCAACTCAAAAAAAGAGGAGGTTTGGCATCTCACAGTCACAACTTCACTTACCCTCGTTCACCTATTCCATGGACGTAGCGCTCGTAGCACCCTCTCCACTTACTAAAACCGTGAAACTCCCCTAGAACCTAAACTCTAAAACCCTTAGAACAAAGATAGGATTTAGAGCCTTACCTCATGTAGTAGAGGAATGGAAAAATCAAGAATTTGAATGTTGAAAGCTTCGAAGGACTTGAAAGAGATTAAATGATTTTGGATTCAAGAAGTAGAAGAAGGGGAATGAGAAAGAAAGGTGCGATATTTAAAAGAAAACGATAGGTAGCCGAATAGTCAGGGAGTTTCTCAAGACTACAGACTGGTTGATGAAGTTTTGTTCCGAACCAAAAAAAGCACATCATGTAGCAACACAACGTACTTTGGGGGGCAAGTGTTGGCTTGGTATATAAGCACACGAGAAAGACAGCGGTAGAAGAAAGGAAAAAGGAAAAGCATAGGACGGAGTATGCAAGCTAGAATGCCAAACCAAACATTTTGTTCGGCATCCCCGGAAATGCCAGAACAGATATCTGATCCGGCACAACATTGGAATGCCGAAACAGATATCTGGTCCGACACAACATTGGAACGCCGGACCAGACATTTGGTCAGGCACTGCACTGAACACCGGAGCAAATATTTGGTCTGGTGCATAGGCTAGCTGGACCAGATGTTTGGTCCGACAAATCTGCATCTCTACCTCAGGGCAGAGGCGACTCCAAGAACCCTCCTCTCGCTACAGAACCAAAACTAGTTGGACTATATGCTGATCCAGATTCTCACTGCCAAACCAAACATACTTGCATGCCGGACCAAACTCAAGAGGTTATAACTCCAACTCCACCCTCCATAACTTTACTCCATAAATACTGGAGCTTCACAACAACAATGGGGACGCTTTGGAAAAGAAAGGGAAAACACTGTTGAGATTCAATCACTCCAGCTACTTTAATCTTTTTCTCTTTCCAGTCATACTTGTATTTGTAAACAAATCAAAGAGGAATAATAAGATGGACAGTGGACGTAGGCATGTTCTGGCCGAACCACTATAAAATTTTGAATGATTTACTACTTTTAAGTTACTTTCCTATTCTGAGCCTGTGAGTTATTCTGTAACTATAATGATTACTTGATGACACATTGAGATAGATAAAATAGAATATCAAACAATCTAAAGGAAGCTTAACTAAATTCAGACTCAGAGGTGTTTTCCCAATTCGCATGCAAATAGTAACTACGTAACTTTTTATATTTTTTTATTCCACCATGAGTTATATTATTAGAACTCTGATAAGCATTCTTTTACTTTATATGCAGGATACCGAACCAACGATCCATACTTTGGTGGACTTGCGTTTACGTTTGAGCAAAAATTATGACTCAGTGGGGTGCAGGTTGTCGCAGTGTCCCTTAGCCTTCCTCTAATAATTCTACATCTGACTAGTAGTCACAACTTTACATCTCGAAGTATAGCCATCCATCATCGACACTATCACTTGCCATCAAGAAATCATCATCATTAAATTACACGTCCTCGTAATTGAAAATCACCATTGTACCTTATGGTTTGAGTCTGACCCCGCCCTTCACCCGAAGTAGAAGCACTAAGGGCTCGAAGTAGGTATAAACATGAAGGCTCAAAGCATTGGCTCCTGGAACTCGAAGCAAGCACATAAATACTTAAAGCTACCTCATAAACTTCCATCACCAAACTGTGCAACCCTGAACCATCATTACCAACCCATCACATCATCGATCCCACACTTCAATGCAATAAGCCATGTTCCCCCATTTGGACTCTCCTTAACCGATCTTTCATCATCACCGAGCGACACCCAATGGATCAGTATCGATTAATGGCGACTGATCCAACACTTAGAGAAATCCTTCCAAAGTGCAACCCCAATCAAGCCCATACCTAATTCGAAGCAAGCCCTGATCTATCCTCCCCTTGACTCGAAGCAAACACACTATCAATCCCTTACTTATGATTTTTTCAGCACCATCACGCGACCCATCCATCTTCACTCACAACCCTAAGTAAGTCCATCTAAGGCTCCAAGCGATCCATCCTATGACATGAGCGTGCCTCGAAGCCAGTCTCCAGCGATCCATGGTCTTCAAATGGCTATCAATCCATCTTCAGTCGACTATAACTTAAGCAAATGAACTCCAAATGACTTGAAACATAGAATGTAGCCTTTTGGGGCCTTCCTTATTTCCTCATATAGATCACATCAAATTTGGGCCAAGTGACTTTATGGATTGCCATCAATCCATGACTTATTCCTAAAATTGAATCGCCATTCGATCGGCGTTTTCAACCAAACAAACATTATACACTCAAGCATACATTGCATATAATACATCCTAAAAAGCATACATCCATACACATTAAAGTGATGTTTAAATCTAAAGAAGAGAATCCTTAAGAACATGAATTTCATCAAATTTGGTTGAGCTTCGATCGGGACGAAATTGATTGGAAATGATGATAAGGACTAGGAAAGGCTATGTTTCAAATTTCAGGTTAATCGGAGTTCGTATAAAGGAGATATAACCGAGCCAAATGAAAGGAAGCACTGCCGGTCCAAACTTCCCCTCCTAGCCGAACCAACTCCACTTCCCTTCCTAGCCGAACCAACACCACTTCCCTTCCTAGCCGAACCAAACCGTCTCCAACACCTACCGAACCAGCCCATCTCCTAAGCATGACCGAACCAATTCATCGCCGAACCAACCCACCTCCAACAACTACCGGACCAAAGCATAGCTGAACCAGGCTTCATCCACTCACTACCGGACCATGTCCCACCGAACCAACCCACCTCCAACAACTACCGGACCAAAGCATAGACGAACCAGGCTTCATCCACTCACCACCGGACCATGTCCCACCGAACCAACCCACCTCCACACGCTGCCGAACCAGAAGCAAGGGAGGACACGACCGGACCAACTCTGCCAGGCTAGATTGCTTCAGCCCAAGCCCACCAAAAGCTATATACATCCAAGACCCCTGCCCCCAGCCTCACTCTATAAATAGAGGGGCAGGGGTACAACAATGGCGGACAAGTTTGAGAGCTCAAGCATGGATAGAACTTTCAAACAACTTTCATATACTGGGAATAAAAGCTTTGTACTTGTAATCTGATCAGAAAAGGAGAATAACATATAAAGTGGACATAGGCACGTTCTGGCCGAACCACTATAAATCTGCGTATCTTTTACAATTTAGTCCCTGCTTTTCGTATATTTGCATAAACCACCTAAATCACTACGAACAATATAAAATCAACTAAATCATATGACTTGGAGGTGTTTTCCCATTTTTTGTGCAAACATTTTTGGGTTATTTGCTGAGATCTGTGATTTGTGTTTGAATATTGCTGATTTGTATTCATACACTGGTGCTTTCACGGTATTTGGGGTTTGTGACCAATTTTGGCACAAACAATTTGAAATTTACTTATGTGGTTAAAAAGGGTTTAAACATATTTTAGAGTTTAAAAATCATTTTAAAAACATCGTTTTAGGGTGTATAATGACTGATTAGTGAGTGAGAAGTCGTAACTACTCATCTTAATCTAAAGAAAGTCCAAAGTTGCATGAAATCCAAGAAGAATAGTAGCTCCAACTGATCTCCAATGGTAAATATCCAAATCCCAGTGCTAATTACAATAATCTCTTTGTAATGACAAGATTTGGCTAATTAAAGTAGATTTCAGGATAACTTTTTAGGCTAGAGAATGTTAATGGTGATTTTCTCTCTATATGAAGTATGTAACGATGGAGAGGTCCCATCAGCCCCAACATGATGCTAATCCCGAAATGAGCTTTAGGCCTAACCATTAACTCACTAATTACCTATTAAGCTACTTAAAATCAAGTAAAACTTCAAACAGTCATAACTCCCCAACATTAAGTCCATTTCCTACTTTGGCCACTCTATGGAAAGACAAACTATCATCCCGACCTAATGGAAGTGGTTTTAGATCCTAATTCTACTCCTATCAAAATTTATAGGCCATGTAAAAAGTTTATGGTCAAAATTGTCTAATAAAAAATTTATGGATGGAAAATGTCTCTTGTAGTTATTTCCCAAAGTTATAGATTCGTATGACCCTAAACAAAAATAATATTAATATTTTATGATTCTCTGATATGTAAAATGCTGATCATTATATTTTTCCCACTTTAGGAATTTTGCCCTTGAAATTTCAGAAAAAATTAGAAAGGTTGTCCTGCATGCATAATAATGATGTACAATCATAAGAAACCATCACACATCAATCATACATACATAATAACAAATGAAAAGAAAACATTCAAGCCTATCTTAGTAAGCAAGATAGTACACTAAGGTGTACTTCATGATATCATAAGTGAAGGTCAAAGCGATAAATAGAAAATCTTACCTAATGAAGAGCTCTGGATAAGCTATCCTCACGCTCTCCTCAGTCTTCTAAGTGCAGTCGCCTTCGCTTTCACAACATTTAACCTTTACTGTCTTCCTCTTGAACTGCTTCGTATCACATATAATGATATGAATAGGCCTATGAGGTCTCGAAGCATCTGGTTCAATCTCGATGTCATCCAGTTTATCTAGTGCGATTGTTATGTCTGAGTCGTGCACAAATTTCTACAAGAGAGAAACGTGGAACACATTATGCACTCCTACCATTCTTTGAGGTAAGTCAAATTTGTAAGTGAAGCTCCCAATCTTCTCTAGTACTAGAAAAGGACCTACGAATCTCGGTGATAAATTTCCTTCACTGTCGAATCTTCAATGTAGAGACCTTAGATAAATACCATATCGCCGACAGAAAACTCTAGATCTCTACATCACTTATTAGCATAGCACTATTGTCTAAATTGAGCAGCTTTAATTCATTGCCGAACGATCTCGATCTTCTTTGAGGTTTCTCTAACCATATCTGGCCTAAGTATCCTCTTTTAGCTAGCTTCCCACCAGCATAATGGAGCGTTTCATGATTGGCCATATAATACCTCGAATGGTGCCATGCCGATGCGAGACTGATAACTGTTGTTGTGTTATATTCATTAAGATGTAAATGGTCATCCTATGTGCCTTAAAAGTCAGAGTATACAAGCCCACAAGAGATCCTCTAATATACGATTCACTCTTTCAGTTTGGCCATCAATTTGGGGATGATAAGAAATGCTGAGATGTAGCCCTGTCCCTAATGCTTCTTGTAGTTATTCCAAAAGTTACTAGTGAATAATGGATCTTGGTCACTTACAATGCTCTTTAGCACCCCATGTAATCGTATTATCCACTTCACATAATATTCGACCAGTTTGACTATTGTTCTACTTTACTTGATAGGTATAAATATGGTGCTCTTGGTCAACTGATCAACTAATGTTGTCGTACCCTGCTCGAATCCTCGCCTCATCGGTTAAACCAACGAAACTTGTTCTGATTTCCATTGGGAGACTTCTACTAAAACCTTTAGGCTTCTTCTGCTCTTCCTTGACCAACTGGCAGTTAATGCACTTTAAGATGAATGTCCCAACATCTTTCTTCATTCCTATCAAAAATAGGTCTACCTCATATCATGTTACATCTATTGCCGTGGAGACAGATAGTCAATCTCGAACGACGGCAATCTCGTAGGACCTCATCCCTCAAATTATCGACAACAGAAATGGTCCTCATATCTATGGAGTCAATCATCTCGGTCAAGTTCGTACTATCTCGTCTCTTTAGACCCTACTCTAGCTTCCATCTTAGTAATGCTCTAATCTAATGTAGCATCATGCCTCTAACTAGTACAGATCCCGCTCTATCAAAGTAGGCTTGATAGTCTAGCTCACCAATATCTCTGGCTTTAGCTCACATCTCCATTGAAAATCATAACCAGTAACATACTCTAACTGCATCAACTCTAGAAATTTAGCTCCCAATCTGGCATGTCACTTAAACAATGCATCAGCATCTGCATTCCCTTTTCCCGGTGTATAGGTGATATCAAAGTCATAGGAGGCTAGGAACACAATTCAATGATTTATAGTCGATGTATAGCTCAAAACTCTCTCCTAAAAGACAATGCCTCAAGATCTTAAGCGCAAACACAATCGCTGTAACTCCAAATCATGGGTTAGGTAGTTCTTCTATCGTGGCTTTAGTTGTCGACTAACATATACAACAAATCTGTCTCTCTGCATCAATACCGCGTCCGATCTAGTACTACAAGCATCAGTGTATACTGTCATCTTTTTGTTTCTGCTTGGAATGGTCAATACTAGTGCACTCGTCAACTTCTCTTTCAGACTCATGAATGCATGCTCACATCTCGCATCCCAAGTAAAAATATGATTCTTTTTCATCAACCGAGTCAATGGTGCAGCTACCCTGGCGAAGTCCTAGATGGACCATCTATAGTATCCAACTAACCTCAAGAAACTTCTCACATCTGTTGTGTTTTGGGTCTAGTCCAATTTTGGACTGTTGCAACTTTTGTAAGATCCACGGCGATGCCCTGCTAAACACAATGTGACCCAAGAATCCAACTTATCTTATCCAGAAGTGACACTTTGAAAACGTTGCATTCAGTCGGTGCTCCCTCAACAAGTCAGGAATGATCCTCAAATGCGTCTTTTGTTCCTCCCTTATCCATGAGTAGACAAGAATATAATCAACGAACATAATAATAAATTTATTTAGTCGATCCTTAAAAACACGGTTCATTGATGTGCACGTAAATGTGCATATTTTTTACTTCCATATTTAGTCTAGTTAAATTAAATAAATTATCATATTGGGTATTTTAACACGTTTAAACCAAAATTCAATTTATTTTCAAATCATCATTTATTCATCTTTATTTAGAGGCAAAATGGTCATTTTTGTGTGTTAATTAATTTGAGATAATTCGCTTACATATTTTATTTTTATTTATAGGATAATTGGTGGAAACTAGAAGAGGCTTAATGTAATCATGCATGTACACAAGAGAAGGAAGAAAATGAAGATGGAAATAATTCATTTCATGCATCATGGAGGACCCCACCTACCCACTTGCCGTAATCCCCTCTTAAGAGCTAATACACATTATTAAAGCTACATGCACATTTAAACGGAGGGTGATGCTAATGCTAATGATTACTTGGAGGTTACATTTCCTAAGAGGGTAGTTTGGGTAGTTCCAAAAAAATGGATTACGGTTTTAAACTTGTATAAATACCCCTTATGTTTCATGTAAGACTCTCTTCCTCTTAGTGTGACGACCCGACTTTCTACTCCCAGAAAATCGCATCATCTTTAAGAAAGAAAGGGATAGAAAAGAGAAAAGAAAGAAGAGAAGAAAGAAAAAACATCAGAATCTACACAGCGGAACGAATAAATATTATTAACAACAAAATACTTTACATAGTATCACATACATCAGAGATACACAGCATAATCAACTCATACTAGACAGTTATAACACCTGTCTAGTTATACAACTCAATACAACTCAAAAACAACAACTCAGAGAACACACAGCGGAATACTCTATTAACTATACGTAGAAGCCTCCTGCTCCATTGCTCCTTCAGAATTCGTCAAGCCAACTTAATACCTAACCTGAATTCCCTTGGCTACTCGTAAAAATTTGAGTACCCAAGAGTTTAAGAAAAACAGAATAAACTCCGGGTCAGACATGGGTCTGGTATGAGTAAACGGTTATAGTTGCTTAACTTTAAAAACTTTTTGAAAGAAAAAGTATCACGTAAGACTTCCCACACATAAACATGGAAAAGTTTTTACCTTACGCTAACCAAAACATTTGATAGGAAATCCGGTGATATTATAATAGTGTCTAGGGTTTTCAAATAAATAAGAAATAGCCGAAATTGTTACATGATTAAATTCCAGCTACTAGCCACAAAAGTGGGTAATACAATCAAAATCGTTGGCACTTATTGGATTTTGGATTCCATACAATGGCAGGGCTACTGGGGTACCGCCCGTCATAGTACATGGCCTAGATCACCGTACCGAGGAGTACTCCCACTCCCCTGCAACACAAGGCCGGACCCGTTCCTTACTGAACAGTTCCGAACAAGACCACCCCGGCGATTCTAGCTAGTAATCGCCCCACACAGCCGAAATATAAAGGGACATCTAGACAGGGATGTATCTTGCTCTCCAGTGGGAGCTACCCACGAAGCCTTGCTGCACCTCCCTGTTTTAGCCATTCCCGATTGATGAGGCTTGAGGCTGCGATTACCTTTATAGAACACATCTCTTAGAATGTTCATTGTCCACCTGACGATGTGCTGAAAGCATTCAATCCATACAAGTTCGTTTCGGGTTCGAACGAAACCGAAGGCATTATCTCGTTACACTCATTTTGGAATCACCCTCAGAGTTAACGAGATAACCCTTGCACTCTAAAACTCCATCTCGAACCTATAAGTACTATTCCGTCAAAACTCATTACGGAATCACCCACAGAGTTATACTGACGTATAGCCCTTACACCTCGAGTCTTCACTTGCTCCACTTGGATTAACGACCTAACGTTTAATTGGAATCGATGTGGATTTCGGATATCCAAATATGGAAACCCGATCCCGGTCTCGTAGAAATCCAAAGCGTGTCTTTTAAGTCCAAGTTGTTTTAAAGGTTTAAAACAATTCAATACAGTATCTATATACATACAGATAGATAACTCACATATCAATAATTGATAATCAGCATTATCAAATAACAGGTAATCCACAAATCAATATCATAATAGATAATCTATATATCATCATCCCAATTGATAATCTATGTAATCATCACAATGCAACCAAGCATTCATATCACACAAACATACTTATCACATTTCTGAGATCACACAGCATTCAAGACAATCAATGTCATCCATTCATACATAAGCAATGATTAACTCATACCACAACATAATTAATTTAAAATGAATTAAATTAACTATTTCCATCACTAATTAATTTAAAGTGAATTAAATTAATTACTTCTTAATTAATTTAAAATTAATAAAATTAATTACCTTCATCACAATAAATCTTGCTTAAATTAACATTAGTTAAATCAATTAATTAATCCTAATCAACCTTGATTAATTAACCTTAATAAAGTAATTAATCCTTAATTATTTTCATTAATCATATCAATTAATGAACCTTAATTAATCGTACTTAGATTAATTGCTTTTAATTAATCAACTTAAATACAGTAACTAATTATTCTTAATTATTTCTTAATTACTTTATAAATCCTTTGATTTATTACCCAAGAAATAAACCTTTAATTACTTTAACAAGAATTCACCCATTAAAAATTACTTTCCAATCAGTAATTTACCTAATTCAATTACCTCTGTAATTTATCAATTACTTATCTTAAGTACTTAACCTTACCAAAACTTTATTAAGTAAACATACTTAACCTTTTATCAAGTGACCATAATTGATTAATTAACAAATTAATTAATTACTTAATTTCAATCATCTCATAAAACAAAATTGAGTAATTCATTCCTTAATTACTCATTAACCCAAATTAATTTTCAATTAATAGATTAATTATCTTCAAATATTAATTAATAAACCTTAATTATTAATAAATCCTTTAATCAAAAGTAATTAATCACCAATTACTTTTATAATTAATTAATTAAACTTAATTAACTAATTAATTATCTCTTAATCATTAATTAATAAACTTAATTATTTAATTAAAAATCTTAATTAAAAATTAATTAATTCATAATTAAAATTAATTAATCCTTAATTAAAATTAATTAACCTTAAATAAAAATAGTTAATTAATTCTTAATTAACTAGCATTATATTTTAATAATTCTTTTAATTATTAATTAATAAAACCCAATTAAAACTTAAATAAACCTTTATTAATTAATTACTATTTTAATTAACCTTTAATTACTTAGTTAATAAGTAATTACAATTTAATTAATCATTTGTCATTAATTAAATCATCATCTTAATTAACAGTTAATTAAATAAATAATTATACTTAATTAATTACTTAATTAACCCCTTTTTAAATAATTAATTAAATTAATTAATTAACTTAAACTTCTTTAATTAACTAACTAATTACAAATTATTAATACTTAATTATTATTTAAGATAAAATATTATCTTAAATAAATCTTGAAATCTTTATTTAACTTAATTCCTTAATTAAATTAAATTATAAGAAATCATTAATTACTTTCACTAATTATTAATTAACAAATCTAATTCCAAGTTAATATGTTATCTTAAACTTTATTTGTTAATCAATAAAAGCAATTATAAATTTACTTTATTATTTCCAAAATAAGTTTGAAAATAACATTAGCTAAAAACATTTAAACAAATCATATAAATTTCATTTATAAAACAATTCAATTTCATAAACAAGAATTTTACTTTGATTTAAACTATTTAAATTTTTTCTTTTTAAAAAAAAAATTATTCATTAATTTTAAAATTTTTGTTAACACTTTAGTTCGGGTTTACCCTTTATTTACTGGGAACAAAGCACATGAATTTTAAATCCTAAAAAAAAACTGTTTTAATCTAAAAACTCAAAACTGTTAAACTAACAGTTTACACAGCACATCATTACCCATATCACACGAGTATAAACCCGAGCCACGACCAAAAATGCACGAGTTTCCCTCGAGTCCTACTCCCTTATTACCCTAACTATACCCAGTATCCAATTCCAAAGCAAAACCCAAAACAACTGACACCACCATCCCCACCGTGCAACCTGCATCGTAGCCCGACCTTCTCCAGTCAACGGCAACACCTCCGGCAAATCACCCTAGCCCTCGCAAGCCCCTACGACCAACAGAACGACACTTCAAGCTTTGAATCAAAATCAAGTTCATCAGGTGACTGAACTCAAAAACCCCTCACCAGAAAACCCAAAAATCGTCACCGCCGATCATCAACAAATGCTACAACTCCGGCCATAGTCCACCCACCCACCAAGCTTCCTTCACTCCAATTTTCATTCAACTCGATGCAAAAATGAGGTTGCAGTGATCAATTTTCCAGACAGCTTCTAAACTAGGTTTAAATCAAATTCCTATCAAAATCAATTTCCATAATGATTTAAAAATCCTTCTGCTATTTTTCCTATACTCTCTGATGAATCACCTAACTCCTTGAAGAATCTCAAGTATTCCAGTTACAAAGATCATAAGTTACAGACCAAAACCCAATTTGCAGTAAAAACCCAAATTCATGCTTAAAACAGTTTTAAAAATTTTGAATTCCTTTCCAAAATTCATAATTACCAATGATACTTTGATTTATGAAATTGTTTTAACCAAATTATATACTTGTTTCCAACATTTAAAATAAATTGTTTACTGCATTTTTTTCTTCAGATAACTTTAAACTTTCAGAACTTTGTCTTATTTTTAGTTCTAAAATTTGAACTTAAACTACTTATTCTGTTTTAAATCTATGTTCTAATAGTTTCCTAAACAAAATAGCTTGAAGTTTTGATATGAACTAAACTCTGTAGTAACAAAACAGAGATGTTCAAAGCAACAAGCATGCACAGTTTATAATCAATCTATTAACATTATATCTAAACAGGAGCAAACCTATATGTACATAAATATCATCATAAACTCATAGCAATCAGTTACTTAACCAATTAAATTTTAGTAAAAATGTTTACTCACTTTATTTATGAAGTGCAGAGCCTCATGAAGAAGAGCAGGAAATTGCAAAAGAATTGAACTTGAAACTTCAAAAGACTTGATCCTGAAGCTTTTAAAAACTGGAGTATCTCAGGTTGCATTTTGAAAAACAGGCAAACAAACTTGACCCCAAATCATTTGCATGCACACTTGACAGAGGTGACAGCTTCAAGTAATACCCCTTGAGACTTGCATGTAAGTGAAAGTGTTGAGACAGACATGGATTGGAGGCTTGCATCTGATTCTTGAAATCATGATGCAAATTTTGATTTAAGAAAACTGCAGGCATTTGTTTTTGTGAACAACTGCAGGCTTTGCAGTTTTGATTTGGAACAAATATTGCAGGCATCTGCACTTGAATTTTTGAGGAATTTGTTTGAACCTTTACAAACAAAATGTTGCAGGCCTTTGTGTTACTGAATGTGTTTGAGTTTGAAGGATTTCAGATATTTGATTTGTTTTGAGAAAAACTGCATCGCTACAGGTTGAACATAAACATTGTTGCAGGCTTGCAAGTGTTTTCCAGGATTTGAGA
This sequence comes from Allium cepa, assembly GCA_030765085.1. Classification (NCBI taxonomy): domain Eukaryota; kingdom Viridiplantae; phylum Streptophyta; class Magnoliopsida; order Asparagales; family Amaryllidaceae; genus Allium; species Allium cepa. Next base: position 267,955,413 of record CM060931.1, on the reverse strand, counting down.
ACAGAATGGTTTGAGGATTTTCTGGTTTTAGATTTGAATTTTGAGGATTTTTGAAGAGTGAAAGATTTGTAAGGAAAAAGTTTCTGGTTTCTCTTTTAGACATGAACACAAAATTTGAAAGAAAAAGAAAATGAAGGGAAAGAATGTTTATAAATGTTAATTTCAGATTTAAATAAAAATAAAAGAAAATTAAAATAATGTGACACTTGTCTCTATTTACACAAATGGTTTAACACTTGTTATCAAGATGTTTTAGAATTTAAACATTTGTCACTATTAAGTTTATTTTTTTAATTATAAAGAAATTTAAAATCTTTTAAAATTATCTTCCTAATTTCAAATGTGTTTTAAAAGTAAACATGTTTTCTTCATTTAAAAGTACTTTTCTAATTAAATTTCAAGTAAACAAATACATTTATAAATGTATGCTAGTTTATAAATACAATCTTTTAAAAAGAAATGCAACTAAATAAAATTTTAAATAAAATTATACAACATTTCAACCTTACTTTAAAATGTTATTTCAAAAACTTTTCATTTATTTTATTAAACATATACAAATCAAATTTATATAGAACAAATCTTATTTTATATTAAAAACATTATTTATATATTTAAAACCAAACCATATTATTATTTATATTTTAGGATGCATGTATATCTTTGAATTCAAATTTATATTCATTTCAAAGTCAAATTTAAAAACCAAATCTAAAATAAATTTAAATGAATATAAACAATTATTTTAAAATCAACTCATTATTATTTACAAATATATATCCTATTTTAAAATCAATTTAAAAGACACAGATTTAAATACACAGATATAAATGTATTTAAACATACTTATAAATTTTGAAAACAATAAATCAATTTAGAATTTATTTATACAAATAAAATAATTATTCCTATTCAATTTATAACCATAATTAAAACATTATATTATTATTACATGGTTAATTATCTTTGAGAATAACAATTTATCAATTCAAATAATTAAATTAGGGATTATCAGCATTTTAAACTCTTGGAAATTCCGGGATATTACAATCCCCCCTTAACAGAATTTCGTCCTCAAAATTAAAAACAAAGATAATCCACAGTTTTATTTTATTTCAACCAATTCAAATATTCATAACAGTCCTACACTATCAATCAAACAAACAATTTCATCCAAACAACCAATTCAAATAAATAACATCAGTTATCAGGACACAGATCCGGATAAACTTCCTAAAATTATCTCGAGTTTCCCCAGTACAGACACAGGTATACTCGCTCTATTAAACCCAAACTATCCATACTTATAAGCTACTGAGTTCCCACTTAGCTAGATCTATAATTTACCCAAAATACCAGACCATAGACATGTCTGATTAACATCTAAAACCTCACAAAACTTCTGGTCTCAAAAACCAGTGATGACCAAAACACGTACTCCCTTAGAGACACGTGAAATAACTTGAATTTCAGTCTTCCAAACTGGAAATTCAACTTTTCAAACCAAAGCACTAATCTCTACAAAAACTCAGAAGAATCCAATATACTATGGAGCTCACCTCAAATCTCCTTGCTCCCTTTACCAGAGAATACCTTAACAACATCGAAGTCTCCAACTTCGAATTCCAAATTCTTCCGTTACTTGATCTCAAAAACTTTACCCGATGATCCGGGCTGCCAACAGATCCTTCCCGATCAGCTCAACCTTCGTTGATGCTTCTACAAACAAACTGGATCAACTCACAAACTGATCCTCACAAGATTAATTCAAAATCAAAACCAAACTCTACTATCAACAGAAGAAAACAACTTCTCCTATCTGAAAAGAAAGAATAGAATCACTCGCCAACTTGCCTCAGATTCTGAAAAATTCCAGAAGAAACTCACTAATCCAAAATACTGCAATTCCCAGTTGCTTCTACTCAAGAACAACAACCACTTGGCTTCCGCTGCACAACTCTAATCTAGAGCAGATGAAAATACCATAGAAGAACACAGGCACAGACTAAACATCACATCTTGGAAATAAGATTCAACAGAAATTCCAAGAAATACAGAGCTGCTTCACCAACAACCAACCTAGGAAACATCCTTCTGCCCAACTGAATCACTCGTATCACTCCTGATATCAAGTCGATTCATAACTCAAACTTCAATGCGGGCAAAACCTCCAACTTCCCCGAAGATATACTCGGACAATCTTCAGCAACTCCATAACTTCTACATCCTCTAGAAATGCCACAAATCCAAGCAAAAGACTATCTAAGATAATCACCAAATCATCGCAAGTCACTTTTGCGATCAACCCAAACCAAATCCAAGTAAAACTTTTCTCTCTTTACCAAACAGAACAGCTTAGACTTAATTAGCCAACCCATCGAAGAAACGGGTCCACTTAACTGCTTCTGAACTCCACTTCAGAAAAAGCGCTAAGCCAGAAGATCTCCCTGCTGAAATACGGAACATTCCCGAGCTGCACTACTAACACAGATACCAAAGACTTCTTATCCAAAATTCTTTTGAGAAACTCAGACTTCCAACTAAACACATATATCATGCTGAACTCAGCTACAATTCTGAAGCAAACACACTTCTTTAAACTTGCTCCGAAAGAAACGTCTCCGGAGATATCCATAGTCACTACATCTCATCACGCAGTTACTACTCCTGAGGTATCAAAATACCATCACTTACTTCTGCCCAACCGACAGATCCAAACTCTCAAAAATCCACTCATACGAGCGCAAATCAAACTTACACTTCAAAGATGAACTCCGAACCTTAACAGGTTTCCTTCAGAGATCAAATGAAGTCTTACACCAAACTACAAAGATTACTTGAGACGGTATTAGGTCTACAGTCTCAACAAATACACTTCCAACCTCAAACATTCAAACTCCAACAAATGGTAGTTGTGTTACACACACCACTACCCCATCTACCTTTATAACTTATATTGGAAAACTGAACAGGTAACCCAATAGATAGGTAGAAATATACATACATAGTTACATAAAAATTACATGTACGCTCTCTCAAGAAAGATACCACTACAGAGCCTATGTATTCACTCAACCTAATGCTCCCTAAAGAAAGACATACTTCAGAGCCTAGGTATTCACTCAGCCTAATGCTCTGATACCAACTATGACGACCCGACTTTCTACTCCCAGAAAATCGCATCATCTTTAAGAAAGAAAGGGATAGAAAAGAGAAAAGAAAGAAGAGAAGAAAGAAACAACATCAGAATCTACACATCGGAACGAATAAATATTATTAATAACAAAATACTTTACATAGTATCACATACATCAGAGATACACAGCATAATCAACTCATACTAGACAGTTATAACACCTGTCTAGTTATACAACTCAATACAACTCAAAAACAACAACTCAGAGAACACACAGCGGAATACTCTATAACTATACGTAGAAGCCTCCTGTTCCATTGCTCCTTCAGAATTCGTCAAGCCAACTTAATACCTAACCTAAATTCCCTTGGCTACTCGTAAAAATTTGAGTACCCAAGAGTTTAAGAAAAACAGAATAAACTCCGGGTCAGACATGGGTCTGGTGTGAGTAAACGGTTAAAGTAGCTTAACTTTAAAAACTTTTTGAAAGAAAAAGTATCACGTAAGACTTCCCACACATAAACATGGAAAAGTTTTTACCTTACGCTAACGAAAACATTTGATAGGAAATCCGGTGATATTATAATAGTGTCTAGGGTTTTCAAATAAATAAGAAATAGCCGAAATTGTTACATGATTAAATTCCAGCTACTAGCCACAAAAGTGGGTAATACAATCAAAATCGTTGGCACTCATTGGATTTTGGATTCCATACAATGGCAGGGCTACTGGGGTACGCCCGTCACAGTACGTGGCCTAGATCACTGTACCGAGGAGTACTCCCACTCCCCTGCAACACAAGGCCGGACCCGTTCCTTACTGAACAGTTCCGAACAAGACCACCCCGGCGATTCTAGCTAGTAATCGCCCCACACAGCCGAAATATAAAGGGACATCTAGACAGGGATGTATCTTTCTCTCCAGTGGGAGCTACCCACGAAACCTTGCTGCACCTCCCCTGTTTTAGCCATTCCCGGTTGATGAGGCTTGAGGCTGCGATTACCTTTATAGAACACATCTCTTACAATGCTCATCGTCCACCTGACGATGTGCTGAAAGCATTCAATCCATACAAGTTCGTTCCGGGTTCGAACGAAACCGAAGGCATTATCTCGTTACACTCATTTTGAAATCACCCTCAGAGTTAACGACGACAACCCTTGCACTCTAAAACTCCATCTCGAACCTATAAGTACTATTCCGTCAAAACTCATTACGGAATCACCCACCGAGTTATACTGACGTATAGCCCTTACACCTCGAGCCTTCACTTCCTCCACTTGGATTAACGACCTAACGTTTAATTGGAATCGATGTGGTTTTCGGATATCCAAATATGGAAACCCGATCCCGGTCTCATCGAAATCCAAAGCGTGTCTTTTAAGTCCAAGTTGTTTTAAAGGTTTAAAACAATTCAATACAGTATCTATATACATACAGATAGATAACACACATATCAATAATTGATAATCAGAATTATCAAATAACAGGTAATCCACAAATCAATATCATAATAGATAATCTATATATCATCATCCCAATTGATAATCTATGTAATCATCACAATGCAACCAAGCATTCATATCACACAAACATACTTATCTCATTTCTGAGATCACACAGCATTCAAGACAATCAATGTCATCCATTCATACATAAGCAATGATTAACTCATACCACAACATAATTAATTTAAAATGAATTAAATTAACTATTTCCATCACTAATTAATTTAAAGTGAATTAAATTAATTACTTCTTAATTAATTTAAAATTAATAAAATTAATTACCTTCATCACAATAAATCTTGCTTAAATTAACATTAGTTAAATCAATTAATTAATCCTAATCAACCTTGATTAATTAACCTTAATAAAGTAATTAATCCTTAATTATTTTCATTAATCATATCAATTAATGAACCTTAATTAATCGTACTTAGATTAATTGCTTTTAATTAATCAACTTAAATACAGTAACTAATTATTCTTAATTATTTCTTAATTACTTTATAAATCCTTTGATTTATTACCCAAGAAATAAACCTTTAATTACTTTAACAAGAATTCACCCATTAAAAATTACTTTCCAATCAGTAATTTACCTAATTCAATTACCTCTGTAATTTATCAATTACTTATCTTAAGTACTTAACCTTACCAAAACTTTATTAAGTAATCATACTTAACCATTTATCAAGTGACCATACTTGATTAATTAACAAATTAATTAATTACTTAATTTCAATCATCTCATAAAACAAAATTGAGTAATTCATTCCTTAATTACTCATTAACCCAAATTAATTTTCAATTAATAGATTAATTATCTTCAAATATTAATTAATAAACCTTAATTATTAATAAATCCTTTAATCAAAAGTAATTAATCACCAATTACTTTTATAATTAATTAATTAAACTTAATTAACTAATTAATTATCTCTTAATCATTAATTAATAAACTTAATTATTTAATTAAAAATCTTAATTACAAATTAATTAATTCATAATTAAAATTAATTAATCCTTAATTAAAATTAATTAACCTTAAATAAAAATAGTTAATTAATTCTTAATTAACTAGCATTATATTTTAATAATTCTTTTAATTATTAATTAAAAAAACCCAATTAGAACTTAAACAAACCTTTATTAATTAATTACTATTTTAATTAACCTTTAATTACTTAATTAATAAGTAATTACAATTTAATTAATCATTTGTCATTAATTAAATCATCATCTTAATTAACAGTTAATTAAATAAATAATTATACTTAATTAATTACTTAATTAACCCCTTTTTAAATAATTAATTAAATTAATTAATTAACTTAAACTTCTTTAATTAACTAACTAATTACAAATTATTAATACTTAATTATTATTTAAGATAAAATATTATCTTAAATAAATCTTGAAATCTTTATTTAACTTAATTCCTTAATTAAATTAAATTATAAGAAATCATTAATTACTTTCACTAATTATTAATTAACAAATCTAATTCCTAGTTAATTATCTTAAACTTTATTTGTTAATCAATAAAAACAATTATAAATTTACTTTATTATTTCCAAAATAAGTTTGAAAACAACATTAGCTAAAAACATTTAAACAAATCATATAAATTTCATTTATAAAACAATTCAATTTCATAAACAAGAATTTTACTTTGATTTAAACTATTTAAAGTTTTTTTTTAAAAAAAAACTTATTCATTAATTTTAATTTTTTTTTAACACTTTAGTTCGGGTTTACCCTTTATTTACTGGGAACAAAGCACATGAATTTTAAATCCTAAAAAAAACTGTTTTAATCTAAAAACTCAAAACTGTTAAACTAACAGTTTACACAGCACATCATTACCCAGATCACACGAGTATAAACCCGAGCCATGACAAAAAATGCACGAGTTTCCCCCGAGTCCTACTCCCTTATTACCCTAACCATACCCAATATCCAATTCCAAAGCAAAATCCAAAACAACTGACACCACCATCCCCACCGTGCAACCTGCACCGTAGCCCGACCTTCTCCAGTCAACGGCAACACCTCCGGCAAATCACCCTAGCCCTTCGCAAGCCCCTACGACCAACAGAACGACACTTCAAGCTTTGAATCAAAATCGAGTTCATCAGGTGACTGAACTCAAAAAACCCTCACCAGAAAACCGAAAAATCGTCGTCGCCGATCATCAACAAATGCTACAACTCCGGCCATAGTCCACCCACCCACCAAGCTTCCTTCACTCCAATTTTCATTCAACTCGATGCAAAATTGAGGTTGCAGTGATCAATTTTCCAGACAGCTTCTAAAAAAGATTTAAATCAAATTCCTATCAAAATCAATTTCCATAATAATTTAAAAATCCTTCTGCTATTTTTCTATACTCTCTGATGAATCACCTAACTCCTTGAAGAATCTCAAGTATTCCAGTTACAAAGATCATAAGTTACAGACCAAAACCCAATTTGCAGTAAAAACCCAAATTCATGCTTAAAACATTAAAATTTTTTGAATTCCTTTCCAAAATTCATAATTACCAATGATACTTTGATTTATGAAATTGTTTTAACCAAATTATATACTTGTTTCCAACATTTAAAATAAATTGTTTACTGCATTTTTTTCTTCAAATAACTTTAAACTTTCAGAACTTTGTCTTATTTTTAGTTCTAAAATTTAAACTTAAACTACTTATTCTGTTTTAAATCTATGTTCTAATAGTTGCCTAAACAAAATAGCTTGAAGTTTTGATATGAACTAAATTCTGTAGTAACAAAAAAGAGATGTTCAAAGCAACAAGCATGCACAGTTTATAATCAATCTATTAACATTATATCTAAACAGGAGCAAACCTATATGTACATAAATATCATCATAAACTCATAGCAATCAGTTACGTAACCAATTAAATTTTAGTAAAAATGTTTACCCACTTTATTTATGAAGTGCAGAGCCTCATGAAGAAGAGAAGGAAATTGCAAAAGAATTGAACTTGAAACTTCAAAAGACTTGATCCTGAAGCTTTTAAAAACTGGAGTATCTCAGGTTGCATTTTGAAAAACAGGCAAACAAACTTGACCCCAAATCATTTGCATACACACTTGACAGAGGTGACAGCTTCAGGTAATACCCCTTGAGACTTGCATGCAATTGAAAGTGTTGAGACAGACATGGATTGGAGGCTTGCATCTGATTCTTGAAATCATGATGCAGATTTTGATTTAAGAAAACTGCAGGCATTTGTTTTTGTGAACAACTGTAGGCTTTGCAGTTTTGATTTGGAACAAATATTGCAGGCATCTGCACTTGAGTTTTTGAGGAATTTGTTTGAACCTTTACAAACAAAATGTTGCAGGCCTTTGTTTTACTGAATGTGTTTGAGTTTGAAGGATTTCAGATATTTGATTTGTTTTGAGAAAAACTGCATTGCTACAGGTTGCACATAAACATTGTTGCAGGCTTGCAAGTGTTTTCCAGGATTTGAGAACAGAATGGTTTGAGGATTTTCTAGTTTTAGATTTGAATTTTGAGGATTTTTGAAGAGTGAAAGATTTGCAGGGAAAAAGTTTCTGGTTTCTCTTTTAGACATGAACACAAAATTTGAAAGAAAAATAAAATTAAGGGAAAGAATATTTATAAATGTTAATTTCAGATTTAAATAAAAATAAAAGAAAATTAAAATAATGTGACACTTGTCTCTATTTACACAAATGGTTTAACACTTTTTATCAAGATGTTTTAGAATTTAAACATTTGTCACTATTAAGTTTATTTTTTTAATTATAAAGAAATTTACAAGCTTTTAAAATTATCTTCCTAATTACAAATGTTTTTTAAAAGTAAACATGTTTTCTTCATTTAAAAGTACTTTTTTAATTAAATTTCAAGTAAACAAATACATTTATAAATGTATGCTAGTTTATAAATACTGTCTTTTAAAAAGAAATGCAACTAATTAAAATTGTAAATAAAATTATACAACATTTCAACCTTACTTTAAAATGTTATTTCAAAAACTTTTCATTTATTTTATTAAACATATACAAATCAAATTTATATAGAACAAATCTTATTTTATATTAAAAACATTATTTATATATTTAAAACCAAACCATATTATTATTTATATTTTAAGATGCATGTATATCTTTGAATTCAAATTTATATTCATTTCAAAGTCAAATTTAAAAACCAAATCTAAAATAAATTTAAATGAATATAAACAATTATTTTAAAATCAACTCATTATTATTTGCAAATAATATATCCTATTTTAAAATCAATTTAAAAGACAAAGATTTAAATACACAGATATAAATGTATTTAAACATACTTATAAATTTTGAAAACAATAAATCAATTTAGAATTTATTTAGACAAATAAAATAATTATTCCTATTCAATTTATAACCATAATTAAAACATTATATTATTATTACTTGGTTAATTATCTTTGAGAATAACAATTCATCAATTCAAATAATTAAATTAGGGATTATCAGCATTTTAAACTCTTGGAAATTCCGGGATATTGCACTTAGCCTCTTTAGTTTAGTTTAGGCTCACAAATAAATCAAAGCTCTCTTTTGTTTTCCATGGCTACTTAGCCATTTTCTTTTCATGTAACTTTTCTTTTGATATGCAATTTTAGTTCATTCTCTTTTATTTACATGCTTCTTCCTTTCATGCTAGTAGTGTAGAGCTTTACTTTATGCAAGTAGCTTATTTTTTTATTTACTTTGCTCTTTTTTTCCTTTTCTTTTTGTTCATGTTGCTTTCTACATTTGTTGATACGATAACAAATATGAGAGGCTAAACCCCTTCAACTTAGGGGTAATGAAGCTTTCTAATATGTAGATTCAACATAATTTGCTAATTGGTGATCTCTTTTTGTGCTTAATGGTTGTTTTAATGAGTTTAAATTTGTTGTTTTAGCTTTGAAATTGATAGTCTATGTTGTTGATACAAAATAAGCTATGTTTAAACAAACAACAAACACAAATTAACTCTTCATCTACATATGATTACGGTAATGAAGTGAATGTTTAAATCAAAATTTGATGGCCTATATTTCTAATCAATAGTTAAAAGGCCATGCTTAAAATAGATTTTACTCTCAACTTTATTGTCATTTTTTATGAGAGTTAGCAAGTGGTTAAGGGGTGTTTTATAGTTTGATGGCTTATGTTGAGCTAATTAAAAGCACTAATATGCCATACTTATGTTAAGCACATGAATTAAATTCACTAATGACCAAAAAAGAAAGATCATAATTTCATGCTGTGTTGATCTATGTTGTCTAGAGAGTGGATTTCTCTCCAAATTGCCTTTCTACTCTCATATTTTTATCACTTTTAATTTTTGTTAGTTTCTAGAATTTTCATTTTTTTCCTAGCTTAAAAACATCTCACAATTCTTGGTTTAACTTGATTGAATTGAAATTTTAAAATCTAAACAATTTCCTACGGATTGACTCGTACTTGCCACGTACTAACAATTGCACACCGTGCGATTGCGGTAGTTTAATTTAAAAAATTCGTTGATTTTTTAAACCAATAGAAAATCTGTTGTTAAACATTGATGAGATCAACAAAGTATGCTGGTGTATTTGTTAGCCCGAATGGCATAACCAACCACTTATGAAAACCAAAAGATGTATGAAATGTTACAATCAGCACAGTCTCCTTGCCACCCTCAGTTGGCGAAATCCTGTTGCAAGATCCAACCGAGAGAATACTCTAGCACCATGAAGCTGATCGAATATTCATCAATAGATGGGAGTGGATAGTTATTCCTTCTCGTCACGTTATTCAGCTCATGGTAATTAACACAAAATCAAAGGGAACCATCTACCTTCATGGCGAATACTACAGGCTCCCACTACCAGAAAATATCCTAAGAATGAACACTCATCGCAATAAGTCATTCACATGCACCTCGAGCTCCTGCTACTCTCTAGGTGCCATCTTCCTAAAGGGCATCACTATTGGTCTAGCATCTTTAATTAAATCAATAAGAACTCGATCTCTCTAAGTAGAAGAAATCTAGTCACCTCCTCAAAAATTCCGGATACTCCCTAGTAATAGGCATTGATGACAGCTCATCACGTGGGATATCGAGTGAATATAGAAAACTAACCATCATGCCATTATATGGTATGCAACCTAGTACTACCTTTCGTCCATCGTCTATCCCTATAGTCACCAATGACCTCTCGCAATCCACCATCACCCCTATTTATGAAGCCGGTCCATTCCCAATATGATAACAAACCCAACGAAATTAAAAAAAGAAACATAATCAAAAGAACATTCATGAATCAATAAGACCAAACCATGAAAAACCATGCAAAAGCTGGTAGAACCTCTAACAGGGTTCGTCATAATCAAAGGTCGACCAACAATTTCGAGTCTCAATCCCAATCTGTACACCAAATCACTCGATATAAGGGAATGTGAAGCCTTAGTACCAGCAAAACATGTATAAAAACATCATAAATGGAAATGCATACCTTGAATAATTATGCCTTTTCCCTTCCCGTTCGTCAATGGAGAACTCGACAAAGTCCGAACAACATTGATAGCATATGTTTCACAAACTTCTTTTGCTTCAATGGATTTGGAAAATCCTTGTGAATATCCCTAAGCTTGTTGCAATTATAGTATTTCTTCCCCTTAGCTTTGAAATCCCTACTATAATGACCTTTATTTTCACACTCATAATAGGCCACCATGGTTTGCTCTTCTTCTGGCCATCTTACCTTGAAATTGCTTTCTCTACTTATTATTCCACTTCTTCTTGCCTCCTTTGCTCGATTACAGTTTCGGTTTTAGATGGGACTCTCATGCCTTAGAGCCTTCCAACTATCATCTCAAAAGCCTCATCAATGTGTCCCATGAGTTTCTCTCTCAAGTAGTCATTCAAACCAATGATGAACTTCTCGTTCTTTTTTAATGGAGTGTCAATGAAGGACATCCTATACTTTGACAAGGCGTTGAACTTAGCAATGTAATTAGAGGCAGACAAGTCCATTTGCTTTAGATAAGAAAAATATCGGAACAAAACTGACTTTTGAGCAGCAGGATAAACTATTCTTTAAATCTGGCTTTGAAAGTCCCATATGGATTAGTCTTCGGGAGCAGCGACTATTCACATCGTTCCACCAGTTTATGGCTCACCCTTGAAGTTGTTGGGAAGATAATCGCCATTTAATGGCATTATTTAGTTCGACATCATCGAAAATCCTTTCGTAGGTATTAATACAATCCGGCACTTCCATCACCGAATCCATTCTTTGGAATAGTTTTCCACCTAGACTCGCAAAGTATTTGTTTGTCTTAGTGAAATCACCTCCGGATGCCTCCTCTGGGGCACCACCATCAATAGCAACATTTAGAGTGGCTACGGCATTCTATAGCATGTTCCATATTATATTATTGAACATCATCTGTAAGTCGGGATCAGCAGCTCTAGAGCTATCTCCTTCTTCGACCATAGAGACGGATTTCCTAGAAACATTTCTTGTTAAATGACTCATCCTTCAATCTATAATAAGGACGATCGGTCTCTCTAAAAGGAATTCTGCTTAAGTAGTACTAATGTGCAGTGCGACTTCATACTATATATATACACCACTATATAGCTTTGAAAATCAAAATATATAATAAGTACGTACTCTCGTATATATAAACTCGTCCACTCTATGGCGGAAATTATTACCCCATCTCCACTGGACCACGACATCCCTTAGATTAAACTACACAACGTAAGCTCTGATACAAAATGTGACAATTGCCCTACACCGTTGGCACCCAATAATACCTGAATACTACATAGCAATAGTGCATGGTCAGTGTAAGATGATAGTCAAGGTTGTAAAATAAATCAATAACAAAACCTGTCGTCCATCACACAACGCATTGAATAAAATATAATATTAAACATCTCAAATAAAAAACAGACGAGAATGTAATAATTGAATGAAACACATAAATCAGAGTACTTAGACCCATAAAACTATACAACATAAGTGATAGAGTTTATAAAACTGATGATAAACTCAAAATAGATAATTTCACTAGTAAGCTCTATAGTGCTGCATAGTGGAATAATAAGAAATAACTGCCAAATATAACAATACGAGAGTACAACCTCTTGCTTATCTCCTGTCTAGCTCCACGCGCTCACCAGCCTTGATATCCCTAATCTACTCATTAAACTATATCCGAAATAATAGAAGTGAAGCATAAAAATTTGAGTTAGACAACAGTCTGCTGTGAGCGGTAGATAATAAATAATATAAAATCAATATACTAGGACAAGTAGTATGGAAATCAAACCTGACATGTCCCTGCATCCATAGAGTAAGCACATATGCAATATATACGCTACTCTGCATCATGCTCATCATGGGTGTACTATACATCAAAGGACTAAAGGGTGTCAAGTATCAACATCAATCGAATCTATATTGTGTGACATCCCTGAGGTGATAAGCAATCAAGCAAACATAGCATCCATCATCCATCCACACATTCACTCACTCGGTGCATTGGATGTTTGACAACTCGACTAAGCCATCACCCTAAGGGAATTAACTACCCAACATGATAGTCAACATCTTTGTTACACGGTACTCAAATCCATGCCAACTGGTAGGCCAAAAATTAGACTAACCATCATGTTAGTCCAAGGTAACAAACCTCTCATTTAAAAACAAGAATCCAGAAATCTTTAGGTGCCATCATGCACCAAGTGCATACCTCGATCTACAAGCACTATGGAAACACTTAAGTATCAACAATCCCTTTGCACACATGATCCGTAGTAGAGCTCATCCTGGAACTTTCCTTATAATGCCCACCTGATATCATCATGATTAGGAACTATTCTCGATAGCCACCATTATCTATAAAATGTCGTCATGTTTTTGGTAGACTTCCTTCAACAGTTCCTCCATCCAAGTCATGGTCACATACTATGCATCTCGAAGTACAGCTATCCATCATCGACATAATCACTTCCCATCTTGGAACCATCATCATCGAATCATGCATCATTGTCATTAAAAATCACTACTGACCCTTATGATTCAATACCGACCCCACCCTTAGCCCAAAGTAGAAATACTCAGGGCTCGAAGTAGGTATAAACGTGAAGATTTAAAGCATTCGCTCCTAGAACTCAAAGCTACCTCATAAACTTCAATCACTGAACCATCACCACTGAACCATCCCATCGCCGATCCATCCCATTACCGATCCCACACTTCAATATAACATGCCATGTTCCCTAATGTGGAACTCTCCCACGCTGATCGATTAGCATCACCGATCAATTCACCATGGACCGGTTCTAATCCATAGCCACCAATCGAACACTTAGAGAAACCCTTCCAAAGTACAACCCCAAGTAAGACCATGCCTAACTCGAAGCAAACCGTGATCCATCCCATCCCTAACATGAAGCAAACGCACCACCAATCCCTTACTTAGAATTTTCTCACCACCGTCACGCAATGCATCCATCTTCGCTTGGTACCTAAAGTAAATCTCTCCAAGACTTCAAGTGATCCATCCCATGACACGAGAAGCCTCGAAGCCAATCACTACCGATATATAGTTTTCAAATGACCACTGATCCATCTTCAATCGACTATAACTTGAGAAAATGAACGCCAAACAACTTAAAACTTGGAATGTATCCTTATTTGGCCTTACTTATTGCCTTATATAGACCATAGCAATTTGGGTCAAGTTGGCTTCGTGGATCGTTCACTGATCCATGACATTTTGTATAAATAAACTGCCATTCAATCGATGTTTTAAACAAAATAAATATCATACATTCAAGCATACATTACATGTAATGTATCCCAACAAGTATACATCCATACACATCAATGTGAAGCCTAAATCTAAAGAAGAGTATCCATAAGAACAAAAGATCCATTAGAACATGAATTTCATAAATGTTTTCCAAATCGTAAATTTACATTTTAGATTAAAGAGGCTTTAAAACATATTTTAGAGTTTAAAAATCATTTTAAAAACATCAATTTAGGGTGTAAAATGACCAGTTGGTGAGTGAAAGGTCCTAACAACTCACCTTAATCCAAAGCAAGTCCAAAGGTGCATGAAATCTTAAATGAACGATAGGTCCAAGTGATCTCCAACAACAAATCTCCAAATCCAAGTGCAAATTTTCTAATCTCCTTCTAATAACAAGATTTGGCTAATTAAAGTAGGATTTAGTATAACTTTTTAGGATAAAATTATAAAGGTGGTTTTCTCCTTATTTTTTGGGAAGTGTGTGCTGATGGAAGAAGTCCCATTAGTCCCAACATGATGCTAATCCCATAACGGCCTTCGGGTCTAACCATTAACTCACTAGTTACCCATTAAGCTTTTCAAAATCCAGTGAAACTTTAGACAGCCATAACTCGATAATGGTAAGTCCATTTCCCTATTATAACCATTCTATAGAAAGAGAAACCATCATTCTGACCTAATGGATGTGGTTTTGGACCCTAATTCAACGTTTATCAAATAGACAATGTAAGATTTTCAAGGTCTAAATCATCCGATAAAAAATCAAAAGATGGAAAATATATCTAGTAGTCATTTTCCAAAGCTACAGTTTCATACGACCCTAAAATAATATTAATATTATATAATCCGCTTATGCTTAAAAATACGGGTAATTACATAGATCCTAAATTTTTATCTAAAGGTTCGAGTAAATTTTATATTGAAAGTAATGGCACCAACAAGGAAGTCTGCAAGGCCTGGAGCAGTTGTTGGTGGAGATGACGGAGCTTCCCACTATAACGGGGTGATTAGCCAGCCGGTATCAACATTGCCAGGAACATTTGCCCCTTAAGAGATGGTCACAAGAGTGGAATTTGATAAGATGATGGCAGAGTTGAATCAAAATATGGCAAATAGATAGAATGCTTTTCTTGATAAGATGGATGCTTTCGTAGCCTTGTTAGCCCAGCTGTCACAATGGACTAGGAGAAGTAAGAGAGAAGCATCATCTATTTGATCTGAAGAGGAAAACTCATCTTCTTATGGTAAAAATAGAAGGGATGGAAAGAAAAAAGAAGATAGGACATATTACTAGAGTAGTAGGAAGGAGTGCTGGAGGAAGTGGAAGGATCCTTGCTAAGGGAATTCACATTAGTATCAATTAGAATTAGATTGATACCGATCGAAAATCGAGGATCCTAGAGGGGCAGAGGCCCAAGTTTGTGAACTTTTCTGAATCTGAGGATGATTTACAAGATGCTAGTGGTAAGGATGGTCTAAATGATGAAGCTTAGGATATTAGTGTTTAAACACCACTATAGAGCCAACTAGGCGTCAAATAAAAATCGATGGAGTGGTTCTCCCAGAGACTAGAGAACCTAGACATCAACGAGCAAACGAAGACCGTTTGCGCAGTCAAACACTCAATGTCACTCACTCTTGATAGTCATCCTTTGGATTACCGGGCTAGTGAGGAACATATTGTGGGTATGATCAAACGGTGGCTGGATTAAAAAAATGGAGAAAGAATGAAAATTTAGGTTCCACGCCTAGCAGAACTCTATTCATGGAGAATATATTAAGAGAAGAGTATCCCAGAATGTTTACGATGCCTTCAATGTCATTATATAACTAGATTACTAACCCTAGGCAACATTTATTTAAGTATGAGCGGCATATGCATGGTGCTACAGCAGTGAATTTAGTTTGATGTAGTTGTTTTCCAATTTTTCTAAATGGACTCGCGTCGATGTAGTTCACTCGGCGTACACCGAAGTCATCTCAACTTTTGATGAGTTGGTTAAGAAGTTCTTGGAGTAGTTCAAACTCCATGCTACCTGAACTATGGATGTTATGCCCTTGTTGAGCCTTTATTATGGACTTGAAGAGTCACTGAAGGGTTTCCTGAACAGATTCAATGTTGCAGTTACTGAAGTTAACAATCCAAACAAAGATATTATGTTGGTGGTTTTAGTCTGGGGGATAAATTCAGACATGGGTTTTGGAAAGTGACTAACCGACTATTGTGGAGTATTTCTACCAGAAGGCTACCAATTCTTACCCTTAGAAGAGGCAAGTCAAGCTGTTGGAAAGATTACTGGTGGACAGCAAAGGACGTAATTCAGAGTAATGTAGCATTTAATTAAATAGACGGGTGAGAGCATCGGTAATGTATTCATGAATGTTAGGAATTCTAGTAATCAAAGAAAGAGAAATCAAAGCACTAGAGGTGGCAGAATGATGCCAAAGTCATCCATTTAATATTAGATTAGAGGATTACATGCCTCTAATCGATATGCCTAAAAGTATAGACCTTGCCTTATAAGGCACAACAAGATATGGGAAACTGCCTGGAAGAGAGGTGACTAAGGCAAAAACGCGCTCTAGAAAGTATTATCACTTCCATGAGTGCATGGAAAAAAAATGAGTGCAGGCATCTTAGGGACTTCATTGAAGAGAATACACGAAAATAGAATTATAGCGATATGTAAGAGAGCCATAAGATGGTAGACGAAATGTTGGACCCTAAGGGCCAAATGCCTAAGGGAACCGATAGGGACCCAGCAGAGAAGGGCCAGCATGGATAGATAAAAGGATTGTTATAAACACGATAACTAGAGGACCTCATCTATCGGAGAAAGGAAGGAATGAGATGAAGCGGTACGTGAGTTCGTTGAGGCACTTACCGCAGCAGAGTTGCTTCACCATCGAGGATGACGCTTCAGCTAAGAAGCAATGGTTGGTCACGAATGACATCATCTTTCAGAATAGGGATTCGCATGAGGTTGAAGCACCAAAATTTGATCCCATTGTGGTAACGGCCACTGTATGTCTTGCTACAGTGCACTAAGTCTTGGTAGATAGTGGAAGCTCAGTGAATATTCCGTTCAAAAGAACATTTGATCAGATGAGGATAAGCACAAAGGATATCAAACCTTAATAGTTCGGGATTTAAGGATATACCGACAAGGCAAAGTAACCAATTAGGACTATTGATTTTCTATGGAATTAGGAGATGGAGACCACAAGTTTGTGCGAGTTTTGAAGTTCATGATTATGGATGAGTATTCAGTGTATAATACTTTTTTGGGTCTAGTGGACCTTGTTAATTTGATAATAGTGCCAGCTCCTTGGTGCTTAACGATGAAGTTCCATATGGAAAATGGGTTGATCGATTCGAGGTGACTAGAATATTGTTAAGGAATGTTACATCGTTGGGCTCGGGAAGGAAAAACGATGGGAAAAAAGAAAGAATGCGGAGAGAGCTCTCTACATCAAAAGTCCGAAAGCATAGCAGTAAACGCCCTTGCCTTGGTTTAGGAACCATAGCAAATTTTATAATTCTATGGATCATAGGAAGTAATCAGAGAAATTAGTGTCGGCACCATTTGATTTTATGACCAACGTTTCGTTCGATATTTATGATTCTACTCGAGTCCTTAAGATCGGATCTTAGCTCAAGACTGGATTGAGGAAGGAATTGGTTAGATTTCTATGAGCAAAGCTGGATGTGTTTGCTTGGATGCATTTGGATATAAGTAGGATATCACTGGAGATAACATGTCACGCACTGAATATGGACCCAAAGTACCCTCCAATAAAACAGAAAAGACACAGCCTGGATTCGGAGTGATCCGATGCGTTAAAGGAGTAACCGGATAAGGTAACGACTAATGATTTCACCTACAATTCTTTATACCCTGAATATGTATCAAACCCTATTTTGGTCAAAATAGCAATCAGGAAGTGGCATACATGCATCTATTACTCAGACTGGAATAAAGCATGCCTAAAGGACAACTTCCCATTGCCCAAGATTGACCAATTGGTAGATAGGACCGCGGTGCATGAGTTACTTTCTTTCATTAATTCTTACTTCAGTTATTATCAAATACCAATGCATGTTGCAGATCAGGAGCACATAAGCACTATAACAGATTTGGTATTGTACTACTACTAAGTGATGTCATTCGATTTGAATAACACGGGGCTACTTACTAGAGATCGGTGAATTCCATGTTCAAGGACTAGATCGAACGAACGATGGAAGTGTATGTAGATTAAATGCTCTTTAAGTCGTGATATCAACGAACCACATGAATGAACTTTAAAAGATGTTTTAAGTTTTGTGAAGGTACCAAAATAAGTTAAATTTATTGAAGTGTACTTTTGGAGTTGCATTAGGGAAGTTCCTAGGATTTATCATGAATTCAAGGAGTATTGAGGCTAAACCAGAGCAAATTAACATTTTAAGAAACGTAATAGCCCCGCCCATAAGGAGAGAGATGCAAAGCTTGAACAGGAAGGTTACCATATTGAGTCGATTCATCTCAAAGGAAAATAATAAGTGTATACCATTCTTCGATGCCCTAGAGAAGTAAATAGGAAAGTTCGTATGGACGAAAGAATGCTAGGAAGCTTTCAAGGAATTACTAAGTCATATGGAATGACCACTAATCCTATCCAAGCCTTCAGATAAAGAGGATCTATTCAACTATTTGGTCATGTCTACTCACGCAGTGAGTGCATCATTGGTACATTAGGAGGTGAAGGTTTAGAAGCTAGCGTATTATATCAGCAAGTGATTTACTAGAGCTGAAAAGAACTATACGAAGCTGGAAAACATCTCATGTCGCTTGTTAAATGCATCAAGGTAGTTATGACTGTACTTCTAGGCCCACCCAATAAAGGCGCTTATGGATCAGCCCTTAAAGCAAGTATTGCACCGACCCAAGACTTTAAGAAGGTTGTCAAAGTGGATATCAAACAGAGCTAGCTCGACATCACTTACTTTCAAGGAAGGCGATAAGAGGATAAGCATTGGCGGATTTCATCACTGAATTTGCCATCTGGGATGGAGAAGAGGAAGACATATGTTCATACTTCCTCAGTGGAAACTATTTGTAGATGGAGCTTCTAATGAACATAGTTCTACGGCAAGGGTGGTAATCATGACTCCAGAAGGATGGTTGTTTTTCTACTCATTGAACCTAGAGTACCTTGTGATGAATAATGAAGTTGAATATGAATCGTTGATAATGGAAATAAGGATAGCAAAGGTGCAGGGGTTAAGGATGCTTCATATATTTAGCGACTCTCGGTTGGTGGTCTATTAGGTAAAAAAGGAATCCAAGCAAAGGTGCAAGACTTATCCCTTACTTGATGAAGACATTGGAACTGTTAAACGACCTCAAAACATTACGTAATTACTCACATCCCTAGAGAAGAGAATAAGAAGGCAATTTATTAGCCAAGCTAGTTAGCTATGGAGATGCGCAGCTCTTGGGATTAGTTTAGTGGAGGTTTTATCGGCTTCAAGCATCGACCAAATGGATGTCAACTGGATTTTGGAGGCCAGTGAGGGGATAGTCATTGATGACTCTAATCAAGGACTATTTGCTTAAATGTACTCTTACGAAAGGAAAGAATGAATAATGAAAACTCGTTCATAAAATGCCACCATACATAATGCAAGGAGTGCTACAAAGGAGAGCTTGTCAACCTTTATGCTTTAATGTGTAACCAAGAGGGGCTAGGAAATCCATGAGACTAGCCGTGGTGACTCCGCTGGGGGTAAACTATAGTAAAGAAGATACTTTACCATTGATTTTTCTAGCCAACAACAAATCGAGTTAATACCATTTACACCAAATGTTGCAATCGATGCCAGAGGTTTGCAAAGATTTCAAGAGCCCCATCCACATAGCTTATGCAAACGTTTAAACTGTGATTGTTTATAGTTTGGGTAATTGATATAATCAGTGTGCTACCAATGTCAATAAATCGCATCCATTACCCATTTCCCATTTCCATCCATTACCCATTTCCATAACTCAAACCCGTTTTGAGATCACACATAACTCCCTTTTCAATTCAACCCATTTAACTTCCTTAAGTTAAATTCAATTCATTTAATCTAGTCAACCTTACTCAATTTGAATTCTCCATTTCAAATTTTAAACTTCTTATCAATATCCTTTCCCACTTATAAGTTCAAAAACTTATTTCTCTTTGGGTTTACATCAGATTTCAGGAGAAAATTCAAAACTCAACACTTAGTGTTTACTTCCAATCAACTTGATATTATGTATACCTAATTATATATGCATATTTATTTCATTTGCACACTAAGTCATACTTTAAATTTTAAACCTTTCTTGGTTTTTAATTCAACAAATTCCTTTAAAAAAATTAAAACAACTTCTGTTTTAAAATAAGATTCCTACATTCAAAAATATTCTGGATAGTATTATTTATTATATCTTTTTAACATTTTAAAATAATTCAAATTTTCTGGACTTAGATTTTAAAACTTCACAGTTTAAACCCTTTTCAATTTATAACTTATACTTATATAAATTGTTACTTCCTTAAAACATTTCATTCTTGCATCACTATTGTTTATTTTAGAAAAATAAACATTCGTTTATTTAGAAAAACATCCCTTTATTAAGATACAGTACCCAATGTATGATAATTACCAAGATTATTATATCTAGAAACCAATTCACTATTATCTCATAATTTATTGCATAATAAAAATCGGAGTAACTTATTTCAAACACTTTGAAAAACACTTCTACAAATTTTTCAGGATTTTAATCTCTAGTTTGAATCCAATTCTAGCTTAGCCTATTGTATAGTTCATATTATCCAATTCCCATTTGGTTGTATACATTATCACTTCAATTCCTATGATCTTATCCAATCAACAACCAATTATCTTAATATATATAATAATTAGAAAAAAACTATTGCTTTACACATCGAAATATAAGCTTATATAAAAATCATTTTTAAAACCGTTTTTAAAATCATTATATAAGAAAATAACAAATACGCTCTTATATAATACTCTCAACTCATTCTAGGGTACTACTGACCCTATTAAATGAGTAACCCCTACCAGAGCCAAGGTTCTCGCTTAACCTTCAGCTCTGATACCAAATGTAACGACCTAAAATTTTCAACTTCGAAAATTTGACATAAATATGTTCACTGTAGAAGTGCTGAACAATTGAACATTGAAAATTCCAGATTGCTAGCGTAAAGAAGAAAAAGAGGTAGAAGAAGAAATCGAAAACAACAGCATAGAATCTCACAATCGCAGCGGATCAAAATAACAGCATTTATACTAAGAAAGCTGTAAATGTCAATTTATATACAATATATCATAGTACACAATCATTCGCAAATAAACTGGACGGTTATGATAACTTATTGGAAATCATAATTACATTTATGTAGCATATTTCTTAAGTTCGTTTCTTAAGTTCGTAGCATATTTCTTAAGTTATTGGAAATCATGGTACAATCATTTCATTCTTAACTTATTGGAAATCGATTCTTAACTTATTGGAAATCGATTTCAGTAGCATATTTCTTAAGTTCATTTCTTAAGTTCAAAGAAAGTCGATTTGAGTACAGTATTTGTTCTTGTCATGTTCATTTCTTAACTTTTTAGAAAATCAATTTGAGTACAATATTTGTTGTTTTCAAATTTATTTGTTGTTTTTTTATAAAATCGATTTCAACAGTATATTTATTGTTACAAAATCGATTTCAATAGCATATTTCTTCCCATTATGTTCGTTTCTTAAGTTTAAAGAAAATCGATTTGAGTACAGTATTTGTCCTTGTCACAATCATTTCTTAACATTTTAGAAAATCAATTTGAGTTCAATATTTGTTGTTTTCGTATTTATTTGTTGATTTTTTTAACAAAATCGATTTCAATAGAATATTTGTTGTCGTTATATTCGTTACTTAATTTTTTACCAAATCGATTTTAGTATAATATTCGTCGTTGTTATCTTCATTTCTTAAACTTTATACAAAATCAATTTAAGTATAATTTTTCTTAACGTTTTGTTAACTAAATTATACGCTTTGTAACGTATTTTCAAACTCTTTTAACTAATAAAATTTTAAGTTACAGATTTTGTAAGCTAAAATTAGAAGTTAGCACTAATAATAATATATTAAAATAAATTATTTTTATACTAAGCACCAACAATTATAATTAACACACGCTAATTAATTAAAGAATATTACTTATGTTTGTCCGTACCTACTTAGGAGCATATTAATCAATAATTGTACACTAATTTTCACATAAACTGTAACAAACATCATTTTCCACTATAACAAACATTCGAATAAACTTATCAATAAACATATTAATCAATAATAGTAATTTTCAGACTTTAAATCGACCCTAACTTTTCATTAAATTAAACAATCAAACCTCATACTAACGTCTCCAAATCAACTAACACACTATTATCATCAACTAATACATAATAATCATCAATTTTAAATCAAGAATCGACTACTTTTCTAAACTATGGTTTTAATTTATCCTCAAATCAACTAATAAACTATACCATCATCTGATAACAACCAATATAAGATATTCATACCAATACAGATCATAAAATTAATTATCAAATAAGAAAAAAATTTGCTACATAAAGCAATTGACAAAAAGTAACATAATTTACCTAGTTAGGGCTATGGATGGTGAAAGTAGAGAGTCTATAAATCATTGATTTCAGCTCAGTAGTTCCCAATACCTATTTCATGCACAACTTCTGCAACATGCCTGCAATCATGTCTATCCATGAATCAAAATAGACCACTTGCAACTCATCGACTGACTAAGTATATCATATTATCTTCAAACAAATTGCTTAGGGAAAAACACAAATTATGTTTGAGAATTGTACTATGATTAATCATAAGTAAGAACACAATTAAAACATTATCAAACCATACTTTTTATTATATACGATGAGGATAGAAAAATAGTATATAGATAAGGTTTATCATGTTATGCACACAGATATCATTAAATACGCCAGTTAACAAAATATGCTGGTGAAATTATAGAGTAATTGAAATTTATGCATAGAAATAGCCCAATCTAATGTTGTGAACATATGGTTATAAAATTATGGTTAATAACCCATTAAGCATAATTTTTCAAAGTTTTCAAAATCAATCACGTACTTGATGGTAGCAGAATGAATTGAATAAACTCACATGATGCATATAAGATATATGTGAAATAAAATAAATTGAGTACATATTCTATTAAAGTATTGAAACTGAATGGCTATTTCAAAGAAAAACCATGGCAGAGGAAGTTAACAACATGCGTGATGATCATGCTTACAGAAGAAAATTAATCTCACATGCTATTATTTATCTATCTCTTAAGAAATGGCGTTGTCCATAAACTATATTACATAATTTTTAAAATATATTCACTGCACTTGTAAGCATAAGAACTTCAAAATAGTAACTCAATGCATGGATACTCTATGTTCTATCATTTTCTCTATCGCTTAAATCAAACCCATGGAACATTTGAAAACTTTATTACACCCTTTCTTTTTTTGTAACAGCCAATTAGTTGACTTCATGTGTTATGGATTGAAGCTTGAATGCATTCCTATAGGTAAAACAAACTTAATTAGAATTTTTTGAGAATATTATAATGTTAGCGAATACTTTAAGGCCAATATGCTTAGTCACACAATTTAATTAAGAACGCTTTTGCCTCAATATGTCATGAACACATTCATCAAACTTTAGGCTATTGAAGTGTTTAATGTTCAAATTTTAAAATCCACAAATTTCATTTTAACATGTGAAACTTGAAATATTCAATGAACTTCGTTATCGTCGTCCTCAGTGCAAAACACATTTCAAAAGAACTATCAACTATGTTACTTTTATAACTTCGTAAAATGCAAATTTGGGTGATGGATATACCAAATAAACATAACATGCATTAATAGTTTTGATGTGTCTCTCTCTCTAACCTCAAAAGCTTTATAGCCAACTCATACCCTTGAAAGTAACTAAATTATAACAGTTGATATCTAATTACTTCAAAAACTAACTGTGTGAAGAAGCAGATCCAATATATAATCCTATGCCCATGCACAATTTGGGACCGACTTATGTATGCATGCATATTTAAGGATAAAAGCGAAATGACTACATGATAACAATTTAAAGTGTATGGTAAACTGAATTCAACACTTATCCATTTGCAATATGTTATAACAATAGAGGAAAAATGGCTTCAATTTCTATATTACCTAAAATACTGATTATAATTATTGATTCAAAAATATTAACTTTTGGTTGTCAAATTTTGTCACAATAGGGTGATTTATTATAAAGAAGATGTTGATCCCATGCTAATTATGCTTTCTAAAGAGGTATTAAAATTCTAATGATCATAGATACCTAAAATTAATTTGGAACAAATTAGAGATACAAAAAAGTTCGAATGTCAATCTATTCCCCATTTGTACGTATACGTACATGCATGCGTACACGCACACATATTATGCGTGTGTGTCTATAAACTTGTTGCGTCAAATATGAAAACATTTATTAGTCATATTGAGACACAACTCATGATTTTTATGCAAGTATTATGCTCAACTTTAAATCTGCTCTTATTATTTGGTGTTTCTTTACATATGCCATCAATCATTAATTTAACAAATTTATTTACACTTATGGAATTCAATTTTTAATAAAGAAAAAAAAGATAGCATTACCATAAATATAACCTTTTTTGCTGCCTTGAAGGAGCGTAAATCTAATGCCGGATATACGAACATGGATTTTGCTTTGTAACCGCAGCGAGGAATTCAATACTGAAAATCGTATAAAAATAGAAAGAATAAACTCATCAATTCTAGAAAAAGGTTAATAATCGAAATAAACTCTTCTTCTCCAGTAGGGGTCAAAACTTAATGTCTAATGGTAAGAAGTTGACCAAAGAAGACATAATTATGTTTCTCTTAATTTCTATAGTACATAAATAATAAAGTGTGGAAATCGGATTTTAAAAACAAAATTCCTGACCTACATTTCACACTGAATAACATTAAAGGTAAAACTAATAAGTTTATTAAAATGCTATGTGAAATGGATGTTATTTAATGTAATATACTATGCTAAAAGGTATATACGTGTTGGAACTTCACTTTACAAAGTTGATGTTCACATTGAAAAAGGATCATGAATGTTCAAGTGTAGTTTTAATGCATCTTAGAATAACGCATAATCCTAACTTGAGGTTTTTAATCCACACATCATGTGTAAGAACCAAGTTTACCATTATGGCATGTAAGAACATGGGCATAGCCTTGTCATCCGTAAAAAGCAAAGTGGCAATTTAATGAATAAATTTTCAAGTCTACATTTGTGTTATTATAAAAATTAAACCAATAATGATGTTTTAGCTTAATTACAAACTATATATATATATATATATATATATATATGACATGAAAAAACAAGTATCTTGATAAAAAAATGTTGCTTGTTGCTTCCAATTTGTGTGAGCTAGTGAGGTAAAAGAAGCTATGCAGATGGATAATTCAAATTTAAACAAACCTATGAGAAATTCTAACATATTTTTAGACAAATACAAAATAGAAATAACATGTCATAGAATTATATGCATGATCAGTTACAATAATGACCTTGTTCCTTGCAGATTCAAAATCTAAAGAGGTTAACATGCCAAAAATGGCATAAATTTCAATGAAAATTTGACAAAAAAACAAATCAATGCATACCGTTTCAGTGTAAAGACTAAAGATGAAAAAGCAAATCAATCTTGTACATGGGGAGCGAAAATCAATGAATAGATGTACAGCTTGAACTATGTTATTCTAAATCTCCAATAATAATAATTGCATATCAAAATGTCAAACACAAATAAAAATTACAGCCCTATTAGTTCAAAAGTGGATGGAAAAAATGCTTGCTGCTCTTAAATATCTTTAACAGGTTTAGGGAACTACCAATTATCATCATTTACACCCACTTACCATCCATGTTTTGTGTATCCTATAAAATTGTCCATATATTAAATGTTTACAAATATTTAGCAATTAGAGGGGAAAAATAGTATTAAACAGTAACAGTCAAATGTAGGCTTTGCTATAGACGAAATTCTCAAACATGTCATGTGTAATTATAAACCACCTCAACTACTTTGAAATATAATAACACCATTTGTAATCATTATAGAACAACGTAGGAATAAATGGGCAGTATAGTACCTCGGTAAAAATCAAAATTTCAGGAAAAAATACACAAAGAAGATGAGTTTTGAATTTTCATTTTTAAACTTCAATAATTTCAAACTTGCAAAATGAATGAAAAAATCTACAACATTTAAAGTTCCTTGAGTTTGAGAATAAGTCTAATACAATATTCCTTATATATATGTATATATAAAGAAGTTGGAGAAATGAATAAAGAGGCTACTGTTTTACTATAACCATGCATAGAGGGACATATCCTTGTTTCCAACAAATGAAAAATTCTATTCCAAAATATAAACTATGCCAAATATTTATCAGTAGGTAGCTTTATATTTTTTGCTATCGGTATAAAAAATTGGAATCAAAGAAGAAGCTATGTATTAAAAAAGTTGTATATGTTAGTAGAATATATATGTGGCAAAGAAATCGAGTCAATTTAGGTGCCATTAAAGTGCTAAATTTATTAATTACTGTTACTAAATATAATTCAGTATAACCAAACAATAAGAAAAAAGATAATGTTAATGTAGTAAAGCTAGGGAGCAAAAGGATCACATATGCAACTTCAAATATAGTGAACCAAAACTAAATAGAAAACCTATTAAGGTCACAGCTGGCATTATATTCAACTTGGTTTGCTTTTTTCCTGTTTTTTTACAATATTTTCAAGGCCTATTGAAATAAACTTGTAAGCATATTCGCAGCTGGCATTATATTTAACCTCTTAAAATGGATCACAAATAAATTTTAAAATATATTGAACATTCATTATTTTTGAAACTCCAGATATAAACTTAAACAATAAGGTTACGCTTTCAGGAATTATTAGAGCCTATCTTGTTACAATGTGTAAAACTCCCTTGTTAGTCACTAACTTTTATTTTGAATTAAGCTTTCTCACATACCATAAATTATATGAAAATTAATTTATCTATAAAATTATTTGAAGATTATGAAAATCAATAGTAATTTATCGAAGTATCTTTATGTGTTTTATTTTAAAATTATATAAAACATTATTACTCTACAATTTCATATAATATAGTGAAAATCATTAAAACCAATTAATGGCTTAACAAATATGTAAATAGGATGGAAAATGACAATAAATGTTGGACAAAGTGAAAATAATGGCAAATATACTAAATGTATTTGATCCTTAAAGGTCAGAAACAAAGTGAAAAGTTGCATAAGATAGATTTAGTTAATATCAAAAAATGTGAAAGACCCTAACATAAAAATATACCGTCTTTTGGACATTACCAAACTATTTTTGGCATACACATGAATAATGGGGAGCATATTATTGATATTACAATATTAACAATATTTGCTATATAATTTGTCCAATGTATGCCAACTATTTGTTGTTTCTCAGATTATATATAGAGGTTATACAAAAAGGGAAGTAAGGCATGGTAAGAAATACAAATTTGGTTTATAGCTAAAAAGCTATCATTTAAAATTCCAATGAAACTGATTAAAATATATTAGACAGAAGAAAGTACAACGAAAATAAAACTAAATTATTATTTTAGGAATTGCTACTTCAAGTGTTATTTCTTCGAACAACGTTGTAAGTACGTCAGTCAAACCTAGTAAAATTAATTTCATGCAATAGAATATAAACAACGTATTACGACGCTAATGGTTTCAAAAATGGAACAAATTTACATGCAATCATCCAAACATTAGAAGAAGGGAAAAAAAACAAACAAATCCCATTAATATCAGGTATGACTAAAGGGATGAAGAAAACACTGATCACATCTTCAGGTTCATTAGGTCCAGCATGACGTTTTGCAAAGAAGACCCATGGTTGGAATTAACAAACAACTGATGCTTGTGTAATCTTTCCTTAAATTGCATGTGCAATAGCTTCTGCTTTTGTATCAGCACCTGTTTAAATTGCATGGGAGAAACCTCGTAAAACAGTCAATATGATGGCAAAGTAAAAAGGTGCAAATAATCGTTACTAAGCACTAACGAAGATATCTACTAAATATAATTTTGGGAATTGTGTTTTTTTATTACTATCTTAATGTGCCTAGGTTTAAAATAACATGTGGTTTATTTTTAAACTAAACTTAATGTTATTTCACATTATTTGCCACATTTATCATTCCTCTTTAATGAGCGATTCCAGTTTTCACACATTTTGACTTAGCTATCAAAGTTCAATTTTGTTGGTTTACTGTTGGAATTTGGTCAACTTAGTATTTGATTTTATTCAAAGTTCTAAGTTTATCGTGTATTCAAATATGCATTTGGTCGGTCCTTAATTTGATTTAGTTAATTGTTAATATTGTGGTATCATTGGGATATATAGGATAGTTACAATGAGTGAGAGAAATTTTTCCATAGAATAAATATATATGGTGACTTTTTTACATTCATGTTACTAATCCTCATAGTCGACTATTTAGGATATTACATAGATGCATGCAGGAATATTAATCATTAGAGAAAGTTATGCTTCATTTAAGCGATCTGATTGTGATTATTTTTTGTTGACTCAAGTTTATGTTTGCATAATTCACACATGTAACATTATATAAGATTTTTCGTATTACAGATGTGTTTTAATTTCATTTTATGTAATTAGTTTGTTGTATTGTTTGTTATATTGAATTTTAACTATTATCATCTCTTAAAATCATTTCACCATAATTTTTCATCATTTGTATACATAACCATTATCAGTATACATTTAGGACAGACTAATCATTTCGCCATAATTTTTTCATCATCTGTATTCATTTAGAACAAACTGTAGTTCAAGTAGGACATTATTGATGGGATGTATTCAAGTTAATTGTGTTTTTCTATTACAATTAAATATTTATGAATATTACTATCTTCGTATATGGGAATTGATTTTATTTACTTATATAGACAATATATTTTATATTATTGGCTGACTGTTACTGACTAAAAAAACCTCTAATACATTTATGTCCGCTAACAATGTTATGCGTATCTTAATATTATATTTTTGGCTGACAGAGTTACTCTTCCCAGCTTGAAACTAAGAGAACCCACGTTACTTATTTTCCTAGAAACGAATATATGACACACTAACAGACATGCTAAACCACATTTAGCACATTAAGTAAGCCCACATCAAACATGCTATATCATAATTTCAAATTATTAGACCACAATACATCTTGCATTCCGGTATTTTCACACACAATTGAATTAAACACAAAATATTTATAACTTTTTCGATATGGAAGATAATGACTTATCTTTTCCTAAAGCTTTTACAATGATGGGCATGCTAGTATCAATTACTAGTGAATGTATCCAATAGAGACATGGGAAAAAATTATCATTGGATCTTACATGACCACAATCTGTTTATATGTTTCATTTGTCTTCAAATTTAGCATTGAACAGTCCTACAAATAACACATAAGTATGACAGAGGTGCAAGAAAAATAAAAATCAAACTTAATATATGATTGGAAGAAAGAAAATTAACCTAAACGAACACTGTGTGACAATTTCAGCGTAAAGGATGAGGGTGGAAACCTTTGACAATGCGGATATGGTAGAAAGGGCAGTGGTGGGATGATGCAGTGAAGGTAGGTCTGAGCTTCGGATTCGAAAGGGTTGGCGATGCTAGTAGGAGGAAAGGTCAAATTGGGGGGAATTGAATAGTTAGGGTTTTGATGAGAAGAGAGGAAGGGTGAACGATTAAAATTTATTGTTCTGAAGGAATAGGAGTAATAAATAGCTGTAACGGTTAAGTTTAAAATCGCAAAGGCTTATAAACAATGGAAACCAAACCCGATAACAATAGTATAGAATAGATAATATAGATTTGGAGACTGTTCAGTTGCAAAATTCAAGGGGGGCTTGTGTGCTCTTGAAATTGAACTGGTTATTCATATTATAGTACAGATAAATGATTCATATTTATTAACAGATCAATCTGGGCATTTCACATCATAGAATATTAGTATTTAACATACTAGAGATATTAAATAATCCAAAGCATTCAATGCAAACTAATCATTCATAGGCAAGATTAATTAATCACACAATTTCCAATTAATTTAATTTACACCAAATTTTTAATTACTTATAATTTTGCTTAATTAGCATAAATTAATTACAATCATTTATTTTTATCTTAATCAAATGTTTGAAATTGATTAATTATTAACTTATAAAATCATTTAAAACCTTGGATTAATTAAAGTTTAATACGTTTTCCTTAATTTTCAACTTAATTACATCATTAAATTTATTTTAAATAAAGTTAGGAATTAATTTAATGTAAAATTAACCTAATATATAATTACCCTAAATCAAAACAAATTAAGTTCAAAACATTTTACAATAGTTCATTCTGGTAATTGTACTTGTTTTTGGCATGACCGTTGGATTTCAGCATTACCTCTTAAATTGGAATTTAAATAGCTTTATGAAATCTGTAATTTTAAATTTACTTTAATTAATGAAGTTTATTCTCTTGAAAACGATTCTCCTTGGAATTTTAGCTTTAACAGAATTTTAGTAGGTTCAGCCCTTAGGCAACTTTCATTGCTTTATGTTAGATTAAATCTTTATAGTATTGATAATGATATTATTAGTTGGGAATGGGATAAGAGTAAGAAATATACTCCCGATTCTTTTTACAGATTTATTATCAGGTACAATAAACAACTCTTTTAAATTTATTGGAAATCTAGTGCTCCTCTTAAATCTAAATTTCACATGTGGTTAATACTGCATGGAAAATTTAATACAATAGAATTTTTAAAGAGAAAAAACATTCAAAATGATAATAAATGTTATTTTTGTAATTTACATTTTGAAGATATTAAACATATATACTATGATTGCATGGATTCTTATTACATTCTAAATAATACCCTTAAAATTTTTAACTTTAATATAATAACTAAAATTTCAGATTGCGACTATTATGGGAATAATTTAAGATTTAGGTTTAAAAACAATATTAGATTCTTACTTGACACTTTATTCATTATTATTTGTTGGCATATTTGGTTTGAAAGAAATCAAATAATTTTTAATAATAGTAGTAGTCATTTAACAAATTGATTTTTACAATTTCTTCATTTTGTTTTAATTGGAATTCTAATTCCAAATATAAATTAGCTAAAAATAAAATATTTACAGGGTATCTTAATAAGGTTAGTTATAATAATAATTTAATAATATATTTAACATTCACAATAGTAATTGTGATATCCCGGAAATTTAAGCAATATAAATTTAATAATCTGTGTGAAAATTAAATTAATTTGATAACAATTGTTAATAAGATTTGAATGGATTTAATAATCTTCTTTTAAATAAATATTTAACTGTTACTTTATCTTTTAAAAGCTAATTTAAATTTTTTCTATTTATAATGTATATATGTATATATTGGTATATATTATAAATAGATAAGTTTTGTTTTTAAATTTAATAGATAAAGCTATGTTTTCTAATTCTAGTATTTTTCATAATTTGGAAATTTAATATTGAATAAATAATAATATGATTTTAAAAATACTCAAGACAAAATTAATTTATTTAAAAATAAATTCTAGCCTAGGTTTAAATTTAAATAAAAAGATTGTTTTGTTCTTTTTAATTTAGCTTTATAAAATAAGTAATTTATATTTTGAAGAGATTGTTTGTTTTATAAATTATTTTAACTTAATAATGAGTTTTATATAAACAATATTAATAATGTAATGTTTTCACAAATGAATTTTTATGGAAATTTGTTATTTCAAATCTATTTATAAAGGGAAGCTATGATTTGAAATTTCAAAAAAATGAAGTCTTTCAAAATGTTTAAAGTAAAATACACTTTATAACTATTAAGAAAAAATATAGATCAAATAATGGTTACAAACATAAGTAATAAATAAATAATAAGTAAATGGAGTATTTAATAGTTTAAGTTTAAAAATAAAAGAAAGGTAGAATTGTAAATTTGTTTAAGTAAAAAAGTATGTATTTATACTTAGGTTAAAAATTTATGACATTTGCTAGAACAACTTTGTGTATGTACATAAGCTAGGCAGGCAAGTATATATATGTATAAAGTACAAAAGCAAGCTGGGATTGTGTAAAATAAAATAAAATAAGAAAATATGCAGGAAAAAGGAAAACAAAATTTCAGGCTAGAATAAGTAAAATATTGTGTGTAGCCTGTAGAACTTGGAAATGCAAAGTAAAGTAAGTATAAACAAAGTAAAAGCATATTTGGCATAAGTAAAACATAACCAGACTTTGTATAAATAGGTCTGTAGCCTGTAGATAAAAATGCAAGGCAAGGAAATACAAAGTAAATTAATATACGTATGTACATATAGTACTTAAACATTAAATGCTAGCACAACTTAAGTCAGTTCGAATTGCTTAAAAATCAACTCAGCCTCCTAATTAAAAAGATCTTGCCTGATAAAACAAGAACAAACAGTGTATCAGGCAAATAAGCAAACCCAGATAACACCTACCCTATACAAACTTATCTTTCTATATACATATCAAACCAGAGGAAAATTATATTGCAAGCTTCTTCATTTTTTATATATACAAACTCAATTATAAAACTGGAAACATTACTCAACAAAAACAAGGAGATTTGGAAGATTGAAAGCAAAACAGTTCCCAGTTTTAAAGATTTGGCTGTTTCAAAACAATGGTGCTCTGCTCCTTTTCTTTAATCAAGGTGAGTAACGTCACAATTTAATAGTTTAAGTATATAATTGTTCTGTTGCAAGTTTTTTTTTCCTTTGGAATTCAATTTGTGTTGGATATATTTCTTTTGTATAACTCTGTGTTAAGTATGAGTATTGTGATGAGCATCTCTGTATTTTTACCTGACTTTAGTTCTAGGTTTAAAATCCTCAACAAAATTTCATTTTGTTCTTGATTCAAGCCTTAACAAGACATAAGCTTGAACATAAAATGTTGGTATTAACAGAAATCTGAGTTTAAAAATTGTTTAAGGGGAAAAACAGTGGTATTAGTTCAGGAAAATATCAAACTACAGTAGAAAACTAAAATAAGTTAAACCTCAATGGTTATAATTCATGGATTCAGAGTTATGAATCAAATACATAAACCAGAATATGATTTTTAAAATTAATATTATGATTTTCAGTCAAGTGGTTTAGGTGCAGTTCGTTTTTGAACTAAAGTTGGTTTTTGGGTGATTTTTGGTGATCTTTGTGACTGGAGGTGGTCGGGTTGTGCGAGGAGGTGGAGGAGCTTGCCGAGGTGATGGAAAAAATAGTTGGGGTGGTCACGGCCACGGTGGCGACAGCGGCAAGCGATTGAAGTTTCTAAACCTAATATTATTGATGCACACATATTTGATCGCCACGACTTCGTCGTAGCGTCGAATGTGGCCGGGTTTAGAGGGGTGGTGCCTAGGACGTAGATGAGCATGTGGGCAAAGGGGCGGTGATGCTGGGGGTCGGAGTTGCCATGCCGAGGCGCATTTGTGAGTGGGTGATGGGTTCGAAAGTTGTCGAGCTATACTTGATTTTGATTGACAATGCATTAGGGTTGTTCGTTGATTCGTGGTCAACGTTGGAGCGATTTGCGACTTGCGACTTGAAGGGGATGGTCTCGATCGCCAGAGTCCGACGCCGCCTCCGTGCATGTGCACGGTGTCCATTGGTGGATGTTGTTGGGTTGTTCTGGAACCTGAAGAGTTGGTAGCTTGGGTTGGAGCGGGGACACTCGAGTTTTGCTCGAGTTATTTCATGATTCACTCGGAGTAGATCGAGTTTTGACCCAAAGCAATGAAGAGATGGGCTCGAGTATAGGTTGGTTACAGGTTTTGATAAAAACCTGTCATTGTTTTCTTTGGGAGGATTTTGTTTTTCTCGGGTTTTACTCAGGTCATTCGAATTGGTTACTTGAAGCAGGGAAGGTGAGGATTCGAAACAAGTTTGTTGCCTCGGGTTATTTTTTTCATGCTACAGGTTTTTATTAAAAAAACTGTCTGTAAGTTGAATTTCTAGCAAATTAAAATGAAACTTAATTTGTAAACTAGATTTAAACAAAGTTTAAATCCAGTTTGAAGTTTGAATTCAAGTTTATTTTTGAATTCAAATTTGAAATGAAATAAAAGTTTAAACTGTTTAAAGGTGGGTTTTCATGTTTTCAGATTTTAAATTAATTTAAAGTTGAAAACAGAATTTAAACTGTGATTTAAATTCAAAAATTTAAAGTATAGATTCAAATGAACTTTGGAATCTTAAGGTTTTAAAATGGATTTGGATTTGGAAAATCAAGTTTTTAATTCAAGTTATTAAAAGAAAGTTTAAATCAGAATTTTAAAAGTTAAATAAATTGTTTAACTTGAATTTGCAAGTTAAAATACAATGTAATTTAAGAGCTAAGTTTATAACTAAAAGTTAAGTAGTTTAATTTAAAGGCTTCCTTATATAAGTTTCGTATGTAAGAAATAAATGCTATTTATATTTATTTAAAAGATTTCAAATTGTGTTTAAATTTGGTTGATATTTAAATAAATAACCATTTTGAGTCTTAAATTCAAAATGGGATTTGAAATTAAATCTAAAAATGAAGTGTTCTAATACACATTAATATTAATTACGTCATTAATAAAGAAATGAATGATCTTAGGAATAACTAAGATGTTTAAATGATTTAATGAATAAGTTAATTAAGAAATGACTTATGTATTAATAATTTAGATCAATTTATAATTAGAAATTAATTAAGAAAGTAATTTAAGAAATGTTATTAGTTAATGAAGAAAATTAACTAAGGATTATTACTTAATTAATTAATTCTAATAATTAATTAGATTAATTAGATAATCTATTGTAAATTGTAAATGTAATTACTTGATAAAAATAATTAAGAGATAAATTACTTATTGTAATTAATTTTGATAAAATGATTAAATTAAGTTAATTAATTTAGTTTAATTAATTTAAGAAAATCATTTGATATATTGATAAGTGTAATTACTTAGTATCTTCAATGGAGCATAATTACTTAAGGAATTAATTAATGTTAATTACTGAATGTGACTAGTAAAAGATGATGTGTTAATAAAGTAATTTGGATAATTACTTTTGTAATTAATCAAGGGATTAATTAATGG
Organism: Allium cepa; assembly: GCA_030765085.1. Taxonomy (NCBI): domain Eukaryota; kingdom Viridiplantae; phylum Streptophyta; class Magnoliopsida; order Asparagales; family Amaryllidaceae; genus Allium; species Allium cepa. The sequence goes on along the minus strand of CM060931.1, from coordinate 267,919,525 downwards.
AGATAATTAATTATGGGATGATTAATTTACTAATATAAGTAATTAAGGGTAGTTAATTACTGTTTTGTTATTAATCAAGGGTGATTAATAATTGAGTTAAATTAAAGATGAATCATGTAATGTAATTAGTTTAACCAAAGTAATTTAATTTAAATCTAAATTAGAGATCATTAATTAATATAATTAATGATGTAATTTATAATGGATTAATTAGGGAATAATTAATAATGTGGTGATTTATTTATGTAATTAATTAAGGATAAATGTAATTAATTATATTTAATTAATAAATGAAGTAATAAAATGTTAATTACTATAAATGACAATTAATTCGTGAAATAAATTAAAGGCTAATTACTTATTGTAATTAAAATATGATTAATCAAAGGTGTTTAATCAAGATGAATATCTAGAGAATAATTAATTAATTTGATTTATAATTAATAAATGGTTGTATAAGAAGGATTTATTGATGAAGTAATTAATTTAATTTAATTTAAGTTAATTAGAGATAGAAGTATTAATTCATTTTAAATTAATTATAAATGGTATGATTATAAATCATTGCTTATGGATGAATGTTATTGATATTTTATTTGATGATTGAGAATTCAGTTATGAGTAATATCTATGTGATATGGATGCATAGTTAAATATGACAATATCTATTATCTGTTTGGATGATAATATTGATTGTCTGTTTATGATGATGATGTGATTATCTATTGTGATATTGTGAATTATTTATCTTTGTGTATTGATAATATTGAATTAAACTGTTAAGACTAAATAGACAACATGGCATTAAAAGACACGTTTTGGATTTCGATGTGACCGGGATCGGGTTTCCATATTTGGAACATCCGAAAACCACATCGATTCCAAATTAACGATAGGTCGTGAATCTGAAGTGAAGATGAAGATTCAGAGTACAAGGGTTATTGTCATTAACTCTGAGGGTGATTCCAAAATGAGTGTAACGAGATAATGCCTTCGGTTTCGTTCGAACCCGAAACGAACTTGTATGGATTGAATGCTTTCAGAACATCGTCAGGTGGGCGATGAGCATTCTAAGAAATATTTTCTCTAAAGGTAATCGTAGCCTCAAGCCTCATCAACCGGGAATGGCTAAAACAGGGGAGGTGCAGCAAGGTTAGGTGGGTCATGCCCAAGCAGAACAAGGATATTCCCCTGTCTAGATGTCCCTTTATTTTCGGATGTGTTGGCGGTTGATTGCAACAACTGCTGGGGTTATCTTGTTCGGGACTGTTCAATAAGGAATGGTTCCGGCCTTGTGTTGCGGGGGGCGGGAGTGATCCTCGGTAAGTTGATCTAGGCCACGTACTGTGACGGGCGGTACCCCAGTAGCCCTGCCATTGTATGGAATCCACAATCCAATAAGTGCCAACGGTTTTGATTGTATTACCCACTTTTGTGGCTAGTAGCTGGAATTTAATGAATGTAACAATTTTGGCTATTTTCTATTTACTTGAAAACCCTAGACCTATTATAATATCACTGAATTTCCTATCAAATGTTTTGGTTAGCGTAAGGTAAAAACTTACCCATGTTTATTTGTGGGGAGTCTTACGTGATACCTTTTATTTTCAAAAGGTTTTCAAAATTAAGCAACTTTAACCCGTTACTCACACCAGACTCATGTCTGACCCAGAGTTTATTTCTGTTTTTCCTAAACTCTCGAGTACTCAAATTTTTACGAGTAGCCAAGGGATTCAGGTTAGCTTTGACGAATTCTGGAGGAGCCATGGAGCAGGATGCTTCAGCGTTGTAGATATATATAGTTCCGCTGTGTTGGTATCTTTGAGGTATTTGTTTGAGTTGTATCGAGTTGTATTAACTAGACAGGTGTCTATAACTATCTAGTATGTGATGTATTTCCTGTATAACTCTGATTGATGTTGTATACTATGTAAATACTTATGTGATTATTAAAATTTATTCGTTCCGCTGTGAGATTCTGATGTTGTTGTTCTTTATTCTATATCTTTTCTATTTTCTCATCCCTTTCTTTCTTCAAGACGATACGGATTTCTGGGAGTCAGAAACATGGGTCGTCACAGTTGGTATCAGAGCGCTAGGTTGAGTGAATACCTAGGCGCTTGAGTGATTTCTTTCCTGAGAGAGCGTATTTGTAATTTTGATATATATATATATATATATATATATATATTTCTACCTATTGTTGGGTTACCTGTTCCGGTTTTCCAATAAGCTATAAGGGTAGATTGGGTGGTGGTGTGTGTAACACAACTACCAATGGTTGGAGTTTGAGTATTTGAGGTTGGAAGTGTACTTGTCGAGACTGTAGACCTAATACCGTCTCGAGTGAGCTTTGGGTGGTGTAAGGATTTCATTAATCTCTGAAGGAAATCTGTTAAGATTCGGTGTTCAATTTTTGAAGTGTAAGTTTGGATGAGCTAGAATTTGGATCTGTCGGTTAGGCAGAAGCAAGTCATGATATCTTGATACATCAAGGTGTAGTAGCTGTGTGATGCGACACGGTGACTATGGATGTCTCCAAAGATGTTTCTTTGGAACAAGTTAGGAAGTGTGCATGCTCGGTGTTGTGGCTGTTATCAGCTGGGTGTTTCTGTTTGCTTTGAGTTCCGAGTTTCTCGAAGAGATTTGGATTACGAAGTCTTCTGGCTTAGCAGTTTTCTTGGGGTAACTTCAGAAGCAGTAGAGCAGTTCCATTTCTTCGATGGATTGGCCACATAAGCGTAAGCTGTTCTGTTTGGTAAAGAGAAAGCAGTATCTTTGGAATTAGGCTAGATTGATCGCAGAAGTGACTTGCGATAATTTGAGTGTTCTCTTGTGTTTTAGAGACATTTCCTGGATGTTTTCAAGAAGTCAGAGATTTGCTAACATCTGGAAATTGAGTTTGGTGAAGCAGCTCAGGTTTTGGGGGAACTTCTGAGTTTTATTTTTGGATATGTGAACTTTATTGTTGGAATGTGTTGTCCGGTCATTTTCATCTGTTCAGTCAGAGTTGCGCAGTGGAAGCATGGTGGCAGCTGATTTAGTTTGGAGGCAACTGGATGTTGCAATGTTTGGATTAGAGAGTTCTACAGGAAATTTCTCAGAATCTGAGGCCAGTTTGGAGTGCACATGTTCTATCTTTTCCGGATAAGAGAAGTGAGTTCTGTTTTCTGATTTGGAATAGAGTTTGTGTTATGAGTTTTGGTCGATCTTGGAAAGATCATTTTGTTGGATTGTCTTTGGTTCAGTTTGTTTCTAAGGACATCAGCAAGAGTTGAGCTGATCGGGAAAGATATAGGCAGCACAAGATCGTCCGTAGGACTTTGAGGATAAGATACGGAGGAATTTGGATTCTAAAATCGGGGATTTGATTTTGGATAAGTGTTTGGTCTTCAGGATTGAATTGTCAGTTTGGATAACTGAAATTCGTTGTGTTTCACGTATCTCTGAGGAAGTACGTGTAAGATTTATCTCTGGTTGTAGAACCAGCAGTTCTGGGAGTTTTGGTTGTTGATTCAGACTTGTCTATAGTCTGATATCCTGTCTTGTTTTGTAGATCTAGATGAGTGGAAGCTCTGTAGCCTAGTAGCTGGATTGTTTGGGTTCTATAGAGCGAGTATCCCGGTATTTACACTAGGGGAAACTCGAGAAAATTCTATCCGGAATTTTGTCTGGATAGTTAGATTTGTTTGATGGGATAAATTGGTTGCTATGGTTGTTAGCATATGATTGATATATGCTTGTGTTTTAGAATTAAATCTTTAATTAGATTATTAAATTCCCTTTGTTTTAAATTTTGGGGACGAAATTCTTTTAAGAGGGGAGGAATGTGATATCCTGGAAATTTTGGCAATATAAATTTAATAATCTGTGTAAAAATTAAATTAATTTGATAATAATTGTTAATAAGATTTGAATGGATTTAATAATCTTCTTTTAAATAAATATTTAACTGATAATTTATCTTTTAAAAGCTAATTTAAATTGTTTCTATTTATAATGTATATATGTATATATTGGTATATATTATAAATAGATAAGTTTTGTTTTTAAATTTAATAGATAAAGCTATGTTTTCTAATTCTACTATTTTTGATAATTTGGAAATTTAATATTGAATAAATAATAATATGATTTTAAAAATACTCAAGATAAATTTAATGTATTTAAAAATAAATTCTAGCCTAGGTTTAAATTTAAATAAAAAGATTGTTTTGTTCTTTTTAATTTATCTTTATAAAATAAGTAATTTATATTTTGAAGAGATTGTTTGTTTTATAAATTATTTTAATTTAATAATGAGTTTTATATAAACAATATTAATAATGTAATGTTTTCACAAATGAATTTTTATGGAAATTTGTTATTTCAAATCTATTTATAAAGGGAAGCTATGATTTGAAATTTCAAAAAAAATGAAGTCTTTCAAAATGTTTAAAGTAAAATACACTTTATAACTATTAAGAAAAGAGTATAGATCAAATAATGGTTACAAACATAAGTAATAAATAAATAATAAGTAAATGGAGTATTTAATAGTTTAAGTTTAAAAATAAAAGAAAGGTAGAATTGTAAATTTGTTTAAGTATAAAAGTATGTATTTATACTTAAGTTAAAAATTTATAACATTTGCTAGAACAACTTTGTGTATGTACATAAGCTAGGCAGGTAAGTATATATATATGTATAAAGTACAAAAGCAAGTTGGGATTGTGTAAAATAAAATAAAATAAGAAAATATGCAGGCGAAAGGAAAACGAAATTTCAGGCTAGAATAAGTAAAATATTGTGTGTAGCCTGTAGAACTTGGAAATGCAAAGTAAAGTAAGTATAAACAAAGTAAAAGCATATTTGGCATAAGTAAAACATAACCAGACTTTGTATAAATAGGTCTATAGCCTGTAGATAAAAATGCAAGGCAAGGAAATACAAAGTAAATTAATATACCTATGTACATATGGTAATTAAACATTAAAAGCTAGCACAACTTAAGTCAGTTCGAATTGCTTAAAAATCAACTCAGCCTCCTAATTAAAAAGATCTTGCCTGATAAAACAAGAATAAACAGTGTATCAGGCAAATATGCAAACCCAGATAACACCTACCCTATACAAACTTATCTTTCTATATATACATATCAAACCAGAGGAAAATTATATTGCAAGCTTCTTCATTTTTTTTTTCATATACAAACTCAATTATAAAACTGGAAACATTACTCAACAAAAACAAGGAGATTTGGAAGATTGAAAGCAAAACAGTTCCCAGTTTTAAAGATTAGGCTGTTTCAAAACAATGGTGCTCTACTCCTTTTCTTTAATCAAGGTGAGTAACATCACAATTTAATAGTTTAAGTATATAATTGTTCTATTGCAAGTTTTTTTTTCCTCTGGAATTCAGTTTGTGTTGGATATATTTCTTTTGTATAACTCTGTGTTAAGTATGAGTATTGTGATGAGCATCTCTGTATTTCTACCTGACTTTAGTTCCAGGTTTAAAATCCTCAACAAAATTTCATTTTGTTCTTGATTCAAGCCTTAACAAGACATAAGCTTGAACATAAAATGTTGGTATTAACAGAAATCTGAGTTTAAAAATTGTTTAAGGGGAAAAACAGTGGTATTAGTTCAGGAAAATATCAAACTACAGTAGAAAACTAAAATAAGTCAAACCTCAATGATTATAATTCATGGATTCAGAGTTATGAATCAAATACATATACCAGAATATGATTTTTAAAATTAATATTATGATTTTCAGTCAAGTGGTTTAGGTGCAGTTCGTTTTTGAACTAAAGTTGGTTTTCGGGTGATTTTTGGTGATCTTTGTGACTGGAGGTGGTCGGGTTGTGCGAGGAGGTGGAGGAGCCTGCCGAGGTGATGGGAAAAATAGTTGGGGGTGGTCATGGCCACGGTGGCGACAGCGGCAATTGATTGAAGTTTCTAAACCTAATTTTACTGATGCATGCATATTTGATCGCCACGACTTCGTCGTAGCGTCGAGTGTGGCCGGGTTTAGAGGGGTGGTGCCTAGGTCGTAGATGAGCATGTGGGCAAAGGGGCGGTGATGCTGGGGGTTGGAGTTTTCATGCCGAGGCGCATTTGTGAGTGGGTGATGGGTTCGAAAGTTATCGAGCTATACTCGATTTTGATTGACAATGCATTAGGGTTGTTCGTTGATTCGTTGTCAACGTTGGAGCGATTTGTGAATTGAAGGGGGTGGTCTTGATCGCCAGAGTCCGACGCCGCCTCCGTGCATGTGCACGGTGTCCATTGGTGGATGCTGTCGGGTTGTTCTGGAACCTGAAGAGTTGGTAGCTTGGGTTGGTGCAGGGGACACTTGAGTTTTGCTCGAGTTATTTCAGGATTCACTTGGAGTAGATCGAGTTTTGACCCGAAGCAATGAAGATATGGGCTCGAGTATAGGTTGGTTACAGGTTTTGATAAAAACCTGTCACTGTTTTCTTTGGGAGGGTTTTGTTTTTCTCGGGTTTTACTCAGGTCATTCGAATTGGTTACTCGAAGCCGGGAAGGTGAGGACTCGAACAAGTTTGTTGCCTCGGGTTATTTTTTTCATGTTACGTGTTTTTTATAAAAAACTGTCTGTAAGTTGAATTTCTAGCGAATTCAAATGAAACTTAATTTGTAAACTAGATTTAAACAAAGTTTAAATCCAGTTTGAAGTTTGAATTCAAGTTTATTTTTGAATTCAAATTTGAAATGAAATAATAGTTTAAACTGTTTAAAGGTGGGTTTTCAGGTTTAGAAACCTGACAGGTTTTCAGATTTTAAATTAATGTAAAGTTGAAAACAGAATTTAAACTGTGATTTAAATTCAAAAATTTAAAGTATAGATTCAAATGAACTTTGGAATCTTAAGGTTTTAAAATGGATTTGGATTTGGAAAATCAAGTTTTTAAATCAAGTTATTAAAAGAAAGTTTAAATCGGAATTTTAAAAGTTAAATAAATTGTTTAACTTGAATTTGCAAGTTAAAATACAATGTAATTTAAAAGCTAAGTTTTTAACTAAAAGTTAAGTAGTTTAATTTAAAGGCTTCCTTATATAAGTTTCGTATGTAAGAAATAAATGCTATTTATATTTATTTAAAAGATTTCAAATTGTGTTTAAATTTGGTTGATGTTTAAATAAATAACCATTTTGAGTCTTAAATTCAAAATGGGATTTGAAATTAAATTTAAAAATGAAGTGTTCTAATACACATTAATATTAATTAAGTCATTAATAAAGAAATGAATTATCTTAGGAATAACTAAGATGTTTAAATGATTTAATGAATAAGTTAATTAAGAAATGACTTATGTATTAATAATTTAGATCAATTTATAATTAGAAATTAATTAAGAAAGTAATTTAAGAAATGTTATTAGTTAATGAAGAAAATTAACTAAGGATTATTACTTAATTAATTAATTCTAATAATTAATTAGATTAATTAGATAATCTATTGTAAATTGTAAATGTAATTACTTGATAAAAGTAATTAAGAGATAAATTACCTATTGTAATTAATTTTGATAAAATGATTAAATTAAGTTAATTAATTTAGTTTAATTAATTTAAGAAAATCATTTGATATATTGATAAGTGTAATTACTTAGTATATTCAATGGAGCATAATTACTTAAGGAAGTAATTAATGTTAATTACTGAATGTGACTAGTAACAGATGATGTGTTAATAAAGTAATTTGGATAATTACTTTTGTAATAAATCAAGGGATTAATTAATGGAGATAATTAATTATGGGATGATTAATTTACTAATATAAATAATTAAGGGTAGTTAATAACTGTTTTGTTATCAATCAAGGGTGATTAATAATTGAGTTAAATTAAAGATGAATCATTTAATGTAATTAGTTTAACCAAAGTAATTTAATTTAAATCTAAATTAGAGATCATTAATTAATATAATTAATGATGTAATTTATAATGGATTAATTAGGGAATAATTAATAATGTGGTGATTTATTTATGTAATTAATTAAGGATAAATGTAATTAATTATATTTAATTAATAAATGAAGTAATTAAATGTTAATTACTATAAATGATAATTAATTCGTGAAATAAATTAAAGGCTAATTACTTATTGTAATTAGAAGATGATTAATCAAAGGTGTTTAATCAAGATGAATATCTAGAGAATAATTAATTAATTTGATTTATAATTAATAAATGGTTGTATAAGCAGGATTTATAGATGAAGTAATTAATTTAATTTACTTTAACTTAATTAGAGATAGAAGTATTAATTCATTTTAAATTAATTATAAATGGTATGATTATAAATCATTGCTTATGGATGAATGTTATTGATATTTTATTTGATGATTGAGAATTCAGTTATGAGTAATATCTATGTGATATGGATGAATAGTTAAATATGATAATATTTATTATCTGTTTGGACGATAATATTGATTATCTGTTTATGATGATGATGCGATTATCTATTGTGATATTGTGAATTATTTATCTTTGTGTATTGATAATATTGAATTAAACTGTTAAGACTATATAGCCAACTTGGCCTTAAAAGACATGTTTTGGATTTCCATGAGACCGGGATCGGGTTTCCATATTTGGAACATCCGAAAACCACATTGATTCCAAATTAACGATAGGTCGTGAATCTGAAGTGAAGATGAAGATTCATAGTGCAAGGGTTATTGTCGTTAACTCTGAGGGTGATTCCAAAATGAGTGTAACGAGATAATGCCTTCGGTTTCGTTCGAACCCGGAACGAACTTGTATGGATTGAATGCTTTCAGAACATCGTCGGGTGGGCGATGAGCATTCTAAGAAATATTTTCTCTAAAGGTAATCGTAGCCTCAAGCCTCATCAACCGGAAATGGCTAAAACAGGGGAGGTGCAGCAAGATCAGGTGGGTCATGCCCAAGAAGGACAAGAATATTCCCCTGTCTAGATGTCCCTTTATTTTCGGCTGTGTGGGCGGTTGATTGCAACAACTGCCGGGGTTATCTTGTTCGGGACTGTTCAGTAAGGAATGGTTCCGGACTTGTGTTGCAGGGGGTCGGGAGTGATCCTCGGTACGTTGATCTAGGCCACGTACTGTGACGGGCGGTACCCCAGTAGCCCTGCCATTGTATGGAATCCACAATCCAATAAGTGCCAACAGTTTTGATTGTATTACCCACTTCTGTGGCTAATAGCTGGAATTTATTGAATGTAACAATTTCGGCTATTTTCTATTTACTTGAAAACCCTAGACCTATTATAATATCACTGAATTTCCTATCAAATGTTTTGGTTAGCGTAAGGTAAAAACTTACCCATGTTTATTTGTGGGGAGTCTTACGTGATACCTTTTATTTTCAAAAGGTTTTCAAAATTAAGCAACTTTAACCTGTTACTCACACCAGACCCATGTCTGACCCGGAGTTTATTTCTGTTTTCCTAAACTCTCGGGTACTCAAATTTTACGAGTAGCCAAGGGATTCAGGTTAGCTTTGACGAATTCTGGAGGAGCCATGGAGCAGGATGCTTCAACGTTGTAGATATATATAGTTCCGCTGTGTTGGTATCTTTGAGGTATTTGTTTGAGTTGTATCGAGTTGTATTAACTAGACAGGTGTCTATAACTGTCTAGTATGTAATGTATTGCCTGTATAACTCTGATTGATGTTGTATACTATGTAAATACTTATGTGATTATTATAATTTATTCGTTCCGCTATGAGATTCTGATGTTGTTGTTCTTTCTTCTCTATCTTTTCTATTTTCTCATCCCTTTCTTTCTTCAAGACGATACAGATTTCTGGGAGTCAGAAACACGGGTCGTCAGAGTAATATTAATATTTTTTCAAATTTATATGATGATTTCACTGTTAATCATAACTTACTTATGATCAAAGGCTCATAAGAAATTTTTAAAAATATTTGTTTCAATTAGTGTACTTGTCATTGTTGGTATTAGTTTACAAGTATTTTAATTCTATAGTATTGGTCCAGTTAGTCTTATTTATGTTTTTATTTCCCACCTCCTTAATACATATATATGTATATAAATCATATAAATTTACACATATATATATATATGTATTGTTCTAACTTTTTTCTTAGTCATCCTTTAGATACAGGTATGGGTGATAGGGTGTCAGGTTCACTTTGCATGTTCTCATGTCTTCAGATTCCAAGATTTTGGATTATAGAGAGGTCATCAGAGTAGGGTTTTCCTTTCAGGATCACTAGCAGTTCCACCATAGAGACTGGATTTCATCGCCATTGTGGCGTACTATTTTCAAGAGGATCTACTTTTCTACTTGGCACTTCTTCCTTTTATACAGAGTCTTCAATGCGGATCTTCCAGTCAGCATCATATTTAGTTCCACTTAAGAGTAGTTGACTTATCTATTCCTCCAGATCTAGATGCATGAAGCTTCTTTCTTAGTTGGTGATGACATCTAGTATTTTTGGGATTATTTTAGTTTATTAAGTACGTCTAACACCTTAATATCGGGTGGTGGCCATGCCGGAACTCGATATCGGGGTGTGATGGGTGGTGGCCTTGCTGGAACTCATCTTAGGCGTACATGAGTTTCTTTGATACTTGTATTCGGTTATGTTACCTGCCAGGCATGTTAGCAGTGCCTTATTATTGTGATATATATAGTTGCATGTGTGCTCTCCTCTATTTATAGAGGATCACACATTTTTCTCAAAAAAAAAGTTCAAAACATTTTTCTTCATAATATTTTGGTTTGAACTTGCTATGAAAACTTATTCGAAATATACTCTTTAAAAACTTTTTAATACATTTTTTTCTCTAAAACATGTTAACTTACATTTTAAATTTTTTAAAAACACTATGGCCCAAAGGCCCTAAACGCCGATCCACGACACTACTCCCCTCTTTTCTCTTCTTCTTCGATTCTAAGTACAACAAACAACTGATTTACGCTAATACCCAGTGCACTGTGCACACCGATCAACGCTGCTCCGGCCATCATCGCCACCGAACACCAATCGCCGATGACCCTCTCCAACCATACGACCACCCAGAACCAAACACGACACCGCAATTCGAAATCAAACAAATCGAACCACCAGAAAAAAAAACTTGATCGCCTATTCCACCTTGTGCCACCGATGCCGACCATCGGTACCTAATCCCTTCAGCCAGAAGCATCGTCTTCCTTCCCTCTAGCTTATCCCCCTACACCGCATCCCTTAGTCACCACCATGACGCCGCAAACGTACAAAAACCCACCTCGGCCAAGGACAAGCCAGAAACCGTAAATTACCCTCTTCCAGTCACCATGGCCTCCGAGAATCCCAGCCACCATTTTTCCCTTAACCTCCCTCACCTCAGCCTCCTTCGACCCTAGCCCTTGAGCTCAAAAGAATCGGGTATTGCTAGAAATACTTCAATGACCAAATCCCGACCAGCTCCCCTTATCCCACCAAACACTTAATTAAAAATCAAAAGAATGCCACTTAAATTCATCATTTTGAACATAGATTCTAGTTATATATGTGAAAACTTTGAATTACACTGATTGATTTTCCTAGAAATATTGATTACCCACTGTAAATTCATTTTTTCCAAATAATAACTTAATAATTTCACTTGAGACTATTTTTAAAAATAGGATTTCATGTTTACAAACAGAATCCCTTAATTATCATAGCTTGGAAGTGTTTGAGAGAAAAGAAATTGAGTTTGAATCATTTTGAGCCTGTTTGAACAAGAACAGAGGCTCTGTACATATATACACATTTACATGCACATACACTAGGAAAAACAAATTTATCCACCATGCAAGACATGATCAATTCATTTCTACCATTTATTATAACATGCACAAGTAAATAAGGAAGATTTAGCTTAAAGATTGAAGTTTACTTACTGTAATTTTGAACAGAGGATGATTTGAAAAACTAGAAATAGCTACTTTCTTTTTAACACTACTAGTTGAAATTTTGAAACAGCAACCTGATCTACTTGATTAAATTGAGTTGATTTTTGAATTGAATTTAGCTTGCTTCAGATTGAAATTTGAAAGAGTTTTAGTTGTTGAGATGATTGTTGTTCTATTATTTTGATTTTGGTTTTAGTTTTAAATTTTGAAAGATGAAGAAAGAAAGAGTTAAGGCATATATATTACTATCTCAAACCATATATCAGGTTCATCATTTTTCTTTATGAAGAAAACAAATAACTTGACACTTGTAAACAAGAATTCCTTCCTAGCTTACAAATGTTTTATGCATGCATTTTATATTTATTTATATTTTATATTCTTATTTTTACACTTTCTTTTTATTTATATGTATATGTCTCAAAGAAAATAATATAAAACTTATTTATTTATACTTATTTTAAGCTTAAGCTATTTATACTTTATATATATACTAGTGCTTAAAAATGTAGAATTTTAAATCTAATTTATTTTTGAGATATTTATTTTAAATTTCAAACTATAGTTCCATTTACAATCTACATATATATATATATACACAATAGAAATTAGAAAGCACATTTTATTTGTTTTAAAAAGAATAAGTTTGCAAATTTAAATAATTATATAAGAAGATTACCAAATTAATATTTCCAAAATCCCAAGTCATCACAAGGGCTTTTGAAAATGCTTCCGGATTGAAAAGATATTCTCAGCAGTAACTCATCCGTAAGCAAATGGAAAGTGGAAGCCATTAACAAAATCATCAAATCTACCATCAAGAAGAGACTAACTAAAGCTAAAGGAAACTGGGTCAATGAACTTCCACATGCAATATGGGATTACTGAACCACCCACAAAGCGGCAACCGGTCACACTCCATTTGCTTTGGCATATGGTTTAGAAGCAATGATACCTGTAGTGTTAGATGTCCCCTTTCACCGAAGGAAAATTTTCTACCAAAACCAAAACGAGTAGCTCCTACTCGAATCGCTACATATGATCAAAGAAAAAAGAGAAGAAGCTGAGTTGAGAACAGCCGCCCACCAAAAATGTGTAGCACGGTACTTCAACTACAAAGTCCACAACCAAACCATCGAGTTGGGAGAACTTGTGCTCAAGCGGTTTTACCCATTTTGGGGGCCATCGGACCAAACTGGGAAGGAGCATACATCATAAATCAAAATCTTGGAGATGGGACTTTCAAGCTAACAAATGTCGATGGAATTCAGATTCCTATAGCCTGGAATAGCGCATCACTCTGTCGTTACTTCATTTGAAAACTACTTTATGTATTTTATAATTTTCAGCAAATAAGCCGTCCCAAAAATGCATAAGGCGTTGCAAATAGGCAAAGAATTTGCCCTGCTTTCCTTTATAAAATTTGATTCGCTCTTTCGAACCTACAAAATTGTGTCCATAATAAATACCTGCCGAGTCAATGGATGCAAATCGACATAACCCTTTGGATTGCAAAACCCGAACCTTGCCATCTAAAAACCGGTGTTGCCCCGGCAACGTCAGGAAGGCCCAAAACTTACGCTCCTCGCATTGATCGGAGATAGGAAACATCGAAAAGCATCAAAAACTAACTCCTCGCATTGCCCGGAGATAGGCAACGTCGAGGAACACCCAAAAACTAACTCCTTGCGTTGCCCGAAGATAGGCAATGCCAAGGAGCACCAAAAACTAACTCCTCTCGAGGATAGGAACACCCAATAACTAACTACTTATATTGCCCGGAGATAGGCAGTGCCGAGGAACACAAAAAAGTAACTCCTCGAGTTGCTCGGAGATAGGCAACGTCAAGGGGCACATAAAACTAACTCCTCGCGTTACCCGAAGGTAGGCAACACCGAGGAGCATCGAAAAACTAACTTCCTACGTTTCTCGAAAACAGAAAATGCCAAGGGGCACCCAAAAACTAACTCCTCGCGTTGCCTGGAGATAGCCAACACCGAGGAGCACCGAAAAACTAAATCCTCACATTGCTCGAAGATAGGCAACGCCGAGAAGCACCAAAAACTAACTCCTCGCGTTGCCCGTAGATAGGCAACGTTGAGGAGCACCACAATGCTAACTCCTCATGTTGCCTAAAGATAGGCAACACCGAGGAGCATGAAAAGCCACGTATTTCGTAAGCCATGCACTAACTTTCAAAAAATATGCTCCTTGCAATCCTCGAAGATGGCAACACCGAGGAGCGCGAAAAGCCACGCACTCCATAATTTGCACATTAAATTCCAAAATACCAACTCCTCACATTGCTCGAAGATAGGCAACTATGAGGAGCGCGAAAATTCACGCATGGGTTCTTAAAAATTAAACTCCCTACCTTAGCCGAAGATTGGCAGCATTGAGGAGCACTAAAACATACGCTCCTTACGTTGTCGAAGATAGGAAACATTGAGGAGCACTAAAAATCGTGCATCCTACAACCAGCGCCAACTACTTCTACAATTAGGAATAATGAGCATAACTCCAACAAAATTGGAATGCTACAAACCAACAAAAAAGTTACAACTAAGGATACATAACGATCAAAACATCCCTCATTTAGCCCATGCAATGTGCACCTCTCAAACACGCATATTGCATGCTTGTTGGAATATTACCAAAAACTTGGATACATGCTAAAATCAAGCTTTCGAAAAAAGGAAAATCAAGCTATGACTTAACCAACTTTCGAATTGATATGAAAATTGTCTAAGCCCTAAGTTACAAATCATGTGAAAATTGTTTGAAGAAAACAACAATGCGAACTGGAGGGCACACATCGGTACTTGAATGAAAAATGTGAGAACGACAAGTTCACAAGTTCTGTCACTCCAAACAAAGAATTTTAAAGTTCTATTAATTTTTTAAGTTTTGTTATTTCAAACGAAGGATTTTGGCAATAATCGCAGAACCAGAGAAGTATGAAATAAAACAAGCATAAGTGCAAAGAAAATATATGAGCAGATAGATGATAATACAGTCAAAACATCAATATATTGCTTATAATTTCCTTTGTGCAAGGTAAAAATGTGGGGGACGTATCCACACAATGTCAGCAAACAAAAATAAAATACAGACACTACAGTGAAAATGCTAAATGCAAACTCTGCATTTGTACAAAAAGACTTAAAAAGAACCAAAATCAAAGTGGTCTTCTCATAAGCTCCTCAACGCTTTCTTCCTCCGCTCCCCTTTTCGACCTTTGTTTGCAGCTTCTGCTTTGTTTGAGGAGTGATGTCACTTCTGGTAATATCAATGTACACCTCAGTTGCAATGTCCTCCTCTTCCTCCCCAGCCTTCTCAGAAGACCCTTCCTTTGCTTTATGCTTTCGTGATTTGTGGGAGCTCTTTGAGGACCTGATCGCTTCGGCCTTTTCCTTCTTTATAGTGACTAATTCGTTTTAAGTCTTCTGAGGTTGTTCCATCTGAGTTTCCTGCTCCTTGGCCTCTGCCGCTATTATGTCGTCTTTTTAAGACACAGAAGGGTCATCCAGGCCACGAAGCATTGTAATTTTTTTAGCCTTCAGCCCCGGTTGTAAGCCAGACGCGGACGTGGAAATTGGAACATGAACGGAAACAACCATGAAGGATGTGGGAATAGCGGCGGGTCCGGGCACCGAAGAAGCTGGCACATCAACAGGAATGGTAGATGGACCTATAAGATCAAAAATGAAAGCATTAAATTCTTCTTGCTCATGCGGCATAAATTGGAAGCTTCCGAATTTGGAGGAAACAAGAACACTACCTGAACCAGAGGAATGGTCGAGAATGTCAACTTCATACTCATAACTTTCGCCCTCTTTCAGTGGCTCCACTACCTGAGGAAGTATTTCAAGCCCTAAACTTGTTGGCAGGTCGTAGGGCTGCTCTGATGATTCTCCCGCGCTGGAAATAAGGCTTGGTGAGCGCTTCGACGGTAGTCGTCAAGGAAACATCGGTGGCCTCCTTCTCCCTTTGAACTCGAAGAATTTCCCAGACCTGGAGCAATGCCTTCTTCGATTCATCATTAGGTAGGAATCTTACAACTCTCGCTCGGTATAGATGTCGCCGCTATTGGCAAAACGAGACAAGATTTCTTCACATGCCAAAGGGAAAGTGTGCAGGAACTTTAGACCCAAATAGCTGAGACCCCCCTGGTGCAATAGGGAGTTGACATAAAAATTCAGAATGGTCGCGTCTAGCTTCTCTATCTTTCTTTCAAAAGCATCCTGAAGCTCTAGAAAATCCGCTCTTATGGCGGCCTTCTCGACTTCAACAGTAGACTTATTGGCACCGAGCTGCGCAACCTAGGATTGTAACTTGGCAATCGTCTTAGCCTGGTTAGAGATAGTCTTATTGTGCCCCTCAACAATAAGGTCATGATCAGCGATAGTTTTCCTTTGGGCCTTTATTGTGGCGTTGCAAGCAGCCACTTCCTCTTTCAACTTAGCCTCTTCTGCATTTCCTTCATCAGGCTGGCATTTTTCTTACTCTCATGACGGGCCGCTTCATTTTCCTCCTCCAACTGCTTAATCTTGGCATTGCGATTGACCAATGCCCTCTCAAAGTCATCCTTCTCTGACTCAAAAGAGAGGATCTCTTGATAATTATTACGATTTGTATCCGCCAGTTGTTTACAGAGTTTTTCTCGTCCTTTGGCTTATTCCAAGTCGCTCTGAATAGCTGGAGGTGCGGCATATACGAACCTTTACGAACTACGTGCAGATCACGGTCAAACTTGACCACCTTCAAGAACCATCTGGGGAATGCTGCCTCAAGTTTAGAGGGGCTCGAAGGAAGGATATAGGCATGTATTGGGTGGGGGCGAGAAGCACTGGGGGTAGTAACGATAGAAGATGACAAGATGTGAGTTGAAGGCGGAATCAGGGTAGAAGTAATCGGAATATCTTGGCCTGTTGAAGAATGTGTTGGAGCAAACTCTGAAGAATGGGGACAATGTTCAAACTTCGACCTTTTCGATGGTTCCTCCCTTTCCACAAAAGTTCTCCTCTTCTCGTACCCACATTTATATGAACGGCCTTGCTCTCTTTCATGTTGATGGTAGGCTTCGGCTTCTTACTGTTTTCTCCTTCTATATTCTTCCTCTGTTTCTCGGAGTTGGTGATGGATGGAGATACGCTTGGAATACCGCTGCGAGTCAGTGAATTCTTTGAAGTCAGCGTAGAAACCTTCTCCTCTCGTCATACCTGGCATGAAGCATACATAAAAGGTTTCAGAAGCATAGAATAAACACACAAAAAAATGAAGGAATGAATGGAAGTGAGTGTAATCCTAGTGAGATGTGTATTGTGTTTCTAAGGTAGGCGTAAAATGTCATCACGAACCTAAATGGACAGCCATCATAGGTGGAAACAAACAAACTTTGGCCATTGTAGGCGAAACCGAGCTAACTCATGGCGCGATAACGCTCGAGCGGGGAGGCATCTCATCAAATTTAAAATCTTCTTTCATAGGCGCATCAAAATCAACATAAACGTCGCTTAAATCTCCAAACCCTACACCAACGTCTTTATCCGGGGTATCCTAACGCTTTCTATTCTCAGGAGCGTTGTCTTTATCGCCTGCGTTTAGAAGGAGTGAGCTCGAAAGAGCGGGGCTCATACCCGGAGTTTCGTGACACGATTCTGAGTCCTCGTTGTCGGATTATGCGTAGAGATCATCACTTGCAGTAGACTCATCGCTACCACTCTCAAACTCCCTATCTTCCTTTTCTAAGTCCAATACGACCTTCCTTTTTCTTTGCTTGAACTCTTCTTCTCCTTCCTCCAGAATTAGAGGCATTCTAACCGGGCCGCTAAATCCAGTCGCAACACCATCTCCTCCCTCATGGGCCTCATCGGTTGATCCTTCGGACATGCTCTCTCTCTCTCTCTCTCTCTCTCTCTTGAGAAGCGCCTTCTTCAAAACCGTAGGAAGAAGTAGTAGATCTTGTGCGAATTCCGGACCGGGAAGGAGAGGGGACTTCAACTTGAACGGCGGATCTACCCTGATCCATATCGATACAAGTTTTCATTAGTAAGAAACCATCGAGAGCCACATCTCTATTTGGCCTTGGAATAACTGCAAGAGACTTACAGCTAGTTAGAAACTCCATTGCAATGCACCGAAGCTCAATAGATGGAAAAAGGAACTTACCCCTTGTCGTCCAGCAACGATTAAACCTCTCAGGGCATCTAATAAAGAAATATCGTTTCACGAATTGCGAAAAGTTGCTCTACTGGAGAAGAATGATTTTCTAGTTTCTTTGGGCTTCAATTATGATCAAGGAGGGGCAGTCATCTCTCCTTTTGAATGAGAGAAAGTATCGTAACTCATCAAAGCTTGGAGTGCGGTCGAACGTCTGCATGAAATGAACTTGTAGGCACGTCAAAATGGCATATCCATTAGGATGAATTTGGAATGGGGCAATAACCATGTTCGAAAGACTCTCATGCAAAAAGTCGTTAAAGGGAGGCATGGCTCCATTCAAACACATATACCAGTGGAAATCAGTGCACCTCGAAGGAGGCATATGAACGAACTCGTCCTTCTCTGGCAGATGCACATCCTCCTCTAGAAAACCATGTTGTGCACAGATGTTATGAAGAACTTTAGCAGAAACCACCAAAGAAGCCCTTTTCGGCGGATTGA
Organism: Allium cepa; assembly: GCA_030765085.1. Classification (NCBI taxonomy): domain Eukaryota; kingdom Viridiplantae; phylum Streptophyta; class Magnoliopsida; order Asparagales; family Amaryllidaceae; genus Allium; species Allium cepa. Next base: position 267,900,951 of record CM060931.1, on the reverse strand, counting down.
GTAGAACTCTAATGTTGGGGGGAGTTCGATCCACGATTGGCCCGACTAGGACCAATTAACCGTGTTTCGCTTGTGAAGTGGTAAGAGAAAGAGCGATGGATGACGACTCGGCTGCAGAGGGTGTCGGGCTTCCTCCGCTTGACTTATGATGCAAGGATGGCTGCTTCATTCTAAACAACAGAACTCATGTCCAAAACGGTCAGTTGATTCTATCCTAAACTAATAATTTCCCCTACCACACTTAAATTCCAAAGAAACATTAATCCGTTATTGGCACATTGGATTTCAAGTGTGAACTGGGGCAAATGCAGCGCGCTGTCTATATAGGATAAACTCGGTGCCTAAAACACTACAAACGCTCTATCCTGTTTAGATATTTCGCTCGTAGTGGAAAAAGAAAAGGATTTCCCGCATCACTTTATTTTATTATTTATTGTTTTTACTTCCTCTACACTTATCCAATACCTATCAATGATCGATAATGGATCCATTTCCTGAAGCGACGTGGAAGATTCTTCTCGTCATAGGGACATTGAGCATGCAACAAGTGAGCAAGTTAAATCAAAATCCTCCAGAAGGGTTGGATACAAGTAACTATGTGTTGTGCAGTATCAGCTACGGGACTTCACATAAGTCAATTCTGGCCTAATGGACGAAGATAGCAAAACATGTCAAGCACTGTGCTAAGGCCCGAATTTCATTTAGAAGAAACTCAAGACTTGATTTGCTATCTTCCTCCATTAAACCATAATCAACTCGAACTTCTCGTGACAAACATTTCAAATGCAAACTCGCCATCATATCGTTACACGAATGCTGTAATTAGCAGTCCCATCTTGGATTAACCTTCAAACGTAAAATTAGCCAAAGATTTGAATCAACGATCCCAAAGGCGAGCCAGTGACAAGCACTCAAGTCGGTGGTGTGCTAATGATGGGTTGGGGATGATTCAAAAGCAAGCTAGGGTTTTGTTCCAAGATGAGCTGAGGAGGCACGGTGGTATGAATGGAAATCAAGGCTACTGAGGGCATGCAGGAGGCAAATGGATAACTGCTTAGGAGTTGCATTTTTATGTTTTGTTGTATTTCCACTGTGTTTGTTGTAAGTCTATTATGATCATATGACTCTGATCATCCAAGGGTATCTTCATATACCGTTCTTGGTGTACTTTGTAATAAGATATTTTATCTATGCCTGGGAAGGTATTTGGGATTATATATTAAGAATATGGAACATCTGTTTTGAAATTTAATGAAGAAAGAAGCTGTTTTGAAATCTTTGATTTTTTTCATATTCAAGTGCTTCTAATATTAAAGATACCACTAATATAGCTGTATTTAGTCACCGAAAGCTAATACTATAGATGACTGCAGCATATGTAGCGCTTAGTTTTGGGCCTCTAGATAGAGGATGTTACAACCACGAGTACATAAAGAGGAACGGTTTATCACCTTATGATAACTAAAACATTTTTATCAAATCATTTGATATTATTTCTAATGATATTCTTTGAAAATGCTTTCAAATGTCATATTAATCATAACCGAAATTGTTACATTAATTAAATTCCAGCATGCTAGGATCTACATTAAAAACCCTAAAGTCACATATTGGAGAAGGGATTTCCTACAATGACAAGGTAAGGGGAATGTATCGAGGCACAACCTTGCTTCCCCCTACCAACACAGAACCATTCTACCTCTACCATAGATAATATCGAATATCCCATCACCCCGCTCTTTCCCGACATATCTGAGGCTACATCATACACAATAAACCTGAAATATAGATGGTAATCTAGAAAGGTGATGAACATATGCTAATGGGTGCGACCTACTTAGCTCTACCGCATCAACCTTGTTTTTGACATTATCGATAATGAGACTTGAGGTAACGTTTTACCTTTCACATGACAAATCCCACTTTGAATGCCACATTGCCATTTCTAACGACACACTAATTGGTTTCCAAAAAAGTACAACACCAAGTTCGTATGCCTTAGGAAAGGGTGTTAAGTATAAAAGGGGTTACCTCCTACACCACCAAACAGATGTACGTTTAAAAAAAACCAATATACGTGGTCTTAGAAATACAATATCAAACATTCGTCCATACCAGTTGTCTAGGAACAGGACAAACCGAATGCACTCCTACTACATCCTGTTTGGGAATCACTCCTAGGACTTGTAGCAAGCAGTCCTTGCATTGAAGATTTCAAAATGAAGGTACTACTACAACCATATGTATATAACATGGGAATCACGAGGATAGTGGCAAGCATCCCTACATTTAGAAGATCTCCATCTTCAAAATTATTGTCTTCTACATGTCTTCACTTTCGAACAATTATATTGGTTCGAAGTGCTTTTCGAACAGGAATAACTGAAATCTGATCCCCGTCTCTCCAAACCAATTATCGATAAAAAAATGTGTTTATTTGTATACAGAAATGTTAAGCCTTTTTCGTTAAATCCTTTTTCTTCTTTTACTCACAATATTATTTGACTTTGAAGATATTTTTTATCCAATAAATATCTTTTAGAGATATATATCTTTAAACCATTTCTGTTTCGGGATATACAGAATTATTAGACCTCTTTTTAAATTTGGAAATGCCAAATCATTTCCTTTTCATCACTTAGGAAAATATTTCCATATTCTATTATTAATATAATTTCAATCTTAATGGAGATTTCTTATTTCCAAAACATATCTTTTAATGGGTTAAGAATAATGTTATTTAAGACATCATTTACTGTAAACTCAAATAACTTAATATTGAGTAAAAAGGATTCGTAGATTTTAGATTAATTATATTCGATGCTGATTTCCATATTCATCCTGTACTGTTCGTCGAATAACGGTGAAATCACCTTTTAAATTCACGCGGATGTATGGGTTTCCTCCTCGGAATTTAATACAGAGTTTAACTAGAATGTTCTCTTTACCATCAAAATCCTATTTTAAATCTCTTTAAGCTTTCTAGAAAACTCAAAATCTATTTCTTTTATCTTAATAAAATACGATCCGAGTAAATCAAATTAACTATCTCCTCCATAAGGCTAGTCTGGATAGCTAGAGAAGCAGACAATTGGTTATCCAAACTAGAGCCTGGAGACTATCTCTTTGTCACCTATAAGATGGTCAAGTTATTTAATCGAATCAAACCTTTTATGATAATTGTGCAATTATATGAAAAACATTTCCAAAAGATTCGAGAAAAAACCCAAGTTTAAAACATTTATTCAAAAGTTGTCAAATTCCATTGCTAAATTATCGGTGAATAATGATTTTAAAGCTTTATGGATCAAAACACCAATTTCATTACTTATATGCCCATTTTTATAACCCAAATCCCTTTTAAAACATTTAACATATTCATGAAATTTATTTTATATATTTAAAGATTAAAAATATCCATTTTTAAAGAGTCAAAACAATATTTTATGAAATGCCAAAATGCGGCGATTTTGAAAACCTGATTTGGACATATTTCAAACTTTACTAAATGAAATCTTGATTTTCCTTTTTCATTTGAAAACCATGATCATAAGGGTCCTCAATATTCTTATTTCAAAGAATTCTGACTCATATTCTATCCTACACATCCATTTGAGTTTTCAAGTCGCGAAATCGCAAATTGCTGAAATGCAACGGCATATTTTTCATCTTTTAGTCAAAATTATCAAAACATGTCCAAAACACTTTTAAATCATTTCAATACAATATTAAACTTTATTAAACCAATTTTTCACTATTTTACTTTATTAGAATCTCATTTCCACTTAATTCCATGTCTTTAATATTATATTATCATAAAATTCAATTTCCACTTTTTAAGTATGATATTTTTCCATGTGTTTTTCACCTTTTAAACTAATATTTTCAAAATCAAACCATTTGATTTACTTTTTTCCAAATAAATTAAAAACTCCTCTTTACTTTTTCAAGATAAATTCCAATATTATAAAATTATATTTCTTTTGGTTTTAAAAACAAAGAGGCCTAACATATGTTGTATACATATCATTTTTAGGTCTAATATGAATAATTTTTCACAAGATAGTATTGTTAATTCTCATAGCTATCATTTCTCATCATACATGATTTTCAACTTATAAATCATAATAATCATATAATCACAACCAAATTTTTATATAATCAACCAATTATTATCTCGTATTAAAAATCATATAAACAATCGTTTTAGCATATGATCAAGCATATAATTTTAAGTAGTTAATGTCTATTAATATCACTAGTAACATGCAATATTAAGTGATTAATAAGTAATATAAAGGAGTGATTATCAAGTGATTCAAAGTGAGGTTAACTCGCTTCTATTTAACTCATTTACTTCCTACCAACATTCAATCAATCTACACTTCTATTATCACTTCCTACTCAAACCAAAACATCATTACAACCTTCCTTCTCTTCCTTAAAGCACATGTCCACCATCATTTCCCCCTCCTTGGTTCACATTCACCACCTCCATCATGCTCCTAGCTCATGGCCTAGCATCCCCTTCAACCATAACTCACGGCCTTGGCCTTCCTCCTCCATCATTGCACATGGCCTAAGGCCTAAAAGACATGAAGAGGAGAGAAAGAAGTGAAGAAGAAGTGGATATGTTGTAGGAAATGAAGTGAGTATGAGTGTATTTATAGTGTTAGGAAATGTGGCAAATGATCAAGAATACCCTCCAACATCATGACATATTTCGCCTCACCCATGTGCCTAACCCACTTCCCCTCCATGTGCCATGTGTAAGTGATCTTTGTTGATTTTAAGTTTTCTTTTTCATGTCACATTTATTTATACATAAGGAGTTTATATGTATATATGTTTAGATATTTCTTTTGTCTTTGATTTTGACTAATTGTGATACACACTTATATGTATATGTGCATGTATATGCTTGTGTATACACTTACATGTATTTGCATCGCCTCATTTGAATCGGGTGAAGCAAAAACTGTTGCAAATAGAACTATTTGCATCAGTTTTGTCTTAATAACCGATGCAATTGATACATGGAAAGCAATAGGTAATAAAAAATAAAATTTGCATCAGTTATCACCGACAACCGATGCAAATACGTCGATGCAAATAGTTTTAGTCGCATCGGTTTTAAAGTTAACCAATGCAACTACGTTAATTTGCATCCCTTGCTAACATATGTTTTAACAGTAGGCAAATAAAAAAACAAAACAGGCATGCCAAAACAACCCGCAACCCACGCTCAAACCCTACACTACAAAATGAATGTAACTGATATTAACTCACAGTTTCTCAACCCAATTTTCTCAGAAAACAAAATTCAATTGCAACCCAAATCGAATTTTGGGAGTTCTCGCCATGTTCGATTCGAGTTGCCCATGTTTTTAGACGAGTCGATTACTGATGGCAGGCAATTTTAGATCGTGTTCTTGGTTTGGGGTTTCGAGTGGATGGATTTGGAGAGGGTAGGTCGTTCGAAATTTGGAGTGTGGTCTGTCGATCGCTATTCAAGTCGTGATGTTAATTTGGAGTTGATGGTGTTGCAGGCGATTGCGGGTTTGTGAATTCGAGCTCGATTTGCCAAGGTGAAGCAGCACTCGCAATTTTGGAAGGTGTTGTTGCGTGTTGATTGCAGAGGTCGTAGGTTGTAGGAGGTGTCGCGATTGGAGGTGAGTCGAATTCTGGTGATTGATGAAGTTTAGGGGCGTTGCGAGTACAAGTTTGGCTGGATTTGGCGATACAATTTGAATCTAAAAATGCAAGTGTTTTCCAACCGACTATTTATGGTCTCAACTAGGCTCGGCTCTAGAAGTTCCTGAGGAAGTTAAATCTACTAGGATTGATTATGGGAAAGAACATCTTCTTGGATTCTTTCTAGATTGAAATCTATCCTACACTGCTATTCTATCTCATTTACAAAAGAATTGGAAGCTTAAAGGTAAGCTGAAAGTAAAATCTGATAGCAAGAATTTCTACTTTGAGTTTACTTGCCATGAAGACAGAGCTAAGATTTAAAATCAGATCCTATGTCCATTAGAGGAAAAATGTTTAGTATATCATTATAGCAGCCTGACTTTAATAATAGAGACTAGGTGGTCAGAAATGTTCCCATTTGGATAAACTTACATAATATACCCTTAATTACTTAGACCTTGACATGAATAAATTGACTAGCATGCCATGTAGGCAACCCTATATGTCTCAACGAAGCTGCTAAAAAAATTAAGTCATTTTGAGTATTGTAAATGCCTTATGGAGATAAAACTTGATCGTGAGTTGCCTGAATTCTTTTTGTGTGGTGATAACAACTCAAGAGCAAACATTGGTTATGACCGGAAACCCTTGACTTGTATGAAGTACAAATGTTTTGGTCACCAGACCAGTTTATTTTTGTTGTTAAAAATAATAATTCAGATGCAAACTTGGTACAAGTAATACAATTTGGCTGGATTTGGTAATAGGTAATGCTTTGGCAGGCGTTTTAATGGCTGGATTTTGTAATTTTTTAGTTCATTGCGTGGTTCCTCTTTTCTTAGGATGTAGAAAATACTATGGTATTTTATACATTGGAAGAGACATGTGATAGCATATATTGCATTATACATGATGTTTATGTCGAACCTGAGCGCAATTATGCGTTCTTCAAAATTTTGGTATTCAATTTTTCGTATAATTGTACGATGCTAATGCACAATATTTAATGTGTTTTTCCTTGATGTTTATGGTACAGTTATACTTGATGAGTGTGGAACAATCTCTTTAACATATTGTTTTTTACAACCTTCCTTTTTAAATTAGTGATATTTGTTTGTTTAGATGATTTTTTAATACCGGTTTAAGCATGCAAAGGAATGTGCTGCCAAATAAGACAGAAAAAAAACTAATTTGGTATGGGTCTACTGATTTGTGGTCGAAACATTAAATTACTAGAGTTAACAAGAATTCTGAGCAAGATACTACATAAATTGCTACTTTTGGAGGTAGCATCTAAACCAGTATATAATATTGTATGCATATCTTCACCTTTCTGATTATCCTTTTCTCTATTTACTAAAATAAATTTATTTTATTTTGGCTAGGGTTATTTACCTCTGCGTACAAAAATAAAGGTTTTTCAGGTACATGTTATTTATGTCATTTCTTATATTAGGATGGGAAATGTCAGATTATTATTATTAAACTACAGAGTTTGTTGTTGGCAAACTGATGCTCCTATCCTTTGAAAATGTCAACTGATGCATATATTTACTTAAGTATGCTGACAATGAACATGTTCTTTAACCACCTTGAGACTGTAAATTTGATCTGTGTGCACTCCCTATAATTCAAACAGACACTAAATGCTAGTTACACGGGTTTACTTAAATGCTTGGTATATGTGCCTTGAAAAATAGAAGGGAAATTAGTATATAGTTATAGAATCGTTCATATTTTCTACGATGATTTGGATGCCATATAACATGTAGCGCGGCTAAATTTTGTCAGTTCAAAGGAAGTCCAAGATTTTCTCCATTTTGTGGTTTGATAAATATATTCTACAAGTTCATGGTACCATTTATGAGCGGTTCTTCTTTTATATTAGATCAAATTTTGTAGACATTAGGAAAAATCTGTTCCATTGGCTATCGATGGGGTGGTCAAGCTTAATAGAACCAAAAAATAAGTAGTGAGTTGAAAATGACAAGAAAATTTACACTTAGTGAAGAAATATTATTCAAATATTTTATTTGTTTAATAAAGAGATGTATTGTAATGTTATCATGGATCATAAAAGAAAATTGTACCTTTCTTAGATTGTTTTTAAAATCCACGTTGCCTATATTAATTAGCAATGTGCATATTAAAAAAATTCTCAAATAAGAATTATTTTAAAATTGACTAAACTCTATAAACTAAAATGTAATATATATACCAAATTTCTCTGCACATGTCCATGTACCGGTATATGTAATAGTTATTGGTCTTTCAACTTGAAAAATAAAATAAAAGTACAACTTGTGGATATCCACTCGTATGAATATGACAATTAAAATGGTACTGAATAAGTTATTTACTTAATGGTTAAAATTCTCCAGCCAGTATGCTTAATATAGCTCCAGAAAATTTTAATTATGGATTCCAGAAACTGGGAATTGCTTAGCGTGATGGCCTTATTTAGTTTATCCATCAGTCTTGCTAGCTTTAGAGAGTTATTAAATTAAAAGAACCTTAGTGGTCAAATTGGAATGCTTCTGTCATGTAAGAAGGTGGTTCTCATGTGAAGCAATTTGGGATGGCGTGTAAGTTTTCCACTTCATTATGCTATTATTTTTCATATAATTTAGACAAATATAAGCTACTGGCAAAGTTCATACAGGTGTATACTTGGTATAGTTCAATATTTAGTGTAATTTTCAAAGCCCTATTCTTAATTCAGCTAAATCATAGTAGTTGGAAAGCACTATTGTAGAAAGATGCAAATATTCCATGTATTGATAAGAGCTCACTTTCAGTTGAGCATGATGACATAGATATTAATATATAATAACACTTCAATCCTTTCATATAAAAATATAAATTTTTAGTTAAGTATTGGATTGTATGTAGATATTAACCAATAATAGCATTACAATCTTTTTATATAAAAATATAAATTTTCAGTTTACAGTAAAGGATTGGTTGATATATTCAGTCATCAACATTCGTGGTTGGTTGTAAGTGATTCCTGAATATAACAAGCTCATACTCTTTTATAGTATTTATAAAAAATTGAAACAAAAGTGCTATTACTTACTTTTTATTTTTCTGAATAATATCATGGATCTTTTGCTATTGGCAGTTGATGTGTCATAGAGTCATACTGCTTCCTTGTAGGTACATGATACAAATGCATATAACAAATACGAAGAAAAGAAAAATACATGATGTGGATGACTGCAAATGTAATTTATGAGTTGAATGGGACAAAAAATTCCAGCCTTCTTCTTATATATGGGGTAATACTAAACATACCGGTTTACTAAGACATACTGATATGGATAACTAGTCTGATTTGATTTAGTGATACAGAAGCCTCAAGAAACAGATAATCTGAGTAATGATGTAATCAATTTTGAGCTGCACAAAATCCTCTAGACTAACAGTTTAACAGGAAACCGATAAAACAAATAGAAGTAAAAGGAAAAATTATGGTGCACCTAGATAGAAGTATGTCATTTTATGCTGAAGCGGTATTGTTGTGTTTCATATGTGTTACTTGGTAGTAAGGCAAGCAATATTTGGTTGAAAACAAATAAACCAACCAAATCAGTTCATTTTGATAGTTTACAGCTGTAAATATGGATGGATGTACTCTTGTTAGTACATGGGCAGCAACTTTGTAACAACCCGGGGTTTCGTATCGATTGATCATCGTCATTAGACGATTATATCTACTAGCTAATTGCTGTTGGAGTTTTTAAATCGGTTGAATTCGTTTAAAAATTTGTTAAGTATAGCTTGGGCTTTAAAAATTAATTTCGGCCCACGTTTGTTATTGGTGCCGTGATAGGGTCGAACCGTCCCCCCTCTCTCTTTCGTTTTCATTCATTTGCTCAAACCCTAAAGAATCGAAAAAAAAAGATATGGCGTCTTGTTTCTTCCTTTGTTCGTCCCTCTTCCTTCAAAGTAGGGCTTCGTGATATTCGAATCAGCGTCTCGAGATACCTTCGGCCGCGACGTCGAATTCGTCCTCTTCGAAAACAAAGGTGAGTGCTACCACTCACATCTAATTCAATTGTGCTTTGGCCATTCGATTTGATTTTTGATGTTGAGGATTTCGCTGACTTATTATATTTATTCTTTCGTGTTACTTGGTTGACTCTGTTTTGATTTCCCACTGTTCACCACGGTTTCGAAGTCGCTGGTATTTTATGTTGACTTCGGACATCACCATTAATTTGATATTGAACTGTATTCAGTGGACTTTGACCATTTGTGTCCACCTAGAATTGTTTGATTTTGTTAAAACACGGCTATGGTTACTCTATTGCTACTGACTTGTTACACCTGTAGCATGGTGGCGGTTTTCCTTTCTGGTTTGCATTGTTGTTACTTCGAGTTCTATTATGGAAATCAGTAACTTGAGGGTTTCGTGACACTGCTTACTAGATTTACTTCTTGTGTTTTACTTGCACTTATATACAATTGAGTTTCTGTTTCGACCCAGATTATTTTGTTCATACATTTGTAGCTAAAGTTGCAGCCTTTGGTTTTCTGGAGTCTGATCTGGTTAATTTTCTTCATGCGTGAGTTTAAAATGTTTTACGTGTACTCGAGGGTATACTGTCTAAACTGTTTGATTGCATTTGAATTTATTTGACGATGTTGATTTCTTTCGTGGCCTCGGTCTTGATTTCGGGTAGTACTTGAGTATTGCCATTGTTTTGTTCGACTTTAGCCTTGTCTTATCGAACAGTATATATGCTCGGTTGTTTGGCTTTGACTCAACTTGATACGTGTAGTTGTCTTCACAATACATGTATAGGTTGTTTATCCCTGTTTCATATCTGCACTTGATCTTTTGAGTGCTTGCAGTAGTATTGACGTCATTTGAAGTCTTATTCTTGTTTGGTTTGGGGTTGCACTGTGGTATACTTAGTTTTGTTTAGTTTCTGGTTTCTCCGAGTTTTATTGTTCCACATGAATCGTTGTACTGCACGGTCACATGATCATTTGTCTATGGCCATTGCATTGTTGAGATTGAGTTGTACTGTCTAATTCAACTCACTGTTGCACACATGTTGATTTTATTGTAACATTGCAGCCATTAACTTATGTTGTCCAGTTGAGTTCAGCACTTGCGTTGTCGTTGCTTGACCGTTTAGTTTCATGGCTATTAGTTTGTTTCAACTGCGGTTCCATTCTGGAAAAGCATTATAATTTAATTGTCGTACTTGTTCGATCCATTTTAGATGCACTTTAAATTGCTGATACACTTGAGCATTGCCTCGGTTTTCATTGCATATGACTTGAGTCTTTATTCAGCCTTCATTTGGTTGTGCACTTGGGCTTGTAGCATTGAAAATGTACTGGTGCCATTTTGATATTCGACCTCGTTGAATATACGCTTGCTTCCTGGTCATCAGTGTATGAGGTCACTGCCCTTTGTATCCTGTTACTTGCTGCTGCACTATTATTTTGTGCTCCTTAATGTTCATGTACATTAGTTCTTGCTTCGTTTTGGAAATTTCAGTTCTCTGCATATTGAGGTTTTCATGCTTCACTTTGGTAATTACAGTTTCACTACTGCCTCCTTAATTTGAGTATGCACTTGCATCGGCCATTGATACATTCATTTGCACATCACTTGGTTGCCTCTTTTATAGCCTGTTCTTCAAGGCATGTTGTCTTGAGCACTTGATTTAAAAGTTACACTGCTCTGGCTCCTAGTTGCTTTGAGTAATTAGGTCTGTTTAATTGCAGTCTACGTTTTTATGGTGGACTTGCACTTGAACCTCTGGCCAGTCGCACTATAAGTTTCATTTTGTTTGCAGTTGTGTTGAGTCATGATAGCCGTGACTTGACCTCTGCAGTTTCGATTGCTGTTAATATTTGAAGTCGTGATGATATTATATACTGTAGTGGCGAGGCAGTACACGCGAGCGTGTGCTGCAGCCACACAGTATTGACTTTTTAAGTGATATTCCAATTGTTTGAATTGTTTCGTTTATTCAATTCAATATTTTGGAATTTTATTTTGATTTGATTTGATTCGATCATTTTGGTATTGTCTAATTGTCTATTGATAATTAGATTATGAGTTTCTAATTATTTATTTAATAAGTAGATTTTGTTGTTAATTGCCGTTTAGGAAATTCGGTTGTTTCCTAAATTATCTTCATTGATTTTGGTTCGTTGATCTTTTGGGTACATCATCATTGTAGTGGCAAGGCAGTGCACGCAAGCGTGTACTGCAGCCACACTATATTGCTTTTATTGATATTCTAATTGCTTTTGAGTTATGGATCTTTTGCATATTTCCATATACCGTAGTGGCGAGGCAATACACGCGTGCGTGTACTGCAGCCCTACCCGTGTTGACCTTTTAATTGATGTTTCAATTGTTTGAATTGTTTCGTGTGTCCAATTCAATAATTTAAATTTGTTGATTTGTTGTTTAACACCGTTATGTGTTATATTTACCGTTATATGATTTCTTTATTTAAGAATCGGATAGGTACATTTATTGTGAATATCGTCTATTTGATTATTTAATTATTATTGCTTCTACGCATTAATAACTGAGTTTGAATTAGACTGACCCGTGTATTATTTTCTTTTGAATTTAATACTCGGGTCAGACCGAGTTATTACAGGTTGTAGATATCTTGCTTTGGATTGCTGCTAGAGCTATGAAGTCTTTTCATATCTTTTGGAGTATTCTTTTTCATTTTTAATAGTCAGTATATTTGTATATGATGTTATGTATTCATGTATATTATTCACGATAATGTACTTGTGTATATAACTTCCAGTGTCGATAGTCACAGTTGTATCATATGTATTGTATCACATGTATTGTAACTGACATCGGTTATTATATATATGAGACTTTCTGTTTTATCTGTGTTCCACAATTACATTATCTGTGTTATTATTATATTTATTGTCCTAAACTATTATGAACCGTCATAGTTCGTTTTATATTGGAATTGGGTATGTCGATGGGAGTAAATAAATAAGAGATGAAAAATTAAAAATATATACCACTCCTATCAAAATAACCAATACTAATGAAAGGCCTAACTACGGATGGCTGCTTCTATCCAGCCTTATTCTTCGTAATAACAGACAGTATTTCTTTTAATACCCTTTGTTATTGTGAGCATAGAGGTGGGGGGTCACAAACTTAGTTCAAATCATCAATACATCAAGTATCAAACACTTGAATAATTCAGTCCAATTAGTCATTACAGCCCATTCATGAACAAAATATGTAATTTTTTATCTTTTGTATACAACCTCGTATGATTGTCCAATACACAAACTTACCAATCTATGAGAAAAATTGTACCATCGACCGGACTAGGTATAATTAGTTGAACTACTCATCTTACCAATGAAAGTGGGCCATGCCAGTAGTATGCTTGATGTTTTGTTGGTTGATGAGGTGGAGACAGTGGTAGTGCTGGAGGTTGTAGTGTTGTTTTGATGATCAATGGAGTTAGTACTGCAGTGGGGATGGTGCAGTGCAGTGATGTGGTAATTCAAGGTATTGTTTATATGAAGGTTGTTGTTAGAGGTGATGTGATAATAATATTGAAGAGATGCAGTAGTGTTAGAAGGCAGGGGAATGGTGGTTGGTGTGTTATGCTGTTGACAGGCAGCGGTTGATGGATGTGGGTGGTTGAAGTTGAAGTTGAGCTGAGTTAGAGGAGCAAAAGTAGGGGGTAGATGTGAAGAGTTGACAGTGATTGGTAACAGCAGTAAGAGTAAGTGGTGATGGAGTGGTGTAGTGATGTAGTGGTTGGAGCAGTTAGATGTATGGTGATGACTGTGTGCACTGATATGTGACTGTTATATGAACCGTTGAATGGAAATGTGGAGGTGCAGAGGTTGAAATAGTGGTTGCAGGAGGGGATGTTAATGTCATAGAGGGTTGAGAAGGTGAAGTTGAATGGTTACCAATTTGTGGTCAGAGAAATTGTTGTGATGATGGGTGGAGATGTTGAAGAGGGTGGATTTGTTGCGTTGATAGAAACAAGTTGAGGCAGCTTGGTGATGCAGAAGTGTTTGTGCACTGTGATGCACTATAGTGAGCAGGGAAGTGTGCAGGCACTAATGTTTTTTATGATGGATATGCTGGAGGAAGATGGAGTAGGGGAGTGGTTTTGGGTGATGAAGTGAATGGACAGTAGCACGGTGGTGGTCAGGGTTGTAAACAACAGCGGTAGTGGAGGTTGTTTCAGCTGGGCAGAGGAACAGTTTATGTACACAGTGCACGGTGTGTAATAGGCAGTGTATTTGTATGTGGTTCAGGGAGGAAATGTATGTAGGCAGATTGATGGTTTGTATGTGGAGGAGAGTGAAATGAGTGGTTTTGGTTGCATTTATTTTTTACTACTGACTGTCTGATTATGTATCGTGGAATTTATTTATGTTTTTCATTCTTTTGTAGAATTATTAAATCTGATTATGTATTTTCCATTAAATTTAATTTTGAATGATAGTAATATTGCATGCAATAATTGTTTGTTATAATCAATAATATATATATATATAGTCTATTTGAGTATTGTAATAATGGTGTCCGAGAATGGTTTTTTTGCATCAGGTATAAATAGCTGATGCAATAGAGGGATTAGTTTGCATCGGTTGTTATAAAAAACTGATGCAATAGAGGGATTAGTTGCATCGGTTTTCATTACAACCGATGCAACATGGGGGCTGTGTTCAAGCAACCAACCATGATATTTTGCATCAGTTATTAGTAACAAACGATGCAAAAAGGACCATTTTGCATCGGTTTCAGAACTGATGCAAAAGTGTTAAGCCTGTTGCATCGGTTGCATATGCATCGGTTGTTGAACTGATGCAAAAGGGCTGTAAACAACCGATGCAAATGGCCTGTTTTGTAGTAGTGCCCCTCAACCATAACTCACGGCCTTGGCCTTCCTCCTCCATCATTGCACATGGCTTAAGGCCTAAAAGACATGAAGAGGAGAGAAAGAAGTGAAGAAGAAGTGGATATGTTGTAGGAAATGAAGTGAGTATGAGTGTATTTATAGTGTTAGGAAATGTGGCAAATGATCAAGAATACCCTCCAACATCATGACATATTTCACCTCACCCATGTGCCTAACCCACTTCTCCTCCATGTGCCATGTGTAAGTGATCCTAGTTGATTTTAAGTTTTCTTTTTCATGTCACATTTATTTATACATAAGGAGTTTATATGTATATAAGTTTAGATATTTCTTTTGTCTTTGATTTTGACTAATTGTGATACACACTTATATGTATATGTGCATGTATATTATTGTGTCTGCATGTTCAAATAAGGTTTATACAACTTCAAATAATTTCAATTCGTCAAACCGTTGTAAATCCGGAATCTGATTTCCGGTAATATTTCAGGTTTTAATCGAACTATTTATTTATGTAAACAAAACTTTAAAATAAATTTCTTATTATCTTTAAATAATTAAAACAAGATCATTTAAGTTATAAAACCATATTTACTAATGTAAAAATTCAATTGTAAAAATATGATGTCGATCTACCAAAATGCGACGAAGTTTGTATATTTCTATCTAACAAGTACATAAATTATAAAATCATTATACATCGCTTATTAACATTATATAAAAATTACGTAAAGTTTATTAAGGATATTATATTTATAAAATTTAATAAATTTCCAGCAACTTATATTTTCAGACTGCAAAAACGCGATGTCGAACTACAAAAGCACGACGAAGCCAATTTCTTTCTAAAATGAGTTCATATATTTATAAAACCTTTTGAAATGAATTATTATTACTATATAGTTAATCAAGATGTATTATTTAACATTTAAAATAAATTATTAGAATATTTAAAAATAATTAAATGCCTCAGATTTAAATGATAAAATTCCGGGTCGATACACTTGGTTTTGTTATTGGCTACTAGACAGGAATTTGTGTTCGGTAGGTACTGTTCGATGAAGCTTGGTTCAGTAATACTCTGGTTCAGCAGATTTGACATGGGTTAGTAGCCATGACACGGTTCAGCATGCCTTGGTTCAATGGTAAGCTACCGAACAAGAATCTCTATTTGGTTATAGACTACTGAACAAGAATTGTTGTTCACAACTTGATGTTGGATGGTGGACTGGATGATTAAAGGCGACTGGATAAGGTTTGGATGAGGTATTTATAGGCGTATGATTTGGCAGAGATATGTTGGGTGATAAATGGTTAAACAGTAAATGGTTATGTTCCATACCTGGTCGTTTCTTCTGTTCTATAAAATAATGCACTTGCCAGAAATCAAACTCTCGACCTCTCTATTGGAAGCTTCATTCACAACCACTTGAGCTATCCATGTTTTTGCATCATAACTCCTTCATTTTAAGTTTGAATTGAATGAAATTTGAACCACTAGTTTCGTATCATTGAGTAGAGCATCTTAATGCCTCTGAATGTTCCATCTGCTTGAAGTGGATAGTAGCTCTCCAGGGTGGGGCCTAAGACGGTTAAGTAGTGGATAAATTTTAGGTTAATCATATTTTCCAATCCATGGCTTGGATTGAGATGCGGTTTTGACCTAGATGCATGTCCCAACCTTAGGAATATTTTACAATGGCTTTGAATATATTTTTAGATTGTTTCAAATTTTCCCCTAACACTTCGCATTGCCCTTATGATTACATGATGACGCCTTTATTATGCACATTTAAACCATTTCTATGCTTATTGGCGTCATTTTGTATTCACCGTGTTATGGGCAAAAATGCCCACAACACTAATAATTATGGATTTAATGTTTAACTAATTAATTCATGTATGTATATACTCATAAGTTTTATTTTTCGTGTTATCCAAAATTATAAATCAATATCAAGTTGAATCTTCTATTTAAGTTAAATTTCTTTTTCAATTAATATATTCAATGTCATATTATTTAGTCAACTTTATGTATTTGAAATGTAAATCTTAAAATTTATCACATGTGTATATATGTATATATGAAAAATTAAAAATAATAATATTAATCATGTTATTGAAGAAAAATATTAATTAGGACAATAATTTAAGATAAATCTTTTCATGTTGAATGTTTTTAGGTCTGCAATTTTTGAAAGGCAAAGATATTTTGATGTAATTAAGCATAGAATTATCTCCATTTGGATATTTAACCTATTGGTTATTTTTTAAAAGAGAAAATCTAAATACCACCAATTCAATTTTCTTCCAATCTTGATTTGATTAGATCTTGATCTAACGAGAAATTTATTACATCTTTCATTTTTCACCCACTATTCTCTAATTTTTAAAATATTTAATTCTTATATATATATTTTACATATTAGTGGAAACATAAATATCTCATACACACACACACACACACACACACACACACACACACACATATATATAAAGAATAAATCACTAACATATATACACGCACACTAGCGCAAACCCATGCTACGCACACGGTGTTGGCTGAAAACTGCTGAAAATATAATAGTACATTATTGGTATAATCAATTACGTAAATCATGTTAAAATAAGATTAGTCTAATTTTTTTTGAATGTAATCGTTAATTGTTAGATAGTAAATAGATATGCATAATCTATCAAATAAATTGTTACAAATGAGAGATATTTAAAAGATTGCATGAATAACTAAATTTTTTCCCAAACTTAAAGTTTTTTCCAATAACACGAGAATAAATATTTATTATTGCTGACTGATGTAAACCATGCATATTATAACGATCGAGATTTTTCGTTGCCGAAAAACCGAACCGTTAGGGTTGAAGAAGAAGAAAGAGGTAGAAGAAGAGAGAGAAAGATGGAAGAAGCAGAAACAAACAACAAAACAGGAAACAATATCAGAATCTCACAATCGCAGCGGAACAACATATAATAGATAAATGAATATTCATTAAACAAAAGAACTACACATTTTATACATTACATCACATCATCAGAGAGTACAACAACAAAGCAGCGGAAAAGAAATACTATAATAGTAATATACAACGCCATCCAGCTCTTCTCCAAATCTGCACAGCAACTCCCGAATCCAGAATAACCTGATAACCTAACTCTAGACTGCCCGTGTGGAAAATGGGTGGGCACCCAGAGTTTAGGAAGGAAACAATAAACTCCAGGTCAGTCATGGGACTGGTGTGAGAACTCAAAACAGTTTATCTTTAACACAAGCAACAAGAGAATTTAAATTTTGAAATCCGAAATGCTTTTTGGAAAATGAAACTACCATAAGGCCTCCTGCCACACACACAATGCAAACACAGAATTGGAGGAGATTTCTCCTTATGATAGTCAAAGATGCTTACTACGCAAAAATCAAATCATTTTTGATATTATTATTAGTGCATAGTGTAGAAAACAATTTCGAAAGTAGAATATAAATCCTAGCCAGCATACGACATTTCGTCGTATGCCTACTATAGCTACCATGTTCAATAGCAGGTTACCGCCACATTCCATGGCAGGTTATACAACTAAAACCGTACAGGGTGCGTATTGTTTTGATTGGATTTCCAACAAATGGTCAGGCTAAGGAACTTCCTACTGCCACATGGGATCGCCTCTGGCGGGACGTCTCGAGAAACTAACGTTACGGTTAGATCTCTGCCAACACAAGGCCGGGTTACCTCTGTAACTAGGTAACTACTACACGAATATGTCATCCCCCGGTCCTTTGGGACCTTTATCCGAGCGCTCGATACCAACAACACCACACAGTAATAGATATAGTGTATCAACATGAGTAAATATCTGGGCTCCATACCATGATACCAGCCTTTTCCAGAAGGAAATGAAATACCCTAAAGGGCGCGACCCTCATAACCTTGCCGCAGATTCCTGTTTCGACCATTTCCGGGGAGTGAGGTCCGACGAAGTCTCGTCCACAAAGCGACGCTTTGTGCAACAAAGCCACGCTTTGTGCAACAAAGCCACGCTTTGTGCAACAAAGCCATGCTTTGGGTCAACAGATGACCAAAGCAATGATCACAAAGATAAATGATCAAACAAATGATCATATCACAAATGACCAACCAATGATCATCACACAGCAGCACTCAGCATGCCACATTACCAGATTGGGAATATATCGCTGATAACCTTCAACTATATAACCTCTGAGCTCGTACGTCTCAGAGAAGGGTGTTAAGATAAGAGAATAAATTCTCCGCCACCAACAGAAATGTATTTGAAAGAAATCTGCTCTATATCTCAAAATGTAATGTCAGACACGTAACCATACAAGTCTGTTCCGGGTTCGAACAGAACCGAAGGCACTTCCAAAGAAGCCCTTGCAATCCGGGTATTCACAATCCCGATAAAATTTCCCATCACAAAGGAAATCTCCATACCGTAGCTAACGATGCAGAGACAATCGATAGGTTATCCTATCGTTTTCACAAATACCCGGCCTTCAACACCGGTCTTCAAATACTATCCATAACGACGTATCACATATTCGGAATGGGATATACGACACAAAGGTCCTCTCCCGGCTAAACCGAATAGCGAGCTCTTATTTTAAAAATAAGTGTGGCATTCAATTTCAACCAATCACAACAAATACCATCCAAGGGTAAATACCGATAGTCGGTTATTTAACTATCAATAAAGATGTGCCACATCATCAGATTCCAAATAATTTTTCAAAATTATTTAATCCCAAAAAAAATATCTTCACAAGATATATATACATATATATACACCTTCCAAATAATTGCCCAAATTATTTTCTTTACCAAAATATCTTTACACGATAAAATTTCCACACTTCAACCATTTGAAAACCAATTTCAAATTACTTTTCACCCTTTATACCCTTTGAAAACAAATTTCAAATCATCAAATAAATCTTTACCGATTTATTTTAAATTTACGTTCCAAATTCGTAAATTATATTTCCATACTTCAAAATAAATCAATATTTATTTTTAAAACAGATTCCCCTTCCCTTTTATAAATTCCATAGTGAATTTCAAATTTCCAAATATCTACCGATATACGATTTTCAAATCGATTTCAAATTATTCGCTTTCAATTTACCACTAAAAGATGAATTCTTAAAATCGTTCCATTTCCTATTGGAAAAACATTTTCATACTTATTTAATAATAAGTAATTCACAAATTTATTTATTTTCAACAATTTGAAAATATTCAATATACTTACCATAGTCTAGTATATATTTCATTCTTTAAGAAAAATATTCTTTTATTCACTTTTATTTGGGTCAAAACGAATGTTGCGTAAAACATCGTTACGACAACCCAAAATCACTAGAATAGGGATTCGAAATAAAAATAGAGACATAAATTCCAATACTACACAAAATATTTCCATTTGGAAACCATTTACTATAACAACAGTGTTATAGTCCACCGTTTCTCTATTTTCTCGAAAACGCCTATTTCAACAATGAATGTTGAAATCTATGCATTCGATACTTAATGCATTTTAAAGCATCTTTAAATCGTTTTAAAATTCTCTTTAAAACATTCTTCTCCCAAAACATGCCCATTTGACTTAATAATATATTCATCGTTTGAAAGAGTGAATATAACTCCTTTAACAAATTCTAAATTCAATTTATCAAATTCCATTGATTTCAAATTTATAAACAACGTTTATAAATTCTATTTCTATTAATAACTTCGGTTTAGAAATCTCTTTTATTAAGCCAATTCAATTTATAAACCCAATTTCTATACCAAAAGTTCGTATTATAAGTCAAGAGCTTATAATCTATTTATTTACTAAACTGTTCCTTTAAAACTTCACAATTTCTTAAATCTTATTACTGATAAGATTCCTTTAAGTTTTATAATAGTTTTCAACTTATAAAAACCTCCTTTATTAACAATTTCTATAAATGTCCCCTTTTAAATGCCCAAAATCCATTTTTATAAGTTAATTACTTATAAAACCTTTATTTCAACATCCATTTATTTTATAACTCTCAAGATTTACAAATCTATGGTTTTTAGTGAAACCCATTTTATACACCTTTTTAACACTTTATAAACTCGTTTCATAATTCCCATAAATTTAATTTATAGATATCAATTTATAAAATCTTTTATATAAACTATTAATAAAAATTATCCAAAATCCCAATTTAACTATTTTAAACATCTATTTAATTTAAAATTTTCCTTTTGGTTGTATTTCATAAAAATATTAATTTTTATAACATAAAAATTTATACGTCTATTAATTTTAAAGTGAATCAATTCAAAAATTTAATAAAACATATTCTTTTAAAAAAATCAATTTAAAAACCCTTTTAAATTCAAAATCGTTATTTTTAACTTTATAAATGAATCCGATGGCGCAACAGCATCAAATGGTCAATCACGGGAATAAACAACATATATCGATATGAACATCAACAATTACACAATATCTATAATCAAATAAGTATGTGAGGAATCCAGTTGGATCCCTCCAACCTGTTTCCCTGCATCCACAGACATTAGCACAATACCAATCCCGTTTCAAGACGGGATATCGCGGTATATGGGATTTTTATAAAATATTATCCGCTTAATAGGCGGCACAATAGGGTCTCTTCCGCTATACGAGGCGGGAAATCAAATCCAATATATACATATGCCAATATATATATATTGCTATATATTATATAATACCAATTCCACTTCGAGGTGGAATATCGCGGTATATGGGTGTAATAAATAACATCCGCTTACTAACGGCGTATAGGGTCTATTTACATCCAATATATATAAATATATATATAACAATCATCATTCAAGCATTCAATCAACGCAATCAAACAATTTTAAATCTAACTATTTAAAATTTAAATAAAACCCTTTTGAGTGAGAAGTTCTCACCTTAGCTTTTAATTTGCCATCCATATCCATTCCAGACTTGTTTTCTTGATTTATAGACCTTGTATAAATATTATACAAATTAATAAATATTCGAACCAATTAAATAACCCATTTCCGTTTTCAATTGTTTAAACTTACTGTCTATATTTTTCTATACGTCTACTCATATAATTTATAAATTAATAATAAAAATAATACCCATTTATATACTCACTACAGATTTCTTAAAATGGTGTACAAAGTTTTCTTCATATATATAAAATTTAGTAAATTTAAATAAATTCAAAATATACTTTACTGCAGATTTAAAAATCTTTTTTCTGCCAATATATTTTATTTTTTTATTTTTTTTCTTTTTCAGCAATAAAAGTTCTCTTCACTGTACAAACACATACATAATAATAATAATAATAATAATAATCCTGTACCTTCAAAAATTCGAACCCAGGTCAGAGAACCCATCGCGACATTGCCCAAAACCCAGCGCCGCCGCCGATGTCGACCACCAGTATTTGCCTCGCTGCCAAATCGCGACCCACTTTCCCAAATTGTCGCAGCGCCATCTCCTTGCTCACGAGCTCCAAGTCGTCGCCTCGCCTCCACCCACGAATCCATCAGCGCCGTGCATGCCATCTTCCACGCGAGACCGAACTCGCGAACCCAGACTCCCCTCCTTTCGCTCGATCGTGATTGGATTCCTTTGGCTTCGGCCATTTCCGTTCGTTCTTTTTTTTTCTTTTGATTTGTGGGCTTCGGCCATTGATTGAAAGAGGGAGAACGAGATAGGTATATTTTAAAATGAAAGGGGAACGAGATTTCAACAGCGGCCATTTGATTTTTTTTCTTTTTTCTGCTTTGAAAGGATTTTCGTGAGATTTGTAACGAGTTGGGGAGACAAGGAGTACGAGATTTCTTCCTTTGCAGGGAATAGGTCTGCTAAAAAAAAGTAGGGTGGCTGATGTTGACAAAGTTTAAAATTTAAATTTAAATTGAATTTCGTTTTAAAATCTCAACGCGTTTACTCATCATGTGCTCAACATATCAACTCCGAAAAATACGAAATTTGAAATTCGGTAATACTTCAATATTACGGACCCAATGGAACTGATTTCGTCAAATTCCGAGACTGTGTCTCGAAAGACTATTTTCAAATTCAATTTAAACGATAAAATTTCAAAACTGAACAATTCACTTTGAAATTCAACTCTGGGGCTTCTGTTGTCTTCAGTATTATCAATATGAATTTTTACAAACCTTTGAAATATTTTTAATCAGCTTAAAATTAAAGATTCAAATTTTTTATTCAATTTCGATAGATTAAATTTTATAACTCAATCGCCAAATTTATTCTGATAATTTGAAATTCAAGTCAAACTACCATTCAAGTATTTAAAATTAATTAAATATTTTCAATTTAAATTGTTCAAAATTCTAGGTCGTTACAATCTTCCCCCCTTAAAAGAATTTCGTCCCGAAATTACAAGTTAAGAAGAATGCCCTTATCTCGTCTATCATTTTTTCACAATCCAAATAGTTTTATAACTTACTAACCTAAATCTTTTTATTAAGGATTCACTATCATCTAAATTGGCTTTCTAACTTCGATTATAAGTTTTCAACACATTGTTTACTAACAATTCAAATTTAAATTTAAATTCGAATTTTAAACTTTCAAAATTTCTCAAAATTTTTCTAACACCCGAAATTTTTCGAAAAATTTCGCCAGCGTCTCCTTTGCGCGGCTAGCTCGGCATGACTACAAAATGGTACTACGGCCCCTCAGAATAAAAAGGAAAAGAGAAAGCCAAGTGGCTGGAGAAGGAAATCATCAAATCTCATACTAAAATTGAAATACGTACCTTTTTGTCGAGCAATTCAATTTTTTTAACTTCAAAATCAAAATCTCAATTCCAATATATATATATATATATACACACCTGTATATCCTGCTAGTAGTGGTGTCAAATTCCAACATTCAAACTATTTTGCCAAATCCATTACAAAATTTCGATATTTATTTTTATCTCAATTTTAGCTTTACTATTGAAGTTACCTATTCATTTTCATTCGTTTCCCATTAGTTTACATTCACTAATTAAATTCACATTAGTTCACTTTCAACTCAAATCAAATTCAATTCTATTCAAATTCATTTAATTCACTTTCAATTTGAATTCAATTACATAGCTTTCAATTTGCGCTAATTCAATTTCATTAACACTTAATGAATTTACATACAATCAACCAACAAGCAAATAACAACCAATGTATATCCAATATAACCAAATTTATTTATTTTACTTACATGCAATTTGGTTCAACTGTTTCAATTCCAATTGGTTTAACATTCAATTGATTTCCATTCAATTATTCAACTAGCTTCAAATGAATTTACACTTACATACATCATTTCATATCAACTTATTCATATTCTATTGATTAACATTCAATCCATACTTTAATTCAATTGCCAATTCTTTTTACAAATAAAGATCGAATTTCACTTATATAACTCAAATTCACATTTTTAACGATTTCATTAATTCACTTTATTCATTTATTTTGATATCAACATCAATTCTTTCAGCATTACTCAAGTTATATTCCATTCAACTTCATTTGCATTTACTTCCACTATTCAACTTAAGTATTCTCCTAATTCATTTCAAATTCTATTCCATTTAACATCATTGGTTCAAATAAACTTAAGTTTCCACTTATCATTCCAATTCGGATTTCAATTCTAAAGTACATTCTATTTAACTTTTACTTGAGTCAAACTCATATCAACATTCAAATTCATATTTCATTTTACTTAACTTAATTTCTTAACCACTTCAATAATTGGTTTCACTTACATTTTCTCATTCTATAAGTTATACAACTTATTATTCGACTTCCAACTCATATTATAAGTTCAAAACCTTTTTCACTTATATTTAACAATTTCAAATTGAATTTGAATTTCAAATTTGTTTATTTCAACAAAACCTCAATTTTAAATTCATTATTGTAGCAAATCCATCACATAGAAACTCGAAAATGATACTGATGATGCTGCAGTCATCACCTTTATAATTTCCCAGTGACAATAGTGAAATCGGTGCTAAATATTCTTTCAAACAGTTCCTTTTATTTATAAATTACATTTATAAATCTTACTTATAAAATTTCACTTCTTATATACATAAGATTATTTTCAATTGTGAATTATTCTAATTATAACTTCATACTTATAATTCATTTGTTTATACTATTATTCTTTTTACAATTAATCGTTTTTATTTAACTTATTCAAACAACTTTGATTGTCTTATGTATATATATTATTTACAACAACCAAGCAATCAATTATATACACACCTCAATAATTCTTGAAAAATTATTTCCTTATATAGAAAATATAGTCAAGGTAAAATTATTTCATTTATATACAAAATATAATCAGGGTACAATTATTTCATTCACCCAATTTAAAACAATATCGTGTCGAATTGTTCTGTATAAGTGTTTAGAGATCCCTATCGATAGAGTTGTACGGACAATACCGACCAGAATCCATATACCACTCAACAAACCAATCATCACAATATAAAACAACTTTATATTCACTAACAAATACGCGCTCATAGCTATTATTACACTCACACTCATTCTAGAGCACCGCTGACTCTATCTCTAATGAGTAATAACCCAACAGAGCCATGGTTGTCGCTTAACCATATGCTCTGATACCAAATGTAACGATCGAGATTTTTCGTTGCCGAAAAACCGAACCGTTAGGGTTGAAGAAGAAGAAAGAGGTAGAAGAAGAGAGAGAAAGATAGAAGAAGCAGAAACAAACAACAGAACAGGAAACAATATCAGAATCTCACAATCGCAGCGGAACAACATATAATAGATAAATGAATATTCATTAAACAAAACAACTATACATTTTATACATTACATCACATCATCAGAGAGTACAACAACAAAACAGCGGAAAAGAAATACTATAATAGTAATATACAACGCCATCCAGCTCGCCTCCAAATCTGCACAGCAACTCTCGAATCCAGAATAACCTGATAACCTAACTCTAGACTGCCCGTGTGGACAATGGGTGGGCACCCAGAGTTTAGGAAGGAAACAATAAACTCCAGGTCAGTCATGAGACTAGTGTGAGAACTCAAAACAGTTTATCTTTAACACAAGCAACAAGAGAATTTAAATTTTGAAATCCGAAATGATTTTTGGAAAATGAAACTACCATAAGGCCTCCCGCCACACACACAATGCAAACGCAGAATTGGAGGAGATTGCTCCTTATGATAGTCAAAGATGCTTACTACGCAAAAATAAAATCATTTTTGATATTATTATTAGTGCATAGTGTAGAAAACAATTTTGAAAGTAGAATATAAATCCTAGCCAACATACGACATTTCGTCGTATGCCTACTATAGCTACCATGTTCAATAGCAAGTTACCGCCACATTCCATGGCAGGTTATACAACTAAAACCGTGCAGGGCGCGTATTGTTTTGATTGGATTTCCAACAAATGGTCAGGCTAAGAAACTTCCTACTGCCACATGGGATCGCCTCTGGCGGGACGTCCCGAGAAACTAACATTACGGTTAGATCTCTGCCAACACAAGGCCGGGTTACCTCTGTAACTAGGTAACTACTACACGAATATGTCATCCCCGGTCCTTTGGGACCTTTATCCGAGCGCTCGATACCAACAACACCACACAGTAATAGGTATAGTGTATCAACATGAGTAAATATCTGGGCTCCATACCATGATACCACCCTTTTCCAGAAGGAAATGACATACCCTAAAGGGCGCGACCCTCGTAACCTTGCCGCATATTCCGGTTTCGACCATTTCCGGGGAGTGAGGTCCGACGAAGTCTCATCCACAAAGCTACGCTTTGTGCAACAAAGCCATGCTTTGGGTCAACAGATGACCAAAGCAATGATCACAAAGATAAATGATCAAACAAATGATCATATCACAAATGACCAACCAATGATCATCACACAACAGCACTCAGCATGCCACATTACCAGATTGGGAATATATCGCTGATAACCTTCAACTACATAACCTCTGAGCTCGTACGTCTCAGAAAAGGGTGTTAAGCTAAGAGAATAAATTCTCCGCCACCAACAGAAATGTATTTGAAAGAAATCTGCTCTATATCTCAAAATGTAATGTCAGACACGTAACCATACAAGTCTGTTCCGGGTTCGAACAGAACCGAAGGCACTTCCAAAGAAGCCCTTGCAATCCGGGTATTCACAATCCCGATAAAATTTCCCAACACAAAGGAAATCTCCATACCGTAGCTAATGATGCAGAGACAATCGATAGGTCATCCTATCGTTTTCACAAATACCCGGTCTTCAACACCGGTCTTCAAATGCAATCCATAACGACGTATCACATATTCGAAATGGGATATACGACACAAAGGTCCTCTCCTGGCTAAACCGAATAGCGAGCGCTTATTTTAAAAATAAGTGTGGCATTCAATTTCAAACAATCACAACAAATACCATCCAAGGGTAAATACTGATAGTCGGTTATTTAACTATCAATAAAGATGCGCCACATCATCAGATTCCAAATAATTTTCCAAAATTATTTAATCCCAAAAAAAATATCTTCACAAGATATATATATATATATATATATATATATATACACACACACACACACACACCTTCCAAATAATTGCCCAAATTATTTGCTTTACCAAAATATCTTTACACGATAAAATTTCCACACTTCAACCATTTGAAAACCAATTTCAAATTACTTTTCACCCTTTATACCCTTTGAAAACAAATTTCAAATCATGAAATAAATCTTTACCGATTTATTTTAAATTTACGTTCCAAATTCGTAAAAACTATTTCCATACTTCAAAATAAATCAATATTTATTTTTAAAACAGATTCCCCTTCCCTTTTATAAATTCCATAGTGAATTTCAAATTTCCAAATATCTACCGATATACGAATTTCAAATCAATTTCAAATTATTCGCTTTCAATTTACCTCTAAAAGATGAATTCTTAAAAACGTTCCATTTCCTATTGGAAAAACATTTTCATACTTATTTAATAATAAGTAATTCACAAATTTATTTATTTTCAACAATTTGAAAATATTCAATATACTTACCATAGTCTAGTATATATTTCATTCTTTAAGAAAAATATTCTTTTATTCACTTTTATTTGGGTCAAAACGAATGTTGCATAAAACATCGTTACGACAACCCAAAATCACTAGAATAGGGATTCGAAATAAAAATAGAGACATAAATTCCAATACTACACAAAATATTTCCATTTGGAAACCATTTACTATAACAACAGTGTTATAGTCCACCGTTTCTCTATTTTCTCGAAAACGCCTATTTCAACAATGAATGTTGAAATCTATGCATTCGATACTTAATGCATTTTAAAGCATCTTTAAATCGTTTTAAAATTCTCTTTAAAACATTCTTCTCCCAAAACATGCCCATTTGACTTAATAATATATTCATCGTTTGAAAGAGTGAATATAACTCCTTTAACAAATTCTAAATTCAATTTATCAAATTCCATTGATTTCAAATTTATAAACAACGTTTATAAATTCTATTTCTATTAATAACTTCGGTTTAGAAATCTCTTTTATTAAGCCAATTCAATTTATAAACCCAATTTCTATACCAAAAGTTCGTATTATAAGTCAAGAGCTTATAATCTATTTATTTACTAAACCGTTCCTTTAAAACTTCACAATTTCTTAAATCTTATTACTGATAAGATTCCTTTAAGTTTTATAATAGTTTTCAACTTATAAAAACCTCCTTTATTAACAATTTCTATAAATGTCCCCTTTTAAATGCCCAAAATCCATTTTTATAAGTTAATTACTTATAAAACCTTTATTTCAACATCTATTTATTTTATAACTCTAAAGATTTACAAATCTATGGTTTTTAGTGAAACCCATTTTATACACCTTTTTAACACTTTATAAACTCGTTTCATAATTCCCATAAATTTAATTTATAGATATCAATTTATAAAATCTTTTATATAAACTATTAATAAAAATTATCTAAAATCCCAATTTAACTATTTTAAACATCTATTTAATTTAAAATTTTCCTTTTGGTTATATTTCATAAAAATATTAATTTTTATAACATAAAAATTTATACGTCTATTAATTTTAAAGTGAATCAATTCAAAAATTTAATAAAACATATTCTTTTAAAAAAAATCAATTTAAAAACCCTTTTAAATTCAAAATCGTTATTTTTAACTTTATAAATGAATCCGATGACGCAACAGCATCAAATGGTCAGTCACGGGAATAAACAACATATATCGATATGAACATCAACAATTACTCAATATCTATAATCAAATAAATATGTGAGGAATCCAGTTGGATCCCTCCAACCTGTTTCCCTGTAACCACAGACATTAGCACAATACCAATCCCGTTTCAAGACGGGATATCGCGGTATATGGGATTTTTATAAAATATTATCCGCTTAATAAGTGGCGCAATAGGGTCTCTTCCGCAATACGAGGCGGGAAATCGAATCCAATATATACATATGCCAATATATATATATATATTGCTATATATTATATAATACCAATTCCACTTCGAGGTGGAATATCGCAGTATATGTGTGTAATAAATAACATCCGCTTACTAACGGCATATAGGGTCTATTTACATCCAATATATATAAATATATATATAACAATCATCATTCAAGCATTCAATCAACGCAATCAAACAATTTTAAATCTAACTATTTAAAATTTAAATAAAACCCTTTTGAGTGAGAAGTTCTCACCTTAGCATTTAATTTGCCATCCATTTCCATTCCAGACTTGTTTTCTTGATTTATAGACCTTGTATAAATATTATACAAATTAATAAATATTCGAACCAATTAAATAACCCATTTCCGTTTTCAATTGTTTAAACTTACTGTCTATATTTTTCTATACGTCTACTCATATAATTTATAAATTAATAATAAAAATAATACCCATTTATATACTCACTACAGATTTCTTAAAATGGTGTACAAAGTTTTCTTCATATATATAAAATTTAGTAAATTTAAATAAATTCAAAATATACTTTACTGCAGATTTAAAAATCTATTTTCTGCCAATATATTTTATTTTATATTATTTTTTCTTTTTTAGCAATAAAAGTTCTCTTCACTGTACAAACACATACATAATAATAATAATAATAATCCTATACCTTCAAAAATTCGAACCCAGGTCAGAGAACCCATCGCGACATTGCCCAAAACCCAGCGCCGCCGCCGACGTCGACCACCAGTATTTGCCTCGCTGCCAAATCGCGACCCACTTTCCCAAATTGTCGCAGCGCCATCTCCTTGCTCACGAGCTCCAAGTCGTCGCCTCGCCTCCACACACGAATCCATCAGCGCCGTGCATGCCGCCTTCCACGCGAGATCGAACTCGCGAACCCAGACTCCCCTCCTTTCGCTCGATCGTGATTGGATTCCTTTGGCTTCGGCCATTTCCGTTCGTTCTTTTTTTTTCTTTTGATTTGTGGGCTTCGGCCATTGATTGAAAGAGGGAGAACGAGATAGGTATATTTTAAAATGAAAGGGGAACGAGATTTCAACAGCGGCCATTTGATTTTTTTTTTCTTTTTTCTGCTTTGAAAGGATTTTCGTGAGATTTGTAACGAGTTGGGGAGACAAGGAGTACGAGATTTCTTCCTTTGCAGGGAATAGGTCTGCTAAAAAAAAGTAGGGTGGCTGATGTTGACAAAGTTTAAAATTTAAATTTAAATTGAATTTCGTTTTAAAATCTCAACGCGTTTACTCATCGTGTGCTCAACATATCAACTCCGAAAAATACGAAATTTGAAATTCGGTAATACTTCAATATTACGGACCCAATGGAACTGATTTCGTCAAATTCCGAGACTGTGTCTCGAAAGACTATTTTTAAATTCAATTTAAACGATAAAATTTTAAAACTGAACAATTCACTTTGAAATTCAACTCTGGGGCTTCTGTTGTCTTCAGTATTATCAATATCAATTTTTACAAGCCTTTGTAATATTTTTAATCAGCTTAAAATTAAAGATTCAAATTTTTTTTTTCAATTTCAATAGATTAAATTTTATAACTCAATCGCCAAATTCATTCTGATAATTTGAAATTCAAGTCAAACTACCATTCAAATATTTAAAATTAATTAAATATTTTCAATTTAAATTGTTCAAAATTCTGGGTCGTTACACATATAGAGTTTGTTCACAAACGTCCCGTAACATGCTTTCAGATTGAGTATCGTCAAAACATTGAATAGGGATGATCAAGTCTTGGAATGCAATATTTCTTTAGAAAGTTTAGAAAATTGTGAGTTAGGTGGAAAAGTTTGTTAGCTAAGTCATTGGGTTCCTATACCCGTAAAAGAGCTATCACCACGTCTTAGAGAAATTATGTACAAAAATAATTCATATAGACCATTTAGTTTACAAACTAAAAAAAAGTGAATAAGATTTAGCTAGGCTCAGGTATTCTACAAACGTATTGAATAGGGGTTATATTTGACTAAAAATAATTTAAGATGGTGAGTTCAGTATTCTATAAAGATAGGTTGCAAGCATCATTGGTCCAAATATTTTAAAGGAATATATTTAAAGTAGTCAGCTTAGTAAAAGAATTCAAATGAACTAAAGCCGGAAGAAAACTAAAGTAAAGAGAATATGAAACCCGAGAAAGTCAAATGCATCACTACATACCAGAGAAGTACAAATACTTCACTTACAAAAGGACAAACATAGAGGCAAGGTGATACCTGTACATCACTTGGAATGTTGAACAATCATACGCTGATAGTTCAGTTACTCTGAAGGTTTCAATACAAATGTTGGAGTTGTCTTCACAGAAATTAACCATTGCATGGACTGATTCATGATGGCTCATGCTCATTCAATTCAAATGCATAGTTCACCGTGCTACACAAAAATTAGGAAGATATATGTTAGTGTTTGTCTTCAGCATTTGGATAATAAAATGTGATATTGTTCATTAAACTTATTTGAAAGTATAATAGCTAACCAGGCTACAGTAAAAACAATATAGATGAACTAACATTTTCAATCAAGGAAGAAATTAATAATTTCTGACAAATAAATCGACATAAAAAGATTACATCGAACGAAATATAGTGCATTTGACAGACAAATGAAAAGGAGTTATCTAACAATAACGAAGCAGGATGACTATTTGTTTCCATATGCTTTAAAAAACAGTGTTCAGATAACATTCTAGCATCATTGACCAAACATCATATGTGGGTAAAGGTTGTCAATTTACCACGTTGTAGTGGCTAACCCAAATGGATTGAACGTTCACTTGTTTACCATATTGATAAGCTTGCTATCAGTAAACAGTAACAATATTATGTAACTTTCTAAAGATCTCAAGTTCCGTATTTACCAGTATATGAAAAATAGAGCAATGTGCTAAAGGTAACCCCGGTAGAGAAAGTATAAATAAATTTTAGATTTTATTGTTTGTAACATCCCGAAAATTTTGATTTGTATTTTAGTAATATATTTGAACTTTTTGAAATAAAAATTGAAAAGTTGTAAAGAAATAGAATATGAACAAAATATAGTGTTTTTAGTTAAAACCTTTAAATAGAATTAAAAACAAATATTGGAATTAAATTACATAAGTTACTAAATGTTAATAACTAAAACAACTTTTCCTATATTTAGCAAAATAACTAAAACAAGTTGCTGTAAATAATATGAAGACATAAGAGAACAAATGAACAAATAATTAAACAAGTGAATCAAATGAATATGTTACTATACAAACTAGTAAATGTGTAAGCAAAAGGAAAAAATAATAATAAAATAAAATAAAACACTTCATCTTAGCAAAGTCAACAAACAAATTGCATAAGAAGTGAACAAAAAAAAAAGAATATAAACTGTACATATAAAAGAAAATGCAAGAGAGTAAAACATTCAAACAAAATAATACTTATATAAATCAAACAGCACATTTCTACAAGTACACAGGATAGAAGCATCTCAAAACATGCTTACAATAAATGCAAGCCTCTACAAAGCAACATACCTGCATTTAATGCTTTTACTTCCAGCATGGGTTTATACATCCTGCACTTGTTTTAATAAGCCTCAGTACACAATCTGTTATATATACACATCAACCTACCTCTTTATTCGTTCAACAAATTTCTGCAAACCTGGAAAAGAAAAAGAGAAAAACATCACTTTTATTCAAAAATTGATAAAGATTTGCTGAGAAGAGAAACCAGAGAAGAATCAAAACTACAGTTAAAAAGAAACAAAAGTATTCTCTGTTTCTTTATTGTTCAGGTGAGTAAACTTATATTTATTTTAAATATAAATACTTAATCCATGAATTTGTGTTTTGTTGTATATAAACAAAAAATTATTGTTCTGCATATTGTTCTGTGTTACTGGAAAACACATGTGAGCTCTGTTCTTTAATATTCATATCTCAAAGCTAGTTAATTAGAAAAAAAAATTCAAATGAACTTCATTTAACATCTTTAACTTAGGATACTTAAAACAAAATAGGTTGTGTATACTTGACTCACGGTTTAAACTTTTGTTTAAGCTTGAAATAAAAACTTTTGACTCTGTAACATGAATATTACAGTAAAAACAAGATTTTAAGGTAAATTAAAGCATTTTAAATCATTGAATTGATGTTATAATTTGAACGAACATATGAAAATAGGATTTTCAAAACAGTAATGATGATTTTTAATTCAGTAATTTGAGAGCAGTTCGAGCATGAACACAAATCGTTTTCCTTTGAATTTCCAGGGATCGAGTTAATGATAAATGTTGTAATTTGAATTGAAGTGAGTTCGAACTTCCATAATGACAAGAAAAATATTAAATAAAATTTCGAATGTGTGAAGTTGCCGTTCGAACCCAAAATAGGGTTTAAACTGGAAGTTGCAGTACGAAAAAAAATGGTGATTTTTTCGAAATGAATTGATCGAGCTCCATGATATTGAGGGAAATGGAAGAGCATCGGGCTAGCGTGCTATGGCCGGAAGCATGGACATTTCAGGTGGACGGTGCGAGGCGGAGAGGCGATTTTCGCGTGGTGGGTTTAAGTTACAGGGACGAGCAAAGTTGCTACTTTTTGAATTCGAACCGATGGCTTCGAATGGAGGTTGGAATTCGAGCGTACGTGAGATTTTCGACCTGTTGAGAGTCGCGAGGTTCACCAGAGCATCGCCATGGTGATGTGCACGTGCACGTGAAAGTATCAGTGATGATGCGTGCGTGAGTGTTTAGCTTAGCTAAATAAATAGAAGAGAAGAAGATGGGTTTGTGAACGATCAGGGTAGGCTCTGGGTTTTTTTGGAGTTTACTCGAGTTTCTCGTCGCATAGGCTCGAGTCTTTAAAATGAAGTTCACAGGTTTTAAACTTAAGAAAAGAAAAAAAGAGGAGTAGGAACAGACGCGGGAAGAAGAAGAAAATACTACGGGGAAAATTGGTGGCATGCTCGAGTTTTGACTCGAGTAAGGCCTGGGTATTTTCGGCCTTATATAGTTACAGCAAGTTGCTAATACTTGTTTAGTTTAAGCAAGAACTTATTTCAGGCAAACTTGATTTAACTCTATAGTTAGTCATAAATTGATTTTTTTTTTAAAGAAAATGTTAAATGATAATTAAGATGAAAAAGTTTTGTAAGTTAATGATTTTGAAAAAAAAAATTGATTTACAAGTTGTAATAAAAATTGATTAATAAACAATTGAGTGTTTAAAATTTATTTGTAGATTTAGAATTTGTTATTCAGATAAATTAAAATCGACAAATCAAAATTTGTTGTTAATTTAAATAACAAATTTCGAAACGATAAAACAAGTTAATCAAGATTTAGATTATTTATTCAAATACTTATCATTGTTTTAAAATAATTGTGGGGTAAAATTATTTAAACCACATTTGAAATAAATTAACTATTGTTGTTAACTTATATTTCTGTTCTGTTTGTAATTCTGTATGATGTAATTGCCAAGTTATTGCACTGTGATTGTGATTTGTTCTGTATTGATATGAAAACCTTGTGCCCGTAAACGGCATTTAAATTTCGATGCGACAGGGAATCGGATTTCAGTTTGTTATCCGAAACCCACATCGAACCTGTGAATATTTGTGAATGACATCCACATGTTTTAAAATTTGACACTCACTATTAGAATTAGCCGGGAAAGGACCTTTGTGTCGTATAACCCATTTCGAATATGTGATTCGACGTTATGGATAGCAATTGAAGACCGGTGTTGAAGACCGGGTATTTGCGAGAGCGATAGGATGATCTGTCGATTAACTCTGCACCGAGTTGCTCCGGTATAGAGTTCTCCATATGTGATGGGGAATCCGATCAGGATTGTGGATATCGGGATTGCAAGGACTTCTTTGGAAGTGCCTTCGGTTCTGTTCGAACCCAGAACAGACTTGTAGGGATTGTATGTCTGACATTACAAATTGAGATATAAAGCCGATTTCTTTCAAATATATTTCTGTTGGTGGCGGAGAATTTATTCTTTTAGCTTAACACCCTTCTCTGAGACGTACGAGCTCAGAGGTTATATAGTTGAAGGTTATCAGCAATATATTCCCAATTTGGTAATGTGACATGCTAAGCGTTGCTGTGAAATGATCATTGTGTTGATCATTTGTGATAGGATCATTTATTTGATCGTCTATCTTGGTGATCATTTCTATGATCATTTGTTGACCCAAAGCGCGGCTTTTGTATAAAGTGTGTTTTTGTGGACTGACTTCGTCGGACCTCACACCCCAAAATGGTCAAAACAGGAAAGATGCGGCAAGGTTATTGGGGGTAGCACCCCTTAGGGTATGTACATTTCCTTCTGGATAGAAGTGGTATCATGGTATGGAGCCCAGATACTTAACTTATGTTGATATCGCAGATATATATATATATATATATATATATATATATATATATATATATATATATGATTTTGTGATTTGTTGCTGGGGCCCCGGTTAAAGGTTGGTTACAACCGGGAGATGGCGTACTCGTGTCAGTAGTTACCCAGTTAGGGGTAACCCGGCCTTGTGTTGGCAGAGATCCGGTTTGGTTCTCGGGGACGTCCTTCCAGAGGCGTTCTCATGTGGCAATGGGAAGTTCCTTGGCCTGACCATTTGTTGGAAATCCAAAGAAACAATACGAAACCCTGTACGATTTTAGTTGTAGAACCTGTCATGCAGCGTGGCTGTAACCTGCCACAAAACATGGTAGCTATAGTAGGCATAGTTCGGAATGTCTATGCTGGCTAAGATTAATATTCTTTTTTCGAAATGATTTACTTCACTATGCACTAGTAATAATATCAAAGAATTCTTTTCTCGTACCAAGCATATTTAACTATCATAAGAAGAAATCTCCTCCGATTCTGCGTTTGCATTGTGTGTGTGGCGGGAGGTCTTATGGTAGTTCCATTTTTAAAAGCATTCCGAAAATTCTTTTATAAATCTTGTTTTATTTAAATACAACTGTTTTTGTTTACTCATACCAGTCCCATGACTGATCCGGAGTTTATTGTTTTCTTTCCTAAACTCTGGGTGCCCATTATTTCCACACGGGCAGCCTAGTAGCAGGTTTCTATATTTTGGAGTAGCAGTATTTTGGAGCTCTTATCTTGGAGATATCTTAGGAGCTATTGGAGATTTTAGGTGTTAGCTTTTGGGAGTTCGTTATCATCTCTCTCATTTGAGAACTTTTGGATATATGTTCACTGTTGTATTATCATGATGTTGTATTTGGAGTTGTAGTGTATGTATTATGTACTCTGTTGCAGTATGGATATTATGTTGATGTTGTAACAGTGATGTTATTTATGATATTGATTCTGTTCCGCTGTTTTATATTCATCTAATTGTTGTTATAAGCTCCGGTGATGCGAATTTGATGTTGTTTACCGAACATCGAGTTTGGGTCGTCACAAGTGGTATCAGAGCTATGTTGAGTAAGAACTTTAGCTACGGAGTATAACACATTAGATGGCTCATTAGAGATAGGGTGAAGTATACCCTAGAATGAGTATAATCAAAATTGAAACTTTGAAATTTCTTAGTCTGTTTCTTTTTACTGCTGATATTCCTTAAGATATTTCGTCTATATATCTAAATCAATTTTCTTACTAATCTCAGATAGTGAAAATGAGTGTACGCAGAGGAAGAACTAGGGGTCAAGGCAATGCTGCAGCACCAAATCAAATTCCCCCAGCCGTAGAAGCAGTAATAGAAATTCAACAGCAGCCGGACATGGCTGATTTATATAAGAAGTTTGAAAAGCTTGGTGGCAAACCATTCATTGGCAAGGAGTCAATTATTGACGCTCAAGCTTGGGTAAGATCGTGTGAAAAGATTTTTAAAGGGCTAAAACTGCAGTATGAGCAGAAAAGACTTATAGCTTCTTGGCAACTCCAAGGAGAAGCTTCAGCTTGGTGGGAAACCATCATTATAGATGAACCCGAGGAAGAATTTACTTGGGATCGTTTTAAGGAAGTGTTTGAGAAACGTTACATGCCATCGGCGGGAGTTTCCAGAATGTATCAGGAATTTCTGGATTTGAAACAAGGAAGTTTGTCGTTTGAAGAATACTTGAATAAATTCAGCGAACTATCTCGGTTTGGCCCGGAATTGCTAAATACACCTCTGAAGAAAAACGAAAGGTTTATCCGGGGAATGAACCAGAAATATCATGGAAGAATGACAGGTCATGTTAAAGAATCTTTTTCAGATTCGGTAGATATGGGGTACAGGTACGCTACTCTTGATATGCAAGAAGCAACTGTCGAGAAAGGTAATTCAGGTAGTCAGAATTATAAAAAGCAAAAATTCGGAGGCAAGAAACCTTGGCAAGGCAATGAGAAGAAGAGGAACATTCAAGGAAGCGCAACAGAAAATGTCACTTGTTACAACTGCAAAGAGAAAGGCCACTATTCAAATGACTGCCCAAAACCGAAGAAACCAGCTAGAGAATGTTACAATTGTCATAAACCGGGACATTTAGTTAAAGATTGCCCAGTGATGAAGCCAGCGCAGGTGGCAAAAGTTTACACGATAAAGGAGGACCCCTCATCTTCAAAAGCTGACAAAGGGAAAGGTGTTTTGGAAGGTAACCTTACTATTAATAATAGAACTGTTAGATTTTTATTTGATACAGGAGCTTCACATAGCTTTATCTCCCAACAAACCGTAAATGAATTGGGACTTGAAACTAAATTTGCTGACGATCTTATTTGCGTGAAAAATCCGGTTGGAGGTCCCGCAAATCTTAGTTCATATTGTAAGAGAGTTCCTATTTCATATGCTAGCTATAAATTTCCTATCAATCTTTATGTCCTCGAATTTGACGAATTTGAAATCTTACTCGGTATGAACTGGTTATCGAGATAAGATGCTATATTGGAGTGTAGTAATCGGACAGTTTTAATCAAAACAAGTTTTGGAAATTTTATTGAAATCTCTTGTGAGAATCCAAGTCCAAGGAGTGACAGATTGATGTATACTTTGGGAAATCTTGAACCCACTTTGCAGTCTATACCTGTTGTTCGGGATTTTTCCGACGTATTTAAAGAAGTGAAATCTTTACCTCCTCATCGAGAAATAGAATTCCGAATCGATCTTGTACCAAATACTCGTCCTGTTGTTCACGCAAGTCGCAGGATGGCACCCAGGGAAAAGATTGAATTGGTTCATCAAACCGATGAGCTACTAGCAAAAGGATTAATTCGACCCAGTGTTTCTGAATGGGGCTCAGCCGTCGTATTTGTTGCTAAATCAGACGGATCTTTGAGATTGTGTGTAGACTACCGCGATCTAAATAAACAAACTCTCAAAAATAAATTTCCACTGCCCAGAATTGATGATTTTTTTGATCAGTTACACGGCGCTCGTTTCTTTTCAAAAATGGATCTAGCTCAGGGATTCCATCAACTACGAATCGCCGAAGATTGTGTCCATCTGACTGCTTTCAGAGGTCCTAATATGTTCTATGAATGGTTGGTTATGCCTTTCGGGCTAACCAATGCTCCAGCATACTTCGTAGATCTCATGACTCGTGTGTTTCGGGAAGTTTTGAATAAATTTGTGCTTGTATTCATTGATGACATCTTAATTTTCTCCAAAAATGAAGATGAGCATACCGAGCATCTTAGAATTGTCTTAGAAATTTTGAGGAGAAATGTTCTATATGCAAAATTTTCCAAATGCCACTTCTGGGTCAATGAAGTAAAATTCCTTGGCCATATTGTTAATGAAGAAGGAATTTCAGTAGATCCTAGCAAAATTTCCGCTATTCTTGATTGGAAAAAACCCACTACTCCAAGAGAAGTTCGAAGCTTTTTGGGTTTAGCAGGCTATTATCGGAAATTCGTTCAAGATTTTTCTAAGTTGGCTAGTCCGCTGACTAAGTTAACAATGAAGAATGCAAAGTTCATTTGGACTTCAAGATGTGAGGAAGTTTTTCAAGAGTTGAAAAAGAGATTGACCACTGCTCCTGTTCTCACTATTGTTAACGGGAACCAAGGCTTGTCTGTCTATACTAATGCATGTGGTGAAGGGGTAGGTGCAGTATTGATGCAAAATGGAAAGGTGGTTGCCTACGCGAGTAGACAATTAAGTCCGCATGAGAAGAACTACCCAACGCACGATTTGGAACTTTTAGCTGTTGTTTTCGCTTTGAAAATATGGCGACATTATCTTCTGGGTAAGAATCTTTTCAGCTTTCTTAATAATTTGTGAAATTAACTAAAGAAATATACTTAATAAACTCTCTTTGTTTTAGGTGAAAAATTTGAATTATTCACCGATCATAAAAACTTGAAATATCTTTTCACCCAGAAGGATTTGAATTTGCGACAACAACGTTGGTTGGAATTTCTGGCATCTTACGACTTAGATATCCAATATACGCCGGGAAAAGCCAATGTGGTTGCCGATGCTTTAAGTAGGAGACATGCTGTTCTTGCATATCTTGTTATCACTCCTACTCTCTTTGAGAAGATCGCAAGACAGCAATATGAAGATGAATTTCTTCGGGGAATTTATAAAAGAATATGCCAGGGAGAAGACACTAGTTTCGAGATGGATAATAGAGGAGTAATAAGATTAAAAGGTAGTATTTGTGTTCCGGACTTCCCTGAACTGAAACGTGAAGTATTGGACGAATGCCACAAGTCCAAATTCAACATCCATCCAGGAGTCAACAAAATGTATCGAGATGTTAAAAGAACATTCTGGTGGAAAACGATGAAGAGAGACATATCTATTTATGTAAGTCGCTGTGCTACTTGTCAGCAAATAAAGAGCGACCAAAAGAAAGTGGCCGGTTTACTTCAACCTTTAGAAGTACCGAAATGGAAGTGGGATCAAGTATCGATGGATTTCATTGATGGATTGCCTCGTACCAAGAAAGGCAATGAAGCGATTTGGGTTATTATGGATCGTCTAACCAAAAATGCTCATTTCATTCCAGTTAAAACCACTCGGACTGCGGCAAGCTTGGCAGGTATATATATAAAGGAAATTGTTCGCCTCCATGGTATTCCCAGTAGTATAGTGAGTGATCGTGACCCGATCTTCACTAGTAGATTTTGGGAAGCATTTCAGGATGCATTGGGAACGAAATTAAAATTCAGTACTGCTTATCATCCGCAATCTGATGGACAGACTGAGAGAGTTAACCGAATTTTAGAAGACCTACTGCATGCTTGTGTGCATGATTTTGGTGGTTCGTGGGAGGACCATTTGCATCTGGTTGAATTCTCATATAACAACAGTTATCAGGCCAGTATTGAAATGGCTCCTTTTGAAGCTTTATATGGTCGTCCGTGTCGATCACCTACATGCTGGATCGAATCAGGTGACAGACTTGTTCTTGGACCGGATATGATAAAAGAAGCCACTGAGAAGGTAAATTTTATTCGAAAGAAGTTATTAACTGCCCAGAGCCGTCAGAAGAGCTACTATGACCGTCGAAGGAGAAATTTGGAATTTCAAGTTGGAGATTCTGTATTTCTGAAAGTATCTCCGATGCGGGGTGTATTGAGATTCGGGAAAACTGGAAAGTTGGCACCGCGTTATATTGGTCCTTTTCCTATTCTGGAAAGGATTGGTTCTCTAGCATATAGAGTGCAGTTACCCAGCTGGTTGTCTGGCGTACATGATGTGTTCCATATTTCTAATCTTCGGAAGTATGTGCACGATCCAGATGATATTATTGAAGAAGCTGCTCAGCAGGATCTTGAAATCACTCCCAACTTGGCAGTTAGAAGGGAACCGATGAAAATTGTTGATCGTGATGAGAAGCGATTGAGGAACAAAATTGTGAAATTGGTCAAAGTTGAATGGAGTGGAGATCAAAAGGACTGTACTTGGGAGACTGAAGAGAATATGAAGAAATCATATCCCAAATGCAGAATTGACATCTCGACTTAAAACTGTAAGTCATTTCCTTATTTATAAATTCGTCTATTCTTTGTTTAAGTTTCTCTCTCTTTCAATTTCGAGGACGAAATTTTCTTAAGGAGGGCATATTGTAACATCCCGAAAATTTTGATTTGTATTTTAGTAATATATTTGAACTTTTTGAAATAAAAATTGAAAAGTTATAAAGAAATAGAATACGAACAAAATATAGTGTTTTTAGTTAAAACCTTTAAATAGAATTAAAAACAAATATTGGAATTAAATTACATAAGTTACTAAATGTTAATAACTAAAACAACTTTTCCTATATTTAGCAAAATAACTAAAACAAGTTGCTGTAAACAATATGAAGACATAAGAGAACAAATGAACAAATAATTAAACAAATGAATCAAATGAATATGTTACTATACAAACCAGTAAATGTGTAAGCAAAAGGAAAAAAAATAAAAAATAAAATAAAACACTTCATCTTAGCGAAGTCAACAAACAAATTGCATAGGAAGTGAACAAAAAAAAAAGAATATAAACTGTACATATAAAAGAAAATGCAAGAGAGTAAACATTCAAACAAAATAATACTTATATAAATCAAACAGCACATTTCTACAAGTACACAGGATAGAAGCATCTCAAAACATGCTTACATTAAATGCAAGCCTCTACAAAGCAACATACCTGCATTTAATGCTTTTACTTCCAGCATGG
The DNA here is from genome assembly GCA_030765085.1 of Allium cepa. Classification (NCBI taxonomy): domain Eukaryota; kingdom Viridiplantae; phylum Streptophyta; class Magnoliopsida; order Asparagales; family Amaryllidaceae; genus Allium; species Allium cepa. The sequence goes on along the minus strand of CM060931.1, from coordinate 267,859,099 downwards.
GTTTATACATCCTGCACTTGTTTTAATAAGCCTCAGTACACAATCTGTTATATATACACATCAACCTACCTCTTTATTCGTTCAACAAATTTCTGCAAACCTGGAAAAGAAAAAGAGAAAAACATCACTTTTATTCAAAAATTGATAAAGATTTGCTGAGAAGAGAAACCAGAGAAGAATCAAAACTGCAGTTAAAAAGAAACAAAAGTATTCTCTGTTTCTATATTGTTCAGGTGAGTAAACTTATATTTATTTGAAATATAAATACTTAATCCTTGAATTTGTGTTTTGTTGTATATAAACAAAAAATTATTGTTCTGCATATTGTTCTGTGTTACTGGAAAACACATGTGAGCTCTGTTCTTTAATATTCATATCTCAGAGCTAGTTAATTAGAAAAAAAAATTCAAATGAACTTCATTTAACATCTTTAACTTAGGATACTTAAAACAAAATAGGTTGTGTATACTTGACTCACGGTTTAAACTTTTGTTTAAGCTTGAAATAAAAACTTTTGACTCTGTAACATGAATATTACAGTAAAAACAAGATTTTAAGGTAAATTAAAGCATTTTAAATCATTGAATTGATGTTATAATTTGAACGAACATATGAAAATAGGATTTTCAAAACAGTAATGATGATTTTTAATTCAGTAATTTGAGAGCAGTTCGAGCATGAACACAAATCGTTTTCCTTTGAATTTCCAGGGATCGAGTTAATGATAAATGTTGTAATTTGAATTGAAGTGAGTTCGAACTTCCATAATGACAAGAAAAATATTAAATAAAATTTCGAATGTGTGAAGTTGCCGTTCGAACCCAAAATAGGGTTTAAACTGGAAGTTGCAGTACGAAAAAAAATGGTGATTTTTTCGAAATGAATTGATCGAGCTCCATGATATTGAGGGAAATGGAAGAGCATCGGGTAGCGTGCTATGGCCGGAAGCATGGACATTTCAGGTGGACGGTGCGAGGCGGAGAGGCGATTTTCGCGTGGTGGGTTTAAGTTACAGGGACGAGCAAAGTTGCTACTTTTTGAATTCGAACCGATGGCTTCGAATGGAGGTTGGAATTCGAGCGTATGTGAGATTTTCGACCTGTTGAGAGTCGCGAGGTTCACCAGAGCATCGCCATGGTGATGTGCACGTGCACGTGAAAGTATCAGTGATGATGCGTGCGTGAGTGTTTAGCTTAGCTAAATAAATAGAAGAGAAGAAGATGGGTTTGTGAACGATTAGGGTAGGCTCTGGGTTTTTTTGGAGTTTACTCGAGTTTCTCGTCGCATAGGCTCGAGTCTTTAAAATGAAGTTTACAGGTTTTAAACTTAAGAAAAGAAAAAAAAGAGGAGTAGGAACAGACGCGGGAAGAAGAAGAAAATACTACGGGGAAAATTGGTGGCATGCTCGAGTTTTGACTCGAGTAAGGCCTGGGTATTTTCGATTGTAGAACCTGTCATGCAGCGTGGCGGTAACCTGCCACAAAACATGGTAGCTATAGTAGGCATAGTTCGGAATGTCTATGCTGGCTAAGATTAATATTCTATTTTCGAAATGATTTACTTCACTATGCACTAGTAATAATATCAAAGAATTCTTTTCTCGTACCAAGCATATTTAACTATCATAAGAAGAAATCTCCTCCAATTCTGCGTTTGCATTGTGTGTGTGGCGAGAGGTCTTATGGTAGTTCCATTTTTAAAAGCATTCCGAAAATTCTTTTATAAATCTTGTTTTATTCAAATACAACTGTTTTTGTTTACTCATACCAGTCCCATGACTGATCCGGAGTTTATTGTTTTCTTTCCTAAACTCTGGGTGCCCATTATTTCCACACGGGCAGCCTAGTAGCAGGTTTCTATATTTTGGAGTAGCAGTATTTTGGAGCTCTTATCTTGGAGATATCTTAGGAGCTATTGGAGATTTCAGGTGTTAGCTTTTGGGAGTTCGTTATCATCTCTCTCATTTGAGAACTTTTGGATATATGTTCACTGTTGTATTATCATGATGTTGTATTTGGAGTTGTAGTGTATGTATTATGTACTCTGTTGCAGTATGGATATTATGTTGGTGTTGTAACAGTGATGTTATTTATGATATTGATTCTGTTCCGCTGTTTTATATTCATCTAATTGTTGTTATAAGCTCCGGCGATGCGAATTTGATGTTGTTTACCGAACATCGAGTTTGGGTCGTTACATTGTTATTAAAATTGATTAAAAATATGCATTTAAATTTAGTTCAGAAGTTGAGGCAGATAGAGGCATGGCAGTATATATTAAAAGAATATCTTAATACTTCCAGAATATGACAAAAGGTTAAAGTAATTTTTAGCACATCACGTATTAATCAATAAAAATGATCACTGATATAAAACCAAACTTTCTACTGTAATTGAGTGAATAGTCATATCAAATTATATGATTGTTTGAATAAATGATGTCGGGGTAGTTCGAGTGTTAGTCATGTAAAACAATAATATAGAAAAGATGGGAAAAAAGTAATACTTATAAGCGAATGCAAAAGAAATATCATGAAGGGATTCAAATTTTCTTAAAAAACGTGTTTGTTTACTGGGACACCTTGATGGTCATGTATCCAAACAACTTTGTACCATTTCGTATATCCAAAACAAGTGCTATGCACATGGAGAGGAATATTGAATTGTTATGTCCAATTAGTTGCAAAATTTTCTTGAAAGACATGAAAATAAAAATCAACATGGCATGATTGCTCAATATCTAAAACCTATGAGTAACTAATCCTTTTAGAATATAAAAGGAACAAATGAATATGACAGAATAACTAAATTAACATAGCCTAAGGTAAACGAAGTTAAAAAATGATTGAATTAAAACCAGGTGTAGAAATAATGAGAATAAAGTCATGAAGCCAACATATTTTCTAATTTTTAATAGAGAAATACAGGCTAATAATTTTACTGGTAACATGGTTCTGACCGTAGTACTTATAATTAAAATTATTACAACATAGCATATAATTGGAAAATAAGGAGCAAGAACCTAGTAGCCGCACATTAGACATGAACTTTAACAATTGGTTCAACCTGAGTAAGCTTGTAATAGTTTTTAATTTTAGGAAAATACCAACAAAGTGTTTGCAAAAAAGGAAGAGTTTACATAATAAAAACACAATCAAGTAAATATGAAAGAAATAAATTATGTGCATTTCTAAACACAATCTAAACGCAACTAAGTAGCGGTCGAATATCATTTCTACTTAAGCACAACTTGAACAAAAAACAGAACAAAAGATTGGTAAAAGATAATAAAATATCTACTGCAATAGCCCAAATTTAAAATAACGAAAAAACATTATTACATTTTAGGTGAACCAGAATTACAATCCTAAGTTTAAATCAATTTCTATTGTTCTGAATTGGCCTTACTAAACATTTTGGCAAGTTTGATGTTGGTTGTCATTGGATTTTTTAGCTTTCTCTATGTGCCTATGATACCTTGATTCCCATGAATAAAGAAGTACCTGCATAACGACTAATAATAGTAAAATATAATAAAGAAACTTGCAGTTGAAGAAGGGGAAAAGAAAAAAGAAAAGCTATGGTTGAGATAAATCACTTGGTAAACAGTTAGCTTTTCAAAATGGAACTTGAGTATCGTATTAGTAAATTTCATGGAATGGAGTTAAAATTATATTTTAAGAAGCACATCATTTTTTATTAAACTTAATTTTCTTTCTCACTGACATCCGTACTGCATATGTAGATCATAAGGGCACTACAAAACCAGGTTAGTAATTCTCATATTATTCTTTATATAATTAGAAAATACCAAGTCAATAGATGGTGATCAGATACCAAATAGATGATGCATAAAAATTCATTTGAATACAATAGCGTTGTAACATGAGCCTTTGGAAACCTCTTACAATGAACAATGATTTCCAGGAATACAATAATGATCAAGGCAATCAAAAGGTAAAATACCAGTAGATTTATTAATCTGGAAATCAAGATAAGCTCCTTGTTTGAAATCATCACATATCATGTAACGACCCGTAATTTTCGTTAATTAAAATTTTCATTTTAATAAGATTTACATAAATTTAATTTAGAAGAAATAAATATTTTATAATTAATAATGAAGCAAATGCTGAGAATGAAATAAAACAATAGGAATATAAGGCTAAGTATTTACACTTGAAACAAAATGACGAATAAACTGAAGTGATGTAAATTGTTATACTAGGCTAAGAGTTGCATATAAGAGAACAAAGGTAAGTAATGAATTTATTTAATGAATTAATAATATTAAATAGTAAATTGAATTAAATCAATGTCCGGTACAAATTGAAATATTGTTTGGAATGAAAGCTTATAAATTGTAAGCATTTAATTTACAAATGAAATAAGTGTATTAATTTAGTTGTAACTGAATGTAAATTGATGAAATTATGTAATAATTGATAAATGATGGAATTCATGAATGAAATAAGATTTGTAAGTAATAAAGGAATAATTGAAATAAACATTTACCAATGAAATAGTATATTGATTTATGTAGACTTAATAACAGAGTTGAATTGAATCAATCTATTTAGTTGAAACTAATTAATTGGTATGCAAATTATAAATGGGTTTATAGTAAGAAATTATACTACCGTGAATTGGAATTAAGATGAAATTGAAAAATTCAAGTATGTGATGCAAATATATCATATATAGTAGTGGAATAAAAAAAATTAGTGTTATTATAACCTGGTTGGTAAGTGACAAACTTATAACTGAATTTAAAAGAAAATAGGTGACAATGAATATAGATTGTTCGTTTATTTGATGTGTTAAATAAATTTTGGTATTCAATCACAATAAATATAAATAATTAATTGAAACTGTTGTAAGGTCAAAATTTATTGCATATAATAAATTGGGGGATAGATTTCATTAAAGGTAATTTATTTATTATGTTAATGTAAATTAAAATAATTAGAGGTACGTAAATGATGATTAATACCATGTTTGGAAGTTGTAATTTAGAGGATATTAAGAATTAGGAATTGAATTTTGAATTATTTGCAATACAAATAAAGAAAATGTTACGTTATTGCTAACTGAGGGAATCATTAATTAATTGAATGGAAGTTAAATCAGTGGAATTAATGGAGATTAATTTACGTTAGTTATTTAGGATAGTGACTAAATTTGGTAATCCATTTGCAATTAATGACAATAATGTTGATATAAGCTAATAAGTTAAATGTCAATGCAATACCAGTTAATGGATTGAATGTGATTACGAAATTGGAATTAGATAAATGCAGTAACTAATTCAGGGAAAATAAAACTTATGGAACAAATGTTAAGATCTAAACTGATGATAATTAATAGTTGAAGGTAATGTAAATTCCATTTATAATATGACTATTGGTAAATGAAAAGATTGTAAATCAAGATTTGTTTATTTATTTGAATTTTATGAAATTGAAGATTTATATTGATTAATCTTTAATAGATTTACATTTAAAAATTGTTAAATCATTGTAAATGTTTGAGAATTATAAAGTGATAAAGATTTCAAATTTCATAATTTTAACGCGAAATTTGATTTAATTAATTTATTTTAAATTTATTTAATTAATGGAAAAATAGCCATTTTGGCCACTGACTCGAATTTCGACGAAAAAAGTTTCATCGGATGTGTAATGGTGAATTATAATAGTGTTTCAAGTTTCGTAGCGATCGGACTTGTCGTTTGATCGTACGGACTCCAAACGCCTTGAAATTTATGCAATTGAAATCAATTTGGAAAATATTGTTTTCAGCATAACTTCTGCATACGATAGAATTTGGACGTGAAACCTGTTCCATTGCGTTTAAAATATTTTAAAACATCTATTTTGATATATGGGTTGACCAAATTTCGTTCCAGAGTAGAAATGGACTTTTCGGGCCATTTAGCGTTCAACACGTATACCAATCCTATCCATCTATTATTTTTCAGCCTTGTCTATATATAACCCGTTATAAAACCTAGTCACTCCTTATTTCATTTGTCTATACGTACATATCCTTCTCCACTCCTCATTCCAATGGCCGAAAAAAAAACCTAATTCCCAAATACCGAATATTAATTTCAATTTCATTAAAAAAAAAATCGGATCTGCCGCCACTTCGAGTCATGCTTCGAGTTTCAGAGGCAAAAACGCTGTATCTACTTCGGGTCAGGAAGAAAATGACTCGGGTCAGGAAGAAAATGACTCGGGTCACTTCGGGTCGTTTTAGCAAAAACTCCAAGCAAGCACCGGGGATTTGAGGCGCACCGAAGTCAAACCCGAAGTCGACCCAGGACCAAAATTTTCCAATTTTCAAATTTTCACAACTTTTGCGTACGAGTTCGGATTCACGCGCGGTTGATTTTACTGGGATTGTATCGGAATTCCAGACATTTTGGCGTTGGTTTGGATGGATTTGAAGACTGTCAAATTTTTGAGTTTAAATTGAATTTAGATTCAATTTAAATTCAAAAGGTGAGTGTTTTAACCCACTCACAACTTCTAAAATATCTTATGTTTGTTAAATTGATTTAAGATATGAGTAGAAATTTATTTATGACTGTTTGCATATTTTATTCATCATCTCAGTTAAATCGCATTTATTTAATTTAACTGTTAATCAATTTTATTATTGCATATAAATTGACACTTAAAATTTATCTATTTTGCATATAAACTGCTAGTTAAACAGTTATTTATTTATTTATATTTTTTTTGAATATAAACTATTCGTTCATACCTGTTATATTTTATATGCTCTATTAATGTTTGTTTAAATTGATGATGATTGAAATAAATTGGTTGATGATTAATATTGGGTGAATGGATGATGTGTTCTATATTATATAAACTGCAAGTTATTATGCTTTTTCATTTCATTTGGGATTGCGGTTAGAAATGATATACAACTGCATTTTTTATTTTTAAATTGCGGATTGAAATGATAAATATCCGTATCACTTGACCATAGGATAGAAAATTATATACAGACATCGCGGTCTGTGCATATAAATTATTTTGAAATAATTTCCATAGTTCGGATAAGATACGGCTTAATAAATATTAAATTTGGATATTATATAAATATATTTTATATATACATATATAGTTAAATTTTTGAATTTAAGCTATGTTTAAATCGGTTAAATAAAAATAAATAAGTTGAACAATGGAGTTTGATTATTTATGTTAAATGGTTAACTACATGTTTAAGATATCGTATGTATATATAGAGTTTTAATGATTTAAATCAGTTAAGATTAGGAGGTAAATTGGAAATTTATTTGATGGAACTTATTTAAAAACTTCTCTCCATAAGTTGATGTAAACTTATTAAAAATTGGAAATTTTAAAGGTATGATATTTATAACTGGATTTTTATTTAAGATAAATTAAACGAATATTTCTAGCATAATAAATTGAAGGAAATATTTAAGTTGTTAGTAATTGGAATTTTAATTTAAATGACTTTGATCTATTATGTAAACATTTCAAAACTAAATAATAGGACAATGAATTTGTGAATATAAATTTCCAACCTTAAGTTTTGAAATCATTAAATACTAAAAGTTATAAATATATTGAAATTGAAGTGGTTTATTTAAATGAAAGTGAATTTAAAATTTATGGATTTAGACTAAATTTTAAATGAATAAATTGTGAAGACGCGGAAATTATTTTATAAAGTAATTTCAAATTCAAACTATTTTATTCTATATACTGTTGAATATCCAAACCATTCAAGTTTTAGAAGTATGGTTTTAAAGCTATGAGTTTCGAAGTATTATGTTTTGAAAGTTATAATTCAAATGCTTGTTTTCCAGATATTATAAATTTTAAAGCAATATGATTTTGGAAAAGAAATATATTTGAAATAAAATAATATTATATTAATTTGGGTTTTATAAAAATAATATCAAATGAGTTTGTTTTGAAATGGAAAGGATATTGTAATTATACGGTTTTGAAATAGATACTTTATTCTGGTTTTGAAAGTATAAACTGTTTTTAAAGACCGCGGTGTTATAATAACGTTTGGTTGTTGAAGAGACCGGGATCGGAAGTTTCATGCTCTGCGCCAACTTCGAAAACCACTTTAACAACTGTGTACGCGGTGGAGATTCCAGAATGAAGTAGGTTGGTGGCGGCGTTTCCTATAAGATAAATACATGGACCCAACTCACGTGAGTTGGCATAAGGTGGCTAAAACAGGAGCGATTGACGGGTTAATAAGGTAGCACCTTTGATCGGACACTTCCCTTCGATACTATACTTTGACTTTGGATTGATTCGAGGGACACCTTCACTTTTGATTTCTTTGATTTGGGGGAGTTTGTTCGAGGTGGGCGGTATCTACGCGCTACGCGTTACCACCGACCCGGAAGCGTAATTGGTATATCTACCCTGGCATTGCCTAGTTGTGCCGTGTCACCTACCATACCGAGCCTTCTACGAGTTTGGATTTCTCCCGTAGCCCGTGTGGTATCCTCTGGTGGCTTCCCGATCAGGAGGGACTATGATATTGGATGGACTACTGGGACTATTTGTGATAGCCCGCAAATCTGCACCCCTTGAGTCAACACTATTATATATCAATTAACTCAAGCGGAACAGAAATACGAACCATTAGAGATTAAAGAATAAGAGATAGAAGAAGAAGAAACTAAACAATATTAGAATCTCACAGTCGCAGCGGAGTAAACTATAATAGTAAATAATAAATCTTTACACAAAATGAAACTATATTTGTTTTATACATCATATCATCAGAGTATCTCATACAATCATAGCAGCGAATATATATATAAATATGGATAATACGTCTCGGACTCCAGCTCCTCTCCTGCTCCATAGCATTCTATCCTGAACATATAATACTTGGTCTAACCCGAGCATTATAATAAAATAACACCCGAGTCAGTCTGGAATACGAGCTGATAATAATGCATCCAAATTGATTATTAAAGTTTCAAAATCCTTTTGAAAACAAAAGCATCTCGTAAGACCATGCCACAAATAAACATGTCGGGTTTTTACCTTACGATAGCTAAAACACTTTTTATAGAAATCCTCTGATATTATAATAGGGTCTATATACAAATACTTATAAAATAGCTGAAATTGTTACATGATTAAATTCCAGCTACTAGCCACAAAGTGGATGATACAAACAAAACTTGTACAAGGCTCGTAGGGGGAATGGATTTCCAACAATGACTAGGCACTGGGTACCACCTGTCACAGTACGGGGCCTAGATCACCGTACCGAGGACCACGCCCGATCCCCTGCAACACAAGACCGGAACCATCCCTTACTGGACAGTTTCGAATAAGATCACCCCACGGTTGGGATCAGCAACCGTACCACTAAGCCGAATAAAAAGGGACATCTAGACAGGAATGGCCTTACTCTCAAGTGGGGGCTACCCACGAAGCCTTGCTGCGTATCCCCTGATTTTCAGTCATTCCCATTTGATGAGGCTTGAGGCTAAGCGTTACCTTTTAGAACGTTTCACTTAGAATCCCATCGCCCACCTGACGATGTTCTGAAAGCATTCGTCCATACAAGTCCGTCCCGGGTTCGAACGGAACCGAAGGCACTACTCCTACTACATCCATTTTGGAAATATCCTCAGGATTAATAGCGACTAGCCCTTGCACTTCACTGCTCCATCTTCGACTCCGAACACGTTTTTCAAACGAAACGTACAAACCGGATCGAAGTGGTTTTCGAGATAAATCTCGATCCCGGTCTCTTCGAAACGATCAACGCATTTGTCCAATATTGATAGTCTTAGTGATTTAACTATCAATCAATATTCACAACATCCATCACACAATAAATAATTTCCCACATTATTTATTTTCCTCTAATATCTTTAAAAGATCTATTTCCAAATTTTCAAAACTCATTTGAAAACAGTTTCCCAAAGTTCTTCCTTTACAAGGTAAATCCTTTACCATTTAATCCCATTGGAAATAACCAAGTTCAAAACATTTAGATTTAAAACAGTTAAAACATTTTATACTGAAATACTTTAAAATATGTAAATTTACTTCTAGTTATTTACTCAAAATATAAATTTAAAATATGTGAAGTAGAAACTATTTATTAAGACATAAACTTGATTTTACACAAAGGCTTAGTTAAATTAAATTTAAAAGTAGATTTAAAAAGGATTAATAATAATTTCAAATAACTTTATTCAAAACTAGGCTTTAAATAAATCCATTTGTAAAAATAATTTCTAATGTATTCGTATATAATTACTATTGCGAATTTACTAATTAGTTACTTAAAAATAATAATTTCAAAAATACTCTTTTAATCAAGTTTAAACTTTAACTTGTTCTTAAATAAAATCTGTTAAAACACAAACTTGGTTTCCCAGGGAAAACGCACTTCCATTCAAACACCCCAAAGAACTTTTCTTATAAATCCTGCCCAATCCATTTTAACCCAAAATTTATGTTTAAATAACGTAAATTTCCTTTCCATGCTTAAATAAACTCCTTTTGAAGTTTAACACCTTTTCCATTCCCGAAAATTTTCTTCCACAATATAGGTTTAGAATATTTTTAAATAAACTTTTATAAGAGAGAACATAACATATAATATTTTTCTATATATTTATGATACTAACATATTTCTTATTTATTTATACGTATTTATATTACTTTATAATACTAACATATTAAACTATTTATGATACTATTATACTATTATACTTATTATACCTATTAATATATTATTATTTGTTAATAGTATAATAGTATCATAAATAGTTTAATATGTTAGTATTATAAAGTAATATAAATAGGTATAAATAAATAAGAAATATGTTAGTATCATAAATATATAGAAAAATATTATATATTATGTTCTCTCTAGATTTATTTATTTAAAATCGCGCTTAAGAAATCACTCAAATGAATACCTACTTAAATTCCAATGGGTTAAAATAGTATTTCAAAATATTTTTTATACATTTAAACTGCTAACTTATATTTTGGAAAGCTTCATTGAAAACATATTAAATTCCCAAGCAAACGCTATTCATTATCAAATAAATAACCCATCGTTATTTTTAACAATTTATAACTCCTTATAGGATTTCTCACCAGAAATTCATACTTCCACGTTTATCAACTGATAAATTTCCCACTTTATTTATATTTCCAAATTTAAAAAATTTCAATCTCCATCCAAACCAGATTCCAAATTTTATTCCTTTAAATTCCTTATTCAACAATTCATTTTATTTCCTTTAAGACCCAATTCATTTTATTCATTTTTAATATTCTAGTTTTTATTCATCAAATTATCTCACTAAATAACTGAATTCAAAAATCTAGCTATCTCAGAATATAAATAAGATACATAATAATTCCTACATTTTGAGGAATCCAGTTGGATCCCTTCAACCTGTTTTTCCCTACATCCACAAATATTAGCACAACAATTATATATATCAATCCAGACTGATAACAACATTTATATTCAACCAATCACACATATATTTAAATATTAACTATTTTCCACTTGCTTCGATCGTCTTGAAACTTGCGCTGCAGCGTAGAGTACAACGCTGCGATTCCGGCGCTACCAAAATCGACGAAATCTGATAAAGTATGTGAAAGTTACGGATTTTTAAATTTTGAATAATAATTTAAAACAAACCCTTCCTTTTTATTTAAATTTATTTTACCCAAACATTCACAAGCCGTTAGATCCTGGAAACCAAAATCAAGGCCGCATACCATCATCTTCCTCTCGCACGCGGTAACAGGCTACGAACGATCCCAAATTCGTTGCCTAGGGTTTCGAAACGCAACCCCATCGACGCGCGTGAACTCGATCAGGCACCGCTACCTCGAAGAGCACGGCACCATGCACCCCCACCTCGAACATGACGAAGCTCGGTTGTCTTATCTACCCCAAAAGCGCGTACGAACGCAACTCCATTGCCGATGAACTGTCACTCCTTCGAAGAATGAAAAACAATCTCGACCGTTCACTTCGAAGATCTTGACACTCTCTACGCTTTACTAGTTGGTGGATTTGGAAATTAATGAGTGGATTCCAAGCAAAAGGAAGAAGAAAACAAGCGATTCCTGGCCATTGAAATAAAAGAGAACGGCGGCTCTGGGAGATAGATCTAGGGTTTGATAATTATAAACGTTTATATAATATTATTTAATATTATTTTATTATTGTTATTCTCAATGTAATATCTTGTTGCAATCGAACTCCAATTTTCACGTACCAATAGGCGCTCCTAGGGTTTTTCCACGTTCCGGACACAATGGAAAAGGTTCCGGAAGCTAATTTGATCATATGCGCGAGTTACAGAATTAAACGATCAATTTAAAATTAAATCGGTTAAATCGATTTCTAAGCGTTTTAGAGATGCCACGGTCAAACGACAACTCCGATTGCTACGAAAATTGAAATCCGATAATAACTAACTATTACGGATCCAATGGAACTGGTTTCGTCAGATTCCGAGACTGTGCCCCGGAAGGCTATTTTAACTCGTCTATTAAATCGAGCGATTTCCTGAAATTATCAAAAACGCTTAAAATTTCACTCTTAAAATTTTATTAACTCTGTTATAACTCGTATAAAATGTATATTCACATTAGAAATCACTCTGATTCATCTCGAACCAAAATCTGAATATTTGCAATATTATATTATTAAATTCCATTATTAAATTAATATAAAATTCCAAATTCAATCTATCGACTATTAATTCCATCCAATGGTCTAATATTACTATTTTAATTAAAATAAACTTAAATAAATTTTTAGAAACCATTTTATACTTATTTACACTCATTTCACCAATTACCCCAATTCTAATATCGAGCTATTATTATTCAAATTTCAATTAAATTACTGTATTTTAAATTTTAACCAATTTAATTAATTTAACCAAAGTCTTTTATTTCAAAAATTCAAATTTTAATCTATATTCAACATTTAAAATGAATTAATTGTTCAAATCTGGCGACCCAAAATTCCGGGTCGTTACATTCCTCCCCCTTATAGAAATTTCCTCCCCGAAATTTGCTAAGGTAGAAAAGAATGTTCCAAATTCAATAGCAAAACTTACCTAGTGAAATCTTAATTTCACTTTGCCTAAATTCTTTAGTTTCAAATCGAAACTACTAATCCAATCCTATTCCCAAAACTTTTATTTTCAATTGTTATTTGAAATCAACTTGTCGCTAATGAAACAAATGCTCCTACACTCATTAACTTAGCCTAAACTTCTTTAGTTACAACTTATATACGCTTCCAAAAACCCTTTAGCTCAAATCCAAACTCATGTGCTTCATTTATATTCATAAGCTCTTGTGGCAACATTATTTCAAAGCAACTTTCCAAGTTAATTACAAATTTCCAAAAATTTCTAACTCCCAAAATTTTTGAAATTTTTTGGCAGAGTCTCCCCTGTACGGAGAAGCTTTCGCGATATCGCGATACAAATAAATATATATACATCGACCTACACGGTCGGACACCAAAATATATCACAACAAATATATCATTTCCCAATTATATTTGCGTAGGCGTACCTTTTTAGCAAATTTTTAAAGCAAGCGGCTAATATAACGTATATACGCGCTCCAACTCTACCGATCACCTCCCGTACCTATACTATACTCAAACAAACACATCAGTTTTCAAATATATGAACAATTTAAAAACATTTCCAATATTAATCTAAGCCAAACATAACAATTTCATAATCCAATCAACAAATTGCATGATTTCATAAGTAAATCATATTTTATAGCATGTACAAAGTTTCTTTTCTAATTCCAAGCTCCATTTTATTCCACATAAATGATTTACATACAAGTTCACCATTCGCAATTCATAATTACTACCACCAATTCATATTCACTTCAATATTATGAACATATGCTTCACTAACATCATCTATTTTAATTCAATTCCAAATTGATTCACAAACCAATTCTTATTTCAATTTGAAGCATTTGCAATTCTTTAATGATCCATTTCCATCCATAACAAAATCACTTAATTAGATTGCATTTATCTAATTAATTTAAAACCATCTTTATTTGCTTCTTCAAATTAATTCACTTGCATTCATATACAAACTTTTTGAATTAGATTCCAACCCATATCAATTTATTCAAAAACCAATTTCAATTTTTAATTTAATTTTTTTTTTAATTCTTTGTTTTAACTTACATTCCCAATTTGATTCACAATCAAGTTTTACTTTAAATTTTGAAGTATTTGCATTACTTTGATGATCCATTTTTATTCATATGCAAAATCACTTGATAAAATTTCAATCCATTCCAATTAATTCAAAACTAATTCCATTTGCTTCTTTAAACCAACACAATTCCGAATGCAACAAAACAACCAATCCTTATGCAAATTTTTATGTCATTCAAGCAAATAATCATCACTTAAGCTTATACTTATTAAAATTAATTCCAACTTTGATTTATATTAATTTTATTCCATTGCAATTTTTAATTCAATTTCTTATTCACACTTCAAATTCATTACCCAACTGAATTTATATTAACATCATTCCATTCTTATTATATACAACTCGTACATTCTTATTTCATCACATCACAATAATTAATTAAAATTTTCTTCACTTGCATTTCAATGCTTATTATCTAAACAAATTTATCCAAGACAACATTATAAAGCTCGACCACAATTATTATTCAATTTGCTTAAGTTCTTCCTCAATATTTTCATTATCTTCCTATATCAATTTTTACTTTATTTTTATTTGATTCCCATCCAAATCAATTCCAATCCATTTACAAATTTTAATGCACTTTGTTTATTTATTCATTCTTTAGATTTATTTTATTAACAAGAGACCATTTAAATTACACTCTTTGGAATTTATTTACAATCCAAACCATTACTATTGTAATCTAATCCCATTATTCATTCACGCTCTCAACTTTCTATTGCCAAATTTTAAATTCCATACTAGAACTGGGTTTTATTCTCTTTCCAAAATTTTCTCAACAAACCACCAAAATTTCATCCATGCCAATACAAATTCCATTAAATTTAGTTTACACTAAATTCATCTTCAAGCTTCTTTATTTAATTTAGCTTACACTAAATTCATTCTCAAATAATTCCTTTGTATTTAGTTGGGTTAAAATTTAGTTATTCAATATCATTTCAACTAAATTAACTTTCCTTCAACTCAATTCTTTTCCCCAAATTTAACCCAAGTCTAACTAAATTTATTTAGTCAACTTGGATTCATTTAAATTATTTTACTATTTTAAATAGAAATTAATTCCATTCAATATTATTCATAACCCAGTTGAATTTAGATTTTGATTAAATTCAAATTCATCTCAATTCCATTTAATCAAAGTTAAGTCTAATAGTTAATTCATTTTAATTTTACACATTATTTAAATAGAATTTTTTTTCCAGAATTCAATTTACCCGGTTTTATTCCGAAACCATTTTGAAATATATCGAATATATACCTATTTGGTATATCAATCAAATCTCCAGATTTCCAAAACAACTTGGTTATACCAAAACAATTTCCCCATTTTGAATTTTTCCAAAACACTTGTTATACCCAACAAGTCCCAAACAATATCATAACCAATCACTTTGGTAGCAATCCATCACTTTGGAAACTCGAAAATGAATTCTAATGATGTGGCCAGCATCATCAGGATTATTTTCCAGCGATTGAAGTGAGTTCAGTGCTTTCTTACTTCCCAAATTCATTTCAAAACAGTTCCCATTCAAAAATACTTCCCAAAATAATATTCCAATATTGCCTTCAAACACTTTGGAAAACATTTCAAATATTACCAAGATTTTAAATTTCCAAACTTTTATTTTCAATACATTTAAAATCCCTTTCCAAAACTTCCGAGATTTAAATTCTGGTTTTAATTCAAATTTAATTATTTTTCTCTTTTGTATAATTTACACTTATAGAAATTTATTAGATTGCAACCATTTCAAATTTAAGATTAAATTTTAGATTCTTATTTGATTAAGATATTAACAACCAATCATCCAAATATATAGATAATAATTTCAGAATTTTTTTTTTATATCAAAATATAATTTTGGGTAAAATTATTTCATTTACCCACTTTAAAACAATACTATGTCGGTTTATCTTGTTTAAGAGTTTAGAAATCCCTATCGATACGGTTGTACTTCCCACACCGACCAGAATTCATAAACACTTAACCGATAAGTCAACACAGTATAAAAACATTTTTATATGCACTAACAAGTACGCTCTCATGGCTATTATTACACTCAACTCATTATAGCGTACTATTGACTCTGTTTAATGAGTAATTCCCCCACCAAAGCCTAGGTTGTCGCCAACCAAAGCTCTGATGCCAAGTATGACAGCCCGCAAATCCGCACCCCTTGAGTCAACACTATTCTATATCAATTAACTCAAGCGGAATAGAAATACAAACCATTAGGGATTAAAGAAGAAGAGATAGAAGAAGAAGAAACTAAAAAATATCAAAATCTCACAGTCGCAGCGGAATAAACTATAGTAGTAAATAATAAATCTTTACACAAAATGAAACTATATCTGTTTTATACATCATATCATCAGAGTATCTCATACAACAATATTACCAATCAGACATTACCATACAATCATAGCAACGGATATATATATATATAAATATGGATAATACGTCTCGGACTTCAGCTCCTCTCCTGCTCCATAGCATTCTATCCTGAACATATAATACTCGGTCTGACTCGAGCATTATAATAAAATAACACCCGAGTCAGTCTGGAATACCAGCTGATAATAATGCATCCAAATTGATTATTAAAGTTTCAAAATCCTTTTGAAAACAAAAGCATCTCGTAAGACCACGCCACAAATAAACATGTCGGGTTTTTACCTTACGATAGCTAAAACACTTTTTATAGAAATCCTATGATATTATAATAGGGTCTATATACAAATACTTATAAAATAGCTGAAATTGTTACATGATTAAATTCCAGCTACTAGCCACAATGTGGGTGATACAAACAAAACTCGTACAAGGCTCGTAGGGAGAATGGATTTCCAACAATGACTAGGCACTGGGGTACCACCTGTCACGGTACGGGGCCTAGATCACCGTACCGAGGGCCACGCCCGATCCCTTGCAACACAAGACCGAAACCATCCCTTACTGGACAGTTCCGAATAAGATCACGCCACGGTTGGGATCAGCAACCGCACCACTAAGCCGAATAAAAAGGGACATCTAGACAAGGATGACCTTACTCTCAAGTGGGGGCTACCCGAAGCCTTGCTGCGTATCCCCTAATTTTCAGTCATTCCCATTTGATGAGGCTTGAGGCTAAGCGTTACCTTTTAGAACGTTTCACTTAGAATGCCCATCTCCCACCTGACGATGTTCCGAAAGCATTCGTCCATACAAGTACGTCCCGGGTTCGAACGGAACCGAAGGCACTACTCCTACTACATCCATTTTGGAAATATCCTCAGGATTAGTAGCGACTAGCCCTTGCACTTCACTGCTCCATCTTCGAATCCAAACACGTTTTTCAAAAGAAACGTACAAACCGGATCGAAGTGGTTTTCGAGATAAATCTCGATCCCGGTCTCTTCGAAATGATCAACGCATTTGTCCAATATTGATAGTCGGTGATTTAACTATCAATTAATATTCACAACATCCATCACACAATAAATAATTTCCCACATTATTTATTTTCCTCTAATATCTTTAAAAGATATATTTCCAAATTTTCAAAACTCATTTGAAAACAATTTCCCAAAGTTCTTCCTTTACAAGGTAAATCCTTTACCATTTAATCCCATTGGAAATAACCAAGTTCAAAACATTTAGATTTAAAACAGTTAAAACATTTTATACTGAAATACTTTAGAATATGTAAATTTACTTCTAGTTATTTACTCAAAATATAAATTTAAAATATGTGAAGTAAAAACTATTTATTAAGACGTAAACTTGATTTTACATAAAGGCTTAGTTAAATTAAATTTAAAAGTAGATTTAGAAAGGATTAATAGTAATTTCAAATAACTTTATTCAAAACTAGGCTTTAAATAAATCCATTTGTAAAAAATAATTTCTAATGTATTCGTAAATAATTACTATTGCGAATTTACTAATTAGTTACTTAAAAATAATAATTTCAAAAATACTCTTTTAATCAAGTTTAAACTTTAACTTGTTCTTAAATAAAATCTGTTAAAACACAAACTTGGTTTCGCAGGGAAAACGCACTTCCATTCAAACACCCCAAAGAACTTTTCTTATAAATCCTGCCCAATCCATTTTAACCCAAAATTTATGTTTAAATAATGTAAATTTCCTTTCCATGCTTAAAATAAACTCCTTTTGAAGTTTAACACCTTTTCCATTCCCGAAAATTTTCTTCCACAATATAGGTTTAGAATATTTTTAAATAAACTTTTATAGATTTATTTATTTAAAATCGCGCTTAAGAAATCACTTAAATGAATACCTACTTAAATTCCAATGGGTTAAAATAGCATTTCAAAATATTTTATATACATTTAAACTGCTAACTTATATTTCGGAAAGCTTCATTGAAAACATATTAAATTCCCAAGCAAACGCTATTCATTATCAAATAAATAACTCATCGTTATTTTTAACAATTTATAACTCCTTATAGGATTTCTCACCAGAAATTCATACTTCCACATTTATCAACTGATAAATTTCCCACTTTATTTATATTTCCAAATTTAAAATTTTTCAATCTTCATCCAAACCAGATTCCAAATTTTATTCCTTTAAATTCCTTATTCAACAATTCATTTTATTTCCTTTAAGACTCAATTCATTTTATTCATTTTTAATATTCTAGGTTTTATTCATCAAATTATCTCACTAAATAACTGAATTCAAAAATCTAGCTATCTCAGAATATAAACAAGATACATAATAATTCCTACATTGTGAGGAATCCAGTTGGATCCCTCCAACCTGTTTTTCCCTGCATCCATAAATATTAGCACAACAATTATATATATCAATCCAGACTGATAACAACATTTATATTCAACCAATCACACATATATTTAAATATTAACTATTTAAATTAGCTAGCATCCAGATGTGAGTGAGTTAAACTCACCTTGAGTTTCGGCGAGCGTTAGAAATTTTAAATTAAACCGAACCGCGTTCGATTTAACCTAAATTTTCCACTTGCTCCGATTGTCTCCAAACTTGCGCTGCAGCGTAGAGTACAACACTGCGATTCCGACGCTACCAAAATCGACGAAATCTGATAACGTATATGAAAGTTACGGATTTTTAAAGTTTGAATAATAATTTAAAACAAACCCTTCCTTTTTATTTAAATTTATTTTACCCAAACATTCACAAGCCGTTAGATCCTGGAAACCAAAATCAAGGCCGCATACCATCATCTTCCTCTCGCACGCGGTAACAGGCTACGAACGAACCCAAAGTTGTTGCCTAGGGTTTCGAAACGCAACCTCATCGACGCGCGTGAACTCGATCAGGCTCCTCTACCTTGAAGAGCACGACGCCACGCACCCCCAACTCGTACACGACGAAGCTCGGTCGTCCCATCAACCCCAAAAGCGCGTACGAACGCAACTCCATTGCTGATGAACTGTCACTCCTTCGAAGCACGAAAAACGATCTCGACCGTTCACTTCGAAGATCTTGACACTCTCTACGCTTTACTAGTTAGTGGATTTGGAAATTAATGAGTGGATTCCAAGCAAAAGGAAGAAGAAAACAAGCGATTCCCGGCCATTGAAATAAAAGAGAATGGCGGCTCTGGGAGATAGATCTAGGGTTTGATAATTATAAACGTTTATATAATATTATTTAATTTTATTTTATTATTGTTATTCTCAATGTAATATCTTGTTGCAAACGAACTCCAATTTTCATGTACCAATAGGCGTTCCTACAGCTTTTCCGCGTTTCGGAAGCTAATTTGATCATATGCGCGAGTTACAGAAATAAACGATCAATTTAAAATTAAATCGGTTAAATCGATTTCTAAGCGTTTCGAGCTGCCACGGTCAAACGACAACTCCGATTGCTACGAAAATTGAAATCCAATAATAACTAACTATTACAGATCCAATGGAACAGGTTTCGTCGAATTTCGAGACTGTGCCCCGGAAGGCTATTTTAACTCGTCTATTAAATCGAGCAATTTCCTGAAATTATCAAAAACGCTTAAAATTTCACTCTTAAAATTTTATTAACTCTGTTATAACTCATATAAAATTTATATTCACATTAGAAATCATTCTGATTCATCTCGAACCAAAATCTGAATATCTGCATTATTATATTATTAAATTCCATTATTAAATTAATATAAAATTCCAAATTCAATCTATCGACTGTTAATTCCATCCAATGGTCTAATATTACTACTTTAATTAAAATAAACTTAAATAAATTTTTAGAAACCATTTTATACTTATTTACACTCATATTCACCAATTACCCCAATTCTAATATCGAGCTATTATTATTCAAATTTCAATTAAATTACTGTATTTTAAATTTTAACCAATTTAATTAATTTAACCAAAGTCTTTTATTTCAAAAATTCAAATTATAATCTATATTCAACATTTAAAATGAATTAATTTTTCAAATCTGGCGACCCAAAATTCCGGATCGTTACACTATTATTGTGTTAAGGGGGAGATTGGGTAACGCCTTAACGCTATTTAAAAATAAGTTTATTTTACAATTAGACACTATTATAATAGCGAAATATACTACATATTAAATAGTTTGACGGATTCTTAAGAGATGTGAATCCCGAGCATCTTTCAAGTTACTGCACTCATATTTATCCCTGTTGATTTAACTTACATAAGATCTTTTAGTTCTGACTCGAGTGTTTTGTCTTTTCAATTCGCTCGGGTCAGTCCGAGCGTTTCATGATTTGAAGATTTTATTCTGGAGGACGAAGACGAAGATTTGTAGTATTACTATCTACTATATTATTTCACTACACTATTTAATTCCGCTGCATTGGTATTTATTGGTATGTGAACTCTGACATTTATTGTATGAAGAAGAATCAAATGTTTTGTAAACAGTTTATGAACTGTATATTTATTATTATATTTTATCCTTCCGCTGTGAGATTCTGTTTAGTTTTTTCTCTTCTCTATTTTTCTTATTTACCCCATAACAATTCACCCTACCGTATGGTTTGAATTGGCACGCGTGTCGATTTAAAGTTTGCGATAAGGCAGGATGTTACATCTGGTATCAGAGCTTTGGTTTAGCGATAAACCTTAGCTTTGTGGGGTCTGACTCTTTATCAATAGGGTAGAAACACCCTATGGGAGTCGCTGATTGTATATATATGAGAGAGCGTATTTGTTAGTGTTACAAAAGGGTTTTAATATTGTGTTAATCTGTTCCGTTTTGTATTTATAAATCCCGGTTGATGCATGGGACGCTGTGACATTAATAGGGATTTCTAAACACTTAATATGACAGACCGACATAATATTTTTTTTAATATAGGTGAATGAAATAATTTTGCCTATTATATTTTCTATATATAAAATAAAGTTTTTTTTTATAAATAGGATATATATTTGGTTGCAATATATTGGTTGTTAGGTAATAAAATTTATAAATAATAAGTGAAATTAGATGGAAAATAAAATTGGAAATTTAGAACATAAGTTCCGGGGTTTTGAAAATTCTTTCAATTGATTTTGGAATATAATAATAATACTATTAGAAGTATTTTCTGATATAATTTTTTCAATGTAATTTGAAAGAATTGTTTAAAAAGAAATTTTGAAAAGAAATAAGTTATATACTCCCCTCTTCGTCGCGGGAAAATAATTTCGGTGATGAGTGCACGCATCATCGACTTTCATTTTCGAGTTTCGAAGTGGGAAGGCCACAATGTGATAGTTTACTATAGATTTATTTTGATAAACAAAAGTGAATTTTTAATTTGTTTTAAATATAATTGGGTTTATAAGTTGTAAGTATATATATATTTACCTATTATTTTTAAAATAATTTGAAATTTAACCCGGTATTTAGTTCTTAAGTTTTCATAAATAAATAGTTTCAATTATTCTAGTGAAATGGAATCTAAGTAATTAATAATTGAAACCCTAAATGAAATAAGAGGTTTAATGCTAGGTTATTAATGGTATTAAATGAAATTTAAAATTGTAACCTATGAAATAAAGGATTATTATTGAACAGTAAATTTATTAAAGAAATAAGAGAAACTTGTATGATTTTAATTACATTCTTAAAAACATATATATAACTTACCAAATATTTAAAAAGTTGAAATGTTTATAAGAAAATGTGATGGAAATTATACAAGTAAAAGTATGTAATGAAGGTGTTCAATAAATCGCTTTTATTCCTAAGAAGTGATGATATCGGGATAAGTTAAGTTATAATTGAAATTTTACTATTAGTAAATATAATAAAAGGTAAGTATTACAAATAGATGATTATAAACTTAAGTAAACAAAATAGAAATGCTAAGAAATTGAATGGGACATGAATACTATTGATAAATGAATGTAAATAAAAGAGGTCATGCTATAATAAATGAATGAATAATTATAATGAAATAAAAGGAAGTGGCATGACCTGAGTTAATGGAATTGAAAAATTGTAAGTAATAAGTAAAAATAAATGAAGCAAACATTTAATGAGTAAATGTAAATTTAAAAGATAAATCACTTATAAATAAAAAGAAAATCAAACAACAAAGGTATAAAAGGAAATTAATAATAAGTTAAGTTGATTATTGTTTGGATTTGTTGTTGTTTAGTTGATGGTTGTTTGGGCAAGGATACTTTAAAATTGGATTAGGATAAATGAATAATCTATTTATTTTTATCTAAGACTGTTGAGTAAATGATGCTCTAGTAGTTTATTCTTCATTCCGTACAATTTAAAAGTTTTGGACCTGAACAACTATTTGTTTGTTTGATTGAATGGTTGCTTTGTATTGGTTGTGTATGTTGTTTATTGAAATTGATGGTTGTTGTATTGATTTGTTGTTAGTGATTGAAACCACTTAAATATTTCACTTTATATAAATTGTTAACCCTTTGGATTTTATAAGTGAAATGCAAGTTATGGAAGCAATTGCTACTGCTTTTGGTTCCATAAATTATGCGTAAATTGTCCGACAAATAGGTACGTTTCGGATTATGGTTTATAGCGCTATTTTATATATTTTCCCATGTTGGGATATTATATTTTGGATATTGTATGTGATATTTTGATATATTTGATATTATATTTTCTTCTGGGCCTCCCCGTACAAAGGAGACTCTGCCAAAATTGTCCGTAAATTTTGGACTTAGAAAATATTTTGAAAATGTTTTCCAAACTATATTAGTTTGAGTATAAAAAAAATTTAATGATTATAAATTAGTATATTTTAGCTAAATTAAATTTGTTAATTTATTTGTTTATAAATTTAATATTTAATATGATATTGATTTCTTAATTCTTCTTTTCCCTCCTTTTTCCTTTTCGGGGACGAAAATTTTTGAGTGAGGGAGAGTGTAACGACCCGTAATTTTCGTTAATTAAAATTTTCATTTTAATAAGATTTACGTAAATTTAATTTAGAAGAAATAAAGATTTTATAATTAATAATGAAGCAAATGCTGAGAATGAAATGAAACCATAGGAATATAAGGCTAAGTATTTACAGTTGAAATAAAATGACGAATAAATTGAAGTGATGTAAATTGTTATACTAGGCTAAGAGTTGCATATAAGAGAACAAAGGTAAGTAGTGAATTTACTTAATGAATTAATAATATTAAATAGTAAATTGAATTAAATCAATGTCCGGTACAAATTGAAATATTGTTTGGAATGAAAGCTTATAAATTGTAAGCATTTAATTTACAAATGAAATCATTGTATTAATTTAGTTGTAACTGAATGTAAATTGATGAAATTATGTAATAATTGATAAATGATGGCATTCATGAATGAAATAAGATTTGTAAGTAATAAAGGAATAATTGAAATAAACATTTACCAATGAAATAGTATATTGATTTATATAGACTTAATAAAAGAGTTGAATTGAATCAATCTATTTAGTTGAAACTAATTAATTGGTATGCAAATTATAAATGGGTTTATAGTAAGAAATTATACTACCGTGAATTGGAATTAAGATGAAATTGAAAAATTCAAGTATGTGATGCAAATATATCATATATAGCAGTGGAATAAAAAAAAGTTAGTGTTATTATAACCTGGTTGGTAAGTAACAAACTTATAACTGAATTTAAAAGAAAATAGGTGACAATGAATATAGATTGTTCATTTATTTGATGTGTTAAATAAATTTTGGTATTCAATCGCAATAAATATAAATAATTAATTGAAACTGTTGTAAGGTCAAAATTTATTGCATATAATAAATTGGGGGATAGATTTCATTAAAGGTAATTTATTTATTATGTTAATGTAAATTAAAATAATTAGAGGTACGTAAATGATGATTAATACCATGTTTGGAAGTTGTAATTTAGAGGATATTAAGAATTAGGAATTGAATTTTGAATTATTCGCAATACAAATAAAGAAAATGTTACGTTATTGCTAACTGAGGGAATCATTAATTAATTGAATGAAAGTTAAATCAGTGGAATTAATGGAGATTAATTTACGTTAGTTATTTAGGGTAGTGACTAAATTTGGTAATCCATTTGCAATTAATGACAATAGTGTTGATATAAGCTCATAAGTTAAATGTCAATGCAATATCAGTTAATGGATTGAATGTGATTACGAAATTGGAAATAGACAAATGCAGTAACTAATTCAGGGCAAATAAAATTTACGGAACAAATGTTAAGATCTAAACCGATGATAATTAATAGTTGAAGGTAATGTAAATTCCATTTATAATATGACTATTGGTAAATGAAAAGATTGTAAATCAAGATTTGTTTATTTATTTGAATTTTATGAAATTAAAGATTTATATTGATTAATCTTTAATAAATTTACATTTAAAAATTATTAAATCATTGTAAATGTTTGAGAATTATAAAGTGATAAAGATTTCAAATTTCAGAATTTTAACGCGAAATTTGATTTAATTAATTTATTTTAAATTTATTTAATTAATGGAAAAATAGCCATTTTGGCCATTGACTTGGATTTCGACGAAACAAGTTTCATCGGATCCGTAATGGTGAATTATAATAATGTTTCAAGTTTCGTAGCGATCGGACTTGTCGTTTGATCGTACGGACTCCAAACGCCTTGAAATTTATGCAATTGAAATCAATTTGGAAAATATTGTTTTCAGCATAACTTCTGCATACGATGGAATTTGGACATGAAACCTGTTCCATTGCATTTAAAATATTTTAAAACATCTATTTTGATATATTAGTTGATCCAATTTCGTTCCGGAGTAGAAACGGGCTTTTCAGACCATTTAGCGTTCAACGCGTATCCCAAATTCGAAAAATTAATTTCAATTTCAAAAAAAAAAAATTCGGATCTGCAGCCACTTCGAGTCAAACTTCGAGTTTCAGAGGCAAAAACGCTGTATCTACTTCGGGTCAGGCAGAAAATGACTCGGGTCGCTCCGGGTCGTTTTGGCAAAAACTCCAAGCAAGCACTGGGGATTTGAGGCGGCGCACCGAAGTCGAACCTGAAGTCGACACAGGACCAGAATTTTTCATTTTTCAAATTTTCATAACTTTTGCGTACGAGCTCGGATTCATGTGCGGTTGATTTTGCTGGGATTGTATCGGAATTCCAGATATTTTGGCGTTGGTTTGGATGGATTTGAAAACTGTCAAATTTTTGGGTTTAAATTGAATTTAGATTCAATTTAAATTCAAAAGGTGAGTGTTTTAACCCACTCACAACTTCTAAAATATCTTATGTTTGTTAAATTGGTTTAAGATATGAGTAGAAATTTATTTATGACTGTTTTGCATATTTTATTCATCATCTCAGTTAAATCGCATTTATTTAATTTAACTGTTAATTAATTTTATTGTTGCATACAAATTGACAGTTAAAATTTATTTATTTTGCATATAAACTGCTAGTTAAATAGTTATTTATTTATTTATTTTTTTGAATATAAACTGTTCGTTGATACCTGTTATATTTTATATGCTCTATTGATGTTTGTTTAAATTGATGATGATTGAAATAAATTGGTTGATGATTGATATTGGGTGAATGAATGATGTGTTCTATATTATATAAACTGCAAGTTATTATGCATTTTCATTTCATTCGGAATTGCGGTTTGAAATGATATACAACCGCATTTTTTATTTTTTAAATTGCGGATTGAAATGATAAATATCCGTATCACTTGACCATAGGATAGAAAATTATATACAGACACCGCTGTCTATGTATATAAATTATTTTGAAATAATGTCCATGGTTTGGATAAGATACGGCTTAATAAATATTAAATTTGGATATTATATAAATATATTTTATATATACATATATAGTTAAACTTTTGAATTTAAGCTATGTTTAAATCGGTTAAATAAAAATAAATAAGTTAAACAATGGAGTTTGATTATTTATGTTAAATGGTTAAGTACATGTTTAAGATATCGTATGTATATATAGAGTTTTAATGATTTAAATCAGTTAAGATTGGGAGGTAAATTGGAAATTTATTTGATGGAACTTATTTAAAAACTTCTCTCCATAAGTTGATGTAAACTTATTAAAAATTGGAAATTTTAAAGGTATGATATTTATAACTGGGTTTTTATTTAAGATAAATTAAACGAATATTTCTAGCATAATAAATTGAAGGAAATATTTAAGTTGTTAGTAATTGGAATTATAATTTAAATGACTTTGATCTATTATGTAAACATTTCAAAACTAAATAATAGGACAATAAATTTGTGAATATAAATTTCCAACCATAAGTTTTGAAATCGTTAAATACTAAAAGTTAGAAATATATTGAAATTGAAGTGGTTTATTTAAATGAAAGTGAATTTAAAATTTATGGATTTAGACTAAATTTTAAATGAATAAAATTATGAAGACGTGGATATTATTTTATAAAGTAATTTCAAATTCAGACTATTTTATTCTATATACTGTTGAATATCCAAACCATTCAAGTTTTAGAAGTATGGTTTTAAAGCTATGAGTTTCGAAGTATTATGTTTTGAAAGTTATAATTCAAAATGTTTGGTTTCCAGATATTATAAATTTTAAAGGAATATGATTTTGGAAAAGAAATATATTTGAAATAAAATGATATTATATTAATTTGGGTTTTATAAAAATAATATCAAATGAGTTTGTTTTGAAATGGAAAGGATATTTTAATTATACGGTTTTGAAATAGATACTTTATTCTAGTTTTGAAAGTATAAACTATTTTTAAAGACCGCGGTGTTATAATAACGTTTGGTTGTTGAAGAGACCGGGATCGGAAGTTTCATACTCTCTGCCAACTCCGAAAACCACTTTAACAACTGTGTACGCGGTGGAAATTCCAGAATGAAGTAGGTTGGTGGCGGCATTTCCTGTAAGGTAAATACGTGGACCCAACTCTCGTGAGTTGGCATAACGTGGCTAAAACATGAGCGATTGACGGGTTAATAAGGTAGCACCTTTGATCGGACACTTCCCTTCGATACTATACTCTGACTTTGGATTGATTCAGTGGCCACCTTCACTTTTGATTTCTTTGATTTGGGGGAGTTTGTTCGAGGTGGGCGGTAGCTGCGCGCTACGCGTTACCACTGACCCGGAAGCGTAATTGGTATATCTACCCTGGCATTGCCTAGTTGTGCCGTGTCACCTACCATACCGAGCCTTCTACGAGTTTGAATTTCTCCCGTAGCCCGTGTGGTATCCTCTGGTGGCTTTCCGGTCAGGAGGGACTATGATATTGGATGGACTACTGGGACTATTATTGTGTTAAGGGGGAGATTGGGTAACTCCTTAAAGCTATTTAAAAGTAAGTTTATTTTACAATTAGACACTATTATAATAGCGAAATATACTACATAGTAAATAGTTTAACGGTTCCTTAAGAGATGTGAATCCCGAGCATCTTTTAAGTTACTGCACTCATATTTATCCCTGTTGATTTAACTTACATAAGATCTTTTAGTTCTGACTCGAGTGTTTTGTCTTTTCAATTCGCTCGGGTCAGTCCGAACGTTTCAGGATTTGAAGATTTTATTCTGGAGGACGAAGACGAAGATTTGTAGTATTACTATCTACTATATTATTTCACTACACTATTTAATTCTGCTGCATTGGTATTTATTGGTATGTGAACTCTGACATTTATTGAATGAAGAAGAATCAAATGTTTTGTAAACAGTTTATGAACTGTATATTTATTATTATATTTATCCTTCCACTGTGAGATTCTGTTTAGTTTTTTCTCTTCTCTGTTTTTCTTATTTACCCCATAATAATCCGCCCTACCGTATGGTTTGAATTGGCACGTGTGTCGATTTAAAGCGTGCGATAAGGCGGGATGTTACATATCATGAGGATGTCCACATGTCTTAGGAACATATTTTTTTACCTTGGATCAAGAAAAGCATAAGTATTGATGGTTTAATAAAGTACTTAAATTGTAATCCAAATATCAGAACCATGGCTCGATTAAGTATATATTAAAAACTTGTTTTTAAATTGCTTATAACTTTGAAATTTGACATAGAAAAATAATATTCATGAACAACAGGAAAAATAAAAAATAGTGTAGCTGCTAAAGAAGTAGAAAAACACATCATGTTGGAATCATATGAAGGTGTAGTTCAAATCCTTTAAACTATAATTTTAATCATTAGAAATAAGAAATGTCAATTTAGTGTACTAATACTGAACTAATAGTACTTTTTTACCTTTTTTAAGTAAACGAAGCAAATGATGATCATAATAAGTGTTTGTTGTAAATCCTACGTAGCATGCCAGACATAAGTCTACTTTAATTTTTGTAAGAAACATGGACAATACGGTCAATAAATAATATAACTAATAAATACCTTTCCCTATTGATAATGAGTAGATAAGCTTTATATATTTTAGTATGTGGTTCCTTATGCATTCATTTCGCCAATTCGTTATTACATTTTGTTTACACATTCAAATTGTTTCATTTTATGGTACCCAGTGTTATCATTTTTAAATCAAATCTTATACCATGTTAAGGTTTGTAATTTATGTATTTTCTAATCGCAAAAAAATAAATAAAATCCAGAACGCTAACATGACATGTAATATGTTCCAATATAAAAGGTCACATATTATACCATATATTCTTAATTACGATAGGTACCGATATGATGCAATTTTAATAAGAACGTATTCAAAATTCACAAAGTCAATGGGTCAAAATATGTGCATCGGACAAAAATCCCTAAATTCTTAATATGAAAAGCAAAAAAATATAACTATACAATAGTCAAAAAAATTTGCTTATTACATAGAAAACATTTTATTATTCACATGGATTCCATTTAAAGTTTTATTGCGGGTAGAGAGACAAAATTTTGCATCTCAAAATTATAGTACAAAACAAATTTTATAAAGCTGTATACTTTGCTTTAGACCATGATTTTTTCAAAGACCATAACTTGTAAAAGGAAAGAATATTGATGAATTTATAAACACTCTTTGTATTATTTCTAGCCATCTTGCACTGTTTCTTCTAACCTCGTCAATTGTCACATTTAAAAGTTACACAGTTCTTAATTATACACATTAAATTCATGCATACCATTTCAAAAATAAAATAAAAACACTTGTTGAACCATAATTTGAAACCGAGCAAATGGTTACAGCCTTATATTCACAACATGATCTCGTCCAGAACAAACAATGCATACTGGACAGTATGCCTTCTACTCAATTCATATAATTTAGCAACCAATAATTAAAAAAGACACCATTTTAAGAGAAATTCCTAAACTTTACAGTTAGCTGAGTTTGAAATAAAATGTTTAACGGTGTTCAGCATTCCTATGCCAATCATTGCGAAATCAGGACTTGAACATAGATGTTAATTTATTAAAAAATGATTCTGTAGAAAAAAATGTAAAAAAATAAGGACTTACAGCGGCATATCTGAGATAAGCGAAATATTATACTTTTCCCAGGAGGAATGGTGAAGCAGTGGCTGGGTCGAGTAGCTCACAAACCAATCAAGCTTTTGGGTTGCAATATAGCATGGAACAGGGTAAATTGACTGCGATGGCCAGGGCTTAAATGAAGGAACGGTAGCTGACAAACCAATTGAGCTTCTAGGTTGCAACATAGCGACGGATAGGAAAATCAACTGCGATGGTAGGGCTTAAATAAAGGAATCAATGTTTTTTAGTTTAGTTAGAGCTGTATTGTTTGATTCTGATACATGGACCAATGGGAAAAAAATCAGGTGACAGAGATAGAGAAATTTAAATTTGATTGGTGTTATCTTAAATTGAGATTAGAGTTAAGTAGTAATTGGAGAAATAGAGGAAGGGTAGAGATGCACAGAGAAAAGAAAATCAAATATGTGACGCTTCAATTTAAAAACGGGACTGTTCATTTCCAAAAATTAGTAGAGGCTTCAGTGCTCTTGAAATTGAACTCACTAATAATATAATATTATAGATTAGTGATTTATTCTTTTCTGTTTGTGCATTTATTGTTGTGTTCTGAGATATTAGTCTTTTGTTTGTTCTACCTCACCATCAACATGGCCCTATTATTATTCCCACTGCGTTAAGGTTGATTTGGATCTACTGGAAATTTTTCCAACAACTTAAAGTACCAATTCGGGAATTTTGTGTTTAGCATGTTGAATTGATATAATATTATACTCATTTTGATGAGGAGATGACATGGGATGCGATGAAGAAGATGATTTGCAACAAGGAGTTCATATGTGAAAGTTACATGCAAAATTTTGTTTTGTAATAAATAAATAAATTATTTATTTCAAAAGTTTTTGGTGCATACAAAGTCAAAGCTAATATTGGAAAATATCAAAAGCTTATAATGTAGAGATATATTAGATATGGTAATCCAATCAAAATCAAAAGCGGTCACATATTTTGCTTTTGAAGAAATTTGAATATCCTAAGTATATGCTCCATCAACATTAAAAGCAGTGGAATCTCAACTATTTTATTATAATAAAAAATTATCTCTTCTAGTTTTTTACATGGATTATAATTTTACTTGCTCCACTTTGGTAGCTATAATCATGTAATAAGAAAATATCTTGTACTCTCTTCAAATTATAGTGAGTTGTTGGGTCCATGGATGTAGATCAATTAGACCAAACTATGTTAAATTTTATCGTCTTTCTTTTTTTGTTTATTTGTTGTTGAGTAGTAAATAATTGGATTGAGAGGTGTTCAATTGGAAAATCTAAATCTTGGCATTATATTATTAAGCATTAGTGAAAAAACGAATTTTTTCACTATGGATTGATATTAAAGCTAGTCGATTTGTTTCGTATTTGAGCATCTATGGCTTTAGGGAAGATAGGTAGATCCGGTAGTAATTACGTTGTTACTCGTTTTGATGGAAAAGGAGATTTCGGCACATGGAAGGTGAAGATGGAGGCCGTACTAAAAAAAGAGAAGACTTGTAAGATTATTTCCAAACCGGATAAACTGAAAGATCTAAACAACAAAGTTTTGGAAGAGATGGAAGAAGAAGTTCTTACAACCATCCAGTTGAGTCTTTTAGATGAAGTTCTAGGAGAATTCTCTCAGAAGAAGATGGCAAAGGAATTATGGAATGCATTATCAGATGCATGCCAAGACAAGTCTCTCACTAATCAATTATGCAGAAACTCTATTTGTTTAAGATAAAGCCTGGAGCCGATCTTATAGAGCATGTAGATGCTTTGACCACTTTGATTATGAACCTAAAGGCAGCGGAAGTCGATACTGCTCATGAGGCTCAATCGGTGATCCTCTTATGTTCATTGCCTAAGGAGTATACTGCTTTTGTTAATTCCATGATATATGATCGCAGTAAGATCAGCCTATCTAACGTAAAGGCTAGTCTTCATAATGAAGAGTTGAGAGATAGATTGGCGAGCAGTAGTTTGGATAGAGATATAAAAGGCTTATTTGTACTGAGAGGTAGAAGCGAAAGCAAGTCAAATAATGGTGGAGGTCGAAGTAATTCAAGGTCTCAATCTAGGAGACCTAAGCGATTAACTTGCCATTATTGTAAGAAGCCAGGGCACTTTATAGCTCAATGTCCCAAGCTCGAAGGAAGAAGAAAAGACCTAAGGTAAGCTTCAACATCTAATGCAGAGAAATCAGATACAGATGATAGTGATACCAATGTATTTACAGCTCTGGCTCTTCAGGGAAGAGCACATTATGGCTAATTGATTCTGGCGTATCTTATCATATGACACCTGATAAGAATTGCTTTTTCACTTACCGTGAGATTGATAGAGGAGAAGTTCTGATGAGCAATGATGCTTCTTGCCGTATAGCTGGCGTTGGTAGTGTGATGATCAGGATGTTTGACAGTGTTGTTCGTACTATTACTTATGTTATGCATGTACCTGATTTGAGAAGGAGCTTGATTTCTATTGGGGCTTTGTGTAGGCTCGGTTTGAGAACTATAGCCGAGGAAGAGAAAATGAAGATATCAAAGGGTTACATGATTGTTATGAAAGGAGTGATGGTATGAAATTTTAATCAATTGAAGGACAATATTGTAGTTGGTGAATCAAGTTCAGTTACTTCTGTTGTTTCAGATTCTTCCAGATTATGACACTTGCGGATATGTCACATCGACGAACGCAGTTTGCATGAGTTGGGAAAGCAAGGTTTGATTGATGGAGTACATCATTCAAAGATTTGCTTTTGTGAAGAGTGTGTTCTTGGAAATCCGACAAATATATCTTTTGGTATATAAGAGCATAAAACAAAAGCTGCCTTGGAGTATGTTCACATAGATGTGTTAGGTCCCTCCTCTTGTCCATCCTTAGGTGGAACCAGGTATTTCGTTTCATTTATAGATAATTTCTCTCGCAAAGTATGGGTATACCTCCTATAGTCTAAGAGTGAAACCTTTACCGGGTTTTGAAAGTGGAAATCTATGGTTAAGAAGTAGTCGGAAAAATTTGAAAGTTCTCCATTTGGATAATGGCTGCGAATTTTTATCATAGGAATTCATCGATTATTATGAGTCCGAAGGAATTAAGAGGCATTACACCATACCTGACGACCCCTAACCTAACAGAGTTGCTAAAAGGATGAATCAGACATGTGTTGGAGAGAATTCGTTGCCTCGGATTGACTGCTAAGTTAAAGAAGGGATTTTGAACTAAAGCCTTATATATGGCGGCTTTCCTCATCAACAACACACCTTCTACCACCATAAATATGAAAATTCCTGAAGAAGTATGAAAATGAGAGCCTTTTAGCTATTCATTTCTTAGAGTATTTGGATGTTTAGCTTATCTATATGAGACTAGAGGAAAGTTGGAACCGAGAGCTCGCAAGTGTATTTTCTAGGTCATAAAAGAGGAGAGAAGGGATATATGTAATGTTGTCCAATCGGCAAGAAGATTATTATCAGCAGGCATGTGACTTTTGATGAGAAGGCTACGTTGAAGGTGGAGCCTTCCTCATGCGATGATAATGTAAGGACAGATTGAGAATACCAAACACAAGGTAAGTCGTCTTTAGATTCTTTTCGTAGAGGTTTAGATGGTTTTTTCGATAGCACCATGGTTGATGAGGATAGCACCGATGTTAGTACAAAGGACTAGATTCAAAGTGGGGCTCGATTAGAGACTAGGCCTACTAGACAGAGAAGGAAGCCTAAGTGGCTTGATGAGTTGGTTGGATTGAGTATCGAAGACATTGACTTCGATGACATGCCAACATGCACATTGATTGTTGTGCACGATGAGCCCAGTGATTATAGAGAAGCTATTGCATCAGTTAACAGTTCCAGTTGGTTAGTTACTATGGAGGAGAAGATTTAATCTTTGCTGAAAAATCATACTTGGGATTTAGTGCCTCTTCCCACCGACAAGAGAGCTATAGGATGTAAGTGGGTCGATAGAGTGAAAGACGGTGGCAATGGAGATTTCAGATATAAAGCAAGGTTAGTAGCAAATGGGTATGTTTAAAAAAAAGAGGTAGAGTATCATGATATTTTTGCTCCAGTTGTTAGCCATACTTCCGTTCATATTCGCTTAGCATTAGTTGCTCATTATGATATGGAACTTGAGCAACTAGATGTCATAACTGCATTCTTGCATGGTAATCTAGATGAGGAGATTTATTTAAAGCGACAGGAAGGGTCCATTGATAGTAGCAGGCCAGATTATGTTTGTAAACTTAACAAATTTTATATGGACTAAAACAGTCTCCTAGACTAGGTATAAAAGATTTGATAAGTTTATGCTTTCACGGGGTTATTTTATAAGCTTCAAAGACTAGTGTGTTTATTTCAGGAAGTATGACGGAGATATGATATATCTTTTATTATATGTTGATGATATGTTTATTACATCTCGAAGTACAATCAGAATTAAGGAGTTGAAAGTAGAGCTCAGCAAGGAGTTTGGTATAAAGGTTTTGGGAAAAGCACAAAGAATTTTGGAAATGGAGATATTTAGAGATATGAAGCGAAGGAAGTTGAGACTCACTTAGGCGCAGTACACTACACCAGAATCCTCATTTCGCAACGGCTTTAAGCCGTTGCAAAATAATTTCGCAACGGCTTTGAGCCGTTGTGAAATGGGCAGTGGTAAAAATTTCGCAACGGCCCTAGCAACGGCTTGTAACCGTTTCGGATTTTATTTTGCAACAGCTTAAAACCGTTGCGAAATGTAGATGTATAACTGATGATTTTAATACTAGCAACGGCTTTAAAAATGATTTGAAATTTAAAATGAAAATAAATGAAAGTTTTTAAGATTTGAAATGATTTAAACAATCTTGTTTGAAAAGCGTATGTTTACATTGATTTGAATTTTAAAATGAATTTGTTTTTATATTCTTTTAAACTTATTTTATAAAATGGTTATTCTTTTAACATATGAGATAAAAGGTCTTGAATTGTCTTAAAAACCTTGTTTAAGTTAAATTTGTATCTTAAATTTAAAATGGAGTTTAAATGGAACTTAAAGTAAATTTAAAAAAAAAAATTGATTTTAAATGCTTAATCAATTAAGAAATGTTATCTTAAAGATAAATAATTTGGATTCATTAAATTATTAAGTTGGATAATTAATTATTTAATAAATTAATAATATGGATGATTAATTAAATAATTAAGCATTTTTAAATTTATTAATTAATGATTGAGATTAATTAATTTAGGTTAATTAATCTGTAATTAAGAATTATTAATTAGATTTTAATCAATGATTAAGGATTAATTAATCAAGTAGTTAAGGATTAAGTAAGTGATAGTTAACACTTGATTAATTAGATAATTAGAGATTAATTAATAGATAATTAAGGATTTATTAATTAAAGTAATTAAATAGAAATTGATTAATAAAAGTAATTAGGGTTTAATTAATTACAATTAAGGGTTAATTAATTAAGATAATTAATTAAAGAAATGATTAATGAAGTGGTTAAGACTTAATCAAATGTAATTAATGATAATTAATCATTGATTTAAGATCACTAATGAAGGTAATTATGTTAGTAATAAATCTATAACCACACTATTTATTCACCTCAATCAAAGATGTTTCATTGTTATCGAATGCTATGTGATGGACTGATATATCTGATATGTGATGTGATGCTATGTAATGCTTTGTGCTAAGCTGTTATATCTATGATGTATATATTGTTATACAAACCCTTTGACCCGTAAAACGACATTTGAGTTTCGATGCGACAGGGAGTCGGATTCCAGTTGGTTATCCGAAACCCACATCGAATCATATTAGTGAATCTTTGTGATTGATAATTTACTTTATCTATGGATCTGTGAATATAGATAAGCGTTATCGGTTATACCGCTTATCGATATGGTTGAATCTGTGATGATGATGTTGTGCACTATTGTGTTGACCCCTGGACCACACTTATACACACACAAATATGGATTGCACGTGGAAATTAGTTAAGTCACAGATTTTGAAATTGTTTTAAAATTTAATTTAATTTTTTTTTTGAATCCAAAATAGTTTTAGAATTAGAATTAAAGTTTTTGAAAATGAGTTTCAAAAATAAAAGTTATTTTAAGTAACTTGATTGAATCTTGGAATTTAAATGAGTTAATTTAAATTTGAATTCAATATTTGAAATTGAATTCTATAATTTGGGAACTAGGGCTTAAAAAATTATTCAACTTACAAATGGGTTATATGGGTTTTAAACCATTTTAAAGGTGACGTTTTGGAATTTAAATTCAACTCAAGATTTCAACTTGTATAAATTAGATTTGCTTTCCCATAAGAAATGGACTTCCAAGTTGTGTTAAAAGGATTTTCAAGTCTAAAAGGAAAATTGTTTTCCAAGTTATAGATAAATCTTTGGAAATGGGTTTGAAAGCTATAAATCTTTAATTTTAAGGATTTAATTTGGTTAATCCAAATTGAATGGGAATTGTTTTAAAATCTATGGATAGATCTTTGTGAAATTTGGTGAAACTTTGTGAAATTAATCTTTTTATTTAAAGATTTAAAATGGTAATTTGTTTAACCGTTTGGAAGAAAGTTTTGGATTTTATAAGTTGTGACTTAACT
The DNA here is from genome assembly GCA_030765085.1 of Allium cepa. NCBI lineage: Eukaryota > Viridiplantae > Streptophyta > Magnoliopsida > Asparagales > Amaryllidaceae > Allium > Allium cepa. Next base: position 267,822,251 of record CM060931.1, on the reverse strand, counting down.
GAAATCCCATATCCATATGTTTTTAAATATTGCGCTCATTATTCGGTTTAGCCGGGAGAGGACCTTGTGTCATATAGCCTATTCCGAATAGTGATATGACGTTATGGATAGCATTTGAAGACCGGTGGTGAAGACCGGGTATTTGTGAGAACGATAGGATAACCTATCGATTGACTCTGCACTGAGTTGCTCCGGTATAGAGTTCTCCTTAGTGATGGGAAGTCCAATCGGGATTATGGATACCCGGATTTGCAAGGGCTTCTTCGAAAGTGCCTTCGGTTCTGTTCGAACCCGGAACTGACTTGTATGGTTGTATGTCCGACATTACACTTTGAGATGTTAACTGATTTCTATCAAATACATTTCTGCTTGGTGGCGGAGAATTTATTCTCTTAGCTTAACACCCTTCTCTGAGACGCACGAGCTCAGAGGTTATATAGTTGATATTTATCAGTGATATATTCCCAATTTGGTAATGTGGCATGCTGAGTGCTGCTGTGTGATGATGATCATTTGTTGATCATTTGTGATCGAAGCATGACTTTTGTATAAAGCGTAGCTTTGTGGACGAGACTGCATCAGGACCTCACACCCCGGAAATGGTCGAAACAGGAAAGATGCGGCAAGGTTATGAGGGTCGCGCCCTTTAGGGTGTGTCATTCCCTTCTGGTAAAGGGTGGTATCATGGTATGGAGCCCAGATACTTACTCATGTGGATACTGCAGATCTATTACTTTGTGATACTTTGTGGTTGTTGGTGCGAGCGCTCGGATAAAGGTCCCAAAGGACCGGGGGATGGCATATTCGTGTAGTAGTTACCTAGTTACAGAGGTAACCCGGCCTTGTGTTGGCAGAGATCTAACCGTAACGTTAGTTCTCAGGACGTCCCGCCAGAGGCGATCCCATGTGGCAGTAGGAAGTTCCTTAGCCTGACCATTTGTTGGAAATCCATTCATCCAATACGCGCAGTGTACGGTTTTAGTTGTATTACCTGCCATCTACTTATGGTAGCGCCCCAATGTTTGGATGGTAGCTATAGTAGGCATACGATACTGGTCGTATGTTGGCTAGGATTTATATTATACTTTCGAAATGGTTTTCCACACTTTGCACTTATAGTAATAATATCAAAGAAATTTTCTCGTATTAAGCATATTTGACCATCATAAGGAGAAATCTCCTCCAATTCTGCGTTTGCATTGTGTGTGTGGCGGGAGGCCTTATGGTAGTTTCATTTTCTAAAAAGCATTGCGGATTTCAAATTTAAATTCTGTTGTTTGATTTAAAAGATCAAATGTTTTTGTTTGCTCATACCAGTCTCATGACTGACCTGGAGTTTATTGTTCCTTTCCTAAACTCTGGGTGCCTACTATTTTCCCACACGGGCAGTCTAGAGTTGGGTTTTCAGATAATCAATAGTAGGTGTAGATTCGATAGCTTTCAGCCTAGGATGTAGCAATCCTTTGCACACCAGTCTTTCTCTCTTAGTGAATACTATTGGGAGTTCGAGCTATTTCTGGATTGGTACCTTGGAGATGGAGATTATCGATGCTGGAGTTCTTCCTTGAAGACTATTGGAGTTTTTGTTCCGCTGCTGTGTTATCTTTTCTTTCCGCTGCTATTACTTTGTATCATATCTCTGATGTATATTCATTGTATCATCTGTTGTATCATATTATATCAGATATTGTATCAAAGGTTGTATATTGATATATTCTGTTTCTTCCGCTGTATTGTACTTAATGTGTTATAAGCTCCGGCGAACCAGATTCGACGTTTGGATCTGCGGCATTTGAATACGAGTGTCGTATTCGGTGCCGATTTTCGAAGGTCGAGTCAGGGTCGTCACATTTGGTATCACGAGGAGGTTTTGCCTGCTCGGAAATGGGTTCAATTGACCTATATGTGCTCGATTTTGATTGTGGGTGAACCATTCGAAACTGGGTGGCGATGATCATTGGCAAGGTCGATGGCGACTGGTGGGAGGTTGCGGTGGAGATCAAGGGTGGTCAGGTTGTTGTGCAAGGTGCACGCTCATATTTGCTGATCTTTGAAAGCTTGGAGCTGATAGGATGGAGATGGAACACGAGAAAATAGAAGGGGGGCACGGGATTGGCTTCGGGGCATTTGCGTGGGTTTAGAAATGAAGCAGAAGAAAGAAAAAAAATTAAGCGTACGGGTTGATTTGGTGGGAAACTCGAAGCAGATGGTGATATTGCTCGGGGAAGTATCGATGTTGGCTCGGGTCTGTTTGGTTTCACTATAAACAGTTTTGAATTTTTGAAATAAATCAATTTTTACTTAACGAATTTCTTAAAAAAAAAAACTTCTTCCTTTCAAAAATATAAATTCTTATTTAACCTTGGAATTAAATAATGGTTTTAAAATAAATTTACTTTAAGATAATAAACTTAGTGAAAGTGAATAAGAATAGATAATTAAAGACTAAAGGTTGATTAGTCAAATATTAAGGGTGGATTACTTTGCAGCATAATTAATTAATGTGGTTAATTAATTAAGGTAATCAAATTAAGAATAATTAATTAAAGGTTAATTAACTTAAAGTGATTAAGAAATCATTATTAGTTAAGGAGTAATTAATTATTGTAATTAATTAAGGAATGATAAATCTATAAATTAATCAATTAAGGATAATTAATTATAATTAAGATTTAATTAATAGTTAAGGGTTTACTTATTAAAGTGATTAACTAAGGAATAATTAATTAGTAACAGTAATTAAGATTCAATTAATTACAATTAAGGGTTAATTAAGAGAATTAATTAAAGAAGGTGATTAAAACTTAATCAATTGAAGTTCATGATAACTAATCATTGATTAAAGATTACTAATGAAAGTAATTATATACCATTGACCCATATGCAAAACTATCCTCATTCATGCAGGCATTCAACGCAAAAGAAATTTGAGCAAAGTATAGGTTCACTCACTAGCATCAATATAGGAATGAATCAGAGGATGAAAGGTTTGTTTACTGGGTTTAAAGGCAGAGATGATAAAGCATGTATGCATACAGTCAAGTATATACACAGAGACATGAAATGCATTTTTCACACAATCATTCAAGCATAACTTATATCATACTTCAAGGACAAACCAAAACACTAAGAGATAAAACAAGGTTAAAAAGTTTGCTCACATATTATTTTGACTTAAATAAAATTTTAAACTGAAGTTTCAATTTAACCCAAACAAGTTTTATTTGAATCTAACCTTAAACTAATCAAAAAGGTTTTTGGATTTAAATTAGACTTGCGACTGAAAAGGGTACAGAGAACCATACATGAATATGTGCACAGCAGATGTTCATGTAACATACATTCATTTAAATTTTACTAGCATGCAACCAAATTTTCATATCTAACTCTTAAAAATGTGGTTGCTCACAGGTAAATAAACATAGAACTCTGGTTTAAAAATTTTAAGTCCACGAAGAATCAAGGGAAGAACTTTTGAATTTATTTTGAAATCATGGGCTGGAAACACAGAGGCAAGTTATTCTTGCCTGTAATATACACACAGTCCTCACATTTATAAGGACATGCAAACCCAATTTATAATCATCCAACATAATTTACAACATAAATCAGATGTAGATCCAACATCAATGGATATAGCAAAGTTTAGGGGAATGTTTGCTCACAGTATTATTTTTTTCTTGAAAACTGTATAACCTAACAGAGGTGGCCTATATATACATATACACGAGCATGCATCCCTCACAATATAAATAAATTCACATCCATCACATGCAGCAACAACAAAAACAAGCAATTTTTTTTTTTTCGATATAGAATCTGTCCTCATCAATTTAAAGGTAAATCTTAATAGCATCTGTTCTCATCAGTTTATAAACAAATTTCAAATAGCGTCTGTTCTTATCAGTTTAAAACAAATCACAAATAGCATCTGTTCTTATTAGTTTAAAAACAAATTATTAGAGCAAAGAGCAAATGATAGCAAATAACACCCAACAACCAACATGCAGTGACTTATCTTGTCCATATCAGCTTAAATTGGATTGACCGAGCAAATGATAAAATTAACACCCCAAATCATAGCATGCAACCAAGCACCCAATTCAAACAAATTTTAAAACTTGAATAACGATTAATCGTGAGAAAACTCACCTTTATATTCGAAACAGCCGAAGAGAGTAATGAGCACAATTGAACGAAGATCGAAGCCCCTAATTGGATCGCAAGCCCTAGCTTAGCTTCAAAGAGGAACGAACGAGGAGAACACGGCCGCCATTTTTTTCCAAAAGAGCGGAGCAAATAAAAGAGGAATGGCCGACATTTTTTCGTTAGATTTAGGGTTTGAATCAAAAATGGGTAGAGGGATGGTGGTATCGGCCTTAGATACATCTCACAGTACCAATTAAGATGGCCCAATATAAATTTTAAAGCCCGAAGACAATTTAATCAATTTCAAACAAATTTCAACTAATTCCAATTGGTTTTGTTATTACTTTTCTTTATTTTGTTTTGTTTAAATTATGTCGTTAAAATTTCTCCAATGTAGTTACATTCTATTCTACAATGTTTTATAAATATGTTATTTGAATTTTAGCTATGTGTATTTATTTTATTTTATTTTGTATTGATAAAATTTATTCCATTTTAAACATCATTATCTCTTATTTATTTATTTATTTTATAAATCCCAATCCAATACAAATTCAATATTCAATTTCAACTCCAAAGTCAAATTTAAATTTTTATTCAACTTTTTATAGATTAAATTTTAAAATTTAATCGCCAAATTCATAGTTATATTGGGGATTCAATTTAAATCATCATTCAAATATTTAGAATTAATTAAATATTTTCAATTTAAATTGTTCAAAAATTCAGGATCGTTACAATCTCCCCTCCTTAAAAGAATTTTGTCCCGAAATTACAAGTAAGGAGAAATGATTGTTAAAATTTCACTAATATTTATACCCTACTCAATTTTATCAAGTTTGAAACTTATCAAAAATAAATACATAAGTATAGGATTCATTCTATTTGTTTTATCTCACTAACTTTGTTAATTAACTCATTTGCTCATCATTTTCTACAATCAAGACGCAAAAGTCTTTTACTAAAGTTTTCAACTTACAAAACCCAAATTTTAAATTTGCAATTCTTCATTTAAGAAATTTACATAGTATAACTTTTCCAAAACTGTGGACTTTCAAAACATTTCAAAAATCCTCTTCCTTAGTTCATTAGGTTGGAATTTATGTTACTTTAATTTCAGATTATTGATTTTCTATTTAAAGTTTGAAAATACTTGCTAACTCGAAATTTAACAAGTCTATTGTCGTTCTCAAAGACATTAGGCATACGCTGGCCAGGCGCAAGTATAAAAATCTCCAAGTACTAAATATACTTGCTTCAATTCCCAGTGAAAATACTTTTAAAAATCTTTTTAAAAATGGATATGGAAAGCACATTCCCCCATGGATCACAGTTTACCCGGCGGTTTCGCTACTATCCCAGTAGAATCGCTTGTAACTGTAGATTTGTCATCTCTTGAATTTCGCCATGGTTGTTGCCAAAGATCGCGGTCCACACGGCGGTTACGCTACTATCCTAGTAGAATCGCTTGTGACCGTAGGCATCTCGCCCCTCGAATTTCGCTTTGGCTTCTAGTCGGTAATTAAACCAACTAGAAACGTTCAAATGACGGATTGTTATTTAGTTTATAACATTTAAACAGTATCAGTCACAGAATCACAGAATAATAATCATATTTCTCATAAATGAACTTTTCTTTTATATACAAATATCAGAGTTATACAATGAATTACATTTTATACAGCGGAATAAACATATATCTTTTTAAAGTACAAGAAAAATCTCTTGAAAAACTTTAGTGAAGTGCTTTCCCCTCTCTCTCTAACTTCACTGCCTGAAAATCTTCAAGCTGCAAAAATACTCGGTCTGCGTTTTATGCAAAACACAAAAACACTCGAGTCAGGATTAATCTTAATTCAAGTAAATAAATTTGCAAATGAACTGAATTAAAATGGTAACAGCAGTAAAGACAATCGTGAAAGACCACCAACTACAACGATGCACAAAGATACAAGGTAAACTGGCACTCAGGCAGCAGTGTACAACAAATCCAGCAGCCCCAACTACAATAGTGAATACAGCTACAAGTACAAGGCATGTCAACAGCAATGGAATCAACATGAATGTTACAAGCATAAAAACATGTGTATGCACAACAAGCCCAGCTACAACAAGCAGTGTAGACCACAAAGAAATGCCAACAAGAGCAAGTATGCAAGTACAAATCACAAAGACCAAAGTGCACCAGTGATGCAAGCTGCAGCATATCAGAAGTGCACTTATCAAGTACATAAATGATGCAATACCAAACTTCACAAGCAATGACCAGTGCAATGACCAAGAAAAGACCAACAAAACTGGAGGCAACTGGCAATAACAAACTCGATCAACAGGGGAGCAAAAACATGATACAGGTGAACAATGCAAACTAAATGAAACAGTGGACAGGACAAGTACAGTGCAACTCAATGCTACAAAAGACCAACAGTATCAATGCAACTCCATGCCAATATGAATGCAAGAACATGAGTATAGATAACAGCATGGTAAAATGCGAATCAACTTAGAGAGCACAATATGAAGACTACAAAGCCAAGCATGTACATAAGTGGACAATGCAGACAATAGTCAAGTCCAAGTGCAATAGAATGGAAGGCAACTACAAGTGCAACAGGAAATAACAAACTCAGATGGATGTATGGGAACTTACACATGGACTTGGCAAATGCAAGACAACAACACAAAAATGACAATGGCAGAAGTGATCAAGGCAAAGCACAAGTGTGCAGCATCAAGTAGTTTCCAGTAAATGTGTACAAGTGATACATGTAGAGAGTGTATATATATAAATATACACACACAGCTAAACAGGTTTATCATCTCTATACTCATCAACCTGCCAGGAACAATATCATCTCTATATTACCTTACAGGAACAAGCATAACACAAATTTAAGACTTTAAGCAGATTAGTTTTGCGCACAGTTTTTGGTTTTAACATATTTCACACTGCAAACCAGTGTGTTACAGGGAACCATATTTCAAGGAACAAAAACACAAACATGACCATTGACCCATATGCAAAACTATCATCATTCATGCAGGCATTCAACGCAAAAGAAATTTGAGCAAAGTATAGGTTCACTCACTAGCATCAATATAGGAATGAATCAGAGGATGAAAGGTTTGTTTACTGGGTTTAAAGGCAGAGATGATAAAGCATGTATGCATACAGTCAAGTATATGAACAGAGACATGAAATGCATTTTTCACACAATCATTCAAGCATAACTTATATCATACTTCAAGGACAAACCAAAACACTAAGAGATAAAACAAGGTTAAAGAGTTTGCTCACATATTATTTTGACTTAAATAAAATTTTAAACTGAAGTTTCAATTTAACCCAAACAAGTTTTATTTGAATCTAACCTTAAACTAATCAAAAAGGTTTTTGGATTTAAATTAGACTTGCAACTGAAAAGGGTACAGAGAACCATACATGAATATGTACACAGCAGATGTTCATGTAACATACATTCATTTAAATTTTACTAGCATGCAACCAAATTTTCATATCTAACTCTTAAAAATGAGGTTGCTCACAGGTAAATAAACATAGAACCCTGGTTTAAAAATTTTAAGTCCACGAAGAATCAAGGGAAGAACTTTTGAATTTATTTTGAAATCATGGGCTGGAAACACAGAGGCAAGTTATTCTTGCCTGTAATATACACACAGTCCTCACATTTATAAGGACATGCAAACCCAATTTATAATCATCCAACATAATTTACAACATAAATCAGATGTAGATCCAACATCAATGGATATAGCAAAGTTTAGGGGAATGTTTGCTCACAGTATTATTTTTTTCTTAAAAACTGTATAACCTAACAGAGGTGGCCTATATATACATATACACGAGCATGCATCCCTCACAATATAAATAAATTCACATCCATCACATGCAGCAACAACAAAAACAAGCAAAAAAAAAAAAAAAAAAAATCTTTATTCGATATAGCATCTGTCCTCATTAATTTAAAGGTAAATCTTAATAGCATCTGTTCTCATCAGTTTATAAACAAATTTCAAATAGCATCTGTTCTTATCAGTTTAAAACAAATCACAAATAGCGTCTGTTCTTATTAGTTTAAAAACAAATTATCAGAGCAAAGAGCAAATGATAGCAAATAACACCCAACAACCAACATGCAGTGTCTTATCTTGTCCATATCAGCTTAAATTGGATTGACCGAGCAAATGATAACAAATAACACCCCAAATAATAGCATGCAACCAAGAACCCAATTCAAACAAATTTTAAAACTTGAATAACGATTAATCGTGAGAAAACTCACCTTTATAATCGAAACAGACGAAGAGAGTAATGAGCACAATTGAACGAAGATCGAAGCCCCTAATTAGATCGCAAGCCCTAGCTTAGCTTCAAAGAGGAACGAACGAGGTGAATACGGCCGCCATTTTTTCCAAAAGAGCGGAGCAAATAAAAGAGGAATGGCCGACATTTTTTCGTTAGATTTAGGGTTTGAATCAAAAATGGGTAGAGGGATGGTGGTATCGACCTTAGATACATCTCACAGTACCAATTAAGATGGCCCAATATAAATTTTAAAGCCCGAAGACAATTTAATCAATTTCAAACAAATTTCAACTAATTCCAATTGGTTTTGTTATTACTTTGCTTTGTTTTGTTTTGTTTAAATTATGTCGTTAAAATTTCTCCAATGTAGTTACATTCTATTCTACAATGTTTTATAAATATGTTATTTGAATTTTAACTATGTGTATTTATTTTATTTATTTTTGTATTGATAAAATTTATGCCATTTTAAACATCATTATCTCTTATTTATTTATTTATTTTATAAATCCCAATCCAATACAAATTCAATATTCAATTTCAACTCCAAAGTCAAATTTAAATTTTTATTCAACTTTTTATAGATTAAATTTTAAAATTTAATCGCCAAATTCATAGTTATATTGGGAATTCAATTTAAATCATCATTCAATTATTTAAAATTAATTAAATATTTTCAATTTAAATTGTTCAAAAATTCAGGATCGTTACAATCTCCCCTCCTTAAAAGAATTTCGTCCCGAAATTACAAGTAAGGAAAAATGATACCAAACTGTGACGACCCGAACTCGATGTCCGACAAACAACATCAAATTCGTATCGCCGGAGCTTGCAACAACATTAGATGATAAATAACACAGCGGAAATAAAAGATGATATCACTGATTACAACATGAATCCAATATCCAAATACATCAATTTGATACAATGATAATCATCAACATCACAGAATACAATACAAAATACAGAGGAACACGATACAATATGATAAGTCTTCACAGAATCCAATACTGCAACTCTGATCCAAAAGCTCCAAAGCTCCAAGCTCGATCCACCATCAAGGTTGCACCAAGATAAGAAAGTCCGTCCGTGGACTCAAAAAACTCCAAAATGATCAAATAGAAAGCTGAAGACTACCAAAACGATATCTACTACCTGACTATCTGAAAAAACCAAACTCTAGACTGCCCGTGTGGAAAATGGTGGGCACCCAGAGTTTAGAAAGGGAACAATAAACTCCAGGCCAGTCGTGGGACTGGTATGAGCAAACAAAAACATTTGATCTTTGAAAACAAACAGAAGGTTTTAAGTTTTGTAATCCGCAATGCTTTTTGAAAATGAAACTACCATAAGGCCTCCCGCCACACACACAATGCAAACACAGAATTGGAGGAGATTTCTCCTTATGATAGTCAAAAATGCTTGATACGAGGAAATCTCTTTGATATTATTACTATAAGTGCACAGTGCATAAAAACCATTTCGAAAGTATAATATAAATCCTAGCCAGCATAGACATTCCGAACTATGCCTACTATAGCTACCATCCAAACAGTGGGGCGCCACCATAAGTAGATGGCAGGTAATACAACTAAAACCGTACAGGACACGTATTGGATGAATGGATTTCCAACAAATGGTCAGGCTAAGGAACTTCCTATTGCCACATGGGAACGCCTCTGGCGGGACGCCCCGAGAACCAACCTATTTGTGACGACCGCCCATGACTCCCGCACCAAAACAAGAGAATAGAGCGCTGAAAGGTGTGCCAGGCAGCCGTGGACGATAGTCAGGGTAAAATAAAATCGCAGAATCTCTATCGTAACTCACAGCGCATGGATAAAATACAATAGAGAAATATATAGTGAAGTCTCATAACAGAAAATCATCATATAAGCATCACAGAGGTTTTATACAATCATCTCAACAAATCCATACATCAAGACCTCACTACAAGCACTCATCAAATACAGCAGCGGATACCCAGTACATATAAGAAAATAATATGCATAGCCTCCTGCTCGTCTTCGCCATCATCAACGGAAAACTCTACTCTAAGCACAGCACCTGCCACCTGCTACCTAGTCTGCCCATCCCAAACATGGATGAACAGCCCAAGGTAATAAGAGGAGACATAAAACCTTGAGTCAGACAAAGTCTTAGTGAGCAGTAAATTAACAATCAAGCATACCAAAAGAGCATAAGGAAATAAAGGAATAGGAACCAAACCATCCCACTCCACCTCTTTCTACAGTGATAGCCCCCAGACACACACTAAGGAGAAGTAAGCATAACATATCAGATAAGTAAGGTAAAGCAATAATCACTCGAGTCAAGGACGATGTTTTCCAAATACAAACCCCCAAGGCCTAAACCAAGATCAGATAAGCACCCAGAAAACACCGCTCTTGAAGCCGAATGATGATACAACCAAACATCCAAACATCCATGACTCTGGCTATCACTGTTAACCTTGCTTCGAAATCACCGTTAATTGAATGACCGACTCCTTCCTGAGCCATCTGTCAAGGGCTAATGGTAACCCCGGTTCTAGACAAAACTCCGCACACTGCCTTGTGCCTAGGACTTATCTTCTTGGCCCAGAGTACTCGACTACCTTCCTGTAGTCTTTTAGGCGTCCCTATGTACCCTTGCTTTAAGTTTGCTAGAACCTTCAACAACGATAAAGTCCAAGCCTCCTAGTCATCCTCCTCGACGACTATTCTCAACCTAGCCCAAGCTACCTCTTGAGCAGCTCCATTATCAACCAACTTGAACTACCCTTCAAGTTATCAACATGCTTGGAATGATCCCTGCCTGGATTAAGCCAAGACTCACATCATACTTGAACTACCCTTCAAGATATCAACATGCCTCGCTTCATCACATCAAAGCAAGATCTCAACTCAACAACATGGTTTGCCTCATCGCATCATGGCAAAGTTCCATCTCAACATCATACATATGAGCTTCAACATCCGCTACATATGCCTTAAGCAGCTTTCACCATTCAAGAGCCTTCTTCCGTAGCTTTTGAATCATCTTCAATCACCTTGTTCCAAATCAACTACAAGCTAACTTGGAGCAATCAAATCTAACATACATTCAAACATTCAAGCATTCAAACAAGATATATTAAGCAATAACAATTATAATGGCAATTTCGTAATTAAGTGTGCAAAAGTCCAACATATGTGAAATCATGGTTTTTAGCATAGATCTATCAAATCTAAACATGGGTTTTATCTCTAATACTTGATAAATAACTTCTAAAGGTAAACATCTTCAAACATGATGGATCTACATGCAGACTTAAGGAAAATGCGAGAAAACGCTAACTTTAACACATAAAAATATCACCAATCCCATACACTCCTTTGGATCCGCGTGAGAGATAACTACCACTCACCAAATCACCAAAACAACCTAAAAATCACAACACACTTCAGATCTGGACAGCGAAGATCAAGGTTTGATCCGGCAATATCTCGCTTCAATCGATGAAATCTAGCTTTGTTGGATGAAGATCTTCAACTTGGACACTTGAATCTTCGATCCCGATCTTCGATCTTGGATGGATGCTAACACTTGATTGGAATGGAGAAAAGAAGATGAAGAAATGTTGTAGTCGAGTCTTCAAAATGGCAGCACTTCGTCGCTTCAAAAACCGGTGCCAAAAAGTGAGCCAAACCCCTCTATTTATAGGCTGGAAACCCCTTAGGTCGTCGCCCCTTAGGTCGTCCCCGACCTAACTATGAGTCGTTGCCGACTCATCAGCCCCTACGACCTACGACCTAACCAACACAACATACAACCAAGGCCGACTTACGACTTAACCCAGACGCGACCTAAAACACAGGCCGACCTAACGACTCAACGCACCGCCGACCCAACTGTCACACGACTCAACACACTGCCGCATTTCCTAAGTCCTAGGTCGCCTGACGACTTAACTAGCATGCCGACCTACGACCTAAGACCCTGCCGACTCAACTCCTTGCTGACCTAACACAACGACTTACGACTCAACAATGCTGACCTAACTCCTGCCCAAGCTATCTATAAGTCGCTAACGACTCAAGTCCTGCCGACTTAATACACAGCATCCCTAACACTAAGTCGCTCACGCGACTCAACTTGCCCAGCGGCCTAACACTCCCTTAAGTCGTTCAACGACCTAACTTTTCTTAGGTCGTTGACATACTTAACTCGCCAACAACTGACTCACTAACACGTAGGTCGCTGACTCGTTAACTCTTAGGTCGCTTACTAGACTCCCCAACGACCTAACATCCAAACGACCTATCCCCTTAAGTCGGCTACCTCCATGACTCGTTCGCATGACCTAAGACGTTAAGTCGGTCACGACTCAATCCCTAACGACCTAGGCTACCAAACGACTTAAGCACTAAGTCGTTGACTAACTTAACTCGTAAATTCGACCTAAGCACCATACGAGTTAACTTCCACACAACTTATCAACACTAACGACCTATAAATTCTACAATCTATCGACACGTAAAATACGGGTCGTTACATTCTCTCCCCCTTAGGAATTTCGTCCTCGAAATTCCAAGCAATCAACAGAAATCAAAGATATTCCGCATGCCTACCATCCATAGCAAACAACAAACCATGCATCCAATTCTAGCCTAGCATGCAGAATTCTAAGACTTAGAACAAGCTACAAATTCATGAGATGTCACGACACTTTAGGGCCATACCTCGAAGAGTCCGGGATGAGCTGCCTTCATCCTCTCTTCCTCCTCCCATGTACAGTCGTTAACATCATCACTCCATTGTACCTTGAGCAACGTAATCGTCTTCCTCCTAAGCTGTTTCGTATCGGTTTCAACAATACGAAGCGGCTTACGAGGTCTCGAAACAACAGGATCAACCTCCAAGTCTTCACAGCTATCAGCAGAAACCACCGTAGTAGGGTCGTGCACATACTTCCGTAGACAAGATACATGAAAAACATTGTGCACACCCGCCATCTTTTCCGGTAACTCCAATCTATAAGCGAGCTTTCCAATTCGCTCGACAATCGGGAATGGTCCAACAAATCTTGGAGTTAACTTTCCTTTGTTCCCGAATCTAATGACACTCTTCAGAGGAGAAATCTTCACAAAAACCATATCACCTACGTCGAATTCCAAATCCTTACGACGATTATCGGCATAACTTTTCTGACGATCTTGGGCTGCCTTCATTCGTTGCCGAATGATCTCTATACAATCCGAAGTCTGTCGAATCATCTCTGGCCCAAGTATCAGCTTTTCTCCAGTTTCCAACCAACATGTCGGAGAGTTACACGGTCTTCCATATAATGCCTCATATGGTGCCATACCAATACTCGACTGATAACTGTTATTATAAGCAAACTCCACCAAATGAAGGTGATCTTCCCATGATCCTCCGAAGTCCAAAACACATGCTCTAAGAAGATCTTCCAAAACTCGGTTGACTCTCTCAGTCTGACCATCTGTTTGAGGGTGATAAGCTGTACTCAAACACAACTCGGTTCCCAAAACTTCCTGGAAGCTCTTCCAAAATCCACTAGTGAACAATGGGTCTCGATCGCTCACTATACTCTTCGGAACACCATGGAATCGAACAATCCACTTCACATACAACTCAGCCAACTTCGATGCAGTTCTAGTCGATCGAACAGGAATGAACCTTGCACTCTTGGTCAAACGATCTACAATGACCCAAATCCCTTCATTCCCTGCTCTGGTTTTCGGTAGACCATCGATAAAATCCATCGACACTTGCTCCCACTTCCATGTAGGAACCTCTAATGGCTGAAGCAATCCACTGGGCTTCTTCTGCTCAGCTTTCACCAACTGGCAATTCATACACTTGGAAATAAAATTTCCAACATCCTTCTTCATTCCTTCCCAGTAGTAAGCTCTCTTCATATCCCGATACATCTTATTTCCACCTGGATGAATTGTCAACTTCGAATGATGACTTTCCCTCAGAACTTCATCTCTCAATCCATCTATATCGGGAACAACCAATCGTCCTTGCTTTCGAAGCCAACCCTCTCGATCGACCTCGAATCCTTTATCCTTCTCTGGATCCAATCCAGATTCCAAATCACGGATAATCTTGACAAGCTTATCATCTCGCCTTTGGCTCTCACCAATTCTTTCCACAAGTGTAGGCCTTATCGATAAGTTTGCCAACATCTCAGGTTCCAATTCGCATCTAGGCCTGAAATCAAATCCAGCCAAATACTTAAGACTCTTCCATTCTGAAAACATGGCTCCCAATCCTGCATGTCTTCGACTTAACGCATCAGCCACTGCGTTACCTTTTCCTGGAGTATAGGCTATACCAAAATCATAAGATGCTAGAAACTCTAACCACCTTTGCTGTCGAAGATTCAAATCCTTTTGGGAGAACAGATACTTCAACGACTTATGATCCGTAAACAACCCGAATCTAACTCCCAATAGGTAATGTCTCCACATCTTCAAAGCAAACACTATTGCCGCTAACTCCAAATCATGAGTCGGATAATTCCTTTCATGCGGCTTTAGTTGTCGACTAGCATACGCAACAACTTTATCCTTCTGCATTAGCACCGCTCCTAGTCCAGTGCCACATGCATCGGTGTAAACCACCATCTCATCATTCCCACTCGGAATAGTCAAAACAGGAGCACTTGTCAGTCGTTCTTTCAGGATTACGAAAGCTTGCTCACACTTATCATCCCATCTGAACACTTGGTTCTTCTTCGTCAATCCTGTTAACGGTGCAGCTATCTTGGAAAAGTCTTTGATAAACCGACGATAATATCCTGCTAATCCAAGAAAACTTCTCACATCAGATGCATTCTTAGGTCTAACCCAATCCTGGATCACTGCCACCTTAGCGGGATCAACCGCTATTCCATTTCCAGAGATAACATGGCCTAAGAACCTCACTTCACTCTTCCAGAAGTGACACTTCGAAAACTTAGCCTTCAGCTGATGTTTCCGTAAGATCCCCAAAACAATCCTCAAGTGTGTCTTGTGCTCTCCCTCAGTTCTGGAATAAATCAGAATATCATCCACGAACACAAGCACGAACCTATTCAACTGATCTCTGAACACTCTATTCATAAGATCCACAAAATATGCTGGTGCGTTAGTCAATCCAAACGGCATTACCAGCCACTCATAAAACCCGGATGGTGTCCTGAAAGCAGTCTTCGGCACACTATCCTTCGCCACTCTCAACTGGTGAAATCCCGTTGCCAAATCCATCTGAGAAAACACCTTAGCCTCGTGAAGCTGATCAAACAAGTCATCTATTCTCGGCAATGGATACTTGTTCTTCTTAGTCACCTTATTCAGCTCACGATAATCCACACACAACCTCAACGATCCATCCGCTTTGGTTGCGAACACAACTGGCGCACCCCATTCGGACACACTTCTCCGAATGAATCCTTTCTGCAAAAGGTCATCAACTTGCACCTTCAGCTCTTGCTGCTCCCTCGGTGCCATCCGCCTAAGAGGCATCACAACAGGTCTGGCTCCCTCAACTAGATCGATACGAAACTCGATCTCCCTATGCGGCGGCAACCCTTTGACTTCCTCAAAGACATTCTCAAACTCATTCACAATAGGCACCGATGACAGTCCATCCCGTGGAACAACTAGCGAATACATGAAGCTCATGAAGACGCCTTCTTCATGCTTACATCGTATCACAACCTTTCGCCCTTCCACATTCCCGACTGTCACCTCAAGCCTCTCACAATCAATCCTAGCCGCATACTTCCTAAGCCAGTCCATACCCAAAATAATTCCGAACCCCGCAAAGTTCAGGACAAAGCAATCACAAACAAACGAGCAATCATTACTCGACACAACTAGACCACGGCATATCATACACAAACATGACGAACCCCCTACCGGATTAGTCACAACCAATGGCCTATCAACAATATCCGGTTTCATACCTAACCGGCTTACCAAATCATCACAAACAAAAGAATGCGACGCTCCAGTATCAAACAACACTCTAACTGGAACACCACAAATAGAAAGAGTACCTTGAACCACCACACTCTTCCCCTTCTCCTCAGCAGTAGGAGCTTTCGAAGACGATGGAACAGCCCCCAAAGCATAGGCTTGCACAACCTGCCTATCTTTCCTCGGTTCTGGACAGTCCTTCTTGATATGTCCCAGCTTATCACAGTTGTAACACTTTCCCGGCACTTTGGGATTCTTACAATCTTTGTAAAGATGGCCCTTCTGTTGGCAGTTGTAGCAAGTCATTTCGCTCTTCGGCTTCTTCTGGCCATCCTTACCCTTCTGTTGCTGCTGCTTCCTCCTCTTATTGCCACTCTGCTGTGGTTTAGATCCTTCCCTGGTTACAGCAATAACAGAACTTTCCCTAGGAAACAAACTCTCATGCCTAAGAGCTTTTTCCACAAGCTTCTCAAATGGATCGTCCAGATGATCCACTAACTGCCTCCCAAGATAAGCATCCAGACCAGTCACAAACTTTTCATTCTTCTGGTAGGGAGAATCAATATATGATCTGGCATACTTAGACAAAGCTTCAAACTCAGAAATGTACTCAAGAACAGGCCTTCCCCCTTGCTTGAGCTCCACAAACCTCTTAAACAAGACAGATTTCTGGGAAGTAGAGATGAACTTAGCTTCAAATCTAACTTGGAATTGCTCCCAAGTAATCCCTTCTTCTGGTGTATCGATGGTGATAGAATTCCACCAATCAGCAGCTCTTCCCTGAAGCTGTCTCGATGCAAGCTTCCTCTTAGTTGCATCCTCAATCCCTAAGTCACCAAAGATTCTTTTGCAAGCATCAATCCATCTCTGCACCTCAATAGTCGACTCCGTCCCCAAGAAAACTTTCCCTCCAAGAGCAGTATAATCCTTGCAAAGCTTGGCAAAATCCACCGGTCTCGGAGCTTGGACTTGAACTCCCACATCCACAGATGATCCTGAAGCTGGTATTCTCCTCATGATTGAAGTCATCATGGCCTCAAACATAGGAGCATAATCAACAGCTTCCCTAGCATCACGGCTACCCCTCGCAGCTTGTCTCCCTCTTCGACTCATCCTTAATATCTGTAATAAGAATGATTAGAACACCTTAAGAAACAACTGCATAAGGAGTTCAAATCCTTCTAGGCTACTATATTATATATAGTAATCATCCATCAAAATACAATTACGTCTCTCATACGTAGTTACGTCAGCGAGCGTTGGCTGAAATCGATTCACCAAAGCTCTGATACCAAATGTGACGACCGCCCATGACTCCCGCACCAAAACAAGAGAATAGAGCGCTGAAAGGTGTGCCAGGCAGCCGTGGACGATAGTCAGGGTAAAATAAAATCGCAGAATCTCTATCGTAACTCACAGCGCATGGATAAAATACAATAGAGAAATATATAGTGAAGTCTCATAACAGAAAATCATCATATAAGCATCACAGAGGTTTTATACAATCATCTCAACAAATCCATACATCAAGACCTCACTACAAGCACTCATCAAATACAGCAGCGGATACCCAGTACATATAAGAAAATAATATGCATAGCCTCCTGCTCGTCTTCGCCATCATCAACGGAAAACTCTACTCTAAGCACAGCACCTGCCACCTGCTACCTAGTCTGCCCATCCCAAACATGGATGAACAGCCCAAGGTAATAAGAGGAGACATAAAACCTTGAGTCAGACAAAGTCTTAGTGAGCAGTAAATTAACAATCAAGCATACCAAAAGAGCATAAGGAAATAAAGGAATAGGAACCAAACCATCCCACTCCACCTCTTTCTACAGTGATAGCCCCCAGACACACACTAAGGAGAAGTAAGCATAACATATCAGATAAGTAAGGTAAAGCAATAATCACTCGAGTCAAGGACGATGTTTTCCAAATACAAACCCCCAAGGCCTAAACCAAGATCAGATAAGCACCCAGAAAACACCGCTCTTGAAGCCGAATGATGATACAACCAAACATCCAAACATCCATGACTCTGGCTATCACTGTTAACCTTGCTTCGAAATCACCGTTAATTGAATGACCGACTCCTTCCTGAGCCATCTGTCAAGGGCTAATGGTAACCCCGGTTCTAGACAAAACTCCGCACACTGCCTTGTGCCTAGGACTTATCTTCTTGGCCCAGAGTACTCGACTACCTTCCTGTAGTCTTTTAGGCGTCCCTATGTACCCTTGCTTTAAGTTTGCTAGAACCTTCAACAACGATAAAGTCCAAGCCTCCTAGTCATCCTCCTCGACGACTATTCTCAACCTAGCCCAAGCTACCTCTTGAGCAGCTCCATTATCAACCAACTTGAACTACCCTTCAAGTTATCAACATGCTTGGAATGATCCCTGCCTGGATTAAGCCAAGACTCACATCATACTTGAACTACCCTTCAAGATATCAACATGCCTCGCTTCATCACATCAAAGCAAGATCTCAACTCAACAACATGGTTTGCCTCATCGCATCATGGCAAAGTTCCATCTCAACATCATACATATGAGCTTCAACATCCGCTACATATGCCTTAAGCAGCTTTCACCATTCAAGAGCCTTCTTCCGTAGCTTTTGAATCATCTTCAATCACCTTGTTCCAAATCAACTACAAGCTAACTTGGAGCAATCAAATCTAACATACATTCAAACATTCAAGCATTCAAACAAGATATATTAAGCAATAACAATTATAATGGCAATTTCGTAATTAAGTGTGCAAAAGTCCAACATATGTGAAATCATGGTTTTTAGCATAGATCTATCAAATCTAAACATGGGTTTTATCTCTAATACTTGATAAATAACTTCTAAAGGTAAACATCTTCAAACATGATGGATCTACATGCAGACTTAAGGAAAATGCGAGAAAACGCTAACTTTAACACATAAAAATATCACCAATCCCATACACTCCTTTGGATCCGCGTGAGAGATAACTACCACTCACCAAATCACCAAAACAACCTAAAAATCACAACACACTTCAGATCTGGACAGCGAAGATCAAGGTTTGATCCGGCAATATCTCGCTTCAATCGATGAAATCTAGCTTTGTTGGATGAAGATCTTCAACTTGGACACTTGAATCTTCGATCCCGATCTTCGATCTTGGATGGATGCTAACACTTGATTGGAATGGAGAAAAGAAGATGAAGAAATGTTGTAGTCGAGTCTTCAAAATGGCAGCACTTCGTCGCTTCAAAAACCGGTGCCAAAAAGTGAGCCAAACCCCTCTATTTATAGGCTGGAAACCCCTTAGGTCGTCGCCCCTTAGGTCGTCCCCGACCTAACTATGAGTCGTTGCCGACTCATCAGCCCCTACGACCTACGACCTAACCAACACAACATACAACCAAGGCCGACTTACGACTTAACCCAGACGCGACCTAAAACACAGGCCGACCTAACGACTCAACGCACCGCCGACCCAACTGTCACACGACTCAACACACTGCCGCATTTCCTAAGTCCTAGGTCGCCTGACGACTTAACTAGCATGCCGACCTACGACCTAAGACCCTGCCGACTCAACTCCTTGCTGACCTAACACAACGACTTACGACTCAACAATGCTGACCTAACTCCTGCCCAAGCTATCTATAAGTCGCTAACGACTCAAGTCCTGCCGACTTAATACACAGCATCCCTAACACTAAGTCGCTCACGCGACTCAACTTGCCCAGCGGCCTAACACTCCCTTAAGTCGTTCAACGACCTAACTTTTCTTAGGTCGTTGACATACTTAACTCGCCAACAACTGACTCACTAACACGTAGGTCGCTGACTCGTTAACTCTTAGGTCGCTTACTAGACTCCCCAACGACCTAACATCCAAACGACCTATCCCCTTAAGTCGGCTACCTCCATGACTCGTTCGCATGACCTAAGACGTTAAGTCGGTCACGACTCAATCCCTAACGACCTAGGCTACCAAACGACTTAAGCACTAAGTCGTTGACTAACTTAACTCGTAAATTCGACCTAAACACCATACGAGTTAACTTCCACACAACTTATCAACACTAACGACCTATAAATTCTACAATCTATCGACACGTAAAATACGGGTCGTTACACTATTCTCTGCTAACACAAGGTCGGCTACCCCCTTCCCGGGGAATAAAACCTCAGATATGCCACCCCCAGTCCTTTGGGACCTTTAACCGAGGATCCTCTACACTAACATCACACAGTAATAGATATATACTACAGTGCCCACATGAGTAAGTATCTGGGCTCCATACCATGATACCACCCTTTTCCAGAAGGAATGGTCATACCCTAAGGGAGCTACCCCTGAAACCTTGCAGCATCTTTCCTGTTTCGACCATTACTGGTTTGTGAGGCTCGAGTGATTCCTAGGGTTATACGCATGAACTTAAGTAAGTCTGTTAAATTATTAACAGTTTCCAAATTTTGTAACCAAACAGTTTTTAAAATTTAGGTTAAACTGTTTAATAAGAAGAAAAGAGGAAGGTGTACTTGGTTTTAGTTCAAGTACACATGGGTCAAGTAAAATGAGTAACCAGTTTTTTTAAATTTAAAAATAAAGTGCTAATTAATATTTTATTTTTTTAAAAATATATTTGAAATTTTTCTCTCCACCAGCGACAGTCATTTCATTATCATAATTAATACAACAAATTGCAGATTTAACAGTATCACAGAAGAAAGATTATTAAACCAAATATTTTTCATAGATTAAACACAAAAACCAAACATAACAAACGTTTGAATTATAATGTTCAACATCAAGACATACCACAATATAGTTCAACAAGTATACATAACATACATAGTACAACAACGTCATCATTACATAATACAACATACAGTACATAACGTCTTCCTCCAATCATCTAACGCTTGTTGGAGACTGGAATATTGACATAAAATACTTATTTAGAATATCCTGCATACACTGGTATATCTAGCCGCAATATATCCTGCAAACACAAAATCAAATAATGTATTAGAATATCAACTAGCATATAGAAATTTGGATAAGAAAATTTATTAGAATATCAACTGTATTAGAAAGGACCCATTTCAATTACATTTACAATTTTTAAGCTTCAATTTACATTTTTACAAAGTTTAAAAAAAACTGACTGTGCACATTTCTGTGCACTGCCTGCTGCAGTAACAGTGCACATCACTGTTCAAACTAAATCTCCATCCTTGTTGCTTCGAGCATCTCGACCACCTCACAGTGCAGACATCATCCACTCCTCTTGCTACTGTCAAACATCCCATTTCACACAGTTCAATAACTTCTACATTGCTACTTGCCTCTTCCCAAACTTGCAACCTTCAGCAACAATACAAAATCATTAAAACTCCTGCCTGCATACATAGCATTTTCAAACTTCATTCCCCCACGGTCTACAACATCAACTACCACCAAATATCCTCTACCTTGACCATCTCAAGCAACTGCATTTGTACATATACCATTTACATAATCTATCATCACTTCATCCTCTACTGCCAATACATCACCACCCCTAAACATGCTATAGTTGACCTGTATGTCCTGATCATAGTCGCATACCATGTCTCGGCATGTAAGTTTTGTAGTCACAAGATAATGAAAAACCAATCATTTGTTCCACTGCCTTTGGTAGAGGCATTTCAAATTGCAATTGCTACAGACAATTTCCATTTTCAATTTGCAACAACAGTCACTCCAAATTCTATTTGACGTTTTCTATTTTCTTTTTGTTGTTTGTTGCAATTCATTTCATTTTAGTTTGCAGTTGAGTGTCATTTCATTTTAATAAAAAAAGAAAACAAATACTGGTTTCATTTCAATTTGCATGTTCATCATTTCATTTCATTTTATATCTCTATCACTACCTGCACAACTACATACACAACTACATCATACCTGACCACACTATTGCTTTGCTTCAACCTGCTGTTTTCAACCATACCACTGCACTTAACTTCAAACTACCACATTCAAACACTTCTACTTCTCTGATTTCCAACTGCCACAACATCATCTTCCCCTCTTCATACAGTTTCTGGTATCACCTCTACAACCACATGCTATCCCTTTGCCTTGCCTTCATACCACAGTAGTTTCTTCATCACTGTCACATTCACCATCAAAGCTCCTCTTCACGTCCCCTACTTCACTTCCCCACTTCCATACAAACACATTAACACAAAACAACTTCACCAACCTACCTGGCATCAATCAACAAGCAACTGACATCAACCACTTTTCCTTACAACCAACAGCAACCCCTCCCCTCCATCTCATTACAAACTGCTGCTTCTCTGACACAGCCACCATTAACTCCCTGCCTTGCCACCAGTGCGACATCACAGAACAACCGTCAACTAACTCCATTATCCTAACAACTGCATCACCATCATTGTACAACTCCAAGCCCACAGCCAATCACTATCATCCTAAAACCATCAACTCCTCCTCCAACTGTTACACTACTGCCACTCCCATTCACCTTGCTGCCTTACTTCAGTTGCCATAATAACAGTGCACATCAAATAGTGTCCCTGACCACCAGCAGCAACAAAAAAACCCAGATACACACAACATCATCATACCTCTACTGTATACAAACTCCATCCATCACTAGTGCACAGTTTAACTCAACACTGTCAAAACAACCCTTCATCATTGTTTTATTAAAAAGTTTCAATATTATGTTTTCAATATACATGTCAAATGACATTGAATGTGGTGATGAATTGGAGAATTACAGTTATACTAATATACATGTCAACTGAACACCTGACCATCTTCCATTGCCTCTTTAAACAAACTCTAACCACCCACCTTGCACACTTCAAACAAGTCTAATCCTACCAAAACAACAAGCATTCAACCTCATCACACTGCCTTCAATCCCCCATCTACTTGCCGCAACCACCTCCTCACCCAACCATCGCTGTCTCCTCCAATCCCAAACTCCTTCAACTTCCTCTGCCATATACAAGCTGCTCCTTATCAAAACTTCCACTGCAAATTCATCTCACCCGAAATCAACATCACTGCAACAGAAATCTGCTACCACCTTCCACAAACTCACCACTGCAACCCACATCCATCTCTAATTGATCCCATCGTACTTCCTACCATAATTCAACCTTCAATACCCAATCACGACCGGAAGCCAACACCTAACACCACGGCAACCTCACCAATTTTCTCCGCGAACCAACAACCTTCGTTTAGGGGATTTCATCACCAAACCACTTCGTCAATCAAAATCTTGCAAACTTCACCCACGACCTCATCAAAATCCATGACCAGTGACCACAACACGACCTCCTCCTGCACCCACGAACCAGCCAAACGCCAACGACAATCAAACCAGCGACTTTATTTCAGAATTATGGAATTCATTGATTTTTGATTTTTATTGATTTTGGAATTCTAAAATTTGGGTCTTAGTTTAGAATTGGAATTACGAGCTTGTTCGCTTAATTGCTAACTTTTTTTTTAAGTTTTAAATTTGTGTAAGTAATGGGTGTTTACTGATTGAGTGTGAGTTTTAGGTTTTGAGTAAATTGTTTGTTTTATTTTCTTTTTTATTTATTTTTGTAAAAATAAAATTGTTTGCTGAATTGTTTTCGGCCTGTGCAAGAATTTGGGTTTAGTCAATTTTTTTTCCCCACTTCAAAAATAAAATAAAATAAAGAAAAATTTACTTTCATTTGGCTTGGGTGGCTCCAGTTGAGTTTAATTTTTATTTTATTATTTTAGTTTTCTTTAGTTTAACTTTCATTCTTTAGTTTACCATTGCCACAACATCTCCTTGACATCAAACACTTCACTGAAACATTCCTCTGAAACACTGCTCATCTGCCACTTTTCATAGTACATTCACTTATTAAATTGAATAATATCTTTGTTATGCAATATAATGTGAAGTTATCTTTGTTACCCTTGTTGTTGACTCGTCAATGAAAAAAATTATTGCTACTACAGAGTAACTAAAATATTGTACTTTCCTATACTATTCCCTCCGCTGGTTTTTTTAATTAACATCTTAAAATAAAATGAAAGCAAGCAATAAGACAAGAAAGAAATAAAAGTGTATTTATGAAATACAGTTCCCCTGATGTTAAAGGTTATTCGTCTAATTTAAGGCCATTTGACTTTTTCACTAAGTAGATGCATGCAACCAAATAGTGCTTGACATTAGTTTACTTTCATAAACTTATTAAACGATGCTTTCAACATAAGAATGTATTGCAATTAACTATGCCAACAGTTATACAAAAAAATTATACAAAAAAATGTTACCTCACAGATCAAGCTTTTCTAAATCAGAAAGGTACATAGAGAAAGCATCTTCAACCTGAAACAAATGTTAAAAACCTGAAACAAAGAACAGATCAGAGAATTATCCGATTTTGTAGAATTTTCAGTTTTGATATTAAGATTGGAGGATTCTGATATTAAGAACAAATCAGAGAACATATATAGGTTTCCATTCAGATTGAATTTATTGGATAATAATAATGTATACCTGCTCCTGCGTCTAAAGATATCGAATTGAACTCTTTGGATGACAGACATAACCACCGACTCCAACATCATCAAAGATCATAGCAAGAGGATGATTTTGTTTGGCTGTGGGCTCATCTGGTAATAGTATATTGTCCACAACCAACTTCTCATGTGTAGGAGGTACAGGTTTTCCATGTATTATGGATGCCGTCGAATCTCTGCATACAAAACCTGTTGCAATGACTTCTAGATCAAAGTTCAACACTTCACATTTTTGATTTTCCTGAACATGCGAAATAAGCGGGTTAGCAGCATCGTCATTGTTCGACGTTCTTCCAACACTTTCATGATGTGTCCCACCACTTCCTCCTTCGTTGGAAGCAATGTCTGGCATCTGTTTCACATATCCTTTTAATATGTCGACCAATGTGTTCAATGTCCCCTTCACATTCTCCAAAGAACCCTCCACCTTCTCCATCCTTGTTTCCAATCTATTTGAGTCTTGTTTACTCCTTCTGAGTTGTTTACGTGGAATAGTAGATGCTTTAACTTGTGTCTTTGGTATTATAGCTCCAACACTTCGAGTCCGGCCCCTTTTATCTTTGCCGAACGTTTGTGACAAGATGTCTTCATCCAATGGCATATCTTGTTCCTCGTCGTCATTGATTATTTCCTTTGCTTTTGCAATTTTACCCTAAAATATGATAATACTTGAAATATTTAATTTCGTGCATATAAGTTATAGGCCGATAAACCATGTAAACATATATGTGATAACAGTAAATGATTTTTAATTTATCATCTAAAACAATATATTGTTTAACTTATAAAGTACGAAGAATTTGAATCCGATATGGTGCCATCCTTTTTTGTATGAGTTTTCTCCCACACTTCCTGGCGTATGATTTCTTTTCCTGGATTTTCAATTGCCTGCAACCGAAACATCGATTATCAAACCAACCGATTCTTATTCGAAGAGTTTATTTCCTACCGATACAATCTCATTCAACGAAATGGTAAAATGCAACGAAATAACAAAAAATTAAAACTGTACCATTTTATGTTCTACTACGGCGTGACTTGTACGACCATTGTGATGGGTATAACTGTATTGTGATCTATTTTTTTTGCCTAGCTCTCTTCTTTCGCGTGCGCCGGGTTTTGCTTCATTTTTCAAGAATCCGTCCCAATCTTCTACGCTAACTTTTGGCGGACAGTTTTTCCTTCTAGCTTCATCATTATCAAATTTGTCGTAGTACCCTGTCCTCAATTCACTTTTGTATCTTCTAAATGATTCACACATTTTTTTAAAATACAACTCTTTTGTATCCGACTCTAGCTCATAAAATGTCTGTATATATTGAAGATAAAAAATACGTTAAAAAGGAAATACAAGAAAATTAAAAGAGGTTGTATACACTTAGGTGACATTCTCTTTTAAACAATAACCTGAACTGAAATGAAGTGGTGATAGAAGTGTGGTTTTGTGGACAGAGGTTGGAGGTGTAATTGAAGTGTTGGTGGTTTATTTATGCATAAAATCGAAATATATTATAAAATGGAAGTGGTACATTCATAAAATATAAAATCTCAAAAAAACCAGGTTGCAACAAATTAAAATATTAAAATATGCAATGATATAGTTCAAAAAATAATATGTGTGTGAATTATTTTATAAACAAACACTTATGCTGTATGTATACAACAGAATAGTTCGTGCATTGCACGGATCTAGAGTTAGCTAGTTTATGTTAGATGATGTGGACAGTAATCAAACCTTACTAGATTATATTTTTAAAACCAAAGAAATAGTTATGAATGACTGGGTAAATTTGTGCATCTTTATACTTACATAAAATCTAGCAGTTATTAGTAAATGAAAACCAGATCGAAATAATAATTTATGCATGCATACAACTGAAAAAGAAATGTGATAGTGAACAACTGAGCATGGATTTGTAAAGAAGCATGTACACAAGTATACTTTGCCATCTTATAATCAAATAAAACAAATATTGTTTCTTCTTAATTTTGACTGAAAGGAAGAACATAACTACACAAAATACTTTAAAAAAAATGCAGATAAGACAAAAAAACTATACAAATTGTATTTCTTCAAGCATAAGAATAAAACAAATTGAGAAAAAACATTGGTTTCTACATGATCATAAATCAAACTGGAAGGAGATAAATAATTAAAATACATAAAAAACTTTGGTGCTCAATATTTGGTTAATAACCCAACAACTAATATGCCTACAGAGAGAATTTATTGCTGACTTACAGCAAGCTATCGTGACGAGAAACCAAGCAAGATTTTATGTTTAAGTGCCTACCATTTGATTTGAGTAACTTGTTGCAAAATACATATATTAAATGCTAGTAGATTCCATTAACTCAACCCTCTGCATTAAAATGCACTACTTCAATTCATTGACGAAACACATCATTTGCATTAAAAATTATGTTAAACAAACTTAATGGAAAAACAACCCAAAAGTCATTGGTTCACTAAGATACTACGATGAACTCTTATATCCCATTAATATGTTCTACTTCATGAATTAAAATTTATATATTGTTATAATATATAAGCAAAACATATTTACTATAATTTCCAGTACTAGTACTGTAATACAGATGGAATATAGAGTAAGTGCTAAAGGTGCATGTTGAATAAGCAGCAATGAAGTCTATAGTTTAACTCCAACATGAGTAATACAACTACTGAAACTGATCAAATTATATAACATATTTTATTTTACATATTTTTCTTCATATATTTAGGTTGATCAAACAGAATATATGCATATTTTATTTACTTTTACAATCGTTAGGACCAAAACAACATAAATATCAAACTTATTTTATTTATTGACATCTTTATTGTCAGTGTATAGTATAATATCTCATATCATTGAAGTCATTGAAGTGAAAAAATGTGTTGTGCCATTTGTGTCACTTGTGCTATTTGTGCCATTTGTGCTTTTCAACAGGTTAACAGTGAAAAAAAAAATGACTTACCCGCAATTCAGCTCAAACGTCATCTTTACATTGTTTGGTACTTTATCCCAACTTTCATATGATATCGGCACATGCGTTCGTACCAATTCACCAAGTCTACTGCCTATTTTCCCAGCATTATCAGAAACTGGAACACCATATGCATTTGTCTCAACTTTCTTGGGTTGTGAAGATGACGAATTCGCGACTGAATTGATCGACGTTTCTGCGGCTTCTGACATTGTTGCTGCAAGTATTCAGAAATAAACATATATGAGTTCCCAGCATAATTGTACATAGCACATAATTGTACAACATAATTGTACTTGCAAAATAGTTGTATGAGTGAAACCTGCAGAAAAAGCCCAATTTTTTACAGGATGTCTAATAAAAGCAAGCAAGGATTATTACCTGAAAATGAAGAAAAACCGGGTATGTCGCTCCAAATTCCATATGGTAAAAGACATGTTGAAAATTGATCAATCAGATTTCATGAATTTAGAGTAATAATTAAATAGTGATACATGAAAAATTCTAAATTCATAATCAAAAAATTCTAAATTCATCCACATTTGAAATTCAACTCAATTAAATTAAGAAATACATCTTATATTAACATATGCATTTGGTAAGATCTTCTAATTTTTTGTTATCTTCAAAGGCTGGTTGATAGGCGGTAGGAAACTCAAGATCATCCACAGTTGTAGTCAAGCGCTTAGTTGTGTGTAAAACCACAAACCATCCGCTATTTTTTAAATCTTTTGAGTAGAACACTTGATTCGCTTCTGACGCAAGAATAAATGGCTCATCGTTCATCATATCTTTGGTCTTCGATTTCCCTAAATTAACTGTAATCAAGTTTGAAACAGGATCAATCTTGCAACCATTGACCTTGTCTTCGACTTTTACCCAATCACAATAAAAAACCGTTTGTTTGAAGTCTATATAATCCAACTCAATTATCTCCTGAATAACTCCATAATACAGTGTTTCAGCTTCTGCATAATTTTTATCTTTCCCACTGGCTCTAAATTTTGTGATTGCTCTCATACATACACCGCTGTCTTGTGTTACCATCCGCTCTTCGTATTTTTTCGGGGAAAATGTAAACCCATTTACTTGGTACTTCATATAACTGCGCGCCTTGAACTTCGGCCCATTCACAAGGCGCCAAAGAGTTGAATCAACATCGTTTGTTTTTACCAACTAAAAAAATGAAATATGTGAAAAGTTTGATTAATAAGGTGTATGATACCTTTAAGTACGCGTGAAATATTAAATAAGCCTTAATATATACCTCGCCACGTAACCATAGAGTAAAACTTTGACAATCTTCCACGGATGAAACCCCATTTCGAGATTGAGATTTAGTACTTTTCACATAGATGTTATACCTCCTGCAAAAAACACATTTCAAAAAATTTATATACTTACAATGGTGGAGATTCATGAGTTATTTGTGAACTTACTTCTCCCATTCATCCAACCCATCATACTTATTGAGGACCCGTCTACGAACTTGTTCAAACTGCACCGAGGTTAAGGTTATGTCTTTACCATTATCTAGAGGCATCTCACCAGCAAACTCATCATCCTCGTCTAAGAAAGCCTCACGAGTATGTTTATGTGTGCCATCGCCTCCTTTTGGCATATACTCCATGCAGTAAAGACTAGCTTCCTGTACGATATATCCTTCTGCAATACATCCTTCAATATATCTTTTGTTGCGGACGTATCCTTTATATGTTTTCATCAACCTATGAATATAAATCGATTACAAATAACCAGTACCAATTTAAATCGAATGATGATGAACAAAACAGAGATTAGTAAATTACCGTTCAAAAGGATACATCCACCTATATCTAACAAGACCGCATTTCAATGCTTCATCGGCTAAATGAACCATAAGGTGGATGCTGATGTCAAAAAATGCAGGTGAAAAATATTTTTCAAACATACAAATTGCTTCTACCAAACTAGTCTTTGCTTTTAAAAGATGTTCTCTGTTAATCACCTTTGAACATAAAATGTTAAAAAATAGACTTATACGATGTATAGCATTACGTAGATCCTTATGTTGTGGATAAGAATGCTGAAGCAATACCGGAAGTAATTGCTGCATTATGACGTGGTAATCATGAGACTTCATATTTGTTAGTTCAGGAGGATTGATGTTCACATTGTTATTGAAATTGGAAGAGAATTTGCTAGGAACTTTTAGGCTTTTCAAAATGGTGCAAAATCGTATCCTTTCGTCTTTGCTCAAGGTGAAAGTTGCATCTGGTATGATTACTTTATTTCTTTCAGAATCTTCACTCACCCACAATTTTTGTTTTATACCCATGTTTTTCAAATCCTTACGTGCATTGATGTCGTCTTTTGACTTGTCTTTATGACCCATAATTGTGCTAATGAGATGCTCAGTGA
The DNA here is from genome assembly GCA_030765085.1 of Allium cepa. NCBI lineage: Eukaryota > Viridiplantae > Streptophyta > Magnoliopsida > Asparagales > Amaryllidaceae > Allium > Allium cepa. The sequence goes on along the minus strand of CM060931.1, from coordinate 267,791,829 downwards.
CATTCTTCTCTGTATGCATAACATCAATATTATGTCGGACCAAATTTGCTTTCCAATATGGCAAATCAAAGAGGATCGACCTTCTATACCACGTAGGAACATTCTCAACTTCGTCTTCATCGGTTTTCTTTTTTCGCTTTCGACCGATTTCTAATTTGTCTTTACCAACTTTCATCTTGATATTAGCTACCTTCTCTTCAACTTGATAACCAGTCAATGGCCGTAGAGGACGACGATATTCTTGTTTGTTATCAAAGTTTGTTTTTTCGTCTCGAAACTTATGTTTGAAAGGAAGAAATCTTCGATGTCCCATGTAACACATCTTCTTACTTGCACGAAGATAGTAAGAACAAGTGTCTTCCCCATATGTAGGACATGCAAAATAGCCATGAGTTATGCATCCCGATAAAGTCCCAAGTGCAGGATGATCATGAATTGCCCACAACAACCTAGCTCTCAATGTAAACTCAGAATTATGAAATGAGTCAAATGCAGCGACTCCTTCCCATAACAGTTGTAACTCATCTATTAACGGTTGCAAATAAACAACAATATCCTTTCCTGGTTTGGTCCATAAATCAACAATGTCAACATTGAAAACTCTCCTTTCATGCACATGGATGGAGGAAGATTATATGGTACTATAACTACTGGTCAACAACTATAACGATTACTTAGAGATGCATGTGGATTGAAACCATCCGTTGCTAATCCAAGCGTGACATTTCTTGATTCAACAGAAAATGTTTTGTCAAAAGCATCTGCAGCTCGCCATTGAGAAGTATCACATGGGTGGCGCATTACATCTGAATTAGACTTGGCACGACCATGCCAAGTCATAGCATATGCTATCCATGGTATAGTATACAACCTCCTCAGCCTAGGAATTAGAGGGAAATGTCTCAACGTCTTCTGAGGTACTTTTGCAACTCTTTTCTCTTCGTTGAATGTTGTTTTATATCTTGATTGTTTGCAAACTGGACAAAAAACTCTATTTGCATCATCCTTCCAATACAAAATGAAGTCATTAATGCACGCATCGTAAGTTTTGTAATCCATACCAACTTGCTTAATCATCTTCTTCATGTCGTGATACTTTGTTGGCAGTGTGATACCTTCAGGAAGTAATTCCTTTATGAATTCTAGGAGTGCTGTCACACCATTGTCGGAAAAGCCATACTGGGTTTTCAAGTTATTCAGCTTGACGACGAAATACAATTTTGTTATCCCTTTTGGACATGAAGGATACAATGGCTCTTTTGCATTATCAAAAAGTGATTTATACTTCTTGCTTTGATTGGCCTGCCAATCAACATCAACCGTGGGCGAATCCTCAATATTGTCTGGCAACAAACTTGTAGGTTGAAATTGATGAAATCTATTAGCATCATTGACCAGATCTTCCATCCTAGGAAGTTCAGAGTCATCGGTACTTATGGCTTGACTAACAGGTTGTTTTTTGTTCATTGCTGACTCTTCCCCATGAAAATGCCAAACAGTATATGATTGGACAATTCCCCATCTAAGCAGATGAAAATGAATTTCATCTAATTTAATTTTCATTTTCATATTTTTTCACCGTGTGCAAGGACAAGAATAGATTTCCTTATTGCCACCATTTTCTACAACAAAATCAATAAACTTCTGCACTCCTTCCATATATCGTGGGGTTCTTTGATCGGCTTCTTTCATCCACTCTTTATCTATAATTGAAGACATATTGATCTGCCAACCAAAATATATACAACATTTTATAAACTTGAAAGTATGAACAACTTAAAGAATAATTACATGCACAAACTTTACTATATTATTTGCTCAAAAAGTGCAACAATATATAATTTAGGAAAGAGGATAATGGATGCAAATAAGTAGTCTATCCAAATTGAAATATATTTGCTATGGAACATAGACGATATAACCCAAACATTTCTTTTTGCAGATTTATACTTATATTCTGCCAGTTAATATAAATAAGAATGACAATATATTGGCTGTGGAATGATCATTTAAGCAAACAAAATACTATATAACAATTCTAGTTTTACCTATTTATTGTATGGCTGTGGAATGTAGGATGGGTAGACTTTGAGAAGTCTGGCAGTCTACGGTAATTAAAGAAAAATTATGCTCATTTTAGTAAGAGTTTATATAGTACAAGGAAAATATAAAGTGGTACCACAAAGTTTACAAACGTGTTTGTCATTTGTAAATTCTTATTAACTGCAAATCTGACAATATTCTCCTTCCAATTTCCTACGTGCCCTCCATCCTTTTACACAACCTCTAAACACTCATATACTAACTATTGACAGCAATAAATTATTTAAAATATTATTGATTTGAGTGGATGAGATTACTAGAACACATGGATGAACAAACATTTAAGATAAACAAAAAATTTCTTATCCTGAAAGGGCATTACAAGAAAAAAGTTCCACTATGCATAACATATCGCTGTAGCTAAGTCTGGGATTAAAATACCATTGTTGTTACCTGTAAAGAGAATTACTTAACAGGGACTGCCTAAAGCAGAACAAAAACATAAAGTGCAATTGCATTTACAGTCCATGATTTTCTTTACCCACCCCATTGAAAATGAAACAACAACAAAAGATAAAATTATCTTTTTTTATTTGTTGAAAAACATAAAAACCAATCATCTTATTTCAACAATGGTAGGTAGTGCAGCGGGCTTGTGCTACAAGCAAATTCCAGGAAAGGTGGTGACAGTACACATATGCAGCTTCATTCCAACATCATTCCATCATCCTCAAAACTGCCTGCACCACACACGTCCCACTCTCACAGTCTACAAAATTCTCACTGAAACCATCCCTGCTACCATTTCATTCTTTCTAACCAAAAATATAACTGCCTCCAACACACTCAAACATACTACCTCCTTCATACTGTACAAACATCCCACTTTTACATTCAACCAACCACCAAAATTGATGCTGCTCCACCACTGTACACTGTGCATATCAGTGCACCACACCTACCTTATGACAAAACCACAGTCCTCCGCTGTCAACTTCTCACAACATTGCTTGATTCAACCATATCCATCATACCATCCATAGATCAACAGCCTTGCCTTTACATTCTCCCATTGTCAACATGTAACGACCCGTATTTTACGTGTCGATAGATCGTAGAATTTGCAGGTCGATAGTGTTGTTTGTGTTGCCTCTAGCTTGAGTCGTTTAGAAGTTAACCCGGGTGGAGTATGAGTTGTGACCGACTCATGAGCATTGCCGAGCTAAGGGATGAGTCGTGACCGACTCATAGGGGACCGACTCAAGGAGGGGTTACGGGTTGGAGTGTTGGCCGAGATAAGAAATTCACCGACCTAAGAGTTGCCGAGTTATAGAAGTAACGACCTAAAAGTTAGGCGACTTAGTGATGGTGACCGACCTATAGTAAGTCGTAGACGACCTTAGGAAGTGGCCGAGTCAACGAGTTACGACTCATAAGGTTTGCCGAGTTAAGGGGTTAGCGTGTTAGTAGGCAGCGACTTAAGGAAGTCGCCGAGTTAGCGACTTAGAGTTAGGTCGTTCAACGACCTAAGGGCTAGCGTTAGGACGCTAGGGGGATAGGTCAGCAGGCACGTTGAGTCGTTGGGGGGCTTAGGTCGTTGAGTCGGTCTGGTTTGTTAGGTCGCGTGAGTACTGTTCAGACTTAGGTCGTAAACGACCTAAGTTAGGTAGTGAGTCGGCAGTGAGTTAGGTCGTGGGGTCTTGAGTCGTGTGTGTCATAGCTAAGTCGTCATACGACTTAAGACTTGGGGAACGCGGCAGTATTTTAGGTCGGAGGCTTTTTAGGTCGTGACCGACTTAGTGTTAGGTCGCGTAGGAATTAGGTCGGCATCCCTGTGAGAGTGGTAAGTCGGATATGCTGAGTTAGCTTAGGTCGTATACGACCTAAGGATGGTTCTTTGTGCTGAGTCGTGTTGCAGTTGGGACGGTAGTGCGTTGAGTCGTTAGGTCGGCCTGTGTTTTAGGTCGCGTCTGGGTTAAGTCGTAAGTCGGCCTTGGTTGTATGTTGTGTTGGTTAGGTCGTAGGTCGTAGGGGCTGATGAGTCGGCAACGACTCATAGTTAGGTCGGGGACGACCTAAGGGGCGACGACCTAAGGGGTTTCCAGCCTATAAATAGAGGGGTTTGGCTCACTTTTTGGCACCGGTTTTTGAAGCGACGAAGTGCTGCCATTTTGAAGACTCGACTACAACATTTCTTCATCTTCTTTTCTCCATTCCAATCAAGTGTTAGCATCCATCCAAGATCGAAGATTTAGATTGAAGATTCAAGTGCCAAAGTTGAAGATCTTCATCCGTTCGAGCTAGATTTCATCAATTGAAGCGAGATATTGCCGGATCAAACCTTGATCTTCGCTGTCCAGATCTGAAGTGTGTAGTTTTTGTAGTGTTTGGGTGATTTGGTGAGTGGTAGTTATCTCTCACGCGGATCCAAAGGAGTATATGGGATTGGTGATATGTTTATGTGTTAAAGTTAGCGTTTTCTCGCATTTTCCTTAAGTCTGCATGTAGATCCATCATATTTGAAAATGTTTATCTATAGAAGCTATTTAACAAGTATTAGAGACAAAACCCATGTTTTAGATTTGATAGATCTATGCTAAAAACTATGATTTCACTTATGTTGGACTTTTGCTCACTTAATTACGAAATTGCCTTTATAGTTGATATTGCTTAATATATCTTGTTTGAATGCTTGAATGTTTGAATGTATGTTAGATTTGATTGCTCCAAGTTAGCTTGTAGTTGATTTGGAACAAGATGGTTGAAGATGATTCAAAAGCTAAGTGGAAAGGCTCTTGAATGGTGAAAGCTGCCGATGGTATATGAAGCGGATGTGGAAGCTCATATGGATGGATTCGATGATGGGACTTTGCCGTGATACGAAGAGGCGAAGTATGAGATCGAGATGGGACTTTGTCAGGATGCGAAAAGGCAAAGTATGGTTGAGTTGAGACTTTGCTTTGGTACGATGAAGCGAAGTATGATGTGAGTCTTGGCTTAATCCAGGCAGGGATCATTCCAAGCATGTTGATAACTTGAAGGGTAGTTCAAGTTGGTTAATAATGGATTGCTCAAGAGGAAGCTTGGGCTAAGTTGATAGAAGTCGTCAAGAAGGATGACAAGGAGGCTTGGATCTCATCGTTATTGAAGGTTCTAGCAAACCTAAAGCAAGAGTACATAGGGACGCCTAAAAGACTACAGGCAGTTAGTCGAGTACTCTGGGCCAAGAAGATAAGTCCTAGGCACAAGGCAGTGTGCGGGGTTTTGTCTAGAACCGGGGTTACCATTAGCCCTTGACAGATGGCTCAGGAAGGAGTCGGTCATTCAATTAACGGTGATTTCGAAGCAAGGTTAACAGTGATAGCCAGAGTCATGGATGTTTGGATGTTTGGTTGTATCATCATTCGGCTTCAAGAGCGGTGTTTTCTGGGTGCTTATCTGATCTTGGTTTAGGCCTTGGGGGTTTGTATTTGGAAAACATCGTCCTTGACTCGAGTGATTATTGCTTTACCTTACTTATCTGATATGTTATGCTTACTTCTCCTTAGTGTGTGTCTGGGGGCTATCACTGTAGAAAGAGGTGGAGTGGGATGGTTTGGTTCCTATTCCTTTATTTCCTTATGCTCTTTTGGTATGCTTGATTGTTAATTTACTGCTCACTAAGACTTTGTCTGACTCAAGGTTTTATGTCTCCTCTTATTACCTTGGGCTGTTCATCCATGTTTGGGATGGGCAGACTAGGTAGCAGGTGGCAGGTGCTGTGCTTAGAGTAGAGTTTTCCGTTGATGATGGCGAAGACGAGCAGGAGGCTATGCATATTATTTTCTTATATGTACTGGGTATCCGCTGCTGTATTTGATGAGTGCTTGTAGTGAGGTCTTGATGTATGGATTTGTTGAGATGATTGTATAATACCTCTGTGATGCTTATATGATGATTTTCTGTTATGAGACTTCACTATATATTTCTCTATTGTATTTTATCCATGCGCTGTGAGTTACGATAGAGATTCTGCGATTTTATTTTACCCTGACTATCGTCCACGGCTGCCTGGCACACCTTTCAGCGCTCTATTCTCTTGTTTTGGTGCGGGAGTCATGGGCGGTCGTCACATTTGGTATCAGAGCTTTGGTTAATCGATTTTAGCCAACGCTCGCTGACGTAATTACGTAAGAGAGACGTAATTGTATTTTGATGGATGATTACTATATATATAATATAGTAGCTTAGAAGGATTTGCACTCCTTATGCAGTTGTTTCTCAAAGGTGTTCTAATCATTTCTTTTTGTAGATATTAAGGATGAGTCTAGAAAAGGGACAAGCTGCTAAGGAAGGTTGTGAAGCTGAAGGAGTTATTGATCATGATGCTAAGTTCGAGGCTATGGTGACTTCAATCATGAAGAGACAGTTGGTGGACTTTCTGGATAATTCATTTGAAGAATTTATGGAGAAGACTTCTAGGCACAGGAGCCTGTTTCCTAAAGAAGAGTCTGATGTTGTTGTTACCAAGGATGGGTTTAAATCATCGCAAGGCGGGAACAAGAAGAAGAGACAGCAACAGAAGAAGGGTAAGAGTGGCCAAAAGAAGCAGAAGGGCGAGGTGACCTGCTACAATTGCCAACAGAAGGGCCACTTCTCCAGGGATTGCAAGAATCCAAAGGTGCAGGGAAAGTGCTACAACTGTGATAAGCCAGGGCATATTAAGAAGAATTGTCCAGAGCCGCCAAAGGTTGAGCAGGTTGAGCAAGCCTATGTGTTGAGAGCTGTTCCTCCAACTTCAAAAGCTCCTACTGCTGAGGAAAAGGGGAAGAGTGTGGTGGTTTAAAGTACTCTTTCCATTTGAGATGTTTCCGTTTAAGAATGTTGTTCGATGTTGAGATGATACATTCTCTTGTTTGTAATAACTTGTATGACCAATTGGGTTAGGAACCAGATATTATTGATAGACCCTTGGTTGTAACTATTTCAGTTGAAGATTTGTCTGGTTTGTGGATGTTATGGTGTGATCTGGTTGTGTCGAGTCATGATTGCTCGTTTGTTTGTGATTGCTTTGTTCTGAACTTTGCGAGGTTCGGAATTATTTTGGGTATGGACTGGCTTAGGAAGTATGCGGCTAGGGTTGATTGTGAGAGGCTGGAGGTGACAGTCGGGAATGTGGATGGGCGAAAGGTTGTGATACGATGTAAGCATGAAGAAGGCGTCTTCATGAGCTTCATGTATTCGCTGGTTGTTCCACGGGATGGACTGTCATCGGTGCCTATTGTGAATGGATTTGAGGACGTCTTTGACGAAGTCAAAGGGTTGCCGCCGCATAGGGAGATCGAGTTTCGTATCGATCTAGTTGAGGGAGCCAGACCTGTTGTGATGCCTCTTAGGCGGATGGTACCGAGGGAGCAGCAAGAGCTGAAGGCGCAAGTTGATGACCTTTTGCGGAAGGGATTCATTCGGAGGAGTGTGTCCGAATGGGGTGTGCCAGTTGTGTTCACAACCAAAGCGGATGGATCGTTGAGGTTGTGTGTTGATTATCGTGAGCTGAATAAGGTGACTAAGAAGAACAAGTATCCATTGCCGAGAATAGATGACTTGTTTGATCAGCTTCACGAGGCTAAGGTGTTTTCTCAGATGGATTTGGCAACGGGATTTCACCAGTTGAGAGTGGCAAAGGATAGTGTGCCGAAGACTGCTTTCAGGACACCATCCGGATTTTATGAGTGGCTGGTAATACCGTTTGGGTTGACTAACGCACCAGCATATTTTGTGGATCTTATGAATAGAGTATTCAGAGATCAGTTGAATAAGTTCGTGCTTGTGTTCGTGGATGATATTTTGGTTTATTCCAGAAATGAGGAAGAGCACAGGACGCACTTGAGGATTGTTTTGGAAATCTTACGGAAACGTCAGCTGAAGGCTAAGTTTTCGAAGTGTCACTTCTGGAAGAGTGAAGTGAGGTTCTTAGGCCATGTTATCTCTGGAAATGGAATAGCGGTTGATCCCGCTAAGGTGGCAGCGATCCAAGATTGGGTTAGACCTAAGAATGCATCTGATGTGAGAAGTTTTCTTGGATTAGCAGGATATTATCGTCAGTTTATCAAAGACTTTTCCAAGATAGCTGCACCGTTGACAGGATTGACGAAGAAGAACCAAGCATTCAGATGGGATGATAAGTGTGAGCAAGCTTTCGTAATCCTGAAAGAGCGACTGACAAGTGCTCCTGTTTTGACTATTCCTAGTGGGAATGATGAGATGGTGGTCTACACCGATGCATGTGGTACTGGATTAGGAGCAGTGTTAATGCAGAAGGATAAAGTTGTTGCGTATGCTAGTCGACAACTGAAGCCGCATGAAAGGAATTATCCAACTCATGATTTGGAGTTAGCGGCGATTATGTTTGCTTTGAAGATGTGGAGACATTACCTATTGGGAGTTAGATTCGGGTTGTTTACGGATCATAAGTCGTTGAAGTATCTGTTCTCCCAAAAGGATTTGAATCTTCGACAGCAAAGGTGGTTAGAGTTTCTAGCATCTTATGATTTTGGTATAGCCTATACTCCAGGAAAAGGTAACGCAGTGGCTGATGCGTTAAGTCGAAGACATGCAGGATTGGGAGCCATGTTTTCAGAATGGAAGAGTCTTAAGTATTTGGCTGGATTTGATTTCAGGCCTAGATGCGAATTGGAACCTGAGATGTTGGCAAACTTATCGATAAGGCCTACACTTGTGGAAAGAATTGGTGAGAGCCAAAGGCGAGATGATAAGCTTGTCAAGATTATCCGTGATTTGGAATCTGGATTGGATCCAGAAAGGATTCGAGGTCGATCGAGAGGGTTGGCTTCGAAAGCAAGGACGATTGGTTGTTCCCGATATAGATGGATTGAGAGATGAAGTTCTGAGGGAAAGTCATCACTCGAAGTTGACAATTCATCCAGGTGGAAATAAGATGTATCGGGATATGAAGAGAGCTTACTACTGGGAAGGAATGAAGAAGGATGTTGGAAATTTTATTTCCAAGTGTATGAATTGCCAGTTGGTGAAAGCTGAGCAGAAGAAGCCCAGTGGATTGCTTCAGCCATTAGAGGTTCCTACATGGAAGTGGGAGCAGGTGTCGATGGATTTTATCGATAGTCTACCTAGGACAAGAGCGGGAAATGAAGGGATTTGGGTCATAGTAGATCGTTTGACCAAGAGTGCAAGGTTCATTCCTGTTCGATCGACTAGGACTGCATCGAAGTTGGCTGAATTATATGTGAAGTGGATAGTTCGTTTCCATGGTGTTCCGAAGAGTATAGTGAGCGATCGAGATCCATTGTTCACCAGTAGATTTTGGAAGAGCTTCCAGGAAGTTTTGGGAACCAAGTTGTGTTTGAGTACAGCTTATCACCCTCAAACAGATGGTCAGACTGAGAGAGTCAACCGAGTATTGGAAGATCTTCTTAGGGCATGTGTTTTGGACTTCGGAGGATCATGGGAAGATCACCTTCATTTGGTGGAGTTTGCTTATAATAACAGTTATCAGTCGAGTATTGGTATGGCACCATATGAGGCATTATATGGAAGACCGTGTAACTCTCCGACATGTTGGTTGGAAGCCGGAGAAAAGCTGATACTTGGGCCAGAGATGATTCGACAGACTTCAGATTGTATAGAGATCATTCGGCAAAGAATGAAGGCAGCCCAGGATCGTCAGAAAAGTTATGCAGATAATCGTCGTAAGGATTTGGAATTCGACGTAGGTGATATGGTTTTTGTGAAGATTTCTCCATTGAAGAATGCTATAAGGTTTGGGAAGAAAGGAAAGTTGACTCCGAGATTTGTTGGACCATTCCCGATTGTCGAGCGAATTGGAAAGCTCGCTTATAGATTGGAGTTACCGGAAAAGATGGCGGGTGTGCACAATGTTTTTCATGTATCTTGTCTACGGAAGTATGTGCACGACCCTACTACGGTGGTTTCTGCTGATAGCTGTGAAGACTTAGAGGTTGATCCAGTGGTTACGAGACCTCGTAAGCCGCTTCGTATTGTTGAAACCGATACGAAACAGCTTAGGAGGAAGACGATTACGTTGCTCAAGGTACAATGGAGTGACGATGTTAACGACTGTACGTGGGAGGAGGAAGAGAGGATGAAGGAAGCTCATCCAGGACTCTTCGAGATATGGCCCTAAAGTGTCGTGACATCTCATGAATTTGTAGCTTGTTCTAAGTCTTAGAATTCTGCATGCTAGGCTAGAATTGGATGCATGGTTTGTTGATTGCTATGGATGGTAGGCATGCGGAATATCTTTGATTTCTGTTGTTTGCTTGGAATTTCGGGGGCGAAATTCCTAAGGGGGAGAGAATGTAACGACCCGTATTTTACGTGTCGATAGATCGTAGAATTTGCAGGTCGATAGTGTTGTTTGTGTTGCCTCTAGCTTGAGTCGTTTAGAAGTTAACCCGGGTGGAGTATGAGTTGTGACCGACTCATGAGCATTGCCGAGCTAAGGGATGAGTCGTGACCGACTCATAGGGGACCGACTCAAGGAGGGGTTACGGGTTGGAGTGTTGGCCGAGATAAGAAATTCACCGACCTAAGAGTTGCCGAGTTATAGAAGTAACGACCTAAAAGTTAGGCGACTTAGTGATGGTGACCGACCTATAGTAAGTCGTAGACGACCTTAGGAAGTGGCCGAGTCAACGAGTTACGACTCATAAGGTTTGCCGAGTTAAGGGGTTAGCGTGTTAGTAGGCAGCGACTTAAGGAAGTCGCCGAGTTAGCGACTTAGAGTTAGGTCGTTCAACGACCTAAGGGCTAGCGTTAGGACGCTAGGGGGATAGGTCAGCAGGCACGTTGAGTCGTTGGGGGGCTTAGGTCGTTGAGTCGGTCTGGTTTGTTAGGTCGCGTGAGTACTGTTCAGACTTAGGTCGTAAACGACCTAAGTTAGGTAGTGAGTCGGCAGTGAGTTAGGTCGTGGGGTCTTGAGTCGTGTGTGTCATAGCTAAGTCGTCATACGACTTAAGACTTGGGGAACGCGGCAGTATTTTAGGTCGGAGGCTTTTTAGGTCGTGACCGACTTAGTGTTAGGTCGCGTAGGAATTAGGTCGGCATCCCTGTGAGAGTGGTAAGTCGGATATGCTGAGTTAGCTTAGGTCGTATACGACCTAAGGATGGTTCTTTGTGCTGAGTCGTGTTGCAGTTGGGACGGTAGTGCGTTGAGTCGTTAGGTCGGCCTGTGTTTTAGGTCGCGTCTGGGTTAAGTCGTAAGTCGGCCTTGGTTGTATGTTGTGTTGGTTAGGTCGTAGGTCGTAGGGGCTGATGAGTCGGCAACGACTCATAGTTAGGTCGGGGACGACCTAAGGGGCGACGACCTAAGGGGTTTCCAGCCTATAAATAGAGGGGTTTGGCTCACTTTTTGGCACCGGTTTTTGAAGCGACGAAGTGCTGCCATTTTGAAGACTCGACTACAACATTTCTTCATCTTCTTTTCTCCATTCCAATCAAGTGTTAGCATCCATCCAAGATCGAAGATTTAGATTGAAGATTCAAGTGCCAAAGTTGAAGATCTTCATCCGTTCGAGCTAGATTTCATCAATTGAAGCGAGATATTGCCGGATCAAACCTTGATCTTCGCTGTCCAGATCTGAAGTGTGTAGTTTTTGTAGTGTTTGGGTGATTTGGTGAGTGGTAGTTATCTCTCACGCGGATCCAAAGGAGTATATGGGATTGGTGATATGTTTATGTGTTAAAGTTAGCGTTTTCTCGCATTTTCCTTAAGTCTGCATGTAGATCCATCATATTTGAAAATGTTTATCTATAGAAGCTATTTAACAAGTATTAGAGACAAAACCCATGTTTTAGATTTGATAGATCTATGCTAAAAACTATGATTTCACTTATGTTGGACTTTTGCTCACTTAATTACGAAATTGCCTTTATAGTTGATATTGCTTAATATATCTTGTTTGAATGCTTGAATGTTTGAATGTATGTTAGATTTGATTGCTCCAAGTTAGCTTGTAGTTGATTTGGAACAAGATGGTTGAAGATGATTCAAAAGCTAAGTGGAAAGGCTCTTGAATGGTGAAAGCTGCCGATGGTATATGAAGCGGATGTGGAAGCTCATATGGATGGATTCGATGATGGGACTTTGCCGTGATACGAAGAGGCGAAGTATGAGATCGAGATGGGACTTTGTCAGGATGCGAAAAGGCAAAGTATGGTTGAGTTGAGACTTTGCTTTGGTACGATGAAGCGAAGTATGATGTGAGTCTTGGCTTAATCCAGGCAGGGATCATTCCAAGCATGTTGATAACTTGAAGGGTAGTTCAAGTTGGTTAATAATGGATTGCTCAAGAGGAAGCTTGGGCTAAGTTGATAGAAGTCGTCAAGAAGGATGACAAGGAGGCTTGGATCTCATCGTTATTGAAGGTTCTAGCAAACCTAAAGCAAGAGTACATAGGGACGCCTAAAAGACTACAGGCAGTTAGTCGAGTACTCTGGGCCAAGAAGATAAGTCCTAGGCACAAGGCAGTGTGCGGGGTTTTGTCTAGAACCGGGGTTACCATTAGCCCTTGACAGATGGCTCAGGAAGGAGTCGGTCATTCAATTAACGGTGATTTCGAAGCAAGGTTAACAGTGATAGCCAGAGTCATGGATGTTTGGATGTTTGGTTGTATCATCATTCGGCTTCAAGAGCGGTGTTTTCTGGGTGCTTATCTGATCTTGGTTTAGGCCTTGGGGGTTTGTATTTGGAAAACATCGTCCTTGACTCGAGTGATTATTGCTTTACCTTACTTATCTGATATGTTATGCTTACTTCTCCTTAGTGTGTGTCTGGGGGCTATCACTGTAGAAAGAGGTGGAGTGGGATGGTTTGGTTCCTATTCCTTTATTTCCTTATGCTCTTTTGGTATGCTTGATTGTTAATTTACTGCTCACTAAGACTTTGTCTGACTCAAGGTTTTATGTCTCCTCTTATTACCTTGGGCTGTTCATCCATGTTTGGGATGGGCAGACTAGGTAGCAGGTGGCAGGTGCTGTGCTTAGAGTAGAGTTTTCCGTTGATGATGGCGAAGACGAGCAGGAGGCTATGCATATTATTTTCTTATATGTACTGGGTATCCGCTGCTGTATTTGATGAGTGCTTGTAGTGAGGTCTTGATGTATGGATTTGTTGAGATGATTGTATAATACCTCTGTGATGCTTATATGATGATTTTCTGTTATGAGACTTCACTATATATTTCTCTATTGTATTTTATCCATGCGCTGTGAGTTACGATAGAGATTCTGCGATTTTATTTTACCCTGACTATCGTCCACGGCTGCCTGGCACACCTTTCAGCGCTCTATTCTCTTGTTTTGGTGCGGGAGTCATGGGCGGTCGTCACACAACACATCAATGCAACTTCTCTGGTCATAACGACCAAACTTCTCTCCACTTGCTGCCAACGTCTCAAATAACTCCACCCTTCAAAACTACAACAACTCTTGCTGTCTTCGCAAGCCTGCCACCAATACTGCAAACCCATCCACATCACACTTTCTCTTATTGAACTGTGCAAACCACTTGCATATCACCCAGTAATAAATTTGAATCTCACATACCACTTCACTGTCTATTCAATCACTCACAACATCCCAGAGACATACTACTCGAAATCAAACCCTCCACTTCATACATCAAACCTAAATTGTCTGGCAAACAACACTGTTCCTACTTTCATCTACAACCAACTTCCTTCCATACATCAATAGTTCAGTGCACTTTACCACTTAATATCACTGCACAACAAACTCCAGCCCACCATATACTCCACTTCGACCACCGAACAACCTTTCCAACCACCTGCCTTTGAACAACCCACAACCTCCTCAAATCACCAACCCAAAGTGCAACTGCATAAACTTCCACTTTCTCATTACAATCAGCAGACCACATTCAATCCTCCACAATTGCAACTAGTATCAACAGCAGTGCAATTCTCCTTGCTTGCATCTGCAAATACAACCACAACTCTACATACAACTTCAAATTAACATAACAACCCATCATCTTGCAACTGCTGCATCATCATGCTCCCCACAACACTGACCAAACACCCCTTTCCTCCACAAAACTCCACAATTCCATTCATGTTCAAACTAGAAACCACTCAAGTTTAAACCAGTTCACCAGAAATCAATCTCGAACCTCCCAATGGCTCGAACTTCTCCATCGCCAGCATCGCAACCTACGCGCGACCCAATTCGAACCATCCCAATCACTTGCCTGCTTACCTCCATCTCCAACCTGCCACTGCTAATAACAGCCTCGCTCCTCTACCACCATCGCAAACCACTGAAGTTATTCTCAAGTCGCCATTCCCATGCCGGATCTCGACGCTTTACTCATTCCCATGCCGGACCAAACATTTATACATATACACAAACATATACACACATGCGTGAACAGAAATATCTATTTTTAAACTTGATGTTATTCTAGAAACATCAACAATTAATTATGACTAAACTCGATAAGTTAAAATTACAATACACCACATCAATTTGATCAAGTAAAGTAAACCGTGATCGAAGTATCATCAAGTTTAACGAGCTAGCGTTTTGTTTAATGAAATGTGTTCCTAATGTGAGGGGTCTTAATCTAGTTTGGGATGATTAAAACAAAGCAAAAGAAATGAAATGTTAAAGATGGATGAAAGTCCAAAAAGGGAAAAAAATAGAGAATACTGGGATTTGAATTCAAATGTATAATACATAGAAGATGTGACCAAACTTTCATACACAGCTAAAAACATATATGCATAGAAATACTAAGCTATTTTTCTTTTTTTCTTTCTATATTTGAATTTTCGTGGATCTAGATGTGCCAAGTTTGTCCTAAGCTGCGTCCAACCAAAATAATAAAGACAAATTGCAATAACAAGGACAAAGTAACAAATAATAATAACAGGCTACAAATTCTATCAACGGTTAACAAATTTGGCACAAACAGTTAATAGCTACAAAATGCAATAACAACATGCTATATGATAACAGCTACAGGAAATAGTAAATCAACTAGAGTGTAAACCAACCACAGCGTAAATCATCCACAATTTGTAAAATCACTGATGCTAATATAGACTTGGGAATTCTAGTTTATAGTCGTTCATTGCTATAGATAATCAACAGCTTGCTAAATATAAACTATCACAGCCATTTCAATTAAATTCCCAATGAAAAGGCTAGGAACAAGAACTAAAAATAGAAAGTTGGACTATCTGATATCAGCAATTTTGTTCGGACTTCAGAAGCAAGAGGAGAGTGGAATTCAACTTGAAGAACTCCAATCAAACCGTGAGTACTTCAAACGAAGTTAATTATTATTTTTGGGATGAATCAGTCATACCTGTAACTTTCACAAAATTTGAAGAACTCCAATCAAACGAAGAATTCTTGACTCCTCAATCAAGTCCTTCAGTAATTACAACTCCTTCACCCTCTACACAATCGACCTCTTCCTGGTTGCAGTGGATAAAAACACCTTATATTCAGAACTATGCTACAAACACGGGCCTCGCTAACCGTGAAGAAGACATTCAAGATCCCTTTGCTGTTTAAAAAGAAACTTGTTAACAAAATAAAATAAAACGTTCAATTAAAATAAAACATTCAATTAGAAATACCATTTTAGTCGCAAGATTTGAGATGAAATTTGGATCTGCCGAAATTTGGATAAACACGCTTTACTATTTCTTCCATAGCAAAGATAAACACGCTTTACTATTTTTTCTATCGAAATTTGGATCTAGAATTATTATCGCCTTTTTTTTGGATCGAAGTGGAAAATGAAAGAAACGGGCGTAGCTGGTTGGGAACGGGGTGTATGCAAGGATGTACTACAAATTTAGTTCGGCTAAGGGCCGTTCCAAAATTTAGAATGGCTATCAGCCGTAGTATAATATTTTGCAACGGACTTTAACCGTTGCTTAATAGCAACGGCTTAGAGCCGTTGCGAATTTTCCGCATTTGGGTGTTGCGAAACGGCTGGTATGGTGTAGTGGTATATCGAGAAGGTCCTTGCTCGATTTGGTATGGAGAAAGCTAAACCGGTTGGCACTCCATTAGGCTTTCATTTTAAGTTGTCAAAAGACTTATATCCTTCATCGGATGAAGACAAGAGGTATATGATTGATATAACTTATTCTGGCTGTTGGTGGTCTTATGCATGTTATGGTGCGCACGAGACCAAATTTGGCACATGCAGTGGGTGTTGTGAATCGACATATGTTTAACCTAGGCAAAAAGCATTAGCAGTCAATAAAGTGGATTCTCGGATATCTTCGTAGTACTTCTTGAGTTGGCTTGTTGTATGGTGGAGTAGATGGTGATATTTCTCTTAGAGGCTACTCTGATTCAGATTATGATGGGGATATAGACAGGCGGAAGTTGGTGTCTGACTATGTGTTTACACTTGGCATAGACTCAATTTCATGGAGATCAAAGCTGCAGTCTATAGTAGCTTTGTCGACTATCGAGCCCGAGTTGATATCGTTTATGGAAGTGACTAAGGAGGGATTGTATTTACTTCAGTTGTTGGATGATCTTTCGGGAGTGCAGTGGATAGTAGAGCTATTTTCAGACAGTCAGAACACGATTCATCTTATAGAAAATCAAGCCTGTAGTTTTCAGACGAAGCACATTGATGTTAGAGGATTTTTTTCTTATGCTAGAGGAAGAACGAAGCAAGATCAAGTTGGTGAATGTGAGTACTATGGATAATCCTTTAGATATGACGACGAAGTCACTTCCTAAAGATAAGTTTGAGCATTGCTCAAACTTAATTAGTTTGTATACAACTACTTAGCGCCATGGGGTGCTAATCCAACAACTAATAGTCATTAGTTGATTCGAGATAAAAAGAGATGCAGTAATATTATATCAAGATGGAGTGTTAAAAATAAGTGATACAATATTATTTTATTTCAAAGGAGACGATTTGCAAAAAGGAGCTCATATGTGGAAGTTACAAGCAAATTAGTATTTTGAAATAAATAAATAAATTTATTTATTTTAAAAGTTGCTGCTGCATACAAAGTCAAAGCTAATATTGAAAAATATGTCCGCGGGTGCAGCGTAGTGGAAAGGAGGCTTGGGTTCTGGTAAAAAGACCCAAGTTCGATTTCTACCACGCGCTTTCGTATCCTATATAAATTTACCGGGGGATATGGAGACTTGGATCAGCGGACGGCTTTACTATACCCTCATCAGGAGTTTACCGGCTTGTCGGGTTCTCCTGGGTTTTCAAAAATAATAATAGTAGTAGTAATAATAATATTGAAAAATATCAAAAGCTTCTAATGTGGAGATATAGTAGATATGGTAATCCAATCAAAATCAAAAGCAGCCACATATTTTACTTTGAAGAACTTTAAATATTCTAAAGAGGGAATTAGGCTGAAGGAAAAACCTGAGAACACTTTTAGTCTGAAGGACAGAAGTTTTAAAATTTAGCCTGAAGGACAAAAAATGATATATTCATATAGCATTACACATCCATAATGCTATATTCATATAGCATTACACATCTATAATGCTATATACAACACAATTTTATAAGTTTCTGCATACGCAAACAAGCAGCTGTGTAATGCTATATGAATATAGCATTATGGATGTGCAATGCTATATGAATATATCATTTTTTGTCCTTCAGGCTAAATTTTAAAACTTCTGTCCTTCAGACTAAAAGTGTTTTCAGGTTTTTCCTTCAGCCTAATTCCCTGTATTCTAAATATATGCTCTATCAGCACCTATATAAAAGTAGTGGAATCTCAACAATTTTATTATCATCAAAAATTATCTCTTCTGGATTTTTTTTACAGAGATTGTAGTTTTGTTTGATCCACTTTGGTAGCTATAATCATGTAATAAAAAAATCTTCCATACTCTCTTCAAATTATAATGAGTTGTTGGGTCCGTAGATATAGGTCAATTTGACCGAACCACGTTAAATTTTATCGTCTTTCTTTATTTGATGTTTTGTTTATTTTTGTTGAGTATTAAATAATTACTATTGGATTGAGAGGTGTTCAATCGGCAAATTTAGATTTGAGAGTTAGATTATTCCACATTAGTGAAAAAAAAAAGAATTTTTTCACTATGAAGCATTAATGATTATGCTTAGCTCATTACCTAAGAAAACATGAAACAAATTCTGCAATTATGTGGAAGTTCATCAGATATGGCTATCATTCAAGTTGTTGCTTTATGTCGTTGCTATTAGAGAGCAAGTGGATAGCATAAACTATAATTCAGTCAACCCAGTTGCAATATGTACTTCACATGAATTTGCCCTAGCTTTTTTTTTTTTTTTTTTTTTTTTTTTTCAATTTCTTAAAGCATGAGCATTCATCCACTGTCCAGCATTTACTGTAGCTAATGCGTTAGAAATTAGTTTTTTTAAATATATTATTTTATTCAAATATGTGCATGATTTTAAATGAGAAACAAGTAGATATTCGCAGTTCAAGTATACACACTGCAAATGTTGGTACAAATATTCAAATTTACGGTATATTTCTTTCGAAATATCTGACAGGAATAAAACATTAGTATACTCGTTTCAACAATGGCTGATTTTCATTTAGATAACATCAGCTTTACCATCATTTTCAACAATAACTTTACAAAAATAAAATCATAGATGTGGGTTATATTGTTTTAATGAGAAGTGGGAGTTTAGCTTTTTTTCTGCTAATAGGGATGTGAACCAAAATACCACTAGGTGTATCAGTTTTAGTAGGTTTCAGCTGATTGTGGAATGAAAAATGAAGGAAAAATAAATGAAAATAGATTTCTATATGGGGATTCTACACCTCCACAGCATTGAGGTTGAAAATTACAATTTATATATGCACCCATTATAAGATAATCAATTAATGAAAATATTCTCCTAGAAAGGGAAATGCTTGTAATATTTTATTTTTTAATAATAACTTTCTAGAACTTTTATCATTGCTTCAATTTAGTTGAGCTCCATGCATTATATTCTTTGGTTCTAGCAAATGATAATAATTGAAAAAGAAAGTAATCAAGATTTCTTTAGAGAGGTGATAGAGATATGCAGATTGTAGACGTCGAATAAAATCAAGTACATATGTCATTCAATCTGAATCAAAGTTAGACTATCCGAACATGC
This sequence comes from Allium cepa, assembly GCA_030765085.1. NCBI lineage: Eukaryota > Viridiplantae > Streptophyta > Magnoliopsida > Asparagales > Amaryllidaceae > Allium > Allium cepa. The sequence continues at coordinate 267,772,625 of CM060931.1, read as the reverse complement.
ACTTATGCGGCCACTACTACATCCTATTGTATGGCCGGTAGTTGAAATTGTTGACATTCAAAGTTGATGGTGTAATCGATGGAAAATATAAAATTTCAGCATATGTTGGTAAATTGAAATTCTGAAAAATTCCAACATGTGATTGCAAGTAGAAGGCATATATTGTTAAGAATCAATTGGAAAATGAATTTATCAACAGTTTAAAGTTCAATCTCAAACTATTTTTCCTGTTTTCTTGTACTGAATTCTTGACCATATATATGAATGCAAAGATACATAAATAAATGATTAAATAGTAACTTCTGCCCAAATACAATAAAAAGAAGGTAGATGTACATAACTTTGAAAGGGATAGGTTTATCTATTCAATAACTGTAACCAAATGTTGAGGTCTTTGGCAAGAAAGCGACTGAACTTGTTGTTGGGTTAACAACTGTTCAAAATTGCATATGGTTAACTTTATACTTCAAATTGGCACAATTGCTGCTTGTTTTCAAGACTGTAAGGTCAATATGTTCCATCTATTAAGACAAACAAAACAAAATTCGCTCGAATATATTTGATATAATAGCCGAATCACATTGACATTAGTAATGTTCCTCTCTCTCCAAAATAGAAACTTCTTCCGGCAATTCTCACACGTAAGACAATAAAATTTTCTTTCTCCATTGCATGATTCCTAAAGCATGATGAGAAAATAAAGAGAACCATGACTCATGCCAAGCCTCAAAGATAAAAAGGTCAAAGATGGCTAATTACTGTCCACCATATATGATACAAGACGATATTATACGAATATTAAGATGAGGAAGAGAACAATCTACTTATGATTATATTGGCTAACTTACGACCGAATCATGACTTAGAAAAAACAAATTACGTCCATGTACAATGAGGTGTATGTAGTAAGGTTCTATTATACTTCCTATGATGTATGGTCCCTCTTAAACATTCTCCATGCTTCAAAAGCAGATTCCAAATTTCCACTATATATACCCACTCGTTTAGAATGTCATTGCACCCGAGCTCAAATACTTGAGGCGTTATTTGTGAGTACTTACTCTAAAATGTCGAGAGATCCTCTAGTTGTGGGGAATGTTGTAGGCGATGTTTTGGATCCATTTCACAAAACCGCTTCACTAAGGGTTATTTACAACAATAAGGAAGTTACTAACGGGTGTGAACTTAAACCATCAATGGTGATGCATGAGCCAATAATTGACATTGGAGGGCATGAATCTAGAGCACTGTACACCATTGTAAGGTTTATATTATTTTTATTATCTTCGATCATTTTTTACCATGTCATGCACTATATTCTTGTTGTGGTAAAATTAAAAAGATTAGAATGTCCCTTTAACAAAACATATGTGCGCGCGCGCACGTCTATGGATTTAAGCATAAGAAAAGAAAAGTGCTGATATTTTATACTTTGTCCTTCTTTGTTATCATTTACTATATTCTGTTGTGGCATAAGGCTTAAAATGTTCTTTTAGCATACAGCATAAACCATATACAAATAGGTTTTTTTTCAAACTAAGCTCTACAGAAATTAAAGGGAAGTATCCCAATCCTGTTAGAGAATATAACAGATACATCTCAGTAAACTCGACAAAGTTTTATAAGAAAGTACGGGATAAAATAAACTTCCAGTGCTAAAAATCAGATGTCGTAAGGATCAAACAGCCTACACATTAAGATGCTACATTTGATTGGCTTTCCACTTGAGACAAAGGGAGAGTGATGGGAGAGGAATCATACAACTCCACACTTGACCTATATTAACAGCCCATATCAACAATGTTACTTAAAGTTCATTGTAAATACACCTAAGAATTTTCTTTTGGACGGAATCAATGTTACTACTGTCAAAACTGCCAATATTTCGTTGTAAGGATTGCTTTTAATGTGATACAGGCAAATTAATATATTTACCAGAATAAAAAAGTTTGCAGCTATACCCCAGTGTTATTTCATATAATTGCTAATGGTAATCCTTTTTTTTAATCTACTAAAGGTCATGGTAGACCCAGATTCGCCTAGCCCAAGCAATCCAACTAAAAGGGAGTACTTGCACTGGTGAGAATCATGGTTTTTTAACTTTCAATCAACTTACTCAGTTAACACTATATTAATATCTGATACAATACAATATCTGACGCAAATGGTATTCGTATATAGATACCATGTAAATATATTATCATGAATTCATTTTTTTTCTTTTCTTTTAAGATAAAAAAACATCCTGATTGCTTTTATATTGCATTAAATGTCGACCGAATGATTAAACTAACAGTTACCGAGTAAATACTTTATTAAGGTGATTGTTCAGAAAAATATTTCATCCGTATCTCAGAAATAGTCATGATAAAATCTGAGTAAAAACTGAAAACATACAACATTTTTATCATTTGAGACACACATTCCCACTCAAAAAGTAAACAATGATATGTTGATAGATAAGTTCGGAATGTCCTTTGAAAAGAAAAAAAGTATAAACTGTTTGCATTTTAACATAACCGGAGACCGGTTTATTGATACATTAGATAAGACCGATCTCACATATTTTATGTAAGACTTTATGAATGTCGCAAAGAAACCATCTCAGTAAAGTATATACCTTTATCTTTATACTATAGTATCTGATCAAACTTCTCTGGTAGCATACATCCATTACATATGATAATTTTTCATAATTTCGTTGATCTTACCATTTGAAAAAAACTCGTTGGAAAGATGTCAGAAGTTAGGCATCCTAAAATGTCATAGCAAAAGAATTTTTTGAATTAACAGCAAATATGATGAAGTCATGAAACAGTATATATAAGACACCAATGTGACGCAATGGGTCTACTGCTAGTCTGCTATATATACGTTTCATGGATTTCATGTCTAAGCTATCTATTCATTTTTTAGAATACACAAGGAAAAACTAATATTTATAAGAACTTACAGGATGGTGACTGACATCCCAGGGTCAAAAGATGCAAGCTTTGGTACGTCGTGTCAATAGGGGTTAGATTTCCAAATAAGTCCATAAGTGTTGAGTAAATTGTGATTAAATAATTTCAGGAAATGAGATTGTATCATATGAAAACCCACAACCAACAGCTGGGATACATCGTTTTGTGTTTGTGCTGTTCAAGCAAACTGTAAGGCAAACTGTGTATGCACCAGGGTGGCGTCAAAATTTCAGCTCTAGAGATTTTTCAGCATATTATAACTTTGGACCCCCTGTTGCTGCTGTTTTCTTTAATTGTCAGAGAGAGAATGGTTGTGGTGGTAGAAGGTAATTTTTATTATATTAACGTCTTCCCTTGAAATAATTTGTCAAGAACAAATTGAACTAGGAATCTTATGACTTACCGGTATGGATTTAAGCAAAACCTGAGAGAACTACTTGCCAATAATGCAGAAAAACTAATCATTGAAAAGATAAAGTTAAAACATGTGTACATTTAACTTGTAAACGAAGTGTCATATTCAAGAATAAAGATTGCTGCACTTCACTGCATGTTCTTCCCATGCCTACTAACAAATAAAATGTTTCCCTAACATAAATGTAACAAAGAAAGTCACGTACGTATTTTTTCTACGCTTAATATCATATATAATCTAAAATGAATGTTTGATGAGATAATTTTCATCAACACTGATTTTATTTGACAGGTATCGACCAGGAAACGGCTGACTCTGACTGTGATCTACGTGGTTTTAATTCAGATGCCGTGAACTAGAATTTCTTTGGCAGTAATTTTCCATTCGGTCTATCATATTTGATGTGCCTAAAAGCATGCATATTCTCTTAACAAAGTTTTCAGATGGGATGAAATGGTCATGTAATTGTACTCCTTTAGGGCAGCAGCAATGCAAAAGCTGATTTCAGGCATCTAACACAAAGGCAACACAACCCACACACAACAACAAAGCACAACACCAACACCCCCACCCCCACCCCCCCCCCCCCAAACCCCAAAAAAAAAAAAAAAACCAACACGGAAAAAAAGACTTCTAGAATGATATGTTATGACTTCTGGTATTCCTAAGAATAAAACAACTGTTAGGAAAAAGTTCATACAAAAAATAAACTAAGAACTACTAATTTGTTCTCAATTCATGAAGTATATGTTTCGTTGTTAAAATATTTCATATGCTCTCATAAAGAAGCATTTCTTAAATCATATATGTGTAATTCTAACTCTCACATGACTAATAAACTACGGCTGAGATTGGTACAAGTACAAGGAAGTTCGAAGTTTGAACTGTACTGGTGTTTGAACAGTTTTTAAAGCGAATTGTGTTTACATATATGGCTATGAATGTGAAATGTAAGTGACAGATTGTGATGTCTATGAAACCGAAACCTGTATCTTTTTAATAAGTGTAGAAGTTGATCAAACTGCAATTAGTTTCTTATAGCGTCAGATTCAGAAATTCGACCTAAATAGTTGCTAAACATTTATCAAAAACAAATTGCCTCTTTCAACAAATTAGGTAGCCAAAACGAAACCAAGAAAATTACAAAGCTTGACAGAAAGAAAATTATAAAGCTTGGCAGCCATGGCTGTCTTTACAAAATTATTGAATAACCCTATCTACAACCTTGATCGGTTAGAGGGGTCCTCCATCTCACTCTCCTCCACCTTCGTCGATTCCAGTATCGCCGCCACCACCACCATTAGCAAAGAAAACATCTGTCACGGATGAAGAAAGCTTTCAAATTGTACAAAGCAGAAGATCAAAAATGTTGAATAAAAAAACTGCCTCTCAAATGCAAAGTGCAGGAGACAGTTCTTATCAGATGAACCTGAAACAAGGCAATATGAATCAATCAAAGCAGTCTTTCAGAAATGTAAATCAGGAAACATACAATTCAAGAAGCACTGTGAATGAAAGAATCTCAGCAAGAAATGTTGCAAGAATCAGTCAACAAGAGATGAACTCAGATATTCATTTCAGAAATTCAAAAAACTATTCAAGAAACTATCAAATTAAAGAGAATTCAGTATCTCAAATCAGCACTAACGTGAGTAAGCCTTCTTCATGGAAAGAGATGATTACAAAAGGAGGTTCAAATACTAAATTTAACCTTAAGTATGTCGCTCCTCTCTCCATAATGAAAAGAAAATAGTGGTGGTGAGTGCGGAGGCCAGCAAAAGGGCAAAGAGCAAATGGAACTTCTCAGTATTTGCCTATGTTTTTGGCAATAGACCCGCTTATCATCACTTCAAGGCTGTAATAGCTAGATCCTGTAAACTTGCGGGTAATTTCGACATTTTTACACGTAATAATGGTTTCTTTTTAATCAGATTTCTCAATACTTCAGATTGTGATAATGCTATTAACGGGGGGAGGGGGAGGGTGGGGGGCATATTTCATAAATGGAAAACTGCATATTATGAAAAAATGGAGAGTAAAATCAACCTTGAAAGGGTTCTTCTTTCTTCTATGCCCATCTGGATTAAACTTCCCGAATTATGTAAGAAAATTTGACCGTTTTGTAAGAAAATTAATACGAAAACATTAATTAATGGATTTTCCTTCCTTATTTTGTAAGGAAATTTGACCGTTTCCTTCCTCAAACGTTTCTTTCCTCATTTTGTGGTCAATAGAATCTAAAGGGTTTTCATATTAATATGCTAATCAATAAAACGGTTATAATCTAGAGCGTTAATTTCTCTCATCTTGATCTTGATGGAAGATCAAGACTAAGTCTACAAATCTGAAAATTTGGTCCTCTCTCTACCTATAAATATTAACATTTTCCCATCACAAAGGATATAGAAAAAAACACATAAAGAAAGATATGGGAAAAGAGAGAGAAACCATTTTCTTTTTCCATTGAAACAGCTTTCGAAAACAACCATTGCTGATTCATATATGAGATGTCTGGAGGTATGTTTTATTAATTCATTACATATGTGATAATCATGTAATTCTAGATCTTAGGGTTTATGTTATTCACGACATATAGATTACATGTGGTATCGAGCATAGTTTTAGAATTCATGATTATCCATCAATATATAAAACGAAACTAGCATAGATCTATGATGTGATGTTTGTAATTTTACTATGATGATGATAATGGTTATTAGTGTTAATATGATTCAAGTTTAATATTCATATTATTTAAGTTGCTATAGTAATCATGATTATCAATATTGTTCTATTGACTGTATGCTTAGATCTGGATCTGAAAAGTTTATATTTCCACAAAAGTTATTTTTTTCTACTTTAATGTTTGACCTACTGTATAATATGAAACAACTTATTGTATGCGAATACTTTTCAGAAAGTATACATATAGAAAACAATTTTTTCCTAGTTTGACATTAAATTCATGATCTGGAACTTGCAAGATAATTGTTTATTTATGATTTGCAAAATAATTGTTTATATGTTAAATTCATGTATGGAATTTACTTAGATTACTTGAAAGAATGGCAAATGTTTATGCAAAAAAACAAAATAGGTGACCACCTGTTTCGATCCGGTTTACCATTTTTGTCTCTTGTTTTAGTTTTCGCTTCCACGCGTAATTTTCTTGTTTCCTCTGGTCTGATACATGCAGTCACGTCCACAGGCGGCTGCTGCTTGCACAATAACGCATGAAACATTAATGTTTATCATTCTTTCATTAGTATGGTTCTGCTGTCTACCCACAGGAGGCGCTAAATCCAACCTCTTATTATGACATGTGTTTTATTCTAATAAAGAAGCCTACATTTCTTTTATATCTAGAGTTGCAATGCCCTCAAACCTTAATTCGTACGCTACGTCTATCGTCAGACTCAATGGAACCAACTACTCAGAATGGAAAGAGCAAGTTGAGTTTTCTTTGGGCGTACTTAAACTGGACATGGCTCTCCTTAAGGAAAAGCCAACCCCACTTACTGACACAAGTACGCTTGAGGAAAACAAACACCATGATGATTGTGAACGATCTAATAGGCTCAACAATATGTTTATGCGAATGGTGATTGATACCAACATCAAAACCTCCCAACCAAAAATAGAAAGCGCAAAAGAATATTTGCAATCCATTGAGAATCGGTTCAAGACTGCAGACAAATCCCTTGCCAGGAAACTTATGGCAGATCTTGTAACCATGAAGTTTGATGGTTCTTCCTCAATGAGCGCTCATGTCATTGAAATGATTAACCTTGCTGCCAAACTTAAGAACTTTGGATCGGTTATGGACGATCCTTTTCTCGTCCAATTCATTCTCACTAGCTTACCTCCTCAGAATGAACCATTTAAAATTCATTACAACATAATTACGAAAATGTGGAGTCTAAATGAATTGACTAATAAATTGGTTCAAGAGGAGTCTAGGCAAGGCTTGCAAGGCATTAAAGTTGCTTATTTCACTCAAGGGGTTGGAAAACAAGCTGGAAAAAAAAAACAACTCACAACATAAAAGAGCACCACCCAAATCTGATGACGCCACTCAACCATGCAAGAAGAAAACAAAGGATGATGTCTGCAAATTCTACAAGAAACCTGGACACTTTCAGGTAGATTGCATTAAGCACAAAGCATGGTTCGAAAAGAAAGGTAACCCAATGGGTTTCGTAAGTCATTTCGAATCAAATTTTACTAATGTACCTTCTTCTACTTGGTGGATTGATACTGCTGCTAACGTTTATGTTTCGAATTCTATGCAGGGATTCATTACTATCCAAACCACAAACCCAAGTGAGGATTTCATTTTCATGGGGAATGAGGATAAAGCTCCAGTTGAAGCTATTGGAACTTTTCGTCTTATTTTAGATAGCGGTTATTAGTTAGGTTTATGTCAAACTCTTTGTGTTCCGTCTATTTCCCGTAATTTGATTTCTGTAAGTGTACTTGATAAATTTGGATATTCTTTTGAAGTTGGAAATGGAAATTTTAGTTTATTTAAAAATTCTAGTCTTATTGGTTCTGGAATATTAATTGATGGTCTTTATAAACTTCATCTTAAACAAAATGCTGAAATCCAACATACCCTGCATGGAAAAGAAACTAAAGAAAAGTCATCCAATAATGATTCTTACTTCTTGTGGCATAAAAAACTAGGTCATATATCCAGTGAAAGAATCAAGAGGTTAGTGAAAGATGGTGTCCTACCGGACCTAGACTTTGCTAACATTATAGCATGTGCTGTTTGTATTAAAGAAAAAACAACAAAAAACACAAAAAAAGGAGCACAAGAAGTATACAACTTCTTGAAATAATACATACAGATATCTGTGGACCTTTTGATGTTCCAACTTTTGGAGGAGAGAAATATTTCATCACTTTTATCGATGATTTTTCACGTTATTGCTATCTTTATCTGTTGCATGAAAAATCTCAGTCAGTGGATGCAGTACAATTCTTGGTTACTGAAGTCGAAAGGCAATTAGAAAGAAAAGTGTAAATCATTAGGTCAGATAGGGTGGTGAATTCTATGGAAGGTATGATGAAACGGGACAACATCCTGGCCCTTTTGCTAGACTTCTTCAAAAACATGGAATTGTTGCACAATATACAACGCCGGATCTCCATGGAAGCATGGTGTAGCTGAAAGGCGAAATTGTACATACATGGAAATGGTTAGATCCATGATGAGTCATGCAAATTTACCTATATCATTATGGATGGATGTATTACGAACAGCTATCTACATCTTAAATAGAGTTCCAAGTAAGGCCGTTCTGAAGACTCCTTTTGAACTTTGGAAAGGATGGAAACCTACTTTAAGACATCTCCAAATTTGGGGTTGCCCAACTGAAGCTAGAATGTACAATTCAAATGAAAAGAAATTGGATTTTAAGACAGTCAGTGGTTACTTTATAGGTTACCCAGAAAAATCTAAAGGATATGGATTTTATTGTCCTAACCATAGCACAAGAATTATTGAAACCGGCAATGCCAAATTCTATGAGAATGGTGAAATCAGTGGGAGTACAAAACAACAAGAAGTGGTCATTTATGAAATAAGGGTACCCATTATCTTACCCTCTATTTTGAAAGATATTGGGAATCATCCCATTGTTGAACCTGTTCACAATGAGGAAAACCCAATAAATGATCAACAACTCCATAATGAAATTATCACCAATCATAATGTTGATGAAGTACCACAGGAACTAGCATTAGGAAGATCTGAAAGACAAAGAAAATCAGCTATTCCTGATGATTATATGCTTTATCTAATAGAATCTGAAGGAACTACGGACCCAATTTCTTATTCACAAGCCATTAAGGATGTTAATTCCATTAAATGGATTGATGCCATGAAAGATGAATGAAATCTATGGATAATAATCAAGTTTGGGAAATCGTTCAATTGGCGCAAGGACATAAAGCAGTCGGTTGTAAGTGGGTCTTCAAGACCAAACGTGACTGCAATGGTAAAATTGAACGATATAAAGCCAGACATGTTTTCAAAGGTTTTAATCAGAAAGAAGGCATTGACTATAATGAAACTTTTGCTCCTGTTTCCAGGAAAGATTCTCTTAGAATTTTCATAGCATTAGTAGCTCGTTATGATCTCGAGTTACATCAAATGGATGTGAAAACAGCCATTCTAAATGGAGACTTGGAAGAAGAAGTCTACATGCGTCAACCTGAAGGCTTCATATTGAAGGACCGGAAGACATGGTCTACAAACTTAAGAAATCAATGTATGGACTGAAACAAGCTTCTAGACAATGGTATCTAAAGTTTCATGAAATCATTACCGCTTTCGATTTCACAGAAAACATAGTTGAACCTTGTATATACCTCAAGTTCAGTGGGAGCAAGTTCATATTTTTGATTCTTTATGTTGATGACATATTATTAGCTAGCAGCTACCTTGGCTTATTATGTGAAACTAAGGATCATCTCTCAACAAACTTTGAAATGAAAGATATGGGTAAGGCTTCCTATGTGATAGGAATAGAAATATTCCGTGATAGATCACAAGGAATTCTAAGATTGTCTCAAAAAGCATATATTGACAAAATTCTTGAGCGATTTGGCATGACGAATTGTTCCTCTAGTCCTGTTCCTCTGTAGAAAGGAGACAAACTTGTTCTTGAGCAGTGCCCACAGACTCCTATGGAACGATAAGAAATGACCAAATATCCTTATGCATCTCTTGTAGGGAGTTTGATGTATTCACAGGTCTGCACAAGACCTGATATCAGTCATGCAGTTGGTATGCTGGGTAGATTTCAAAGTAACCCAGGAATCGCTCATTGGAAAGCTGCAAAGAAGGTACTGAGATACCTAAAGGGAACAAGGAATTACATGCTCACCTATAGAAAATCAAGTTACCTACACGTAACTGGTCATTCTGATTCAGACCTTGTTGGATGTCCTGACACAAGGATCTGCACTCTTGGCTATGTGTACCTCTTATGTGGAGGTGAAATATAATGGAGAAGCCAGAAATCTGAGATGTTTTTCGGATCCACCATGATGACTGAATACGTAGCATGTTATGAGGCTTCAATTCAGAAAACATGGCTGCGTAATTTTGTCTCACAATTTGGCACTTTAAGTTTTATCTCTAAGCCACTAACTGTCTACTGCGACAATGAAATTGCAACCTTTTTCTCCAAGCATGATAGGATAACCAATGGTTCTGAACAGATGGACCTGAAATACCTACTACTGAAGCAAGATGTTAAACTAAATAAAATTGTTGTTGAATCGATAAGTACAGACTTACAAGTGGCAAACATATTCACGAAAGGACTACCTCCAAAGACCTTTGAGAGACATACTGATAGCATGAGTCTTGCAGATAATTCCTAATTATCTTCTTATTATGTCATTTATTTTGTACTTAGCTAGACATAACAATTATTGAGCTCTTAATAATTTGGACATCTTTTATTTCTGTTTTATAATGCGTACGCATTTATATTTAGATAAATGATAATAGAAACAGTCTTTTGCTTCAAGACATTATGTGACCATTAAGTTATGCTCATCTATGGTCTAGTTACGAAAGTTGTCAATGTCATAGTACATGGAAGTAAGCACATTGCAAAATAACATGTACACGTCATTACTTCCATTGACCACTAGATTAGCCAAGACACTTATGATAACCGACTAAAGAAAAGTTTAACATATCATGCGCGCCTTATGACCCTAATATGAAAACAGTAATGGAGTTCAATAATTGTTTTGTCTAGCTAAGTACAAAATAAACGGCATAATAAGAAGGTAATTAGGAACTATCTACAAGACCCATGCTATCAGTATGTCTCTGAAAGGTCTTTGGAGGTAGTCCTTTCGTGAATATGTCTATCACTTGTAAGTCTGTACTTGTCGATTCAACAACAATTTTTTTTAGTTTAACATCTTTCTTCAGTAGTAGGTATTTCAGGTCCATGTGTTTGCAACCTTTGGTTATCCTCTCATGCTTGGAGAAAAAGGTTGCAGCTTCATTGTCGCAGTAGACAGTTAGTGGCTTAGAGATAAAACTTAAAGTGCCAAATTGTGAAACAAAATTACGCAGCCATGTTCCCTGAATTGAAGCCTCATAACATGCTACGTATTCAGTCATCATGGTGGATCCGAAAAGCATCTCAGATTTCTGGCTTCTCTATGATATTGCACCTCCACATAAGAGGTACACATAGCCAAGAGTGCAGATCCTAGTGTTAGAACATCCAGCAAGGTCTGAATCAGAATAACTAGTTACCTATATGTAACTTGATTTTCTATAGATGAGCATGTAATTCCTTGTTCCCTTTAGGTATCTCGGTACCTTCTTTGCAGGTTTCCAATGAGCGATTCCTGGGTTACTTTGAAATCTACCCAGCATACCAACTGCATGACTGATATCAGGTCTTGTGCAGGCCTGTGAATAAATAAAACTCCCTACAAGAGATGCATAAGGATATTTGGTCATTTCTTCTCGTTCCATAGGAGTCTTTGGGCACTGCTCAAGAACAAGTTTGTCTCCTTTTTACAGTGGAACAGGACTAGAGGAACAATTCATCATGCCAAATCTCTCAAGAATTTTGTCAATGTATGCTTTTTGAGACAATCCTAGAATTCTTTGTGATCTATCACGGAATATTTCTATTCCTATCACATAGGAAGCCTCACCTATATCTTTCATTTCAAAGTTCGTTGAGAGATGATCCTTAGTTTCACGTAATAAGCCAAGGTCGCTGCTAGCTAATAATATGTCATCAATATACAGAATCAAAAATATGAACTTGCTCCCACTGAACTTGAGGTATATACAAGGTTCAACTATGTTTTCTGTGAAATCGAAAGCGGTAATGATTTCATGAAACTTTAGATATCATTGTCTAGAAGCTTGTTTCAGTCCATATATTGATTTCTTAAGTTTGCAGACCATGTCTTCCTGTCCTTCAATATGAAGCCTTCAGGTTGACGCATGTAGACTTCTTCTTCCAAGTCTCCATTTAGAAAGGCTGTTTTCACATCCATTTGATGTAACTCGAGATCATAACGAGCTACTAATGCTATGATATTTCTAAGAGAATCTTTCTTGGAAACAGGAGCAAAAGTTTCATTATAGTCAATGACTTCTTTCTGATTAAAACCTTTGAAAACATGTCTGGCTTTATATCGTTCAATTTTACCATTGCAGTCACATTTGATCTTGAAGACCCACTTACAACCGACTGCTTTATGTCCTTGCGCCAATTGAACGATTTCCCAAACTTGATTATTATCCATAGATTTCATTCATCTTTCATGGCATCAATCCATTTAATGGAATTAACATCCTTAATGACTTGTGAATAAGAAATTGGGTCCGTAGTACCTTCAAATTCTATTAGATAAAGCATATAATCATCAGGAATAGCTGATCTTCTTTGTCTTTCATATCTTCTTAATGCTAGTTCCTGTGGTACTTCATCAACATTATGATTGGCCATGATTCCATTATGGAGTTGTTGATCATTTATTGGGTTTTCCTCATTGTGAACGTGTTCAACAATGGGATGATTCCCAACATCTTTCGAAATAGAGGGTAAGATAATGGGTACCCTTATTTCATGAATAACCACTTCTTGTTGTTTTGTACTCCCACTGATTTCACCATTCTCATAGAATTTGGCATTGTCAGTTTCAATAATTCTTGTACTATGGTTAGGACAATAAAATCTATATCCTTTAGATTTTTCTGGGTAACCTATAAAGTAACCACTGACTGTCTTAAAATCCAACTTCTTTTCATTTAAATTGTACAGTCTAGCTTTAGCCGGGCAACCCTAAATTTGGAGATGTCTTAAACTAGGTTTCCATCCTTTCCAAAGTTCAAAAGGAGTCTTTGGAACGGCCTTACTTGGAACTCTATTTAAGATGTAGAAAATTGTTCGTAATGCATCCATCCATAATGATATAGGTAAATTTGTATGACTCATCATGGATCTAACCATTTCCATGTATGTACGATTTTGCCTTTCAGCTACACCATTCTGCCATGGAGATCCAGGCTTTGTGTATTGTGCAACAATTCCAAGTTTTTGAAGAAGTCTAGCAAAAGGTCTATGATGTTGTCCCGTTTCATCATACCTTCCGTAGAATTCACCACCCCTATCTAACCTAATGATTTTCACTTTTCTTTCTAATTGCCTTTCGATTTCAGTAATGAACACTTGTACATCATTCACTGATTGAGATTTTTCATGCAACATATAAAGATAGCAATAACGTGAAAAATCATCGATAAAAGCGATGAAATATTTCTCTCCTCCAAAAGTTGGAACATCAAAAGGTCCACAAATATCTGTATATATTATTTCAAGAAGTTGTGTACTTCTTGTGGCTCCTTTTTTTATGTTTTTTTTTGTCTTTCCTTTAATACAATCAACACATGTTGTAATGTTAGCAAAGTCTAGGTCCGGTAGGACACCATCTTTCACTAACCTCTTGATTCTTTCACTGGATATATGACCCAGTTTTTTATGCCACAAGAAGTAAGAATCATTCTTGGATGACTTTTCTTTAGTTTCTTTTCCATGCAGGGTGAGTTGGATTTCAGCATTTTGTTTAAGATGAAGTTTATAAAGTCCATCAATTAATATTCCAGAACCAATAAGACTAGAATTTTTAAATAAACTAAAATTTCCATTTTCAACTTCAAAAGAATATCCAAATTTATCAAGTACACTTACAAAAATCAAATTACGGAAAATAGACGGAACATAAAGAGTTTGACATAAATCTAACTGATAACCGCTATCTAAAATACGACGAAAAGTTCCAATAGCTTCAACTGGAGCTTTATCTTTATTCCCCATGAAAATGAAATTCTCACTTGGGTTTGTAGTTTGGATCGTAATGAATCCCTGCATAGAATTCGAAACATGAACGTTAGCAGCAGTATCAATCCACCAAGTAGAAGAATGTACATTAGTAAGATTTGATTCGAAATGACTTACGAAACCCATTGGGTTACCTTTCTTTTCGAACCATGCTTTGCGCTTAATGCAATCTGCCTGGAAGTGTCCAGGTTTCTTGCAGAATTTGCAAACATCATCCTTCTTTTTCTTCTTGGATGGTTGAGTGGTGTCATCAGATTTGGGTGGTGCTCTTTTATGCTGTGATTTGTTCTTTTTGTCATCTTGTTTTCCAACCCCTTAAGTGAAATAAGAAACTTTAATGCCTTGCGAACCTTGCCTAGACTCCTCTTGAACCAGTTTGTTAGTCAATTCATTTAGACTCCACTTTTCTGCAATAGTGTTGTAATGAATTTTGAATGGTTCATATTGAGGAGGTAAGCTAGTGAATGAATTGGACGAGAAAAGCATCGTCCATAACCAATCCCAAGTTCTTAAGTTTGGCAGCAAGGTTAATCATTTCAATGACATGAGCGCTCATTGAGCGAGAACCATCAAACTTCATGGTTACAAGATCTAAAAGTTTCGCAGCAAGGGATTTGTCTGCAGTCTTGAACCGATTCTCAATGGATTGCAAATATTCTTTTGCGCTTTCAGTTTTGGATAGGGAGGTTTTGATGTTGGTATCAATCACCATTCGCATAAACATCATGCTGAGCCTATTAGATCGTTCCCCATCATCATAGAATTTGTTTTCCTCAGGCGTACCTGTGTCAGTAAGTGGAGCAGGCTTTTCCTTAAGGAGAGCCATGTCCAGTACAAGTACGCTCAAAGAAAACTCAACTTTCTCTTTCCATTCTGAGTAGTTGGTTCCATTGAGTCTGACGATAGACGTAGCGTATGAATCAAGGTTTGAGGGCATTGCAATTGCAGATATAAAAGAAATGCAGGCTTCTTTATTAGAATAAAACACATGTCATGATAAATGACTAAAGAAAAGTTAATATTTTCATATGATTAAACTGCCCATCTGGATTAAATTTCTTTCAATAAAACGGTTAAAATCAACCTTGACAGGGATCTGCTTTCTTCTATGCCTATCTGGATTAAACTGGCCGAATTAAATCTTAGATTGTGGGACAGTGAGATATTAAGTGCTATTGCTAGTGTAGTTGGCACTCCCCTTAAACTGGATGAGCATACTGCAAAAGAAACTAGGCTTTCTTTTGCAAGAGTACTTGTAGAAACCAATGCAGATTCTAATTTACCAAATGAAGCTACTATATCATTATATGATGGTGAAAACTTGGTTCAAAATATTAAATATGGAAAGGTTCCCCCTGGATGTAAAACATGTTCATGTTTTGGTCATTCTGTGGAAAATTGTGATTCTAAATTGGTTTGGGAAGAAAAACAAAGCATACAAAGAAAAGCTACTGTCAACTCCAACATCTTGCCAGAACAAAGAAGTGAATTTACAAAAACAGCATTACTTCTTAATAATAAGGAAAACACTCCTCAACCTCTTGAAGACAATATTGGACAGATTGCCAACTTCGAAGATTCATTTAATGTGCAAGAATCTATTTCATAAAAAACTTCTCAAGAAAGAAGAAAGGATTAGATAAAGATTGCAAATGAGGCTGTAATTTCTTCTAAATTCCCAAAAATAACAGGGAAAACCAATGAAATCATTTACGTGCCTCAAATATTAAATATAGAGGATTCTACTATTCAAGCAAAAGATAAAAAAATTCAATCAGTAGAACATTCCTCAGTTGCAGAAGCAATGAATTTGGATGATATCTCTATCATTAAAACATCCTAAATAAGGGGCCATCAGAAAACCACATCAGCTACATAGCTACACATCTCTCCGCAATTACCAAAAATCTAGTTGTTGATTTCAACATTCAAAAAGCTATCAATCTAGTTTCAAATTCTGCATCAGCCTCAAGGAAAAGTAGAAAAGAAATAAAAGAAAAAAGAAAAGGAAAAATGAAAAGCATAAAACAAATTGTAGATAATGAAAGCCTAGAAGAAACAGAAGACAGTGAATTTAAAAGAAAGTATATCATCAAAAATTCCAAGTGGGAAGATCAGCTGAAAGCATTAAATAAAACTTCATACAAAAAGAAAGGAAAGAGCATAGAATCTTTTGAAGAAGAGGGCAGTCACAGTGCATAAGCTGTTACTGTAAATAGTATCCTTTTATTTTAATTTGGACTTTATTCTTTCTGTTAATTATATGACGATTATTTCTTAGAATGTTAA
Organism: Allium cepa; assembly: GCA_030765085.1. Taxonomy (NCBI): domain Eukaryota; kingdom Viridiplantae; phylum Streptophyta; class Magnoliopsida; order Asparagales; family Amaryllidaceae; genus Allium; species Allium cepa. The sequence continues at coordinate 267,756,054 of CM060931.1, read as the reverse complement.
ATGTCTCAATTCTCCTATAAGAAGATTAGACTTATCTAATCTTCTATCGTTAACAAATCCCATCATTGTTGGTTTACTAGAACATAATTAGATATTATAAAATCATTGATTTTCAACTAATTTTTTTTAATAACTGGAATATTATAAATAATAATCAAATGGGGGGCTATGGTAGAATCATGGTCATTTGCGACCCTAAAATTTGGGATATTTATCAACATTTTGTAAATTTTCAATTTATTCATTGTAAATGCACTAATAAAGGTGGTTTTCAAATTGAAATTACTTTTGTTTACACTTCCAATAGTGAAATTGAAAGAGATTCTCTCTGGAAAACCTTGAAATTATTAAATCTAACATGATTCATCCATAGATTATTATGGGTGATTTTAATACTGTTATGCATGGATTTGAAAAAAGAGGGGGAATTCTCATCCCCTTCAAAAAATTAGAAAGATTCAAAAATTCTTTTTATCAAAGCTGGTTTATTTGAGCCAATAATTTTTGAAAATAAATATACTTGAAAATCTGATATATTCAGAAATATTCATTGCAAATTAGACAGAATTTTAATTAACCAAAAATTTACAAATTATTTTAAAGATTTCAAATGTCTTACTCTTCCCCAAGCTATTAGTGATCATACCCCTATTCAAATATATCTTAATTGCAATAATAATATTAAAAAGAATATCCCTTTTAGATTTGTGAATGGTTGGGTTTATGAGGATAGTTATAGAGATACTATCAATAATTGTCTTTCTACAAAAATTTTGGGCATTGCCCAATAAATTTAGTAAATTACTTCAAACTATAAAAGGTAAATTGAAAATTTGGAATAAAAACAGAACAAATAAGGACATTAAAACCCTTAGGGATGAATGTGAAATAAGGCAGAATGCTCTAGGTAATGATTGCTCAGACAGTGATATAATCAACAATTTTTTCATAGCCCAAAATAATCTAGCCAAATCTCTCCATGTGCAGTCTATTAATTTAAGGCAGAAAGCTAAAATAGACTGGTTAAATCATGGGGATGAAGCTAGTAAATTTTTTAACGCTAAAATGACTAGTAGAAAATACAGAAATGATATTGGTAAAATCATTGATGTTAATGGTAATATTATCAATAATATGTCATGTATAGAGAAAGAAGCTATTAAATATTTTACTAATCTATATAATACCGGTCTCTCTTCTAATGATTTTCCAAATATTGAGCCTAAATTCAAATTAAATGATAATAGCTAAGATATTCTTTTGGCTCCAATAAGAATTGAGGAAATTAAAAATATCATCTTCAACTCAAACAATGATAAAAGTCCTGGTCCTGATGGCTTTGGTGCCAAATTTTATAAAACACGCTGGAATGAGATTAAAATTATTTTGTTTGATTCAATTTCTGAATTTTTTAGGACTGAAAAAAAAATCATACTTTCATTACTTTCGTTTCAAAAATTCCCATTCCTAATGGTTTAGAAGACTATATGCCTATTGCCTGCTGTAACTTTATATACAAAATTATTTCTAGTATTCTAAGTAACAGGATAAAAATATTTTTAAAATATTTAATTTCTGAAATCCTGAGTGCATTCATACCTGGCAGACTTATTGTTGAAAACACATTATTAGCACATGCATTAATTAGGAACTTTAATCATAATAGCAAAAATCACATGTGTGTAAAAATAGATTTACATAAAGCTTTTGAAAAAATCAATAGACAATTCATGATATATATGATGAAACAAATGAGCTTTTGTAATGAATTTTGTGCCCTTATTTATGAATGTATTAATAAAGTTTCCTACTCAATTTTGAGTAATGGTTCTCCTAATGGGTTCATACATAACAATAGAGGAATTAGACAAGGTGACCCACTGTCTCCATATCTATTTGCTATTGCTATGGAATATTTCACAATTCTTATGGAAACAGAACTAATAAAAGGAAACATAAAACCCATTAATAGAACCAAACCATACATTACACATTTGCTATATGCTGATGACCTACTTGTTTTTTTAAATTCAGATGCAAAAAGTGCAAAATCTATAGCAAATATCTTTGCCAAATTAGAAGAGCATGCTGGTCTGAATGATTTCAAAAGCAAAATTTACTTCAGTTACGGCTGTGATAGAAAAATGGACATTTTAAAATTTAAAGAGAATAATCTTCCAGTCAAATATCCAGGATTACCTCTCAGTACTAATCAAGTCAATGATAGAGACTGCACAAGATTATTGGACATAATTCAAGCTAGATTTGAAGGATGGGCTAGCAAACTTCTGTCAACAGCCGGTAGAATCGAACTTACTCACGCTGTCATCATTGCAATTATTATGTATAGGATTCAAGCCCACAATATCCAAGTAAAAGTTATTCACAAATCGAAAAAATTTGTGCAAATTTCATTTAGAATGGAAAAAATCATAAAATTGCTTGGGACAAAGTTTGTAAATTAAAGAAATCTAGAGGATTAGGCATAAGGGATATCAATGACCTAAGGTAAGTGTGCAATCTCAAACTATTCTGAAGATTTGTTAATGGCAATTCACTTTAGGCAAAATGGATGAAAGCAAAGTATCTCAAAAACAAGAATTTTTGGACGACTGGTACTGAAATCACCACTCTTTTGTTTGGAAAAACATTCTCAAAAGAAGAGATACGGGTATTAAACTTTTGAAAATAAAATTTAAAATTGGAAATCAGACTAATCTATGATTTGACCCCTGGATTCATGGAAAATCTTTAGTTAGTGTTGTGGGATGGAATAGTTTATATGTATTTAGACAAGCCACTGGAAAAGTTAGTACCATCTTTCAAAATAGTAGGTAGAATGCAACGGCACACCCAGCTACATCTATTTTTATTTCTGCCATTCCAAGTATCTCTATTGACCCAAACCTCTAAAATGATAAAGGGGAATGGAAATTATCTACGAAAGGTATTTTTTCCTTTAAAATTTTTTTGGAGTATATAAAAGGCAATGAAACAGAAGTAGATTGGCATAATCTTATATGGAGTAAATCAAACTCTCCAAAAATGTCCCATTGTTCCTACTTTGCAATTAATAATAGACTTCCCATTAGAGATAGATGCCTGAAGTGGAATAAAAAAGGGGAAGCAATATGTCTTCTTTGTAAAAATGAGACAGAGAGTATTAATCATTTATTTTTTGATTGCATTTATTCAAAACACATTTGGTACATTGCCCAAACAAATCTCAAAATCAATCAAAATCAAGCTTTATAGAGCATCATAGAAAACATCAAATATATCCAGCAAAACTTCAAAGAAAAATCCAAGGAATTCGAAAAAGAAAGTATAATGCTCACTGCATCCATCTTTCATATTTGGAAAGAAAGAGATCAAAGGCTTCACTCTCAAAAAGAAATGGAATGCATCCAAGTTTGGAAAAAAAATGAATTGGACAGCTAAATCCTTCTTAATAAACATAGAAATCAAAGAACACATTCAGGGAATCCAAATTTGAACTACTGGAGCATGGATAAATATGAAGCGAATTTAAAATATTTCTTACAGAGTGGGAAAATCATTATGGATTATCCCAATACAGGACATCTTCTTCACAAAGGAAGCTGTAGGATGGAAAAGCCTATGCATGATAATGTATCCATCCGAGATCCACTCAATACTGGAAGGGGCTGCTTTTACCAATACAATAGGAATATTTCCTATAACACAAAGGGAAGTAATCTTAATATTAATACATTTTTTCCTAAAGATAATAAATATACCGACTCTATTGACTTATTTTATTTACCCGCTAGGGGCGAAAGCTACCACGCTTATAATATTGAGGATTCGGAGGACTATCATCTGTACATGGACAAACATCGGCAATGGTCACTAATAACCAGATAATGGATGAAAAGTATTGCAGAAGTAACATTAGCAATCGATCTATCACTTATCTGTTCGGAAGAAAGGGGAAAGAAGCTACAACAATTGCAACATGCAAAAGGAGCCGTCTCCACCCAACCCAGTAAGCAGCTACAACAATTGCAACATGCAAAAGGAGCCGTCTCCACCCAACCCAGTAAGCAGCTACAACAATTGCAACATGCAAAAGGAGCCGTCTCCACCCAACCCAGTAAGCAGCTATAATAAATGTAACTTGAAAAAAAAAGCCATCTTTTTTCAACTTTGAAGCTCTATGGATGCATCAATGCATGAATCAGAGGCATATAGAGGATATTGACCAAAGATCTGCTGCCGACAACAGAATAAATCGCCATGGTGAAAAAGCTACTGGATTTGCTATTTCTACTATAGATTCCTCTATTTCTCAGCTCGATGAAGCTTTGAAACACAAAGAGTCTAACTCCATGGAAATTAAAGCGGATACAGCTGTAAAGAACCATATTCGCTTAGATCCAAAAGAAATAGATCAATGTATCATCGATTTAAAGGAGTGGAAGCCCCCCTAATAACCATCTGTCTATTTATTTTTTATCTTGAGGGTTTTACTGTCGCCATTATGATTCCTGTGAGATAAGAAGGTAATGGAGGCGACTATAGCCCTAAAAAGTTAGGGTTATGTTAATTGTGTTGTAAAGGTCGGTTGTTTGTTTTTCTCGGATACATACCCGATGTATTACTTTCCCAAAACCCATTATCTTTTCAACCCAGTAATACTCATTCCATACTTAACTAAAAAATGTGATTTTAGTTTTAAAAATCATGATTTCATATATGCATTCAAGTTATAAACCTGATTTAATATTTTAAGAAGTTTGAGATTTTGCTTATTTGAACAATGACCATTCTTATAGTTTATAGAGTCAACCAAATTCTTACTTATCTTAATTATAATTTATAAACTTAATTTCTTACTAAACAAACAGCTTTTGTTTACATATCAAATCCTAACTAAGATCAAATCAAGAGGTAATGGATTTCTATTAAAATCTTAGTTTAAAAACAAGAACAGGTACATAGATACCTGTCAACACACACACACACACACACATACACACACACACACACAGAAGATTTATCTCAATACAATCATACAAGGAAAACTTATTCTATTAATCCTAATGCAACAGATATATTTAAGCTTTTTAAATTGTGAAGTTACTCACTTTAAAAATGAAGACGGAGCAGTTTTATTTATAGCAGTTTTGATTTTTGAAAAAATAAACAGTTTGAATTAGAAACTGAGCTCTGGAATTTGCTTTAGCATTGATTACAAAAAACTAAATGTTTTAAAAAAAAACAGAAGTTTACTCACAAACATTGAAGAAGCAGAGGACAAACTCTGTTGCAATTCATTTTCCTGGAACTGATTTTGAATATCCTGTTGAACTTGCTGATTTGTTAGTTGAATCAGGTGAATTTGTTTGTTGTTGTAGTTGATTTTAAAACTGCATGCTGATGAAACTTTGATGAAGATGATCCTAGACTAAAATGCGTGAAGATGATCTTGAGTTGATCTTCACTTTGAAGTTGAAACTTGAAAAAAATGATTTCAGATTTGAAAACTCCATCAGATTTGTTTTGCGGATTTTCAAGCTGTATTGGATTTTGAATTTTTCTTTAAATCTGATTTTCAGCTTTCTTTTTGAAGATAATATGTTGAACTAAAATAAATTGCCAAGTTTTATACTTAATATATTTTTAATAAAATGAAGTAATTTAGTTTAAACTTTTTCTTATATACGTATTTTATATAAGTAATGAATGTTCTTTACATTTATTTTAAGGTTTAAAAATTTATTTAAATTTGGATAAATATTTAAATGGTTAAACATTTTGAATCTTAGATTCAAGATGGAATTTGAATTTAAATTTAGAAGTGTAATGTTTTAAATACACGTGAATGTTAATGAAGTCATTAATAAAGTAAATGAATTATCTTAGAAATAATTAAGATAATAAAAGAATTTAATTTATAAGAGAATTAAGGAATGACTTATTTATTTGATTTTAAATTAATGTTTTAGATAAATTTATAATTAGAGATGATTAATAATGATTAATCTAAGATAAATTTCTTAAGAAAGTAATTAAAGAAAATGTTATTAGTTAATAAAGATAATTATCTAAGGATTATTAAGTAATTAATTAATGTGATTAATTTTGATAATTAATTAGATTAATTAATTGAAAATATTCAATTGTAAATTGTTAAGCATAATTACTTGATAAGGGTAATTAAGGGATTAATTACTTATTGTAATTAATTATGATAATATGATTAGTTTAAGTTAATTAATTTAGTTTAATTAATTTAAGAAAATCATTTGATGATTTAATAAGAGTAATTACTTAATGTAATTAATGGAGCATAATTACTTTGAGAAGTAATAAATGATAATTACTGGAAGGTAATTAGTGAAAGATGATTTATAATGAAGTAATTTAGGTAATTACTTTTGTAATTAATCAAAGGATTAATTAATGAAGATAATTAATTATGGAATAATTAATTTGTTAATGATTAATTAATGGTAGTTAATTAGTAGATTGATATTAATCAAGGGTGATTAATAATGGTATTATAAATTTTAGATTAATTACTAAATGAAATTAATTTAAATATAGTAATTAATTTAAATATAAATTAGAGATCATTAATTAATATAATTAATGATGTAATTAAGAATTGTTTAATTAAGGAATAATTAATAAAAAAGTGATTAATTAATGTAATTAATTAAGGATAAATGTAATTAATTATAGTTAATTAATAAATGAAGAAATTAAATGTTAGTTACTAAATTATTAAGGTTAATTAATTTGTGAAATTAATTAAAGACTAATTACTTATTGTAATTAGAGAATGATTAATCAAAGGTGTTTAATCAAGATGAATACTTAGAGAAGGATTAATTAACTAGATTATAATTAATTAATGGATATATAAGCAGGATTTATAGATGTAGTAATTAATTTAATTAACTTTAAATTAATTAGAGATAGATGTAATTAATTTAATTCATTTTAAATTAATTATAGATGGTGATTGCTTATGTATGATATTGATATTTCATTGAATGGTTGTGATCTCAGTAATGGGATGAGTAATGTCTATATGATATGGATGCTTAGTTAAAGTATGATAATATGGATTATCTGTTTGTGATGATTATCTGTTTGTGATGATAATGCGGATTATTTGTTTATGATGAAAATGTGATTATCTATTATGATATGTGGATTATCTATCTGTATGTATATAGATAATGATGAATTGAATTAATTATTCAAACTAAAATCACTTGGACATTAAGATGGCGTTTGGATTTCACTGAGACCGGGATCGGGTTTCCAAATTTGGAATTCCGAAAAGCACATTGATCCAAATTAAACGTTAGGTCGTGAATCTCAAGTGAAGAGTGAAGACTCGAGGTGTAAGGACTATTCGTGTTAATACTCTGAGGGTGATTCCAATATGAGTTTAACGGGGGCAGTACTTTCAGGTTCGAGATGAAGATTCAGAGTGCAAGGGCTATTGTCGTTAACTCTGAGGGTGATTCCAAAACGAGTGTAGCGGAATAGTGCCTTCGGTTTCATTCGAATCCGGAACGAACTTGTATGGATTGAATGCTTTCATAATATCGTCAGGTGGACGATGAGCATTCTAAGATTAATGTGTCTTATAAAGGTAATCGTAGCCTCAAGCCTCATCAAGCGGGAATGGCTAAAACAGGGAAGGTGCAGCAAGGCTAAGTGGCTCATGCCCAAGTAGGATGAGATTTACCCCTGTCTAGAGGTCCCTTTTTATTTCGGCTGTGTAGGCAGTTGGCGACGGCCATCTGTGGGGTTGTCTTGTTCGGGACTGTCCAGTAAGGGGTGGTTCCAGCCTTGTGTTGCAGGAGAGTTAGGGTGGCTCATCGGTACGGCGATCTAGGCCACGTAATGTGACGGGTGGTACCGCAGTAGCCCTGCCATTGATGGAAACTCATTCTTCCTACGTGCCTTTTACGGTTTTGATTGTATTACCCACTTTTGTGGCTAGTAGCTGGAATTTAATCATGTAACAATTTTCGGCTATTTCTTATTTACTTGAAAACTCTAGACACTATTATAATATCACTGGATTTTCTATCAAATATTTTGGTTAGCGTAAGGTAAAACCTTTTCCATGTTTATTTGTGGGGAGTCTTACGTGATACCTTTTGTTTTCAAAGGATTTTCAAAATTAAGTAACGTTAAACCCGTTTACTCACAGCAGATCTCTGTCTGACCCTAGTGTTTATTTTATGTTTTATTAAACTCTTGGGTACTCATACTATGTATGAGTAGTCAAGAGATTCAGGATTTCTTTGACGAGTTCTGGAGGAGATATGGAGCAGGAGGCTTCAGCGTGTAGATATATAGAAGTTCTACTGTGCTAGTATTATATCTGTTTTCTGTGATGTACTTGAATTGTAATAACTAGACAGATGTTTATAACTGTCTAGTTTGTATTGTATTAGCTGTATAACTCTGATGTATATGATATTATGTAATATTTTATGTGATATAATATGATTTATTCGTTCCGCTGTGAGATTCTGATGTTGTTTGTTTCTTTCTTTTCTATTTTTTCTCTTTTCTATTTCTTTCTTTCTTCTTAATGATGCGTCTTTCTATAGAATGAAAGACGGGTCGTTACATTGTGGACGAAGTTTCAAAAAAAAAGTTACTAAACATTTATGGTTTATATAGCAAGCAATCATTTAATATTTGAGCTTTAGGGTTCCATGCTACCAATCAACTAGTCCAATCAATGTTCAATATATTCTAATTTTATTTGCTAAATCATCCAAGGTGATTCTTCGTTTACTAAATCAGTTGGAGTTAATAACAAAGATAGATTGGTCATCATAGATATAACCAGACAAAGATTTTCAATGCAAAAGTAGTTGCATAGCAATTTACCCTATCAGTATAACACAATGGATCGTAAGGTGTATATGTATACTTCCCTGAATACTTAGCCACTTATACAAGGTGATGCACAAGTGCATACACACTTGTAAGCGGAAACCAGTAAGCTAGGTGAAGAATCAGATGCAAACGTAAAAAGATATGTTCAGACTATCGACGGAACCCAAATAAAATACATGAGAACCAGAAGGTGACTTGACTCAAAAATTTGAAATTTTTGTATTGTAGGCGCAAGCAGCAAAGAATATTGTTAAAAAGAAGAATACATTGCGGATATAAAGAAATAAAGAATTTAACTGTAGCTGCCGAAAAGAAATAAACCAATTTGCACAAGCACTTTTAAAAGTTAAAGAAGCCTATTCCTTTATCTAATTTGAAGAACAGAAAGAAGAACAGAAAGAGCATGTAAATGTAAAGTTGGTGAAACTGTAAAGACTTATATTTACCATTATCCAATCTATAATGCATTGATTTGCTTGCACAAACAAATGCTATTTATTTTTGGCATATTCAAAGATAATTTTCACTTAGCCCCTTAGGTGTGAGGCTATATGTCATATACTTTAGTGATAATTTGTTACTTGAAGGTAGTTTAGTTTGATGAGCTAATGGTGTAATCAATATGTAGCGACATAAGCAGTTGAGGTATAAAATAAGAAGCAACCCCATTTTAGGGCCATATTTTCCAGATTTTAGCATCTAATAAATAATGCACAGTAGGATGACATAAGAAATCAATATTGATAGATACGAGAGACTAACCACATTCTTAAAAAAGCAAGTACTGTATGAATTCTATAATTAACTAGCATAAGTAGGACTTTTTTGAATATGGTTCATTAATACCAATAAATATCGATCTCTGGATCAATCTCATGCCCTTTAATCTCTAAATCTGAACTACTGACCAACTGAGCCAACCTTATTGACTTGATTTGGTTTATCGTCTTAGTAGTTGGAATCTATCAACTCCAGTTCGATATTTTCGCTTTTATTAATAAAAATAGCAATGTATGCCATTCAACCCCGCTTGCCAGCAAAATAAGGTATAGAAACGTAGAAATACCTATGTTCATTAGCATGTTCGTTAACACATTTTGTGAAAGAATACAGTACAATCAGTAGCGATAATCAGAACTATCAATGGATAAGATGCATATAAATCTTAATCTTTGAGCATACGGAAAAATCTTGTTAGAAATCCATTATATTACTACTCTTACCATTTGAAAAAAAAAAAATATTTGTTGGGAAGATGACAAAAGTTTGGCATACAAAAATATCATAGCCAAAGATTACTTTCTGAACCAATTGCAAATATTATAACGCGCTATACATTGGACAAAACTCATATATATGCTATCCATTACATTTTGAGAATACATCTGGCAAAACTAACATTCATATGAACCTATAATTTCATACCTCTTGTTAGTGCAGTTTACTTCAATCGTCGGAGAAAGAAAGGTAGTGTTGGTAGACGAAGATTAATATTTCTGTACTTGTCTCTCCGAATAAGTCAGGACTTAGAGGCAAAACCTTGAATAAATTGTACCACAGAATCTTTATGGCTTTACCTACGTAAGCTTGAGCAAAACAAGTGGGAACTACTTGCCCAGTAATGGACTGTGACCAATCATTTGAAAGAAAAGTTAAAAAGTGCATACATTTAACTTATCAACTAAGGGTCGTATTCAAGAAAAAAGGCCACAAGTAAAATGTTCCCCTAGACCTGGATGCCACAACAAAATTCTCATACATATTTTATCTACATTTCAGTAGCTGCCAATTAATACCTTCTGCCACAAGTACAATTATTGCACAAACTGTATAAATAAATAAGATGATTTGCTTGACAAAAAGTCTTCTCACTATTTATTAAAATGAACAATACATCAAATATATAGAGAACAAGAATAAGGAAAACTGAAATGCAACAAAATAGCACACGACTGAAAGTGGTTTCCTAAACAGACTCCACCACCTCTTGACTTATTCATACTCCTAAAAACATGCTAAACTGGATGACAAAATCAAAATAAATAAAACACTCTCCTAAATTCAACTGCAACGTTTCAAAGTTTGAGATTAAGTGCAACACTCTCCCCCCTAATCTCAAACTTGTTTACTCAGGTTCTTGACTCCCAGTAATTTCCTCATATTTTCAAACTTGATAGTAGCCAGTCCTTTTGTTAAAATATCTGCCCTCTGATCGTTGCTGCAAACATGCTTCAGGACGACTTCTCCTCGTTCTACACATTCTCTGATGAAGTGAAACCTTATATCAATATGCTTGCTTCTGCCATGGAACATGAGATTCTTGGCTAAGTCAATTGCAGATCGATTGTCTATACATAGAACAACCGGACCAATAGCTTCAGATGTTATTTGACTAAGAAAGTTTCTGAGCCAGATACCTTGGCAAGCCGCGGCTGTGGCAGCCATAAACTCAGCTTCACACGACGAAAGAGCAACACACTTTTGTTTTTGTGAAACCCAAGTTATAATACTCTCGTTCAAATAATAAACCATTCCTCCCGTGCTTTTTCTATCTTCCAGTTGTCCACCCAAGTCGCTATCAGAAAAACCAGTTAATACATTATTGCCACTGTCCCTTGAATACACCAACCCATGCTGCATGGTCCCCTTCACGTACCTGAGAATTCTTTTCACTGCATACAGATGCTTTTTCGTGGGCTTCTCCATATATCTACTAATTATGCCTACAGAGTACGCGATATCTGGTCGTGTATGAACTAAATACCGCAGATCCCCTACCATACTCTTGTATTCTGTAGCATTGACTAATTTTCCTGTCTCGTCTCGACCAAGTTGTTCCTTTGGATCCATCGGGTACTTCGTTGGATTACAATCTGCCATGCCCGCCTTTTCCAGAATCTTTCGAGCATAACCTGCTTGTTTCAATTCGATGTATCCTTCTCCTTGTTCAACTTCTATTCCCAGGTAATAACTGAGTTTACCCATGTCGCTCATCTCAAATTGAAGCTTCATCTGGTTCTTGAAATCTTCGATCACTGAGACACTCGTACCAGTCACTAGAATATCATCCACGTAGACTGCAATAACCAAACTATCTTCTCCTTTCTTCCTCGTGTATACAACATGCTCGTATGGACAACGAGTAAATCCAAGACTTACAAGGCATGAATTCAGTTTAGCATACCAAGCACGAGGCGCTTGGCGAAGTCCATACAAAGCCTTTGATAGCTTGTACACTAGGTGCTCCTGTCCTTTTCTTTAAAATCCCTCCGGTTGGGCAACGTATACATCTTCCATTATGTCTCCATTCAAGAATGTTGTCTTCACGTCGAGATGGTGAACTTCCCATTGATTTTTAGCTGCCAATGCTAACAACAACCTAACTATCTCTAACCGTGTGACTGGTGCATACACTTCATCAAAATCAATGCCATGTTCTTGCACAAATCCCTTTGCTACGAGACGTGCTTTGTATTTTACCACCTTCCCGTTTGCATCCTTTTTCAATTTATAGATCCATTTCAGACCTATGATCTTTTGTCCAGGTGGTAGGCTTGTTAACTTCCATGTATCATTTGCCTCAATAGAATTTATCTCTTGTCTCATTGCTTTCTACCAGTTGACATCCTTTACTGCCTGTGCATAATTGACAAGTTCGTCTATCCCCATGAGCCACAACTCTTCCTCAAGTTCTACTTCCTCCGTGACATTGTAAATTTCACTCAACGATTTGAATTTCTTTGGCTCTGTACTATCATCATAGCTATCTCGATCAATTCTAGAAACAGAGGACTGATATTGTGGAGTTGATACCTGAGTGTTATCACCGCTGTAGCTGTCATTTTCAGTGTCTCCATGCTCTGCATCTTCGGTGTCATTTGGGTTTTCTTCATCAACCTCAAGCATACTTGGCACAATAAAATTCTCCTGCCTATCCTCCCTTTCTGCAATCATACTCCAAGGCCATGGTTCTGTTTCGTCAAAAACTACATCACGACTTATATGAATGCGATTTTCCTTGGGATCATACAATCGGTATCCTTTTGTTCCAGGCTCTCTACCCAAATTAACCACCCTTTTGCTGCGATCGTCAAGCTTTGTATTGTGCACACTTGGCGTTTTCATGTGCGCCAAGCACCCAAAAACACGTACGTGACTTATCTCTGGTTTCCTTTTTGTCCATGCCTCATACGGCGTCTGGCCTGTCAATGCTCGCGTAGGAAGTCTGTTGAGGATGTATACTGAATTTCTAACGGCCTCAGTCCACATCTTTGCTGGTAATTGCATCTCCTTTAGACTGCTTATAGTCATCTCTACAATAGTTCTGTTTCGACGCTCTACCACTCCGTTTTGTTGTGAAGTGTAGGGCGTCGTGAAATGTCGTTCAATTCCAGCACCTTCACAAAACTCTTTAAATTCGTTAGAGTTGAATTCACCTCCTCTGTCGGTTCTGAACACCTTGATCCTCTTTTCTGAACCATTCTCAACCAAAGCGCGAAACCTTTTGAATGCTTGAAGTGCCTCATCCTTGCCTTTTAGAAAATACACCCACATGAATCTACTGAAGTCATCGACTAACAGGAAAAAATATCTGTATCCTGAAGCAGTTGTTGGAGATATCGGGCTGCACAAATCACCATGTATGAGTTCTAACACCTTCTTTACACTGTACTTAGTTTTGTTTGGAAACATTTTCCTGGTTTGCTTCCCCATTAGACATCCGTCACATACAGCGTTTGGCTTTATTATTTTTGGCATTCCTTCCACCATCTGGTGTTTGGACATAAGAGCCATGGCCTGATAGTTGACATGCCCAAGACGAGCATGCCACAACCTTGAGATCTCATCCGTCTTTGTCATCAAACATTCCTGCTTGTTAGTCTCTATAATAATTTTATAAAGTCGATTAGCAGATCGTTTTACCTCCATCAACAATCTCTCTTGGTTGTCATAGATCCTCAGAAATTCTCCCTTGAGCTCTACCTTGTTGCCTTCTTCAGATATCTGTCCCAGTGATATGATATTATTTCGCAAGCTAGGGATATAATATACCTCACGCAGCTTCCTCTCCTCTCCAATTTTGCACAGCAGTATAACAGTACCCTTTCCTTTTATCTCGACTTTGGATCCATCTCCAAAACGAACCTGGCCAGAAAAACTCTCATCCAGTTCCACGAACTTTCCTCTAAACCCTGTCATATGATTGCTCGTGCCATTGTCGAGATACCAAACATTTGATTCGCTTGCACATTCTCCATTCTTTGGCAATTGTACGGATAGCAACTTGTCCTCATTCAACAACAACTCTGGTGCTTCTTTCTCGTGTTTGGCCAAGAGTAGAGCCGGTTCATCATCCTCCATCACAGCCATATTTGCCTCCACTTCTTGCGTTCCTTTATTCTTCCTGGGTTTCTTACATTCTGAGGCGAAGTGACCATAGATGTTACAATTGTAGCATTTGATAATGCTTTTGTCAAATTTTCCACGACCCCTCTGTTTTGTTGATCTCTCACCATTGTTTCTCTTCAGCCACTCTTCACGTGTCAACAGTAGTTTCTTCTTTTCTCCTTCTCGTTTGGCCCATTCCTCTTCTGTCAACATAAGCTGAGTTTCCTTCATTTCTGTCTTCCCTTTCACTCGTTCTTCGTGTGCCTTGAGTGAACCCACGTCTTCTTCAACCGTCATGTTCTCCATATCTCCAAATTGTTCCAGTGTCGAAGTTATCTGTAGGAATCTTACAGGTACAGCACGTAGCAATTTCTTTACGACATATGATTCTTCCATCGTTTCTCCTAGTGCTCGTATATTTGTAACGAGGCTGTTCATTCTCATGTGAAAGTCCTCAATCTTTTCACTGTCACTCATATTCAGCATTTCAAACTCAGATTTCAGAGTCTGAATACGTGCCTTCTTTGCTCTGTCCGCACCTTGGCATAATGTCTTTATCATTTCCCAAGCATCCTTCGCTGTTTTCTTGTTTGCAATCGAAAGCAGCACATCTTCAGGAATTGCCTGATATACCATTGCTAACGCCACTTTGTCTGTCTTCTCCTCGACAGCAACCTTGGGATCACTTGTCTCTACAGCGTTCCAGACCCATTGCGCTTGCATATAGACCTTCATTTTAAGAGCCCAAGCCGTATAATTACTTCTATACAGCATTGGGTAACTCAGACCATACGAGCCTCCTTTACCTTTGTTCACTTCCATCCTTGGTGAGAAAAAGAATGTCCGCCAAGACCTTCAGGCTCTGATACCAAATTCTGCCACAAGTACAATTATTGCACAAACTGTATAAATAAATAAGATGATTTGCTTGACAAAATGTCTTCTCACTATTTATTAAAATGAACAATACATCAAATATATAGAGAACAGGAATAAGGAAAACTGAAATGCAACAAAATAGCACACGACTGAAAGTGGTTTCCTAAACAGACTCCACCACCTCTTGACTTATTCATACTCCTAAAAACATGCTAAACTGGATGACAAAATCAAAATAAATAAAACACTCTCCTAAATTCAACTGCAACGTTTCAAAGTTTGAGATTAAGTGCAACAATACCATATATAATCTAAATTAAATTTTGGTAAGTTTATAATAGAATTGATTGTTCATCTTCTTTTTGTCTTTTTTCTTTTCTTCATTCTTTTCCCTTTTCTTTTTTTTTTGGTTTTTTTATTTATTTATATTTAATTGATTAATTAATTTATATTTATTCTGAGAGGTATCGACCAAGAAGCAGCTGGCTTGAAAGGTGGTTTTGAAGTTTAAATTCATATCAATGTGTAGAACTAGAATTTCAAAGTGATATATTGTAGGAATAGAAGAGAAATAATTATGAAATAGTTGAATAGTTGAAATGATAGAGAAAGATTTGACGAAGAAATGAGAATTTTTGAACGCATAGAAATTTTATTACGTTTCAGTACAAGTTTTCCAATATGCGTATGAGCCTATATTTATAGGCTTAATTTTACAATATAATAGTCTATATAGAAGTTCTAGATAGAAGATTCTAAATAGATTGCTCTAGATAGAACAGCCTAGGTAATTCGGGAATTAGGGAATTGATAGTTACATAAAATTTTCTCTACCTTTCTACAGAACTCTAAGTGAACGTTATCTAATCTTCTAGAAATTTATATTACTTTTCAACGCTCTTCCTTGATACGAATTTTGAAAACTAACAGCATAGTTCTCAACTGCTCAAAGCTTTTGGTAATGCCTTTGTGAATATTTCTGCAACTTAATCCACTATAGTGCAATGTTGAAGTTGGATTTTCTTAATAGCTTCTGCTTCTCTGATGAAGTGATATTTTATAGGTTTTGTCCGACTACGATGAGCCGAATTCTTCATCGTTGCAATTGTTAATTTGTTGTCATCGTAGATTTTAGTAGACTCGCTTTTTTGTTTATCCATTTTTCCAATGATTATTTTAACATTAGGACAATCTATTAACTCCAAAGTACTATTCTTCTCAATCACTTTCATCTCTTCTTTCATTGCCTTGACCCATAGTTCTTGCTTTGATGCTTCTTCAAGCTTTTAGGCCTAAGTATGGCTAAATTGCAAGTTTCATATACATCCACTAAAGATCCTACTCTTCTCATGTAGACTACCGTGAAGAAGCTTGTTGTTAGGGAGGTGAAGAGGGTGTATCTGGGTCTTCTACTACTTCTTCCACTTCTACTTGAGATTGTTGTACTGGCACAGAAATATTTTTTCCTCTCAACTTTTTCTTCGTTCTAATTCCAAGCATCGTTTTCGTCAACTACGACATCTCGACTGACAATGGGCTTCTTTCTTTGCAATTTATAAACTCTGTAGCCTTTTGATTGTGGTAAATACCTCAAGAAAATTCCTCGTATAGTCTTGTCTTCTAACTTATGTCTATTTTAATCTAGAAGTTACGTAGCAAATCGATACAAAACTTTTGGATGCTTAACAGATGGTTTTCGTCCATTCCATGTCTTAATCGAAATCTTGTCTTGGACAACTCTAGTTGGACATCTATTGAGTATATAAATAGCAGTGTAAACAACTTCTGTCCAAAAATTGTCGGGCAAGCCCTTCTCCTTAAACATTGATCTAGCCATCTACATAACCGTGTGATTTTCCTTTCAGCTACTCCATTTTGTTGTGGAATATATGCAACTATAAGTTGTTGCTCAACGCCTTCATCATTACAAAATCTATGAAACTCATGAGTGTTGTACTCTTTGCCGCAATCACTTCTAAGCTATTTTATATGCGTTGCACTTTGATCTTCAATTTGGGCCTTGAACTTTTGAGTATTTAACAAATTTCTGATTTTTCTCTGATGAACTTGACGCATACCATTGTAGAAAAATTATTAATGAATATGATGAAATACCTATTGTTGTAGAGTGACGGTTTCCTCATTGGTCTGCAAACATCGATCTGGATCAATTCCAACAACTTTTTTGCTCTTTATGTGTTTTTTATTGAAAATGATGATCGATGTTGCTTTCCGAGAATAAATCCTTCACAAGCTTCATTATTATTTTTCAGGTTTGGGAGATCTCTCATCATATTCTTCTAATATAATAACTTCAAAACTTGAGTATTGAAGTGGTCAAATCTTCGATACTATAGCCATTAGTCATCAACTTAAATTTCCATGACGATGTTAATAGTGCATTTAAAGCTTATTGGAAAGCTTCTATTTATCTTCTCATTTTACTTTCTCTAGTCATTTGTTACTTTTATTACATATTTTGCACGATCTCCTTCAAAGTGAAGAACATAACATTTCTCCATTATTTGACCAATGCTTAACAGACTTTCTTTAAACTGGTACTAGTAAAAGATGTTTTACAAGTCTTGTACCTTTCTTTGTTTCTACCATAATCGTACATATGCCTTTCGATTCTACAATGGTGTCGTTTCCCAATCATACTTTCACTTTGAGAGAGTCATCAATATCAGTGAAGATGCTTCCATCTTTGGCCATGTGGTTGCTGCAACTACTACCCAAGTAGCAGTTCCACCATGTACATCGTTGGAGTCTTGAGTAGCATAAATAAGATGCTGATCTTGATCATCTTGATGCGACTCATGATTAGTTTCTTGAATGAAATTTGCTTGATGCTCATTTTGGTATAAGTAGTTCTTCTCCATATGTTCAAATTTTCTATAGCGTCGACACCACGGCTTTCCACGAAACCAACAGTATTTCTCTAAATGATTTTTCATTTTACAAATTCTATATGGAGGATATTTATTTTGTTTGTTCATAGCTCTAGAAGTTTCTTTGTTTCTAGACTTCTCTTGATCGTTTTTTTAATGTACTTTATTTTGTTTTAATAATCTGAGCTCTGATTGAAAGGCATTTTCTTCCTAGTCTTCATCATGCCTACTAAATCTTTGTTCAAATGCTTCAAAAAAGCTCATCAATTCAGTTACCAAAAAAGTTCTCTTATTGATAACTGGGAATAGAAATTAAAATTTTCTCAACAATTCTCTAATCGTGAATGTTCTCCCCATAAACTTTCATTTGACTAACTATTTCTTTTATTTTTAAGAAGTAATCTTTTACGGTCTCGAACTCCTTCTTTGTTATTAATTTAAATTCATGCCTTAAAATTTGAAGTTTAATGACATGTAGCTTTACACTTCCTTGAAACTCCTCATGTAATGTGCTCCTTGCTTGTTTTGCGCTTGTAGCTCCCGTTATTCATGGAAAGATAGTGTCAGCCACCACTTATTGTAGAAGGATAATAATGCTTTTGAATCTTGTTGTTCATTTTTTTCAACTCTTTTTTTTAGTTTGATTAAGCATTGAAGCATCTGCAGGAGTGATAAATCTTTCTTCTATAATATCCCATAGATCATGAGAGCTAAAAATATCTTCATTTTTATGCTTCAAAAGTCATGATTTTCGTCCGTGAAAACGAAGGCTGAAATAGTGAGGGTTGAATGATATTTTCCATCACTTGAGAATTTTTTGGAAGATGGAGTAGAATAAATGAGGAATTTTTTATTTAAAGTTGGATGACATTTCAACGCCCAACGTATGATCGAACGATGCTCTGATACCATTGATAGATAGTACGAATAAAATGAAATAGTTATGAAACAGTTGAATAGTTAAAATATTGGAGTAAGAGATCTGATGAATAAACGAGAATTTTTTGAAATGTAAAAATTTTATTACTTTCCAGTACATATGTGTATGAGTCTATATTTATAGGTTTCATTTTATAATAGATGAATCTAGAGAGATATTTCTAGACAGAACATCTAAATAGAATATTTTAGATAAAATAGTCTAGATAATTCAGGTATTAGGTAATTGATTGTTACATATAAAAAATTCTATCTTTCTAGAGAACAGTAAAAGAATGTTCTCTAACCTTTTAGAAATTTGTATCACTCTTACAAAGGTTGTATTTTCCTATCTACTCCAGCCTACTTTTTTCGCCTATTAACATGCATATTTTCTTAACACATCTTTGAACTTTAATGAAATGGTCATATACTTGTACTTCTTTAAACTAGCAGTAATGCAAAAGCTGATTTCGGGTATATATCTCATGCAAAGCTCTTAAAATATCTAATAAAACCATTCTAGAATAACAAGTTATGACAAGTGATTTGAAAACAAGCGATGCTACAAGTCTTGCAAAACTCAGGCTAGGGTTATTTCCTTTTTTTGTGAGTTGCGGCCATGTATTACCTTTGAATAAATTTCCTTTCCCTTCTTTCCATCCTAATGGCATTGCCATTTGAAAAAATGGAAATCTATTAGATAATAGTAAAGCAGAAGAATTTCTAGCTTTAGATGCTTTATCCACTTTTCTTAATTCCCTCTGGATGTATTATTCTTAAATTTTTATAATTTTTTACTTTATATTTATTCTACTAAACTTCTCATCCCAATTTACATTCAAATACATAATTTTATAATTTTAATTAATTAACTTTAAAACAATTAAGTTAATCAATTCCATAATTGATAACATTAAGTGATTCCATTAATCACTTTCATTAATTACTACCATGAGTAACTTCCCTAATTACTTCCCTAAGTAATTAACATTCTAATTACATTCAAGATTTAACCATTGATTACTTCATTAAGTAATTACACTTAATTAATCCATAATTAAGTGATTATTAAAAATTAAATAAACAATTAACTAATTATTTAAAATTAATTAAACAATTAATTAATTAATTACTTTATATTTCAAAAATCCTTAATTAACAAATCATGTTTATTAAGTACTCTCAAGATCATACCAAAATAATTTAATGTTATTTATCTTTATAAATAAGTTATTTGAAATAAATCAAATTTTAACAACTTAAACAACTTATTCTATTGGGTCTTCAAAATTTATAATAATAACTTTATTTAAAAAAATAACACATTTTGGAAATCAAATTTGAAATTTTCAAACACATTAATTTTCTAAGTTAAACTTATTCATTTAAATAAAATTTTAATAGTTGTTTTTAAAACATTACTTTATACTGTATTTAAACTTTGATTTAATAATTAAATTCAAACACTCTTCTTAATAATTAACATTCAAAATTAAATTAAATTACTTCAAAAGAAATCATTTTAACAAAATTTAAATTTTAAATAAATTCAATTATCATCTTTAAAAGTTTGATTTACTTTCTTCCAAGGACAAACCTTTTTAACTTTGTGAATCTATTTTGAATTTATACAGGCAATTCAACAATTAAATTCAACATGCATTTAAATGTAAAACGAATTTCATATAACATAATGCAGATTAACACATGCATCAACATTCATTCACAAGTTGAACCAAAACTGTTTTTAAAAACATTTACTCACCTTAAAGATGCAGGCAGATTTTATAACAGAGCAGTTTCAATTTGCTTCAAGGATTTGAATAAATTCCAAGCACCTGAATCTTTAATTTGAAAAGACTTTAACTATGCTTTGCTGATGGAATTAATTATTGTTAAGAAAGTAATTAAGATTTATTAAAAGAAGTAATTAGAGATAATTACTTATGTAAGTAATTAAGAGTTAATTACTTAATTTATTTTAGTTAATTAATTAATATGATTAATTAATGAGTGAGATTAAATTCAAGATTAATTACTAAGAGTAATTAATTATGTTAATTAATTAATAAAGTAATTAATTAAGGATTTTATTTATTAATTTAATTGTTTGATAATTACTTAATGAAGTAATTAAGATTTAATAAGTAATTAATCAAAGGGTTAATATAATTAATTAAGAAGTTAATTAATTAAGATAAGTAATTACAAATTGTTAATTACTGTTTATGGTTAATGAGATGATTAATTACAAGTTATTTATTTAATAAATTAAAGGATTATTAATTAATAAAGATTATTAATTAATATAATTAATGAAGTAATTAATTTAAATATGATTAATTAATTGTAATTATTTAAGGATTAATGTAATTAATTATAGTTAATTAATTAATGAAGGATCATTAATTATTGTAATTAATGATAGCAATTAAAGGTTAATTACTGAATAGGGTTAAGGATAATTACTCGAAGGTAATTAAGGATAATTAATCGAGGAAGATTAATTAGGAAGATCATTTGAAGATAATTAATGAATTTGATTTGTAATAAATCAATGAAATAGGAGTTAGGATAATCCAAATGATTAAAGGATAGTAATTAATTTAATTAGAGGTTAATTAAATTGATAAAGAGTTAATCAATTCTGCTATGGGAGTGATTAATATTGAATGGTTGATATTGAATGATTGATATTGATTATTGAATGATATTGGATGATTGATATTGGGTGATTGGTTGATATTGGATGATTTGGATATCTATGTTGTGATATGCTGCTTTGTAAGATGAATGGTTTATATGAATTATCTATTGTGATAATGTTATTCCTCTATCTGTTTAGATATCATCCTGTATAAGTAAAAGTGTTTAAATCCCTTAAGTACAACTTGGACATTAAAATGGCGTTTGGTTTCGGTGAGACCGGGATCGGGTTTCCATATTTGGAATCCGAAAACCACATCGATTCCAATTAAACGTTAGGTCGTTAATCCAAGTGGAGCAAGTGAAGACTCGAGGTGTAAGGGCTATACGTCAGTATAACTCTGTGGGTGATTTCGTAATGAGTTTGACGGAATAGTACCTATAGGTTCGAGATGGAGATTAGAGTGCAAGGGCTATGGTCGTTGACTCTGAGGATGATTCCAATATGAGTGCAACGAGATAGTGCCTTCGGTTTCGTTCGAACCCAGAACGAACTTGTATGGATTGAATTCTTTCAGCACATCGTCACACGGACGATGAGCATTCTAAGATAGATGTGTTCTCTAAAGGTAATCGCAGCCTCAAGCCTCATCAACCGGGAATGGCTAAAACAGGGGAGGTGCAGCAAGGCTTCGTGGGTAGCTCCCATTGGAGAGCAAGATTTACCCCTGTCTAGAAGTCCCTTTTTATTCGGCTGTGTGGGGCGGTTGAATTCCGGACAACCGCCGGGGTTGTCTTGTTCGGGACTGTTCAGTAAGGAAAGGTCCCGGCCTTGTGTTGCAGGGGAGTTAGGGTGGCTCTTCGGTACAGTGATCTAGGCCACGTACTGTGACGGGCGGTACCCCAGTAGCCCTGCCATTAATGGAAACCCATTTTCCCTTCGAGACCCTACGGTTTTGATTGTATTACCCACTTTTGTGGCTAGTAGCTGGAATTTAATAGATGTAACAATTTCGGCTATTTCTTATTTACTTGAAAACCCTAGACACTATTATAATATCACTGGATTTCCTATCAAATGTTTTGGTTAGCGTAAGGTAAAAACTTTTCCATGTTTATGTGTGGGTAGTCTTACGTGATACCTTTTCTTTTAAAGGTTTTCTAAAGTTAAGCAAATTTAAACCGTTTACGCACACCAGACCTCTGTCTGACCCGAGTGTTTATTTTTTGTTTTATTAAACTCTTGGGTACTCATATTATGTATGAGTAGTCAAGTGATTCAGGTTTGCTTGACGAATTTTGGAGGAGATATGGAGCAGGAGGCTTCAACGTATAGTTATATATATATTATGTTTCCGCTGTGTTGATTGGTATCTGTTTCTTCTATTGTACTTGAGTTGTATGAATTAGACAGATGTTTATAACTATCTAATATGTGTTGTATAGTTGTGTACTCTGATGCATTATGACACTGTGTAATATTTTATGTTATATGTTATACTTTTCGTTCCGCTGTGAGTTCTCTGATGTTGTTGTTGTTTCTTTCTTTCTCTTTCTTTTCTTCTTCTATCCCTTTCTTTCTTCACTAGTGATGCGATTTCCTGGAGATAGGAAGTCGGGCCGCTACAGTTGGTATCAAACATGATTAGTCACAAAAGCTTTCTTAATTCTCACTTAAAATTTTATATTTAAGTCAATAAATTAATTATATAATTCAAAATTTAAACCGTTTGATAAACTCAATTAACTAATATTAAATACATTGGATAAATCCTAATAGGAAAATTTTAATAATATACCATAGTCGCATCAACAATTGGTATAGTTAAATTTTCAATTGGATACGAAAATATGCAAATCGCATAGTATAAATTATGTACATCAACAATAACAAAAAATTTATTTTATAATTCGTTTATCTCGATGAAATTTTCATGCATTGCAATGGAAAAATATATTTTTAACTTTAACTACGTATATTTTAAATTTTACAGAATTACTTACACACCCTTCTCAATTTTCTCCTAATACTTTTTTATAGCAAAGCTAGCCAGCTTAAAAGTGAGTCGTCCACTTTTACAAATGAATTTAGGAACGGGTGTTCGACACATGCATCGAAGTAACTTAAAAAAAACAAGCCCAAGACATAGACAAAATACATATACTACTAATATAGACCATGCTAGTCCCCTTCAAAAGAGGAGTCACCACTCCCATCCTTAGAGAGGTGGGGACAATGACATGTAAGTATCCAAAAGAAAGGGAAACTAAAGAAGGAACAAAATCCATCGAGCCAGTTCCATATAAATACTTCATATCCCAAGTGTTATCTGCCAACATGGACTTATTAATATCACCAAAATCGCCCAGAACACATAGAGAATGCACTTTACCATCTGCTTGATAGAACGGGCGTCTTTCCTCACCTTCAACTCCTACGTACTTGAAAAAGTTTCCACTTGACGGCTTGTATCTCATTTCAAAAGACACGTGGATCAAAGCTTGCTCCAAATATCTCCAGCAAAAATCAAGAGGGGTTGGAACCACCATCAGTTCCACCAAGTTTTGAGCAACAACATCTTTAACGGACGAGGCCATATGAACTACTATATCAACCACCTCAATACGTTTCTAGGGAGGCTCCACAACCAAAACGACTACATCACGAGGCATAGAGACATCATGAGGTGAGTCTACCAGAAGCCAAGATGGGGTCAGAATCCAACACCTAAACTAGAGGGAAAGCGGGCCTAGGCTTAGGGACCCGGTTCTTGGCAGGAGGATGTGGCTGTGGAATCTTAGCAGGGATTGGCTAAAGCGAACCGACTACTCCAAACCAAAAAACCTCAATATAGTGACCAAAAAACCGACAAGATATGCATATATCTGGTTTCCAGTTATAACGAACTTCCACCTCTACATCATAATCGTATGTTATTCTTATCCTAAGATTTAAAGGCAATGGTTTACCAGGAGTGATTTCAATCACTTTGCGTACACCAGTCTTTTCTTGGCCACGGTTTGACATCAAAACATTTCACTTTACTAACTAGGCTAGCTAAACAGTAAAGCACATTAGCGGGTTGCAAAATAGAAGGGATTTTAAAGAAATGAGCCCAAACAATGATAGATAATTCCTACTCCTTAGCCATTTCCACTATGGGACTCCAAGTAGTAATAATAAAAGGCTTCCCATTAATAAGTATCAGATCAGCTTCAAGGACATGAATTCTTTCATCTGCTCTGGAGAATTGGAAATAGAACGTAGAGAAATTGAAATGTGCTTTGAGACCACCATGGAGTTTCTATGCATTACGACATCGATCTTTAACAAGTTGATAAGATGGGTTTGAATTTAGGAAAAAACCAACCAGATAATTAAATCAATAGTCTACACCTGCTTGCAATACTTCACTTGAAGGAACCATCACTTCGTCAATCTCAACGATTCAAAGGAGCAAGGAGTATAAATGCTAGCATTTCGCGACAAAGCAGAAAATAACAATGACCATTTGTTGGGCTCAATAGGGGCAGGCGACACAGTAACTAACTCAGCAACTTGAAACGAATTGTAGTAAGTATGTTATGTCTTTTGGGGGTAGCATTTAAACAAACATCGGTCGTGCCTATTTTATTAACACTGTTGCACCACAATCAGCTTATTTATCACTGTTTAAAAATTCCACCACTCCCAACATTTCACCAAGTTTAGGATATTCATAATCCAACCAACAACCATCATTATAACTAGCAGAAATCGCTAGTAAAGGGAACCAACAGCCATCACCGTTAAAGTCCATATATTTACGTAATTTATAATCTTTAATATAAACTATTTAAAAATAAATTCAATTAACTAGTATTCGTTATTCATCTATAAATCCTAAAATAAACTTGTCTAACTATGCATATAACACCCATATATATGAGCAAAGATGATAAAATTATTATTTTTATTAGCATATGAAAATATAAGAATCACATACATAAAATGTGTACATGAATAATAATAATTTTTTATAAAATTATTATTTTTATTAGTATATGAAAATATAAGAATCGCATACATAAAATGTGTACATGAATAATAATAATTTTTTTAATTTTAATTCATTTGTCTTAAAAAAATCATATGTTGCATTACAAAATTTCATTTTTTACGACTGTCAATGGATAAAAACTTGTACCCCAGAACATTGCATTGTGAAAGTACGGATTACGCTAATAAAAATTAGTTTATGTAGCCATTCTCATTTTTAAGGTGATATTAAAAATTACCTAACTCATAATTTAGTTAAATGCCACAAAATATACATAACCCTTCTATAACAACATGAAATTTATGTTTAAATGCAATGTTAAAATGATTTAATAATTGAAATCTTGGATAATGGATAAAAGTTCACATGTATATAAGTTGACCATAAGATGTTTTTCTTAACTACAATTACATTCAAAGCTCTTCTCATTTTATCCTACTTTTTAACATTTAACTCCTTATATTTAATTAGTTAAGTTGATCATTGATTTAAAATATTTATATATCTTCAATTATGCAATATTGATTAATTCATTTATATATTCTTTAAAATATATGTACAACATTCATATTTATAGTTAAATTTTCATCCATATATATATAATACATGTATAACGTAACATCAACTATTTACATATACAGTAATAACAATTAGAATATATGGTTAGCAGGAATTGAACTCTCTACCTTGCATTTGAGCGTCGCATGTCATTTTAAATTATAATTCCTCTATTTCAATATTTTTTTTTGTATATTTCTTATAATAAATCTATTTCTATCAATAGTTAAATATTAAATGCTATTTTTAACAACATTATCGTGTGCAATGCATGGGTTACACACTAGTAAAAAAACAATAAAAAATAGAAGACTTTATAGGTACGATTTATAGCTGTTATCATGCCTTTTGGCAAGGCTATGACACTAAGGACTTGACTAGAAATTGAAGACAATCCACTCCGGAGATCGGTTATCTATAAGTTAAAGATGGATACATGCAATCTTGGTATGAGTCCGGTTCGGGCCATAGTTAGCATGATATGACAAATAGTGCTGTGAAAAGCAACATTCCAAATTTCTAGTCAATCGAAGTTCAAATGCTCAAGTTATAGATTGACCGAGAATCCCAAAAATACAATTCGTATCGATGATTTCATATTGATCACTTCCAATACGAGACACACACGACTCCAGAAAAGCAGAGGCAAAGGACCGATCCATCACAATTTCATTCTTTATCCATTATTTTGTATCGATTAGCATCGATATAAATTGTGCACGACTCTAGGATATATCATCCATCAGTGTGTATTGATTACTTATTCGATTGATACAAAAAGCCGAGGTTATGATCGATACGAGAAGCAGAGCACAAGACCGATGTGAACCGCAAAGCATCGGATGGATACGAAAGAAGCTGTCAACCCGAAAGAAGTAGGCTCACCACTTTGCACAAATCATGGATCTCCACAAAACGCGCATGCCACGCCATTAATACGAAGGGATCGATACGAAGGTATCGATACAAGGGCTTTAGCCACTCCATATTTGCAATCATGATCGATCAATAACTCCACAACCACAACTCCAAATGCAATGAGATTTTCACAGCAGGTTGCACAACGCATAAGGAACATCCACGACCGATTGCAATTCAATTGGAACAGTTTATGATCGATATGAACTCACTATGGATCAATCAAGGATCGATCCCAAATGGCTCCAGATAGATCATATAGGCCCATTTGGACTTGAGAAAGAGTATTCCGAGATTCAAGACAGATATTTCCAACTCCATACCTATAAATAGCAACTCCATTATAACTAAAAGGGACTTTTATGCTGCTACTCAAGTTGAACTTCATTGTAATTCAAGTGTTAGTGATTTTACTGTTGTAACTCATTTTCTAATCAGCAATAACATCAAAACCTTCAAAGTGGATGTAGGCATACAACGCTGAAACACTACAAATCTCCGTTTTCCTTCCATTACTGCTTATTTTCTTGGTGTGATTCCTAGATTAGCCTCATTTAACATTTTACTTTTTCATTCTAATATCTTCAATTACATCCGAAGAGTGTTGTGCCCATTTTGTACAAATACTTTGGCGCTTTCATTGAGAAAAACTCAGTTTTTTCTCTGATTCTATGGATCCCCCACTACTATTGGATTATTAAAAGTCTAAGGAGGAGATCCAGATCCAGTCTAGATTCTAGTTGTCCTTCTATCTATTCCAGATCTAAGAAGAACTACAATTCAACATGGTGTGCACTACCAGAACCACTTCCAATGCCACTGAGCTAGAAGGAAGAGATAGGAAAAAACCCACATGGCTGACTACTACAAGCCAAACACCAACTAGAGCCCAAGATCCATCCGGTCCAGCGACCAGAGAGGAATTCCAGATCCTCATGCACAAGCTCACTCAAAGCCATCAAGAGCTCACTCAAAAGGTACATATCAACATGGAACTTATAAACCAGCTGAATGAAGAAAGACGAGGGAGATCTAGAAGGGAGCGTGCTTCCTATTCCTTGTCAGAAAGCTCGATGTCATCTGACTTTTATCACAGATCCAAACGCCGCCGATTGGATGAGAACTATGCAGAAGCCTCCGGGCACCTATATGCTGTGAACCCTGGATAGATGGTGACAGGTCCTTCCACGGGGCATGAAGCTGTACCCTCCTTTAGA
Organism: Allium cepa; assembly: GCA_030765085.1. Lineage (NCBI taxonomy): Eukaryota > Viridiplantae > Streptophyta > Magnoliopsida > Asparagales > Amaryllidaceae > Allium > Allium cepa. Next base: position 267,727,692 of record CM060931.1, on the reverse strand, counting down.
GGGGGACACTTCCTTACACTACTACCCCTGACACCGTAGCTTCTCCCATAGATCTAAATGTTGAGAACCAGAATCAAGAAGATCCAGCTCCTCATCACCATCCCTGTGCACATGACCTCACTACTATGAAGCTCAAGAGCAAAGGAGGCATGGGATGGACCTTAGACAGTGACCAGACCATTCTCATGACATAGAACCCAACCATGCCTTGGCCCCGAATCTCAAGATGCTTGATATTCCAACTATGATATGCCAAACAATTAGAGAAATTCAAGGCCTCACAAATGATGACTGGAGGATTTCTAGAAGTCACACCCCGTTCACCAATGATATCTTACATGTGGAACCTCCTCGCTGATTCTGTATGCCAACCTTGCTTGTGTATGAAGGAAGTTCGGATCCAAATCAACATATCCTGAAGTACAAATAGCTTATGAATGCCGCTCAAGCCGATGATGCTGTTAAGTGCATAAGCTTCCATATTTCTTTGGGGGGCATGGTTCACCCGTCTACCGCTAAGATCTATTTCATGTTTTGACCAGTTGGCTACTAAGTTTATGGAGCAGTTCTGTATGCATGCTGCCAGACCTAAGGATGTAAAATACCTTGTCCAGTGTTATTCAAGCTCTAGGAGAGACTCTAAGACATTACTTAGAAAGGTTTCATGCTACGTGTGTGGAAGTCAGTAATCCTAATGATAACTCTATCCTTATGGCTTCGACTAGAGGGATCAGCGCTTATTTCAAGTTTGGTTATTGCTTGGCTGGAAAACCTCCCGGTTTGTTGGAACGTTTCTATGCAAAGGCACCCCAGTTTTTGAGAAGGGAAGATGCTAAACAGTTTAGGAAGTAAGACGTCGCGGGGCCCAATGGTGAAGGCATCCGGAGTAATGTTGCAGTGAAGCAGACCG